>CM076144.1:37712500-39092500 GCA_038025085.1 Tetragonia tetragonoides | reverse complement strand
TGTTTGTTAAGTTATATATTTGAGGTAAAGTGACAGGTTAAGTGATCAGTAATAGAAATTATTATTTTGTCATGTCCGTGATAGATACTTTTGGAGATACGCTAATTACTTAGAATGCATATAACATTTCGATTCATCACCATTTTCATTCAAAAATATATTTGTATTATTAGAAAAAATAATGTAAGTATATTTAAAATGTAGTAATAAATGGATAGTCCTAGCACGGGTAACCTCCTAGTTAAAAAGAAAACTGGACTCCTCCAGTAACCGTATAAACTGGAGAGAAGCCGCGCTCAATAATTTTAGGGTTAATTTAAATGGGTCCACTCATTTTGTGAGAGGTGAAAGCATTGGTGGAAGACTATGTAATGATCTTTGGAGTATTGCTGCGTGAACTAAATTATACTCCCTCTGTCCCACAATATAAGTCGTTCTAGAAAATTGATTTTTTTCCATATTATAAGTCATTTTAGAGTTCCAACAAAGCATTTATTATTGTTTGCCAATTCTACCCTTCTTTCACATTACCTCATTAATTACTCACTTTTTAGCTAAATGCAAAGTCAAGTGGTAAACTAGTCAAGTTTAATTATTTTTGATAAAATTGAGACTATTTAATAACTTTCTTAATTCGTGTGCAAAAACCTTAAACGACTTATATTGTGGGACGGAGGGAGTACTTTGATTGAGATTGAGTGTTAAGTTTGCAAATCTATTCATCATCCAAAGTAGAAATCAAAATTGGAATTATCTTATAGAAACAAATCAGCACAAATAATTCACCACTCCAATTGTTGCCGTAAAACGATTTGGACTTCAATTTTGTCCTAAGGACCTAAAAGTCAAAAGAAGAAATAACGGGGGAATAATTATTTATCAATACTTTGCATTGTACTCCCTCCGTCCCATAATATAAGTCATTTAAGATTTTTGCACACGAATTAAGAAAGTTATTAAATAGTCTCAATTCTATCAAAAATAATTAAAATTGACTAGATTGCCCCTTAACTTTGTATTTAACAAAAAATTGAGTAACTAATGAGGTAATGTGAAACAAGGGTAGAATGGGTAAAAATTAATAAATGCTTTATTGAAATTCTAAAGTGACTTATAACATAGGAAAAAACCAATTTTCTAGAACGACTTATATTGTGGAACGGAGGGAGTATATTTTTAGAGCCTCCCTTTTCGATTGACATACATATGTTGCAACGGACCTTTGCATGAAAACCGTCTATATATACAAAAGAGTGACTCTCGTCTCACCAAAAGTTACAATAAAACCGTCTCAAACAAGTTTTTGTGTCAAAAGAAAAGGGTGGTGGTTTATTGGTTGCAAACTTATTCTCAAGCGGTTTGGTAAGGTAAGATTATAGGTTCGAATCCTCATTTCTCTCTTGCCTTTTATTGGCGATAGGTTGACAGGGTTGGTGCCCAAAACAAAAACAAAGAAAAAAAAAAAAAAACAAAAAAGAGGAATTTTTTTCCTATGAAGTTGAAATTTGTGAAGTTGCGATTTTAGTTCTAGTGTGGCTTCCGGAATTTCTTGAGAAAACAGTTAAAAGCATTTCTAGAGGCACACACGTATTCTATTTGAAGAATCTATGACCAAATTTTTTTTTTGAGGATAAGGAATATGAAAATTAATATGTCTGGTAATGAAATATACTAATTCGATAAGGAATAAAAGAGGGGCGATTATGAAATGACAAATAAAAATGTCTGCTAAAGTTTTCAGTTGATTCTGTGTGTCTAACTATTTTATAATAAAGATCTAAAAGCATTTTGCAATAGGTTAGTGATAATTTTGAAGAATATTTGGCATGATATAGTCAAATACACTATTATTGATTAATGACCCACTTACAAGTTACTCCGTACAATAGATGGATTGCTTTCTCAATTGATTATTTCATTATTTATGTGGTATAAAACAAAATTGTCGCTTAGGTGTTAATTTGAGTCATTTAGTTGGTGATTTCATATGCTAAAGAACAGATTTTAGCCAAAAAAGAAAAGAAAAAGAAGACCAACATATTTCTGGAATTAGAGGGTATGTTCATTTTTTTCATCTTAATTCATTATTCAATTTTCAATTGATCTTCGATCATTTCACCGCACAACCTTATAATAAGGAAAATTTCCACTTTGGTGCCCTGACGTTTGAGTTAATCATTATTTAATGCCCCGTGTTTTAAATATTACCACTTTAGTTATTTGAGATATGTGCAAAAGTTTCAGTTACATTTTTTCCGGGAAAATTTCCACTTTGGTGCCCTGACGTTTAGGTTAATCATTATTTAGTGCCCCGTGTTTTAAATATTACCACTTTAATTACCTGGGATATGTGAAAAAGTTTCAGTTACGTTTTTTCGTTACATTATTCTGTCAGTTTGCTGACGTGGCATTTAATAAGTGCACATGATTAATGACGCACATTGCAATGACGAAAATTACCCCTATTTAATAAGTGACTGTGTTATTTTCCAAGTCTGAGAACAAGATCAAGGGGTGTGATTTGTCCCTTGGCATAAATCATGTGCACTTATTAAGTGTCATTTCAGCAAATGTGCGCAATTAATCGTGTGCACTTATTAAATGTCACGTCAACAAACAACGTTATGCAACGGAAAAAATGTAACTGAAACTTTTGCACATATCACAGGTAACTAAAGTGGTAATATTTAAAACACAGGGCACTAAATAATGATTAACCCAAACGTCAGGGCACCACAATAAACATTTTCCTTTTTTTCGTTACATCCGTTACATTACGTTGTTTGCTGACGTGATATTTAATAAGTGCATACGATTAATGACGCACATTTGCTGACGTGGCATTTAATAAGTGCACATGATATGTGGTAAGGAAAAAATCACAACCCTTGATCTTGTTCTCAAACTTGGAAAATAACACCATCATTTATTAAATGGGGGTAATTTCGTCATTGGAATGTGCACCATTAATCATGTGCACTTATTAAATGCCACGTCAGCAAACTGACAGAATAATGTAACAGAAAAAACGTAAATGGAACTTTTTAACATATCCTAGGTAACTAAATTGGTAATATTTAAAACACGGAGCACTAAATAATGATTAACCCAAACATCAGACCACTAAAATAGAAATTTTCCTAATAAGTATGTTGACTTTCATTTTAGAACGGTGACTTCTTTACCTCATAATGAGGGTGGTAGGATTGTAAACGAGTCTAAGCGAACCGAACGTTGCTATGTTCGAGTTTGTTTGTGAGCTTCCTAGTTGAACTCAAGTTCAAGCTCGAATGAGTTTTTGAGAACTGAACTCGAATTTGATAATAATTATTGAACTTGAAATCGGCTCGATTAGAAAAAGGAGTTCGAGCTCCAGTCGGTAAGCGAGTCTAGCTCGAACTAAGCTTTTTAAGAACATATTAATATAAAAAATGTATATGAATAAATTGCTTAGAACTTATAAGTTTCTGCACTGATGAATACCACATGTCAGAGCATCCTCTTGGAGAGAATTTCATCTCACAACCGATACCAGACTTCCATAAGCTCGTCCTTCTTTCAGACTTAACTCATCAAGGCTCCATTCCAAGTGGGTGCTCATCTAAACCACACGGGAGAAATTTTAGTTTACCCACTCGATAATCTATACGAATGATGTGTGAAATGGTGATTGGTTAGGTTTTAATATTTTATTTTTTAAGTTGAAAATGGATTATTTGAGTTTCAATGTACAAGCTTATTTTTCTTATTTATATCACCCGGATAAACTATCCCGTAAATAGATAAAGCATTCTCAACGCCAAGTGTTAGCTTAACGCTATTTGGGATTTCATTACTCCATTTTGTTTTCATACTAATTAAATGTATCACAAACACAAAAACATTTATAAGACGGTTTTTCTATAATTTTTGGTGAGACGGGAGTCACTTTTTAATGAAATGAAGGTTATTGTTCACCATAAGTAATCTCTATATTGCTAAATAATGGTCCTATTTTTCTGTGAGTTGATCTCACACAAGACTTACTATGTATGTTTTAACCTTTTTCTTTATTTTATTTTTGCGACCGCCCTCGATAGGGTCATCCTACGAAATCGTCTATAACCTCATATTATGAAAAATAAATAGGAACATAGAAAACAATATTTGGTACGAAGAAACAAGCATTTGCTTGAACTATTATACCACTATCCAAACAAATATAGAGGGATCATTTATAGAACTTAGACGCACACTTTATTAGACACAATTGATCAAGAGATGTGTATATTTATATCTAGTATTTATTAGACACAATTGATCAAGAGATGTGTATATTTATATCTCACTAGAAAAAAATCACGAAACAATATCGTAAACTAGCTGCAAATTAATCTTACAGCTAATTAGCGACGAGAATATCAATTTTGTATGTACGATTGGGAAAATCATACCTTAGCTTCCTCTTCTATTTTATTTTCAATATCTACGTATGCAACTTTTCAATAAATAATAATAGCCATTATTAGAAATAAATAGGAAAATCTGCTAATAATAATAAGACCAAAACAGGCCGGTTAATTACATATAAATATATCTTAGTAGACTAATAAGAGGATCACACTAATTCAATAAAACAAATGTATATGTAGTTAAGAAATGATGAATCCATACATTACCCGGAGTTTCATACTAATCGGTTAAACCCTAAAAAAGCTAAATGTTCGATTAATCCTATATATGTAGAGTACTTACTATAATAAGGAAAATAAAAAATGTGCCACTCAGCATGGTCATGCTCAGGAGAGACAAGGGAGAGAGAAAAAGCATCACGCATGCTTTGGTTAGAGCAAAATGTTTTCTGCGAAGTACTAATATATAATCATAAGATGTATAATCTATTTTCGTTTGAGCAATGATGCCATCATATTTCCTCCACTTGAAACAACCTAAGAGCTGGATTTTCTGTCTTAACCCTACCACTGTTAGCCTGGTTCTCTTTCCATTTTTTTTCTTGTCTTTTACACTTTCCATTTTTAACAAACGGGCATAATCAATCCTCCATTATTCCCAAATTGAACATTAGACTATATCATATATTAAAGATTGTGACCAGTAAAAGTAACCATTTAATCCTGCTGTTAAAAATTTCTTCTCATAATTGTAAATTGTCATAGAAGTGATGAACTGTTTATCATAATCTATCCATGTATATAATTGGATTAAAACGCAACAATTAAATCAGAGCTCGCCATATCAGTCGATGAATTGCCGAATGATATATCAATTTACTTATGATGTGTCATGTGATTCATGGCCTTTAAAAAACAATAGAGACAGAAAGTAGCAACAATCAGACGTTACAAAAACATAATAGAGTTTAATGACTCCGTCATCCTCTTCCCTTCATTCTCACAAGTTATCAGGTGTTACAAATCCAAGAAATTGAGTAGTAGCTAATTTATCTCCCATTTGATAAGCCAAAAAAAAAAAAAAAAACACTAATTCCTCTCTCATGAATAGATGATGGAACCCCACACCATCAATTCATCTCCTACGTACTTTCCCATATGTATATTCAGCGTTCGTATTTGGATCTCATCGCTGTCGTCCGCCATCTTTCCGGCAATGGTACAACCAATCCCCATTTTGATAAGGTTTTTCGTATTTCTCTTTGCGATTGCTAATAGACGTACATTTGGTATATACCTCCTCTCTTTGCAAGATAACCCCTCCAACTTCATTAAACTTAGTACCATATATTGCTTTACATTGTTTTCTCCGAACAATACGTTATACCAACTTGAATGTTTAAAACAATTTAATTTAATTTTTAATTAAAAACTTGCACAAAAAAAGACAAAAAATATTAGAAAAAATTAGAAATCGCTTTAAAAAAATTGAGAATGATTATGAGATCTCATTATAATAGTAGAGAAGGCTTGGGGGTAGGTTTGGTGGCACGCACGAGATGGTGAGGAGCCATGCTCGGTACCCAAAAATTGTGGAGTAGACACGCCCAGTGAATAAATTTCATAATGGTAGGCACTTCATGTCGCTTCGCTTGCCTTCTTTCGCCCACAAGCCCTCTCTCAAACAACTACCAAATAAAGAATCTTATAAGGTTTAATGGTTTTAACAGGAGTAGATATGTCCAATGCATAACTTTCCTACTGGGGTTTTGAGAGTTTGGAGAATTATTTTCCAAAAGTTTCACATCAAACTTTTCAAGTATATTATTAAGTTACGGAAAATTATTTAATTTAATTTTTAATTAAAAAATACGCTGAAAAATAGGAAAAAAAAATAAAAAAATTAGAAGTCACTTCAAACAAATTGGGAAAATTATAAGACAGTAGACAGAGTTTGGAGGTAGGTTTTTGGTGGCACGAGGTGGTGGGGAGTCATGCTCGGCACCCAAAAACTGTGGATTAGCCTATGATGTCCTATAATTAAGAGGCCCTTCCAAGCCTTATCAAGGACCCCTTATCCTACCCAAGGGCTCCCATGTTCCCTAGGGTTGTCCTGTCCGATGTGGTGTAAAAATATCCACCTTCGTTCCGGGGCCTCCCGCAAGCTCAAGAAACATGGATATAGCCTTCGTTTTCGGCTTCAAAGGGCTCGGGTGTCATTTTCCCCCAAAATTCTATTGGGGGTCTATCGTGACCCTAGAGGACGCTCAGTGTCCTGGGAGGGTCATCCGGTTCCCCGAACTTCGATATCGCTCATGGCTTTGGTATTCCGTCTCTTACATTAGTGTTCCATACAACGCCCTTCCAAGTTTATCAGGGACAAGATAAGCAACCCGAGTGCCTCTCATGTCCCCTAGGAGTATTTCATGCGATGTGATGCAAAAATATCCACCTTCGTTGCAGGCCTCCCTTGAGCCCAAAAAACGTGGATTATAGCATTAGTTTTCGGCTTCTTGGGGCTCAGGTGCCATTTTTGCCCAAACTTCTACGAGAGTATATCATGACCCTAGAGAACCCTCGGTCCCCCGAGAGGGTCATCCGGATCCCCAAACTTTGATATCACCCATGCATTTGGTGTTCTAGCTTTTACACTATTGTCCCGTAAAACGCCATTCCAAGCCTAACAAGGACCGGATAGCGACCCCGAGGGCGTCCCATATCCTCTATGGGTGTTCTGTGCGATGCGGTGCGAAAATATGCACGTTTGTTATGGGACCTCCTGAAAGCCCAAAAAACGTGGATTATAGCCTCCGTTTTCGGTTTCAGGGGGCCCAGGAGTCATTTTTGTCCAAACTTCTCTGAGAGGTCGATCATGACCCTAGAGGATCCTGGATGCCCTAAGAGGATCATCTGCATCCCCAAACTTCGATGTCACCCATGCCTTTGGAGTTCCGGCTCTTACATTGGTGTCCCGTAAAAACGCCCCAACAAGCCTATCAGGGACCCTATAACAGACCCCGGGGACCTCGTATGTTCCCTAAAGCTTTTATTGCGATGTGGTGCGAAAATATACACCTTATTCCGAGGCCTCCCAAAAGCTTAAAAAACGTGGATTACAGCCTTTGATTTTTGGCTTCCTGGGTTCCGGTTTTCATTTTTGCATAAACTTCTCTAGGTGGTCTATCGTCACCCTAAAGGACCTCCGGTGCCTCGGGACGGTCATCCGGGTCCCGAACTCTGATTTCACCCATGAGACATGACGCTCGCTGGGCGCTGGGACATGAGACATGGACCACCCAAATTTTGTTTCAATAAATTTTTGATGTACTTAATTCAATTCGATCCATTGTTTCAAGTTTGTTAATAAAAGGATAATAATTGTTCCTAAGCATTCAGTCAAAAGTATGACTAATCATGATATAAGTAGAACTATAATGCAATAAACAATGTTATTGAGGGTAGATACCTCTAACTTCTATAGAGGCACCACAAGTCAATGAATGACTTTTGCTATAACTTGAGGCTAGTACACGGTCAGTGAATGACTATTGCTATAACTTGAGGGCATCCCTCCCCCCAACATATTACTATTTGCCCTAAACAAATTGAGAGTCATGCTGTGGATGAACATCTCCAAATCTCCTCTTGGTGTTGTTTTAGCGTTTTATTTACATGCTAGTCACAAAATTAGCATCAAAAAAGAAAAATAAAATTATTACAACAAAGTTAGAAGCGAGACAACCCATAAGAAAATATTAAATTTAAAAAATAAATAAACACCAAAAAGAATTGAAACATCCCGTGCATCATATAGACATACTAGTTTTTATTAAAAAAGATTAACTAAAGTTATAATCACAATAGAAATAAGGTATTTGTAGGAAAATTTTCTTTCCCACAAACCTATAATATAAACCTTATACTAGTATTGAACATTAGACTATATCAAATACGGAGTATTGAAAATTGTGAGCCAGACTGTGGAAGTAAAACTAACCATTTAATCCTTCTATTCCAATTTTCTTGGGTGTTACTAAATGCCGCCCCTAAATTACTAGGTACCGCCCCCCAAAATTTCAAATTTGCCCTTTTTTAATTTTTCACTCATCCTCTCCCTCTCTCCCTCTCTAACTCTCACACCACTTCTCTCCCACTCTACCACCCACTCTCATACCCAACCTTCATCAACATTCACTCAAGCAACCCGCGGATGTCTGCCGGCGATCAAGAAGTGCCGTCGACGGTGGCGGAGGTAAAATTAATTTTTTTTGCGCATTTTTTTTGCACGGTCGTCTGAGATTTTCGACTCACCCTTGGGTGAGTCGTCTGCTACAGGCGACCCATCCAAGGGGAGTCGTCTGTAGATCGCGACTCACCCTTGGGTGAGTCTTCCGCTACAGGCGACTCACCCTTGGGCGAGTCTAGATCAATAGACGACTCACCCTTGGGTTGGTCGCCTGTAGCAGACGACTCACCCAAGGGTGAGTCGAGATCGACGACCGACAGACACAAAAAAAAAAAAATTTATTATTTATTATTATTATTATTATTATTATTATTATTATTTATTGTTATTATTATTGTTATTATTATTATTATTATTATTATTTATTGTTTGAATTTAAGATTAAGCTAACATTGTTTTCGTTGTTTTCGTTAGATTCCTTTGGAGCGGTTCGGTGGTGATGGTGTTGATTACAGTACGCATTTCGTCACTGATGAGTTATTTGATAGTGATACAGATGCAATTAATTGGGCAAAACAAATTGCACTTACTATCGGGTTTGAGTTGATAATTTCGTCACACAAGAAGAGTGGAAGCGTAAAATTGTTAAAATGCAATCGAGGTGAACGCTACAGAGAGGAATTAAGAGACTTAGATACTGCTGCTCGGAAGAATACGAAAACAAAGGCTTGTAAATGTACGTTCCAGTTGAGAGCTCGGCAAGTGTATGGGTCCAGTAGTTGGATGATTGTCACATTGCCTGGGACTAGGGGTACGCACAACCATGACTTTGCTGTGTATCCTGAGGGATATCGTCAGATGAGTGGTCTTAGTCCTGGGTCAAAGAAACTCGTTCGTGACATGACTTCGGCACAAACAAAGCCATGTGCTATCTTGGCCGCGATTAAGGAAAAATTTTCCGAGGACAATGCAACTAGACGACATGTGTACAACCACAGAGATCGTATAAGGAAACTTGATTTTGAAGAGAGAGATGTCATTGGTCAGTTTCATCATTTAGCTGTGGCGAATAAGTACGTACATTGGACAAGAGCCGACCGAGCTACTAATGAGGTAACTCACGTGTTCATGGCACACCCTACATCAATTCAGTTACTTCGGTCTTTTCGTTGGTTGATTGGCTTAGATTCCACGTACAAAACAAACAAGTATAAGATGCCGTTTCTTGAGATAGTGGGGATGACTCCAACCAATAAGAACTTCCTCATAGCTTATGCCATTATGAAGGATGAGACTCAGGCAAGCTATGCGTGGGTCTTAGATAAGTTGAGGATGCTTATTGGAAATGATGTACACCCAACAGCAATTGTGACCGATCGTGAGCTAGGGTTGATGACACCTATTAGAGAGATATTTCCCGAGAGTGCCCATTTGCTCTGTACATGGCACATTAACAAAGTCGTTGAAGACAAAGTGTACAGACTTTGTGGAAAAGATAAGGCTGTCGCGCAGAGGTTCAAGAATGGGAGGTGGAAAATTATCATGGAAGCTTCCACAGAAGCTGCGTACGATAGAGCAGTGCGTACGATGAAGGTTAGTTGGAGGACTTACCCTCATGTGATATCCTATGTAGAGGAGACCTGGCTGAGACACAAAGAGATGTTTGTGGCTGCGTGGACGAATAAGGTGCTACACCTTGGCAACACTACGACTTGCAGGGTGGAGAGTGCACATGTCGCGCTAAAACAGTGGTTGAACTCCTCAACTGGAGCTTTGGACAATGTTTGGAACAAGGTCAACAAGTCAATCGAGTCACAAATAACTGAGATCAAGTACACACTTGAAGAGTGCAAAAGACGAAGAAGTGTGGTGTACTCGGGTTTCCCATTCAACTATCTGACCGGGTATGTTTCCCATTACTGCTTACAAATATTATTGGCAGAGCTGAACAGGATGAGAGAATTGAGTCACCAAGTATTTGATCGTTGCGGTTGTGTATTGAGATCCACTCATCAGATCCCGTGTGCGTGTGAGTTGAAAACGGCCACGGATACGGGCACGCCAATTAGCTTGAATAGTGTCCACGAATTTTGGCGAACACTCGTTATTAGTGATGCAGTGGAGATAGCTACGCTTGACATGACTGAGCATCCATCTGAGGACCATCGATACTTTCGGTCTCTGGTCGACGATGTTAACTCAAGCGACCCGGCAGTTGTGCGCAACATATCTGTCCTTATGAATGAGCAGCTTCATCCTGAGGAAGCGAGTTACGTCGAGCCGGAAGCGAACACGACAGTCAGAGGTCGACCGAGAGGGAGTTCCTCTACCAGACGTGATCCTAGTTCATGGGAGTACTCCCAGAGGGGTCGTGGTCGCCCTAGGTCATCCAGTTCGAGCCGCGGGCGTGGTCGTACCTCATCCTCATCGAGTAACTTCGTAAACAGTACTGGTATGAAAACCCATAATTTATTAACATGTACATAATGTTGTTACTTTTTGATAAGTACTATTATTGACTTTCTATTATATTGTCTTGCAGCTGGACACGCAATAGATATCACTGAATTCTATCATGTTAACAAAATTCCGGGAATCATCGTACCTTTCATTGAAGGATATCTCGATGTGCTTGGGGATGGTAATTGCGGTTTCCGTGTCATTGCGGACTACATTTTCGGAGACCAAGAGCAATGACGAGTGGCGAGAGTTTGCATTGCACACGAACTCTTAGCTAACCGAGCATTGTACGAAAACTTATACATTGAAGGGGTCGACGCTGGTTACCGCCGTATTATGTGGGACGGAGGTGCGTGTAACGATGATCACTGGATGACAGTAATTGAGGATTTGTTCCCGATTGCCAACCTCTTCAATGCAGCGATTATGTTATTCGGATACGGCAGCGGAAGGGGGTTATATCATTGTTACACAGTGCTACCGTTCCAAGCACCTTCGACTGCTACACGTCCAAGTAGGGAAATTGTCATGTGTCATTTAGGTGATTCGTATTCCCATTATATCCGTCTGGATTTAGCCTCAGATTTCCCTGTTCCTCCGATATGCGAAGCATGGTTTACTTTCCGTTCTGATAGTGTCGCTGGTTGGGAGCAAATGTATGTTACGCGAAGAGCACATTGGGATTGTTTAGCGAGGTCGATGTAATTGAATGTTTTGCGTGATTGTTATACTTATATCATTGTCACATTTTTGTGTGATTGTTATATTTTGCATGTGGAGAGTGGTCGTGATTATTGGAGGTAAATAAAACAACAAATTACAATAAAACAAAAAATGTAAATAAGAAACAACAAATTACAATAACACAAATAAATAATAACAATAACAATGAAACTCTTATAATAACAAATTCATCTAGGGTCAATACATCATTTGGCAGCCCGCCAATCTCTCATATACTCGTCCAATTGGGATCGAGTACCTTCCGCTTGCTCCGGAGGAATCAAAGTAATGGCCTGCTCATGTAAGACGGCTAGACGATTCACCCACTGCAAAAAAGTAACAATGAGTGTGAGTTCAGAGATATGTAATACGTAAAAAAAAAAATATATTTTAGTTTAGTTAATCACTTACATAATCGCTGTTGGATCGTGGAGGAATCACAGGTGCTGCAGCGTCACGTATCAGCCGAGGGTGGGAGTGAAGGTAGTACCATGCGAGGTAGTCATCCGTACATGCTGTGGGATCTGACGTGGATGCCTGAAACCCATGGAGACCAAGAATGTAAAATCCCGGGAACATACGCCAAGCATCAGATGAGATCCGTTCGGGGAAGACAACCTTGTACGAACGACTGCTCCATGACCTGATCGCTTTGACTGGCCTAAAGATCGGGGTTGGGATACTCTGTACGTACCCGATTTGTCGTAAACAACGACCAGGCATGTACGGTTCGATAATATCCCGATACTGTAGCCACCCCATGAATACAGTCCTCGGTACAGATACTGCCGGGTTAGAACCGTACGGCAGCCACACCACCTACGTAGAAATGTTGAAAGTTACGGTGAAGTAAAAAAACATAGCAAACGACGAAATAAATCATGAACACCGATAACTAAATGACGTACCTCTGTCGCTCGCAGATGATCCAAGCGTCTACGTAAGGAGTCCAGTCGACCCATGTCCTTGCCCTCAGCCAGGGCACTCCATACGGACGCACGGGGAGCCTCGTCGTCCCCCACAACCATCCGCTCCCGATGAGGTCGGAAGCAGGGAAAGTACTCGTATATCCATGCCTGCAGGAGAGTTAGGCATCCGCAGATGCCCTGAGAATCCCCGCGACTAGCTATACCGAGCTGACGATATAGGAAGGCGAGGGCAGCAGATCCCCAAGAGAAGTCATGCACCGTATCGACACCGTCGTCCATCAGTTCCATCACGCAGGAGGGTCTAATACGGTTACCACTCTTGTCGACAAACAAGGTGGATCCAATAAGTAACCACATCCAAGCTGTCGCCTGGATGTCATCTATTTGCTCACGGCAAAGCTCAAAAACCGACTCCGTGAGGACCGCACCGCCCTGCCAGTGGCTACACATCAGTTCTTCTGGGCTGACCCCGAGAACCTCCATGGCCGCCGTCTGCAGCTGCCCATCCCGTCCCTCATTGGAAACGAGCTCTCCGTCTACAGGAATCCGAAGAATATGCCATACATCGTGCAACATGATCGTCATCTCTCCGAACGGCATGTGGAACGAGTTCGTATCCGGCTGCCACCTTTCCACGAATGCAGATATCAGGGGGAAGTCAATATGTCTGAACATAATGTCTGCCAGGTGTGATAACCCAGTCCCCTCGATCTGGGCCCTCATCTCGGCCGACATCTCCGCTCGCCACTGACTCAGCCGCTGACATACAGTCCATCGGTTCTGACACTTCAAGAGACCCCTCATCTCTCCATTCCACATACGAGACGCTACGTGGCCCAAGAAGCTCGGTATGACGCTATCATCCGCCGGCCCACCGGACACAGGCTCTGTAACAAGCCACGTAGTGTCGTCCTCCGCTCTAGATCGTTTGCCAGTACTGGACGACCCAGTACTAACAAACCTACCGCCTCTGCCCTTCACCACGCGCCAATCTGAGGATAATTCGACGCCAATCTGATCATCGGACTGATCCCCGGAGTAGAACTCGCTAGTTGCGTAATCGTCTTGCTCAGCAGTCATCTCCCTCATCCGAACTGCCTCTCTCTGTCTCCGTACAGAGGCATCAATCCCGCGCGTCCTCGTGTGACGCGGTCCTGAACCAGCTAGTTCACTAAATAACCGAGGCACCGATTTACCGGCTCCTCCCATCTATCATTTCACATTTTTAATTAATTAAACAATAATCAATAATAATAATAATAATAATAACAATAAATAATAATAATAATAATAATAATAATAATAATAATAATAATAATAACAATAAATAATAATAATAATAATAATAATAACAATAAATAATAATAATAATAGTAATAATAATAATAATAATAACAATAAACAATAAATAATAATAATAATAATAATAACAATAAATAATAATAATAATAATAAATAATAATAATAATAATAATAATAAATATTTTTTTTTGTGTCGGTCGTCTGGTCTCAGACGACTCACCCAAGGGTGAGTCGTCGGCCGATCTCGACTCACCCTTGGGTCAGTCGCCTCAGACCGGCGACTCACCCAAGGGTGGGTCGTCTGCCTGTCTCGACTCACCCAAGGGTGAGTCGTCTGCGACCGACGACTACCCTTGGGCGAGTCGAGATCGGCAGACGACTCACCCTTGGGTGAGTCGCCGGTCTCAGGCGACTCACCCAAGGGTGAGTCGAGATCGGCAGACGATCGACGCAAAAAAAAAAAAAAAACACAACTTCAATTCATAACTTCACGATTCAATTCAAGGCAAAAAATATTCAATTCAAGGCAAAAAAAATTCAATTCAAACAAAAAAAAAAAAAAATTTCGAAAAGTTACCCCCCCGCGCCGTCGGTCGCCGCCTCCCTCGCCGTCGAAACCTCTGCCGCCGCTGCCGCTAGCACTTGACATGGTCGTGGTGGTGGTGGTGGTGGTTGCCGGTGTGATGGTGTGGTGGTGAGGATGAGTGAGTGAGGAAGAGAGGATGAGTGAGAGTGGATGAGTGAGAGTGAGTGAGGAAGAGGGGTGGGTGAGGGTAAAATTGGAAAGGGGGGGAGGCGGTAGCTAGTAAAAAGGGGCGGTATTTAGCAATTCACATTTTATCATAATTGTCAATGCAATTGTCATAGAAGTGATGAACGGTTTCTTCAATCATAATTTCCATTAAAAAAGATTAACTTAAGTTATCACAAAACTGAGGTTTATAACTTTATTATCGCAATGAAAATAAGGTTTTTATATATAGGAGATTTTTCTTTTCCCACAAACCTGTAATGCAAACTTTGTACTAGCTAGTATGGGACCCATGTGATGCATCGTGTTTCAAGTTTTCTCTTTTAGTTTATTTTTTAAAATTTTGTCAATGAATTCAACTTTATATGAACTTCACGACTTCCAAAGCGACTTTTGCTCAAACTATGTAAGGGGAGTGTCAAATGTACGGAACATTATTACCTTTGTCCAAAGCAAAAGGTTATTTCTATTAGACCCTTAACGCGAACCATAATAACTTGACAATATATAAGAAGCATCGGAAAATACACTAATTCATTTCGCAAGTCAAAGAATTATGAATGTAACTTCATTGACAATGAATAATAATAGGATAACCTTGACATCAAAATTTCAATTCCCATTAGTCTTTTTCTTTTTTTTTTTTTAAATGAAAATAAGAAAATGAAATTTACCAATGAAATTATGACACATAGCTGATCATCAAGATAGTGACACATGACAAGGCCTTATAGAATTGTCACATGGCAATGGTGATATATAACCGTCATATGGTTAGGCTAAATAATTAAGGTGACGACTAATAAAAAGATAGCGGAAACTTCATAGAAGTGCCATATGACAAGGATGAATTGTGTTTTTTTTTTTCTTCTTTGGTGCAAGGGAGGGTTATGCCCTAAGGCTAAACCGTGTTTTAATGTTAAGTATAGATAGATCGGACATGTTATTAGATATAAGGAGTTTGTCTATTATGCATATATTTAGTAGTAGTTTGCATGGTGTGACTAGTTTTCACTAAAACATGCAATCATTGCGCCTCAAATGACTAATATGATCATAGATTTCAAAAGAACAAAACGACCCCTATTTCTCATTCATTTGATTAGGCCCTTTTAATTATTATTCTAAGTTCAAGTGGGAGTGCAACTAATATAAAGAATCAATGAAAAAGGCACACGCGCAGATTTGTGGGTTCAGCTATGTCTCGCAAAATCTTAAAATTTAAGCTCTTCCATTTGCTTATTCCAATCTCCCCCACATCATCCTACCATCTCTCTCTCTCTCTCTCTCTCTCTCTCTCTCTCTCTCTCTCTCTCTCTCCCTATGTTTGTTTGTTGTCCTTCTGTCTGATCACATGGGGCATGCATGATATGCACTGCAGCCAATGGAGGACAAACAACTAAATGCATATTGGCCATTAGCAGCCGCAAACAAATAAAAGAGCCAAACAAATCTAAAAGGACTCCTTTTTTAATCACATCCATAGGGGAAAAATAGATAAAGAAGTCAGAAATTAAAATAGTACTAACAAATACTCCAAGATGGGATGATATAATTGATATTAACATTTTTAATGTGGAATCATATCATGGAAAAAGACAATAGATTCTTAAGGATTATATAAAATTAAATGAGAAGGATGTTAATTAGTTGACGAAGTTAGATCTAGAAATGAAGAACGGTACTTCAAAAGAGAAATTAAAGGGGGAAAAAAAAGAAATGGATCATTTGAGTTGGGATCCCCTGCAGTAAATGTGCTACGGTAAATGCTCTAGTATTTCACAAAGCAAAGAGTAAAAAAAAAATTTATGCCCTGATCATGCTTGAGAGGATGTGATTGGCTGATGTGGCATTAATCGCACTGTATACCGCAGCATTATACGGTATTTTATACCGGAGAAGATTCGGACTCATATCGCTAAGAGTTCACATTTCCTTGTTGAGCTATCTTTGTTTTCGATAAATCTAGATAATGCTATCAAACAAATATTGATGAAAGATAATAACCTCTTAGAGATGAAACTCGAAACAAATAAGTTGAGTTGTTGAAAATGCCATCAATAAGGACTTTTTATTTCCTACAATAAAAGCACCATTGACATCTCAAATAAAGGATTGTACACTAGTGGGAACATAGGGAAGAATTATTTTCTACTATGGGAAAATAAGGAAAAATTTATTTTCTACTATGGGAAAATAAAGGATTGAAAGAACATTTTTTTTTTTTTTAATAAAAGTAAGGAGGTAGGCGATTAGAAGGCCCTCCTCTTGAGGGTTACTCCCATTGTATCAGAAAAAAGGATATTTTTAAATTTAATAGTCGGATAATTATCCCACGTAAAATTGTCATGATTAAAACTGCCAAACTTGATCATTCAATCTCCTGCTCTATTTGCCTCCGGTAGTGGAAGGATTGATGGAACATGTGTGGCCTAGACTTGCACTATTCAGATTTTTGAGATCTCATCTGTCACTCTGCATCATTGGTGTCTACGTCATCCGACTTTAGTTATTTAATTTTGGTGCCAAAGAGGGGCTCATGCGACTTAATTTATAATGTATCTTAGCTTAAACTTTTCATGAAGATATACGAATTTTGGCCCATACCCAATGGTATGCTTCTGTCGCTTTGCTACCAATTATATACAGCAAGAATTCATCACTCAACTCATTTTTGCAATAATTATGATCAATATGTAACACTCCAACTTTCCGTCTAATTTAAAACTATTTAAAATTACGAGTTGCAGTGGAAAAACCCTAGAAATTCAAAGCGTTATCGCCGTATTTAATGTTCAAATAAAATACAAAGCTAGAAAGAAACAAAATATTTATATCCCAACACACATACTAGATAATTAAATAATGACTATCTTTCCAAAACTAGACTTAAACAAATAATCAAAATGAATAAAGGAATAGTAAATTATTAATTATCATACAAGAGAATTAATCTCATTACAATACAAGTCTTAATAAAACAAAACCCCAAACTCTAAACAAAAGAGTAAATTGTTCTTAGAAGATATACAATCTTCTTTAGTCGCCTTCCTCACTAGCTCTAATCAACAAGCTATAATCCTGCCAATCTACTCCCCCATATAGACGAATTCCATATAGGTTCATCATATAGGCCCATCAAAGAAGAGAAATGGACAACAAATACAAGTAGAAAGAAAAACAACCAATCAGTTACGCTGAGTAATTCATAACCACAAAGCCCATTTATGTCTCCAAGTCAAGACAACATGCTTAATAAAATAAATAATCATGCTTTAAGAAATAAAAGACAACATGCTTTAATTTAAAGACACGCATCAATACCAAATAATAAATCTAATATTTATTATTATCCATTAGCCAAGTTCATTAGTGAGAAGAGAATCGCAAGAATAGTCAAACCAGCCACGGTCGATTCAATAGGATCTTAGTCCCGTGCACATTGGCAAAAAGAGGGATCAACCGTCCCGGAGTATAGATGACTCCCAGAAGTACTTCCTATGTTCCTAAGTATGCATACCCTCCTTCAACCCTTAGGTCTACAGGAAGAACTGTTCCAAAGAA
This sequence comes from Tetragonia tetragonoides, assembly GCA_038025085.1. Classification (NCBI taxonomy): domain Eukaryota; kingdom Viridiplantae; phylum Streptophyta; class Magnoliopsida; order Caryophyllales; family Aizoaceae; genus Tetragonia; species Tetragonia tetragonoides. Next base: position 39,074,194 of record CM076144.1, on the reverse strand, counting down.
CCACTCATCCAATTACTCAGTATGGATACAAGATTTTAATATGTTGGGGCCATACCCGCAGTTATAGTACCACTCAACGTAACAAGTGACAAACTCCCATTCGCATCCTTTGGTGGATCAATTATCAAAGAAATCTTAACTCTCAATTCATTTTCATAAAGTGATCACATAACAAGTAATACACATTTCTTGGCATTTCTCAAGTAACTACTCCACAGTTGCAAAGATGAACAATTAGAGTCCACAATTCCGATGGCAATAATTTCACGTGAATGGGCATTAATACCCTATTCACAACCACCTAACAATATACCTTTTCCAGGCTTCCAATATTGTTTACCAATTCAATAGTCAAATGTCATTAACTTATTGAAACAACATGCTTACAAACATGATCCAAATAGCGATAGGCTATATATCCAAATTGAACAAATATTAATATATCTTTAGTTCAACATCACAAATAATTACTCCACGCAATTACAAAGATTAACATGTATTCTCATATAACATGAATCCCAACAAGTAGACATTGCTACACAAAGTAAATTTTCAACATTGATCAACTTGCATTCACTATCATATAATTCTATACGAATTGCAAAAGAAAAAAAAAAACAACAAAAAAACGAGTCTCTCTCGGCGATTGAGGGCTATGGCGAAGAGGCCTCGTTCTCAAGCTCGCAAGGCTAAACAACGGTGTAATCGTAAGAAAAATAAGAAGGATAAGGTAGTTTCTCAAGCTACCTCAGATGGGCACAACAATGGTGGCTCTGGCGGCGGGCCGAGAACTAGCAATGCCAAAATCTCGAAACCTATTTTGGAGCTAGTGGGTGTGGAGGCGCTGGTGTTTTCGGCAGATTCGCGTCCTGCGGTGGCCAATCGGATCACTGTAGAGGATCTTTCACCTCTGGAAATGTTACATCAGTTGCAAAATCAAGATTCGGGTGGTAATTCCGAACCCTGTCGTGTGAATCGTGATGATGAACCAGTCCTTGAGGAGATTGAGTGTAACACTCCGGATTTTCTAAATAATAAATAAACAAAAATGAATAAACTCGAGCCGAAATTTTGGCAGAGTTTCCTTTGTAAATAGGCATCCCAAGTTATCGACTTTACAAAAACCTGCTTAAACAGAAAATACAACCAAACCAACACAAAATCCAAACTGACAGCGGAAGACTTCTATTAAATCCGGAGTATCACTGCCACACTCACTCATTGAATGAGTGCAAGTCAAACATTACAACCCTAAAACAAACCAACAAACTTTTAATGCTTTACAATTACAACTGAATGAACAACTAGAATGTATAATCACAATGGAGAATACTAATCTTTCTTCTGGTCAGCTCGAACCAAATGGTCCATCTAGATCTTCACAATCAAACAACCTGTAAAACATACTCCAATCTACTCCCCCATGCAATCGAATATCGCATAGGTTCATCATAGGCCCACCATTGAAAAAAAATGGACGCACACACACGCAACACAGAAAGCAACCAATCAACAAAGCTGAGTAACCAAACATTCTATCGAATAATAAATAAAAGGTCAACTCAGGTCGACTATGACCTTGAAGTCATATAAATCCAAAAAATAGTCTCAATACTATCTATAACTCAATTCCCAAAATATGTGCCAATATCTCTCGGTCACTAGCTCTTGGCCTAGGCAATGTGGGAAGTGAACATGGCGGCATAAACCGCAAAATCAAGATCATTCTCATCACTTAATCTTATAAACTCGGCCATCTTGGCCCTCATAACTCATATCAGTCCACTCTCGGACTCATTCTCATATCTAGATCACATTTTCATAAAAATACTGCTCGTCACCTAAGACTCAATATCTTAGGCTACTCGCCCACGTGCCAAGAACCAAAGAACTAACAACGTCTGAGCCTCAAACCAAGATCAAATCTTTATCTTAAATCATTTTCATATGTTCTTAATCTTATTTCAATCCGAATACCCATTGTGGGTCTATATCGATAAAGTACACAATATGGCACGTGTTCCCAAACAATCATAGTGTTCTCGGTTTAGTCTCAATCTCACTTAAAATCTATTGACACACCCAAGTTCCATAACTTCCTTATCCTATACTCTGACTGTTATTCATCTGCAAGACTACCATAATCTATATCCAACCATGACTAGTAAAAAGCATCGAAATGTTCACAGCAAAATATAGATTACATAACAACATGCATATAATCAATTAGCAGCTAAGCAACACTAAGATTCAGAATTTAGCCATATACACAACATAAACATGAATACAATTTTCAGAATACAGCACATAGAACTTCATTTAATATTCAACCAATTCACACATAAAAATGGAAATTAACATCCATCTCCAAACCAATAGAAAAGGTTACCTTAAACTGAAGACCCAATTCAATTAAGCATCAATTATCAATATCCCTTCAATAAGAACATGTATAACAAGAAGTAATCAGAATTCATAAATCAAAAACCCCAAACAGAATTGAAAGTCTCAAAATCAAGGTTTAGGGTTTGTTGGAAAACAAACCAGTGCTGAGAGGAAGAAAAAGGGTCGCCGGTACTTCATGGGCGGTTGGGCCTGGTGGCCGAGAACCACCATCACGGGGTCAGCGAACGGCGGACTAGCAGCAACAGCACACGACAAGATAGAGACGAGAAAGACAAAGGCGTGCGAAGTAGAGGAGAGAGAAACATGCCCAAAACAGAGAAGAGAGAGGAGCAGCGAACTTCAACCATGTCCAGTAAAGTTCCAGCAATAACCAAAGAGTTTCATGGGTAAGAGCAAAAGATCGAGGGAGATGACGATGGTGGTGGTGATGCGTGATGAAGAATCATGGTGTCGTGGTGATGGTGAACGGTGGTGGGTTTGGGAGTGAGAAAGAAAATAACTGAATATACAAATAACTGATGTGAAAATAAGATGAGGCTTTAGTAGTAAGGGAAAGGCGGTGGTAAGATTCTAGTAGAACTCTATTTTTCTTCTTTTTTTTTTTCCCACTAAAAGCCAAGAATAAATACACACATAAACATATACAACTAAATATACAAATCAAATAATTATTTTTACTTTGGATAATAATAAATCATTTTCTGAAAATACCGTAGTCGGGGTATTACATTGAGCCATCACGAACGGGTCACACTGGGCCTAGGGTTACGCCCAATTCTGCCTGGCGGGCGCTTTTCCTTAATACTCCTGATGGTAATGGTCATAATCAGCCCTGTCCTGGGCATCAAGGTAAAACTAATATGAAATTCACACTTTTTGATATTCAATTTGAAGCGAATTATTGGAAAAATGCAATTGTGTGTTATGTTTTGGGTGCTAACCCCCCAATAGGTGTAATGGAAGGGTTTTTTCATCGGGTGTGGGGTAAGTATGGAATTGATAAAATTTCTGTGCTACCTAAAGGAGTTTTTATGGTGTGATTTGATTCTTTTGACAGTAAGAGTAGAGCTCTGGATGGTGGTATGGTTTATTTTGATGGTCGTCCTGTGATAATGAAATCATGGGTTCCAGACCATGATTTGCGAAGTGAAGCTGTCAAGACTATACCTATATGGATTAAGCTCCCTGGGTTAGATGTTAAGTACTGGGCTCCAGACAATTTGTTTAGAGTAGCAGCTTTGGTTGGCAAACCAATCAAAGCAGATGCAACAACTATTGAATGGGGCAGTGGATCAAATATTCCCTGATGAGTTTGAATGGGGCAGTGGATCAAATATTCCCTGATGAGTTTGTTTGTTTTGAGGATGAATGGGGCAAGTTAATCACACAACCTGTCACTTATGGGTGGAAGCCATTACTAAGCACAAAATGTTCGGGCTATGGACATGATGTTAGAATGTGTAAGAAGCAGCAGGGCACTAGGCAAACAAAATAGATGTGGGTGCCTAAAACCAAGCAGGTGACTATGTAGCCATCAACTAATGTTGATTCAGAAGGATTTCAGCAGCCTAACAAAACAGCACGTCACAAAGGTAAGGAGATAGTGACTAATGTGGCAAGTAAGGAAACCTCTTCCAACTTTTTTAGTGCGCTAGCTTCATCTAGTCAAGCTAGGGAGGATGTGATTGATGTTGAAACTCTGCCTAATTTTATTCCTGGCTCGGTGAACGCTGATGAAATGGAGTCTTCCTTGCATGATAAGACAACAACTGATGATCCTAATGGGCATTCTGTAGCGGGGGCTCCCCCCTCTCAAAATGGATAGAATATGTAGTTGGAATGTTAGAGGCCTTAACCATCCTAGTAAGCAAGCTACTGTTAGATCTTTTTTACACTCATTTCAGATCTTTGTTACTCATGGTGGTACACAAAATCAGTTTGCCTGCACCTTTGTATATGGTTTGAATGATGCATCTGAAAGAGTATCTCTTTGGGAGGGTTTATGTAATCTGAATCTTCACACTCATGGGCCATGGATTGTTTGTGGAGACTTCAATAATGTTCTTAACTTGGATGAGAGAAAAGGTTTTGGACTTTTGGTATTACACTGGCTGAAGTTACCCCTTTTAGAAACTGTCTTCAAGCCTGACACTTATTTGATCTTACTTGTTCTGGCTCTTTCTTTACTTGGACTAATAAACAGCCTGGGGATAGAAGAGTTTTCAGTAGGATTGACAAAGTGGTAGTGAATGAGGAATGGTGTGATATGTTTGCTGCATCTGAAGTTAAATTTTGTCCTGAAGGTGACTTTGATCATTGCCCTGTTGTCATCACTCTGAATAATGCTATGCAGATTGGAAGGAATCCCTTCAAATATTTTAATATGTGGAGTAAGTGGCCTTCTTTTGAGGAGAATGTTCATAATGGGTGGAATAAGTCTGTGCATGGCGTACCCATGTATAGATTGGTCACCAAAATGAAATCTCTTAAGGCAGTATTCAAGGAGATGAATAAGTATGGTATGGGTGATATTCATAAAGATCCTGTAGTTGCCTATGATAATCTGTTACACATTCAAGCTGCACTGAAAGCTAATCTTGATGACTCTGTGTTGGCTAACGATGAATGTATTGCTACTGAGAATTTTAGAATGTTAAATGCTGCAAAAAATAACTTGATGAAACAGAAAGCCAAGGTTCACTGGCTATGTGAAGGAGATGCAAATACAACTTTTTTCATAGTAGTCTCAGAATCAGAAGATGCCAGAATAAAGTTTATTCGGTAAAAGCTCTGTCTGGCAGTTGGTGGACTATTTTGTTAACTTCTACAAGCAGTTGTTGGGTGCTGCAAGTAGTGATCTATTGCCTGTTAAGGAGAATATTGTTCAATCTGGTCCCCTTATTTCAGATGCGCAGGCCGCGTCTCTATGCCAGCTCTTTACAATAGAGGAGGTTAAGAGTGCACTATGGTCCATACGTAGAGATAAAGCTCCTGGTCCAAATGGATTTGGTTTTCAATTCTTCAAGGATGCTTGGGATATTGTTGGGGATGAATTTTGCTTAGCCGTGTTGGACTTCTTTGAGAACGGTAAGCTTTTGAAGCAAATTAATACTACTTTACTTTCTCTGGTGCCTAAAACTTCTTCCTCTGAGTATGTGTCTGATTATAGACCTATAGCTTACTGTTCCACCATCTATAAGTGTATTTCCAAGCTTTTGTGCACACATCTGAAAGATGTTCTTCCCTCTATAATCAATAATGCTCAAAGCGCTTTTGTGTCTAATAGAACAATAGTACAAAACATTATGATCTGTCAGAATTTAGTGAATCAGTATAATAGACAGACTACCTCTCCTAGATATATGATGAAGATTGATCTCAAGAAAGCTTATGACTCTGTTGAATGGGTCTTTCTTGAGAGTTTGTTGAATGCTCTGAATTTTCCTCCTAAATTTGTGCATTGGATCATGTCTTGTGTGAGGTCTCCCTATTAATCGGTTGTGATAAATGGTTATGTTCATGGTTTTATCCCTGGCCAAAGAGGGTTAAGACAAGGAGATCCCCTCTCTCCCCTTCTGTTTGTCATTTGTATGGAGTATCTGTCAAGAATTTTGGGGGTGGTGTGCAAAATGGATGGGTGCAGGTTTCACCCTAAATGTGCAACTTTGAGTCTGACACATCTATGTTTTGCTGATGATCTTCTAATGTTCTGTCATGCTGATCCTAAATCTATGATTCTGTTACTGAGAGGTTTTGCCACTTTTTCTCACTCATTTGGGTTAATAGCTAATAATAGCAAATCTGCTATTTATTGCTGCAATATTGCTCCTGAAGTGGTTGCAACAGTTAGACAGATGTCTGGTTTCACTATAGGGACACTTCCTTTCAGATATCTTGGTGTTCCGATTACTTTCAAAGAATTGTGTGCTGCTGATTGTGATATTCTCATTGATAAAATGATCAACAAGATTAGAATATGGGGTTCAAAGCATTTGTCTTATGCTGGGCGTGCTTTGCTCGTGAACTCCGTCTTAATGAGCATGCATGTATACAGGGCTTCCATCTTTATTTTGCCTAAGAGTATATTGAAGAAATTGGCTGATATATGTAGAAATTATCTCTGGGATGGGCTTGCGGATTATGTGAGAGCCCCTCCTATTGTCTGGGACTTTATTTGCAAGCCTAAAAATGCTGGTGGGTTGGGAATAAAAAATTGTGTTTTGTGGAATGTTGCAGCAATTGGAAAATATGTCTGGTACATTGCAGGGAAAGAGGATACACTTTGGGTGAAGTGGATACATCATGTGTATTTAAGTGACAAGGATTGGTGGGAGTATAAACCTCCGCCATCAGCAAGTTGGTCTTGGAAAACGGTGTGTGGCTGCAAGGATTTGTTGCAAGCAAGTTACACTCATGATAAATGAATGCCTCGCCAAAGGGGGTTTACTCCATTACCAGTGGTTATAGGTGGTTATCTCCTGTTGCAGAAAAGGTAAAATGGGCTCCTTGGGTCTGGAATCGACTCAACTTGCCTAAGCATTGTTTTATTGGTTGGTTGGCCATGCATGATAGGCTGCAAACCAAGGTGAGATTGCTGAAAATAGGGATTAGCGCTGATGATCTATGCCCCCTATGTGAATTGGAAGCAGAGGATACTCCCCATCTATTCTTTAAATGTGCATACAGTTTAGACTGTCTTGATAAATTGAACAGTTGGCTAGGTTTGAAGGTTGGCACGAATGATCTGCAGCAGCTTGGTAGATGGATTGGCAGGAGATAGCATAGTTCTACCCTTAAGAGAAATTGTATGCTGGCAGGACTCTATGCTCTTGTGTACTTGATTTGGCAAGCACGAAATGGAGCGGTTTGGGATAAACAGGTGACTCACCCACGACAGTTATTTAGGCAATTGAAGTTTGCTATGCAGACACGCATCTCATGTATTATGCCTAAGAAAACAAAACAATATGACAGAGAGTGGTTTCATAGTTCATTTCAGAGAAATGCTTGAATCCATGTCTAAAATGGTGACTGGATGATGTATTAAGGGGGGTATGCCCCTCTTTGAAAAATATGTAATGTTGGTTTATTGTTAATACAAGTTCTTATTACTTACCAAAAAAAAAAAAAAAAATTCTATATGAATTACCATAAGGAAATAAATAACAATTATCCCTTTATCAAAATATTCACAACGAATCCATATAACTCGTCTAGACGAGAATTACGACAATGAATTACCTTTAGCAAGAAGGCAAGTCACGACAATTTAACGTAAGCTCCTTACGTTTACGTGCGGTCAACGGGCCCTAACAAATCCACAATAAACAAATAGTCAATACTTTGACCTCTGAACCTCTTAATTAACTTTAAAGATGGTTTAGCACCCTAAACTTAAATTATTGAGTTGCTGGAATCTAATTACTCATGCATGCCCAAAGACTTTTCAAACCAACCTTTTAAAAATCCAAATAGGGAAACTTTTCATAAACCCTAATTGAAATCAACAAGTCAAAACAACAAGTCAACCGACAAAATACCATCCAACACCACCATCACCACCGCTGACCACCGCCAGCGGTGGCTAGTGGCGCAGGACAGCCGCCTGCAGCACCACGGCAGGGTGCTGCGGTGCGCATAGCACGGCCCTGCCATGCGTCGCACGGTCTTTTCCTTTTCTTCTTTTTTTGTTAAACAATTTAACATATTTCAAATCTAAATTTAACCCGAATAATTAATACATTTTCAGATTTAATAAATCACAAGATTCAACCTTTAAATTCAACATTTGATTCAAATTCAATAAAAACATCAAACCCAACCCTAATCATGATTGTAACATGCAAAATAGTAGAAACTAGCAACCCTAGGTCAAAATATAAAATTAGGGTTTGCTTATAAACAACTAGGGTTCATAAAAACAATGAATTTGAATCAAGAATACACTTTTGGTAATCAAAAAGCAATAAAAACATTTACTTGGAATAAAAAAGGATCAAATTTGGACAAGATGATGAATTGTGAAAGAGTGGAATTTCTTTCTTCCCCTTGTGCTAGTCGGTCGAACGTGAGTTTGAGAGAGAGAGAGTGAGTGACTTTTTTTTTTTGTTTTGTCTAGGTTAAGTTGATGAGTGAGGAAGTTGAGTCAAATTAGAAAATCAAATCCCTGATTCTACTCCTTCCTTATCTCCTCTAACTTCCTAAACTAACAACCAGTGAACCCTCCCAAAATCTATTCTTTTTAGGAAAAAATTTTACAAAAATAAAAGCTGATTTTTAGCCCCATAATTTCGGCCAAGAGCCGAAATTAATGGCCTCAATTAGGCCTAATTTTTTTCGGCCATAACGAAAATAATAAGCCCAAATTGCTTAATTAGTTTTGGCCCAATTAATTTAATTAGATAAAAAACAAACCCATACATTAATTAGACACTTTAATTCATGAGCCTAATTAATATTTTAAATTCAAAATTGTATTTTCTTTTTAAGTAATTATTATTCTAAAATGAATAATAATACAGGGTATTATATCCTTACCTCCTTAAAAGAAGTTTCGTCCTCGAAACTTAGGATCACCACCAAAGTGACGCTAGTTCCGTAAGGCGAAGTTTTTCACCACTACCTTCAAAGTTCAACGCAATAATGCGACTCGAAACCTTAAAAGTTTTCACAACTTTCCAAATAACCAAATGAGCATATGATGCAATGCAATGAGTTTTCCAGTCTTTAAATTTCTTTCATTTTGTGGATTGTTACACCTTTCTCTCTTAAAAAGGTTTCGACCTCGAAACTAAGGTTAAGTACCTTGTTCGAACATTTGAGGATAACGCTTGCGTATATCAGCCTCAGTCTCCCAAGTCGCTTCTTCGACTTTGTGGTTAGCCCACAACACATTTACAAGATTGATCGTAGACGCACAAGTTTTCTTCGTTTTCTCCTCTAGGATTCTCACCGGTTTAGTTCGCTCCTCAAGGACTCGAACTGGTTGCTCTTCATAGGTAAGTGTGTCATCTAACACTAACCTTTTCAGGATTCAGCACATGACTTGGATCATGGTGATACCTCTTGAGTTGTGACACGTGGAACACATCGTGCACTTGCTCCAAATTTATAGGCATAGCAAGCCTATAAACGACCTCTCCAATTCTTTCAAGAATCTCATAGGGTCTAATATACTTTGGGCTAAGCTTCCCTTTGCACCCAAATCTCATCACTCCACGAGTGGATGATACTTTGAGAAGTACCTTCTCACCAACTTGGAATTCCTCTATCCGTCGATGTTGATCTGCATAGGCTTTCTGTCTATCTTGTGGAACTTTCATCTTCTCTTGGACAAGTTTCACTTGATCCACAGTCTCTTGGATAAAATCCGGACCCAAAATAAAGGTCTCACTTATGTCGTTCCAACACGTAGGAGATCGACACTTTCTCCCATACAGCGCCTCGTAAGGTGCTCTGCCAATGTTCGCATGGTAGCTATTGTTGTAGGAAAACTCAATCAAAGGCAAACTCTTCTCCCAAGAGTCCTTCATCTCTAGAGCACAAGCTCTCAACATGTCCTCCAACGTCTGAATAGTACATTCCGTTTGACCATTTGTCGCAGGATGAAATGCCGTACTAAATTTCAACTTTGTACCAAAAGCATTCTGTAATTTGTCCCAAAAGTTCGACAAGAATCTCGAATCCCTGTCTGACGCAATGTCTTTAGGCACTCCATGTAACCTTAAGACCTCTGTCACATAAGCTTCAGCGAGTTGGTCCATTGACCAAGTCTTGTTCATTGCAATGAATCTCGCCGTTTTCATCAATCGATCAACAATGACCCAAATAGTGTCCTTCCCGGACCTTTTCTTTGGTAATCCAGTCATGAAATCCATCGAGATTGAATCCCATTTCCATCCAGGAATTTTGAGTGATTGAACAAGACCTGCAGGCCTTCTATGCTCGGTTTTCACCTTTTGGCAAGTAAGACACCTTGCCACATATTCCGCGCATTCTCGCTTCATGTTTGTCCACCAAAACTGAAGTTTCAAATCCTTGTACAACTTATCACCATATGGGTGAACAGGATATACAGTTCCATGCGCCTCATCGAGAATCTTTCTCTTCAACTCGGCGTTGTTTGGTACACACCAACGCCCCTTCATCTTGATCATACCATCATCAAGGATTTCATAATCAGGATGCTTCCCATTCTGGATCTTGACACGTAACTCCTCCATAAACGGGTCATGAACTTGCAACTGTCGGATCTCATCATAGATCGACGGTCGCACTACAAGTGCATTCAGCAACACTGCAGTCTCACCTTGTTGAACAACTTTTAAGTCCAACTTCCTAAATTTCTCACACAAATCATATGGTAGCACCATCATGTTATTCATAGTGTGCGAAGTCTTCCTACTCAACCCATCAGCCACTACATTGGCCTTTCCCTCATGATACTGAATATCCAGATCGTACTCAGATATTAACTCGAGCCATCTCCGTTGCCTCATATTCAATTCCTTCTGAGTGAAGATATACTTCAAACTCTTGTGATTTGTAAAGATCTTACAACGAGCTCCATACAAATAATGCCTCCAAATCTTTAATGCAAAGATTACAGCAGCTAACTCCATGTCATGAGTAGGGTAATTCTTCTCATGCACTTTCAACTAGCAAGGGGCATAAGCAACCACCTTGCCATGTTGCATAAGTACACACTCCAACCCATTCTTAGATGCATCACTATACACCTCAAACCCTTCCGTACCAGACGGTAAAGTCAGAACTGGTGCTGTTGTCAACCTTTTCTTAAGCTCTTGGAAAGCTTCTTCACATTGTTCAGTCCACTTGTACTTCATCTCCATTTTTATCAACTTTGTGATACGTCTCTCTATCTTGGAGAAGTCTTGCACAAATCTCCTATAATACCCAGCCAATCCGAGGAAACTTCGTACCTCAGTCACACTCTTCGGAGCAGGCCAATCCATGACAGCCCGAATCTTAGAAGGATCAACAGAGACTCCTTCTTTACAGATAATGTGCCCAAGAAAAGCAACACTCTCTAGGCAAAACTCACACTTCGAGAGTTTAGCGTACAACTTCTCATTTCACAACACCTCCAAGACAGTCCTCAAATGTCTTGTGTGTTCCTCCTTGTCCTTTGAATACACCAGAATATCATCGATAAACACGACCACAAAACTATCCAGATATGGTCTAAAGGTGTAATTCATCATCTCCATAAACTTGGCAGGTGCATTAGTTTGCCCAAAAAGCATAACAGTAAACTCATAATGCTCATACCTTATCCTAAAGGAAGTTTTCGCAATGTCGACCTCATCAATTCTCAATTGATGATAACCAGACCGCAAATCAACCTTCGAAACACTCCCGCCCCTTGGAGTTGATCAAACAAGCCTTCAATCCTAGGTAAAGGATAGCTATTCTTGACAGTGACTTTGTTCAATTCGCGATAGTCAATGCAGAGACGCAGACTACCATCCTTCTTACGCACAAACAAAACTGGTGCTCCCCAAGGTGATACACTAGGTCTAATGTACCCCTTGTCTAACAACTCCTCTAATTGCTCCTTAATCTCTTTCATCTCCAAAGGTATCATTCTATACGGTGCCCTCGAAATCGGACCTGTTCTAGGAATTAGGTCAATCTGAAACACAATATCCCTCACTGGTGGCATACCAGAAATTTCCTTAGAAAACACATCTGGAAACTCATTGACCACTTTAATCTTTGAGTTTCCTCGTCTATTCTCTCTACATTCTGAATGTGACACAAAAATCCCTCACATCCCTTCTCTAAATGTTTCTTCGCCATTAACATCGAAATAATTCCAATTCCTCCCTTAGTGACAATTCCTTGATAAGAGATTCTATTACCTCTAGGTCCTTTCAGCAATATCTTTTGTTCACTAAAATCGATTCTCGATTTATACTTGCTAAGCCAATTCATACCCAAAATGACATCAAAATCTCTCAATTGGAACTCAATCAGGTCTGCAACCAATTCAGACCCTCCAATGTTCACACGAACATTAGGATGCACAACTTTACACAATACCACCTCTCCCGAAGGAGTGACGATATTAGTCACTAAGGACTCCAAATCACCATCCCATGTTTCTTAACAAAGTTTTTAGATATGAATGAATGTGATGTTCCAGAATCACATAATACATAGGTAGGCAAAGAATTTACAACAAACGTACAAGTCACCACATTGTTTGCTGCATCAGCCTATACTTGATTCATCACAAACAAACAAACCCCATTTCGATTCTGGTGGCCATTATTGTTCTGAACATTTCCAACCTGTCCATTCAGCCCATTCTGTTGATTACCACCCTGGTTATTTTCGTTTTGACCCTGAACTGTAGGAGCTTGAATATTGTTGTTGCCCCCACCATTGTTTACGGTTTTTCCCTTTTGAGGACAGTCAAAAGAACGATGCCCCAACTCTTGACAAGTGAAGCACCTCACCTTGTTGCCAGCACAGTCAACCCCTGGGTGATGCTTATTGCACTTCCTACAAATGTGGGGTTTGCCTTTCCCAGCCCCCATTGTTACGATGGCCATTTCCATTCTTGGAATTCCCACCCTCATTGTGGTTATCCCCCTTATTGTTGTTGTTGTTATTGTTATTCCCATTGTGATTGTTCCCTCCCCGTAACTTCTCCTTTTTCTCGCCACCACTATCCTGATGGTCGTCAAACTTCCTCTTTTTCCCAGTCACCTCCTCTCTGTGCTTTTGAACCACAGCTTGGTTCGCAGCACGATTGTAGACCTCTTGCATGGTCTGACAGATATAACCCCCAAAAGACTCACGAATGGTCCAGTACAACCCATTCTGGAATCTACAGGCCCTATGCTATTCCGTAGGGAATAGTCCTCCCACGAAACGAGCTAGGTTGTCAAACTTTTCAACATGCTCCTGAACAGTCATCCTTCCTTGGATAAGGTTCAAGAACTCATTATACTTCTGGTCTTGGGAATACTCTGGGTAGTACTCCTCTCTAAGGACCATTTTGAACATCTCCCAATTAAAACCCTCTCGAGCTCTAATAGTTGTGACATTGGTTCTCCACCAACGATTTGCCTTCTTCCGGAATAGATAGACAGCACTGTTAACCTTAAGTGCCTCTGGACACCCAGTAATCGCAAAGAGTTTCTCTAAATCCCGCGTCCAGTCATCAAGGATTACAGTATCCTCGCGTCCCTCAAACACAAGCGGATTATGCCGTTTAATCTTCTTTGACACTGACGCGAAATTGTCAACCCCAGCTACCTGGTTTTCTTCCCTTTGCATCATCTGCGCGATGAATGGATTGGATTGCGCCAGAGCTTGTTGCGTCTGAGCTAGTTGCGCCAACAAAGCTTGCGATGTTGCCTCACCATTAACATTGTTATCCCCCATTGAACTAGTTGACTTTTCGATTCTTTGTCTATTTCTTCTAGGTGGCATCTAGCAACCTAAAGGATCAACAAAAGCAAAAGAAAAAGGGTATTATCTACCCATACCACACTCATGTGCGATAACCACAACTAACATATACACCTCGACTCATATATATGTTTCAATAGCCAACTAGGGCTCTAGGCTCTTATTGCATTCAAGCATGGCCTCTCAACACTCTTGCGTACTAGCAAGTTCAAGGTTTCAATAGACTTTGTTCTTTCTCAAAAATAAACAAATCATAATCACATTGAATCATTCATGCCTTTTTCACATAGGCGCTTTCACAATACTCATGCTTCTAATAACAAGTAAAACAACACATTTCTTGCAAAAATTCCATCTCATAAATAAAATAATCAAGTATTTGTTCTCAAAAATGAGTGCTTGCCAACCCAAGCCTCAAAATAGCATGAATAAAGTAGAGAAATAATATTCTAATCATAATGTCAAAAACAAATGGCTCGCAGGCCCAAATCAAGTCTCAAATAGTTTCCTCAAATACAACTAAATCAAATTAAGAATCACGCTCCTCTCGCGCGGTTCCTCAATGGATAGAGACACACGTGTGTCACCTGACTTCGTCCATCTCCTCCTCTTCCATTGGCTCCTCATCCTCTTCAGGATCCTCCTCTTCCTCAGTAGGGGTTCTTGGCTCATTGCGCTTGCCATTCAAGCCTATGGGCCAATCTCTAACAGCGCTAGGTTTCGATGACATTACAGGAACCTCAAGAACATGAGGTGAAGACTCCTCCTCGACCTCAACAGTGGATTTCTCAGTCTCATTGGCAAAGTATGTCTTTTCGAACGCCAGTGCACGATCTAGATCAGCTTGCGCCTCCTCTGGAGTCATTGGGTCGTCCACTTCTAGCATAGGATCGTACCCTTCAGCATTCTCCACGTACGTCTCATAAGGGTCTCTAAGCATGTCTGGATGCTCCTCGTCCTACGCGTATGCCCTCGTGATCAAGGTCTCCAATGTCTCAAGATACGGGTAGCCCCTATCATTCTTCATCTCCTAGTACACTAACCACTCGTTGTGAAATTGGCGTTATTTGGCAGTCGTATAGCCAAAGCTCTTGATGAAGTAGAATTAGCCTTCATCTTATCCGAGCGCAAAGGCGAATGAACACCATAACACTCATTGTACTGCATGAACACTTCTCGAACAAGGTCAAAGTATTCCTCCAAGCGGCCTCCTTCGTTAACGGAGATCCCTTGGATCTTCGGGAACAACGGGTCGCTCACGTTTCACCATCTACACGCGAGAAACAACACGTTAGTACTTCACTCGACTACTTCAAATAATACCAAAACAAGTAAAAGAAACAAATCAACTCATTTCGGCTTACAAAGCTTTTATTCACATAACTTAAGTCTGTTTAAGTTTTCATCCTAATAATATGTCTTAATGACATACTTTACAATTCAAAACGTATATTAGGGATAATAACATACGCTCTGATACCAACTTGTAACACCCCGAATTTCCGTCTAATTTAAAACCATTTAAAATCACGAGTTCCAGCGGAAAAACCCTAGAAATTCGAAGGGTCACCGCCGTATTAAATGTTCAAATTAAATACAAGGCTAGAAAGAAACAAAATGTTTATATCCCAACACACATACTAGATAATTAAATAATAACTATCTTTCCAAAACTAGATTTAAACAAATAATCCAAATGAATAAAGGAATAGTAAACTATTAATTCTCATGCAAGAGAATTAATCTCATTACAATACAAGTCTTAATAAAACAAAACCCCAAAGTCTAAACAAAAGAGTAAATTGTTCTTAGAAGATATACAATCTTCTTTAGTCACCTTCCTCACCAGCTCTAATCCACAAGCTGCAATCCTGTCAATCTACTCCCCCATATAGACGAATTCCATATAGGTTCATCATAGGCCCATCAATGAAGAAAAAATGGACAACAAACACAAGTAGAAAGAAAAACAACCAATCAGCTACGCTGAGTAATTTATAACCACATATTTATGTCTCCAAGTCAAGCCAACATGCTTAATAAAATAAATAATCATGCTTTAAGAAATAAAAAACAACATGCTTTAATTTAAAGACACGCATTAATACCAAATAATAAGTCCAATATTTATTATTATCCATTAGCCAAGTTCATTAGAGAGAAGAGAATCGCAAGAATAGTCAAACCAACCGCAGTCGATTCAATAGGATCTTAGTCCCGTGCACATTGGCAAAAAGAGGGATCAACCGTCCCGGAGTATAGATGACTCCCAGAAGTACTTCCTATGCTCCTAAGTACGCATACCATCATTCAACCCTTAGGTCTACTGGAAGAAATGTTCCAAAGAACCACTCGCCCAATTACTCAGTATGGATAAAAGATTTCAATACGTTGCGGCCATACCCGTAGTTATAGTCCTACTCAACGTAACCAAGTGACAAATGCCCATTCGCATCCTTCGGTGGATGCATTACCAAAGAAATCTTAACTCTCAATTTATTTTCATAAAGTGATTACATAACAAGTAATACATATTTCTTGGCATTTCTCAAGTAACTACTCCACAGTTACAAAGATGAACAATTAGAGTCCACAATTCCGATGACAATAATTTCACATGAATGAGCATTAATACCCTATTCACATGCCTGCTGCTGGTTGTACAGCCAGCTGCCCGGCGCTACCGGCTGCAGCCCCACGACAAGGTGCTGCCGTGCGCCTGGCACGACCTTTCCGTGCGTAACACGGTCTTTTCCTCTCTTTTGTTTTTGTTAAATAATTTAACAAATTCCAAATCTAAATTAAACCTGAATAATTAATAAATTTCCAGATTTGATAAATCACAAGATTCAACTATTAAATTCAACATTTGATTCAAATTCAATAAAAACATCAAACTCAACCCTAGTCATGATTCTAACATGCAAAATAGTAGAATCTAGCAACCCTAGGTCAAAATATGAAATTACGGTTTGCTTATAAGCAACTAGAGTTCATAAAAACAATGAATTTGAATCAAGAACAAACTTTTAGTAATTAAAAAGCAATAAAAACACTTACTTGGAATAAAAAAGGATCAAACATGGACAAGAGGATGAATTGTGAAAGAGTGGAATTTCTTTCTTTTTCCCCTTGTGTTAGTCGGTCGAACGTGAGTTTGAGAGAGAGAGAGAGTGAGTGAGTGACTTTTTTTTTGTTTTGTCTAGGTTAAGTTGATGAGTGAGGAAGTTGAGTCTAATTTAGAAACCCAATCCCTAATTCTACTCCTTCCTTATGTCCTCTAACTTTCTAAACTAACAACCAGTCAACCCTCCCAAAATCTACTCTTTTTAGGAAAAGATTTTATAAAAATAAAAGCTGATTTTTAGCCCCATAATTTCTGCCAAGAGCCGAAATGAATGGCCTCAATTAGGCCTAATTATTTTCGGCCATAACGAAAATAAGAAGCCCAAATTGCTTTATTAGTTTTGGCCCAATTAATTTAATTAGATCCAAAACAAACTCATACATTAATTAGGAACTTTAATTCATGAGTCCAATTAATATTTTAAATTCAAAATTGCATTTTCTTTTTAAGTAAATATTATTCTAAAATGAATAATAATACGGGGTATTACATTATAGCATGGAAGCAAGTACAAGATCTTAATGTTAGTAGTGCTTGTATGGTGACTATTACTTAATTATGATTATTTAGTGCAACTAAACTTGTCAATAGTTTAGGTAAAAGAGTTGTAATTGATATTACCTTAAGAGTACGTTTGGATATTAACATTTGATTTGAATTGGATGAATTCAATTCTAAAATTTGAAATTTTGCAATTTAAATTCAATTTGGTTGTTTGGGAAAACAAGAAATTTCAATTCACAAATTTGAAATTAAAATTTCTTGTTTGGGTAAATAATCAATTTCAATTCTAAAATTTGAAACTCATCCAATGTTTGGCAAGCTATACAATTTCATCTCCTAAATTACCCTCATTCCATCGACTAATCCCTTCACTCTTTGGAGGCTTTTCTTTGGATTTCTCTCTCCTCCGATGATTCCGATCTCTCCTCCCCTGAAAGCTACAAGCCGACGCCACCACCACAACAACACTGCCATCCACCACCACTTCTCAACCTTCTTCTCCACACTATTACTTCTCTTCACTCGCGCCCTTGCTCATGTTGCACCTCCACGTCATCATCATCATCGTCTTAATCATCCTCTTTCTCTCTCCACTTTTCCGATATCGGATCAGTCGGTCCTCAACCATCAGAACCATCAGAACACACATAAGCTCATTCTATTAGTACAATGGGTGGTCTGATACAGTCACGATGATAACAATGTATCATCATACACAATCAGCAACAAAGCCCCTAATACTCAACACATTTTCAAACACGTAACAGTTAACAGCTCAACTTCACCTATCACATCCAAAACTGAACTAAATCAACACCGTCAAATCAAACAATAAAACCCCTAATTACTCACAATATGCATTCTCAACATCAAAACCTACAACAATTTCTTGAACCTCTAACTCTAATTATCTACCGAAAATCCAATCGAACCTCAACAGTCCAACAAGAAATTCAACAATTCAAAAATAAAAAGAGAGAGGAGATAAGAGAGAGAAACAAAATCTTAGATTGATAGAGAACACGTGAGCAGCTAAGCTAAACTCCAGCGATTTGTAGAAGACTAAAATCGCAACGAATTTTCTCACCAAAATAAACACCATTGAACCAAATCAGTAGAAAACCCTATAAATGGAGATGTGAGGAACAAAATGAGGGAGAGCAAGAGAATTGAAGAGTCAAGAGAATATGGATGTGTTTCAGAAGAAAAGAATGTTGACTCAGATTAATGCCACTTTAATCACCTTGATCCCTAAAGTGGAAGAGTCTATATGGAAGAAGGTCGCTTTGGTCGTCTTTGTTTAAGAGGAGAGAGAAAATGGAGGATGTTGAGAAGATGAAGATGAGGCGGTCGAAATCGGTTGCGGCCTCGATTTTGCGTTCGATCGGTGAGATTCTTTGTGTTCAAAGGGGAGGAGAGAGAGAGGGGAGGGAAAGAGTGGTGGAGAGAAAGAGGAGAGAGAGAGGAGTTCACTGGTTTGAGGAGAGAGAAAGAGGAGAGAGACGTGGTTGAGGAGAGAGAAAGAGGAGAAGTGGGTTTCTGAGGTGGGTTGAATTTCAATTTGATAGTATTTTGCTGTATATTTGAAATATAAGGTTCAAAGGCTTATCTAAATCACCCAAAATTTGGCCCAAATACAAATGTGAAATATTTTGGGTAGCCAAATACCTGATTTGGGCCAAATAGGAGATTTGAAATCAAATAGTCATATCCAAACATGCCATAACTCTTTTGTTGTGGCAGGTCAAGAGTTTTCGACATGTTTATTGACTGAGTTAGACTTAGATCAAGAGATATTTTTCATCCATTTAACCTTGATACAAACTTGACCACGCACGACCACGAACATGCACAACCTAATAGATAGCCCTATAACAAACTGAATCGACTGAAAGTCTTAACTCATCCAAATATTAATTTATCTAGTACACAAATCATTTAACTAAACTAAATTGAATCAATTACTGAACAAGTGAAAAAGAACCTACCTAAAAAAAAGTTGTCCCATAAAAGTTAAAACCTGTCAAGGTTCTTCATTTTGTTTTCTTCTTCCCATTGGAGCACTCCTCTACCTTCCGTGACCTAACTTCTTATCTCTTACATTCTAATTAGCATGCAATGTTAGTACAAATGGTTGGATATGAATAAACTAGAGGAACTTGGATATGGCTTCTAGGCATGTACAAGTACATTTTCCTGAAAGTTTAGTTTCGACCCTCTAGGAAGCGACCGGGTTACACGAAACAACTTCCGAGATACAAAGAAGTCACAGATTATGTTGTTCGCCCCATAATCATACTCCACTAATGCATTTCCGTTGTTAATATTTGTCTTAACCAAGATGATAAACCATCATCTCTAATGTCTATGGTATGTCATCATGAAAGTGATCAAATCTCATTCATGCATCATGACTAACAAACCAAGAGAGGAGGCCCTCTTCTTGCCCAAGGAGAAAATCCATTCTCCTTCTCCTTATCTCTCACTCCAAATGCCCTATACATTTAATTATTGGTGGTTACACAAATGCTTATTAGAGACAAATGTCTCTCCCATAAACATTTAATTATAACTATCACTGACACATGGCAAGACATGAGAGATAATAATCACTTACTCTAAAAATCTTCCAACAATCCTCCCCCATTTTTGGAGTAAGCTAAAATGCTTTGATTTAGTATACAAGACAAATTTCCAAACTCATGCTTTAACAATAGTGTCTTAAAGATTGATCTACCGCATAGTGTAATACACATTTCAACAATCCGAATTATAATGGTGTCTAAAAAGATTGAACCAAATAATCCATTTGGAAAATTGATGATATCACACACACAAGCTTATAACAAACAGCATTAGATACTTGACCCTTTAAAGGCCATGCGTCCATATCCTTTCATAAGTGTATATAAAGTCAAGCCCGAGACTTCTTGAAGCGGCCACATTTCACACTTACATCGGTAGAGCTTTATATCGTGTTTTGTAACTGAAACACTTTTTCAAAGATCTATTAAGAAATTATTTTTCAACCTCCCTTACATTATAAGACCTAAGCACTCCCTTTCCCTAGGGATGTCAATAAAAATTATTAGTGCTTGCAAATCACTCTTATGAGGTACTTTTACTCATTGAACTCAAAACATGACGTTTTATCAAGCGTTGAGTTGAGGTTCCCTCATTGGTGATTTAATTATACGGGCTTACACATCCCTCATGGTTTACCACCATTCAACATTGTGCACACAAGAGTCCTAGACAAAACCGTCTAGACTTTGTAATATTAATTCATAGTAGTACACCCTACTATAATTTACGATCGATCCAAAATATATGAATGTTATAACCATCACCATCACTACACCCTCACCATGGCCATGGATTTTGATAGTGATGCATGTGTCATAACAATTCATACAAATAATAACATTCACTTAACTAGTGAATCAATATAAATAGCAAATACAATTGTGAAAAATCCAAAAATCCATGAATTTATCATCACAATTAATTAATTCTTAATTTACTTAAACAAATAAATAAATTCCCAAGTCTATTTCTGAGCTTTTCAAGTTCAATTATATGAACGCATACAAATATCGAAATGAGAAACAAGGAGAAATATCTTCCTAATCAATACTCCTCATTTTATATTTAAATAATTCACACTATTAGTGTCATGCAAGCCATAACTAACATTGCCACACATTTTTAGGAAACATGGCAAAATTGAATTTCATGTTCAAATAAATCATGAACATATTTTTATATATTTCACCGCTTGCATAATATAGAACGATGTCACAACCCTCTTGATCCCATCATATCAAAATTTGATTATCAAACTCATCAACTTAATGTCATCAATACACATAACTGAGCATGCATGTCACAAAATTACTCTAGTGACAAATATCTCACGTTTTACGAAGAGATTCAAGACACATATCCGTGATTTAACATACTGTTACAAAGTATAACACCACAGGGTGTAGGTTGCTCAGTCCCGTATAAATTGCTAACAAAATTGGCACACAAAACACACAGACAAACTGTACATACATGTCCTTGGCGAACAATCAAAATTCTTTTGTCCACCGATATATAATCGTTACGTAACACTAAAATCATGGCACAGTTTAGTTTGACAAGTATATTTAATTATAATATGCAATAGCATACATACATGATCAAATAACCGCCAAGCATAAAGCCATCAGATAGTATATGCATAATGTGCGGACAAAAACCACTTGCCAAACTAACTAATTTACAAGATTGAGGCAGAAAAGATGTTTTTTCTATATTGATGTGTACGCAATATATATATATATATATATATATATATATATATATATATATATATATATATATATATATATATATATATATATATATATATATATATATATATATATATATACCCTAGCACTATACAATATCTTCTGTTAAGGAAATAATCCTAAACAATATCAAACTCTAGTATAACCTGCTATAAATGGTCGTAACAGAATATTACAAAGGTTACGCCTAGAATCTCGGAGATCTCGTAACACCCCCCTCCCCCCCCCCCTCAAGTTGGAGCATGGGGGTTCACGATGCCCAACTTGCTTAATAATAGATCAAACTGCTTCTTGCCTAGAGCCTTGGTAAACAAGTCAGCCAATTGCACTGTCGTAGGCACATATGATGGTTCAATCAGACCTTCGGTAATAGCATCTCGAACAAAGTGACAATCGACTTCAATATGCTTTGTGCGTTCATGATAAACCGGATTGCGAGCAATGTATAAAGCTGATTGACTATCACAAAACAATGGTATAGCTTTAGGATGATGAACACCCAAACTTAATAACAAACCTTTTAACCACTTGAGTTCACAAGTAATGGCAGCCATGGATCGATATTCTGCTTCAGCGGAAGACTTTGAGACAGTAGTTTACTTCTTTGTTTAGCAGGAGACAGGTGATTGACCAAGAAATACCAGCCAACCTGTCAAGGATTGCCGTGTGAGGGGGTAGGCAGCCCAGTCTGAATCACACCATCCGTTTAAAGATAAGTCACTGTCAGCTCGCAATAAAATACCTTGACCGGGAGTTCCCTTTAAATAACGCACAACTCGCAAAGCGGCCTCCCAATGCTCCTGGTGAGGATCTTGCATAAATTGAGATAAAAGATGAACAGAATATGCCAAGTCAGATCGTGTGACAGACAAATACACAAGACGACCTACAAGGCGTCAATAGGATTCTGGATCATCAAGTTTGGCACCAATGGCATGTCCTAACTAGTGATTTTGTTCAATAGGAATGTCGGCTGGTTTTGCCCCCAAGAGGCCGACCTTAGTAATAATATCAAGGGTATACTTTCTTTGACAAAGAAATAAGCCAGCTGAACTCCGAGCTACCTCAATACCAAGAAAATACTTAAGCGGACCAAGATCTTTCATATGAAAACAGTCACCCAAATAGGCCTTGAAAACACTTAAAGCAACAGAATTATTGCCAGAAATAATTAGGTCATCGACGTACACCAAGACATTGAGTTGCACGCCATCTTTAGTGTAAGTAAACAATGAATAATCAGAGTAAGGCTGAAGAAATTCATACCCTTTCAAAGCAGTGACCAGTTTTGCAAACCAACAACGGGGTACCTGTTTTAAGTCATATAAAGATTTGCGAAGATGACAAACCAAATTTGGCTCCGAAGACGTGAAACCAGGAGGTAGTTTCATATAAACTTCCTCATCAAGATCACCATGGAGAAAGGCATCTTGGACATCCATTTGGTGAAGTTTCCAATTCTTGGAAGCGGCAATGGCTAGAAAGGCACGAATGGTGGCCATTTTGGCAACGGGAGCAAAGGTCTCAGAGTAATCCAAACCTTCGATTTGATGATTTCCAAAAATAACCAAGCGAGCCTTTAACTGCTCAAGATCTCTATTGGAGAGGTATTTCCTCTTATAAACCCATTGATTTTCCAGTGCACGCTTGCCAGGTGGAAGTGATTCGAGAGTCCAAGTACCATTATCCTCAAATGCTTTAATTTCCTCTTGCATAGCCTTCTTCCACCCATCATCTTTCATGGCCTCCTTAAAAGACCGAGGTTCCTCTCCTGTAGTGACAGCTGCAAGAAACTTGCGATAGGGCATAGAAAAATTGTCACAATTAATATAATGTGCTATAGGAAAAGGAGTACCTGAGGTATGCTGTGGAAGAGAAGTAGCAGTGTTCGATGGACTCTGTTTAACAACACTGTGAGTAACAAAATCCTGTAGGAGCACTGAAGGGATTTTAGTGTGCTTTCCACGACCCAAAACTTCTTCAGAACTCTGATTATTTAAGTCTGCCTGTTCTTCAGTATGGTCAGACCCAGACCCAGTTTGGACAGAGTCGTCGACAACACTAGGCTGTTCTATTTCTGTTGGGCTTGCCAGACTTGGGGTTTGGTCAGACCCAGTATTGACAGTGGCAGAGGAATTAGGGTCATTGGGAATAATAGGCACATCTAGACCCTCATCTGTTGTATCCCTGGTATTAGGAATAGTGACAACAGTGGACTCATCCAAAAAATCCGCAGTCTAAATCAATATCCACATCCATATCAAAGTGATTTGTTGGCCTAATATTGCTAGCTTCCGTGTCAACAAAGGGAAAAATCTCTTCAAAGAATTTTACGTCTCTTGACACAAAGAACTCATGTTTATCAAGATCATAAAGCCTCCATCCCTTTTGACCAAAAGGATACCAACAAATATGCATTTACGTCTACGACTAGCAAATTTATCCCCCTTTGGCTTTTGGTTGTGGGCAAAACATAAAGACCCAAACACTCGAATGGCATCATAAGATCGAGAATAACCAAACAATTTCTCAAAAGGAGTGTGATTGTCAAGGACAGTGGTGGAGTTCTATTGATTAAATGGACAGCGGTCAAAACACTCTCCCCCCAAAAGTAAATAGGCAAATTGGCTTGGAAGCGCAAGGCGCAGGCAACATTTAGGATATGTTGGTGTTTCCTTTCAACTCTCCCATTTTGTTGTGGTGTCCCAGTGCATGAGGTTTGAAATAAGATACCACAAGCAGTAAAATAACCAAGCAAACACCGGAACTCCGTTCCATTATCACTCCGAACAATTTTTATGTGAGAAAATTGTCGCTCAACCATAGCAACAAAGGACATAAATTTAGCAAAGACCTTTGTTTTATCATCCATCAAATAAATCCACACAGCCCGAGAAAAATCATTCACAATAGTCAAAAAATATCGAGCACCACAAGAAGAAATATGACGATAGTCGCCCCACAAATCAATATGAATTAGTTCAAAAATTCGACTGGCTTTATTCTCACTTAAAGGAAATTTGTCTCTGGGATGTTTAGCTCTAAAACACACTTCACAGGCTTTATTCAAACTACCTTTAGAATTACAAACGGAGGGAAGTAATTTTACTATTTTTTCTGAAGGATGCCCCATCCTAGCATACCAAAGAGCAAAAGAAGAAGCGTCCGCGTCCACGTCCACTATGACTGTCTGCACTGTTTGCGGTCCCTTGAAGTAGTAGAGTTCATCTTGCTTACTTCCCGTTCCAATTTGCTTCCTCGTTTGGTCCTGTATAGCACACACATATCGATTAAAAATGACAATACTATCCAAATCATCACACAATTGTGACACAGACAATAAGCTGCAATTTAAGAGAGGGACATAAAGAACATGAGTGAGAGTCATAGCATCCGACAATCGCACTGATCCTTTCTTTGTTGCAACCACTTTCTTTCCATCAGGAAGACCAACGAGACATAAGATGCTTTTCACATCGAATAATAGAGAAAGATTACCAGTAACATGATTAGATGCACGAGTATCAATAATCCAAGAGTGACCATTAATCTTACCACCCAAACGATTACCGGAAACAGTCATATTACCAAAGACACTTGCAAGCGCCTTCCATTGATCAGCGGAAAATAATTCTGCAGATGGTGTTCCAGTGGGTTCTGAAACAACTGCAACATTGACACGGACCCCCCTCGACCACGTCCTGTCGCAAGAGAAGAAGAAGAGGTCGTTGGTTGTTGGTTACGACCAATCATCAGTTTGGTCATACCTGATCCGCTGTCAGACTTCACACGATCCTCCCACCATTCTGGATATCCATGAATTTCGAAGCAATTAGTTACTTTGTGGCCTGTCTTCTTACAAAAGGTGCCGAAGAGATGTGATTTATCAGGTTTCTCTATTTTGCCTTGTGTGCGCCCACTAGTTCGCACAGAAAATCCAACAACGTCGGACTTCTCCTCGGGCAGAGCCGAAGACGTTCTGACTCGTTCATCTTGAATAACAAGCTGGTAGGCACAGCTGAGAGAGGGCAGAGGATCTTGAGCAAGAATATATATTTGATCACAAAGGACCATAAGATGGGGTATATAAACCCATCAGAAATTCATGAAGCATGTCCTTTGCACGGCGACGCTCATGTTCAAGGCCTGCGGTACACTTTGTACAGCAAGAACAAGTAATCAAGGGTTCATGGTTATGCAACTCCTCCCATAGAGCCGTGAGTTTTCCATAGTAAGAAGCAACTAACATGGATTTGGTTTGCTTATAGTCAGAGATAGCCGCCTTTAATTGCTGTATTCGTGGTCCATTCGTAAGAGCAAATCGCTCCTTAAGCGTCTCCCATAGACGCCTGACGTCTTTATATTTGGACAAGGTACTCTTCACTTCTGCTATGATGGTATTCATAATCCAAGATACCAACATGGGTTGAATTGTATTCCAATCATCTTGTGTGCAAGGAGGTGTTGGAGATACAATCGTATCATCTAAAAATCCGAACTTTCTTCGAGCTTGAAGGGTTGTCCAATCTCACCAGCCCAATCATCATAATTTTTGCCCATTAAATCTGGCCGCAGTAATAAAATCACCAGGTCGATCTTGAGGACCTAGGAAATAAGGGGATTTTGAGTCAATTTTTGGTGGTGGATCTTCCACGGCCATTGTTTAGGGTTTAAGGTTTTTGAGTTTTTGTTTAGGGTTTGTTTAAGGATCTTTCATGCTTTGATACCATGACAAGATTGAGGCAGAAAAGATGTTTTCTATATTGATGTGTACGCAATATATATATATATATATATATATATATATATATATATATATATATATATATATATATATATATATATATATATATATATATATATATATATATATATATATATATATATATATATATACAGCCCTAGCACTATACAATATCTTCTGTAAAGGAAACAATCCTAAACAATATCAAACTCTAATATAACCTGCCATAAATGGTCGTAACAGAATATTACAAAGATCACGCCTAAAATCTGGGAGATCTCGTAACACTAATAAATATCATTCAAGTAGATAAAACAAAATACTTATCTTGTTTGATGAAAATAAATCTCGGCAAATCCCTCTTTGATCATTTCATCAAATTACCCTTGGCAGTGGTAATTTAAGCTTTCACGTTGGCGAATCTTGCCGAAAGTTCTTCCATTGATTTAGACCATCCATCAAGTACAATACTCGATAAATGTATAGATAAATAACCGACTTCTTTAGCCTTGTTCAATTAACAAGTTAACCGCCATATCCAAAACTCAAAAACTAAATTTTCAGATTGTTAGTACAAATTATTGGATATGAATAAACTAGAGGAACTTAGATATGGCTTCTAGGCATGTACAAGTACATTTCCTAAAAGTTTAGTTTCGACCCTCTAGGAAGCGACCGGGTTACACTAAACAACTTCCGAGATACAAAGAAGTCATAGATTATGTTGTTCGCCCCATAACCATACTCCACTAATGCGTTTGCGTTGTTGATATTTGTCTTAACCAAGATGATGAACCATCATCTCTAATGTCCATGGTATGTCATCATGAAAGTTATCAAATCTCATTCATGCATCATGACTAGCCAACCTAGAGAGGATGCCCTCTTCTTGCCCAAGGAGAAAATCCATTGTCCTTCTCCTTATCTCTCACTCCAAATGCCCTATATATAATAGATTACATTGGGTAGTTATTGGTGGTTACACAAATCTATATAATTAGTTTAAAACACAAAGATTAAACCACAGCCCGCCAAATCAGCGGATGACATGTACACTTAGTTGTAGGGTCATTTATCTACTCAGCCAATTCAGGAAAAAAGAAAAAAGGAAAAGAAAACCAACCAACCTTTATTTTGTAACGCCAACAGAGACGACGTTACAAAACTTCTTTCCAATAACCAGCAACGCCTCTCTCTCTCTCTCTCTCCTTACTTCTTATCATCAATTCAGAAGCCACCACTCACCACTGCAATTCACAAACTCTCCTCTCTCTCCCTCTTCCCTCTCTGTATTTCTCTCTCTTAACTAGGACGCGCATCATTCCGAAGGCACGCCACGCCACGCCACGCCACGCCACGCCAGTCACCACCGCCTCTTCATCACTGGCACTTTCACTCCACCCTTCATCTTCAATCTCTTCTGTCACACCAAATTTTGGTAATTTCGTCACCAATTCGGACATGTGTTTTTATTTGGAGGTTTTTTGTATGTTAAAACTGATAGATTGCCATTTTATTCGCTAAATTCTTGCCCTAGATTGTTAGTAGAAATGTTATGTTCATGAATTTGTTCAGTAATTGAAGTCATCTTATGCCTAATTTTAACATCTATATTGTTCATCTTATGCCTAATTTTAATAGTAAATGCATTGTTGTCTATAATGTGCCACACAAGTTGATGTCAATCCCAATGCTTCTGCGTTGCTAAATCTCCAACACAAGGTTTTTGTTTACTGATATAAATAATCGTTTTTGGGTACTGACCTTTTTCCTTCTTTTTTTGCTTCTCTTTGAATTTGTTAGAAGGTAAAAGGGTGCGCTGATGATGAACAAGCAAAAAGAAGCAGAGTGGAAGCAAGGGGAGGACAACGAGGAATCCCATGCTCCATCAGAGACTAATGCCTTATTGATGGTAAACATCCCTACTTATGGTTGTTGATGTATTAGTGTTGATAATAACTGATTTTCTTGCTTTGTGCGTCAATATTCTCCTATTCTTTGAATTTCAACTGAAAATTTCCAATACAAACAGGATCAGATTGCTATTACCTGCCAATTTGCTAATTTGGTGTTGAGAACTACACCGTGTAGAATCTTAAATCATTCAGGCGCTATAAATCCAAGACAAGCCAAAAGGGATTAAAACTAAACAAAAAGAAAGCATTTGCTAAGAGCTTTGACTGAATGTTAGCGGTACATTGTAAGTATTTTGTAAAGATACTGGCTATTACTTCTACTCACACTTGTGTGTGTATATGTTAAATGTTTATTCTTTGACCGATTAAAACCGCAATCCTTTTTCCTTTCTCCTTTTTGCGGAAAAACCAAATCCCATTTTCTTATTGGTTACTGCACAATTACAAGAAGCATATAAATCCATGGAAGTGGGTGTACGTAGTGTATAATCTGCATTCTGTTATGCTGGCAAGCCTTGCTTCATATAATATGGGGACATAGGCTGTGGGTGAAACAATAGAAGACATTCGTTGAACCTCCACCCCCTGCAACTGATTCCTATTAACAACAAGATTTTATATTTTTGAAGATTTTATTTTTTTCAAGGTTATGTAGTTGGATTGGGTGGTTATCCTGAAGTGATGTATGATGATCTCCCTCATTATGCCCCTTCCTAGCCAACACACAAGCAAAAGAAGGTGCTGTAAGCCATGGAGCAGTTTATAGTAGAGTTCAATACTAATTTGCTGGTTTTGTAAAGATTTTTATATGCTGTAACAGGTTTGATTGATGAAATGGACAAAATAAAAGCTTGAGCTATAAAACGCTAATCAAAACTTATTTTATCCCATGGACACATTATAGCACTTGAAATGTGATCGTTAATATTATAGAACGCTAAAACAAAAAGAATTTAATCCGTGCATCGCACGGGTCACCCACTAGTACTTATTAAAGACAAATGTCTCTCCTATAAATATTTAATTATAACTATCACTGACACATTGCGAGATATGAGAGATAATAATCACTTACTCTAAAAATGTTCCAACAAGCAACTCGCTCGCCTAATTAATTAGTGGCTTCCATCCCTACTTGCCAATGCAAATTTACAAGTGCTCTGTTGTCGCAAGTTGTATTTTCCTCGTGCAAAGTGAAACATGCTACCACAGCAATACTACTCCATTGAAATAAATGACCATTTGATATACTAAATTGAAGTAGTGTGTACTACATATACATTGGCATATGTTCTCGATGTTATGAGCAGTGTCGTCCCTAAGCTATTGAGGGCCCTGTGCTAAAATAGAAAATTAGGCCTCAGCCATGATCTTGATATTTTAGAGGTCCCGGGAAAAAAAAAGTGAAGGCTCCTTTATAATCAATAGCATTTTTCACGGCAAAAAAAAAAAAGGTAACAATGTTATGTTCAACTCAATTTATTTTTAAACGGAATTTCTCATAAAATAATAGTCATTTTATAAATAGTTATCCCAAGAAAGAGAAAGTTATATGCTACTGTTACCCATTGTTTACCTTTAAAGTTTAAACCAAAAGAAATGTAAAGAAAAATTCAAATCAAATGTTGATATGAGCAGATACGAACTTCACTTGGTAAGGCAGTATGGCGCTAATAAAGCAAAATAAATTTAAAGAAAAACTCAAAACATATGTTGATGGCGAGGAGATTTGAAACTGCGTAAGGCAGTAGGGTCTTAGCGCTACCCGGCAAAGCTTCAAACCGCTAAACCAAAGACTATGTTATATTTCTTTGCCCCAACATTTTAAATATATATAACAAATTCTTCTTCTGTTTTGGGCCCCTAACTCGTATTGGGCTCTGTACGGTCGCATAGTTGGCACACCCTCATAAACGGGCCTGGTTATGAGTAATTGAGAGTTAGGTTTTTGACATATAAAACCCTTCCCAATTGCTAGCAATGAATCCTTTTTATTATATTTTTAATGGGCCTGGACAAGGCCCATTGATAAAAAGAGCAACACCACATGCAAGTTAAGTACGATTGCATTATTTAATGTCTTCTGCTACTATAGGACTCCGGTCCTCAGTATTATTTAACACTTTTGCTACTATAGAGAAATCTATACATGTGTGTTTGGTCTAATCTGCTTATAAGACTAGGAGATTCAATGTCTTCTCAGTCCTCACACATTCTAACTTATAAGGAATTGTAATAGGGCTAGCAATTGAAGTTGTTATCTTAGCTACATTTATAAGCACCATTGCATAATTTGCATTTGCATAAATGTTCCAAAGGTTCAACTTGGGCTTGTGCACTTAAAAATAATGGTGACTACAATGTAATGTACCATTTTATAGAGTAAAGGTGGAGAAGAAAAATGAGCGAGATGAAAGAGATGGAAAGAATGATATCGATTACGTCATCAAAAGTAATCACAATTGCTCACTTTTAAAGCTTTAATCCATGTAACGACGATAACTTGTAATGGAGTAATACATTACACTTTTCTCCTCTTCCTCCTATTTTGCTCACTCCTACTTTTACTAAGAGCTGTCAAATAGGTCAGGTCGTGTCGTGTCATGTTCGTGTCAAGATTAAACGTGTCGAGAATCTGTTGACCCATACCTAACCCATTTATTAATCGTGTCGAAAATCCTTGACCTGCACCTGACCTGTTTAATAAACATGTTATCTGTTTAATGACCTGTTAACCTGTTTATCTTTACTTAAATTCTAAACTAATTGAAATATGAGAAAAACCATAAATTTTACCTACAAATTTAAAGTTCTAACCATATAAGTGTATATTCAACAGTCTAAAATTATTAAAATGTTCAAGATAGGTGAGATTCTATTACATTATTTACTTGTTACAAATTATTTGAACTTAAAATTTGACAATTAAAATTAAATGTGTCGTAAGCATGTTGTTTTCGTGTCGAAAATCTCAACCTTAACGTAACCCATTTAACTGAACGTGTTACTCGTGTCGACCCATTTAATTAAACGGATCGAAACCTCTCAACACTAACCCGCTACATTAGTGTCCGGTTTATGTCATGTTGTCGTATCGTGTCAGCTTTTAACAGCTCTACTTTTACTCACTAAAATAATTGCATTACGTTACTGGCAACTTAGGATAGTGAACGCAACTAAAGTTACTGGCAACTTGGATAGTGAACGCCACCTTAGTTGAAGATAGTTTTCTTAGGCGACATGCAATTGACTAAGCTGGAAAACAAACATGGCGTTGACCTTTGCCCTTGAGAAGTATTCAATTTAGTAGTTTTGAAAACCATGGATACATCCATAATCAGAGAAAACAAAACTACTTCAGCAAATGCCAAGTATTTCAATAGAATCTCAGTAAAACGTTTGGCAAAGCATTACTGCACAAGTATAATAATGCCAGTGTGTAACTTTCTGGACCATACAATTCCGGCACAAGTCTGCAAGGGTTTTAACGATTACACACCATTCATTCCAAAGATGCAGCCAAGAAGTTGACAACCACAGATGACACCAACAGATAAACCAAATCCTACTTTTATCACACCTCTTGACCTCTACCGTCCAAGTATATATGAAGCTATTCGTACTTCAACTTTGCAGTGATAGCAAGAAGCAAGCTACATAAACCTTTTTTGTTCGCCTGACCGAAAAAACAATGTCTATAATTAACTGAATAAGTCCAATTTACAATTACCAGGAACTGAGAACAAAATTCGGCAAAACTCGAGACATGAGAACAACAAAATCAGTGTCCTGTTCGCCCTATTACAAGCAAACTATATACAGCCTGCCTAAGCAACCACCTTATATAGGCCAATCTACAACTTTTCATTTGCCAAGCATCCTAATACTAGTACAAGAATGGGTTACAAACCTAAGCAAGTATCTACAGTTCGACAACCTTTTATTCTCCCGAGCTTTCACACGAACTTCCAGGATTTCCCAGTATGTCGTGAATCAACAGCCTAATCATATTGCTTCCTGATGATTTAGAAATATCTAGGCACTCTTGCAAGTCCGAGTCACAAGCTATTAAGACCCATTCATGATCATCGTCCAGATACTTTATCTCGAACGTGCCCACTTCCAGTTTTAGCCTCTTAGCCACCTCCTCTCTCAATTCGACAATGTTGGAGGCCAAAGAGAACCTAAACCGGATTATATCTTCTCTAAATGTGGCCTTTATGGTAATAGTCTTCATATCTTGCCTGGATGCAAATGGGGGCATCATACTAGAAGAACTCTTAGCTATTCTAGGAGACGGGTTAGGACAAGGCACATTTGTCCAGCCAGGGACAAGTTCATCTACGTGAGCCTCGATGGCTGAAGGACATAGATTTCTTAAATCTTTTGAGCTTCCAGCATCCTCAAGAAGCATGCCCCCAAAGGTATCTTGAGAATGTGTGGCAAGAAGGGCATCTGGTATTGCAAAGCCAGATGATAAACGTAGTTCACCATTCTGTTGAAACATTAAACCACTTGAAATACCTGTTTGTTCATGAAAGTTGGGGATAAAATGCCCATTTGGTAGGTTGCTTTCAGTTCCTGGACTACCATGGCATGATCCATGAGAAGCTGATGTTCCAGTGCTCACTTCCCTGGAGCCACTCCCCGCTTTAGATGCAAATCCGTTCTGCTCATAAATCCTTTCTTCAGGACTTGATGCCTTACTAGTTTTCCCATTAGTATTTGATTTAGTGGGATGTAGTTCGCTAACTTCATCAGGAAGATCAGTAGGGCTAGATATTGGTGAGTGCTGTTGGGAAGTCCCATTGACACCAGCAGGCCAAGGAATAGAGCCCACAGCAACAGGCATAGTAGATGGAGCTAGGGAAGTTAAACTAAATGCTCCATCAGCACCTTGGACAGATTCGATCACACGCTTGAGCTTTGTAAGGGAGCGATTCACCTTATTGATCTTGCGAGATGGCCAACGCGATATTCCATGCTGCCTGCAGATGCGCTTCATCGTTGTTGGACACACTGTAGAACCACAGAAGACTCTGATTATGGGTTGTCAGTTGTGGGAAAAAAAACAAAATCTTATACAAGAACTTATTGTGTGGCAATGAGGGAGTTTGACCTTGGGAGGGCACAACCAGACATCACCCTGCAGCCATGGGTACAGGTATAGCAAAAAGATTAAACAGGCAGGTATAGGAGGAGGGGGGGGGGTTACACCAGAACAGGTGATGGGCCAGGTAATGATTTGCCTGCGAGGGTAATGGACCAGGTAAAGCAGGTACACAAAAACTTGTTTGAGATAGTCTTACCGTAACTTTTGGTGAGACGAGGGTCACTTTTTAGTGTAACAAGGGTCACTGCTCATAATGAGTGACTCCTACGTTTCTAAATAGTGACTCCTACAAGACTTACACAGGCAAGTATTACGGCAGGTAGAGTGGGTGATGCATGACCTGCGAAGATGGATAGGTGTCATTGTAACTCTATACCTTTGGCTAAGGTCATGCAGTATACGGGGGATGAAAATTGGTCCCAACAGAGAACACGGGTGGTGTGATTTGAGAATATTGAGGTGGCTATGGGCATGGGGGACCATTCCCCCGCACCCATTGTGCACCAATGCCATCCCTAGCTGAAATGGAACATAACCTAATTGATAAGGCAATAATTAAAGAAGGCCAAGATATACCTCCAAGGCTTTTTGCAGCATCTTTAAGACTTCCTGCAAAATATTGTTGAAGAACCTCCAAGCTGATTTGTTTTTCAGCTTTTCCACGTTTTCTCTCTGAGGTCTTCTTGGTCTCTTTACTTTCCACAGGAGAAGCGGCATTGCGGTTACACCCAACACTAACAACAGTCTTTCCGACATCTGTTTCTGCCACCAACTGAGGCTGCGAATTCTTTATCAGTGGTAGTACACCATTCATGCGCTCTGTCACAGGTAATGGCTTAGTCGACAAATTAGATTCAACTTGTAAAGCCTGATTCTCATCCATAAAGACTTCAACCATTTCCATTTGTTTTCTTTCTTCTTCCAGTGTTTTACCCGAAGCAATTATGAGATTCACGAGAGCCTGCTTCATTGTGGTCAATATGGAGTCCATCAAGTTTTGCTGCTCCATACTGTCTGATACACTAGAAGGCAGAAAGAACTCAAGAACATACTCATCATCCCCCGTGTGTTGACTCCTTAAACAAATAGCAAAGCTGCCAGTTAACCCAAACATACGAGCATAGTGCACCAATGGGTATTCGATTTTACAAAACTGTGAGATGTCTCTGCAAAAACACAAGCCCTGGGAGGCAAAAGCCCTCCCTGCAACACCCTGCCCTTTCTGAAGATGATGCTCAGCACATGCTTCTCGGAAGCCCCACATATGAGCATCTACAACATAGAATGCTACATCAGTGGTGGACATGCATACTTGTCCCATGCAGCTGCCATCAAAGCTGGAGCAGCTTTTCTTTAGACCACCACCATAGGCTAGAACACTCCGATGCCTACACGGAACCCACGTCTGAGCCAGAGGTAATTTATAATTTTCACATACCTCTGTTAATACTTCCAATATATCAGCAAGTGCATTTTGACGACCTTCATTGCAGATCTGGATAAGAACCCTCATCATTTAGTCTCTTAAGATAACAAATTAAAGGACAATAGACTGACTTAAGAATGATGACTCACCTGAATGTTTGGATGATCCACAATTTGTGAACTCTTAAGATTAACTGCCTGCAAAAGAACTGAAGTTCTGTAACTGAGGTATCATTGAACATGTGAACACACCAAATTAGCCCAAACTATTGCAAACGTAAAAAAAACGAATCTATGCGCCAACACTTATACATGGATTTAGGAGTTTTATACCATGTTACTCTCTTCCTTTCACAATCAACACCTTATGCTCCATTTTGCCCATTTCAAGTTCATTCACCTAGGCAGAATCCCACCTGACCTTCAAGACTATTTGATAGACGGTCAGGAAATGGAAGGATCCCATAGTGAACATGTTAGCCGATCCCATAGTTATAAGGATCCCTCTAATCCCCACTGTTGTGCGTCCTAGCTGGCGCATATGGTAGACCACGTTGAACGCTTCCATGAAATATGAAAACCACACGGAAGATAGTACGCAAGATTGCCTTATGCTATCCATGATTTATCATCTATCCATGAGACCATGACAAAGACAATCAATTGCTTACACCACCTAAGTGTCGACATCATGTTGAAGCTGACTCTAGCCAGTAACAAAACAGCCCAACACACCCCACAGCTCCGGTTCTTCTCCACCAACCCCCCAAAAAAAGAAAGAAAACAAAACTACCATAAAAGCGCAAATATAATGTGGCGCCAGCACTGTTAGACAAATTAGAAGCTTGCAAGAGCAAACCAAGAAAAATCATAATAAAATTTTTGGCTTGATGCCTAATTTGAGGGAATGCTAAATTGCCAACATGTTCTCATATCATGAATTCATTCAACTCTTTGATTACGGCAGTCCAGAAGACTCAAAATCTAAGTTTCAAACACAAGATAACATAAATCCATTTCACAGCCAATAAGGTAAGAGGAACGAAGGAGGCATGAAATAAACAGCTGTGGATGAAGATATACCAACCTCAAGAGCCTTGCAAACTTTATCAACCTCAGGCGCATAGTTAATCTTCTGTGAAGTCATTATGAGCTCAAGAACACCAACACAGGATTGTCCTGATGGTTCAAACACAGGCAAAGCCAGAGTTCCTCTGACATTATAATGCTTAGCATGATGTACTCTAGGGTACTCTTTCCTGGAGTAATATTGCACATTGGGTGTCCATTCTGGCAATTTTTGTCTAAAGACACGGCCAGGAAGCCCGAGGCTCCCGTCGATCTCCCCATCCACAGTGAACATGTACATCAAAGAGACAGTCCTATACTGATTCAACCCATTGCTGTGAGGGCCTAGAACAAAGGGCTGCCCTGAAGTTGTGAGTACATAACGGTTCCCACTTCTTACAGGTGCCCAAACCTGAGCCAAAATCTGGTGTTGTTCAGTTGACTCTTTGAAATACCTCAGTGCCTGAGTCATTCTTTCTTTGATAATATAAGATACATCCAAGGTATCCAGAGGGGTAAATCCCAAAAAGGGCGTTGGAACCTTTTTCTTATCATCAACATCCTCATCTTCCTCCTCTTCCCCGATGTTTTCACCAGCTGGTTCTTGATTACCTGTAGTCAACAATATTTCGAGTCAAATAAGTGACATGAAGAAACCAAAATCATCCATCCAACTATAACGATTACAATATAACCACCAAATGTTTCTGCACTTAGAAGCTATTCATTTCAATTTGCATAACTTACAATAAGTCGCTTATCAAACAAACAAGTTTCCATTTTTCTTCTGTCAAATGATTTTCAGAAAAACGTCACTTAGAGATTCTACAGGAGAGAGAAAAACCAGCACACCCCCACAAACAGAATAAAGACTTAGACAATACCCCAAAGTCAAAGACCTCCTACATAGCCTTACCCACCATAGATTACTCATTAGTCATTAATCTTTGTTCTTTCCTTCTTGGGATTTTGCAATTAGCCAAATTTGGAAACCTACCATAACCAATAACCCAGAAAGAAATTCATATCTAAATCAAGCCAAACAGTTCCATTTTCCATATTCCCTTATCCAAACAACACAAACCCACAAAATGCCCAACATCAATCAGCAAAACCACCCAAAACCCAGTATATAAAGGCAACAATTTGTAAAATTAAGAGCAACCCATTTTCTAAAAGGTAACCTAGAGTGATAAAAAACCCACAAAAACCCACCAACAAATTGCCCAAAATCAATCAGTAAACACCCAAACCGAAAAAATATAACCAACAATTAGTCAAATTAAGAGCAACCCATTTTCTGAAAGGGAGCATACAGTGAGAAAAACGAGAGAAATCAGCAGAAATCCGAAATCCAGCAGGGTTGCGCTCATCAGAAACGTTGACACCATCAGCAAAAGCCCATAAAGGAGAAAAAGGCTGGTCAGAAGATGAAATTAAAACAGGTGATGTTGGGATCTGATCAAACGGCCAAGAAGCATCAAGATCAGCAAAATCAAGGTCCATGAACGTTGATGAACAAGATGGTAACTGTGTAAAAAATGATGGAAGTTCCCTTGTTCTTGGAGGTGCTAAAGGTTCTGATTTTGATGTTGCCTTTGGCTGATTTTCTTCTTCACCTGTACCTTCGGACATAATAATCAACTGAGCTTTTTATTTTCTCTTTCAAGTTGGGTTTTTTCTATCTGGGTTTGTTTTATTTCTTTCTTTCTTTCTCTTCCACTCTCTCTCCTCTTCAAGTGAATGAAGAGGAGAGAGAGAGAGGGGAATTTGATGATACTGTGAAAAGAGATTGGGAAGAGAGGGAAAGGGGGTAATTTTTTAATGGTTCTGGGGGCTGGTGAGTTGATGGTGATTCCATAGAATCCCACTACAAGTTGTAGAAAAAAAATAAATTAAAAAAAAAGGAGGATTAAATAAATACTCTCATTCGAGCTTTTAAATTGGTGGAATCTACTACAGCTATTTGTGATGGGTTTTTTGGGTTGGTTTAGTTGCTATTTGAGATGTTAATGGTGTACCAACAGTTACTGCTCTCTTTCTTTTTGGTTTTTTTTGGGATTCTTTCTTTAGATTTTCTTCAGTCTACTGTTAATGATGTTAATGACTTTTCTCTGTCAGTCTACTGTCTGCTAATACTTTCTCTCTCTAGAGTTCCTTCACTTTTTTTTTTTTCTACCAAAAGGCATGTAATAGCCCGTAAACCACACATGCTGAGCAAGTCAATCCATCTTTGATGGACTGACGGGCTCAAGTAGAGGAGGAGACCCTCCCTATTTGAACCCCTAACCACTGAGTAGGTGGAACACTTATCAGTTATCACTTGAGCTTCCACCTCATCCTCAGAGTTCCTTCACTTTCTAAAGTAGGAATTTCCTATTTTTTTTTCCCAAGCATATTTGATTTTTTAAGGGTGTGAGAAAGGAAGTAAAAAGAAAGAAAGTTTGAATGAGAATGCATTAATTAAAAAAAAGGGGTGAATAGGAATACCCCTCAAATTTTCAAATATCTAAGTCAGATACCTCATTTGTCCAATTCGGGGTGATTAGTGATGTGTTTTCTCATTTCCTACTCATGCACTAAAGTCAATAACTGGACAAGCGTGCGAAAAGGGTAAAACAATAACCATGTTTCAGCATCGAAAGGATAAATAACCACGCACATGTAACTGAGTTGAGCTGACTTGGTGATTCTCGGGCTTGGCTTGATTAAAGCTAGACTCGAGATTCACCAAGTCGACTCAACTCAGTTACAAAAGCCTGATCTAAAATTTGGCACAAAAGTGACAAGGGGCATTTAACATGAGTTTTTTTATTTTGTTTTATTTATACATTAAAGGGTTCTTTACTTGTCAATTTTGATAAAGATGATGGGGGTTTCGCCAAATTTTTCTTATTTATTTATACAAATACGAAAAATATTCTATATCAAGAATAGATAATATATGTATCCAATAATTTTAAATCCCAAACACAAGTAAAATTTTCGCCCTCCGTACTACATGACATATTTTAATATTAATTGTCATAAAAATATGGGCGATGTTATTACCAGGTCAATAAACCATATTGCCATATTTGATATCAAAAAGCTATCTCTTTTTTGTTTTCATATATGGCATAAAATGATTCGGTAATAGTGTTTTATGGTCTGGCAATAACATTACCCAAAAATATTACTGTCAATTAATAGTTTGCACTCATACGAAGGTTACTTTTTTTTTTGAAAGTTTTTTTTTGAGATTTTTTTTTTTTTTTTTGGAAAGTTAATACGAAGGTTACTTAATAAATTCACAAGTAAATTAAAAAAGTTATTACAATTTTTTTTTTCATTTTATATTATAATGCGTGCATTGGCAAAAAAAAATACTAGTATTATTATAAGTTAAGTTGACTTTAGTTTCAACTCAACTAAATTAGAAAATTTTAGTAGAAATAAGTTAAAAAGAACATTGCCTTAGTTTTAACCCTCATCTACATAGTGGTCTGGTCTTATTCTTTCTTTCTAAATATTGGTAACAATTAATTTTTTTGAACACACTAACAAGTAACAATTTGACTAGAGTATTAGTTTTTTTTTTATTATTATGAAGGATTAGAGTATTAGTTAAACCACAATTTTAATCAATCATCAGTGTCATATCAAAATATATCTACTAATACTCCAAATATTGATAACAATGTAATTGCACATATACTAATGATCAAGTTCGAGATCTGCCAACTCCTTTCATATAGTATATTCACCAGCATGACTTTCTAGTACAAACATTTAATAATAATTGATTAATCATGATTAGTAGCTTTAATTTATGAATTGCTTAAAGCTACTTTAGTTGGCATAAGTCCTTTATTCTCATAATAATCTCAGTAATTTTTTTTTTTTATGGGAAATCTCAGTAATTATTGATCACGCACTATATTTGCTTGTTTAATAATTCAAAGGAACATAGTTTCAAGTACAGTATTGGGTATGCGATTACATATTTAACATTCGAGGATTAAATTAACTTGGTATTTAAAATTGGATCCATTTATTATCGATGCGTGATTGATTTTGAGATTCAAAATTAGAAACGATAGCTACACGCTAGTTCCAATTACCTAGTTTCCCTTTTAAGCTATGAATTTGTTATGTTTTCGTAAATGAAATAATCTTGTATCCGTCATCAAAAATGGGTATTATATTATCATACCAACAAAAACAAATTTTCCAAAACACAATAACATATTTGAAACTAATAAATGTCCTATACTTAGTTTATAGTTCAAATACCCAATATTGTAAATTTAATACTTATCACAATTTAAATTCATTATTAAACCGTGGAACCAATATTTCAACCCCATAACTTATCTTTGCTATAAAAAGGTTGTAATTGTAATGTAAAATTGCAGCGAGGTGAATGAATGCTACTGGTCCACCGACGTGAATCCTGTGTTGGTTTTGAACATCCATTGTATCAGTGTACCCGACTCCAATACTCATATTGATTGGGTACCCGAACTGGTTTTGAATCCGTAAATTAAGGATCCAAAATTGGATCTAATTGATTCCAGATCCTGATTGTGGTATTCAAAATTGGA
The DNA here is from genome assembly GCA_038025085.1 of Tetragonia tetragonoides. NCBI lineage: Eukaryota > Viridiplantae > Streptophyta > Magnoliopsida > Caryophyllales > Aizoaceae > Tetragonia > Tetragonia tetragonoides. The sequence continues at coordinate 39,033,520 of CM076144.1, read as the reverse complement.
TCTACCAAAACTGGTTTTGAAGCCACTTGGTCCTAATGGCTCCGGATGTACCAAGTATTTTTCTTAACCCTAGTTTCAAGTGTGCAAACCACTCTTTCCATGTTAGAAAACGAAGCATTATTCAAATATTCATATAAAAAATTAAAGAAAAAATGGATGTGAATAATTCCACATTTGGGCGGTCGTACAAGAATAATCCCACATTTAACTTTAGTCCAAAATAATCCCAAATTTTAACGGAGTTGACGCGGGTGGTTTAAATGAGGACGGAGTTAACATTCCGTTAACTCCTCCATCCATCTTCACCACTCACCCTTCTCTCTCCTCTCTATTACAGCCATTAATGGCGAATGGCATAGCTCAATGGCGGCGAAAATTAAGCTCGACACCAGTGATAATGTCTGACATGATAAGCCTTAATTGAAGATAATGGAAAGATATAAATTAACTTAAAATAACACAAACCTTAAGGTGCTGCTTCCTCTCAACAGGTTCAGGAAGTTGCTCTTGATCGTCACTTTTTTCTTTGTATTCTTGTACTTGACAATGATTTTCATACCTTCAATTTTGAAGCTTGGCTAGTGAGCACCACATCCCCCGCGGCTCTTTTTAACTTCCTCCTCATTGTCTTGACCTTGCACATCTATTTCATCACCACTTTCACACTTCTTTTTAATTCCTCGAGGCCTCCAAAATTCTATTTAACCTATTTTTGGGGTTTCTGATTTTTAAAGTTTTTTTAAATGTATACTCCTCCTGCAAATATCCAGGTAATTGATCAATTACAATCAATTACAACACAAATATGCTACTGGGCAGCGACTTGAACTCCGACAAATTTACGCTCCTGCAAATTTTAAAGTTTCGACTCTTCATACCAATCATTGTTGTGAGAGGGAGAGAGAGGGGGTACAACAGAATGTTTGGAATGTTTCGTTGACTTAGGTGGACATATCGCCGGCGTCGAGCTCGATTTTCACCGGCGTCGAGCTCGATTTTCGCCGGCGTCGAGCTCCGCCTTTCGCCTTTTATGGCGGTAATAGAGAGGAGAGAGAAGGGTGAGTGGTGAAGATGGAGGGAGGAGTTAATGGAATGTTAACTCTGTCCTCATTTAATCCACTCGCGTTAACTCCGTTAATATTTGGGATTATTTTGGCTAAAGTCAAATGTGGGATTATTCTTGTACGACCGCCCAAATGTGGAATTATTCACATCCATTTTTCCAAAATTAAAATTAGAATAATATGTATTTTGACAACAAACTCATGCCAAGCAACCTTGTCTTATAATTGGAGGAAAATTATTGATTTTATAAAAACCTAAAGATAATTTCTTTGTCCTATGACTACACTAAAAATGTTATGATAGCACTATACCTCTTTCTTTCATTAATAAGTTATTTAAAAAAATAAAATAAATTTATGTAGATGCTTTTCAAGAGGTTTGCACTCAAAACTTGTGGCGTACAATTCTTATGGTTTGTAACACCTCTTGGAATTTAAATGTTCATAGTTTAACAAACACCAATTTGGTAGTAGTTTAACAATGATTTAATGCTATAGATATTACGGGTCAAGATCCCCTGCTGCTTTTAAAATAATAGCACAGAATTGTTACAAGACTATTCATCCTTGGATGGGAAGGGAAGATTTTTTGACAATTGGATAGAGAGGGTGGATTTTATAAATTTAAATAATTAGAGGACAAATATAAAAGGGGGGAAGAACAACACAAGAACTGGAACAATAAAGGATCCAAACTGCACGTACACATACGTAGTTGAAAATGGGACTTAGAAAACTTAATAATTGTGGAAACTTAAACTATGGAGAAGAAAATGTTTGATGTGGGATTAGGTCGAGGACTAGTGTGCGCATATCAGGCATTATATGAGCTATTTTAAGGCAAATCTCTAACTTTGATCGTTGTAACTAGTTTGCCTTAAACAGGTTGATTAATGATTATAGTAGGTGCCAGTCATCAGCCATTGAATTGGAGGGTTCCCTGTTGGACATGTTTTTTATATTGCCTAATAGAATCATTCCACCCATATGAACTGTATCCAGTGGGGCAAGCCCCTCGAAATATAGAGGATCCCTAGACATGTTTGCGAAATGACAAATCTCAATTATTAGGACATACATTTCAAATTTCTATTTTTTTTTTCTCATCAAATCGGAAGGTACAAGTAAATGACGATCAATACACCTCCGATTACGTCATATTCGAACCCTCTACAAACTATTAGGATTAAGTATTTGACAAATTCCATCTATCATTCCTCCATTGGGATCGCATGGAATCATGCAATGGTACTAGTCCGATACCTACAAATTAAATACTTGAGATGGGTGCATAGTACAGAGTAGTCCTTTTTATGTTTATGTGAGATGGCATCTGTTGTTTGCCTGTTTCTTTCTTAGATCACTTCCAAGGGCACATATCCAAAAATTGATGATTCTCCTTACCACAAGTACTACATTTCACCAGATCCCTCCATATCAAATATGGACACTTTTAAGATTTATATGATCTAAAGGTATCGTAAAATCTAAGTATATAGTGGAGGATCCATTATGTTGAGAAATGCATGTTAATCTAGCTAAAATTAAATAGAATCATATTTGGGTCGCATTTAAAAAATAATAAAGAAAGTTTACACACAAAAATAAACCTACCTACCAAAACAGACACCGCATAAAATAATTTTAAATCCAATATTATATACGAGATTTGTTCTTTTTGTGATCAACATTATTTACACGACATATAAGTACTTGTAAATAAAAGAAATAATAGGACAAAGATAATCATATTCCTTTACAAGTGCATATATGTGCTATTTTGATTGAGGGTGTGAATGTAAAGGGGATATGTATGCTGTTATGATTGAGGGTGTAATGAGGCTGCACATTATCTTTAAAATTTACACTTCCAAATAGCTTGCCAATATGGTTTGTTTGAAGGAACAATGCAAATTCGCCCCGGTATTCCATTTAGGTACTCCCTTAAGTTGACAAAGTTCTGTACATCACAGTCATTCAATTAGTCCAAATTCTACTAACTATCACTTTGATGCTCCAAGTCTAGAGTGCATTCAGGATGTCATGATAAGCGTACAAGAAAATAATGAAAAAAAGATCAAATATGAACTTCAAGTTGTTAGAAAAATACTATTGTAAAGCAAATTAAACGAAGGAAAACAAGAACGAATGTGGGCCGAATGATTTACTGTCGAAAATAAAATTGTTGTGTCATGGTAAGAAGGCCACTGTCTTAGAAGCGATTTCGCCCGGAATAGTGTTGGCAGAATAAGGCGTTGCCCCCCAAGGTTAGCACAACGCTCCCCAATTCCATGCACTCAGAATGGAGGAGATGGAACTCTAAAAAATACTGCTCAGAAGTTTAGAAGGAGAAAAAATTTCGGATGCATAAACTGATGCAAAACCAATCAAATAAATAATGAAGGAGAAGATTTTGTAACCGCTGTAATCAAGCCAAAGCATTAAAAGAAAGGAGGAAATCAAGGGATTTGCATTAAAAGAAATAGTAACGTTTTGATTGAACAACTGAAAGAGTTGGATTCGTAACTGAAGAATCTCATATAATCTGGATTCTCAGTTACGACACGGCCCAAAAAGAAGGCCCCACCACACCGCGCACGTGTCACGAACACGAATCGACCGACCGGACAGGTGGCGGCGGCGGCGCGCGCACGTGGTAGAGTCTCCTCTCCAACTCAACTAAACCATACTAAAACTTGGAGTACGAACCTTTTGTAAAACTACCAATGTGGGACAAAATACCTTACTCACAAAGAGGTGAGAGAGTTAAAAACCCACTTGTAAAATACCTTGAAAGCTTGGCATTTCCAACATTCCCCCACAAATGCAAAGGCTTTGAGAAAACACAAATTTTAAACAAATGAGCAGTAAAAGGTTTGACGCTTAAGTGCTAGTACTTATGAAGTTTGAACTAACACATAGTGAATAGAGGCTAGTCTCTAATCTAGTGGAGTGAATTACTCTTGAACTCCCTAGATCAAAGAAATACCTGCAAACACACATCTTACCTTAGATTTATTTTGAGTTCCGCGATAAACACCAAAAGCGCATATAAGGTCATACGCTCCCTTGGGACGCTCATGAGTGCCTTAGAAAGATAACCCAATATCTTTCATAGAAGGCGGCCACACCTTCACACTCACGTAGGTGATTTCATCAAGTATATCTCAAATAGACCATCCATAACCTGGACTATGAAATCATTAAGAGCAAGCAAATGCTCATCCTCCGATAAAGTCATGCGGTGAATCCATCAAGTCCGTCTCAAAGGACCACCCAACAATAGGGCTATAGATACATTAAGAGCAAAATGCTCAACCTCACAAATGTACAACACATGTCATAGGGATGAGAACATGTACATAAATATGAGTCTTTCCATGGCTTCGTTAGACCACTATTAATTGTGTGAACAAGATTGGGTGTCCACCATGAATTCCTCAACCAATGGGTTTTAGACCCATCCCCCTCGACGTGTCTAGGACCAATTTTCTATTAAGTCCTTTAGTTAATGGATCAGCCAAGTTTCTCTCGGACCTTACATACTCCATAGAGAGTACACCAGTCTCAATCAAAAGTCTCACAGCATCATGTCTTATGCGTATATGTCTTCTCTTACCATTATACGCTTTATTCTTAGCAATACAAATTGGTGCCTGTGAATCACAAAGTAGAGAAATACGAGGAGTTGGTTTACCCCAAAAAAGGTAAATCAGCAAGTAGGACTCTCAACCACTCGGCCTCTTGTCCTGCCAAATCAAGAGCAATAAATTCCGATTTCATAGTGGATCGAGCAATAACAGATTGCTTAGTAGATTTCCATGATATGGCAGCACCACCTAAAGTGAATACATATCCACTAGTAGAACTTATTTCATCATTATCAGTTACTCAATTAGCATCACAATATCCCTCCAACACGGAAGGGAAACCAACATAATGCAAACCCAAGTCCATGGTACCTCTCAAGTATCTAAGTAAACGTCTAAGAGCAAATAAACCAGTGCTCCCTACTTGGGTTATGGGTATATCTACTAAGTCTACTAACGGCATATGCAATATCAGGCCGAGTACAATTCATAAGAAACATTAAACTCCCAATTATCTTAGCATAATCAGATTGTGAAACACTTTCATCTTTATTTTTCCTCAAAGTTATGCTAGCATCATATGGAGTTCTTACCGGCGACACCTCAAAGCTATCAAATTTCTTAATACTTTCTCTACATAATGTGATTGTGTTAAAATGAAACCATTTTCAGTTTTATTAACCTTAACACCTAAAATCACATCAACTTCACCCAAATCCTTCATTTCAAATTGAGAGGAAAGGAAATTCTTAGTTTCATTAATGGCATCCATGTGTGTACTAAAAAGCAACATATCGTCTACATATAAGCAAATGATTACACAATCAGAACCAAACATTTTAGTATACACACATGTATCCGATCCATTAGACACAAAACCAAAACTAAGCACAGTTTTATGAAATTTATCAAACTACTGTTTTGGTGCTTATTTAAGGCCATATAAAGATTTCTTAAGTCTACACACCTTATGTTCTTGACCAGGAACAATAAAATCAGGAGGTTGTTCCATATAAATCTCTTCTTCTAAGTCGCCATTAAGAAAAGTCGTCTTTACATCCATTTGATACACAACCAAATTATGAATAGAGACTAATGCAAACAAAGTGCGAATAGTGGCGATTTTAGTGACAGGTGAAAAAGTATAAAAGAAATCTACACCAAATTTTTGTTTAAACCCTTTAATCACAAGTCTAGCATTAAACCTTTGAATTGAACCGTCAGCATTCAATTTCTTAGTGAAAACTCATTTACAACCAATGGGAGAAAAACCTTTAGGTAAGTCTACCAATTCCCAAGTGTGATTAGACATAATAGATTCTAATTCATTATTAATAGCATCTTTTCAGAAACTAGCATCAATTGATCCCACAGCTTCCTCATAAGTTTTGGGATACTCATCAATCATATAAGCATACAACAAAGGCTCACATAATTTGTCCAAATCCTGAATTTCAACAAGATAAGTAATAAAATCAGGACCAAAGCTAGTTTCTATTCTATGTCTTTTGCTAGTTCGAATTACAGGTAATTCTTTCATAACATTAGCAGCAGGCAAAGACATAGGAACAGAAGTAGGTACATCATGGAAAATATCATTTTTCAGCATCTCTAGATTCACATATAGTTCTATCACTCATATTCATGAATCTATAAGCAGCACTATTAAGAGCATAACCAATAAACACACAATCAATGGTTTTAGAACCAATATTAGTACGTTTAAAATCTGGTAGACCAACCTTAGCAAGACACCCCCACACTTTCAAGTATTTAAGGTTAGGCGCATAGCCTTTCCACAATTCATAAGGGGTTTTGTCTAATTTCTTATGAGGCACGCGATCAAGCAAATAATTAGAGGACAAAACCGCCTCCCCCCACATGTTATCAGGTAACCCAGAACTTAAAAGCATAGCATTCATCATGTTCTTAAGGGTCATATTCTTACGCTCAGTAATCCCATTTTGTTGTGGGGTATAAGGAGCGGACAGCTCATATATGATACCATTTTTCTCACAAACTTTCTTTAAATAGGTTGTACCATACTCTCCACCCCTATCGGATCTTAATCGTTTTATTTTCCTATCTAATTGATTTTCCACTTCCGCTTTGTAAATTAGAAACATTTTTTCAGCCTCATCTTTAGTCCTTAAAAGATATACTTGAGTATATCTCGAATGGTCATCAACAAAAGTTATATAATATCTTTTGCCACTTCTACTCTCAGTGTTTTTAAAGTCCGCTAAATCTGTATGAATTAATTCTAATAATCCAGTTACTCTCTCGGTTTCAGATTTAAAGGATTTTCTGGCATGTTTAGCTTCTACAAAAATTTCACATTTAGAGAAACCATTGTCCACCAGATTAGGAATCAAGTTCATGCTTTTGAGCATTTTAACAGAATTGAGATTTAGATGTCCTAATCTAGCATGCCAAAGATTAATGGACTCAACAATATAAGCAGAAGTAGAAGCTTTATTAGTAACATCCTCAACAATGACAGAATCTAAGACAAACAACCTCCATTCAGATAACCCTTCTCCACATATTCCCCATTATGGGACAATACAAGTTTATCAGCATCAAAAACTAACTTAACACCAGCTTTGTTAAGAAGTGCACCAGAAATTAAGTTCCTGCGAAGAGAAGGCACATAAAGCACATTTTGTAAAGCTAAAGATTTTCCAAAAGTTAATTTCAGAAATATCTTTCCTTTACCAAGCACCTCGGAACTACTAGAGTTACCCATGAACACCTGTTCACCATCAGCAGCATTCTGAAAATCAGAAAATAGGGTTCTGTAGGCACAAAAGTGCCTAGACGCACCAGTGTCAATGATCCATTCAGTATTGTTACTGACCAGGTTCACCTCAGAATTGACTGCAGCAATGATGTCTCCAGATTCAGCAAGGTTGGCCTGGTTGCGGGGCTGGTCCTGGTTGTTCTGTCCAGGGTTTTGTCCATCTTTCCGTTTGAAGCATTGATGGGCTCTATGTCCAGGTTTTCCGCACACATAGCATAGGGGCCTAGGTTGTTGTTTTTGGATCTTCCCGTTCTTCTTGAAAGGTCCAGACTTCTTGTTGTTGTGCGGTTTCTGTCCCTTCTTAGAGTTTCCAGCATCATTAGACTTGTCAAATTTAGCACCAGAAGATTCCACAAGGTTAGCCTTAACAGAAAGTTCATTGACAGAGGAAGAGGAACCCTTCTCCTTGAGGCGGTTTGCCTCTTCGATCTTCATATGTCCAATTAATTCTTGCAAGGTCATATCTCTCTTCTTGTGTTTAAGATGATCCCGGTAGTTTGTCCAAGATTTGGGTAACTTATGAATCAGGACATTAGCTTGCAGGACTTCACACATTTTCGATCATACCCTCAAGGAGGATATCAGCAACAAGGTTTTCATATTGATGAACTTGTGGCATGATAGGTTTGTCATCCACCAACTTGAACTCCAACCAATCTCCAGTCACGTACTTCTTCTTCTCAGCATCATCAGCACCGTATTTCAACTCAAGTGTCTCCCATATAGACTTAGCCGATTTGTTTTCGATGAACAGATCAAAAATCGGATTAGCCATATGAGATAACATATGTCCACGAGCCATCTTGTTGTCCTTACCATACTTCTCAATGGCTCCAGCATCATCCACCTTACCCTTATCCTTCTTTTGCCCCAGAGAGGCATCAACGACCACTGACGGAGTCACAGGAGTGGAAGGTTCAGCAGCAACAGTTTGAATTGGAGCATCAGAAAATAGAACATAATCAACCTCCAATTGTTCAAGAAAAATCAGAACCTTTTGTGACCATCTCTTGTAATTAGTACCGTCAAGAGCTTCGAGTTTGGAGAGATCAGGAATGAATTTGGAAAGAGAGGCCATTTGTGGTGGTAATACAGTAGATTAAAACCGCTTCTAAATTGTTAGGAAAATACTACTGTAAAGCAAATTAAACGAAGGAAAACAAGAACGAATGTGGGCCGAATGATTTACTGTGGAAAATAAATTTGTTGTGTCGTGGTAAGAAGGTCACTGCCTTAGAAGTGATTTCGCCCGTACTAGCGCAGGCAGAACAAGGCGTCGCCCCCCAAGGTTAGCACAATGCTCCCTAATTCCTTGCACTCGGAATGGAGGAGATAAAACTCTAAACAATACTGCTCAGAAGTTTAGAAGGAGAAAAGTTTTCGGATGCATAAACTGATGCAAAACCAATCAAATAAATAATGAAGGAGAAGATTTTGTAACCGCTGTAATCAAGCCAAAGCATTAAAAGAAAGGAGGAAATCAAGGGACTTGCATTAAAAGAAATTGTAACGTTTTGTTTGAACAACTGAAGAGTTGGATTCGTAACTGAAGAATCTCATATAATCTGGATTCTCAGTTACGACATGGCCCAAAAAAGAAGGCCCCACCACACCGCGCACGTGTCACGAACCAACCGACAGACGGCGGCGAAGGCGCGCACGCGTGGGAGAGTCTCCTCTCCAACTCAACTAAACCATACTAAAACATTGGAGTATATAAACCAATGAACCTTTTGTAAAATTACTAATGTGGGACAAAATACCTTACTCACAAAGAGGTGAGAGAGTTAAAAACCCACTTACAAAATACCTTGAAAGCTTGGCATTTCCAACACAAGTACGTACGGTACTTCGTAAGAGTCCATCATCACAAACATCTATGCCATCATCATCATTTAGCATATGTGAGTTGCACTTCACTTTAAAGAAAGTATTGCACAAACATAAACACCAAAAAAAACTTGCTTGTTCTTGATCATCAAAAGCATAATGGATCAAAAGAGTAATAGTGTAAAAAGATCGAGTACAACATCAAAAGCATAATGGTTCAATATAGTAAAAGTGTCGTAGTACTCCATCAGTTCCTATGAAACTCTACCATTTGTTTTTGGCACAAAGACTAAGGTAAACCGTTTTCACCCTTATACCCTCTCTCAACATTAATGAGGGTATGAGGGAGGGTAGATGTAGGTTTTAAATTTTACAAAATTGAGAGTACAATGGTATTTCACTAGGAAATTGTTTACTATAAAAAGAAATGGTAGAGTTTTATGAAAACAACTCAAATAGATAAATAATAAAGTTTCGTAGGAACGGAGGAATTACAAGATAAAAAAAAAAATGAACTTACAATAGACGTACTTATTATACCTTGTACTATATAGGTGTGACTGCCTAATGAGAAGGATGACAAGTACATGATTAGATTTGCCAATAATTGCCCAATTGGCACCTTTGTAGTAGAAAAATGAGAGGCTATTGCCCTAACATATTGTGTTTTGTAGGCTTTATATAGACACTAGGTAAACCTAAGTGAAAACCACATCAATATTTAAAATGTGAATATAGATCGGAGTTCAAATACTTTCTTCGTCACATTAAAACCTTTTTATTAGATTTTTTGCGGTCAAAGTTTAAAATATTATACTAAATTTGTAAAAATACTATAATTCATTTTAAATCATATTTTATATTTTTATTACAAGTACCATGATTAAAATAATGTTCTAAAAACCATGAAAACTAATGTAATAAAAACCTTCCACGGAAGTCAGAACGAAGGAAGTAATTAAGATTACATATGCTTTTAAATAAGAGTATATTAGGTGGATGCCCATGAATATGTCCGTGCGTTGCACAGACTGTGATTATATAATAAAACTAATATAACGTGATTATTAATCTCATCGGAAAATCAAGGTGTAATTGTCACTTATGAAAAACTAATAGTAATATATGGATAAATATTTATATAATCCATTTAATATCATTGAATGCCATATAATAAGATTACTATGACTTTATAGGGCATCTTATCTAATTTAAACTCTTATCATCAATTCTAATTAACTATAAATTAACTCGTCTCGTATGTTACAAGATCCAAGAGGTAATAGTTTCAAAGTCTTTATATGCTTGATGTTGGTAGGTCAATACTCTTATGTTGATATAAGTGTACAACTAACATTCCAAAGATATGATCCTTCTTTTATGGTAAAATCAGCTTAAATGTCTAATGTATACTCCCTCCGTCCCACTAAGTATGCAACATTTTGAAAATAGTAAAAATTAAGGGAACATCATTTGATGCATTGTCTTCCATTAAATTTTATTTTTTTTATGTGTGTATACAATTTGAATATTTTGGCATATTTGGAGTTGCAATGCAAATTTATTGGGTTGATTTGCAATATTTTGGAACATCCAAAAATAGAAATATTTGCATACTTTACGGGACAAAGGGAGTACATAACTACTTGTCAAAAAATAAAAAAGTTCTAGACGTAAACCTTAGAATATCAAAACATATTTCAATGCTTGCTTGTTTTTTCAAAGTTATATGCGGTCAAAGTACTGCCTTGAAGAGCACAAAAAGTCCAATGTAATTTTATTTGTGGTCCGAAGGGAGTACATTAATAATTATAAAGTTGAAGGGAACATAAATTGGAACCTTAAAATAACATGGGGGATCAGTATATTACGTACAGTTATAAAATTATACGTGATAATGGTAAAGTTTCTTATTAAAGATTGGACCTAGAATCATTTTAGATTCATCGTTTATTTCTTTATTCAACACATACTCTTTTTATTATATTTTACCTTGAAAATTCTTTTTAAATTTTTATAACTAATATACATATCTTTTCTCTTATTTTTACATGCAACTCTTTAGTTGTGTGAGCTTGTCAAGCTAATTACTGATTACCTTTTTAGGTGGACGCATCTAATGTTGTAAATCAATAGCACATACTACAAATGAGTCTCATTTTAAAGGATATTTCGTACTCGTTCTAATGGTGTAAGAAATTTAATTTCTTAAGCGGTGAAACTAAAGTTATTTGCTTTTTAAAATCTAATAGTCTACTCTCTAATGATTTAGGAAATTACAACTTTAATATATATTCTAAAACCTCTAATGTATCAGTCGGCTACTTGATAGATAGGTGAAAATTACCTCCAGAAAACCTCTTGAAGCCTTAGGGTTTGGTAAGAGTCTCCAGACCACTGCGTGTGCCAGTTTTGTTGATTTTTCTCTCTTTGTGAGTGTTTTCCTGAGTTATTTATTGGGATATGCGTGTTTATTCTATTTGTTCCTGTGATTGGTAGAAGTTGATTTCTTTTTGGGTGAAGGGGAGGGTTGTTGTCTCTAGGGTTCCTGTTGTTATGGCAGAAAAACTAATTAAGGGATGTGAGAACCTACGCTTGACGGAGGAGGAGGATGCAGTGGTGGTATCTAAAACAAAGAAGACTGTGGGGGAAGAGAAGAGGATTGCATGGAGTTTAGCAGGGCGGCTTGTTACAAAAAAGCCTTACAACCGTCGTGCTTTCAAATCAACGATCGAGAGGATCTTCAGGCCAAGGAAGGACATGGTGATCATAGACTTTGATGCCTCTACGTTTGTGTTCCAGTTTTTCAGTGAAGGGGATAGAAATTTTGTTCTGGACCATGAACCGTGGTCGTTTGACGGCCATCTTTTGGCTCTCAGGGAGATTAAGGGGACAGATAAACCAGATGACTTAAAATTTGATAGAACCAAATTCTGGGTTTGTGTGTTGAATGTGCCTTTTCGAGAACGAAACCAAGAGAATGCGAAGGTGATTGGTAGCCGTATTGGGAGATTTTTGGAGTATAACCCATCGTTTGATTTTGGCTGGGAGAAGGACATGCACATTAGAGCGGAGGTAGACATAACGAAGCCTCTGAAACGTGGGATGAAAATGGCTTTTGATGATGACGGAGGGGAGTGGCTACAATTTAAATATCGCTACTTACCAAACTTCGGTTACGCTTGTGGGCTGATTGGTCATCATGAGAAGGAATGTGAGGTATACGGGGAGGAAGAAATAAAAGCTAGTGGTCTTCAATATGGATCGTGGCTGCGTGCTACGCCGAATAAGGTGGTGCGGCGAAAACCTGTGGTGGAACGAGAGAAGGAATCTAAGCTTTTTGCTGGGTTAGGCACTATGTCTAATCAGCGGAGGCAAAGGTTGGATTTTTCTGCTGAGGAGGTCGGAGTGGTGGTTCCAACTGAGGAGGGAACGAAAGAGGATCTGCTAAGTGAGACTTCAGCGAGTGGTGGTGAGGTTGCTGCTCTTATCTCGTTGGGGTCTCGCTCGGGTGATCAGGACTCTATACAGGAAGCTGTGCATGGGACTGATCTAGATATTACTGGTGTGCTAGACAGGGCTACTGGTGAGCATGAGGGTTCACAGAGTGCCCAGACTCCAATTCCCAATTTGGAGCCTCTGACTATTAAAGAGGTGAAGGGCAAGGTGGTGAGTCGTGCAAAGGAGGTGCCAAATGTTCTGCTTGAGGTACCAAAAGCTGGAAAGGGAGGTCATAAATGGTTCCGTATAGCGCGGGAGGCTGGTAAAGGAGATGAGGGCTTAATCGTGACGCAAGACTTAGGCGAGAAACGGAGTAGAGATATGGATGTGATTATGGTGGATAGCGAAGAAGCGATTCGTGCGAAGCGGGTGACTATTGTGAGTGAGCTTGTAACTGGTTATAATGGGGAGGAGCTCCCAATGCCTTCCGGATCGGCGGAGATCGGTGTTGACAGATCCCGCCGGGCCCAATGAATTGCTTAAGCTTCAACTGTCGAAGGTTGGGCAATCCCCAAGCAGTTGCATCACTCCGTGATTTGGTACGAAGAGAGGCCCCGTCTGTTTTATTTCTCTCCAAAACGAAGCTAAGCGGATGTGAAATGGTTATGATTCGGGACAAGTTGAAAGATTATGATGGTGTTTTGTTGATAGTGCTGGAAAGTCGGGTGGCCTAGCGATGTTGTGGAGGCGGGAAATTTCTATCTCGTTGATTTCTCAGTCCCTACATCATATTGACGTGTTCGTTGAAGGAGGTCTTGGGGATAGTCAATGGCGTCTCACAGGATTTTATGGCTGGCCCGAGAATACTAATAAACATCTCTCTTGGGAACTGTTACGCCTTCTTGCGGGGGCGAATAATGAGCCTTGGGTATGTATAGGAGACTTTAATGAGGTCCTCTTTGCAAATGAAATGAGAGGGAGAAACGAGAGGTCGGAAAGGCAAATGCGAGAGTTCCGATCTGCTGTTGATGACTGTGGTTTACAAGAGGTCAGGTGTGTTGGAGACTTTTTTCACGTATGATAATGGACGTGCGGGGGAGTACAATGTCCAAAGTCGTCTTGATCGAGCCCTTGCCACAAATTAATGGATGGATTTGTTTGCTTATGCAAAGCTTGTTCATCTTGACAGAGAACGATCGGACCATGCCCCAACCAAACTTCTACTGAGTGGTGAAACAGTGAATTGGAAAAACCCAAAGCTGTTTCGTTTTGAACAGCTTTGGACTGAGAATAATAAGTGTGAGGAGGTGATTCGAAACGCCTGGTTGGGGGGCGGAGTGTCTGTCATTGAGAAAATTGGTTCGTGTGCAGTGGAGTTAGAAACCTGGAGTTCTGGGGAATATGGTGCAACGTTCCGAGAGCTGCGGAATAAGAGACGTAAGCTGAAGACTTTAAATAAAGGGGGTTTAGCTTTGCCCCAACTAGAAGAGAGGAAGAAACTGTTACGAGATATAGAGGGCCTTGTGAGGGAAGAGGAAATATACTGGAAGCAACGATCCCGGGTCCTATGGCTGTTTGCAGGAGACAAAAACACGGGGTTCTTCCACCGCAAGGCATCTGCAAGGAGACAAAAGAATACAATTAAGGAGCTGAAGGAGGCTACGAATGCTGTGGCTCGTGGTGATACGATTGTTGGGAACATTGCGAGAGACTATTTTACTACTTTGTTCTCGCCCTCAGTTGTGTCTAATGTTGATGAGGCTTTGACAGGGATTGAACGATGGGTGACGGATGGTATGAATACTGGGTTGCGAAGCCCATATACGAAGGAAGAGGTTGAAGTTGCACTTAGCCAGATGCACCCGTTGAAAGCACCCGGTCCTGATGGTATGTATCCTTTGTTTTGTCAGCATTATTGGCATGTTGTGGGTGATTCTGTCTCAAAGCTGGTTGTGGATGTGCTGAATGGGAATGTCTCAGTTGCAAATTTGAATGAGACTTTTATAGTATTAATTCCTAAGAAGAAAACACCAGAGTTAATTACTGAATTTCGACCTATTAGTCTGTGCAATGTGGTTTACAAGCTGGTGTCGAAAGTATTGGCTAATAGGCTTAAGGTTTTTCTTCCGGAGATTATTTCGCTGAATCAAAGTGCGTTTACCCCAGGGAGATTAATTTCAGATAATATTTTGATGGCGTTTGAAACTTTTCATTTCATGAAGGGGGTGACGTCTAGTGATGGTTTTTGTGCGTTGAAGCTGGATATGACAAAAGCATATGATAGGGTTGAATGGGGTTTCCTAGAGCGTGTACTGCAGGCTTTTGGTTTTGATGATGCTTGGGTGGCGAGAGTGATGGCTTGTGTGACATCGGTCTCGTTCTCTGTCCTTATTAATGGTAACCCTACTGAATCTTTTGCTCCGGGTCGGGGTCTCCGCCAAGGTGATCTAATATCGCCTTATCTTTTTATTTTGTGTTCGGAGGCATTGTCGGGTTTGATTAGACGAGCCGAGGAGAGAGGAGCTCTGCATGGGGTCCGTATATGTACTGGTGCGCCTTCAATAACGCACTTTTTTTTGCGGACGATAGTCTTAAGTTTTGTCGTGCTACCGTTGAAGAAGCTAGCTGCTTGAGACACTTATTGGGAGTATATGAAAATGCCTCCGGACAAAAAGTGAGTTTTGAAAAGTCGAAGGTTTGGTTTAGTAGAGGCATCAGACGAGGGACTCGAGATGCGCTAGTTGAGAAGTTGGAAGTTGCGGAAGTGGAGGACCATGGAAAGTACTTGGGGCTCCCTATGACAGTGAGACGTTCGAAGAAGGTGTTATACGCGTCTTTAAAAGAGCGATTGTGGCAGAAGTTGCAAGGATTTAAAGGTTTGTTGTTATCCAAAGCAGGTAGGAAAGTGATGATAAAGGCAGTGGCCCAAGCAATCCCTACCTATATGATGAGTGTGTTTAAAATACCAGCAAACTTTTGCAATGAGGTTCGTTCTATGATCTCCCAATTTTTTTGGGGTCAGAAAAAAGATGAACGAAAGATTCATTGGATCTCTTGGAATAATTTGTGTAAGCCAAAAAAAGAAGGGGGTTTGGGATTCCGAGACATGAAAATGTTTAATTGGGCTCTCCTTAGCAAGCAAGTGTGGCGTTTTTTGAAAGGGGAAGGTGGCTTATTGGGTGCTATGCTGCGAGCCAGGTATTTCCCAGATGGTGACTTGCTTAATGCTCCTTTAGTAAATAATCCGAGTTACACATGGAGGGGCATATGGGAAGCAAGATGGGTCGTTCATAAAGGAATGTGTTGGCGAGTTGGTAATGGCGTAAATATTCGCATATGGGGTGATCCTTGGCTGGAGGGGGGTGGCTCTCACAAAATTATCTCCCCACCAGTTGAGAATTATCAACATAGGAATGTGCAGTGGCTCATTGATGACAGTACCAGTGAGTGGAATTTGGATAGATTAAATTTGCTTTTCATGCCTATGGATGTCAAGCATATTGTGTCTATTCCATTGAACTCTCGTCTACCCAGGGATGAACTGTTTTGGAGCTGGGAGAAAAGGGGAGGTTTTTCGGTGCGGAGTGCTTATCATGGTATCATGACAGCGGGACGTGCTGAGCTGCAAGCTTCTTCGTCAACAACTGATCACTCGCTTTGGAATAAAATATGGAGCTCTCCGATTCTGCCACGAACTAAAATCTTCATGTGGCGTGCCTGTCTTGAGGCACTTCCGACTCGTGCAGGTCTGCTTAGACGTGTGGAAGTCATTTCAGAGGACTGTAACTGGTGCCACGGGGTCTTGGAGACGGATCTGCACGCTCTACAGGGGTGCCCGTTAGCTGTGTCAATATGGGAAGTCAGTGGCTTATCTCTGGAACATGGTCGTGGATGTTGATCTTTTCGTGAATGGGTTGAGCTGAATGTAGATAAAATGGACAATGAAGCTTTCAGACGCTTTTTTTTATGCTTGGGCTATCTGGGAGACTCGGAATAAACGAATTTTTGAAGGTACAGTAAGGTCACTAGATGAAGTGAGGATTTATGTGGAAAAGCTGGTACTTGAACTGGACAGGGAGGTGGCTGGGCCGAAGACTAGACAGGGGGGTTGGCTGTTTCTTGGTCGCGACCACCTGTTGGTCGGGTTAAAATCAATGTTGATGCTGGCAGAATGGGAGATATGGGGACGAGCATTGGCGCTATATGCAGAAACGCTAATGGTGCACCATTGTTTGGCGTGACGATGAACCTGCTAGCTACTTGGGACACCCAGATTGCTGAAGCTAAAGCTGCTTTCCTTAGTTTGCAGCTTGCGTCAACTCATGGTTTTGAGTCAGTAGTGTTAGAAGTAGATAATCTAGGAGTCTTTAATGCTTTATCTAAGCAGAGTAGAGGGTCTAGCTGTTTTGATTTGGTTATTGATGACATTGTTGCTTTGGTTGGGGATTTTCGTAGCGTGTCTTGGACTTTTGTTAAGAGGTCGGGCAATAAGGTAGCTCACGAGCTTGCGCATGTGCAACCGTGGGAAGTTGGGTGTCGTTTTTGGGAAGACAGTTTTCCTATGGCTGTAGATGTAGCTCTTCAGCTAGATTTGAATGAAGGAATAGAAGCTTAATACCGCACTTGCGGTATTTTCCTAAAAAAAAAATCTCTAATTAATAGTGTACTCTTTAAGGATTTAGGAAAGTACAACTTTAGTATATATTCTATACCAAAACATATATTTCTATTTTATATTTATTTTATAATTTTATTACAATGACTTACTTAGGTGGACGTCTCCAATGCTGTCAGAAAATGTCTCTAATATATAGATATTATGATATGATTCTGTGGTATAGATTCATGTCGTGGGTTTTCTTGGGTGGGAGATAGGGATATGGTAATGGTCCCAAATATGCCCACAAAGAGACTCGACCACTAAACAAATATGGGCCACAACGGTAAGGCAAGCTTGATGTTACCGGCACCCGTGGTTTGTCTGTCAATTTGAGTCTGTGAAATTTGAGTCCACGTCAAATAACTTGACACACCAAGAAAATCAGATGCGGCCAAACGTAAAAAAAGCATAAAATAACAAAGATGCCAGTGACATAATATTATTTGGGGGCCAATGTAAGATATAGCAAAATCCGCGATTCCTCACTCCCCAAAACTATAGAATCCTTTCGAACCCTATCCATGCTTCTCTACACTCTAACCATCGTTTTCATCTTCCTTTTTCTCCAGAGCTTGTGCTAAAGGAAAGTTATGCGTATGTTATTCTTTCGCAAGTGACGAAAGTGGTCCTAATTCCTACTTACCTATTATGGGTTACGCCTTATTTTGGCAATTGCTTTCGGTGTTCGAATTAATTTTTGACTATTTCAATTCCGTGTTAAAGTTAATTCGTAATGCAATGTAATCATTTTAAAAAGTAGATGTGGAAGTGAAAAATGACATGAAAACTCATATGAGACGGTCTCAATGTGACATCATGATTGGTAATATAGTTGGCATTATGTCGAGGCGTCTTTATAAAAGACATTTTGGAAAATTGAAGAAGTGGGAGGAGAGAGATGGGAAATTGCACCATCCAATGTAATTACAATTGCTCAATTTTAAACCTTGTAAATTGATTACTTCGTATAGTGTAATCAATCTCATTATTTCCATTTCTCTCCTCCATCTCCTTCATTTTCCACCACACACTTACTATATAAAATGATTGTATTGCATTACTAGCAAGTTGAGCCCTAAGTGTTAAGCATGTTCTCTTTACCTTCTATCTGAAGTTGAGTATAATTCAATTCAATTCAATTCTGTAAATTTCAAATCACTTCAATAAAAAGAAGTTCAGTTTAATAAAACTCAGTCCAGTTTAATAAACTTCAATTGAGTTTGGTATAAAAAAAAGTGAAGATTTACTTCTTATTGCATGTTTATCGGGAAAAACAAGTTCATTTCAATAATTTTCAATTCATTTAAATACATTTCTTTTTTTGAATGTCATTTAAGTATAATTCAGTTTAGTACAATGTCGTGTAGAGAAGTTCACTAAAAGAAAATGTGAAGAGAGCACGACTTTAAATCAGCACAACCATGCAATGCTTAAATCCCCTCAAATGAATTTGTTGACAAAGAAATTGGGGTCCTTGATACAAAAATAACTCTTCAAATAGATGCCAACTATCACTTTGATTCTTGGCTTTCTTTTTTCTTCATCTTTTTTCCCTCTTTTTTATTTTCATTTATCAAAGATTAGACGGGATGGTCACTGAATATGAGCATTTTCAGTGACTCTCTTTGGCGGCTTAAGAATTTAATTACTATTTGTCAACGAAGAATTTTCTTATTGTGGGCACTTTTAGTGCTTCAATTGGTAGCTTAGGAATTTAATTACTATTTTGTCAAAGAAGCATTTTGGTAATGGTAGGGAAGTTGATCGAATATGACACTTTTGGTGCAAATCTATCGAATATCACAATTTCAAGTGGTGACTAAATGCATTCCACCAAAGTCTTGTTGTCCCCCGCCTTTTTTTCACTGAATGGATTCTGTACTTCATTTTGTCTCACATTTTCTTCCATTATCCGTGTCGCGCCGTTTCGTTCCAATCCGTTCCGTTCCGTACCGCTTCTCACTGTCCTGCACCATTCTGTTGAAAAGAACAGGACCTAACTCTAACTGTAAATTGAAAATAAGGTAGCTGAGATTTGAAAAAACTAGCTGCAAGTTTCAAATTGTAACTTTTATTGAAAACTAGCTATTTCTACTAAACTTAACCTTCGGATAACTGAACTCACTTGAGTCATCTAGCAAGATATTTTATGTTACTTGAGCAATCTAACAAGAATTTTAAGTCAAGTAAGGTTCCAATCTAAAATCAATTAGCAATGAGTGGAGTAATCCACTTGCTTATATATATGCTCAAGACCACTAAATCTTTCATGTGAAACACAAACCACTTTAACATATTTACTATTTAGTGAATTAATTTGCTATGAGTATTATAATTCCTTAACGAAACGGTGTTTTTTTTTGTCTTTGCCAAGGGTATCCACCATCGATCACAGTGACTAACCCTCTCGCCCCAACTGTCAGCGCACTAAGCGGTAGGGGGCTGGCCAAGAGATTTTTCCATTCGCAAGAGTTGGGATTCGAACCCCCAACCACTTGTTTAAGAGATGAAGTGCTGAACCACTACACCAACTCATCTTAGTTCGTGAAATGTACTAGACGAAGTCTCACAACATCTTACTTGTCCACAACAGGAAAAAAAAATGATATACTTCTCTTAAACCCAATTGCATCACTACAACAACTCTACAAGTCAACAAGATCACGATGTTAACCATCAACCAATTATTGTTATTATATAATTAGCAAGTTACACACTTTTATATTAGTGGTTATATAAACATTGTCCATAATATAGAGATAAAAAAGAGTGCCTCGCATAAAAGAAATCTAGAGATGAGAAAAAAAGTTTTTTTTTTTTTTTTTTTATTAGTGAAAAAAAAGTTGGTCAACTATAGTATTATAATTGTGGAAATGGAGGTGATGTTATTATCCTTTTGCCCACTATGGTGCGTTTTGTCACCAAGCTAGAAACATATGCTCGTATGTACAACAACCATTACAAAATCAATATACATTGGTTTGATATTTCCCATCGTCGGTCCAATTAAATTGTTTAGAAGCACAAATATTAGTAGTGTATGTTTTTGATCTTTTAATGTGCCTTAGAAAAGACCTACACACAAGGAAAGTCATACCACAATCGAGCCACTAGGCATTTAACTTTAGTTATTATTATTTATTTAATATTAGAGTATGATTGGTAATTTAATAATAATATAAAGGTAGAATAATCTATTAGACTTGGGACTAGTTGGGAGAATGATACATCAATGATCCATCCACTTGGTTGGCAACTCACCTCCCATTGTATCTATATCTCTTCTCTATTTTCAAATTCTCTCTCCTCTATTTTCAAAAAATGGCATTTAAGGTAGGAAAAAAATAGATACAAAAAAAAATATGGGTTGTCTACCTATTAAATCAACCAAACATTTTTCTTAGACTTGACATGGCTAGCCGTTTTTTTTTTTTTTTTTGAGGTGGATTTGACATAGTCGTTTAACTATATGGTATATAATGAAGAAAATAATACTCCATCTAAATGCCAAACTAAAAGGTAATAACATCTAATTCAGTTTAATTTTTATTTATCTGTTTTGTTTAAACAGTTTATATTGTCACTTTTAGTATTTCCAATACATATTATATATGAAAATGGAAAAAAGTCAAATCTTTTTAGTTATTGGCGTGATAAAAAGAATTGATTTTTGACTAAGCCGAGCTCAATGGTTGGAAAATTTTCAGGTGTTAGTATTGATTCTGAGCCTTGTGACCTAATATCAATGGCGAAACCAAGATTATGAGTGTGAAGGGGCGAAAATTAAAAATATATATAGTGCAATGAGGGAGCAAAGACAAATAATATATGAAATTTGAACTAAAATTACATGAAAATTAGACATTTTCTGGGGTTGAGGGGGACGTCAGCCACTGTTGGGCCACCCATGGTTCCGCCGGTTGCTATATTACAGCCACTAGAAACTATTTTTTTTGCTTTTTTTCTATTCTAAAATCATTCCCTATTTTTAGTAGTATTTATCTTTTTTTTTGCTATCAAAAAAAATATATTTTTTTGGTGCAGATTTTTAGGAGTATGTGAGAGGGGAGGAGTCGTTGAGCGCTCTCTCTCTTCTCTCTCAAAAAAACCCTAGCCCCCTTTCTCACTCATCTTGGGTTACCACCGGCATTTTTGCAGGTGGTTAGCCCCTCCGTTGTTGTTTGCTTGCTTTCGATCTAGTTTTTTAGTTTGTTTTTCTTTATGGTTAGTAATAAACTCTCATTTGGTGAGAGACTGTGGAGTTCTCCGCGTTCGTCGGAGGGTTGTCGAATTTCTATTTTTTATTTGGTTTGATGAATCAAGAAGACAAGTTCAATCTACTATGGCAAGGGGATTTGTTCTTCCAAATAGCTGCAGCACGTTTCGTGCCTACCTCCGATCGTAGGGAAAAGGCGGTGGCCTCCCGTTTACTGTATAGCATATTTTTTGCTATATCAGGGCATTGTCAATTATCGACGAAACTGATCAAGACGCCGATTTCTAGCAGTGATGTTTGGATTGGTAGTCACTTATCGATGGAGCTGATCAAGACACCGATTTCAAGCAGTGATGGTGAGAGTCATATTCATATTGTTATTTTAGATTTATAATTGGTTATGTTAGATTTATTTTTGCTTAGAGATATTCATGGTTGTAAATTTTAGATGGCTTTTTATGAATGAATGAATTATCTTTTCTTGAAAAAAAAGGAGTATGTGAAAGGGTAACATATATATGTGGCGTTACCGAAACACCAGCTCGTAGTCTCGTACTCTGCATGAATAACATATTATGGAACGGGTGTCACTATTTTGATTTTTTGTGTTCCTAATAAGTACTCCAAAATATTGTAATCGTGTAATTAGACTGTATAAGACATCAAGTACAGAAATGTCTGCAAGCTCCCACAATGACATCAACAACTTTCCAAGCACTAATTAAATTTGCGGAAAAGTATGCGTGCGTATAAGATCATGTATCTTGATCTGAGGATGATATTATAGTATAGTTGAAAGTATGTTATCTTAGCTGGGTAAAATGGTGGACTAAATCTAAAACTAGTATTTATGTCTGGGTATTAATTTAAACGAAAAGTTCGAGTTTAATTATCTTGTCATGTACCAAGTCACTATCATGTCTGGAGTACTCTACGCACCAGATATTTTTTTCTCCTTACCTTTTCCCTCCAGGCTACTCTATCATATTACGATAATTGTGTATGCTATTTTTTTGGTTTAACCACATGTTCATCTAAACCTTTAGGCTCAAACTAATCATGTTCACACTGGGTCGGTAAAGTGCTCCCACTAAATAGTTTCTCCATTCACAAGATTCGAACTATCGACATTGCTTAACGGATAAGAGTGCCGAACCACTTACACCAACCACTTATTGGTAATTGTGTATGCTATTATACATGTATATAATAATAAGAAATTTTGTACAATGAGCTATTTGTACGTATTTTAGTTA
The DNA here is from genome assembly GCA_038025085.1 of Tetragonia tetragonoides. Taxonomy (NCBI): domain Eukaryota; kingdom Viridiplantae; phylum Streptophyta; class Magnoliopsida; order Caryophyllales; family Aizoaceae; genus Tetragonia; species Tetragonia tetragonoides. Next base: position 39,010,660 of record CM076144.1, on the reverse strand, counting down.
TTATATCTATTTCGGGGCATGAGAGGCATTTAAGATAATTTGTCTTAATTTTAAGTAGCACTCAATATTCCGATCCCCGGTACATTTGGCATGTAATCCATACAAATAACAAAAAAATAAATTCAAAATCTGAGATGTCAAATATATAAGAGCCATAGTGAGACAATGTGATATATAAAGTGGTACAAATAATATTTACTCAGATACAAAAGGTGGACTATCTAAGATGAAAGATCATTTAAACGTTCATGTGTGATAAGCGAAATGTAAATGAAATACGGTCATTACTTAATTGTTACATATTTGTTTTGCATTTGTGATTCAATTAGCTATAATTGAACTTGACGTTCTTTTCAATAGAAAACTGGTAATGAGAGGCCACTAATTGAGGGTAACATAGGAACAATTAGGAAGTTTAACTGGTATCTGGAAAGAATAACTGGCAATAACTGAGTCAAATTGGGAGAAACTGGAAGCAGCGGGTGAATTAAAAATTGTGTATTTTTAAGTGTTTTTATAATAATAATAATTATTGTTATTATAATAATTATAATAATCATAATTATAATAATCATAATTATAATTTATTATTATTATAATTACAATTATAATGAAATTATTCTTATATTTATAATTAGTGTAATTATTATTATTATTATTATTATTATTATTATTATTATTATTATTATTATTATTAAAAAAATGGGAAAATTTTGGGTCAAATTTGGAATAACTGAGAAGTCTAACTGGTAATTGGGGCCAATTGGAAAATAGTTGAAAAGTACATGCACGTGTTTTGAATAAATATGACATGCATGCATACATTAAAGTTTTGACTCGATTCGATTTTAGTTTTAAGTTTTAACTCAGAGAGTACCACATTGGTATCAATTGCCCTAGAAAATCATGGAAAACAATCGACCATAAAATAAAAAAAAATAATAATAATAAATAAATAAATAAATAAATAAAAAAACAACTTTGACTCGATCATAAAAAAGGCTAGTTGCCTCAACATATATATATATATACCTGCAAATGAGACGAACTAACCCTAACTATTTAACTAAATTAAAAACTGAAGTTAGTATTTTGGAGCCCCAAATGACCAGATTGGTATTTTAAGTGAGCCTCTTTGGACATATTGGTCTATTAAAAATCATTTTAGACATTAGGGTATTAAAAAGTGAAATAAATAGCATATTAATAACCCTTTAAACCGGAATCTTGTAATTTAAGTGAGCATCTTATCGTTTAATCTATTTTCTTGATATTATCCCTCTTTTTTTTTTTTTTCCCTTTCCCATTTTCCCATTTTTTTCTTCCTTCGATTAGTTTTCTTTTTCTCTTCCTTCTCTTTTTCCCTTGTTGTTTTTCATAACTGCCTTTTTTCCCTCTTTATTTCAGTCATCCTCCATTACAGAACAACTTGAAGAGTGACATATGAGAGAGAGAGAGAGAGAGAGAGAGAGAGAGAGAGAGAGAGAGTTGCAATTGAGCACATGGGAGGATCAAACCATTTTTTAGAACAAACAAGCCTGAGTCCACTTTTTAAGGCTCTCCAATTTATTTAATCCAATACTTGACTTCACGTACATACAATTAAAACTTAAAAAATCAACCAGAATCCCTAAAATATTTGGTCTCAATGTCAAAGTGACTTACCACTCTACTGTTGTTGTTCTTCAGTGATGTTACACGAGTTCGAGGAGCCTTCGAATCCAATTTCAGTACTGTAGAGGTGAGCACATTTCCAATTTCTTCAATTTCGATCTGGAACGAAACGAACCCTTTTTTGTTAGACTAAGAACATCAACCATGGTGAAAAGTATGATTGAAAAAATGACGGTAAAGGATAGGATCCAACAGAACGTAAAAAAGGAAAAATGGAAAAAGAAAAGAAAAAGGGCAAAAAGAAATAAAAAAGGGGGAGTAAATAAGAAAATGTGGGAAATGAATAAAAAAAGAGGGATAAAATTAAGTTAATAGATTAAATATCTCACTTAAACTGTAAGATTCTGGTTCAAAGAGTTAATATGCCACTTATTTCACTTTTTAATACCCTAATGTGTAAAGTGATTTTTAATAGACCAATATGTCCAAAGAGGTTCACTTAAAATACCAATCTGGTTATTTGGGGTATTTTGGAGAGATAAAGGTAGAAAGCCGGCTACTACATGCATGTACGTCTCAGGTTAGTTAGCGTTTGAGACAATCACGTGTCACATCTCGATTATTTGTTCTCTTTTGATTTCTTCAAATTTCTTTTAATTTTATTCTCAATGCAAAAATTTAGTCCTTTTTCACGATAACTACATACTTTTACTAAAGGGAAAGAATTAATTGATAAACACTTTACTGAAGCTTGAGATATTTATATTTTTATTAATTAACCATATCCCTTGTTGAAATTTACCTAGGAGATGCAATGTAAAAGTATATGGTTGCTCTTTTAAAAATCGAAAAATCGATATTAGAAAAGAACTAATAATGATTGCTTGTGGTAGGAATAATCAGTTAATTTGCACGTTCTTCTTTTTCTAAGAGAACTCAACTTTGGATACAATATCAATGTGATCTGTAAGTTGAGCTATAAAGCCTATATGTATAGAGTATATGGAGGATCGTCAGAAGAGTACAAAAACATAAAGCTAATTTTTTTTTTTTGAGGAAAAAAAAAACATAAAGCTATTGGTGGCACACGTAATAACCAGCAGTCCCAGCTAACATCAGATGATCACTTTTGGGTTTGGCCAGCCTAAGAATTCCATTAAAACCCAAATCAGCCAATCAAGTTGCATTGAAGCAATTGCATCGCATCTTCTAACTTCAACTGCTTCCCACCAACCTTTAGCTATGTGCCAAGTCCTAGAATTCCGTAGGAGCATTTGTATTTATTTGATTTATTAATTCGAATCAAAGTTTTTTGCTTTAAGGATCGTCAGAACTTCATTTGTCTGGTATTGAAGGAAATATTTTTCATAAAGCTAAAACAGATCGGCAAATACCACCTTTTTTAGAGTCAACAACTGAAGTCATCTTTCACTAATAATAATTAGAATAAGCTATACAGCATACAGGGGTTTGTTGGTCCGCGAGGCATATAACACAGTGGTAAATAGCGTATTTATATTATAAGGATAGTATTGAGAGTATCGTCAACAAAAGATTTTAAATTTGATTCCTAATGGTTGCGTCGCATATATATCTTGCGATTGACTTTTTTATTAGGACCCAAGGCTGACAAGGCTCATCAGTGGCGACCCAGAAAATATAAAATATGGGTGCAAGAAGTAGAAGGAAAAAATATTCAAAAAAACGGGTGTCAATCTTACCCACATTGGCAGTGCCGAATACCACATCTTTTCCAGTATTTTAAACCAAAATCACAAACTCTGACCCATCCACATATCAACAACAATTTAGAAAAGCAACGATTAAACTGAGTCACTTACCAGCATATTAAAAAAACTTATATCAGCATTTTCAATATTATTATTTTTTTTTAACTTTTTCAATTGGAAAGTGCATAGTCATATCATATCCAAATTCCAATTGAGCAAATGTCTCTTTACTAACATTCTACAAAGTATTCACCACCCGATAGTCTCAATACTAAAGTCACGTCCATAGACGATTGCCTACTAATAAAAACCTTTTAAAACCTCAGTCTTGTCATTCATTTATTTTTATTTATTTATTCATATTTCCTTTCAACTCCCCACTAAAATCACACTGTCTGTCATTTATTTTCCATCTCTAATCTCATCCTTTCTCTCCCATAAATTTATGCTATCAAATAACAGTCCTCTCTTTTTGGCCCATTCATTTTCAATCCTTGTGTAGCTTCATAGACATAAATTCAAGTGGGCTTCACAATTTTGCCTCTAAAATCACTCCAACCTTCTTGTTGTAAACATTCAAAAACCTCTTTTCGTTTTTCTCCAATAATCTCTCTCATGAAATATACATTTAGGTTGTGGGCACTTCCAAATCAGCTCAAACATTAAAGGCGGTTGCTAGCTAATAAGTAGTCAATTTCCATTGCGGGTGTAGGGATGATCTCAGGTGCTCTTTTATACATCAAAGAGGACTTTGAAGAAGTTGCAAAAAAAAACATGGCTACATGTTTAAGTTCTTATCAATGGACTTTAATGTTAAATTATGCTCAATTAATAAGATACTAACATTGAAAATGCATTGATAAACTTGCAGGAAACCATTATGGCTATGACAGTAGCAGGAGCAATTACTTATTATTTGGAGGAAACTAATACTAACTGACAAAATTCTCAACCCAAGCTAACAAAATTCTCAACCCAAAGTAGCGTGATTTCAATTTCTTTTTTCTTTTTAGTTTTGATAAGACATGTTTCAGAGGAGAGAGAGAGTCTTTTGGTCCTTTTAGATCAGTGTTTGGGGCCCAGTCACGTGGGTGTGCCAGTGCTATGTTGCCTTTTTTTTGTCTTTCCATTTTACCCTTCCCTTATTAAATATTCCTTGATTTTGTATGGGTGCATTAAGGAATATGGCCAAATAATAAGGGTGCAAGAGGGAAATGATAAAAGCTTTTCTCAACAAGTTTTTAAAAGTGTTGACCCCATACTCTTGACTGTGGGTCCGCTCCTGAGGCTCATGAAGGAGCCCAGAGGGAGTGTCTTTAAATTATTTTATAAGAAATATATAGAGGTTGTTGCAAATGGGAAAGCTAGCACCAACTCCATGCAACTAGCCAATAGTTGGCCGCTCTACATTATAAATAGTTGTGTTTGCTTGGGTAATTCTATATCCCACACTGTGTGATGCAATAGTAGCACCACACAGGTGGGGCCCCTGCAAACAAAGGACTGGAAACCAGTTTGGGCAAAGTGAGAGAGTGATTGACTAAGCACTAAGCAGTGAGAATAACAAAAATTATGGGTCCCACAAATGACTTCCTTCACCTTTCTATGGCCTTCCCTTTTTTTAGCCTATTTTTTACCCCTTATCTTTTTCTTATACATACGTTGGGAACTTCATTATTCCATTTTTTTTTTTGTTTTATTTACCAAATTACATTTTTACTTAGCTTTCTTCCTATTTTGTTCCTCTTTTTCTACTTAAACTTTATAATTTCCATTTGACATATCTTCTTTTACTTGTTTTTTTAGTAAATATTTGTTTTGAGTGCGTTTGTTAGAGCTTGCACGGTCAGTTCAGTTCAGTTTCGGTGTCAATTAAGTGATTTCAAATTCATTTAAATGATGTTTAATTCAGTTCCAGTAGTGCTGAGTTCAAAAACATACTTTTTATCTCACATATCAAGTTGTATTCAATTCAGCTCAGTTGTGCCCAGTTCAGTTCTGTAGTGTCCAATTTAGTGATGTTGAATTCAGTTCAGTTCTGGTAAGTTCATCTCTGACAAACGCACCCTATATTTATTTATTTTGAGTAATATTGTTAAAATATTATCTTTCTTTTTATAGGTTTATAGTTATAGAATTGAGATTATCTTATGGTTAAAGAGTTGTATTGGAGACAATGAAAATCAAATGGAAAGAACAACAAAGAATGGAGGGAGTATCATTTCTTTGTGCTATATATATAGGATAAATGTAATTGTCGTGACATGTATTAAACTCGAGCCCCACATTACATCGTTCCCAACCAGTTTAGGTAAATCCGGGGGTTAGGGCTCACTCTGCGCTACTGTGCTTCGCTTTGTTCTTAGGTTATCTAGTGTTTCGCGGGCGACAACAAGTGCTTAGGGTTTGGGGACGAGCGTCCCTAAACCCTAAGCCGTCTTAACCCGAAGGGTTTTAGGGTATGGGGGTATGGGTATAGAGTTTATGGCGTATGATTTTAGGATATAGGGTTTAGGGCATAGGTATGGTTAGGGCTTGGGGGCTAGGATTTGGGAGCTTAGGGACTAGGATTGGAGACATTAACTAAAAATGGAAACAAGCTAATGTTGATTTGGGTTCACTATTAGCCAATGGATTTTCAAAATGAAGCGATGAGATGTGCTCACCATAAGTATCTGCAATTAATAGTAGAAATATTATCATATTAATATACATAACAGTATAAATAATTGTATAACGGTATAAATATAAATGTAGTTTACTGTGCTCATTATTTGAGAAATGCACGCATTTGTTTCATAACGGTATATATATACACATAACAATATAAATAATATTTATAACAATATAAATATTATCTAGGGCTCATTATTCGGAAAATGCACGCACTTGTTTCATAACGGTATGTATATTTATTTTTTTTACTATATTAGTAAGTGTGCCTAATGTTTGGGAAGTGTGTCCATTTGTTTCGATTTGAGATTTTCACTTGAAACGAACGCTGTTTGGGGATACAGTTCACCCAGTATACGAGCTCAAAATTACTAGTGATATAATAGTTTTTTTGGGTCATAAACCACCTCTAATATATGACATTTCTAACAAACCACCATTAAATTTTTTGCTTCTCTTTAATTCCTAATCCTAATCCATCATTATCCAATTATCCTTGACCTTCATAGCAAGTGCATTGTTTAATGAATGCCCATCCTAAGAGAAGATTTTTTTTACATAAGAGCGCGGCCCAACTTGTTTATTTATTTATTTATTTATGATTTTTAGATAAGAGTGAGAATCAACTTGTTTGTGGTACTACATCACTTGCAAAGTCTGTTCAGATCTATGGGTGGATTGACAGCCAATTACCTTGTCAAATCAGGTCAGTGGGAACCGCTTATCCAACCTAATCAGATTCGCTCGAATCAGTAGAAAAATATACTTATAGTGTAATCATTAAAATCAATATATTGCGTACATAAATGAATTTTTTTCTTTTTCTATTGCCTTTGTGCTTTACATACCTTGAAAATAGAGATCAAATATTAATCTCAACTTTGCACTATATAAAAAATTCACAAAAACTTGTATAAAACCGTATTTGTTAGATAAGCTAACTAATTTTTTTTTGAAAAATAAGGATAATATGTAGTCAAAAATTGACTCTTGTTCTCCATAAAAATCATCCTTTGTTACCTTGAGATGAGATTGACAAGACTTATTGACAATTTTGCATATAAAATGGTGCCTTGCTTTTTATTATTTTTTTCATACAATTAGTGAAGGTATAAAATGATGGCTTTTAATAGATAAATAAATAAAAATACAGTTTTTTTGTGCAAAATAAAAATACAGCTTTACCGTTACAATTGATCATCACAAATATAAAGGTCCAAAATAATAAAAATGTTCCACAACAACTTCAGCTAATGGGATGCGCAGCAAAAAAAAAAAAAAAAAAAATCAACTAATGGGATAATGGGAGTGGGATCAAGTAAAAAAGTGAATGTCTCTTTATATTAGTCATTCTCTCCTTTATAGGCTGTACCTTTCTCCAAACTTGCATTAGCCAGTTGCGGTTTTTTCACTTGCAAGATCTCACCTGTGTGGTGGTACTATTCCACCACACAGTGTTGGTTCTAGCAGGACTCGTGTTTGCTTTGCAAAGATTAGCAAGTAGCAAAAGGAATGTTCTTTTCACAAGTTGGTAAATGTAATTAACTACTTTATGTAGAAACAAAATGCGACTCATGGGAGAAATTAATAAAATACAAAGATCTACATGCTTATGGCTGCGTTCATCGAATCATGCATCTTGTTGTGGTGTAGTACACGACGATATATAGATTCAATTAACATTGACTAATAACTTTGATAATCGATGCAAGAACTCAATGCAAGAAGTACAGTATACTACTGTTAAAGTATATAAGCACTAAAGTCTCACATCGGAATATTTGGGGAGACTATCAACACATAAATCAAGTGTATTACTTTTTCTATTGTCAATTAATTTTAAAATGAACCCTCACTTAACTTATATGTAATTACTGTCTCTACTCATGGGCTAAGTGGTCAATTAAAAATAAAAAAAAAATTAGATCCAATGTAAAATAAAAAAAGATCACGTTCAGTTCCTACGAGTATTAGTTCTCCAATGCAATCCTATTAATTTGTGAATTTAACGCAATTCTTTATTTTATTTTTTTTTTTTGATTGAAGGGAGGCGAATAGAACCACACAAATATGTACTCTATTAAAACCAGGTCTCATTTATCACTAGCAAGTTTTGTGTGAAATCAACTCGCACTAAAACAAGGTCACTATTTAGATATATACGGGCTACTTATTATAAATTGTGATTTTTATTTTAGTAAAAAGTAATTCGATTTCATCAAAACCCACAAAATTATCGTCATGTGCAGATTTTTGTAACACATAATTAAAGTATTATTTTTTTCCATATATTTGGACACTTCAATACGGAAGTTTTTCCTAGGCCTTATGGTTCCAACTGGACCAATTCTGTCAACATACTCTCAAACTTAATCAATGGCGTGAGATTAAAGGAAGATTTGTTCTTTGCTCTTATCCCAACAGGGCCCAATTGTTGAAAGATTCATTACGGAAAATGAATCATTTACAGCCGACAAAATCGTCATCTTATTAATCAAAGATACTACTAGAATCCTCTTCTATTAATTATCATTATTTGCTATTTTATTTTATTTTATTTTAACAGAACAGAATCTATCAAAAAAGTCAGCAATTAGGCTTGACTTGACTTTTAAGTGGGCCTTTAAGTATGGGCCTTCTGGGCCCTTGTTTTTGTTTTTGGATAATCTCGTTTCTGTAAATTTGAAAGTCGAAAAAGGGAAAAGAAAACTAAAAACATATTTCAGCTCCCGCCATTAACGTCCTCAACAAACTTCGCTCACTCTAGAGAGAGAGAGAAAATGGGAGATGCGAAGAGATGGACAGTGACGTACACAACATGTGAAGCAGAAAAGAAAAGTTTATCAAGATAGTTTCCTTCACCTTCACTCTAACAATAAGGTTCGATATTCTTCGTTTTCGCTGTTTGAAAATGTCTTTCTCTTTCTCTTTCTTGATTCTTCTGAATGTGCGATTTTGTGCGCTGTATGATTATTGAGTAGAAAGTGTTAAGTATCTGGTAGCAATTTGATTTGATAATTATCTGTACTTAAATGTTGATGAAATTGCAAGTTCATGGAATTAGGAAAACCTAAAGTTTCCGTATCTCTTTTTCTTTGTTTAATTCTTCTGAAATTGCAATTTGTGCACTGTCTGATTATTTAGTAGAAAATGTGGATGTATGTGTTAGCAAATTTTGAATTATCCGTATAAATGTTGATGAAATAGCGAAAACCTGTAGTTTCAGACTCTTTCTCACTCTTGATTATGTGGAATTGCGATTTTGTACGCTGTATGATTCTGAGTAGAAAATGTAAATGTATCTGTTAGCAATTTGAATGACTGTATCTAGGTTTTGACGAAATTGCGAAAAACTGAGGTAATTTCAAGTTTTCATTGTACGGAATCACTTTAACGAAGTTAATATTGTAATTCCGTCGGTCTCATTTCCGTCAATTTCGACAATTACTGTTTAATGGATATATTTGGCTACGACTAAGAATTTGAATTATCTGTACTCAGACCTAAATGAAATTGCAAAAACCTAAATGAATTTCACCGTCTGATCGCCCGACAGTACTTCAACGAATGAAATATTGTGATTCCTTCGGTCTCATTTCCTCGAATTCGACAACTTAATGAAAAATCGATTTAATTAGCTAAGACTTGGAACTTAGAAGTTTGGCCAAATTTATGTTTGGATTAAAATTGCTGTTGTTTTGAGTTCCTACAGTAGAGCTTGCCTAACTATGGCACAATGATGATGCTAGTTATATTGTTACAGAAATATTGATAAGCAATCAACTGAATTACTAGCCCTAATACATAAAATGTCATACAGAAATATTGTGTTTGGATCACCAAATTGTTTGCGGGTTATTGCTAATACAATGCTAATTGCCCTCACAGGTCATGCTCTATGATGAGTGTGAGCAGGTATTAGGCAGTAGGTTTTTGACGAAAGATGAAATTGTGAAATCCGGCGAATCATTAGCATTTGGTTCTTTCCTTGTTGATATTGGCGATCTTGAAAGAAATCCCAAACTTATCCCCCGTCCAAACATCAAATCCGAAAATGAGAATAGAACGCCTGAGAAAACTGGGTTGCGAAATGGGCAGAAGTTGAGAAATACTTTTGGTACTAAGGGGTATAACCTTTATTCTATTGATTTAGAAGTACCAACTTTTACGCTCTATGTATTCTATTGTATAATTCTCACTGGTTATTTTCTGAAGCTAGGAAGCCTAATGGAGCGCGAGAAAAGCCCTCGGGAATCAGCCTAAGCCCTTCTCAGAAGATTATTCGAGGTTTGTCTAGTTGTTCTCTTTAGCCTCTTAAGACTTGATATCGTTTATCTTTGCAAGTGTAACTTGTCTAGTAAATATACATGTGTGAGTTAGTGCATTTGTGAACATTGTATTGTTAGGGGAGCAAAGACAATTTATACATGGTGCTCTACTACAGTCAAGTGAAAAATTGCTTGCTACAAATATAGTTCATGCACTTGTCAATAACCTGTGCACATTGCAGAGTTCAAGAAAAGTGAAATGCTCAAATACAGTGTGCAGCAGTGTCCTCCAGGTGTGGCAACCTCTTCCTTTAAAGGTTGGTTTATAAACATGTGGTGCTTATGATGTTGATGGGAGACGCACACTTTCATCCTTATGTGTCAATTTTGTGAACAACATCTCTAGATTTACTCCAAGAGTTGGATACAACAATACAACATAGACAATTGCATTTCTGTTGTTCAACAAACATGGATTTTCTCATCGTGTACTTTTGCACGTGCACAGAAACTGTATATCTGTGCATATCTTTTATTTTTATTTATTTTGATACTTGTTTTTATCCCTGATCTCCAGCTAATTTCCTTATCTTGCATTGTAGAATGGGAGGCACTATATACAACTCAAATCACGCAGAAGGCCAAGAAATATCATGATGGTTTCATACGTGTGGTGATTTGTGGCTCCCTGGGGAAGCAGGTGTTGCCCACATGTCCATCCCCATCCTTTCAAATCCGAAATTATTTGTATGGGTTAAAATCACAGCAATTGCAAAAGGGATTATAATTTGTAATGCAATTGGCAAGATGTATAAATATGTGTAGAATACTGATGCTGTTCTTCTGAAAGTTGGTTTTACTATAGTGTGTATATCATACAAAGGCGTAGCATAGCTTGTTAAGAGTATTAGCTTTCTCTGTTGGTACTCTAGCATGTTTGCCTTTAGACCTCACACCCAGAGCTATGGGTGCGCGCCTATATTACAAAATATTTGGAGATATGCTTTTAAACAGAACTGAGCTTAAGGATGTTGAGTTGTGACATATCTCTGTGCTGCTCCAATTTCTTAGTGATTGTATTGTGCTCTTGAGTCTATCTATTTGCTCTACTGGGTCTATTGATGATGTTTATATACTCATTGGCTTCATAGAGGGAATGTTTTCCCTCCTGCGGAAGCTTACTGATTGCTTTGAGTTCAGTTTCAGTTTCAGTTTCAGTAAGCCTAGTCATGCAATGAATCTGTAATTCTTTTTCTTAGCCGTTGTTGAATCCCCTCTTTTCGATTTTCTGTTCCTTGTTTTCCATAAAATCTGAAAACATTGTTTTGACTCTTTGACGGATCTCTTTTTAGGTAATGCTGTATGACTCCAGCAAAAATCAATTGGATAAAAGATTCCTGAAGAAGGATGAAGCTATCAGTTCGGGTGAGTCGTTGAAATTTGATGCCTATTTAGTTGATATTGGAGATCTTATGGGAAGCAATGAAGATGATGGAGATGCCAAGATATATGGAAGAAACTGCAAGATGACTGAAACTATAGACACACTTGCAGACCGACACTCGCGTAACTTGTTTGCCGGTATATCCATTTACATTTGGATTCTGTTAGTAATTATATATTCATGAACACAAAATTTGTCTCTGCTCTCCAAATAGAAAACAACGAGCTAACTAAATTTCAGGCTTTACTGTGTTCATTTTGGTGATGGTGTAGTAGTTGACTTGAATCAGGCTTTCCACCTGCTACAGATAAGTTGGCTTCTAATCCACAAAGAAGCAAAGTATCTGCTCAACAAGATTATCTTAGGGATGATTCTGCTATGATAGGTATGCTGATGTATTAAGTTCAATTTATCAAATTTCTTATGATAATACTTGTTGGCAATCTATGTTAAGCCTTTTAAATTTATTTTTAAATGTTCAATAGTACCAAGTATACCTAGCACTAGTATCGAGTTCCTTAGTTTGTGAATTTGCGGTTCACATACCAATAATATCCATGGCATCTACACTTTCCTTCTCCGTACTTTTTTTCATAGACTAGCTCATTCTACATTCATCTTACATCGTTTACTTGACAATTATGTGCCAGGACAAAAAAAAAACCTTATTTTGTGGGTCTATAGGAAACAGCCTCTCTGCTAGGCATAAATATGGACCTCCCCAGACCCTGCCCTTGGCGGGATATACTGGGCTGCTGTTGTAGTTGTTAAACATGAAGGAACTAGGAAAGAGGGGAGCCTTCTCAGACGCCTTTACGTGATTGTGTGTAGCAGTGTAGGTCAATTAAGAACCATGGATGTTGAAGTTAGTCCAGTTGTCCTCTTTGGCCGCACGATGCTGGTTTCTTGTTTCTTTGCAAGTGTAACTTGCCTATCATATCACCCGTGTGGGTGTGTGCATTTGTGAGCATTTGTGCAGTCACAGGAGGGAGGAAACTTTATATGTGTGCTCCATTGCAATTGATTAGAAGAATGCCCCCCCACAAAAGTACGGTCATGCACTTCTGACTAACCTCTCCACATTGCAGAGTTGAATAAAAATGAACTGCTCAAGAATGGTGCACAGCAGAGTCCTCCTAGTGCAACATCTTCCTCTAAAGGTTGGAAGACATGCTGCCGTGCTTTATGTTGTTGACATGAGATGCATACTTTTATCTTTATGTCAAAATTTGGAATAATGTATTTTGCAATATTCTCTAAGTTTTGGACATGCCATAGACAATTGCATTTCTGTTCTTCAATAATCATGGACTTTTCGCATTTGTTCTATTGCATCTGTGCATGCGTTTAGTTTTTTTATTTGTTTTGTTAGTTGTTTGATTGTTTCTTCCCCTTTTCTCCAGCTAATATTCTTGTCTTGCTTTGCAGAATGGGAGGCAATGTATACAACGCAAATTACGCAAAAGGCCAAGAAGTATCATGATGGTTTCATACGCATGGTGCTTTGTGGTTCCCATGGGAGGCAGGTCTTACTCACACTGTCCAGCCTTGCACATATTAGTTTACTCATATTGATACAAATCACAGAAATTGCAACAGGGATCAAAATTTCTAAATAAGATGGCAAATGAAGAATATGTATTGGAAAGTGGTTGTGTTTCGGAAACATGTTTTTATTATGGTGTGTGTATTATACAAAGGCATATCATAGCTTGTCGAGCTATGTACTAGTTTTGTCCAAATGATTTCTGTTGGTGGTGTAGCCTTTGATGCATTTAGGCCTCATATACAAAGAACAATAGGTCTGCGTCTAGTACGAAAGATTTAAAGTGGTGCTTTAGAACAGAATCAAGCTTAAAATGTTGACATATGTCTGCAGTACTCTTGTTCATGATGTTGAGCCTACTGAATCTGCTCTGGTTTTGTCTATCAGTCTGTTGGATCTGTTAATGTTAGATACTCCTTTCTATTATGGAGAGAATGGTTCCCCTCCCGCAGAAGCTTACTAATTGCTTTCAGTTTTAGTTTCAGTGAATGAGCCTACTCATGTAGCGGATCCCTTATTCTTAGCTTAGACTTCTTTTCCTTTTTTATTTGTTACTCCTTGTTTTCATAAAATCTGAAAGCATGCCTTTGACCCTTTTCATGAGTCTCCTTTCAGGTAATGCTATACGACTCCAGCAAAAATCAATTGGTTAAAAGATTTCTGAAGAACGATGAAGCAATAAGTGCTGGTCAGTCGTTGACATTTGCTTCGTACTTGGTTGATGTTGGAGATCCTATGGAAAGCAATGATGATACAGATGTCAAGATATATGGAAGAAATTGCAATTTGACTGATAAAATAGACACACTTGCAGGTGGACAATTGCATAACTCGTTTGTTGGTATATCCATTTATTTGGACACTGGAATAAATATAGTCATGGACACCAAAGTTATCTATGCTTTCCAAATAAAAAATATGGCAAGCTAACTAAAATTTCAGGCTTTAATGCACCTATTGGACATGCCAGAGCAGTTGACTTGAATTAGTCTATCCTTATTTGCTACAGATAATTTGGTTTCTAATCCACAAAGAAGCAAAGTGTCTGCTCGACAGAATCAACTTAGCCCGAGCAATTCTGCGGTGATAGGTATGCTGGTGTTAGTTTCAATTTATCCAACCTATGTCAGCCTTCTTTTTACATGTCAAAAAGCGTCCACTATGTCTTGGTGTAGCAGTATAGAATTCCTTTTTAATTGTGAATTTGTGGTTCACTTATCAACAAGTTATATGGCTTCTAAACTTTCCATCTCAGTTTGATCATATACTTGTTCATTCTCTATAGATCTTGCATTATTTACTTCACAATTATGTGCAGGACAACCTCAACATGATGCTTGTTCCGATAAACATGCCCATTCAAATTTGCATGGCTTCGAAGTGGACAAGATGAAGAGAGACCCTTCTCATATACCTCTACGTGATGGTGTGTAGGTTCTATCTCATCTCAAATTGTGTCCTCAGGCTTCTGTCTTCATATTTTTCCTTATTATTTGGCTAGGCTTAAGCCTCTCTAGGGTAAAGACTGCACTAATTTATGAATAAACAGCTATTAGTGCTTTTGGTTTTGCTTGCAATGACTACCTATTTTCTGTTTTATGGAAAATTAATTAAACATGTACATTATTGGACTATTTCGTACATGCAATTCTGTGGATATTTCCTGCCACAGCTCAGTGCAGAATTCATGTTTGGGCATACATTTGTAGAAATATGTCAGCAGTGTTTGCTAATTAGTTGGAACTCAAGGGCTTGTTTTGATAATCTATGGAGGAAATGAATTCCATTCCATTCTGAAAACCTTTGGACTCAACTATAAAAGAATTTTTTTTAATTTATTACCCAGTAGTTGTTTGTCAGCTGAATGCTTGCACTCTTTCTGCAGCTCACAATATCTTATCACTCTTGAAGAAACCTGGAGCTCCAGATAAAACTCTTATCATGGAAGAAGCTCCTGTCATGCAATGCCTTTCACAATCTCCAGTTTCGGTCCAGTTGGATAGTGTGTGTAAGGAAAATCAGGCTGTCCTTCCTTTTGATTCACAGCCAGCTAAAAAGGTAGTGAAGTATAAACAAGAGAAGGTTGAAAATGAAGTGCATACTAGGAAATCAAGTGCATACAGTCATCATGATGATTTACCAGCATCACAATCTCCAGTTTTGGTTCAGTTGGATAGCGCGTGTCAGGATAATCAAGTTTTGCGTCCTATTGATCCACATCCAGCAAGAAAGGTAGTGGAGGAATATAAACATGAGAAGGCTGAAGATGAAGGATATACTAGGACATCAAATGCATGCAGCCATCATGATGAACTATCAGCATCTGCAGTTAATGCAGATTGCAGCATTCACAATATAGAAAGGCCAGTTTCTACGCAAAGGATGCAGGTAGCCAAACCCAATGCTTTTGAACTTTCCAACAAGAGAAAACATATGTCAAGTATCGATCGTGGAAGTTCAGTCATCCGAAAGTCGTCCACAGGTAAGTTTGGCTTATGTAGCATGCATGCTCTTGCATCTAAATATGACATAGGCATTCAATTCTCACTGTATCGGAAACTCATTCTGATGGAACCTTGCTGCAGTAATTCAGGGGCAGTCATTGATCAGTGAGCAGTGAAACTGGAAGTCATCGATACCAGGTCTGGTACTACTATTGTAAATCTGGAAGCAGGATTCTGCAAATTTTAGTTTTTCAATTTGGTTTGGGTTTTGTGTTAAAAGGTTATCTGTTTTATGCAGCCTCATATAACAGAACCTAAAAGTAAAGAACAGTCAGCTTCCACCTTAGACATGCCTGGACCAAAATGCTCTGCTAAAGATTCTGGTGACATTGGGATGAGTCATCCTTTGAAGATGGAACCAAATAAAACTCTCGAGCTCGACTGCCCAAGTTTTGACTTAGGTATCTAACATTTGTCTTCAAATCGTGTTTTTGGGGTGGCCTGTTACAAGAACATTGTGTTCACCAACTATGTAATTTCTCGGGAATTGGAAGATTTTACACGATAAATTTTTGAGCAAGTTTACATACAGTATTTCAAAAGAGCAGCTTCACAACCTAGAGCATAATGATGCTTTCAATTACACAAGACATGAATGACTGTATGATGTGATACGGAGTATATCAAAATGGATGTAAGGCACTCAAGGGGCTAAATTAGAGCTGACAAGAGTTGATTACACAAATTATCTCCTGAAAGACAATATAGTGAAGCTATGTACATAACCCGTTTATTAAGAGGATGAGCTAGGGTTGGAGACTTTCTGCCTATTGATAAACAGCAAGTTGAATACGATGATCATTTTCTCACTCTGTTCATCATTACATAAACCTCGGACATGAGGGCGATCCGTGGAGGTGAAATCCTTTTCTTACATAGTGTAGTGGTGGTACAATTACCATATCAAGACCTGCATTTTAAATCGGGCATGCAGCATCATACTAAGATTGGTTCCTTGACTAATATCACATCATTTGATACATTGTAGTCAGTAGTGACTTGAAGTTCAATTACAGTACTTTTTTGTAACCAAAAAAAAAAAAAAAAAAAAGGGTTCAATTACTTTTACTTGTAATCGTATAGCTCTATTTGCACAATGGAGATTATACAATTACCAAGAGATTATAAAGTTTTCTTTTTAATTTTTGGCCGCTGTTATTGCCAGGTCATAAAACACTAATGCCAGGTCATTAGTTATGTGAGTTGACAATATAGTCCTTCACATTAATAAAGTAATTCACATGTTCTCTCTCCTCTATATATTTTTAATTGTCTTATTTACAAATAAGTTTATAGAAAGATACTATAATTAGAGATTATTCAACTCCAATAATTTAGCAAATTGGCATTCATGATAACCAAATTATTATTTTTTTCCTTATTGGTTCGCATGTCATCCCTGTACTCTAGACTTTTTGAGCAATTGCTTAAAACAATGTTGGTGAGTAGTCAAGTCTTGAACATGCTAAATGGTACAATAAATGATCAAATTCTTTACTTAAGTTACATGTAGTCACCTATTTTTCTCTTGGAAAAAGAAAAGAAAACTAACTTAGAATTATTTTAGATAGCATTAACGAGAATAAAAAGTTTACAAAAAGATGATATTTGAACTAAGTGATGATCTTTGAACTTTTAGAAGCTTTCGTAAATGCAAATGTTATGGTTTGCCTACTATTTTATGGGATATCTTGTTTGATCAATTGATCATATGTGTATGAACTTAAGTTTTGGTCTTTGTTATTACATAAACTAAACTGTAAGGTGAGAGTAATATAATCTGTAACGTGATATTATTCTTAATCTCCCTCCCAAGTTGCTAAATTAATGGAGTTGTTGAATTCTTAATTTTAATGCATTTTCCATTAATTTGTTTGTAAAAAAGGCAATTAAAGATAGTGGAGAGATACTATGTGTTTTGCCTTATTAATATGAAGGACTACATTGTCAACTCAAAATTATAATGACCTGGCATTAGTATTTTCAGGCCTGACAATAACAGGGACCTAATTTTTTAAAATTTTAAAATAACCCAATTTGTATCTCCGTGATTGGTGCAACACATGACATGCAAGTTTAGTGGTATTTGCTTGTAATATACGAGTATTTATTTGTATACAGATATGTATCGCTTTAGTAAATGACTTCATTAGCCCATCATTGTCTTCACAATATATTCTCATTTGCTTTTTTTTTTGGCGCTATGCCATCAGTAGATTAATAAATAATGACATGTGATCTGGAAATAGGAAAGTGAAAAGTATGCTTGCGTTGTTATATATTTATTTAGATCTTCAATTTGGCAATGTAAAATTTCAATATGGTTTCCCGTTAGAGTTTGATATTTTTTTTTGGGTTAAAACTTATCATATTTTTCTATAAGTAAAAACATATGTTTCACCCAAATTTGTAAATTATGGTGCCTAACAGATGTGTAAAGTTGAAAGTTAAAAGTTGAAACGTTGAAACAATGGAGACTTAGATCACTCTGTGTAATGTCATTAAACCTAAATTCTCTAATTTTTTTTATAGGATCAAACTCTCTAATTTAATTTTTCACCAAAAAAAGCTCTGTAATTTAATTTGACTGTCCTGTTTTCATCCAAAAAAACTATCCCCAACAAAGAAAAAAAAGAAAAGGAAAATAACTAATAAGTCACAGAGACCAGAGCATGAATAGAAGCTCCTTATCTATATCCACCCTCACAAAACAAGCAGGGCTTAGACTCTCAATAGCGCCCAAAGCAACAATGGCGACATTTTCTCTCACTTCAACCCTTCCATCTTCATCACCCTCATCCTCACTTCACTCAAAACCCTCTCTTTCCTCACCCATCTGTTTCAGCCACAGCCTCAACCCTTTCTTCCAGCCCACTAAGCCCAAACAACCCCTTCAATTCAACAACCACCAGAGGCCCAATTATGGCCCATCAGTTCGGGCCTTGGCGTTGGACTTTTCCGGGTCCTTTTTTGAAGGTGGGTTTGGTGGGCTTGATGAGGACCCACCTTCCTCATCTGGGCCGGGCTTAGCTGTGGCTGAGGATAAGCCTGAACCACAATGTCCACCAGGGTTACGGCAGTATGAGACTATGGCTGTTCTTAGGCCTGATATGACCGAAGATGAACGTCTCTCTCTTACCCAGAAATATGAAGAGGTAAAAAAAGTTAATGTTGAATTAATGTTGTTGTGATGATTATATTTGGTTTGCCCATTTTGTTTGATTTTGTGATTTTGTTGGTTTTGTGATTTTTTTGTTTGTGGAAATTGGTTGGAATTTATGTTGGTTTTGTGATGTTTTTTGTTTGTGGAAATTGGTTGGAATTTATGTTGGTTTGTTTGAGGGTTTTGCTGGGGAAATTGAATTCGGTGCCATTTGATTGCTAATTTGAAGAATTTGAGGTAATGTAGAAATGAGCATAGCCCCTATAGCTCAGTGGTAGAGCGTCAGTCTTGTAAACTGAAGGTCTGTAGTTCGATCCTGCATGGGGGCATTTTTTTATACCCCTTCTTCTGCTGCATTTTTCTTCCTACAATGTTGGATATTGAATCGAAATGTTTGGATATGGTATTGAATAGTTGAGGCTATCTCTTGCCATTTTTAAGGTTTTGGTTGTGTTTTGGTTCAAAAGGGAAGAGAAAGGAAATGCCTTCAAAAGAAGCGGGTCTAGGGAGGTCAATAAGCCTTGATTGACAATACCAAAATAGTCATCATACCGTTTTGGATTTGGAACATAGTGAAGGTAATTAGACAGTCAAGGGAATAACAAACAATATAGGCATTCTGTTTCTTTGCCCCTTTGGAAGTTGAAAAAACAAACATAAGTTTGGTTGGTTCGAGTTTAAGTGAACCTGCAAATGACTTTGGTCAATATATCATCCTTTCCTTTCAATTTTCTGCATTGCTTAGAGGAAATGTTGGATAGCATTTGCTCCCTGCTCAATAGGGAACCGTCTGAAAATTGCCCAATTAGCTTGGAGCATTGACCATTAGGTGAAATGACTGAAACCTGTGTGGCACCTATTTCATATCCAACTATTGCCGCTGGTGAAGGTAAACAAAGCTGCAATGGAACTGAATTGGATTGGCCCCAGGATGCAACCATTTTGCATTCAGTTTCTTAGCAACAAGCAATTTGAAGGGTGGGAGGAGATGTTTGTTAAGCTTGGGAAGTGTATTGCTTGAAAAAAGAAAGCTAGAATAGGCCCTAGAAATGTTGGAACAATTTTGACATTTCAGATACTGACTTAGCTGCTTAAGAAGGATATACTCTTCATACTGTAATTAGAGAAAAACTCCGAGGCGGTTCATTTAGCAAAGCAAGGTGTGGGATGGAGTGGAAAATCTACTGATGTGGTTATGATTCTTACATAGCGGCCGTCGCGTCTGATAGTGGTTGAATGGTCAAAATTAGCAAGGTGCAAAATGAAAATGTAGTGACCTGTTGTAGGAAGTTCAGGGTGACTATTACATTTGCAACAGGTCTTGTGTGGACTTAGTCCACCGTGGACCAAGTAATTTTGAGGGGGTGCTCCAGGTGAAGTAGGGGGTGGCTCCAGGTAAAGTAGTGAGGTGACTCCATGTGAAGTAATTTTGAGGGGTGACTTCCGGTGAAGTAATTTTGAGGGGTGACTTCCGGTGAAGTAGGGGGTGGCTCCACGTAAAGTAGGGGGTGGTACCAGGTGAAGTAGGGGTGGTGTCAAGTATAAATTTGAGGGGTGACTCTAGATGAAGTAGGGGTGGCTCCACTTTTAGAAGGGGGTGGCTCCAGGTGAAGTCGGAGGTGACTCCAAATATTAGTCCACCATGGACTAAGTCCACACAAGTTTTTGTATTACATTTGAGTTCTATTGTACAATTACAATAGACATGCATCTTCAATTCTCAATGCAGGAGACCACCTTGTAACCAGCAACAGTTTCTCATTTCTAACCAGCAACAGTTTCTTACTTCTAACCAGGAGACCACCTTAACCAGCAACAGTTTCTTACTTCTACATTGGTGGGCTATCCCAAATCCACTTCTATCATTGACTAAGAAGTGGCCAATTGAGGAATGATAGTGCCACCTCTGACATCTGAGTTGCCTAATTTCGAAGTTTCTATTTTTACTGAATTCGTGTCATGGGTTTTCTCTTGGTGTTGTATAGTTTCACATGAAGCCATTTTGTTTAAAATAAGCATCACCTATGAACCAAGCATCCTCCCATCCCATCCCCGCCCCGCACAGCTAGAGTTAATTTCAAAGGAAAACAAGTAGATGGGAGTAGTAGATCTAACTCTAGAATCACTGTCCTAGATTTTAGTTATTGATCTAGACTGCTGAGATGGTTTGAAAGATTGAAAGAGTCATTTATTTGCAGTTGCTTATTGCTGGGGGAGCGATGTATGTGGAAGTCTTCAACAGAGGGGTGATTCCACTGGCCTACAGCATCAAGAAGAAGAACAAAGCTGGAGAGACCAACACTTACTTGGATGGCATCTATCTCCTATTCACTTACTTCACTAAACCAGAATCCATGTCAGCTCTTGAGGCTCTGCTCCAAACAGACGATGATGTCATAAGATCCTCCAGTTTCAAGATAAGGAAGAGGAAGTACTGAAGTCTTTCAACAAACAGTAGATTTCTGTTCGAAGTCGGCAGGGATGAGAAACTTAGATTCCATTTTGCAAGTCTATCCTCTACTTTTTCTGCTGTCCAAGTTGGGTTATCAGTTTCTGTAGCATATCAATTTTGCGAATTTAAGACACGCAATGTCAATGGACCAATTTGTAAGTGATGTTTAAACCAATTTTCTTGGTCCTATTACTATGAAATGACAGATCTTTGCCTTGCACAATTAGCCGCTTCCTAATGGTAGAATTCATGTGGAAAACGAGCAATTCATGCGTACTCTACTGAAGGCACTTGTATCAATAAGCAATGATTCTTTGAAGGTTTATGGTTGAAACAAAATGTTGGAATAATTGAAAGCAATGTGTTAGCTATTCATGTGACTATGATAGCCATAATCTTATGGTTTTGGTCAATTGGTCCATTGGGCTGACTTGGATAGCACTTTTGAAATGGAATGTGCTGATTTCAGACTGGAACGAAGAGTTATGAATTGGCATGTGATCATGCCAAATATTATACCATACCAAAGCGAGCATGTATTAACAAGCTAGCATAAACACAAGAAAGCTCCATTTAGTTTATACCACGGACGCAGGATTTTCACTTTGAACGGACGATACTAGAGACATGTTAGCGGGGCAAGGGGAGGGAAACCATAAATTTGGGGAAAATATTAGTAAATTAAAGAAAAAAGTTTTCAGCCGCAGGGGCGGGGGCCCCTCCTGACCCCCCTGTGTTCGCCTATGACTCTCAGTCGGTCAACTGCGCTTTTCCTTACCACCACCCCAAAAAAGCACTCCATATTTGAACTGAATATCAGAATGGAGATCCAAGAGGGCCTAAACTTGATTTTCAGTATGTCATGCATCTTGTAGTGGGTGATAACATATCAATTGGTCAAATTATATAGCCGCCAATATTATATTTATAATATAAGCATCAAGTGCACACACTAGAAAAGATGTTCATACTTCAATCAATCTGTCTCAGACAGCACTAATCTTGCTGATGATGTTCAGTAATAATGGACAGATATTTTGTTCATTTTAGTGCTATGGAGAGCCGCATTAATTATATTCATACTATGCAATTAGCATGTTTGGTTGGGAACATCCAATATGATTCTTGTGGGTACTCCACAGCTCAATCATCTCTCTGGGTACTATAAGGACCAAGCTAATCTTCACTTTTGGGCTAAGCTTAATATAAAATGGATACGTGTAAGATCATATCATAGGAGAGAGAATCTGATTTGATGATGGGGTTGAAAGATCTTATCTTTTGGATAGTTCTCATATATTACTCCTATGAAAGACTAGCTAGTGAGCCACTTTAATGATCCACTAGCTCCAGTAAAATCCAATTCAAATGCAACTCTGAGGTTAATTATAAGACGTAATGGAGTACTTAGTAACTTTGTAGTACATCTACCTTTAGTTGATATCATTAAAGTTAAAAAAAGTAAATTAGCGAGTGATATTAAATGGTACTAAAACTATATTAGCTAGCCACTAACATATTAGGACGTGGCAGAGTAGATTTTTGTTTTCTTATAATTACTACTCACAATTATATTGGAAATTGCATTTTGAACTAAAAACGTTACATTTTTTTTTTTTTTTGGTGTAATAAACGTTACATTTTTTAAAACAATTCTTATCATCGAAGACAAACTTATTATAAGGGTTCGATATCTATTGTCAATCGACTTATATGGCTCCTCAAAAATCGAACATTTAGATAACACATCAGTAACACCATTATTAAAACAAACAAAAAAATATACATCCATGAAAAGATACTTCCATACTTTTATGATGCAGTAGCTGTCTAATCAGCTTTTGACGAGTAAAAGATGTTTACTAATTAAATTTAAATCCTCCAAGACTCATTAAGCATGTACGACTACTCTGAAACAGCTTATGATTCATGCACAGATTGAGGAGCTTATTGATTAAGGTAAATAGTAGTACTCCTCTAAATTCTAATGATCCAAATTGTCTTAAACTAGTGGCTGCCACGCACATCAGACTCAGAACTGATCTTTAATTAGATTGTGTATTAGACAGACTACCATCACCAGATATGGTTGGTGTCATTGTATGCAGAAATCAAAGTTGCTTGCTTATCTAATAAATTTCAATAATTGGGTCTTAACAAGTGAACACACATACAAGACAAGTGAGATTCATACCCAAAATCAATTGGTGTTAGGTGGATTAACCCACTAACTTATATGCTAGTCTCCTCTCGAAAATGTTGGTTATATATATTCTTAACACTCCCCCTCACATGTAAGCCTCTATCAATTTGGCAATCTGGAGGCAGGTAAACATCCTCAATATGAGGTTCAACATGTTCTTCTTGGACTACCCTTAACATGGGTACATAAACCTTAACATGAGTAACATAAACACTGTTAGGCCTTCTTAACTCCACAAAACAAATCAAATCCTACTCTAGTTGCTTGGTCAATGGGCCCCCTCCTGGGGCAAATAATGGGTCAGGACCTTCAACCATGGGCTCTGTACCATAATAGATTTCAATAATTGGGCTTTAATAAGTGAGCACACATATAAGACAAGTGAGGTTCCAACCGTTAGGTGGAGTAACCCACTAATTTATATGCTAGTCTCCTCTCGAAAATGTTGGTTATACTCTTGACATTATCTATTTAGTGGCCGTAAAACTGCTTTTATGAATCAAAAACACTTTTACCATAAGGTGCTTTTAAAGAAGCAGTATTGTGTTTGGCAAAACTTATAATAGAAGTGCTTTTGATGATTTTATTGTTTGGCCTAGCTAGTCTTTCATAATAATGGCACACGGTGGTAGGAGCCATGTTCGGTACCCAAAAACCGTGGAGTACGTAGACATGCCCAGTGCATACCTTTTATAATGGTAGGAGCTTCATGTCGCGTCGCTTGCCTTCATTTGCCCACAAGCCATCTGTCAAGCAACTACCCACTAAATAGCCTTATAAGCTTTAGTGGTTCTAACATGAGTAGACATGAGCTGTGCATAACTATTATACTAAGGTTTTGAGAGTTTGTAGAATTATTTTCGAAAAGTTACACCTCAAACTTTTCAAGTATTATTAAGTTACAATTTTTTTTTAATATTTCACAGATTGTAACTATTTAATTTAATTAAATTAAAAAAATACGCTAAAAAATAGAAAAAAAATCAAAAATAATAATAATTAGAAATCACTTCAAAAAAAATTGTAAAAAAATGAGACCTCACTATAATGGTAGAAAGGGCTTGCGGTAGGTTTGGCGGCACGGGGTGGTGCGAAGCCATGCTCGGTACCCAAAAACTGTTGATTAGCCTCCGATGAAGTAAGAGGCCCTTCAAGTCTACCAAGAACCCGATACCCTACCCCAGAGGCCTCCCATTTTCCGTATGGGTGTCCCGTGTGATCTGGTGCAAAAATATCCAGCTTCGTTTTGGGGCCTCCCAAAAGCTCCAAAAACGTGGATCATATAGCATTCGTTTCCGGCATTCGGGGGTTCGTGTGTCATTTTTGCCCAAACTTGTCCGGGGGTCTACCATGACCATAGAGTACCCTCGGTGACTCGGGACTCGGAAGGGTAATCCGAATCTTCGATTCGATATCACCCATGCCTTTGGTGTTCCGACTCTTACACTAGTGTCCCATAAAACACCCTTCCAAACCTATCAAAGACTGGATCAGCAACCCCAAGGGCCTCACATGTCCCCTAGGGGTGTTTAGTGCGATGTAATGCAAAAATATCCACCTTCGTTCCGGGGCCTCCCGAAAGCCCAAAAAACGTGGATTATCTAACCTTCGTTTTCGAGTTCTTGAGACCTGGGTGTCATTTTTGCCCAAAATTTTCCGAGGGGTGTATCATGACCCTAGATGACCTTCGGTTCCCCATGAGGGCATCCGAATCCCCGAACTTTGATATCACCCATGCATTTGACGTTTTAGCTCTTACACCAGTGTCCCGTAAAACGCCCTTACAAGCCTATTAGGGATCGGATAAGCGACTACGAGGGAATCCCATGTCCCCTAAGGGTGTTTTGTTCGATGCGCTACAAAAATTTTCACCTTCGTTACGGGAATCTCCCGCAAGCCCAAAATCCTTGGTTAAGCCTTCGTTTACGACTTCCGGGAGCTCGAGTGTCATTTTTGCCCAAACTTTTCCGAGGGGTCTATCATGACCCTAAAGGACCCTCGGTGCCTCGGGAGGTCATCTGGAACCCCAAACAATCGATATCACCCATGCATCCATTGTTCCGGCACTTACATTGGTGTCCAGTAAATACGCCCTTACAAACCATTAGGGACCCGATAATGGACCCCGAGTGCCTCCCATGTCCCCTATGGGTGTTTCGTGCGATACAGTGCGAAAATTTTCAACTTCGTTCCGGGGCCCGGAAGCCCAAAAAACATGGATCGATTATAGTCTTCGTTTTCGGCTTTCGGGGGCACGGGTGTCATTTTTTACCAAACTTTTCCGGTGACTCCATCATGACTTTAGAGTACCCTCGGTGCCACAGGAGGGTCATTCGATCCCTAAACTTTGATATCACCCATGCACCTGATGTTCCCGCCCTTACATTAGTATCCCGTAAAAACGCCCTTACGTGCGATAATGGACCCGATAATGTACCCCGAGGGCCTCATGTTTCCTAGGGGTGTTCCGTACGATGTAGTGTGAAATATTCCACCTTCATTACGGGGCCACTCAGAAACCCAAAAAACGTGGATTATAGCCTTCATTTTCAGCTTCCGCTGGTCCGAGTGTCATTTTTGCCCAAAATTCTCCGAAGGGTCTATCATGACCCTAGATTACCCTCGGTGCCCCAGGAGAGTCATCCGAATCCCCAAACTTCGATATCAACCATGCATCCCATGTTTTGGCCCTTACATTGGTGTCCCGTAAAAACGCCCTTACAAGCCTATTAGAGACCAAATAATGGACCCTGAGGGCCTCCCATGTCCCCTAAGGGTGGTCCGTGCAATGTGGTGCGAGAATTTCCACCTTCGTTGTGGGGACTCCTGAAAGCCAAAAAAACGTGGATTATAGCTTTCGTTTTCGGTTTCTGGGGGGCCTGAGAGTCATTTTTGCCCAAACTTTTCCGAGGGGTTTATCATGACCCTAGATTACCCTCGGTGCCCCAGGAGAGTCATCCGGATCCCCAAACTTTGATATCAACCATGCATCCCATGTTTTGGCCCTTACATTGGTGTCCCGTAAAAACGCCCTTACAAGCCTATTAGAGACCAAATAATGGACCCTGAGGGCCTCCCATGTCCCCTAAGGGTGGTCCGTGCAATGTGGTGCGAGAATTTCGACCTTCGTTGTGGGGACTCCTGGAAGCCAAAAAAACGTGGATTATAGCTTTCGTTTTCGGTTTCTGGAGGGCCTAAGAGTCATGGGACAACCATTAGGGACCCTAGAGGATCCTCGGTGCCCCGGGAAGGTCATCCGAATCCCCATACTTCGATATCACCCATGCATCAAATGTTCCGCCCTTACATTGGTGTCCCATAAAAACGCCCTTACAAGCCTATTAGGGACCCGATAATAGACCACTGCGACCTCTTATGTTATCTAAGGTTGTCCCATGCGATGTGGTGCGAAAATATCCACCGTCGTTCAGGGGCCTCCCGAAAGCCCAAAAAACGTGGATTATATAAGCTTTAATTTTCGGTTTCTTGGGGCCCTGTTTCCGTTTTTGCCCAAGTTTTTCGGGGGTCTATCGTCACCCTAAAGGACCTCTGGTGCCTCCGGACGGTCATACGGGTTCCCGAACTCCGATTTCACCCATGGAACATAGGACATAGGACATGTGCGATAGGGACATGGGCCACCCAAATTTTGTTTCAATAAATTTTTGATGTACTCAATTTATTTTGATCTATTGTCTACTATCTTTGGCAGAAGAACTTTATAACAGTGTATTCTCAAGTTTGTTAATAAAAAGGCTACTAATCGTTTACTAAGCACTCGGTCAAATATAGATAAAAGTTTACAGTATTACTAATAATTGATAGGCCCGCAAGTGTACGAGTTGTATCGAAGTAATAAAATATCGAACCACAGGGAGCTATCGATTCCAAGTACTAAGTTTTCTTAAATTTAACAAGCTAAGCGATTCACAAATTGGTTTGTTGGATTAAAACAGATAAACTAATCACTAATATAAGAGAAAATAATAAGAAAAAGAACCTAGGGTTGATTTCACTTAATCAAGATCGTAGATGCGGATAAACAAGTTTCAACTAGCATGTCATGTTGAATGTTGCAAGGACGGAAATATGAATCATAAAACCTTCTCTCGAAGCGAGAAAGGAATACTCAATATGATACTTAACAACCTATTCTCATGGAATTAAGAAAATATCAAGAGCATGAAGAATGTATAATTTCCTTTCCTATAGTCCCAGATTATTCTAAACTACTCTCGTGATTAGGCAAACTTGATGAATGATTGAGGTACGACAATTAAGAAGCTTCTCTCGAATTTGGCATAATCATCTAATATACGCAACAAGATTACAATCAAACATTGTGCAACTACTCGAATGACATGCCAATTTCTACTTATTTAATTAAGCGTCATAGGATTTAATTAAGCTACATCAGCCCTAGATAAAAGAAATTAGCTACTCATGATCTCTACAACTACAACAAAGTACGTAATGAAGTTCATGCTAAAATCGAATAAATAATAAAGGATTAAACTAAATAAAGCAATTGAAATTAGTAGCATGGAGAGAGGGAAAGAGAGAATAGAGATAAGAAATAAACCAAGTAGCTTCGATTATAATCTTCAATGAGAAAACAGAAGAATGCTTGAACTCGATCTTCGATTACAACAACGAACTGATAAAACTTGAAAGAATTCTAAGTGTTTTATTCTAATAAGTAGTAGTCTAGAGATCATAAAATGGACTAGAGAATGAGATATGAGTAAAGATGGTGTAAGATGGAATGCCCCTATGAGTTAGGATGAGAGCCTATTTATAGGAAAACATCACAAATGAACCTAGACGGTTTACACAAAGTAACCCCCTAATCAACAATAAGTCACCAAGTAACTCTCAAAATAGTTAAGACACTAGTAACTCTCTTCTTCAATAATCTTCAATGCCTTGATGCTTCGAAAAAGCATCCAAAGTTCTCCTTCAATACTCTTCATAACTTGCTCTTGCTTTGATTATGTTGAGCATCCAAAGAGAATCCTAAGTCCTTTGCATATGGAGTCTAATTTGACCCTAAAATCACAATTAAAACACTAAAATACCAAAGTAGTAATCCTCATATATAATTACTCATAAATCAGTAAAATATAAGAGAATTTACGTAAACATAGGATAAATGAGTGCGGTTTACACATGGATATTAACACTATTTACGCACTCATCAAACTCCCCCAAGCTTAAGTCTTTGCTTGTCCCCAAGCAAAACATTATCAACAAGACACCTTAGGGAGAGTAGGAGATCACCTTCTCAATTTCCATTTCAAAAGAAACATTAAGTTCAAAGGAAAATGCTCAACAAAAGTGACCAATAAATCAACAACCATTCAAAACTCATAGCATAGCATGTAATTTGCGAACCAAACAATCAATCTTACCACAAGGCCCACCTTCGATAGTAGCATAGAAGATCGAACAAACCCTCACTCTAGGAATGTGAACACCCACACTCATGTGTTTAGGTTATATCAATAGAATTCTCAAGACTCAATCCAAACGCGGTATCTACCATAAGCTTGTCCGTATTCTAACTGGCCATTGCCAAAGACAACTACTCATGCAAAGATCAAGAAGACTTTTATGGGGTTGTAATGAGGTTCGGGGTAAAGGTAGGATGATACATTTGGGAATGTGGACTAGGAGCAAAAACACTTTCTTAAATCTCTGCGCAAAGATCAAGATAATACAAAAACTTCACTCACAAACTCCAACCAAACTACAAAAAGATCCCATCCATTAAAACCCACAAAGAGACTAAGGAGGAGAAGCCAATATAAATATTTAGATTTTTTTTTTCTTCTTCTCCCTCCTTGTCTCACTCATACGAAACCATTATTCAATAATTCTTTTTTTTTTCTTCTTTTTTTTTTCAAGTTACAACAACCAAAATTAGTTGGTATAAACCTCCCCAAATTGCGTCTGGTTGGTGTTTTAGCTTTATTTACCAGTTAATCACAAAATTAGCACTAAAAAGAACAAGAAAATTATTATAACAAAGTTAGACGCAAGAAAAACATCAGAAATTTTTTTTAAAAAAAATAAGAGGTAAAATATCCTGTAACATCACACAAACATACACACTAGTTAATGGAGAATTTTCTCATTTCGCTAAAGCTAGGAATGCTTAGCTTGCAAGAGAATGGTGGAAGTATATATCAATTAAGAAAAGTTTTGGCACTTAATAATCGTTTCTTTTTCTTCATAGGGTGGAGAATCTAATTAAAGGCTTGTAGTGGTTATTTGTATTTTCCAACTAATGCACCATCTATTAGCTAGTACGAGTAACATTTTACGAACTCGATCAAAATGAAGAATATGTTCTGTTATTGCTATAATAATGTAACAAAAGAAATGCCTAGAAACTAATGAGTAATGACCGTTCCTTTTTGTACTTAAAAGGTGCCAAAGTTTCTAGCCACCTTCTTTTTTGTCTTAAAGCGAGATTAAGAAGAATCATCAGCACCATATCCACAACTTTATCCCAAACTAATCATTCTAATTTTTGGATAAAAATCCTAGACAATATTTTTATGTGCAATTTGGCAAATTAGCATGAAATTAGCAGATTCTCCGTGGTTAGGTTTAACAAAAGCACCACCAACAAACTTAATTTGTGTGGTTGAATACTAATGTCAGATGTGGTTCAGGTAGACATACAATAATTTCACTACTTATATTATTACAAGGTAGTGATATGTCACTTAAATTGAAGTACCTCCCAACGAAATGACATGAAACCAATTAGCGCAATAGAAAGGAAAATATTCATATGAACAGAATAACAGATCGATTATTACGTTAAAGATTTTCATCCAAACAAAATTGATTCAATCTAATGTTTCAATGCAAATTCGAAGAATGATTCTATTTTATAGGTCCGTTCTATACAAGTTTTTTTATCAAGCAAATTTGAAGTCGAAAAAGCTTCTCTAATTTTAATTCCCATCCATATTAGCAAGAACTTCAACAACTATGATTGATGTATTACCTAGATGAAGGAAAATGCTGCACGACTGAAACATCAACATCTTATCTATTTACAAGTATGTCAACTTATTAACACCCCCACCCTTCTTGCCTAAAAAAGAAGAAAAAAAGAAAAACCCATTACTAATTTCCTACCATCAAATTATATACCAAACACTTGGAAGAACCTTTGTAAGATTGGAGGAATGGTGAATTGGTAATGGCCACATCTGCCTACAGGATGAGTAGAAAGGTAGGACCATTATTATGTTCTTGGTGTTATTTGGGTCCCATTTTTCTTATTTCTTTTCCCCTCAAAGTGGAGAGTCCTTAGGCTTGTCCCATCAAAATGAAATTCTAAAACACTGAGAGAATATATCATCATGTGTGGGTTGATCTTACAAAAAGCTCCCTTGTTAGCCTCCTATTTTGTGTACAAAAGTAACTTAATTTAATTGTCCTTTTCCTACTGACCCTCCAACACACTAATAAATTACAAATAATTATTTTTTTTTATTATTAAAATCTTGTTTTTTTTTTGGAATGTAATGTCCCTTATATATAAATACAAATCTGATCAAAGAGCCAGCAAAAACATCCACTGTCTTTCTC
The DNA here is from genome assembly GCA_038025085.1 of Tetragonia tetragonoides. Classification (NCBI taxonomy): domain Eukaryota; kingdom Viridiplantae; phylum Streptophyta; class Magnoliopsida; order Caryophyllales; family Aizoaceae; genus Tetragonia; species Tetragonia tetragonoides. The sequence continues at coordinate 38,979,452 of CM076144.1, read as the reverse complement.
TCTCTATATCTAAGTCCAGAGTTGTTGTGTTATAGTTATGGGGAGACATGAAGATTCTTCAATCCCTTCCAATAATCCCACTCTATATCCTGAAGAGCTTCAACTTAAGCTCTACCAAGCCTTTATTTTTTCAATCCCAATTTTATTTTCCATCATTTTGTTTCTTCTTTTTTATCTTTTCTATCTCAAGAGGAGAGCTAATAACATGTCATCACAGCCTCCAACAATACACCCTTCAGCTTCCAGCCTTTCTTTCCCTTCCCCAGTAAGTATAAGACCTCTAGTTCAATCCACATATACTTTACATTTTTATTGTATTTTTTTGATTTATTGAAACTTTGTAGTTGTGCAATAGCACTATAAAAACACGTGATTTAGCGACTGAAAATCACTATTCTGAGTAAAGTTGCGTACATCTTGACCTATGTAGACTCGGCTAATTTATAGTGTTTCTTATCATTATTGTTGGCAGCCTAGGCTAGGCATCAAAGGGGAGCTGAAAGACAAGCTTCATGTAGTTCTGTTTGATGAAGAATTTATGGCAAGGGATTCACTGTAAGTGAATGATGAGAAGCTTAATTTGAAATGCTCTGCTTTGTGATCAGTTTCTGATAATTGTGTCAGCTTTTTTTTGCCTTTCAGGAAGGGAAAAAAAAATTAATACATAAAACAAGTGCATGGCTTTCACTGTTTGGTTTTGGTGATGATGCATGTTAATAAGTGCAGGTGGGGATTATTAGTGAAGACTTTAATTAGGCATATATTCCCACCACTTCAGCCATTTCCCTCTCAATAATTAAAAAGTTTTTTGGTTCATTAATTTTCAATTCCATGTATCATGTATGGGAATTTAATATGAAGCAGGGCTGAGAGGAACAATAATAAATTAATAACGTATTATTTTATACACAAAAACTTTTATAAGACGGTATTTTTGTATTTTAGATTTTCACAATTCTTGTTGAAGTACTTGAAGGAGAAAAGCACCCATAATAGTAGCTAATATATTATCCTACAATATTGACATCTAAGCTATGTTCTATGTCAAGTGAGATTATAACTCAAAAACCAATTAACCACATGTAGAATAACTCGCTCGATTATAAACAAGCTAAAGGCCATGGCAATTTTCCATTACCCGGTTGTTTGATCAACTTTTCTCTCTAGCAAGTCTAGTCTCACATTGAAGTCAACAGGCAGTACCATTACAAATTAAATTTACAAGTTTCTACCTTAAACACATTATGTTTACAAAAATTTGTCAAAAACCAATCATTTTGCAAGAAATTACATTTGTATAAGTTACTTTTCGTAAACGCATGTGAATGTGACAATGCTATTACCCTGTTACAGATGCTGTGTTTGCTTGGGAGAATTTGAGATGAAAGAAGAATTGCGGCAACTGCCATTGTGCAAACACGTGTTCCACGGGGATTGCATCCGCCACTGGCTCCGAACCAATGCCACGTGTCCACTCTGTAGGTGCCCTCTGCTATCTGCAATCAAGACAGACCGGCCTGTTGGGCTTGGGCTTGGGCCTGGTCCTGAGGTTGGGTTTGGCCCAACCAGCCAAGGAAGTGAAAACAACTCTTCCCAGCAACAAGGGCAAAGGAATTTGGAAAGTAGCTTAAATAGGAACATCATTTCTTCAAGATCAGAAGAGCATGTAATTCAAATTACTGAAGTGGTTTCTTCCAATAGTAGTAATACTTCTTGATTATGTCAAAGTGCCATAGTATGAGAATATGATGATCCAACTTTGTGCAATGGGCCCTTATAAAAACATGGGCCCCCAAAATTTTGTAGATTACGATAGAAAAATATACAATTCATAATGAAGTAATGAACAGGCTGAAATTCCTTCTTTTTTTTGGTTAAGCCCTCACCTTGATCACTTTTGGACCAAGATTAAACCTCTTCGCAACGAGTTGGTCTACGAAGGGTAAAATGCTCCCAACAAGCGGTTTGTCGAATTCTTGAAGACAAGCTTAGAAATCATGTCCAATCATTTTCATCATCAGAACAGTGATGTATTTGTACAAAACTTCAGAGCTTAACTGTTATAAACTCAGTATATAGTACTTCTAGTAACAAGAAAACAAAAGAAAACCCATAGATAACCATACAACTTATTCACTAAATTCAGTGATTGAATGTAGGAGTTGGTAATACAAGTAGAAATGGTTCATAGTTTAGCCAATAAACTACCAATGATACAAAGAATTGATACAAACAACATTGCAGCAAATGTTATCTTAGTTGGTATGCGTCCTTTGTCACTACTAAACAACATAGCTTCATAAAATGGCCAACAATTAATAACCACAAAACCAGAGAGCAAAATCTGCAAGATAAGCCCTTCCATACTTGTATATCCCTTTGTGAATACCTCTTTTAATCCTATAACGAAAGAACCAAGGTTGATTATAGCTGCCATTGTTAGAGGTACGAACATTGGTGAAGCGACACCAAATTCAAAAATCCCTTGATCATACTTCTTGCTTAGTTCATCATCTTGCAATTTGTTGGTCAAATCAAATCCATGCACCACAATGCCTAGGGAGCTAAGAGTGTACTCTACGCATCCGAATAAGAAAGATGAGAGTCCACATATCATCCACATTCTTTGAGAGTTCCACCATTTTTCAAATGTTCCCTTCTCTAACAAAAAGTCTAGGAGATCTTTTCCATTGGCTCCGATAAAGAGGAAGATATACAAGAGAAAACATGGATCCGAGACCTGTATTGAATGCAAAATGTTACATGAATTTCAACCTAGTAATAGTTGACTATTTCGAGAAATTAAAAGTGAAACTGAATTGTAAATTCATGCTATAGTGTACCTTTGGAAAGGTAGAAACTCCATTGAGGAGAGCAAGCTGAGGGATGAAGGCATAAAGAGTCAATGGAATGGAGAGAATAGGCCAACATGCATAATGAGTATAAGCAAGGCCCATGAAAAGGCCCATGTGAGGTACGCCGAATGTTATGGTATTGTATTTTGAGCAAATTACTTCAAGAAGCCCAATCATCCATCTCTTGCATTGGCCCAACACATCAATTAATGCCATTGGTGATTCTCCCAAGAAGGCTGGCCTATGTGGGTAACAAAATATACCCCTCCATCCCTCACATTGCATCCGGTAGCCTGTATAATAATCTTCAACTAGTGATCCATATCGGAAGCCCATCTGTGCATACATGAAATACAAAGTTTGTATAAGACAGTCTTATTGTAACTTTTGATGAGACAAGAATATGTTTTCCCTACCTTAGTGCCCCATTCGGTATGATCCTCGAAGTTGCAAGTCGAGACATCATGGGCTAAGGCTAGAACCTCCGGTGATCCAATGGGCTTGTTGACTCTGTGGTCTGGGCTAAGCTCGGGGATTTCAGGCTTCATCAATAATGATGGGCTCCCAAAAAAGGCCCTACGTTGAAAGAAGCAGCCAGTTCCAACATAATTTGGGCCTCGAAATCCATCCATTCCCAGTGGGTTGATTTGGAAAAGTCGTTTGTGTTCAGAGAAATATATGTCACCTCTGTTAAGCCCACGAAATATTTGAGGAAATTGGACGTACGCTAATATGGGCTGAGTTGCTGGATCAGAAAAGTAACACAAGGCCCGCTTGAGAGTTGTTGCATCATTTGAATATGTGTCACAGTCCAAGGTTAGCACTAATGGCGCATTTGTCATTGTTGCTGACACACGAAGCTTTCAACAAAACATACACCAACTTCAGAATCAAAAGAACAATAACATTACTACCTCTCGTTCCAAAATGAGTTTTCTGTCTAACTTTTTCAGTTAAACATTACAAATTTAATAATTACGGTTATTAATAATAATAATGATATTTTGAAAATTGTGCAAAGTCAAATATAAAAACTCATTTTAAAACAAATGGAGTACGGGCGTACGACTATAATCAAAACAAAGAAAAAAAAAGTTGATAGTGCTCACCAGAGTGTTGAGAGCACCAGCCTTGAAACGATGGTGATGACTCTTACGTTTCTCTCTCGAAACATACGTCAAATTGGGCATCAATTGACCAAAGGCATCCTTCTCTTTAACACCATCCAGCAAAACCTATCAACAAATTTATGATTATTAATTAGAATACAAGTTTTTGTGTTAGACAAAATGTAAAATTGATCAATTTCAAAAGGTTGAAATTTTCATAGAATTGAGTATTATAATATACCTCAATAACCGCGGGATGCTCTTGGCGACTAAAATTATGGTTCCATTTGGTAAGGGCTTGTCGCATTTCCACACCATCAATATGATGCTCCTCTGAAATCTTCCCTCTTTGTACTGCATTTTCAACTCTCACCTTCATGCTTTCATACATCATCTGTATCGTGCATCAAACGTTAATACCAAATTGCAAATCAGACTATCCTCAACAGTGAGGGCTTAAGGCAGGCATGCGAAGAGTGGGAGTGCAACATGGACCGTGATGCGGATGCCTATACACTACCACGTGTATCATACACATTTATTTCAGCGAATTAGAAGTACAAATTACTAGGAACAACACTGTACCCAAACAATTAGGAACAAATACTTCCGTCATCATTCCAAATGGACGACTTTTTTTAAGTCACTAGCAAAAATTCTATTTTTTAGGAATGACACACAACTACACAAGGTGTATGGTTAGTTGCTTACCATTTTACGGAGTCAAATGACTGCGGAAATGAGGATTGGAGTTAAAAGCTATCTTGTGATCAGTTTTTAGTTTTAGATGAAGCGCAATGAGTGACAAGAATCGACTCCTATATTAAGTTGGAGACAAATTAAACTACTCCTAATTCCATTGGAGCATCCATTGAATTCTCTTATACAAATGTTCATTTTTTTGTTGAAATTATACAAATATTAGTTTACAATACCAATGTGATTGTGAGTGCTAGTCATGCTAAATACTTATTAGTTGTTATAGTGTAGCATGTAGAATGCTATAAAAATATTTAAATTAAATGTATCCAGTATAGATTAATGTCACAAACATTCAAAAAAAAGTTCGCAAAAATTTGTATAAGACTGTGGCAGCACGATAAGACGAGATGACTTTGGTGAAAAATAAAAGTGACTTATAAAAAATCACCATAATTCTTTATAAAAGTCAGTCCGTTCCACGTTGAAAAAAAAGTTTTTGTAACTGTAGACAAACCTCTTGGCATTACAGGCAAAAGAAAAGAAGAAAGTTATTGTACTATATTCGGAAAAGGGTACATACCCACTATGTGTGGAGAACATTTTTTACACAGACCAATAGGATTCTCTATAAATAATTTTTTGTTAAATTTATGAAAGATATAATCTTTTTTCAAATGGATTTTAAATTTGAAATTTAAAAACATTGTTTGAATTTCAAAATATAGTTGTTGAAATTTTATTTTTTTTTTCGCGATTAGTGTATTTTTATTTTTTGTACCCACAAATAACTAATCCCCTTGATTCATTCTCAACAAGTCAAAAAAAACTCATTTGGTGCAATTCACATCACCACTAAGGGCCTGTTCTCTTCACCTTCTTTTTACTGAACTTATCTGCACAATAATGAACTGAACTGAACTGAATTTTTTTGAACTGAACTTATTTTTACTGAATCTACAATTACAAAGAGTAAATTTGTTCTTTGCTTTAACGAACTCTACTGAATTTTTCTGAACTGAACTTCTTTTTACTGAACTGAACTAAACTAAAGTTTATTGAACACTTCATGGGGAAGTTGAGGAGAACAGACCCTAAGTCCACTATCATCAATCACTTTGATCTCTATTAAATTATTTACTGGTGGAGTTATGAAATGCTATTTGTGGATCATATAGCTTGATTGATGTTGCGGCTAGGCTCTCTCAGTCTCAGCATATATCACATCAATGAGTGTTTTTCATGCATATTAAAAATTCATTGTTAAAAGTTGAAACAATAATACTAATAATTGTCGCTCAAAAAAGATAAAAAGAAAAGAATAAAGCAATACGAAGAAGAAGTACAACCAAATTCACTTTCCCCCCTTCTTCTCCAAAAAAAGGAAAAATAATAAATTACATTCTCTTTGGTACGATTTCGTTTTAAAAATTGAGCTAAAATGTGCCCTGCCAAAAAAACAAATTGTGCTAAAATTTCAAATGAGAGTAATGCTTTCATGGCCATATTATGTTACGCGAAGCCGTTTTCTTTTCTTCCCTATTTTTCCTCCTTATTTTTTGGGGCAAGTTTAACTATACTCTTTTCTCACTTTCCCTTCAACCGCCAATATTCCCTCTCAAGGGAAATATTTACCTCCTAAATTTCCTCTAACCTGAAATATTTCCCTCTATTAAGATTTCTTTATTTACTAGAGTAGCACATATTGTTATTTGCCTCTGTGAAATTTTTTATTTCACAGATTGGGTCCACTATAGTCGGATACAAGTTGCAGAAGGAAAGTTGGGAAACATTTTAGGACAAATTATTTGCCGCCTTTCGCCCGCCCAAAATTGAGGTAATGATCAATTATTGATGATAGGTTGCTATTGACGGTTTGACATGTCAAACCACGTGAAGATTCGATAGTTACGTTATTGTTAACCAAAATATCTAGACCTAAGGAATTCTATATACTCCAACAGTACAGGCAATCCAAACGACGACTTATGTTGATAACAATTGACTTATCAAGTGGCTGGTGAGTGGTGACTCTTAATCACCTTTATAAGACAAAGAAAGAAAAATAGGGTGTCATCTTCCCAAGAAGATAGGAAGAAAAACAAAACCCACTGCTAAGCTCAGGATCTCTAATCAAAATCATATGAATAACATAATATTAGGCTTTTTTTTTTTTTTTTTAAAGTGAACATCTTATTAGCCTAAATAACATTCACCTGAGTAAAATTTCGTATTCGATTCCCTATATTATTGTTATGGGGTGTTTGGATGTTGGTTTGTGGGGTGATTTTTGGACAAATTGGATGTTTGACTAGTCCATCATCCAATATTAGTGTTTGGATGTTGGCTTGTGAGATTGGCTTTTGGTTTCCCACAAGCCAACTTTTGAAAAGCCAAGGAGGTTGGCTTATGGGTATTGGCTGGTGGCATTATTAATGTAGTCCAATGACATAATAGTCCAAGCCTTGCAATTATTTACTTCTATGCCATCAAATTCCTCAATCATATGATGTCTTTATAGGTCATTTTACATATAACCAGCTAATGTTACCAGCCAATATTACCCAACATCTATTTCCAGACATTCAATGTTACCAACCGGTCAAACAAACTAACAATATCAGTCATTGTCCACCAGCCACCAGCCATCAGCCAACAGCTAATGACACCAACCAATTACCAAACGGGGCCTATATATATGTAAGCATTTATTGTAATGTCCTTCACATGTTTTGAATTGAATCACGAAATTAAATTGAATTGAATTGAATTGATTAATGCCTACTGGTAGAGGGAGTAAAAATATAATGTACTATAATATTCGAGATATTAATAATCGAGTATTTACCTTGAGCTCATCAGCCTCAGTTGAACTACTAGCAGAGTAACAGCTTCTACCAAAGTACGCCTCAGGACACCTCTCTTCAACATGGTTCTCCCTACAAAAAGGCAACCAGTGACAAGCAAACTTAGAAGCCTCTGCAAGCGCAAACAGAGTAAGCTGGGACCCACCATCGTCCGACACGTAAACCGACACTTTTTCCGGCGGGTAATCATACGCCATGACTGACAAAGCAGTGTTGACAGTGCCCATGGGAGGCTCCTTGTACGGGTCGGCCGTGCATATGAATATGTCAACTGCCGGGAACTCTTTTTTCTCGACTTCGAAGGCCTTTTCGAGGTTTTCGACAAATTCTTGGCGGCGAATGGGACGGATATGGAAGGCTTGGGTGCATACCCATGAGAAGGCGAGGACGAGGTCCGAGAGGACGAGGAGGAGAGAGAAAATGAATGACAAGGTGGAAGTGCAGGAGATGAGTGTATGGGTGTGGTGGTAGAAAAGGGATAGGAGTGCTATTGAGTAAATTGCTATGTATAAGTGGTTGAAGGTGGTTCGCCGTAAGAGCTTGCTTGTGTGGAGTGGTAAAGTGGGGGGCTTATTTGGATCGGTTGTCTCAATGGTCCTCATTTTTCACACATTAGGTATAAATTGAACAAGATATGGTGGTATATATATGAGCAAGCTAGGGAAATTGAGCTTGGGGTTGGGTTGGATATATAGTGCAGTGGCGTATTTTCAGTCGTCTCTATTAATGTCGACCTAACTAGATCGAGTCTCATTATATTTTTAAACTTAAAAAAAAAAATAAAAAATAAAATAATAAGCTAGGGAATTTAAATTGCTTTTGTCTCCCCTCCCCGCAAAAAATAGCAATTGTATTGTTCTTAGTTGTTCTTTAGTTAGATGTATTGGTCTAATAGTTAGTTAAAACTGGTGAGGTTCAATTCACGATATATTAGATATTAGATTTGATTTTATGTTAATTTATTATAATACGTACCCTCTCTGTCTTTTATATACGAAAAAGAAAAGGAGGAAGAACTAATTAGTAGTCACATTAATGTATCGTAAATTCCTGATTGAGAATATTGATTTGATACTTGCTTGTAACTTGTAAGTACACCTGTATCAAAATATTCAAAATGTCTTTTATGAAGGTGCTTCAATATAAGGCTACTTAATTTTATAAACAAGTCCATAATAATCAAGTATAATGTCAGCATGAGTTTTTATGCAAATCATTTGGATCCAATACTGGCCGGACCCTTCTATGATAACTCCTACCAGCGTCTATATTGAAAAATATAATATTGTTACTATCAAGATTATCCCAAACTATACTTCATTATTGTGATTGTCTCCATATAAACAGTGTGTAAGTGCGTGCTTTTACATCGATCTGGCCTACATTCGTTTACCAGTCTTTGTGCCATCTATTCTTATTTGTTTGTACAAAAAAGATCTGTAAACTTTGGAGTATTTTATATGGATTTTCTTACAATACTAAGAATCTTGCTCCCTGCTAGCCACTTGACGATATGCTAAACAATTCAATCAAAGTACAACACTACACTGCACCAAAAAAAGGTACAACACCACATTGATTGATGAGATTATTTGGAATCATTGTTAGACAACGGATAACAAAGATGATGACAAAATGAGGGAGCGGTTTGTATGCGGTCTTTGATTCAATTGTTTATAAGAGGAGGTATGGAAACGGATTCTCTAGAATTTTTTTATACAGTTTTCCTCTTTCTCTCCGCCGGATTAGAGTGGAGTTTTTGAAATTTTGGATTACATAGAGCCTTAGAGGAGAGAGATAAACAGAAAAAAAATAATAAAAAATAAAAACACAAAAACTTTAAAGAAAGAAACTTTAGAAGATCCATTAAATAAAGACACTTCTCCGTCATGCTTAGCTTATTTAAAAACTTATTAAAGTTAAAAAATATTTTACAGAGTAAAATAGACAAAACTAAAATATTTATGCACACTTTAATTTTGAAATATCACAAATGGACATGGTGTATGTGCAACAAATTTACATGATGCCTACAAAATCCAATCTTTGACATTATCATTAATCATGATGAAATGATGCTAATTGCTAGCTACCTTTTTGTTTAGAGATATATAGCAAACCAAACCAAATTACTACCGAAACTAATCTAATAAGCTAAGATAGGAGGATTGTGATTTTAAAAATTCGTGAACATCTTCTTCTAAGGCTGCAGTAAGTACTCCATCTGTTTTAGAAAAAAAAATTTACATTTGCGTTTTCAAGGTCAAGGTCACAAATTTTGATCATTAATTAGTGAAAAAAAATATATAAAGATTCACAATGTAAAACTTCTCTTGTTAGATTCATATTGAGTAACACTTTTGAGAAAATCATATTTTCATAATGTATATGTTTAAACAATAACTACAGCTATTCACGGTCAAAGTGGTGTCTAGAGAAGGTGAAAATGTATATGTTAATTTTCTTTAAAATTAATTGCCAAAATTTTTTAAATTTTATAGGATTCTTTTTTTTTGGTGAATTATTTTTTTTATAGTCGTAGGATTTTAACTCACAAGCCCTACTTTCCAAGTTTCAACTTTAAAGACGAGTCCTATAAAAAACACATAAAGATGAAAAAAAAGAAAAAAAACTTTAATGGATGAGCTAGAAAGCCCGCTCCCGTCGTATTCAGTTTTATATTCCACAATCCACATGTATTAATACTTCAATACTCTTTCCTTTTCAAAATTTCATTTTCATTGGATTTTTCACAGTCTCACAACGATACTTTGATCATACATAATTATAATTATATAACTATAAAAATTATTAAAATATAATATTTTAAAAATATAATTAAAAATAAATCTAATAATTTTTACTTTGTAATTCTTTATAGTTTTTCTCAAATTAATAATCAAAGTTTGTACAATTTAATTTCAAAAAATAAAATAAAAAGGAGATTTTGAAACAAAAGGAATATCATTCATGATGGTGGGCAATAAACATTATTACAACATCATCTAGCGTCCAGGACTTTGATACATGCCGTAGTAGTTAGCGAAGTTGCCAACTACCAATAATGATATTGTTTCATTCATATTCGTATTTTGTCCTATTACACTATAAGAAAAAAGGAATTTTGCGTCCACCAAAATTGGACGCAAAACTGCTCCGGTTGGTTGTTAATTCAACTTCACGATCACTTGCGACCAATTTGAGTTGGATTCAAAACCCCTGGTCGCTAAACAAATTTCGCGTCTGAAAATAACGGTTGCAAAATTTTGCATACGCTTCGCATCCAAGTAGAAGTTGGACGCAAAACATATTTTGCAACCACCTTAGTGGTCGCTAACCTTATTCACTCAAACCTATGAACATACCTCAATTGAGGTTTTGCAACCACCACTATTGGTCGTAAAATTGATTTTGCAACCAAAGTCAGTGGAAGCAAAATTGGTTTTGCAACCAAGTTTAGTGGACGCAAAATTGTTATAGGTGGTGGAGTCCAACACTAGTACCTATGCAAGCTCGAATAATGTGTAGACAATAAATCAAAATTGAAAAAAATAAGGAATTTAAATATCACATTTAAAAGGTTTATAATTCCATATATACGATAATATAACGAATTCTCGAAGGTTTACAATATAATTCCCACATTTCTATGTAACAAGTACATTCACTAGCACTTTAAGCAACGAGACAACTAATTTTGATGGATACCATAAAATAAAATAAAAAATAAAAAATAAAAACTAATTTTGATGGATTGAATTGTCACTCATACATGATCTTCACGACTTCAGTCTTCAATTTCCAAAAACTTCATCACTCCAGTACTTATCATTAACATTGAACCATGACGGAAAATGCATCTTCAGCACTTATCGACTCCAACAATCACCAGAAACGGCCATACTCCTCCATAAGACAGCAGGCATCAAAGAGCAGCCAAACTGTATTAATCAAGCAAAATCAGTTATGATTACTCAAACATCATGCACTGCCAGTACCAAGTCATGGTATTTCAGCCAGACAGTCTTGAACCATACATGAAAGACATGAACACATGCTTAAGACATTGAAATTGTTGCTTAATAAACATAGTTACTGGGGCAGGGGCAGTGAGATCACTGGAGTTGCAAGTGGAAGCCAAGGCTAGTTATCTGTAACATGTTCTGGTCAAGCAATATACATGACGCATTTAACATCCAAGGCTTCAGCGTACAAAACAGCCCCAAACTCACCAAAGCACAATTGTGAAGCTTTCACAAAAAACATTGCATCAAGACTAAAACAGAGGTTGCTTACCAGGATTTACTAAGCAACACAAGGAGCATCGGAACCTGAATTAAGAGGGTCACAGGGATAAGGGTGGCTTGGAACAAACATGCTGCCACATCGGCCATGAAGCATCTGTGAGAGCTCACTTCACTGGAACTTCAGTTTGTTTGTAAATGAAGCATAATCCAGGGTAAAAACCAGAGGAAATATTACAGTTAATTAAGCAAACTAAATCAAAATTGAAGGAGTTATGACCTGATGGGGGGATGCCTATCTCCAGAAACAGAGGACCCAACATAAACTCCACGAAGACCAGGCAAACCACCAACCATCAAAGCACACATGCCAGTAAAACAGCAGAAAATCATGGTGCACTTTCCAGGTAGCTCTTGCATCCCTTTGGATTTGAGCACTCTCTGCCCCCTATACAACATCACTGCCTCATATCCAGATGCAGCAAGCACCACAGTCCACATGGACCTTAATAAAAATGAGTTAAATCAATCTCTGAAGAAAGGTCACACTTAAAGACATGGAGGATACCTGCATAAGGTTCAATATCCAATGCTAGAGAACAAGTTGTCATCTGCTTCTGCAATCCGAAAGTGATAATTTTCAAAGTATTTCCAGTACATAAGTAAAAAGACTTGCAGAACTGCTCTACACAAAGATAACAAGTAAAGTTCGAAACAAACCTTAATTCCCGATCTCGAGTCCTAGAATAGCAAGCCAAATAGCAAAAGGAACGGCGACTAGCCTCCATTGTACATTTCAATAATAGACACCTGATTGCAAAATAATCAAGCATTAGTATCCAAACAACGTATCACTGGCATATGTGGATGGTTGAGGTATTACACTATTATGGTCACCTCTTCTTGCTTTTCAGGACCAACAGATAGAGCTTTTAAATCACTGCCTTCAGCACCATTATCTGATCACAATGGAAATTCTTTTAGCAAAATCCTGCTTAAAGATACTACAAGTAATTTGACAATTAACACTGTGTAATCCTGCCATAGAACAAAAATGTGCATTGCAATATCACCAATATGAATCTCAGAAGATCAAGGGGACCTTTTTCTTGGTTTCTTTCTTCCATGCCTCAACTCCTTTGAGGAATGCCTAATGCCAAATGCCGAATGCCTTAGGGATGTAACTGCATTTCAACTATTCAAGGTACTTTGAAGTAGCTGATCCAATGTAATTAAAGCAATGTTATCATTTAATTAAAATTCAGTCAAAATAATATAGTCAGAATTTATGTATGATTTTTAAAGTTCATAGCCTGATCAGTAGGCACAATTGCACAAATGTCCAGCTCCCAAAACCACAACATGACTCAAACTCCCCCACTTCTGCACATACCTAGCAAGCTCCCCTTTCTCTCTCCACATCTTCTTCTCAGCAGCTAAAAACTTACCAATTCCATCCCATTGCAACTTAGTCACATAAGGCTTATAAGTATTGCTACATATATGCACACAATTATAGCTACTGAAAACCAATTTAATTTCTAGCACCCATAGTTTTTTCACCTTAAAACATTAATAAAATTAGATTTTCGAACAAATTGCATCAAAAAACCTAACATTATTAAACAGCAATGAAATTAAACAACAAATTTGGAAATTAAACAAGTTTATAGCAAGAAATATGAGAGGGGAAAAGAGAAGTTTAGGGTTAGGATTTACCTCACTTTCAAATAATTGAGCTAAAACCCTTAAAATGATTCAGAGCTTGAATAAACGCTTGGAGAAAGAATTCGTCGAGCTTGAATTCGATGTAGCAAAACTATTGATGTTGAATGTCGAGCTCTATAACCCAGCTCAATCGCCTATTCACAATATTGGGGCAAATCGCCTATTTAACCCTAACTCGTTAAATTCCCTAAAGAAAAGAGACAGAATGAAGAGGCGAAAGGTGAGGAGAGAGAAATTGAAGAGAATGAAACTGGCGAGAGGAGAGAGAATTTGTCGAGAGGAGAGAAGAAGTGAGAGGTGAGGAGAGAGAATTTGTCTGTTAAGAGTAGAAGAGAGGAGAGAGAATCTTGTTTGTGAGACTGTCTGTGAGGAGCGACATATCTGGTTTTTCTTTTTGTAATTTATTATAAACATATTAACTTTTTTTTTTGAATGGCATTTGCATCCACCTAGCAACTGAAGGGGTCTGTGGATGAAAATTTGCAACCAAATAGCATCCTTTTGGGGTTTTGGACGCAAATAATTCTGATTTACAACCGATAGTAATGTTGGATAATGTCATTTTTTCTTCTTGTGTTATTTTCTCTTGTTTTCGAAAGGACACCTAAAAGTAGAAAAGATAAATCAACCCTCAACATTATATTTAGGGGACAATATTTTCATAAGTTTGAGTTGTCAATAAAGATGTCAATCATGTGGCACAAAGAAAAAGATGTCATTAACTATTAGTATATTAGTCATGTGGTATGTTGATATTAATGCAAATTGACCAGCCTCCTTTTCTTTTTTGAATGAGGGGAACAAGTTAATCATAAATTAATAAAGAATATAAGAGCTTTTAATTATCGGTTTAAACTTTTGGTTGAGTTGATTACAACGCATAAATGATTTTTCTAATTAATTCGCTACTGAAAATATTTTACTGCAAGCACTACTACTCCCTTACATTTTGAAAACAGCATTACAAACAATTAAAACAATTGATACGAAAACTATCGCGGTTAAGGTCGCCTTTTTAGGCATCTTACCCTTATCACTCCTAACCATAATAGCTTCATAAACCGGCCAACAATTAACCACCACAAACCCAGAGACCAAAACTTGCAAAATTAACCCCTCCATATTTGCCATCCCCTTCATTAAGATTCCCATTAGTCCCACAACAAGGGAAACCAAGTTGATTATGGCTGCCATTGTTAGTGGCACGAACATAGGCGAATCAACACCAAATTCATAAATCCCTTGATCGTACCTCTTGGTAAGTTCGTCGTCGTCTTGGAGCTTGTTAGTTACGGTGAATCCACTTACTGTAATGCTACCTAATGAGCCTAGAATGTATTCGACGAATCCGAATAAGAATGATGAAAGTCCGCAAATCATCCACATTCTTTGAGAATTCCACCACCTTTCAAATGTCCCCTTCTCTAGTGTGTAGTCGATGAGATCTTTTGTGTTGGCTCCGATGTAGAGAAATATGTATAAGAGAAACCACGGATCTGAGACCTGTATCATGTATTTGCATTAGACTATTAGTTCAAAAATTACGCAGCTGTTTTCACGGTTTTCAAAACACCGCTTTGATTGTGAAAGATTGTATAAAGTTATAAAAAAATATGATTTTTAAAAATACTACTATATTTAAAATGATACTAATAATATTGATGGTCAATGTTATTTTTTTTGTTGCGAATATTGATGGTCAATGTTTGTGAACTTTGACATTCGAAAGTAAACGTAAAGTGTTTTTTTTTTTCTTTTCTTTTTCCAGTGCCAGAGGTATAGAACAGTTGATGCTTTTACCTTAGGAAATGTGGACAATCCATTGAGGAGAGCAATCTGAGGGAGGAAGCCATAAAGAGCCAATGGAATTGACAGAATGGGCCAGCATGGATTGTTAGTGTAATCAAGGCCTATTAGTAGGCCCAACTTTCTGACGCCGAATGTAATGGTATTATATCTCGACATAAAAACATCAAGTAGCCCATGCATCTACCTCTTGTTTTGGCCCAATAGACCAATTAGGGTCACCGGTGAATCCCCTAAAAAGGCCGGGCGCTCTGGGTGGCAAAATATGGACTTCCACCCCACACAATGCATGTGGTAGCCCGTGTTGAAATCTTCGGACAATGATCCATATCTAAAGCCCAACTGCATATACATCGTAATTGTTGTGGCTATTTTAATAAACATGTTACGGTGGACTAAGTCCACACAAGACATACTATATATGAATAGTTTAAAAGAGAAAGGTTAACGGGATTACCTTTGAGTACCATTCACTTTGGTGGTCATAATGGCAGGCCGCAACGTCATGGGCCAAAGCTTGAACTTCTTGTGATCCAATGGACTCCTTTACAAGATGGCTTGGGCTGAGTTCAGGTGATTCTGGGTTGATAAATATTGATGGGCTTCCAAAGAAGGCCCGGCGTTGAAAGAAGCAGCCAGTTCCAATATAACATGGGCCTTGAAGCCCATCCATTGCCATAGGATTAATTTGGTAAAGACGCTTGTGTTCACCATAATAGATGTCACCTTTGTTGAGCCCACGAAAGATTTGAGGGAATTGGACATATGCTAATGTGGGCCGTGTTGTTGGATCACAAAAGTAACACATTGCTCGGTTCAATGTTTGTGGGTCATTTGAAAATGAATCACAGTCCAAGGTGAGCACTATTGGCGCATTTGTCATTGTTGCCGACACTCGAACCTTCCAATCACAAATTAACAAAATCAAAATGTTTGTACTCGAATAAGAAAATGAAATAATTTCTAGAGCAAGTGGAAGAACATGGGTGGGTGAAGAGAATAAGACATACGATACGAACATATTTCAAAAAGCAAGCAAGCAAGCGTGCGTAAATTTTTTAGTGGAACGGAGAAAGTATGATGATCATTATTATCGACCAATTTATTGTGCTAATCGAAAATGTTACTCGTATTTACCAAAGAGAATTGACCGTTTAGTTGGGGGTAATGTAATGAATTTATAAGCTAAAATGGAAGATATGTGAGATATTAGACGTTAGATTTTGTGAGAAGGAAAGTAATAACTACCCCTATTTGGGAGATAATAGAAATTCACCCCTAATGATAATGATATTCCCACATTTACGTACAGAGAAAAAGTTTTAGAGAGAAGGGCTATTCCCTATCTCTAAAATTTCCTTTAGTCACCCAATCGGTTAGAACCCTAACTTCTTGCCTCTCTCAGCCTCCAAAATAGGCCAATTTTAGCTTCTTTATATCCTTTTCCCCTTCAGATAAAATGATATTCATATCTAATTTCCCCACTTTCAGTCATACAAGACTCAAATATACTCAAGATCATGAAATTTGTGGTCTTTTGCTTTAGATGTCTCGTAGCCTCCTCCTCTTCATGAAAAGCTTTTTGCCTCCAGTCCACCCACTTCCTCTAGTCTTCGCCCCTTGCAACCGTTAATCCCTCATTTGAGTATTTTGATTGGTTGTATTTGGGGTGATTTTTCTAGATCTGGGCATTATTTGCTCTTTGCTCTTTGCTCTGCCGCCAACCACCACCTAGTCATGGTGGCGTGTTGTCAATCCGGTTTATACTTTAAGTTTTTCAAGATAAATTTTTGTATAGCCATTTAATTTTGACTAGTTAACTCATAAAGACAATTCTCCATTCCACGCTGAGCAAGCCATAAGAATGGAACTTTTCTGTTATTTATTTATTTATTTATTTATTAAGTTATATTTGATTTCCCCAATATTAGCCTACAGAAGGCATTTATAAGAGTAAATTTCCCCAAATCAATTTTGGGTTTGATTTTTTATATGCAGATGTTCAGGAGGTTTAGTATCTCAATTATGTGAGTCCTCCTTTTTAGCCCTTCTCAGTTTCATTTTCGTCAGCAGTGTTATTGATTGCTTTGGAAGATGGTCTTCTGGATTTTCAACATCTGAATTATGAAAGGGTTTTCTTCTCGCAGTACCATCTGGGTTGTGGTTTTGTTTGTCCTTTAGAATTGGGGTTTTTAGTAAAGATAAAAAAACAAAAGAAATGATGATTTATGTTTCGGATCTAGAAATCCTAAAGAAAAAAAATAAGAAAGAAATAATTGAGCCCAGACGCCACCTTCTTTAGATATTTGGATGTTTTTTTTTGTGAATTGCTAAATACCGCCCCTTTTTACTAGCTACCGCCCCCCCAATTTCCAATTTTACCCTCACCCCTTTTCCTCACTCACTCTCACTCATCCTCTCTTCCTCACTCACTCTCACTCATCCTCACCACCACACCATCACACCGGCAACCACCACCACTCACGGCACAACCACCACCGGTAAATTTTTTTTTGCGCATTTTTTTTGCACAGTCGTCTGAAATTTTCAACTCACCCTTGGGTGAGTCGCCTCTCCTTGGGTGAGTCGTCTGCTAGAGGTGACTCACCTAAAGGTGAGTCGCCTGTAGCAGACGACTCACCCAAGGGTTAGTCGGAAATTTCAGACGACTGTGGAAAAAAAATATTATTATTATTATTATTTATTATTATTATTATTTATTGTTATTATTATTATTATTATTTATTGTTATTACTGATTATTGTTTAATTAATTAAAAATGTGAACTAGCTCGGCACCGATTTACGCACCGATTTACCGGCTCTTCCCCTCTACCATTTCACATTTTTAATTAATTAAACAATAATCAGTAATAATAATAATATTAATAATAATAACAATAAATAATAATAATAATAATAATAATAACAATAAATAGTAATAATAATAATAATAATAATAATAATAATAATAATATTTTTTTTGCACAGTCGTCTGAAATTTCCGACTCACCCTTGGGTGAGTCGTCTGCTACAGGCGACTCACCCAAGGGTAAGCCGCCTTTAGCAGACGACTCACCCAAGGGTGAGTCGAAAATTTCAGACGACTGTGCAAAAAAAATGCGCAAAAAAAAAATTACCGGTGGTGGTTGTGCCGTGAGTGGTGGTGGTTGCCGGTGTGATGGTGTGGTGGTGAGGATGAGTGAGAGTGAGTGAGGAAGAGAGGATGAGTGAGAGTGAGTGAGGAAAAGGGGTGAGGGTAAAATTGGAAATTGGGGGGGCGGTAGCTAGTAAAAAGGGGGCGGTATTTAGTAACACCCTTTTTTTTTGGTTCACGACCAAAGGTATCCACCGTCGACTACAGTGACTGTTTAGATATTTGGATGTTGACTATGCTTTTGTTTCGACCGCTGGCCACCATGGATAAGGCGTTGATTGCTGATGGTGAAGCCAGTGGTGATCCTAGCGGTGGAGAGCTCGAGTTTACTTGTCTGTTTTTTCACCGTGACTGGCTCATTTGCAGGATTGAAGAAGTAGTAGTTGAACTAAACTTCCATGTTCAGCTTTTGTTTTGTTGATTGTTTTTTTTTTTTTTAATGTTTTTATTTGGTGCTTTGTTGTAACGTTTATGTATTGAGTCTGTAGACTCTTAGTCTTTTTGGCCGGCTTTCTTGCTTTCAAAAAAAATAATAAAAAATATTCTCACATTTTTCTTCTTTTTTTCTATTACTTCCCACTTAATTATTACTCTCATCATCACTTCACCTTACTATTTTAGCCTAAAAATTTATTTCATTACCTTCTTAATCATTACCCCCAACCAAACGATCTCTTATAGTATACGACAAGTTGAGCATCCTAAATCTTCTCTATGTTGACGGATAAGTACTTGGATAAACACTATATTAGCACATTACTGTATTGATCTAGCATTTGATTATGGAAAACACAAGAGATTAACACTTACCAATGCGTTGAGGGCACCTGCCTTAAAGTGATGGTGCTGAGTTTTGCTTTTCTCTCTAGAGACATATATGAAGTTTGGCGTCAGTTGACCAGCAATGTCCTTGTCCTTTACACTGGAAAGCAATACCTAAGATAACGTTCATATATAGTTACATGTCAACGTGCAATAGTTGGAGGGGAACTCAAAAACATCACATTCCAAACATGTCCAAAAAATAAGAAAAAGGATTCTCAACTCAGGTTCTTGTATTTTTTTTTGGTGAAAGCACATTTTAAAATAGCCACCCACAGCCACAAGTCACTGTGAAATAGGATATTACAAATCCGCTAAATAGACTTATCAAACTATCTCAACTTCTCATTTATTATGAAGTTGCAAATAATTATTGAATTAAGACACAAATATAAACAATTTCTCTATTTTTACTGAATCAAAGTTGCATACAGTCGATCCCTCTCTGTCCCTGTTGGGGAAAACTACGGTATTTACCCACAATCACAACAACAGATAATCGGAAAAATAAAGTGCAAGAACCCAAAAACAACACAGACAATTTTTAAGTGGAAAACCCCTCTCAATTAGGGGAAAAACCACGGTGCGGATCTCCACGCACTAAAATATAATCCACTATGATAATCAAGAGTACAAAGCCAACAATCAGAAGATCAAACAACAAGTAGACTATCTATCTTTGGTACTAGTACAAATTGACAAACCCTAGCTCAATTTGGTACTCCCACAGACCCAAAGATACACCCACAAATACCTGTCGATGACCGATCCGAGTACTCTAATTACCTTCACACAAACAAGCCGAATCAACCGTGAACTGGAACAAACCTCTTTGGAGAAATACTCAATTTCTCCCACTCTTTGTTTGTCTCTCTCACTGGCTCTCACTTTTCCTTTGTTTTCGGCTATGCTCCCCGTCACACGGCTTATCTCAGCCAACAAAAGGCTTGTGAGCCTTTTATTTCTATCATCACTTATCTTGCGTAAGAAGCCACACATTACCCATTAAATGACATATGGGCCTAACAAACAAAATAGCAAGTGTAGCCCATAAATGGGCTAGCACACCCACGACCAAACCGAATGCAATTCGGTTGGTTTCACTTCTTTCCTTTTTTTTTTTTTCTGTTTTTGTTTTTCTTTTCTTTTTCTTTTTGTTCTATTTTATTTTCTTTACAAAACTAAAATAAAATAAAACACAATTAAATATTATTTGGTATTTGGGGCGTTACCTCAACAAATCCTCCCTCGACCCAAATCACCAAATACTTCCACCTTGTCCGAGAAACGGACCTTCTTCTTGGCCTTGCTCCTCCCTACGCAATGACCCTCAACATAGCACAAGTTGTTCTCCGCCTTCTTTCCTTGCACAATCAAAGTAGCACCACGATACACTTTGCACCACCTTCCCGTACCAATGTATCTACACCCTTGCGATGTCAACTCACCCAACGAAATCACGTTAACACGAGCATCAGGTACATACCTCACATTGTGGAAGGTTCTAGTCACACCACCATGGAGCTCAATGCGGATGCTTCCCATCCCTTTGGCCTTCAACTTACCACTCCCCATGTTGATGTCACCATACTCTCCATCTTGGCACAAAGTATCAAACATAGCATGGTCTCTACAAATGTGAACCGAAGCGCCGGAATCCAACACCCAACTCTCTTGGCTTTCCTTCCCCTCATTGTTACTAGCCAAGAACAACTCCTTATTACCATCACAAGACATAATTACATTAGAGGAACCGCTATCATCATCAATTTTGGTCTTACCCATCTTCTCTTGCAGCTGCTTGAAACTCTTCAAATCATCTCTCATCTTTGGGCAACGACTCTGAATATGACCCTTCTCACCACAATAGTAACACTCCACGTTACTAAAGTCTCTCGCGCGCGACTTCGATCTACTTCTCGGGCCACCTCCTCTTCTCTCATGATTCCTCCCTCTTTCGGACACCTCCGCAGCTAGTACTCTATCTCCTCCATCACTTGAAGAGATACCATCAACCTGCAACATCATCCGATCATTTTCTCTCAGCACTGTCATAGCTTCATCTAGTATAATCTCTGTCCTCCCTACAAGTAATATCTGCACAATTGGCCTGTAGGACTTTGGTAGTGAAGCCAACAATAACAATGCCTCCTCTTGATCGGAGATCTTCTCATCTGCATTTATTAACTGACATACTAGCTGGTTAAAACTGTTAATGTGGTCCTACAACGCTGTACTTTGCTCCATCTTTAGCTGGTACAACTCATATCTCAAACAAAGCTTGTTAGTCAGTGACTTTGATGCATATACACTCTGGAGCTTATCCAACAACTTCTTTGGATCTGTCTCAGTCAAGTAATTATACTTGATCTCCGGAGCCATAGCTAATCTAATAGTACTGACAGCTTTCTTCTTCTTCGATGTCCATTGGGCATCGGTCACCCCACTAGGCTTTGTCTCATCTAAAGCCTCATCTAAATTTTGTTGAACCAACAAATCCTCAACCGTAATCTTCCACACCGTAAAATTAATTTTACCATCAAACAAAGGAATATCAAATTTGGGCACACTACCAGACATCTTACTTGCACAAAATAATTCCTCCCTTCAACAAATACAATAATTTTCCCACCACACGGATCCTACAACCAAAGCTCTGATACCACTTGTTGGGGAAAACTACGGTATTTACCCACAATCACAACAACTGATAATCGGAAAAATAAAGTGCAAGAACCCAAAAACAACACAGACAATTTTTACGTGGAAAACCCCTCTCAATTAGGGGAAAAACCACGGTGCGGATCTCCACGCACTAAAATATAATCCACTATGATAATCAAGAGTACAAAGCCAACAATCAGAAGATCAAACAACAAGTAGACTATCTATCTTTGGTACTAGTACAAATTGACAAACCCTAGCTCAATTTGGTACTCCCACAGACCCAAAGATACACCCACAAATACCTGTCGATGACCGATCCGAGTACTCTAATTACCTTCACACAAACAAGCCGAATCAACCGTGAACTGGAACAAACCTATTTGGAGAAATACTCAATTTCTCCCACTCTTTGTTTGTCTCTCTCACTGGCTCTCACTTTTCCTTTGTTTTCGGCTATGCTCCCCGTCACACGGCTTATCTCAGCCAACAAAAGGCTTGTGAGCCTTTTATTTCTATCATCACTTATCTTGCGTAAGAAGCCACACATCACCCATTAAATGACATATGGGCCTAACAAACAAAATAGCAAGTGTAGCCCATAAATGGGCTAGCACACCCACGACCAAACCGAATGCAATTCGGTTGGTTTCACTTCTTTCCTTTTTTTTTTTTTTTTTTCTGTTTTTGTTTTTCTTTTTTTTTTTCTTTTTGTTCTATTTTATTTTCTTTACAAAACTAAAATAAAATAAAACATAACTAAATATTATTTGGTATTTGGGGCGTTACCTCAACAGTCCCAACTTCTCTATTTTAAGAGGTAATGAGACAATGTTGTTGAATATTGTATATTATATGTCCTTGGAAAAAAATTGTGACATATGACCAATTGTCTATGGAATAGTACATACATAGTTAGGACAAGTTAGAACATTTACCATTATTTGGGAATTGGGAAATTGTAATTTCCTATGATCGATTTCTTATGGTTTAAGGGCACCTATCACTTCACTTGAACAAACAAACAGGGGAGACAAAGAAAAGAACTTCGAGCAATGGTATAAGGCGTTGTTCTATTCACCTTCTTTTTAGAACTTATCTGCATAATACTGAACTAAACTGAAATTTACTGAATTGAACTGAACTTTTGTAAACTGAACTTAACTGAATCTACAATTACAAAGAGTAAATTTGTACTTTGATTTACTGAACTAAACTGAATTTTTTTGAACTGAACTTCTTTTTACTGAACTAAACTGAATTTTCTGAAATGAACTTTTTACCAGACAGAACTGAATTTTATTGAACTGAACTGAAAGTTACCGAATACTTCATGGAAAAGTTGAAGACAACCGGCCCTAAATCTTCAATCGAAACAAATTAACAGAATTTTCGGTCTTCACTCCATAATAGAAGATTTTGTCAAAAAGTGTATAAAAAAAGGAAAATATTAATTGTTCAATGTTATATTTCTTAATAGGCATCCTCACACCAATGACTATTCTATTTGGGGAATGTGCTCTTAGAATTCAAATACAATTTGGTTTTGATACCATATATTGAAAACAACTAAATAAAAAATTAAAACGGATGATTAGAGGTTTCATCGATATTATACGCCTTAATAGAAACATAAGAAATGCACTACTCCATTTTCGTGTATTTACTAGAAACCTAAGAGCATGTTTGGAAGTTTTGGGTGGGAAGGGAAAGGATGAGAAGGGGATGAGGGGGAGGGGAAGGGAAGGGAAGGGAGGAGAATGAAGGTGATTAATTAACCTTGTTTGGGAGTTTAAGTGAAGAGAAGAGAGGAGAATGGAGGGGAACCGAATACTGTCACTTAAAAATTCCCTTTTCCCTCCATTCCCCCCCAATTTGGGGGGACAAAAATTGAGTTAATGGAGGGGAATGGAGGGGAACTGTTCCTTTTCTTTCCCCTCCCTTCCCCTCTTTAAAAAAAACTTACAAACAAGGAGAACTTTTTATTTTCCCATCATTCCCCTCCTTCCCCTCCATTCCCCAACTCCCAAACAGCTCTAAATATTGTAGTACACAAACTTAGCTAAATAAGTCTTTTATAAGGCTGTCTCAAGGTGAAACCCACTCTATAACCAAACGTCAGTATATTGTCATACTTATATGAGGTGTCTCACCTTGAGGCCGCTTTATAAGAGTTTTTGTGTTTTCTTTTTTATTTTCTTTAATTCTTTTCCTTAGGTGAATGCATCAATGCATGAATCTCGTGAAGTTTCGTGAGAGGCGGTGGGGATTGGCATTATGTGAATGTAATGCATGGTGGTGGGGGTACCGGCGGGTATCACTCTCAACAAGTCTCAACCGGGGATTGATTAGTTCAATTTCCTTTGTTTATTATTCATATCCGTACATCACATTCCAGAAATATTATGAGGAAAAAAGCCAAAGCTTTACCTGAACAATTGCAGGATGATCCTGACGAGTAAAATTATGGGTCCATTTGGCAAATGCCTCACGCAAATCATCTTCATCAATATGCTCTTCCACCACTTGCCCTCTCTCTACTGCATTTTCTACTCTCACTTTCATGCTCTCATACTTGGTCTGTATATATAAGGCAGAGTATATCAAATATTAAATTGCAATTTGCCAAATGTATTAACTAATATGGTAATATCCATTATTATAATCAAACAAAACATCATACCAATCCGCTTAAATTAAGGACATGAGCTGGTCCCATATACAACCAACCAATGCACCAATCCGCTTCACATGATTTGGTTCCATAAAGGACGATTTCATCATAACTGAAACTCTTAATTGGTATTTTCATGAAAGTGAAGGGACTTATAAGTTATAATAACTAACTCAAAGTGTTGGTTAAATGTCTTTAGTATTGGTTATAGAACCCAAGCTGGGGTTGGATCGCACAGAGCTGACACATGCCCTTAGCAATGACTTGAAATCGAGCCTCGTTATCGTTAAAAGAGATTTGACTTCATATAGTATAAAAATAGAACCCCCATTATTGATTGCCAGGCTGATCATTTTGTTCGCAATTTGTCTCTAGAATGTTATATGACTTTCAATTAGTATATGGACTACAATAACAATAATTATAACGCAAAATTGATTACCTTTAGCTGATCAGCCTCAGGAGAAGAATTAGCACTATAGCAACTACTACCAAAGTAAGCCTCAGGGCACCTATCCACAACATGATTCTCTTTACAAAAAGGCAACCAATGGCGAGCAAATTTAGCAGCCTCCACAAATGCAAAAAGAGTAAGCTGGGACCCACCATCATCGGACACGTAAACCGACACCTTTTCCGGCGGGTAATCATAAGCCATGACCGACAAAGCGGTGTTAACCGTGCCCATGGGAGGCTCCTTATACGGGTCAGCCGTGCATATGAATATATCCACGGCTGGCAAGTCCGTCTCATCTTTTAAGACCTTTTTGAGGTTTTGAGGAAACTCTTGGCGGCGAATGGGCCGGACATTGAACCCCTGTGTGCAGGCCCAGTTGAAGGCGAGGACGAGGTCCGATAAGAGGAGGAGGAGAGAGAAAATGAATGACGAGGTTGAGGAGGAATGGAAGAGTGTAATGGCATGGTGGTAGAAAAGGGATAGTAATGCGGCTGAGTAAATTGATATGTATAGGCGGTTGAAGGTGGCTCGGTTGAGGACTTTGTATGTGTGGAGTTGAGGGTTGGTGGTGTTTATGTTATTTGGATCTTTCATCGCTAAATAAAGCGCTATTTTGATGGTCAAGGACTCAAGTTTATGGCTTTGGCCCTTTAGTGTCTTGATATAACATTGGTCCAATTCGAATCCAATACGGCCAATTGAATTATTGGAGTACTATTTATATGGATATCTTTGATCATATATATTAGTATATTTCTCAACAAGGATAATAAAGTCATACCATTAATTTATACTCCATTTTGGTGGAGGAATATGCCGATGGTATTGGTAGGCGATGAGTCAACTAAAGGAAAATATTGAGTTGATCTTACGGGTTAGCAATTACATAATTTTATATAGTGATTAGGTAAGGGTTCTTAAAAATTGAGTTTAGAGAGTAGTTGTACCAAAATTTCCCATTAAATATTCTAAAATATAATGTAGGTTGTTAATTTAGAGAATCAACCTATCACTTTCGTGAGTATCTATGAAATTATGGATCAGGGCAAGGGGGCTGGCTGCTGAGGAGGTGACGAATAAAAAACAAAGGTAGGTAGGAGGGTAAACATAGAAGATCCGAATGACAAAAGGAGCCAATTAAAAGGCGTAAAGGGCTCAACTTGCATATAGCAGTTGCCCTTTTATGGTCAAGTAGCAGTATGAACCACGTATGTTGGGTATTGCATCTAGAGCAGAGATGGAAATTGAGATAGATATGGGCCATTTGCATGCATTATAATATTCCCACTTATTTCCCATTATAATCTGTACAGACTATCTAGTACTTTTCCATAAACGTAGAGGTATCTTTTAGGGGCGAAGAGATTTTATAGCTTAATCTCTACTTGAGAAAGAATCAGTGGCGTTTTCAGAAAAATATTAGAAGGGGTTCACTATTTCAATAATAATTCTTTTTAGTAATTAATATTTTTTTAATAATAGCGGGTTGAAATAATTTTTGTTTAATAATAGCAGGTCGAAATTTTTTTTTTTCTCCGAATCAATAGGAAGTTTATTCAAATGAACTTAAGCATTAGGATTGGCATTGGAAGGCATGGAAGCACAACCACTTCCACTTATGTCTCCTTGAAATTGAGAAAATCTTTTTTTTTTGGGAAAGTAAGATGAGATTTTATTACTTCCAAAAGGATAAAACAATAATGTACAAGGCAGTCAAGTTGCACCCTAACAACACATCACAACACACTACCATCTGTTTTAACCAATAAACAACATGAAAACTGGAAAAAACAGAGAGTTTACAACACCTATTACAACGACACAGAACACTTAAAAACTCATGACAGATAATTTAAGTGATGTAAGAAGTAGTCCCTTGTCTTCTGGTTACTAGCAGCAGCGCCTCTTGTATATACATCATACACTACTTGTCTGGCAATGCTTGTGGTCTGTTGCACTCGATCTTGAAATAGTTTGCCATTTCTTTCTCTCCACACAGCGTAAACTACAGCTGAGAAAACTGCAGCAAACACGCGAGCTCGAGTCTGTCTTCCCTTTGCAATATTACAGGCTTGTAGTAGGAACTCCTCCCAATGGGTTGCTGTCATAGTCAGATGTAGCCAGTTCAGCATTTTGCACCTGAGTGAATTCACAATCAAAGAATATATGTGAAAAGTTTTCCTCTTTTTTCTTGCACAGGACACAAATGCTAGGTCCTTGGATGCCAATTTTCTGAAGATTTTGCCACGTAGGCAATCTTTCCAGGATGCAAAGCCATAAAATGAATTTCCATTTAGGAAAAGATAAAGAACACCAAACCAGAGATGACCAATTCTTCTTTTCAGTTGCAGGGAGCAATGGCTTGTACACAAGTCCCATTCTGTATTTAGAAGCACTCTGGTTAAAAACACTATCAGCGAGTTCATTTCTCAACTCAAATATTTTCTACACTAACCATGAAGCCTGAGTAGGTTTAGTAACAGACCAGAAAGTTCCATGTTTCATATAATAGGCATTTATTCACCTAACCCAGAGCTTCTGTTGGTGATGTTGCATATCCCATAATAGCTTCCTAAGTGAAGCTTTGTTCCAGATTGACAGATTAAAAACACAAAGGCCACCCCTGTTTGCAGGTAGACAAACAGAACTCCAAGCAACCAGAGCTCTACTGCTAGGATCAGCTGAACCAGTCCACAAAAATCTCCTACATAACTGCTCAATTCTATGAGTAACAGACACTGGGATATTAAAGAATTGAACACATTAACTGTTCATGGCAAATAGAACAGACTTGATCAACTGGAGTCTTCCTGCATAAGAGAGGAACTTTGTAGTCCAAGATTGAATTCTACATGTGATTCTCTGCACAAGAGGGTCATAGTAGCTAGCTTGACGCCTCTTTGAGGTAAGGGGAATGCCTAAATATCTGAATGGAAGTTCACCTCATTACATCCCCAAAAGATTAAGGATTTCATTCTGATCACTAGCAGATGCACCACCAAAGTAAACCTCAGATTTATTGTTGTTTGCACACAGTCCAGAGCATTCCGAGAATAACTGAAATTGCTTAAAGAGCAGCTGAACAGACACACTGTCCCCTCTAGAGAAAAGTAACAAGTCATCTGCAAATATGTTGTGCACAAGCTCAAATCTTTTACACCTAGGATGGAATCTGAAGCCAGCTTGATTTTTCATAACTTTCAAACACCTAGACAAATACTCCATAGCAATCACAAACAGATAAGGGGAGATGGGGTCCCCTTGTCTAAGGCCTCTCTTAGCTGTGAAGGGTTGCAGAGGGACACCATTGAAAAGAAGGGGATAGCTGACAGTGCAGATACACATCTTAACCCAGTTCACAAATTTAATAGGGAAGTGCAGGCCAAGGAGCACTTGCTCAAGAAAACACCACTCCACTGAAGCATATACTTTCCTCAAGTCAACTTTTAAGATGCATCTAGGAAAAATGTTTTTTCTTCCATAAAATTTAATCAATTCATGAGCTAAAATGATAATTCCCAATAAATCTGTTTTTAATAAAAGCAGACTGTTCTTGACTTACCAAGCTATCTAACACACTACACAATCTATTAGCCAAAGCTTTAGATAATATCTTGTATAGTATATTGCAGCAAGCAATAGGGCGAAAGTCACTCACCCGAAGAGGATTTTCCTTTTTAGGTACCAATGTGACAGATGCACAGTTCATTGCCCTGAGTAACTTACCAGAGTGGAAAGTACTCTGAATAGCTTTAGTCACTTCCTGTCCAATAATATGCCAAGATGCTTTATAAAAACCAGCAGTGAATCCATCAGACCAGGGTTCTTGTCTTCATCCATATCCCAGAGAGCTGCTTTTATTTCCTGATTAGAGAAGGGTTCACATAGCTTAATTTGTTGGTCAACAGATAACACATCCCCTTTTGCTAGAATACTAGGATCAACAGAGGGTAGCTCCTCAGCTGCAGAACCCATAAGATTCTGGAAGAATTGTTGAAACTCTTGCTGAATATCTTGTTTTTCAGTAATATGTACACCCTGAACATTATGGATAGAAATGATCTTATTATGAGCTCTTCTAGACTTAACACAAGCATGGAAATAGCTTGTGTTAGAGTCTCCAGTTTTCATCCAGTTAATCCTGGATTTTTGTTTCAAGAATTTCTCCTCCATATGAAGAAGATGCTCAAAGTGAGTATTAGCAATTTTCTCATCATTTATCAGGTCAGGATCAAATAAATTGCTTTTTAAAACAGTCCAGCTTGTTTCTGGCCTCATTTATCCTCCCTCCCATATTACTGTAATATAGTTCAGAGTTTCTCAAATGCTTTCTCAGGTTCTTATGCTTTTGGATTGCTTTGAACATAAGAGATCCACTCCCCTCAAACTGCCAACCTTCTTTCAATATAGTCTCAAAAGATTCATTTTGTGTCCAAACATTAAAAAACCTAAAAGGTTTCTTACCAGAATCATCATCATGCAACAAATGAATAATACCAGGGGAATGATCAGAAATAGAAGAGACAAGGAATTCAACTTCTACAGCAGGGTAGCTAGAAAACCATGCACCATTCCCAAGAACACGATCAAGTCTGCTATAAACCCTATTTGTCTCATTCTGCTTATTACACCAAGTGAATTCAGAGCCTGTACTTCTGATATCCTCCAAACCAAGTGAAGAACACAACAGTTATAATTCATCATTTCCAGAGTATCTGTTGCCAGCTTTAACTCTTTCACTCACTTGCAAGGTAGAATTATAATCACCCCCCAATATCCAAGGCATATCAATGGAACTCCCCATTTGCATAATCTCCTGCCAACATCTCTCTCTAGCAATCACACAGTTTTTTGCATAAACAGTAGTAACAAAGAAACTTTCACCAGAATTTAAAGTCAGCTTGAAGTGAATAAACTGATCAGTGGACTTCTCAATTAAAATGCTTGCAACTGAAGGGTCCCAATCAAGCAAAATTCTACCATTCACAGCTTGGTCATGATTACAATATGAAGACCAAGAGTTAGGAAGTTGTGTAACAACCTTACTCATTTTTGCAATTTTCACTCGAGTTTCAATCAAAACAGCAAAAGAGATAAAGTGCTAGATAATGAACTTTTTTACCTCCGTTTGCTTCTGGGGTTTATTTAACCCCCTCACATTCCAGAAGAGCATCTTCATTGGGAACAACCAGGATCTGGAGGCCTATGCACTGGAGCCTCCACCTCCTTATGTCTCCCATTCATCAAATTCACACCAGTATTACTGCCAAAGCTGATGACATGGCCTTGTAGACTGTAGTACTACAAAAATACCCTATCCTTCACTAGTCATAGTCACAGTTTCAAAATCCTGAGTCTGAAATATTGCAAAAGAATTTCCCACAAGCACTGAAGCTTGCTCTTGCTGTTTTTGGCTCTGAGTCTTCTCCATAGCCTTCCATCTCAATTCCTCAACTGATTGCAAGATATCAACTACTTGGAGTTGAGCCCACTCATTTTCCTCATCACAAGTAGGAGAGGACATGTGTGCTGTAGCTTGCTGAGGAGCACCAGCTTGCTCCCCTGGTTGCTGCCTAGGCCTCCAAGTAGCATTGTTCTTTCTTCTTCTCACTCTTTTGAACTTTGCAGGGAAGGTTCCCTGCTCTCCAGTAGCAGCAGAGGTTGTAGAAGCTGAGTGTAGACCACATTTCTCAGAAACATGGCCAAATTTTCTACAAGACTGACAAAAGGCTGGCTTCCATTCAAAATGCACAGCTTGTTTCATCATTGTGCCATCATCTGCTTGGAACAACACTTCCTTAGGGTAAGGCAAAGTGATGTCCACATCAATAAGAAGACGAGCAAAAGATATCCTTTCTTGTTCAGCAGTAACCCTATCTACATGTAGAGGTTTACCAACACAACTTCCCAACCTGCTAAGAGAGTCCAGTGACCAACATTGCAGAGGTAGGTGTGGGAACAGGACCCAAAGAGGCACAGTACGATAGGTTGGAGGATCCATTTTAAAATCACTGTCCCATTCAAGCAAAATGAAGGGTTTTGAATTAAAGGCATAGGGACCTCGAGCTAAGACATCACACATATCCTGATCAGATGCAAATTTGAATATGAAATAACCCTTCTCATGTGAGTAACATTTGGGTTTAGCAACAAAATTCCAGTGGGTTTGCACATAATTTTCCATCTAACTAAAATAAGGTTCATCACCCAGTACAAAACCAATAAGAGAAGTCGCCCATTTTTCTCTTCTTTCTCTATCTCAAATTTAAGTAATTTAGCAACTGGTTTACCTTCTTTCATAACAGGTAGTATATCTTTCAGGTTTGTTGTTTCAGTAGGAATATGGTTAGCAACAATGTTCACAAAATTTTCATTTTCAGGAGGGGAAATTACCTCTGGAATTGAATTAATCGGAGTTGGGACCTGAGCTGAAGAAGGAGATGGTGTTGATCGCGAAATCGCAACCTGAGGTTCGATCAGAGCCGAAGTCGGCGTGACCAAACCAGACGTACTAGCACCACCTGAAGGAGGCGTGGGAATCATAATCAGGCGTTGTTAAGCATGGGGGCAAGGATTAGTCCCTGAATCCTCAAACCCTGGTAGCCTCTTTGACAATAAACTAAGATCACCCAAATCCTCGTTATCCCCCTCCGAGTTCTCAGAAACATCAGATTCAACAATAGGGTCGAGAGGAGTCGCACCCAGGAAGTCACGGAGTGGCACAAAAACACGTTTACCCGCAGCTTTCCCCATTAATGGCGGTGGTGGTGCACGATAGCGAGTTCAGCTTATCATGCGCCCTCAGAGCATTCTTTAGAGAGAGAGGCAACGTCAGTAAATTTTTGAAATACAAATTGAGAAAATCTTTGTGACAATGGAGATTTCCTTATCAAAAATTTGTCCATAACATCTATTAGAAAGAATATCTAGATTAACATTATGTGAAATATCAACCCGTAACATTTAAATATATAGTTTTTGTAATCAAATATTTATTCACCAAAGAGCATATAGCAATCTAGACAAGAATCATTGCAAAAAGTAATATATACTCTATATTAATTCACCAAAAAAACCCCATTAATTAATTCATTTCAGAAAAGATAAAATTTAATCAACAAACCCTAATTTTTAAATCACTCTATTCAAATTTTACAATCTCACAAAGATTCTAAGATAAGTACATAAGACATAACTAATCATACATAAATTTCCTAGAATAGCATATGATTTTGAGTCTTTGACAAAGTTAAACTAGCTTAATTCATTAATATAACTGATAATTGATTACGTAAATCAAACCAAAACAGATTGCAAACCGCAAAAAAAAAATAAAAATAAAAATAATTATTCATTACAACATATTCTATTTTACTTTACTAATTTCAAAACTCCAGTATTCCAATTTTATATCCTGATATACTCCAACTTTTCAAACGTTTACTGCAATTAACACTCATTTCTTTGCCATGAAAAGAGAGAGTGAGTGAGAGTAGGAGAGTTGGATACAAAAAGGACGAAAGATTCTTTTTTTTTTAAAGGAAAAAAAAATTTCCTTCACTTTTCCTTTTTGACAGGCAAAAGAAGTCTTCCAAAATATGTAGCAAGTTATCAATCAACCAGAATGAGTGGCTGAGATTAAGTGTAAGCATCTAAGGGTTGAGATTATAAAAAGCAAGTCCACTACACGGTGTAGCACAACATATGAGAAGCGCCCCTTTTATGGACTAAAGAGATTTCACAGCTTAAATCTCTACTTGAGCAAGAAATAACAGCACAAGAAAACAAAGGTGCGTGCAATTTTATCAACCAAACATGAAAGAGACAATAGGATGAGTGATAAGTGGCCCACTTTCATAACCCAGTGGTCAAGGGTTTGAATCCTCATCTATATATGGAGAATAAAACCTCCTCTATTTTTTCTTTTTAGCGAGGGTCATCTCCTCTACTTAAACCCGTTATTCATGTGGATTGATTTGCCCGACGTGTGTTGTTTGCGGGTTATTGCATGCGTCATTGTAGCAAAAATATATATATATATATATATATATATATATATATATATATATATATATACAGAAAAGAAAAACATGATTGAGACGGAGGGTAGAATTTGGAAATAGGATTCAACCTCCGCGTGAAATTGAGACCTCAAAGAGGCCGATATAGGCCCAATCTGCGCATAAACGGCTTGGGTTAAGGATTCACATAAATGTGGCCTGTCCACTGGCTGAGGAGAAAGCGACCTAATTGAGGAGTTAATGCGTTTACCTTAGGAAAGGTGGATAATGGAGTTGACAAAATGGGCCAGCATGGATTGTTATACGTTTTGTGGATTGCTTTCTTGGCTTATTTGTCAACTCTTGCCAACAATAGCAGTTGCTACACACTTGTTGACAATGAAGAGCAAAAGAAGAGCCTTGTGATCCAATATACTGTGGTTTGGTCTTTGATTGCCAGTACCCTTCATGATAGGTTGGCTGCCCCTGAGATTTTGGTTCCTGTTGCGCTTATTTTTACTATAACCGTCTTAAAGATCAGGGAAAGAAAGCGTGCCTTACTGTCTGCCACTCGATCCTCGTTTGGTATGGCTAGTCATTAAAATCATCTCTGATTTCTCTAAATGCAAACAAAAACAGAATAAGGAGAAGCAGTACAAGCCATATTGTAAAGGAGTCCATTGGATCACAAGAAGTTCAAGTTTTATCCCACGATGTTGCGGCCTGCCATTATGAGTTTATGACCACCGAAGTGAATGGGGCGCAAAGGTAAGCCCGTTAACCTTTTTCTTTTAAATTATTCACATAAATGATTTGGTTGAGCCCATAAAATAACAGTGTGTAGCCACCTTCCTACTTTATCTGGAGTCACCCCCTAATAGTGGAGTCACCACATACTTTACCTGGAGCCACCCATCTACTTCACCTGGAGCCACCCCCTACTTCATCCGGAGTCATCCTCAAATTTACTTGGTCCACGATGGACTAAGTCCACACAAAACATGCTGGTTACAAAACACTCATATAATTTGGGACAGAGAAAGTAATCATTTTTCATATGCTAATGTTGATTTAAGGACAGAATCATATTTTACCAGTTGCTTGGTATATATTATTACTTCATAAGACCGTGTTTGCTGAGAATGTAAGTAACATCGATAAAATGTTGAAATGATTTTCCTCTATAACTCCCACTGTATCATGTTTACTAAAATAGCCAACAATTATGATTTATGCGCAGTTGGGCTTTCGATTTGGATCATTGTCCGAAGATTTCAACATGGGCTACCGGATGTATTGTATGGGGTGGAAGTCCATATTTTGCCACCCAGAGAGGCCGGCCTTTCTAGGGGTAGGGGATTCACCAGTGACCTTAATTGGTCTACTGGGCCAGAACAAGAGGTGGATGCATGGGCTTCTTGATGATTTTATTTGGAGATACAATACCATTACATTGGGCGTGAGGAAGTTGGGCCTATTAATGGCCCTTCTCACTTGAGGAACTCAATTGGCCCATGAGACCAGTGTGTAAGAAATGAGCATAAAATTACAATTATTTTCGGTCAAAATAGTTGGAGACCGTAAAAAAATAAATGTAAAAAACAGATGGAGTATCATATATTGTTCCAAGTATATATATGTACTAGCTAGCTAGTATGGTTCATAGGTTAGCCGGAAGAAATTAAGATGATTTTTGGATGAGGATTAACAAGATTAAAAGTACCGATCATATGGGAAATAAGACATGTAGGACAAGTGAAGTGATGATCATAGTAGCTGGGACCTGAATTAAGGAACTATTTTAAGGGTATGTTTGGAATGAGGGTAAAGATTAAAGGGGTAATAGATAGAATTATAGGCTAAAATGGGAGGTGTGGGAGATGGTGGGTGTTAGATTTTGTGAAGAGTAGGGTAATCTTTCCCCCCCATTTGGGGATAAAAGTTACATACCCTCCCCCTAGAGTAATGCATTACCCCCCTTCTCCCTTCATTTTCTCCATTGTCCCCTTAATCATTACCCTACCACCACCTCCACCTTTTTATTTTATCCTTTAATTTGCTCCATTACCCCTTTAATCATTACCCTCAATCGAAATATGCCCTAAAAAAGAACGTTCTGAACAACAACAGATGATTAAGAAATAATTAAAGGGTCAATTATGGAGTATATGAATAATAATTGTATAGTGTACTTATCTTAATGTTTACAGTTCATACTATTGATTCCGCAATTTGCTCTGCAAGGAAAACATCTATTCGAGGAAGAGAAAATGGAGAAGTTTAAACAGTGAAATTTTTAATATGCTTCTCAGGTCCCAATAAGATGTAGACATGATTAATTACTTGATCTAATATTAATGTAAAAGAGATGAAGTTGACTTTCTTTTTCAAGTGTGAATTTTACATGCTTATGCTTGTTTCGCAACAGTTGTGTAGTTGAGGTTAAAGTATTATGCGAAACAATCGAAGCATCACAATTATTCCGAAAAAGTAAGAAGTAATTGGCTTGTTTTGTTTTTCGTCAGATATTTATATAGGACTCATGGGCTGAGCTAACTTTTTCTCTCTTTTTTTTTTATATGATAGTTGGTAGTCTATTTTATTAAATGGAAAATAAATAAGAGTCAAAGCTCGTACATCTAAAGAATCAAAACTCATACACTCATCAAATTCAAACAAAAACACATTGCACAAATGCCACACACCTAAGAGAGCAAACATTGCACAAGTCCACTAAAATAGTTTCACACAAATTGTGATATCCCAATTGCATAGCTAATTAAAATGTCTTGAGTGCCTATGAGTCTTTCAGGACTTCGCTTTAGAAAAACACCTTCGGCTCACGTCTGGGAACTTTTAGCCAGAGCACCCCATTCTTGAACTCAGCTGAGACCCCTGTAGTCGGGTATAAATCCTCATTCACCGTGAGTCTCCCTTCATACACCCTCGTTGGCAAGTTCCCCTCTTCTCCATTAAAACACATATCCTTTATTTCTCTAGCTTTAAACACTATCACGTTCGTGCCTGGTATTATTGTCACACCCTTCTTCCCATCAACAACACCAGGTGTATCCATCGTCAACATTAACGCTTCCTTTGTAGACATGCTTCTCTCGTAGCGATCCACCCCGCTTGATACAAAGGGATTACAACAGACAGACTTTGATGAATCTGTTAGATCATCCTTCTCCAAACACACAGGGGTCCCTTGGAACTTCACACCCCCACTACAAGCATAAAACAACACAATTCAACTTAAATTCAAACAACAATAGTAATGAGTACGCATTAAATATCAAACAGCGATGCTAGCAAATTAAACTATACCTGCGCACAGTCAACTAGAGGACACCATTAACCAGTTCCGGATGACAATCCAATGCATGGAATCCATCGCAGCGAAAATAAAGAGTGCTAGTATAAGTCCTTGCTGGTGAATATTAAAGAATATTATAGTTAAGATATAATGAGATTATTCTAGATAAACTATAATATTCTCTAATGATATATTATTAATGATATACAGTAAACCCTCAAGGGAAATTTACCAAACAGTATGGTATTAGAGCCTACTTCTCAAACCCTACCTATCTCTCAAATATAGTCGTGCACAACCGTGACCTAAGACCTCGGTCGTCCGCTCCACCTCTCGCCGACCACCGATGTGACCTGTCACCACCGCAGCACAGTCCTGGCCTGCTCAGTCGGACCATCTTCCCCTTCGCCCGAAGCTTCCGCCAGCGCCATCACTCCTTTCTCCCGGCCTAGCCGTGAGTGCTCCTTGGTCACGGTATCCCTTCTCACCGTGGACTTCTCTTACTGCTTCTTCTATTCTTGTTCTTCTTGTTCTTGTTTATTTTGCTTTACTTGTTGTTGTTATTATGGCTGGTGATGATGATGTCCTCCCTAATCCCAACCCAAACCCTAATCCTCCCCCTAATCCCACTGACCGGCCGGCCCTATGGTATTCACAACATTAAAACATATATTTCCTTAACCCTTGACTTGGCTCACCTTAATTATGATGCATGGAAAGAATTGTTTAAAACACACTGCTTAAGTTTTGGGGTGTTGGGACATATAGATGGAACCTCTGTGGCCTCGAGACCCAATGATATTGAATGGAAACGTGTTGATGGCTTTGTTAAACTGTGGATCTATGGCACTATAACACCTAGCCTGCTTACCCTAATCTTAAAAACAAAAGTTACAGCTCAGACTCTTTGGCTTACCCTAGAACAATTGTTCCATGATAACAAAGATGCTCGAGCCCTCAAACTTGAAAACGAACTCATTAATATAGACCAGGGTACCATGTCCGTTCATGACTATTGCCATAGAATCAAGACCATTACAGATTTGCTTGAAAATATTAAACGACCCGTCCCGAGCGTCAAATTGTTAGCCATACTATTAATGGATTGAATGCTGATTTTGAGAACATTTATAATGTCATCCAGCACCACAAACCCGTTCCCCACCTTCCTACAATGTCGATCCATGCTCCTTTTAGAGGAGCAACGTCTTGCTAAAGCTCCAAAAAGTCAATCCCGGCACCATGACCACTCCTCCTCATCCATGGTCCTTTATTCCCAACCCCAACCCTCCTACCCTTACCCCTACCCGACACCTCCCTCCGCCTACTTCACCCCGTCCCTCAACCCCCCGCCCACGGCCTACCCCCCTCCACCACCGCCGGCCTACCCCACTCACTCCACCCCGTCACTCTACCCGTCCCCCTTTCCCACCTATCCCCCATATTACCCAATCGCCCCACCTCCAACACCTTCCCCATCCCTCCTCCCACCTGCTGCCAGCCCCACCATGGCCCCACCCACCACCAACAACAACTCCAAAAAGGGCCGTAACAACAACAGGTACAACAAGAACAAGGGGAACGGGTCCGATAGCCCGCAGCAGGCCCAAACCGCGCCAGCGCAGCCCGCGCAACCCACCTTGCCCGATTTCTGGGTCCCGACACATGCACCGCCGGGGGGGTGGCCGCACCAGCCACCTACCTCCCTCGCGCCGCCAGCCCAGTCTGCCGCCACTCCTGCCGCCGGTGGCGCTGGGATCCTCGGCCCAGCACAGATAGGTACACCCGCGGCCCACCTAGCCCAGGCCCCGGCCGTCAGCCCCGCAGCCCAAGGAGCCGGGATGGTCACCCCGTGGACTTGGTTCGCTCCGGCGCCCTCGTCCGCCTATTCTACTGCTGTGGAGCCCACTAACTTGCCACATGTTTTCAATACCTTGTCTTTGCAGGACCCCAGACAAGTCGGGTGGTACATGGATACGGGAGCAACAACCCACTTGACGTCCCAGCCAGGTATACTTAGTACTGTTTTTAATTCGAGCATTGCTAATTCAGTAACTGTTGGTAATGGTTCCCAAATTCCTGTGACATGCATGGGCAACTCCTCTATACCTTCCACTTTCCGTCCCCTCCACCTTCAAAATGTCTGTGTCGCCCCTCACATCATCAACAATCTTGTGTCAGTGCGTCGTTTCGTTAGAGATAATTGGTGTGTCGTTGAATTTGACCCTTTTGGTTTTTCTGTGAAGGACTTTCTGACGAGGCACCACCTCCTTCGATGTGATAGCACAGGGGACCTCTATCCAGTCACAAACAACTCTTCTACCACCACATCTCCCACAGCTTTCCTCACCTGCAGCCGGTCCACATGGCATCAACGTCTTGGGCACCCCGGCGACTCTATCATTCAGTCTTTAGCTAAACATGGTTTTATTGAGTGTAACATGGTTTTATTGAGTTGTCATGCATGTCAACTAGGAAAGCATGTTAGACTCCCTTTTTATTCCTCTACAACTGTCGTTCACTCCCCCTTTGACATTGTTCACTCCGATGTTTGGACCTCCCCCGTTCCCAGTGTTAGCGATATACGCTATTATGTCATTTTCTTAGACCATTATTCACAATTTTTATGGGTTTATGATAAGTCATATTTTATATATATTTTCTCCCCTATATTTAGTCCTTCTAGTTTATATTTATACTTTTATTTACGTTTTTACTCATTTTTATTATTTGTCACTTTATTTTCTAGTTTTACTCTTTTATATATTTTTGGCTTATTTTTACTTATCTTTATTTTTATAGAGTACAAGTGGATTAGAAGATGGAAAAGATATAATCGCGGGCCTATTCGCATTTCCGAATAGTTTTGACAGCTGATCGTATTTTCAGTATAACTTCTTCACACGGATTCCGAATTTAATGATTCAAAAGGCTACGAAAAGCCCTAAACGATACCGACAACTCTCTGGTTGTAAGTTTGTCCAGAATCAGATGTCTTCTTGGTCAAAATTAAAGACGAAGTCTGCTGATCACATGCTCTCAGCACAAGGCTAACAGTTTACAAATGGGAAAGGTTTCGGCCTTGTAATTATATGAAAGTGTAGTTTTAATCTATTACTAAGAGACAAACTTAAGTTGAAAGCCAGATGTGTTGGGCCCAAGTAAGTTCACGCCTATTTGCAAAGGAAGTCGGTGAAAGCGGTGGAAACCAAAAAAAAACTTAATAACAGGACATCAATAGCAATACAAGGGCTTTTTTGCCAA
Source organism: Tetragonia tetragonoides (assembly GCA_038025085.1). Classification (NCBI taxonomy): domain Eukaryota; kingdom Viridiplantae; phylum Streptophyta; class Magnoliopsida; order Caryophyllales; family Aizoaceae; genus Tetragonia; species Tetragonia tetragonoides. The sequence goes on along the minus strand of CM076144.1, from coordinate 38,939,791 downwards.
AAAAAAAAAAAGACGCAGACCAAAGAAAACACGCAGAAGAGAAGCAGACATGAGGAACGGCGATAGAGAGGAGCAAAGACGAACAGAACAGAGCCGATCTCTATGAGTTTTCCCTATCTTTTCTCTTTGCCTTTAATTAATATGCTTAGTGAGTAGATTCTTTATACTCAATAGAACTTAGTTGAACCCATGTAAAGACTATATCTAGAGACAAATTACTTGTTGGTTTGATTGAATAATTGTTCTTGTTAAATGTTTATGGCTATTTGGGTTTATTTATATATTGAATTCAGATTTAAATTGGTTGATTGCAAGCTTCTAATTTATGTTTGGGTTCTATTGCTAGTTGAATGCTTGTGTTCGTAATTGCATAAGTAGTTTGATATAAGTAGCAACTAATCTGTAGTGAGACGGTTAAGGTTCTGCATATAGGTTAGAGTAGCCATAATCTAAGTTAAATTAGACCCGCTAAGGTGCTCTAGTTGCTTAGGGTTAATGAAGTTTTACTAGTTCTTAATGCTATCGATAGATTAAATCACTTAGGTCGTACCAAGGGATTGTCTAATTGGTTAGACTCAGGTTTAGGACGCTCCAAGATTGAGTAATTAAGGTAGAACAGGGAGTTACCTTCGTAAGGTGACTCTACAGTTAACCCATTCGATTGAACAATTATATGTGTCGATGATAAGTTGAATTTACATGGTGGATACTATTTTCTATTGAGTACCTTTTATTCATTGGTTAAGTTTATTTTATAGACGCTAGTTGGTTGCCAGTTTAATTAGTTTAGTTAGCTTCTGTTATTATATCATTTCGTTTAGTTTAGTTTCAGAATTCATATTAGTTATTAGCTACTTTACCAACACAACCCCCCTTTGGTTACTATTTACTTATAGTTTATGTTCTGTTAATTGTTTTAGTATTTGTTCTTTTTAGTTCTTTTATCTACTTAGGTTAGATTAATTAGACGTGGATAACTGTTTTTGATTTACTTTCTCCCCGGCAAACACGTAATAATCTTTCTTCCTGCAAAGAGGTAAGTTCACTCGAAACAATAACAGGCAAAGAATTATTATCCCCTAAATAGACATATTTAAGATGAGAAGGCAATGGTTTTAGTTCTAACTCAGGGGCTTGCAAAAGAGAAGGTAACATCTTAGTATGAGAAATAGGTAACTCAAGCTTGGGTAAAACACGGCCTTCACTATGCAGTGAATCCATAGCCTTAATCATCTCAAATGTATTACCATGCAAAGGTACACAAAGAGAATCAGTTATCTTTGAATCTAAACTTCTACTAAGCACAATTTCTAACTCATCCTCATTCTCCAAGTCAAACATCTTTTGAGCATAATAATCAATGACATCAATAGAGAACAAATAATTCAGATCACTAGGAAATTTCATAGCATCAAAAATATTGAATTTAATCACATTACCATCAAATTCCATAGTTAAAGTTCCTTCATGCACATCTATTTTTGTTCTAGCAGTCTTTAAGAAGGGTCTTCCTAACAACAAAGTACTTTCTTTCAAATTACATTCATCACCCATATCATGAATATAGAAATCAGCAGGATATACCAACTCATTAACTTTAACTAGAATATCCTCTATCACACCATCTGGGTAAGCATTACTCCTGTCAGCTAGTTGTATGATTATTCCAGTTTTTTTCAATGGACCTAGATTCAAAGAGGCATATATTGATTTAGGCATGACATTAATAGAAGCTCCTAAATCTAACTTGGCTCTTTCAAATAGAGCCCCTCCTATTTTACAAGGAATAGTGAATGTGTCATTGTCTGGTTTATTTCCTGATGAGCAGTTATATTCTCTATCTTTGGAGATTCCTTGGTATGCTGATGTAGTAAATTACCTAGTTAGTAAGAATTTTTCTAGTGACTTGTCTAGAGCTCAGAAGGATAAGATAAAAGCTGAAGCTAAATATTACCTTTGGGATGAACCTTACTTGTGGGGATATTGTACTGATCAAATTGTAAGAAGATGTGTCCATCAATGTGAATTTCATTCTATCTTAAATTTCTGTCATACATATGAAAGTGGAGGACACTATGGACCTAAGAGATCTACTCATAAAGTGCTTGAATGTGGTTTCTTTTGGCCAGCTCTATTTAAAGATGCTTATTTATTTTGTAAGAATTGTGATAAATGCCAGAGAACAGGGAACTTAACTGGTAAGAGTCAAATGCCCTTGCATAATATATATGTGTGTGAAATCTTTGATGTGTGGGGTATTGATTTTATGGGTCCATTTCCTTCTTCTTACGGTAAGCTTTATATTCTTCTGGCTGTCGATTATGTATCTAAATGGGTTGAGGCTAAGGCCACTATAACTGATGATGGCAAAACTGTGGTTGATTTTATTAAGAGTTCTATCTTAAATAGGTTTGGATTTCCAAGAGCTATCATTAGTGACAGAGGTACACACTTTTGTAACCGCACTTTAGGCGCTTTGTTGGCAAAATATCATGTTGTTCATAGAATAGGCACAGCTTACCGCCCCCAAACAAGTGGACAAGCTGAAGTATCCAATAGGGAGATTAAGTACATAGTAGAGAAAATGGTTAACCCTAATAGGAAAGATTGGAGTTTACGTTTAGATGATGCCTTGTGGGCTTATAGGACAGCTTATAAAACACCCATTGGTATGTCTCCTTATCGTTTAGTTTTTGGGAAAGCTTGTCACTTACCAGTTTAGATTGAACATAAATCTTTTTGGGCGATAAAACAATGTAACTTTAATCTTGATGAGGCAGGTGAACAAAGAAAACTTGAGTTGCAGGAATTAGAGGAAATCAGGAGAGATGCGTATGAGAATTCTGTACTTTACAAAGAGAAAACAAAAGCTTATCCTGACAAACATCTTTCTAGGAAGAGTTTTAGTGTTGGTCAAAAAGTTTTGCTATTTAATTCTAGATTGAAACTTTTTCCAGGAAAACTACGTTCTAGATGGATAGGACCTTTTGTAGTTACTAACGTTTATGCTCATGGTGCAGTTGAAATACAAAGTTTAGAAACAGAGAAAATTTTCAAGGTAAATGGTCACAGGTTGAAGCCATATTACGACGGTTTTCAAGCACAAACAGTGGAAGAAATTAGTCTTGAAGAACCTTGAGCTTGGAGGACGTCTAGCCAAAGACATTAAAGAAAGACGCTGCTTGGGAGGCAACCCAGGGGAGTTTGTTCCTTTTACCTCTTTCTGTTATTTTATTTGGCGTGATTTTACTTTCTTTGCATTTATATGTTTACATTGGGGACAATGTAAATGATAAGTGTGGGGGGAGGATCATTTATGTCTTTTATTTGTTTTCATTTTGTCTTGTGTGTTGATTAAAAAAAATGGAAATTTATACAAAAAGTGAGTTTTTAAGCTTTACAGATTCATAACATGATTGAGTGAGTTGACTTGCTACCCGTGATTAACTAGTATAGCCATAATCATTAGAATTGGAGTGACTTATCTTGGTGGACACGATTAACATGTGAGATTTGAGCCTTTTTGGCTGAAACATTCATATCAGTCTCATTATGTTCTTTCATGTGTGATATTCTTCCATGGATTTGTTTCTCTAGAACTTGCATTGATTCTCTTTTGAGACCACATTGACACTTGCATGTATATGAAGATGATAAAGGCATTCTTTCTTGTGTAATGTGAGTTATATGAGCCAAATAGCCTACCTTACGATAATATTTCCATTTGTTGAACCCCTTTGAGCTTTATTGACCTTTTCAATTGTTATGAACCACGTTACAAGCCGATTTTATCCCAAACACATTTACTTACTTAGCCATAGGAACTAGTGGAGTATTGTGAATCATTAGCTTGTATGGATGTTCAAGGAATAAGTGTGGGGGTGTTCAATTATATTGTTGGCTATGATTGGAAGAAGATGGAACACAATGTAATTCAGATTTTATAAGTTCCATTGTTTTGAAATAAAAAAAAAAGAAGAAAAAAAGAGGTGAAAGCTCGAGAAAAAATATTCTGCATGTTATAAAGTACTGAACTTGTTGTGTAAGTTCCTCAAAAATGCTTGAATAAAAGATGTTAATGAGTTGTTGTTTTGAGGAACTGTTCCCTTAAGTTGTTCGTGGTGTAGTTAAGTTCTTGTTACTATGTAAAAGGTTGATATTGCAATGTTTGAAGTAAGTTGGAATTGGGGGATGAAGTTGCTGAATTTATGTTACTTATAGACATACTTTGTTTATGATTCATGTTGCTCCACTACTTTCCATGGCTTTTGAGCTAAATTCCCAAATATTGTCTCACCTTAACCTTGAGCCTCATTATAACCTTTAAAAAGACCTTTTGATTTATATCATGCATTGTGATCCCAGTGGTGGAGAATGAGAAGATATGCAAGCTTATGGTAGGACACTTTCATTGGAATGAATTTTTGAGTGGAACACATACCTTATGAAACACATGAGTGCTAGAGTGTCATATTATTCCCCGTGAGAGTCCACCAAGTGAACTCGTTCTGATTTGCGCATGATATTTGCTTGCTAATTAATCGTGGGTTTGTTTAAGAATTTTGGTTCATGACGTGTTATGACTTTTGAAGAGTTTGAACATTATCTTTGATTCTTTTTTTTCGACATGGGTAGTTAGATTTTGTTGAGTCAAAAGTGTGATTTTCCCGAGGACGGTCAAAGGCTAAGTGTGGGGGAATTTGATAAGTCATATTTTATATATATTTTCTCCCCTATATTTAGTCCTTCTAGTTTATATTTATACTTTTAATTACGTTTTTACTCGTTTTTATTATTTGTCACTTTATTTTCTAGTTATTCTCTTATACATTTTTGGCTTATTTTTACTTATCTTTATTTTTATAGAGTACAAGTGAATTAGAAGATGGAAAGGATATAATTGCGGGCCTATTCGCATTTCCGAATAGTTTTGACAGCTGATCGTATTTTCAGTATAACTTCTTCATACGGGCTTCGAATTTAATGATTCAAAAGGCTACGAAAAGCCCTAACGATACCGACAACTCTCTGGTTGTAAGTTTGTCCAGAATCAGATGTCTTCTTGGTCAAAATTAAAGACGAAGTCTGTTGATCACATGCTCTCAGCACAAGACTAACAGTTTACAAATGGGAAAGATTTCGGCCTTGTAATTATATGAAAGTGTAGTTTTAATCTATTACTAAGAGACAAACTTAAGTTGAAAGCCAGATGTGTTGGGCCCAAGTAAGTTCACGCCTATTTGCAAAGGAAGTCGGTGAAAGCGGTGGAAACCAAAAAAAAACTTAATAACAGGACATCAATAGCAATACAAGGGCTTTTTTGCCAAAAAAAAAGACGCAGACCAAAGAAAACACGCAGAAGAGAAGCAGACATGAGGAACGGCGATAGAGAGGAACAAAGACGAACAGAATAGTGCCGATCTCTATGAGTTTTCCCTATCTTTTCTCTTTGCCTTTAATTAATATGCTTAGTGAGTAGATTCTTTATACTCAATAGAACTTAGTTGAACCCATGTAAAGACTATATCTAGAGACAAATTACTTGTTGGTTTGATTGAATAATTGTTCTTGTTAAATGTTTATGGCTATTTGGGTTTATTTATATATTGAATTCAGATTTAAATTGGTTGATTGCAAGCTTCTAATTTATGTCTGGGTTCTATTGCTAGTTGAATGCTTGTGTTCGTAATTGCATAAGTAGTTTGATATAAGTAGCAACTAATCTGTAGTGAGACGGTTAAGGTTCTGCATATAGGTTAGAGTAGCCATAATCTAAGTTAAATTAGACCCGCTAAGGTGCTCTAGTTGCTTAGGGTTAATGAAGTTTTACTAGTTCTTAATGCTATCGATAGATTAAATCACTTAGGTCGTACCAAGGGATTGTCTAATTAGTTAGACTCAGCTTTAGGACGCTTCAAGATTGAGTAATTAAGGTAGAACGGGGAGTTACCTTCGTAAGGTGACTCTACAGTTAACCCATTCGATTGAACAGTTATATGTGTCGATGATAGGTTAAATTTACATGGTAGATACTATTTTCTATTGAGTACCTTTTATTCATTGGTTAAGTTTATTTTATAGACGCTAGTTGGTTGCCAGTTTAGTTAGTTTAGTTAGCTTCTGTTATTATATCATTTCGTTTAGTTTAGTTTTAGAATTAATATTAGTTATTAGCTACTTTACCAACACAACCCCCTTTGGTTACTATTTACTTATAGTTTATCATCTGTTAATTGTTTTAGTATTTGTTCTTTTTAGTTCTTTTATCTACTTAGGTTAGATTAATTAGACGTGGATAATTGTTTTTGATTTACTTTCTCCGTGGGAATGAACTTGTACTCATCCTATACTAGATTTTAGGTTAAGTATTGGATTTATTTTTGTTGTGCTCAACGACCACATCAGTTTATCCTCTCCGTCGAATAAGCGAAGCTTTATCTAAATTTCTTCATTTTCGTGCTTATGTTCGTACCCAATTTAATTGTGAAATAAAGGCCTTCCAATGTGATCATGGGGGGGAATTCGATAACACACCACTATTAAAACTGTTTGACACTCATGGTATGGTTATCCGGTTCTCTTGTCCTAAAACCTCTCAACAAAATGGGAAGTCTGAACGCATGCTTCGCACTATTAATAATATTGTGCGCACTCTTCTCTTCCAAGCCAACATTCCTGCCACCTATTGGGTCGAAGCCCTCCATATGGCCACTCAACTCCTCAACCTCCTACCTTCTACCGCCATCTCAAATGAAATTCCCTTCAATCGTCTCTTTAAACAAACCCCCTCCTATACTCACTTACGGGTTTTTGGGTGTCTGTGTTATCCCAACCTCTCATCCTCCACTCCTCACAAACTAGCTCCCCGATCTACTCCCTGTGTCTTCCTCGGCTACCCCTCTAACCACCTAGGTTACCGTTGTCTCGATCTTGCCTCTCGCAAAATTATCATCTGTCGTCACGTGATATTCGATGAGACCACTTTCCCTTTCTCAACTTTCACTCCCCCTACTCCATCCTCTTATGAGTTTCTCGACGACCCGGACCCCTCCCCCCTTTCCCACATTCTCCTCGACCCCCCCCCCCCGAGCTAGTCCTCACGCCCCACCCCATCCTCCCCCACTCCTCAAACTTCCCCACCAACCGCTCCAGCCACGGCACCCTTCTCCCCCGACGTGGCCGCTCCTCCTCCGAGGGTGACTCCGTCCCCCATAGCCTCCCACACGGCCCCTCCATCACCTCCCGTCTCCCCCACCAAACCTCAAACTCCACCTCCTCGCTCCCCACCTCACCTCCCTCCCACTCTCCCACACCACCATATGACCACTCGTGGCCAACTTGGTGTCTTTAAATCAAAGAAAATCTTCGACCTCCATGTCTCTACTTCCACCTCTCCCTCTCCCTCCCCTCTTCCCCGCTCTCATGTCCATGCCCTTAGGAACCAACACTGGCGGGCTGCTATGCAGTCTGAATATGATGCTCTTATTAAAAACAATACTTGGGACTTGGTACCCCGACCCCCAGGGGTCAATGTGGTTCGATCTATGTGGCTGTACAAGCACAAGTTCAACTCAGATGGGTCCCTAGAGCGCCACAAGGCTCGAGTGGTTGCCAATGGGAAGTCACAACGCCCTGGTATTGATTGTGATGAGACCTTCAGTCCTGTGGTCAAGCCTGCTACCATCCGGACTGTCCTTAGTTTGGCCTTGTCTCGAGATTGGCCCATTCACCAGCTCGATGTCAAGAATGCCTTTCTCCATGGGAATCTCCATGAGACAGTCTATATGCATCAGCCCCCTGGATTTCATGATTCTGTTCATCCTGACTATGTCTACAGGTTACGCAAATCCCTTTACGGATTGAAACAAGCTCCTCGGGCTTGGTACCAACAATTTGCGGAATACATGGGTCGTATTGGATTCAGCAACAACAAATCTGATTCCTCCCTCTTTGTGTACAGGCAGGGTGATAATATTGCATATCTTCTCTTATATGTTGATGATATTGTCCTTACAGCTTCCTCGAACGCTCTTCTTCGGCAGATCATTACATCTCTCAGCACTGAGTTTGCCATGACTGACCTGGGTCCTCTTCACTACTTCCTTGGCATCACGGCTACTCGGAACAACGCCGGGTTGTTCCTCTCTCAGCAGAGGTATGCTCTTGAGATTATTGAGCGTGCTCATATGTCCGAATGTAAGCCCTGCATCACACATGTGTACACAAAGTCCAAACTTGGCCCCGATGAACCCCAGTCGCGGACCCTTCATTATTTCGCAGCTTGGCTGGGGCGCTACAGTACCTCACTTTCACTCGGTCTGACATCTCGTATGGGGTGCAGCAGATTTGCCTATACATGCATGACCCTCGGGAGCCCCACTTCCTGGCTCTTAAGCGCATTCTGAGCTATATCCAGGGCACTCCAGACTTTGGCTTGCAGTTATACCCATCTGCCACTACCGGTCTCACTGGCGTATTCAGACGCTGACTGGGCCGGATGCCCGGACTCGCGTCATTCCACTTCCGGATACTGTGTCTTCTTGGGTGACAACCTCATATCCTGGTCCTCCAAACGCCAGGGTACTGTCTCCCGCTCTAGTGCCGAGGCCAAATATCGTGGCGTTGCCAATGCAGTGGCCGAGACCTGCTGGCTTCGCAACCTTCTTGTTGAGCTCCAATGTCCCATTGCTCGTGCTACCATGGTCTATTGTGACAACGTTAGTGCAGTCTACCTCTCCACTAAACCAGTTCAACACCAGCGCACGAAACACATTGAGATTGACATTCATTTTGTTCGAGAGAAGGTTGCCATTGGTCATGTTCGGGTCGTTCATGTGCCCTCTAGTTCTCAGTACGCTGATATCTTTACTAAGGGCCTTCCTTCTACTCTGTTTAATGACTTTCGCTCCAGTCTGAGCGTTCGTCGTTCTCCCGCTCCGACTGCGGGGGTGTGATAGATAATGTAATTATTAGGAAATTATTATTGTAAATACTTTATAGTTTCCTTATTAGCTTAGGCTTGTATCTAGGCCCATTATCTTGTAACCTAGTCTGTAATCCCTCAGTATCTAGCCGCTTTGATATGTGTGGTAATGGGAAGATAATTGAGATCAAAATTCCTTTTGTATTGGTGGAGATCAACGAAATTGAATTTAATCTAGGAAACTAAAAATTAATTTGTTTGGGTAGTTAAAAAGAGTGGTTAGCCGGATGAAATATGGTTTAAGACCTCCATCCGGCGGTTTAGCGGAAGCTTAGGGTTTTAGGCTACCAGGAAAGTAGCCGCTTGGTTGCGTTACAAGATCTCCGTATATTTACTCTAGTTATTTTTTTAATTATTTATTTTGTAACTCCAATCGTAGCTTTCGTTCATCTACCGCTACGATTGCGGGGGAGTGTTAGGAAATATTATTTTAGTACTCTTAGGAATATTATTCTAGTACTATTAGGAATATTATTCTAGATTAGCATATATTATAGAGATTATGTAATCTAGAGTTTCCATAACACTAGGACTCCCTACCTATAAATAGGGATCGATTACATCAATAATAATCAAGTATTCTATTATCTCACATATTAGAGAATATTATAGTTTATCTAGAATATTCTCATTAATTATATCTTTTAGAATATTTTGTATTAGGGTTTTACCATATGTAGGAGTCTTGTATCCCTATATATATGGTGATTACATATCAATAATATTCACCGATTGTGTGTGGGATTATTGTATTATCTTACATGGTATAGGGTGATTACATATCAATAATATTGACCGATTGTATGTGGGATTATTCTATTATCTTACATAATAGAATGAGTTTATCCATATTCTAAAAGATATAATGAGAATATTCTAGATAAACTATAATATTCTCTAATAGCACCAACCACCAAGAACCCATTCGGGATGAGGGTGTGCTTTTTTAGCACGCTCCCCGTCCTCCCAGAAAGCTGCTTCCTTTGTTTCATTATTCCGTAAGCAAACGCGCTTGCGGCCAACACCACCAATGTTATGAGGATTGAGGCCACACCTCCGACTCCGAGTAGTTCAGTAATTCCCATCATCGTTCTTTTAAATTTCTCTCTCAATGGTTTTGTCCTATCGCTCATATAATTATCTATATATACACCCTACCAAAGGGAACTTCTATAATACGACTACGCACTCTAAGATATATTCCGTAAGGCTAAAGCAGCAAGTTTATGAACAATATTTAGTAACTTCTACAGGAGCAAATATTTTCAATATTTAGTTACTTCTATAGGAACAAATATTTCCTTATAAGTATTGATTAAGATCTTTTGTTTGGAAACTGTAATACTATATTTTTTTTTGTTGGTGGAGTTGTTTTTCTTTTACGAAACTGATTGGTGACTTCTAATTTGTGCGGGCTTCTTCTTTTGGGCGGGCTTCTTCTTTTGGGCGGGCTTTTTTATTTGGGTCCACCTAGACTTGTTGCACGCAAGTTAGGGTGGGCGGGCACGCATACAAAAATTTGTGTGGACTTAGTCCATGGTGGACCAATAATTGGAGTCACCCCCTACTTCACCTAGAGGCATCCCCCTCTAAAAGTGGAGTCACACCCCTACTTCACCTAGAGTCACCCCTCAAATTTATACTTGGCACCACCCCTACTTTACATTGAGTCACCCCCTACTTTACCTGGAGCCACCCCTTCCTTCATCTGGAGCCACCCCTCAAAATTACTTAAAGTTACTTCACATGGAACAACCCCTTACTTTACCCGGAGTCACCCCCTACTTTACCTGGAGCCACTGTTCAAAATTACTTAATCCACGGTGAACTATGTCCACACAAGACATCACCACTACACAAAGAAGGTATAACATCGCTACATACATGTCGGTTTTGAGAAAACGGATGTTAATAATGACGCGGTGGCAAACTTGTAAATAACATAAAAGATCTAACGTCGGTTTTTGAAAAAAAAATGGATGTGGTAGACTATGACATCGGTTTTTCAAAAAAAACGATGTTGGAGGTCCAAGAAATTACATCAGTTATTCTCGAAAAAATGATGTTAAAGGCCCAATTTCTAAAGAGGGGATACAAAATCGCTTTATAGAAATAAAAGCGATGCCATAGAAGCTGAACTGATTTGGCTCCGTACTAAAGAACTACCCACGCCCTTTCCTCTAAGCCTAAGTCTGACCCTCTCACTTTCTCTCTCCTCCTGATTCTCCACCTCCTCTCTCATCATCTCTGACCCCTATTTTCGCCAACAGATCTGATGAATCTTCCCCACCTTTTACTCCATTGAAGCTGTGAGAGCTGAAATCGATTTGGTCGAAATTGATTCAAGTAAAATATCTAGGGTTTGTGGTCTTTCCATGTTCGAAAGCTTGCAAATCTGGGCAAGGTAACACGAAGAACGTCACTTTGGGCTCGTTGACTCGTTCCAGTTCTTTTCTGGGCACATTGAAACTCGTCCAATTTCTGATCGAGTAAATTCACTATCTAAGGTAATTTCTGGGTTTTGTTTTATTGATTGATGTTGCTTTTTCGAAATCTGGGTTTTATTTTATTGTTTGTTTGATTGTTTCGAGTTATTGGTTTTTGTTTTTGTGAAATTGCCATTATGACTGCCGAACTAAGTGATTGTAGTTCTGAAATTTATGGGTTGTGGTCTCGCTATAGGCTATGTTATACAATTACGTTTCATTTGAATTTTGTTGTTGTGAAGTGAACAAGTGCGTTGTTGAGACATTTTTGGGTGAAGCTCATCCGCCCATTTTGGCTAAATTAGATAAATTATGTTTCTGTTAAAGAAAGTGGAATATTGCTCTATATTAGCTCATTCACTGGAGTGGCTTGAGCTGCTAAATTTGGTTATAGAAAGTGGAATGTTGCTTAGATTAGTTCATACTTATAGAGTGGATTGGTTGTTTTAAAGAATTTGATAATTTTGTGATACTTTGGCTGATGTCTTTTGTAGTGTTGAATGTGACTGTGAAGATGGAAAATGGAAATGAAGAGGCAGTTTCTGTTAGGTTGTATGGACCAAACACTGAATATGTTATCAGTCAGGACTGCTGGTAGGTCTTGAATTGTCTAGCTTTCTTGTTACTTTAATCTTATCTTTTCAATAATGTTCTGAATTGATTGAAGTTCTAGATTGTGTAAGTAAGTGATACTTGATATGAAACAGTGAAGAACCTTGTTTGGGTTTACTTATTTTTTGGATTTATGATTTTGTATGACTCACTATATGACTAATGGTAATGGGGCACAGGCTGCAATAAATTTGGCTAATTCTGTTTTGTGTGTGCAAGGAGTCATATAGGAGTACTAAACATTGGTTAATAGTGAGAGGTAAACATTGGAACTCTTGTGAGCCATTTTCTGCCCTCGCATTTAATCCCTTCTAGAGGATCGATGTTCTAAAACTGCATCAAAATGAGAGCTTTTGACTTTTTTTTTTTTTTTTTTTTGCCTTTTGCAAGTGTTCTGAGTTTTCTGGCCCTTTTGGGTTTTAAGCTTTGGTATTTTACCCCACATAATGCTGATAGCTTCTCTCAGCACTTTTATTTAAGCACTCGCTTGTAAACTGCCGAGTTAGATGATGTTACTGGTGTTATTTTTTGCTGCTGGTTGCTGCTGTTTGTTGTTGTCGCTGCCGTTGGTTGCTGCTGTTTGCTACTGATGCTACTGTTGTTGCTGGAGCTGTTATTGTGTATTTTTTGGAGGTTGTATGACCTTTCTGGTAATTTGCTTTCTATGACCTATATGTATTGACCTTTGATTTTTAATTTTCTTTAAATGTTAGATCATATCAGGTTGTATGATCGCAGAGTAAATGAAAGACAGTATTGAACTTGATCATGATTTTATCATGTATTGCATATTAAAATTGCCCAAGAACAAAAGGAAATTCTGAAGTTTAGTATTATGATGCATACTTGTTGACATTGTGGGCTACTGGCTACTATGCATAGTAGTTTGCAATTCTTTTCCTTTGATTCATTTGACGGGTAGGAAATACTCATACTAGTGTATATGGTTAAGTTGCTTACTTGTTGCGCTGCTATAATTCGCAAAATGCAGATTGTGTCTTTGAATAATTGCCAACCATGCCGATAATTGTTGCTGTCTGAAGTCTTCTGTATCCACATATGAGGCTACTAGAAAAGTGTTCAGTTTCCCGAGCAAAAAACTAGAAAAGTGTTCAGTTTCAGCTGGCAAGTTGGGAGGACAGGGAGCTAAAGTGCCCTTCGTTCTTCGGTGTCAACTTACTACTACATACGGTTCAAAGACTTCAGGCGCCACAACAGCTTTCAAGCACTCTGGTTTTGTTATCGTCATTATTGTAGTTCAAACTCTCGCGGCTTCAACTAATTTGTAAATTTTGTATTAGAATATGCGTACAATGTTGAGTTTTGTTATTTTGTGGTGATATTGAATGAGAGATTAAGGACTTAGACATAAATTTCATTGTATTTGAATTGTACTTTAAATATTTATATATGCTGGCGTTTGATGTGAGAAATGTATCTATGAAGTCGGTTTTCTTAAAAAAACTGATGTGAAAGACATATCTACGAAATCGGTTTTCTCGGAAAACGGATGCGAAAAACACATATACAAAGTCGGTTTTCCAAAAAAGCGGTGTTGTATCACTACCTTTTACACCGGTTTTCACTAAAAAACAGATGTGGTATCCCATATTTTCACATCGGTTAAAAAAGCGGTGTAGTAGTCAGTACCTTACAACATCGCTCACTTACATATCGTTATTAAAACCGATGTCTAATGCATTAAAAAAGTGGTGTAACTATTTTTTGTAGTAGTGCATGCTGGGGCACGCAAGTTCTTGGTGACTTTAATTTGGCGGGCTTCTTCTTTTGGGTCCACCTAGACTTGCTGCATGCAAGTGCCACCACGTACCACCTAGTTAACAACCAAATCAGGACCTGAACTTTCTCAAAAAAATGGAATAAGGACCTGAATTATCTTCTTGCTGAAATAAGGACCTCAACCAAACGGACGTTTGGTTCCGTTTTCATTTTGCTGCGATGGCATGGTTTTTTGGCAAAAAGACGCATAAGCCCTCTCTTAGTCAAATAGAACCAACTGGCAATCTCTCTCAAACTTCACTCCCAATCTCTCTCCTCTCTCACCACTTATGGCATGGAGAGTTGCCTGAGTTGGAGACTGTTGTAGCAACAACTTCTCATCAGCATGTTCATGACCATACATCCACACCAACTTGACCACCAATCAAATAATTAAGAAACGACAAGCTGAAAATGGTAGAACCAAAACACCATTGCTAGATGTGCAAATCGAAAACCCAACTGAAATCCAACAATAAAATGCAAAACCCACGAGATCAATCGCAACTTGAACCCACAAAAATCTAAAAATAGCTGAAATTAGAGAAGTCTAAAACATAACCCTAATGATAGAGAGGAGGGGCAAATTGCCAATTTGGTATGGTACTGAAACAATTTTGTCGTATATGTATACGTGAGTATTTCATTTTTTGGTGCCAAGAGTCAGGTAGATGATGCTCCGATACCATAGTTGTTCGTCCATTCTGTTCATTAAGCCCACAAAGTTTTGGGTTTTAGATTTGAAACATTAAAAAAAAAAAACAAAAAACAAAATGTATGTGAGTGGTATTTGGAGTTGATCGGGAAAATTAGACACCCAGCCCACAAATTTATCCCTGCTTCTTCATCTATCCTCCATTAGCGAAGGAGATTTAGCAGCTATAGTTTAATTTCATGGTTTTCAAACTAAATGCAAAAACCCAAGTCTGGCATTTTGGTTAGTCGCGATTTGTTGTGGGCTCGGAGTGGAGGAATCGAAACTCGTTCGTCGAAACTATCTTCTCATCCCTCTGCCCCGTCCATGGCTGTAGCCAAGAGGAGAGAGAGGGGGCTACGAGGGAGAACAATGAATGCAGAACGGTGCCCCCATCCCATTTAATTTGGCCTCACCCTTTTTATTTTATATATCCTTTATTTTTACTCTGTCAAAAATCCATTTGATGAAACGGAGGCTAACGTTGTTATAATGAGGTCCTTATTCTTTCAGTTTTAAAGTTGAGGTCCTTGTTCCAATTTTTGGTGAAAGTTCAGGTCCTTATTTGGTTGTTAACTCCTAGAATCTTACATGCTTCTATAGCTCGATCTCTAATTGAGTAAGCATTCACAAATACTCCCTTCGTTTCACCATGATATTTACACTTCTTTTTTTCAAGGTCAAAGTTCACAAACTTTGACCATGAATTAGTGAAAAAAGATTTATAATGTAAAAATGCTATTGTTAGATTCATTTTAAGAAAAACTTTTAAAAACTTATAATTTTATAATTTATAAATGTATATAATTACAATTATCTACGGTCAAAGTGGTGCATTGGAGACCGTGAAAAAGGAAATGTAAACATCTTCATGCAACGAAGGGAGTATATGAATAAGGATAACTTGCAGAAGAAAATCCCTCTCTTTCAATCATATCCTGAAAAGTGAACAGTCTCGCTCGTGCCTGCTCAAGATCACCAGCTACACAATATGCTTCAATCAACAGTGCCCATGCCTTGTAATTCAGGATTAAGCCATCTGACTCAGCTTCCAACATAACTTCCAAGTCCTAACTGCACACCCGCATCCACCCCATAATGGTCAAACATTGAAGAACATCATAGTGAAAAATGAAAACAGTTAATTAAAACAATTTATGAAACTTCAAAAATCTACAAAGGAACCGGTTCAAAAAAAAGGCACTCACTTTAAACTTGCCACTCATAAGGAGGCCACCAGAATATCAGATAGGTTTTAAACCCTAATATAATCATATACATATATACACCTATGTCTGTCTGAAATCTGAATCCACATCCTAATCACTTCAAACAATTATAGTAAGAATCAGAAACAGAAAAATATATCATCTCAGATGCCTTGAACACATGAAGCCTGTGAAAGGCCAGTCAGACAACACAAGATTCATCGGTCATAAACTGAGCAAAAAGAAGTGGACAATGATTTCAAAGATCAAACGAAATTGAAGCACAAATGCCAGTTTTTATCAGTCACAGCAATCAGATCACTCAGTTCGAACTGATACAGGCAAAGCAACTTATGGAACTTCAAACCTACAACGGCACCATAACAAAAAACAAAAAAATGCTGAGTATCAGAAAAGGCACTCACTTGTAAACTTGCCAGTCATAAGAGGACTGTACTTACTGCCTTTTCTGCTCTTACGCTAAAACTTCTACGCTACCTAGAGTACACAAGATGCTCCCATTAAGTTTTGATATTAACATATTTTTAAGGCGCACACTTCTCAAGCATTATTTTTTGGTACAATGCAAACATATGATTAACAAACTACTTACCTCATAAGCTCCTTGACTGGTTCTATCATTTGCATTTCCTATTTATTCTACGCTTCAACTTTAGGAGGTAGGCAATAAAGCAGATAGAGTATAAAACAAATTTTTCTGAGACCATGCAACCTGTAAAATTACCCCATCTTCTCCATCCTTTTACTTCAAAGGCTAATACTCCCAAGTCCCACCCCAGAAAGGACTTCTAGTGAGAGATATCTGCAAAAAAAGGAACCTAAGAATTCGACACAACCAAACAGATAAACAGGAAGGTGGTATTGTGCTACTCAGCGAGCTCCAAACTTTGTCAGGAAGAGGACTCACTACCTGTAGGTGGTATAGCCAAGAAACAGCCAAATAATATTTGGTATAAGAACAAATTCCACCATTAATAACAGCAACTTGGTGAATAAAATTTTACAACAAATCTTTTATTGAAATGTCACAGTTGAAACCATTCTCACATCTCAAATGATCCCATCAATTTAAATAGGCATGCTAGTACAAGGTTGAACATAAACATTTACAAATATAACACAAAAGACAAAGCCAGCGGTGATTTAACTTCTAAAAAGCACAATGCAAAATCAAACTCTTAGAAAGACAATTTAGGACCATTAGCT
Source organism: Tetragonia tetragonoides (assembly GCA_038025085.1). Lineage (NCBI taxonomy): Eukaryota > Viridiplantae > Streptophyta > Magnoliopsida > Caryophyllales > Aizoaceae > Tetragonia > Tetragonia tetragonoides. The sequence goes on along the minus strand of CM076144.1, from coordinate 38,922,802 downwards.
ACTGGAGCAAATGTTTATAACTTGTACGATTGTAGACACATAATGAACAATAAAGTTTTTCATGTCAACATTGTACAGTGTACAATAACTTCACCAGATAGGGTTTAAACCCTAACATAATCAGATATATGCCTATATCAAAATCCACATACTAATCACTTACAAACACTACTAAGTATTAGAAAGAGAAGAAGATTACTCATCTAAGAACTATTGGATACATGAAGCTACTAACCATTTCGAAACCAATCAACCCACTCAAGATACATCAGTCATAAATAGCCAGAAAAAAGTGGATAATGTTCTCAAATATCAAAAAAAAATTAAAGCAGAAATGCCAATTCTTACCAGTCACAGCAATCAGATCACTCAGCTCGAACTGATACAAGTAAAGCAACTTCATCAAAGATGGAGGTCTCATTGGCTTTCAAGTTAAATTGACCACAATCTATCTGAAAATGAACACGAAACGCAATCAATAGATGCAATTTGCATAAATTTTTTGTTATATCAAGCCAAAACTCAGAGACAGAGTTCGAAAACCCTAACAACAGGAAACAAAAACATACGAGTACTAAAGAAAAAGTGAAAACATTATATCAAAACATACTAGCGATATTATGGCGGATTCTAAATTTACACAAAATCAAAAGTACTGCCTAATTTGACCTCACGCCGTTATTGTAAGCATCCACTAGGGAAAGATCCATACTAGAAGATCCATGCTCAGGTAGGCAAGTTCCATTCCTGTCATCCCTAACTATTCTCTGAATCATGCTCCTGCTTCCAGTACCCCCAAAGGACTGACTGAGTACTGCTAAGTTCCTTGTAAATGCCTATTGCAATTCAAACTATGGATACAAAAGCTCACATTGTGGGGATGATGATGGTACACAATAAGGCTTTATATTCTATATGACCATTGCAATGTGAGCAACATGGCTCTCATATTCTAACTTCAGATTAACATCGAAAACCACAGTGACTTGTTCTTGACATAGTTTCTAATCTCACCTATGTAATGAGATCTTACTCTTGATCTAACGATTCTCGAGGTATTTTTCCTGTCAAAAGTTCCAGCATACACCACCAAATATATAGAGCTATATATCTAATCCCAATCGGAACACTAAATAGTTACAAAAGCTGCCTGCTTTATTTGTACTATTCATTGGAATAAAAAATCAATTAGCATTTTTCTTACATGAATTAATAAGCATTTGAGGCTGACTGATTTGAACTTTAACCCAATGCAAAACACTGGAAAACCAAATCTTCCCAGTGTTAGTTCTCACTTCTCATAATATTATCATAATCAACCATTTTCATAAAACATTGGAAACCCAGTAATCATCTATGTCATCAACCATATTCATATCCTCTTATTTTAATCTCTGATTTGTCATCATCAAATTTATTTTTCTTTGCTCTAATTTCAGATACCCAAAAAAGGAAAATCATCCACCAAATTCCCACAGCAGTGAGCTCCCCATTAGCAATCCGAGCAAATAATTGCATAATTTGACACAATCACAATTCTAAAAGAAGTTCAAACTTAAAAGAGGACATGCAACAATTCTAGCTGGTTAAATTAAACCGAACAAATTGATTATTAATAACCTAATTAATTGCACTCAATTCAATTCAATTCAACTAAAGATAATACTCCTGGCACAATACCTTGAGCCTTTAGGCAGAGGGAATGAACAGAACAATCAAACGGCAACTCGAATTTGATCGAAGCTCTAACATCACCAATGGAACGATAAAAAATATCTCATAGTTCAATTAGCATCGTTACAGTCATAGGAGGAGAAGCTCGTGATGATGATGGTGTGTTTGGTGTCACATAATCACATTCATGGTTCAATTAACCTTCCACATCACTTTTTTGTTAGCCGTTCAATCTCAGCCATTCATTTATTTTGCCAGTCCAAAGTCCATTGCACAACAAGTTAACCTCACATTTTTTTACCTTTTCTTTTTCTTTTTCTTTTTGTTTTTTTTTTTAAATTAAAACATTCAAGATTTGAAAGGGTGAGTAACTCTAAAGGTGTGCTTGGTAACCTCAGTTTAATGAGTAAAATGAAGCAAAATTTGAGAAAACTTTAAAATCTTTAAAAATTTGCTCTGTTTGGTTGTTAGTAAGGAAAACTGTGGAAAATTAAAAGTATGGAAATCTGTGGAAATCTCCTAGTTATAATTTGCCCAATTAGATTTCCATAGTTTTACTCTCAAAATCGATGGAAAATCTGTGAAAATATGAGGAAATCTAAAAAGAAAATCTTCATTCTACCATAGATTTCTACAATAACCAACCAAACAAAAGAAAACGATGTAAATCTCTTACATTTCTATAATATTTAAACCGATAAACCAAACAAGAAAATTATGTAGATTTTCATAGATTTACTTTTCTATAGTTTTCCTCATTTACAAAGTTCCCAAACATAGTGTAAATCTCTAATGTTGTTCATGAGACTCTATCTTCAGATCTGTTTTTTTTTTTTTTTTTGATAGAATATCTTCGGGTTTTTTTATGGAAGGTGATTCGTTTTACGCATATTGCTTTAATTTCCAAGTCGAAGGAAGGTGATTCGTTTTACGCATATTGCTCTAATAATTCCCAAGTCCAAGGAAGGTGATTCGTTTTACGCATATTGCTCTAATAATTCCCAAGTCGAAGAATCCTAATACAGTATCTCATTTTTGTCATATCAGCTTATGTAATGTTTTGTATCAATGAGTGTCTAAGGTTTTAAGAAATCGTCTTAAGAAAGTTCTCTCTCAAATGGCTTGACCATTTCAGGATGCTTTTTGATACAGAACTTTTATTCTAGGGCAGTTAAGTGCGGACAGTTGTCTTGCTTCTTGCCAATTAAGTGTTCTCATACTTTAAGCGGAAGAACTTTAAACTTGTGTAATCTTTTTATTTGAAGTTGCCTTTTATAAACTTGTGTAACCTTTTTATTTGAAGTTGTGTTTTATATTCTAATTTAAATTGAGAGGCATATCTTTGTTTTTTTCATTTGAGAGGTATAGTTTATTTCGTTTCCTTTTTTACTTGGATGTGAGATCTTGTTGAAATTTTGAGTAGTGTCCAAAATACCAATACTTGTTAAAAGTTGATGGCCTAAAAATAAGGTGATTATAGAATAGACTTTTGGAAGCACCACTTTTAGAATAGACTTTTTTTTTTTTTTTTTGATAGAATATCTTCGGGTTTTTTTATGGAAGGTGATTCGTTTTACGCATATTGCTTTAATTTCCAAGTCGAAGGAAGGTGATTCGTTTTACGCATATTGCTCTAATAATTCCCAAGTCCAAGGAAGGTGATTCGTTTTACGCATATTGCTCTAATAATTCCCAAGTCGAAGAATCCTAATACAGTATCTCATTTTTGTCATATCAGCTTATGTAATGTTTTGTATCAATGAGTGTCTAAGGTTTTAAGAAATCGTCTTAAGAAAGTTCTCTCTCAAATGGCTTGACCATTTCAGGATGCTTTTTGATACAGAACTTTTATTCTAGGGCAGTTAAGTGCGGACAGTTGTCTTGCTTCTTGCCAATTAAGTGTTCTCATACTTTAAGCGGAAGAACTTTAAACTTGTGTAATCTTTTTATTTGAAGTTGCCTTTTTATAAACTTGTGTAACCTTTTTATTTGAAGTTGTGTTTTATATTCTAATTTAAATTGAGAGGCATATCTTTGTTTTTTTCATTTGAGAGGTATAGTTTATTTCGTTTCCTTTTTTACTTGGATGTGAGATCTTGTTGAAATTTTGAGTAGTGTCCAAAATACCAATACTTGTTAAAAGTTGATGGCCTAAAAATAAGGTGATTATAGAATAGACTTTTGGAAGCACCACAGCAAAACCTATATTAGTATTTTTAAATAGGATGGTGATTGGTGAACCATATGCCCCATTCAAAACAAGTTGTGGTTTAAGGCAAGGTGACTAGCTATCGCCTTACCCATCATATAGAGGTATTTTCTTCTATCTTGCTGGTTGCTCAAGGCTTAGGAGCCACATTTGATAGAAGGCATGAAGGGCTTGTTAGCCATCGGTTGTTTTGCATTTATTTTTCTGTTGATGTTGCGTTGCTTTTCTTCCGGTCTTCCCTGAGTTCGTGTAGCTGTATAGCCTGTATTACAGATCGATTTTATCACTTATTTTTGTGAATAAGCTTCAGGACAAATGGTTAACCTTCACAAGTCATTTGTGCTTTTTAGTGATTCTAATGAAACTTAAGGAGTCGTTTCGCTTTTCTTCAAATGTGCCAATTCAAGAAAAGCATGGGTATTTGAGATATTTATTGCTTTAAGCTTTCGGATCACAAATAATTTTACATTGGATTTTTGCTAGATTCATTACAAATACTAATTTTAAATTAAATTAATTTCTATAATTTTTATTTTTATATTATAATTTATAAGTGGTCAAGGTAGTGTCTAATATCATGAAAAATACAACAATAAAGTTATTTGTGGTCTAAAAGAAATTTATAATAAAGAGTTGCTTGTCTTACTTCTTTTTTTTTTTTTTTTAACAAGAAGGTAAGAAGCTGCTTGTCTCAAAAGTTTTCATTACTAGATATGGGTGTGGGCCGTGTGGGCCAATCTTAGCATTTAGTAATAAGTGTAAGACTTGCTGACTTCTAGTTTGCGCTGAAGTTGAAAACTAGGGGTTGTCTTGGAAGGTTTATAACAGCATGTTTTGTGTGGACTTAGTCCACCGTGGACCAAGTGTTTTTGAGGAATGGTTCCAGGTAAAGTAGAGGGTGACTTCAGGTAAAGTAGGAGGTGACTCCAGGTAAAGTAATTTTGAGGGGTGGCTCCACGTGAAGTAAGGGGTGGCTCCAGGTAAAAGTAGGGGATGACTCCAAGTAAAGTAGGGAATAGCTCCAGGTGAAGTAATTTTGAATAATTTTGAGGAGGTGGCTCCACGTGAAGTAAGGGGTGGCTCCAGGTAAAGTAAGGGGTGGCTCCATGTAAAGTAGTGTGGTGCCAAGTATAAATTTGAGGGGAAGCTCTAGGTGAAGTAGGGGTGGCTCCACTATTAGAGGGAGGTGGCTCCATGTGAAGTAGGGGGTGACTCAAAGTATTGGTCCACCATGGACTAAGTCCACACAAGTTTTTATAGGTTCGTAATGGCAGCAATATTTAGATTAGGGGTGATATTGGGCTTGTATCATTGTATGTAATCAGGCTGTTGGTCTTAAGCTTTACAAAAATTGTGTGGACTTAGTCTAAGGTGGACCAATATTTGGAGTCACCTCCTACTTTACTCGGAGCCACCCCCCTCTAAAAGTGGAGTCACCCCTACTTCACCTAGAGCTACCGCTCAAATTTATACTTGGCATCACCCCTACTTCACCTGGAGCCACCCCCTACTTTACCTGGAACCACCCCTTACTTCACTTGGAGCCACCCCTTAAAAATACTCAAAATTACTTCACCTGGAGCCACTCCCCTACTCTACCTGGAGCCACCCCCTACTTCACCTGGAGCCACCCCTCAAAATTACTCGGTTCACGGTGGACTAAGTCCACACAAGACATGCTGCTCAATCTTAGGATGTGTTCTTTTTCACTTACTGAACATTACCCAATTAGTGAAAATAAGTGACAAGATCTTACTCAATCAGTGAGAATCAATGGTTAAACCTTATTGAATCAGTGGGAGTCAGTGGCAAGACCTTACTCAATCAGTGAAAAACAGTGACAGGACCCACATTTTTACTCATATAATCAGTGTCAGAATCTTATTTAATCAGTGAAAATTAATGGAAGTACCTTACCGAAACAGTGGAAATCAGTGGCAGGACCTTACCCAATCAGTGGGAATTAGTAACAAGGTCTTACTCAATCAGTGAAAATCAGTGAAAATAAGTGAAAAAAAACACACCCTTAATATTTCTTCTTCTACAGATACGGCCTTTGTGGGCTAGAGAATTTTTTTAGTGGTTGTTTTTAATATTTTAAGTTGCTTAATACTTGGACTTAGATATGATGGCAAAGGAGTCAACCAATTAGTTTCGAGTCGGATCAATTTTGGTTAATCAAATTGGATCGACCTTATCTAAGATCTATACGGTTTGAAGTTGTACTTTTTGAATCATCTCAGATTGAGCCAATATTAGATCCTTTCTTGTTTGAAAAGTCGATTATTTTTAGATTGGATTATATTTGTTTTGTGTAATTTTGCGTCGGGTCCTTGTAAAGTTTAAGTACAATTAGTTGTGGGATGGGGTATAGGCCAGGGTCAAAAGTACAAGACTTTCGTAATGGGAGTGAAATTTATATGGAATGGTACATACACTTCTTTTAACAAAAGTAAGAAAGAAAATTGTAGGGATAAGTTATAGAGATAACCGTAATTTAACATTGTTTATTTTGTGATCCTAAAATATTTTTTTGGATGTATAATTGTTGTTGGTTGGTAACTGAAATCCTCCCCTTTTTTGGTTTTTGCACCTTGTTTCAATGCAATCACTATGGCTTTCTCTCTAGCCAGAATGTTGGTCATTGCCTGGCAAAAAATCGAGAGAGCAGAGAGAAAGAGAGCATATAAGAGGAGAGAGAAAGTGAGATAAGAATAAAAAGGGGGAAAGTTAAAGAGAATACGGTCAAAGAGAGGGAAATGAATTTGAGTTCATTCAACATAGTTAAGTGAGGGACAATAAGGTCTTTTAATAGAAAAGTTAACCCCGTTACACGAAATTTTGTCAAATGGTAGTCTTTGACAAAAAAAATTAGAAACAAAGTAGTTCCCCACAAATTTAAAAAAGTTAGGTAGTTCCCCACAAAAAGTGTAAAAACGAAGATAGTTTTCAACAAAAAAATCATTTTCTATTTCTGCTCCTCTACTTCGTTTGCTACACTTTTACCATTTTTCCTATTTCTGCTCCTTACTTATTGGTTTCAAGTTATTGTGTTTCCTATCAGTTACTTCTTTTTTTTTCCCCTCAAAAAGGAAATAAAAGGACACTTTTAGAATATATATGATAATCATTTCTAAAAAATATCTTAGTATACTTTAAGAAATATTAGTGGCCAAAGTTGACCCGAAAAGGCGAAAAGCAAAAGAACACTTACAAGACAACAAAAAGAGTAGCTAAATAGAGTCTCAACTTCTACTAATTTTCGGCTCCCTAATTAAAAATTTCTGGCTCCGCCACTGCTTCAAATGTGCCAATTCAAGAAAAACATGGGTATTCGAGATATTTATTGCTTCAAGCTTTCGGATCACAAATAATTTTACGTTGGACTTTTGCTAGATTCATTACAAATACTAATTTCAAATTAATTTAATTTTTATAATTTTTATATTTATATTATAAGTGGTTAAAGTAGTATCCTGAAAACCGCAAAAATTATAACAGTAAAGTTATTTGTGGTGGAAAAGGAGTAATATTGTAATAAGAAGTTGCTTGTCTTACTTTTTTTTATTATTAAGAAGGCAAGGAGCTGCTTGTCTCAAAAGTTTTCATTACTAGAAATGGGTGTGGGCCGTGTGGCCCAGTCTTAGCTCTTAGTAATAAGTGTAAGACTTGCTGACTTCTTGCTAGCGCTGAAGTTGAAAACTAGGGGTTGTCTTGGAAGGTTCGTAATGGCAGCAATATTCAGATTAGGGGTGATATTGGGCTTGTATCATTATATGTAATCAGGTTGTTGGTCTCAAGCTTAGGATTTGTTCTTTTTCACTTATTGGACCTTATTCAGTCGGTAGAAATAAGTGGTGAGATCTTATTTAATCAGTGAGAATCAGTGGCTAGATCTTATTGAACCAGTGAGAATTAGTTGCTAGATTTTATTGAATCAGTGAGAATCAGTGGCAAGACCTTACTCAATCAGTGAAAATCAGTGATATGACCCACATATCTACTCATATAATCAATGGTAGGATCTTATTGAATCAGTGAGAATCAGTGGAAGGACCTTACCGAATTAGTGGCAGAACCTTACCCAATCAGTGGGAATCAGTGGCAAGACCTTACTCAATCAGAGAAAATCGGTATAAATAAGTGAAAAAAACCACACCCTTAATGTTTTTTCTTCTACACCTACGACCTTTGTGGGCTAAGAGAATTTTTGAAATGGTTGTTTTTTTAACATTTTAAGTTGCCTAATACTTGGACTTAGATATGCTAGCAAAGGAGTCAGCTAATTAGTTTCGAGTTGGGTAAATTTTGGTTAATCAAATTGGATCGACCTTATCTAGGATCTATGAATCTATTCGGTTCGAAGTTGTACTTTTTAAATCTTCTTAGACTGGGTTAATATTGGATCTTTCTTGTTTAAAAAGTCGGTTATTTTTAGATTGGATTATATTTGTTTTGTATAATTTTGCGTCGGGTCCTTGTAATTTTGTTCAAAGTTGAAGTACAATTAGTTGTGGGATGGGGTATAATAGGGTCAAAAGCACAAGATTTTCGTTATGGGAGTGAAGTTTATAGGGAATGGTACATACATTTTTTTTTAACAAAAGTAAGAAAGAAAATTGTAGGGATAAGTTATAAAGATAACCGTAATATAACATTGTTTATTTTGCGATCCTAAGATTTCATCCATAAAAAAAGATATTGGGATAGATAGGGTTAAAAGTAGGTGAGTGAACGTCACAAACTTAGAGTTATACGAGAACTTGGTGGTGAACATTTTGCGATGATGATATTGATGATGGTGGAAATTGGAAAAGGTATGAGAAAGGATAGGCCGTGGTTAATGGTAATTTGATACAGTGGTCTCGACCGTGATTGTATTTTTCTTAGAAAGGGGATCGTAATCATTTCTATTTTGCTTTTTTCCTTTCTCCAAAAAATATTAATGGATGGAGTATTTGGTATTTTTATCCACAACCCAACAAATGGAAAATAAACGTAACTATAATTAAAATCCTATTAATAATGTTGAACTATGTTATGCAATATATCATGTATACGAGAATTAATTAGCTGAAACGAAATTTGAGGTCTCAAAAAATGGTTTTATTTTTTTATTTTTTTTGAGAAGCCTCAAAAAATGTTATTTAAGGGTACGTCACTACACACTTATTGAGTGTCCTCTATCTTACCTTGTTAGTTCAGTTCAATTTAGGGGCGGTGATCTTGTATCAATTCAGTTAAGTGGTATTCAATTCAGAAATATACCTTTTGTCCAGCATATCAAGTTGTGTTCAATTCATTGGTGTTGAATTTTGTTCAGTACAGTCCAACTCAGTCAAGTTCAATTCGGCCCTAAAAAATGCACCCGAGCAACTTATAATAAACAGAAAGCCCTTGGTACACGTTGAACCAACTCCACACGAGATGAGTTATGTCGTTTATTATTGCTTTGTTGAATGAAACCACATAGGTGTTCGAGTATTTATTTGTCGTACCCAATATCAAATCTGCTCGCCATCAATTTTTGATTGAATTTCCTTATCCCAGCATCTGTTCGTAGTTCCGTTTTTGTAACACTTTTAAATTTCTATTTTTTTAAGGTTAAAAAGTGGGGTTACAATAGCATATAACTCCGTTTAATCTATTACCCCCTTACTCATTATGTAAGTGGTGTTAGAGTCGATGGTTTGATGTGGGCATGTTTCACCTGTTGAAGATAACATTGAGTTTGGTCTGGGTTGACCCGCTGGTATTGATCATTGTGATTTGAGCTAGTGCTAGGTTAGTCTCCGTTTCGGTTGGAGCTGGTTGGGCTCATGAAATCAAGCTTTGTATTGTCTTGTTGAATCAAAAAGGAGGGTTATGGGCTCACATGGAGAGTGACGATCCATATGAATGACTCTAATATATAACCTCGTGGGTTACTCCTTCAGTCCTCCTCGTGGGTTGTCTTGTGAGAGTTATTTACTATTCATTTGAGTCATAATAAGATAGACAGAGTACCTTTTGTTTTTATAAGAAGTGTTGTGAAGCAAACATTTAAGCTATTGTATTCGACAACTATAATTAGAAGAGTTCCTGAATTGGATTCGAAAAGTTGTAAGTTTGTGGGTTGGACTAGCTTTAATCGAGTTGTACTTATTAGTGTATTGCAACGGTAGTCTCGTATATTACACTTACACACGATTATAAAGCCTAAGCGGACATGACCGATAGGGTAGCAGTAGCACATCAATCCAAAGTGGACCCGTCACTTAACAATTTTCTGGATTATTAAGGCCAGAAGCAAAATCAACATCAAACTCGAAAAAGAAATACGTACAGTTTGGAACGCATCTGATATTTTGCGTTGTTCAAAATACTTTTTTTGGCACGAGTCAAATGATTTTATGAACTATAATGATAAACACAAAGTAGTGAAAATGAAGAGGGAAAGAATCACCCCAAAATTATACAGTACAGTATTTGAAATTGGAAAACTTAAGAACGCAGATGAATGATTAGGCCAGTTGGAACATATCTTGGATTTAACGTGTTTCTCGGGACGCAAACGGGTACAACCCTAAGGGCTGATAAAGTGCAAGGACACGGAGTAACACAAATTTTATTTTATTTTTTATGGGTATTTATGGAAAACACAAAGTTTGTATAAAATGGTTTAATGTTTTCGTAACTTTTCATGAGACGAAACTCACATTTAAGGTCACGGTTAATAAAAAATGACATCTATATTTATAAAGAGTAACCTCATTTTATTGTGAGTTATTAGTCTCACACAAGACTTACTCTACGGAATAACATAATTGACAAGGCTCAATATTATTCATTGTTGTTTGGGGTGTGAAGTGGAACACGCAAACATCCATGAATCTGCAAATTAAATACGAAGTAATAATAATAGAGTAATAAAATTTACGTACCAAATGTATGATATTTGCATGCAAATTACTTGTACAAAAGATGATTAGTATACGTACATATCTTCCTGTAAACAACGAAATTAATTACGAGCACTATATCACCGAATTAAGGGGTCTTCTTTTCCCTTGAATTGACTTAATTGAATCGGTGGAATGATGTTACCGAACCAATGGGAATAAGTGACAACTGATAAGGTCTTAGCAAATCAATGAGAATCAAGAATATGATTGTCCTAAATTAGTGGGAACGAGTGATCTGACCTTATTAAATGTGGCTTTAGAACCAACCTGGTCAGTTTAATTCAGTACAGTTTAGTGGTGATCTATTGTCAGTCTGGTGATTTTCAGTTTAGATGTTCAGTTTAATGTCGTAGATTACTTTTTTCTCGTAGATTATTTCTTCAGTTCACTTTTCTTTTCTTTTTTTTGTCTACTTCATATTCCTATTAGATGTACATTTTTAAGGAGTGTCCATGAAAATGTTAAAATTGGTAAGGAAAGCACAAGATAGAACTGATCAAATATTCAAATATGCACACCTAGGAACGGAAACCCTAAGGAAAAGAAAAAGTACAGCTAGGGTCTAGGGAGCTTCTGGCTAGGGATAAAGGAAGGGATAATTGGTCGAACATATACACTACAGGTCCACTTTTAATTAATTGCAATAGACGAAACCGAATATTGTAAAAGGATCAGGATTTGAGAATGCAGAGCATGTTTGCTTCTCTAAGGAAATATTCGTTTTAAAAACTTAAAAAAAAAAAAAGGAAAAGGGGAAGAGGAAATGGAAATTGAAATTCCATTTAAAGAATAGTGTCATGACAAATTGACAATTGTCATGTGATCATGCTATGCATGCATTCATGCCGCTGATAACAAATTAAACAATGCAAACAACTTGGTGGTACTTGCTGTAGATACTCCTTGGGCTCCAGACGGAGTTGCGGAGTTCACACTCGACTTGGTTAATACTACCATAACCTTCATTTCCAAGGAGAGTAGCAAGCATCAGTTTGGAAAGGTGGTTGAATACCTGAAGATGCCTCTCAAAAAGTACCGTGGTAGTGTGAGAGTGAATCAGAGGCATTACAATCTGGAGCAATCTATCTGTTTCACACAAAATGGGGTTACTTGGATTCAGATTCCGAGGTAGGCCTCCGGACATGATTACCTTCCGCGATGCTTGATTGCTAAGCCGGCCTGTTGTTAGTTAATTGACTTAATGTTAATGTTTTTTTACTGATGGTTAGTTGATGTTTAAACTACTGCTTTAAAACCGTTAATTAGTTCATTTTGTGGATGTTGGTTTCTTGATCATATGTTAAGACTTTGAATATATATATATATATATATATATATATATATATATATATGGTTGAACTGAAATTGATTTTGCACCGCATTACTATAAATCAATTACTTCCTCCGTTTCGGAAAAATGATAACATTTACTTTTTTAAGGTTAAACTTTACAAACTTTGACCATTGATTTCGGAAAAAATATAAGGATTTACAATGTAAAAATACTATTGTTGGATTCGTTTTAATTAGTACTTTCGAAAAATCTATTTTTTATAGTTTATGTATTCATATAAACACAAATATTTATGGTCAAAGTAGTGCAATGGAGACCGTGCAAAAGTAAATGTTACCATTTTTCAGAAACGGAGAGAATAGTTAGCATGCATAATAATATGACAATGCCATGGAGCACTGGTAGGTGTTTATTTGGACAGACGGTGTATGGAAGGGAGGGCACGTTAGAGAAGCAAATAAAGATGAGATATGATTATGAGCTCTGTTGTTAGTGTTGTATTGGGTTCAGGGCACATTCACCTTAGTTGGCTATTTCCCATCATTTGCTAGGAGTACTACTCTACTAGAGTACTACTAGACTAAAAATAGCTGCAAACAAAGAAAGAAGGGAAAGAAGTCTCTGTCATCCTTTTCCCATTTCAATTTTCCAACTGTCGATGAACCGTCAAAAACACAAAAATAAGAGTATTGCCTTTTTTTGGGAGAATTAAAAGGTTGACTAATCAAATACAATTATTGGTAAAATTAATTTGAAAATGTTATAATTGAACCAAGTGATCTTTAATATTTAATCAATGTGTGGGTTTAAGTGTGATACACTGATACTGAAGTTTGTACTTTCGATCCCCTAACCTTCGAAAGATATGTAAATTGTACAAATAATCTAGCTAGGACTACATTTTAGTCTTTAGATAATGAAGATCAATATAAACTCATTTAAATTGGAGAGTTACAACAACCTCACAAAAAAAAAAAAAAAAAAAAAAAACATTGACCTGAGCTACCATTGACTTTAGGCAAGAAAAATAAAGGCCCATATAATAAGTAGTATTGAATCAACTCGAAACTGATTGCTTCATATTGTTAGACGATTATCTATCAATTCCATGGAAATACGGCAAATACCATACAACTATAAGCAAAACACCAAAGTTTGTTGGTCAATTCTTCCTTCCACACCCGCCCTTTCAAGCTTTAGGTAAGTTAAAAAAAAGGTAAGTTAATATAAGCTCTTCTAAAACAAAAATTTCTTTTTAAATGTAAAGAGGAAAAGGACAATGGAAAAAAAGAACAAGAGAAGAAAAAAAAAAACAATACATTGGTTCTACACTTCTACTATGAATCTATGATTATGAAGAGGGAAAAAAGGAGTCCCGATCACTAAACAGGAAAGGGCTAAAGTCTTGAAGTTTTTTTTTTCTTTCTTTTTTGGTGTAAAAAGTCTAAGACCTTTGCAGAGCTTTCTTTTGAACTTGGTACGTGATCATGTGGTAGAAATAAAGTAGAAAAAGTCTTTCTAAGCTCATATCAGTCATATGCACAACAATTACAATATCACACACCATCACCACACTACAAGAAAAGTTAGATTTAGTGGCAAAAAAATTTGTAGCAAAAAAATTAAGCCACAATAAAAATTATATAAGTGGCATAATGAAAATTGCTACAAGTTGGTGGAATTTTGTGACAATTTCTAAAATATGCCACAAGTTACACATTTTAACAATCTCATCTACATCATATAATGCCACTAATCCTAAATTTTCTTGTAGTGCCAATTCGATCACCACCACCACTACGAAATTTACTTAAGTTAAAAGTGGGTACATGACATGTAAGCGAATCCAACACTCTTTGGCTCTTGATATATATTATTTTCAGGACAAAATTTATCTGTAGTTGTGCGTGGCTAGTCTGGCTACTATAAAAAGTGCATATTGTCTACCAGTAGTGTCTACACACTAGTGAGTAGTACGTTGGTGCTACGTTGACCGGATCCGTACTTACGCTAATTGTTTAGCTAATGTGATATATTCGCTATTGAACACGAGATCCGAACATAACATAGCGAAGGTTGTCTCCGTTGCCATTTAATTGCACCCTCTTTTTGATGAGAAAAAAAAAAAAGACTAGTGAGTAACTGAGTAGTAGTACGTGACTAGAGTGACTACTGTCTTGCTAGTGTACAATAATACAAGCTAAATCTCTCTACTAGCCAATAAGCTAAGCAACAAGCCAACAACAATAGCATACCAGGTATAATAATAATAATAATAATAAATTCTAATCATGTGATGTCATGTGTACAAGGTTTTGGTACTAATTAGCATAGGCAGCAATAATGGTTGTGGTTGTGGGTTCAGAACGCCCGGACAAGAACCTGGTTATCCAGTTTAAAAGTCGGATTGGAAGAGTTTAGGCCCTGTTGTATTCAACGGAATGGTGCGGGACGGTGAGGAACGGAACGGAACGGAACAGAACGGAATGGATTAAAATGGAACAGAACGGAACGGAACGGCGCGGCGTGGATAATTCAAAAAAATGTGAGACAAAATGGAGTACAGAATGCGGAACGGAACGGCGCGGAACGGAATGGAACGGATTGGAACGGAACGGAACGGAATGCAGCATGGAAACGACGAAAAGAACAGGACCTTAGTCTGGTCAAAATTTCCAATTTGGATTGGTTAGTGAACAACTCTACTACTAACAAGTGGTCAATGTGACTTGTTGGGAACGCTTATCCATTAATTAATCAAGATTGAGGATTCGAATTTTAAGAATGAAAATACTATATATTGAGAGTACACTTTATTTCTTTGTGGGTCAATAAGGTGCGAATAAGATTAACTCTGACGGACTGATCCAAAAAGTTTATGATCAAGTTTTGGTTCAAACCAAAAATATCCAACATGACTGTATTTCTCGATACAAATGAAAAATGAGTTTTTAATAATAAATAAATAAATAGCGGGAATTAAAAACAGCTGATTTCACTGCGTTTTTCTTTTAGTGCGGCTTTTTGAAATTAATTAGTAATCAAACTTGTGTAATGCATCATGCATCACCTTTTTTTTTGTGTTGGGTAATAATACTCCCAAGTGTACAATATAATGATATAGATATTATAAATAGAGTTTAACTTATAAGTAGGTATCATAATTTAGCTATTAATCTCTATGCATGTCACTGAGAAATTAAAAGATGCTCCAATACCTAGTAGGGGGTATCTATGAAAACCTATATGTAATTGTGTCTTCTCAAAAACCTAAAAGAAAAAAAAGTTTATAGGTATGTTTTTTTTCACATACTCAATAACAAGTTTAGTTCAGTGGAGTTCTATTCAATGAGGTTCAATTTAGTTTAGTTCATTGGACCTCAATTTAGTTTAGCTTAATTCACTGATGTGATATACTTTTTTTTTTCTCACATATATCTATTCATTTCATAGGAGTTCAATTCAGTTTAGTCTCAAGTGTGAGACAACCTAGTTAACACATCTCCGCACGCAAACACCCATATATTGGGTTGAACCGTGGATCAATTAAAGTCTACATTGGCCAGTCACACACGAATGGGCTAACAAAGGTCATAAAGGAAGAATCAAAGCCTACTCTGATACAATATAAATTTTTTATAATTGCGCCCAATAAAGAGAATATTGTTTATAACATGAACAAGGTTCGGTCCACTTAACATTGCTACTTACTAGTGTACATGTATAATACAATGCAAGTTAAACTCTCTAATAGCCTTTATAAGCCACAACAACAGCATACCAGATACAATAATAAAATTCTCTGATTATGACGACAACTGTAAAAGGTTTTGCTACCAAAACGCCCAACAATAATATAGTCACGTTTTAGGTTTGCTTATTATAATTATAAATTATTGAGCGCTAATTAGTAATTACCATCCATTTACGTACGTTGATATATATATACTCATCCAATCAAGAAGCTAGACAACGACCAACTTTCCAAGTTTCCAGGAGACATGATCTTCTATATATATCCAAACATCAGTGAATTATTTCAGGCCAAAAAAAAAAGAGAACAGTAAATTACATTGTCTTCGATAAGCAATTACGCATGTGGAACAACATAAGTGTAACTTTTTTTTTTTTGAAGGTAACTTAAGTGTAACTTAAATACTATTACATAAATAAAGGTCGGTCTTGCTTGCACACAAATACACAATGTTGCTTATATGTAAAGAACTCACCTATATATTATTTTTCTTTAACAACTTAATCATACCATTATCATTACTCCCGTGTATACATATATATAGGGTAAGTGGGTTTAGATGTATAATGCTAATCAGGGGCGAAGCCAGAAATTTTTAAGGAAGGGGGCCGAAATTTAAAGAAAATAATATAATATTTTTTTTTTAAACAAATTACACAAATTCGGGTATGATTTAATTTCAGACTTTCATAACTATAGTAGTTCATAGACTTGAACCCTTCTAAATATTTAGAATTAGGGGGCGTTTGGTTCATTGTTGGGAAAGGAAAAGGAATCAAAAAAGAAAAATAAGGAAAAATGAAAGGAATGAAACTAATTACCCTTTTTGTTTGGTTCACTCTAGAAAGGGAATAAAATTCTTTCCATTCCCTTTGTTGTTGTTTGGTTTGTTGATAAGGAATCAACCTCTTTTTTTTTTTTTTTAGAGACTAGTTTTTTCTTTTTACTATATAATTATTTTTACTCTTGTTGTAAGGTATCTACCCCAAAATAAAACCTATACCTTAGAGTTATGTCAAAACTATTACTAGAAACCCGTTCAAAAAAAAAAAAAAACTATTACTAGAAACAAAATTACGCTTTCGATTTTCTTGGCATTTTTTTTGGCATTTTTATTTTGCAATCTCATCTCCCCAAAAAAGAAATTCTATATTTGAAAAAACAAGTCAACCAAAAATCCAAGCTTTTATGCATAAAAAAAAAAAAAAGGTAGCGTTCAATCAGAAACGGTACACGTAAAACCAATATTTTAGTCAAATCAATAACCTGAAAATGAATAAGACAAAACTAAAAAAAAGAAAAAGAAAAAGAAAAGAAGTTAGAAGGAAACGAAAAGTGTGAAGTTGTTGGGGCAAGCATTGAGAGCAACGAAACGACTGATGGAGTAACGACAGGTTGGAGTAAAGCATTGGGGCCTTGGGGGTAATCCAAATCCCAGGGGTGGGCTGGGTAATCATAATGCTGTAAAATGGGTAAACGAATTCTAAAAATCACGAAATGTGATTCCCGCCTAGGGGTGAGCACGGGTCCTGGATATTTGGTCCTGAATTTAGAATTGGTTTGGACTTGGTGGGTCCGGACCTAGAACTGGTCTCGCCAATTTCAATTTTGAGTCCGAAAATTCAGACCTGCTTAGAAGCAATTCCAATTCTGGGTATCATTTTTCAGGACTCAGGACCTAGTGGGTATCTGGTGGGAGCAATTCCAAAAACTGGTTATCTGGTAGGACCAATTCCAACAACTGGGTACATGGTGGGTCTAATTTACAATGCCTACCAATACTACTACTACTTTTGTTTTTCTATTGCATATGTTACAATTTTGATCTTTTCGATGCTTTAATTTATTTTTTTGAATTGTCGCACAATCGTAACTCATAGTATTTGGATAATATTCCACTATTCCCATTAAAATTCTACAAGACAAGATGTCAAGCAACTTTTTTCAGTGAGGGATGACGTGAATTAGGTATCTGGTATTGGAATTGGACCTGTCAATTCCTAGTCTGGGTATCAGTTTCGAGGAACTGCTCTAATCAATTTCAATTCTGGGTCCCAAATTTGAGGAACTGCTCTAACCAATTCCAATACCAAATCCTAAAATTTTAAGTGCGTACCTGCTTGCGCTCACCCCTATTCGCGCCTTTTTCGATCCAAACAGTGACAAAGGTAATAAGACGTTTTAAATCCTTTTCCCTTTCCAGATTACCCCCAACTAAATATCCCCTTAAAGATGAATGTACAAGTTTTCTAAGTACTATTAACTTTCTTATAGATTTCAAGAGTTATAAATCAAGAGTTATAGGTTTCTTATAAATCAAGAGTTACAGGTTTCATCCAAATGAATCTCTAATATAAAAAAATCATACCAATAATTTCATCTCAAATATGAATAACAAATTGTTTTAGCTATTAAAACTTATTTAAGATTAATCCTTATAATGTCACTAAAAAAAGGCAATTCCAATTTAATGTAGAATGAACATGATTGAGAATCTAATTGAGTAGTCAAATGATAATAATAATAATAATAATAATTCAACTAAAGGCTACTCCACCTTAAGTTCATGGATCAAGTTGATTCAGGTAATAAACAAAAGTTGAGACTGGTGTTGGGTCTTTCACAGAAAAAAAAAAAAAAAAAAAAAAAAACAGAAGAGAAGGTTGGGAAGAGTGTGGCATGTGGGACCATTGGGCATGGAAAATGATAAAACAAATCACAAAAATATGTCATCACTATATATAAAATATTATATATATATATATATATAAAAGGACTCTTCAAAAGTCTTTAAATTCATTTTGACATTGACTTTTGTTGACCAGTCTATCTACTTTATTGTAAGTCCAATTTATTTCGTGTATAACAACTGCTCCCCTAATACATATATAAACGTTTCGAGTTTATTTTGTATTATTGTACTAGTGACGCTTCGTTTCCCGCGCTTTGATGATACAGTTACTTTTGCATGTGTCTTTTCATTGGTCATGAGTAGTCGTGCTTTTCAGCTAATGATGAGTTCTGCCCTTTATAAATATCCATCCATTAACTTCCTTGCTTCCCACTGCTTTCTCTCTCTTCGTAGAAAACCCCAATTCTTCAAGTCCTTTCGCCTTCAATCTCTACCGTCTCATTCCTCTATGGCCAATTTCGAACCTTTCTTTGATTTGAACGACGTTGATAAGCTCAAAGAAGCTAAGGATGCTGTTAATCTTTACAAAATAATAAAGGATTATCCGGATTCGTATCGTCCTTCGAGGCTCCAACATCGAAATTCTGTGGTTCCATCTCCTCCAGAACCTCCTTTCTCTTCGAGTCGTCTTCCTGGCTTTTCGTTGGGTCCGAATTTCGATTCGAAGGCCTTTATGGAAGAAGACGAAGTTTTCCTCTCTCGTTTCGATCAGGTTTTCCCCAATTTTCACTCTTGTCGTTCTTTATTCTTTTCTGGTAGTACTTTCGAACACGCATTCGTACATGCTGGAAATAAGCCTCTCCATGATTGGGTGAATGAAATTAAGGATAGCTTTCCTCGAAAATGGTTTGCTCATTTTAAAGATTTTCATGGTCGTTGGAAGGACAATCAAATCTATGATTTTATTCGTTTGGCTTTGTTCAAAACTATTCCTTTCGAAGCCAATGTTTCTCTTTCTATTTTGTTATCATGGAACCCTGCAATTAATTGTTTTATCTCGGGTAGTGGCATCCAAACTATTACTCTTGAGGACATAGCTTTCTTTACTGGTTTGAGTCCTGATACATCATCTGTAGAATTTTGTTACATTCGTTGTTCCCCTGCTATCGTAGAGGAGTATTTAGAACCTACTTCTCTTCTATTGGGTCAGAAACAGTCGTGGAGCGCCTTGAACACTCTTTTGTTTCACCCGGGTCCTGTTACAAAGGGAGAGGTTGTCCTCTTCTTGGTTTATGTCTTTAGTCGGTTATGCATGGGGAAGTCTTGCAATATAGGTCGAATCTTCCTTCCTTTAGCGGCCAATATAGCTTCGATGGAGGATCCTATTCCTTTAGCCCCATTTCTTTTGGCTCAGCTGTATCGAGGGCTGAGTCGAATGGTTATTGAGCCTTCTCGAATATATAGGCAGACCTGCCCCTTGTGGATTTTGACTGTTTGGGCTCATGTATATTACCCTCATCTAGTCCACACTTTGTCTGATGATGATTATGATCTCCAATTTCTAAGGGAGGCGGATAAGTTTGGGGGTTCCCTTATTAACTGTAATAAATCCCCTCGAGATGAATGGGGTTGTGTTGCAGAAGCTGTTTTTAACAAGTGTGCCCCCTCGATTCCCCAGGATTTCTCTCGAGTGCTCCTTGAATTTCTTTCGAGACCTCCATTCTTTAATTGACACCCTGCTCGAGATTTGGGTGTTGTTCTTGGTGCTGTTGATCCTACTCGAATAGCCTCTCCTTCATGGCTTTCTTCCTTCAACTCTTTCCTGATTTCTGATGATCAAGGTCAACACTACTGGAATTCAGTGTTATGTGCTCGTGACCTTCTCTTTGTTGATTCCCATGAAATGGGAGTTGAGGTTTGTAACCCTCAACTTGTTGCTAGACAATTTGGTCTGATACAGACCTGCGCTGTTCCTTTTATTGAGACCCTCAATCGTCCTTGGTCTTCGAGGATTAACTTACTGGGGGCTGAAGTTAGTCAAAAGTTGAAGGACGCTGCTAAACATGAGTTGTATCTTCGAACTCAACGTACCCTTTGCACCTATAGAAGCAAAAGGAAGAGTCTTCATTGGGTGAGGGCTACTCGAGTTGAGCCTGGTTATGCTCGATGGTGGCATCGGTTTGCTTCTACTTATTACATCCCAACTCTCTTCGTCCCCATATAGAGGCTGTTTTAGGAGTTCTCTATCTTAAGGATCCTAAGAACACTGCTGCTATTACTCCCTTTAGAGCCCTCGTTTCTCCTCCTTTCCTTCTTGAGGTATTTTCTTCTTCTATATGAGTCATTTTCTTAACTTTCTAAATTGTGTTTCATGGCTTTCTTCTGCCTTTCATAACTTATGTTATTTTGATTGAAGCCTATTCCGGAGGCCTTTTCTGACGAGGAGCCAACAGGTGAGGACGCTGTCAATGTGCCTCCTCTTATCATAACCCCTATCAGCATGATGCCTTCTTCATCTGGCCTGAAGCGGCCTAGAATTTTCCGTCCCCTAGTCGAAGAGGACCATCCATTGTGTCATCAGATCCCAATGAGGAGTCTGACTATTCTTCCTCTGGTGAGCCTCTTATCATCAGACGTCGTCGAAATAGAGGTAATTTCCAATCTATTCCTTCGTAAGGATTTATAAACAGATTTCTTACTTTACTATTTTATTCGTATGTAGAAGGTCCTACCCCTTCATCTCCCCCTTCTATGGCAGAGCCTATTTCTCAGGCTTTAGTGGTATTTCCACCTGATATGGCTACTAACCCTATTTCGATTAGACTTTCCATTCTGTTTTTATCATATTTAGTTTTGTCCTTGTGTGCAGAGCCTGTGGTTGAGGATTCGTCGTTCTCAACTCCATCAAGACCTGCTTCTCCTGACCATACTTCCGCACTTCATCCCTCTTCGAGTATGGACTCTTTATTTCTTTCTTTTAATCTCAATCTATTTTCTAAAATAACCGAGTTATTTCCCTTTTTCAGATAGGGTGAAAATAGCTATTTCATCAGATTCTGATGATATTGAAGCAGATAACTCTAGGTTAGAGGACCCATTCTTGCCCTCTCCTAACCCTTCTCGTGATCGTCAACCTAATCCGGTTGTTGAATCACCTCAAATCGAAGAGGCAACTGTATCTCAAGCTGATACAGTGGTTGTTACAGGTTAGAATTCTTTTATTCTAAACCTTTATCTCTTTTATGAATTTTCATATACTTAAGTTTTTGTTTTATCTTGTAGGTGTTTCTACACCTGTTTCTACTGTAAATATGCCTTCGAGGGCTGAGGGTTTTCGTTTGATTGATACTCTTTTATCTGATGCTACCCGTATCGAAACTGCGGTTGAGCTTCAGGGTTTCTTTGTTAGTATCCAGTCTCTCTTTCCTGAACGGATTAGGGGCTTGATACTTAACAATGTGGGAGTCCTTACTCAGTTTATTTGTGATGCTCACGACGCATCTCTATCAGATGATGTTTTGAAGGTGTTGTCTACTCAACTCGAATAGTCTCATATCCTTCTTCAGCAAGAGACAGGGTTCTATCAGACCTTGTCTACTGAGTTGTCTGATATTGATCAACAACTACAACTCCTTCAAGCTCGTAAGAGTCAGCTTTTAGAACGAGTGCCTTCTTTACAGACCGATTTTGCTGATGAAGAGGTTCACTTGAGCGCCGTAGCAAAATTAGTTAAGGATCGAATGGATAGGGTATCTCGTCTTAAGTTTTCGCAAACTACTGTTCGAGCTATTCTGAGTTCCCTTAAGCAATGTTTGAACGTTCTTGTGTGATATTTCTTTCATTAATATGAACATGTGCTTTTATTTTGAATTTGGACCGTTTTGTTTTCTGGGTTGTCTATGTGATTTTCCGTGTTTTTTCTTTGTTTATATCGCCCTCTTTCGCCTTATTTTTCTATAAATTGACCATCTTGTGATCACTTCTCTTCACTTCTCATTCTCCATCTCTGTCTTCTCCTTTTCTCTTTCGATCATGTTTCTTGAGAAGCCAGATGTTTATGAGTTCTTTAGTTTATAAGATAATCGCCCTTATGTCATTATAATTTTACAGGGATTATGTTGAATATACCCTATCTTTTCCTTAGTTACTTAGTCACATCTTCCTTTTGTTTTTCATACGCCTTTCGATAAGGTTTTGAACAAACTTGTTTCGTATATGATACCCATATTAATTCATTTCACTTGGTCCTCATCAAGATGAAATTTGCTAATCTCTTTCGTTATAGCCTTAATATCCCCTACTTACATATATAATCACCCATATTGACATGGGTGATCTAGGCCTTATCGGGGCGAGTAGGGTGATGTTCTTATTCCTCCTTTTCGTTCTTTCTTCTTGTCAAGACCCTGTCAAGTACACTCACTGAACGTGGGGTATTCTTTCCTTGTCAGGGCGAGTGGGGGGATTTTACCCCCTTTTCTTTTATTAGGAACTTGTTGAATACACTCATTGATCATGGAGCATTCTTCTTCGGCGTTCCTGACCAGATATCTATTTTCGAGTATTTATGTTCAAGACATCTCTTCGAATATCATATCTTAAGACGCCTATTCGAGTAGTATTGTATCTTACTAAGGCTTTCTTTACAAGGATCTTGTAATGAACTAATTCGAATTACTTATGTATTTTATCTTTTGTTTATCTCTTCTCAATGTTGTGAAAATCTATTGTAAATGTTATCTTTATATATATCCCAAGTCGGAGGGAAATATTTATTTAGATATTTGTCATTTATTGCTCGTCTAAATTGTTTACCATTCGTATATAATAATTTATATGCGTTTCCTGGTTCAATGCTTTCGATAATGAATGGTCCTTCCCAATTTGGAGACCATTTCCCATAGAACTTATCTTTTTGTCCTTCAGGGAGTATTGTTTTCCATACCAATTCTTCTTTGAAAATCTGTTTCTTTCTTACTTTTCGATTGTAGCATTTCTCAGTCTGTTTCTTTAATTTATGAATATTTTGTAATGCTTCGATTTGTAGGATCTCTTGATCCAATTGTTCAATATTCATATCCTCTTCGTACTCTTGTGGTGATAAATTAATTTGCTTAAGTATTCTTTCAGACTTAATATTCATTTCGACGGGTATAACCGCTTCATGTCCAAATACCAATTGGAATGGGGTCACTAGTATGCTCTCTTTAGGACTCATTCAGTAAGCCCATAATGTCTCTAAGAGCAAACCGTGCCATATACGAGGATTGTCTTTTATCATTTTAGCAATTTCTCTTTTTATAATCTTATTGCTTGATTCTGCTTGACCATTCGCCTGGGCATAATACGGAGTGGAGTTTGTTAATTTAACAGATAGTTTTCCTAGAAAAGACTTTATTTCGTCACTGTTAAACACTTTAGCTTGATCCACTGTGATAGTTTCAGGGATTCCAAATCCAGTAAATATATTTTCGTTGATAAAATCTATTATGTCACTTGATGTTATGTTTACGAAAAGCTTTGCTTCGACCCATTTTGTAAAGTAGTCAGTGGCTACTAAAACATATTTATCGTGCTTTGATGAAGCATGCCTAATTTCTCCAATAATGTCCATTGCCCATCCTCGAAATGGCCAAGGCTTGATTATACTATGGAGTTTGGCTGCTAGAACTCTTTGAATACTACCATGTTTTGACAAGGTCTGCCCTATCTGATGGGCTCCACATATGCCTTCATGTATTTCTCCCATGACCAGTAAAGCATAGTCTAAATCTAAACATTTAAGTAATCGACCACTAACATCTTTTCGAAATAGTTGTTCTCCATCACATACATATCGATGTGCTATGAGTTTTAATTTATTAGAGTATTTCTTTTTCGATGGTTCTTGGAGATACTCGATTATCTCATCCCTCCAATAAACCTCTTTAACCATAATATCTACCTTATTAATTTCCATTGTTATTCTCTCTTCGAATGGAATAAGTTCATTGGCTTTGATTGTAATCTTCTCATGAAAATAGCTCCAAGGAATTTTATATCCCGATACTAATTGAGCTAACTCATTAGCTATTTCATTTTCGATTCTAGGGATATAATATATTTTTATTTCATAAAAATATTCCAGTAGCTTCTTAATTCTAGCATTTCCTAGAATTGCTGTTGAGCTGAAGCATTTGAAGATTCCTTTTATTTCATTCACGATCAATTGAGAATCTCCTTTTCTAATCACGTTCTTGGCTCCTAATTCGAGAAGACTTTCTAGACCTAAAATTAAGGCTTCATATTCTGCCCTATTATTTGTACAAGGTCCATCCAATTGTACTGCAATTTTCGTAGGGACTGCTGTTGGTGATATTAAATATATTCCAGCACCTGCTCCTCTTCGCGTAGAAGAGCCATCAAAATATAATTTCCATGGGTCTAGATCGATATAGTCTTCTTCGAATTGGTTTTAACCAACGCTAAGTGATCTGCTAAAAAGTCAGCCAAAGCTTGTCTTTTTATTGCCTTTTGTGGTATATACCTAATATCGAATTAAAGAAGGTGAACGCTCCATTTGTTTAGTCTTCCTTTTAATAATGGTTGTGATAACATATATTTCAATATGTCTGTTGGAGATACTACCTCGACTGTAAACGACATAAAATAATGCCTTAATTTTAATGAGGCAAAATATAGGCTATAGCACCACTTTTTGATGGGTGTGTATCTAGTTTCTGTATCCGCTAAAGTTTTTGATAAATAGAACACTGCTTGCTCTTTTCCGTTGTCGTTTTCTTGTACCAATAACATCCCATTGAGGTATCTCCTGACGAGAGATACAGTCTTAAAGGTTTTCCCATTCGTGGTGGGATTAACACTGGTGGTTCTGATAAATATTGTTTTATCTTAACGAATGTTTCTTGGTGTATTGGTTTCCATTGGAATTCTTCTCCTTCCTTGGATTTAAGTAGTGATGAAAAGTTCTTTGTTTTATCTGCTAGGTTAGATATAAATCTTCGAATGAAATTGATTTGCCCTAGGAATCTTTGGAGTTCCATTTTATTCGTAGGGGGTTTTGCTTCTAAAATTGTTTTTGCTTTGTTCTTATCAATTTCAATCCCTAGTTGGTGGATAAGAAATCCCAAGAAATTACCTGCCTGTACTCCAAAAGCACATTTGAGTGGGTTCATTTTCAACTTATATTTTCGCATTCTTTTGAATGAATTCTCTAAATGATCTAGATGATCCTTATGTGATTGTGACTTTATCACCACATCGTCTATATATACTTCCAAAAATTTTCCTATCATGTCGTGGAATAGGTAATTCATGGTCCTTTAATATGTGGCCCCTGCATTTTCAAGGCCAAAAGGCATTACTATCCATTCGAATGTTCCCAAGGAGCCTGGGCATCTAAATGCGGTTTTGTGCCTATCTTTCTTAGCTATTCGTAATTGATAATACCCTGAGTATCCATCCATAAAAGATAGAACTCTATGTCGAGATGCTGCATCGATTAGAGTATCAGTTACTGGTATAGGATATTCGTCCTTTGGGCTGGCCCTATTTATGTCCCTGAAGTCTATGCATACCCTAATTTTTCCATTCTTTTTTACAACTGGAACAACATTTGCTAACCATTCAACATATTTGGTTGGCCTTATGAATTTTGCTTCAAATTGTCTATCTCTTTTTTGACTCCCAAAACAACTTCTGGGGCTATCTTTCGTGGGGGTTGCATAATTGGCCTACAATCCTTTTTTATAGGTAGCTCAAGTTGTGCTATTCGAGTATCAATTCCAGGCATTTCGTGATGGGCCCAAGCAAAGCATTCCTTGTATTCGATTAGGATTTTAATGAAATGTTCCTTCTCTTCTGGAAGTAATTTCGCACTGATATAGGTTATTCTGGTATTTTCTTTAGTTCCCAAATTAACTTCCTCTAGTGGATCTTGTATTTCCATCTTTATATCTTCGTTCTTTTCCCAGATTCGTTCTGGTACTTGATATGTGCTATTTTCTTCTTGCATTTCTTTTAATTCGTTAGTCATTGCGTGAATCAACTTTTGTTCACTGTTTAGCCCTGCCACAACTCTTAGAGTCTTATCTAAAGAATTCTTTAATTCAACTACAGAACCATTTTTTTTTGTAAAAAACGTCTGTATTAATTCGAATAACATTTTTACAATCTATTATTCTAGACATGATAATAATTTTGAAAAATAATAACAATTACAACTATTTCTAACCCTATCTCTAGGAAACTGTAATTTTCAAGGGTCCTTCCTTTAGCTTGTTGCTAAAGTCTTTGATTTTTGCTTCGTACCTGGCTTCCACAAAATTAGCAGTGGTTAGATGAGGCTTTTCTTCTGCCTTAACAATTTCAAACTTTTCACCATTCCAAATTATTAGTATTTGGTGTAAAGTAGATGGTATGCAGTAATTGCTATGGATCCAATCTCTTCCTAATAATGCCCGATAGCTAGAACTAGTATCAACCACAAAGAAAGCGGTATAGGAGATCGTATTTCCTACTTTAATTTTGACTAGTAACAATCCATTCGATTTAGTAGCTTGTCCAGAGAAGCCGTATACTGCTACGTCTGCAATTATTAAATCCTTCATGGATTTTCCTAAAAGTGGCAATGTAGATAATGGTAATACATTCACAGCTGCCCCATTATCAATTAAAACCCTATTTATTCCAATATTATCAATTTCTGCTTTGATATATAATGGTTTAATGTGGTTGTTATTTATGGCTTTTCTATCCAATAAATCCTTAAAAACTGGGTTTATATCATGTTCACAAGTACAGACCTCAATTTCTTCGACCTCTGTAATGTTTAAGTCTTCGTAACACCTTAAATCTAGGAGTGTATCGTCTATAAATTCGTATGGTGAATCATCTAAAGTAGAAGTTAAGTCTCGTTCTAATTCTAGATAAGATGGAGAGGACATACCTTGTTGGGCCACAAATTCGTATGCCTCATCTTCTTCCACAATCTCGTGCCATCGTGATTGTCCCTGGCTTCGCCCTTCTGGCTGGACCTCTGGATGCATGGCCTCCACCATGCTTACTTCAGTTTTATCTTCGAAGTTCAAGGCCCTTTGAATAGCTTGCGTTCGCGCAAACTCCTCATCATTGACGTAGATTTCGATCCCGTCATCTAAGGTCCTCCTCTCGATCCCTCCTTTCGAACTTACTGGGATGGACTTTTACCTCCCTCATCTGATCGGTAAGGGTGTCTATGTCTACCCCTTCACTTCCTTTAGTTGAACATTCGATTTGTACAACTTGGATTTGCAATGTTCCTTTCGACATTGCATCTTCATCAATCTTCAGTTGATTGACGAGTGCTTCTTGTTGCATCTTCATTGCAACCTGAGCTCTAGCATGGCTCAATTTCTCAGCCACTTGTCTCCTCTCTTGAGCTTTCGAGGGGATATTCCCTAGCTGAGTCATATGAGAAGCTCGGGTATCTTCGAAGTACCCTGAAGCCCACAATCCATTTTGAGGCAGTCCTCCTCTAAGGGCATATCTGCCCCCCAACGTGCCTCCTCTTCCTCCTCGATACCCCCTTCCTATAGGGAAAACATCCATTCGTGGACGTTTGGGCATCCCATAGCTTCGCAGATAAGCAGGTACCCAATTTGGATAATTGGGTATAATCTGTAACCGCACTAATTCGAAGTGCAGAATATCAGAACAATCAGGACATAACACCTTTTGTAGCCCTTTAAGGTTGGTAGCAATTTTCAGAGTTACCACCCCTTCTGTCTGGAGGGCTTCTTTGTAGATTTTGTCCCTAGCATTAATTACCTGTTCTTTATTAACAGGCCTTACCTCTTGCTGATGCACTTCGATATCATCAGCTGACTCCATTCTTAGAACGACCCTTTCGACATAGGTCAATTTCACTGTTCCTAGTTCCATCTGTTTAGCGACGAACTTCCGGAATATCTGACATTGATCAGTAGTGTGTAGTGTATTCATGTGCCATCTACACATACCTTCGAGCCCTTCGTCTTTGACCTTAGGGAAGGTCAAAATGCCCTAGTCTATGTATCTGTTGAACATGATGTTAGCCATTTTCGTGTAATTCGATACCTGTAAACATGAAATAGCAGATGTATCAATATCTATCATGTTTATTTCTAAGGTCTGTTGAAAAGGGTCTTTCTTAATTTCTGTTTTATCTTCTTCAGAAAAAACAGTTCCTTATCGTCTATCTTTTTCTGTATAATATTTCGAAAATATGTACAATCATTGGTTCTATGTGTCGTAGTGTTATGCCATTTACAATATGGCTTTTTCTCTAATTCTGCATTCGAGGGGATCCTAATATTTCTAGTCCTCCTAATTTTCTTATTAACAAGTAACCAGTCAAATATCTTATCGGCCTTCGAAGTGTCAAAAGAATATTTCTTAGGCTTTCCCCCTATATCAACCAAACTGTCATTCTTTTCGAGTTTAGGACAAGAGAATGGTGGTCCTTTCTTAAATTCAGTATAATCTATTTCGAAAGAGTCCTCAAATACCCATGGTGCTTCTATTTCAAATGCATTGAAACCCTGGTGTTTTCTTTGACTTTCTTCTCTTAGCATATTTTCGTATCGTATTGCACTTTCTGCTAATTCTCTAAAATCATGAAAAGGAAGACCATCGAATTTCATCCTATATTCTATAGCCATATTTTCTTTAGCTAATTGTACAAATTCTTTTTCTGGTAAATTTGTATGGCATCTTATCCTAACCCTTTTAAATCTAGATAGATATTCATCTACTGATTTCTCAGTATGTTGTCGTATTCTGGCTAAATCACTCATCGAAATACCTAGATCGGTTCTAGCAAATTGATTTTGGAAGTGGATTTGCATCTCTTCCCAACTATGTATCGAATTAGGGGCTAGGCTTATATACCAATTAAATTCCTGTTAGAGAACTAAGAAACATTCGAAGTTTTAAGTATTCGTTATCTGTTGCTTCTCTGCATTGACATGAGAATCTTGCTACATGTTCTAAAGCAGATACGTTATCTTCTCCTGAAAATAGAGTAAAATCAGGGACTCTAAATCCTCGAGGAAAAGGGTGTGCTCTATCTACCCAATCAGGATAAGGCTTACTCGTTAAGGGCCTATTTATCTTTCTCAAAGTTGGCCCATATAACATTTCTACAATTTGTTCGATTTGTGATTGAATAGGTTCCTCTCCCATCATTCCTGGAATCGAATGTGGATATGTGGTGGGTTGTGCACTATATGGATCATTCGTTCCATATCTTGGGTTATATTGTGAATTATGACCAAAATTAGTTGGTCTTCTCCTCTGATAATTCCCTTCGAAAGGCTGATAGGGGTTTCCCTGTCATACGGTCGTATACCCGTGTAGGTTAGCTTCAGGGTATATAGGTTTTGAAGATATATTAGATTTCCTGGGATATTCGAAAGGAATCCCAGGAGTTTTATCTTTTCCTATATTATTTCCATCTCCTGAGGGTCCTAAGCCTAAACTTGTACTGACTCCAGCAGATGATTCAAATTAATAGGATTTGATGGTTGGCCTGTTTCAAAATTCCTAAATGTTCGTTGAGGCTCCCTAAGGCAGCCTGGTGGTGGGTATCCTATAGGTGATTCGACATTATCTCCTATAGGTGTTTTATCTTTTAAAGTTCCTCCGGCCAACTGTATGACCTTTTCGATGAGTTGGTTATGTTTTTCAATATGTGGCTCTAAATTAACTGTCACGTTGTTAGCTATGCTTTTCGACAAGGCTAAAAATGTAGAATTAAAGGTCTCGTTTATATCTAGTATGATTTTGCCTACTTCTCTAGCTAGACAGTCTTTCGAGTCTGTAGCTACACTATTTATGATTTGGTGACAAACCCTTGATGTTTCGTGTGCTAAGGCTCTATATTGGTCATTATATTCTTTTCATTGGCTTTCTCGAGCCTCTAATAGAGTTTCTTTCATACATTCCACAAATTTCTCATAAACTTCTTGTATATCGAATTTAGTTTTTCGTGGAGTTTCTTCATGAGAAGAAGAGCCTTGAGATTGGGATGTTGCATTCGAAGCATTATCCTCTCTTTGGGCATTCATATCACCAGATATATTTCTTACTTTAGACCTAGTTTGAGGCATTAAAAAGGTTTATTCGTGGAGTGTATTTCGTAAATCCCACTGTGGTCGCCAAATTTATTGGTGTACTTTGTACTTAGGGGTCACACGCAACCGTTGTTAGTGGAATACCACACTCAAGGCCACAACATAGTCTATGTCAAAGTAAAAAAGAGTGTCATAGACACTGGCTTCGCAAGGTTTGCTACACTAGCAGTTCTTGTGTCAGAATTGATCCAAATGGGTATGTTCCTTGCTTCTAAATGGGCGAAAATCAATTACACCTGTGCACGTTTACGACCAAGAACGAGGTCCAGCAGCATAGTTCATCTCATCGAAATTTGGATGATCAGAATTGTATGCCTTATCCTACGCCCTGAATTATTTGCTTGTAGGGGAAGATCATGTGCCAAGGTAAAATTGGGTCAATACTCAATTTTGAAGTGCTATAACAAGATTCCTTTCACATTATGGTTCGGTTGTTGGATTAGGCATTTTATTGATCTCCCTAGAATCGGTCAAGATGGGGGAAAGATCACAGAATTTTCTCCTGCATTGAAGAAAGCGGTTTTCTCCTGTTTGAAAACGCATGACGGAAAATTCACTAAAGGTGTAGCTTCTCTGAAAGCCAACGGATTAAGTGAAGAAACCATTACTGAATATGTAGCAAAATATGGATCAGAGAACCAAGCTCTTGTTATTCTAGTTTGGCATATAGCTACAAGTCTTTTCGAGGAGGATCTCTCGAAGCAACCTCTCAATCCCGAGCAGCACAATCATTTTGAAGTGGCAACTAAATTTTCCAAATATTGTGCATATTTGGTTGCCTTCGTTCCCTGATGCTACCATGTACTGTGCATATAACTCAGTGCGAGTTTGACCAGACAGTGAGAGAACTAAAAAAGGGGTACAAACCAGCTGAAGATGATGATGAAGATCAGGAAGTGATAGTACCAGTTGAAGAGAGAGCTAGCGATAGAGATTATGAAGACCCTGAGGGCATTGAACTCAATGGAAATCAAGTAGTTCAAGAACCCATTTTAAGTAAAGGACATAACCTTAAGAAGGATCTTACTACAAATGATCAGGATCTATGGAAAATGCTAGCAGACTTTTGGACAGAAATGTTACTGTTGTTGGCTCTGCGCTCAGATCGGAAGGAGGTACGGGAGGCACACGCAAATCGCTTAGCTGTAGGTGGTGAGTTCATAACGCACCTCTGGGCATTACTCAAACATAAAGGATGCCAGCTGCATAATGAAACTACAGCTGAAACTGAAGTAAGCAGTAGTACTATCACTACTGATCACCCGGATGCCTACGCTGAGGAGTATCGCACTCCCTCTCTCTCCCTCCAATCCCTCCCCGGATGCTGACGTTGAGGAGTATCGCCCTCCCCCTCCCCCTCCCCCTCCCCCTCTTTCGTAATTTTGTTGTTGTTGAGTTTACTTTTTCCAGATGTTGTATTTGTGTTTACTTTTTCCAATTTTGTAGTTGAGTCGTGTTTTTTTTTTCTTTTTTCAAGGAAACATATGTTGTAAGATTATTATTTTTTTTTTTTAAATCGGACAAATATTGGGTTGTGTTCTCTGAAACTGTACGTTACACAGCCTAACAACAGAAAAACAAACAAGCAAAATAAACAAGGGGTGTAGGGAATATAATATTCGCAAATTTTCACATATAACATAGAATCAAATATAGGATGTTTACCTTAGACTTTCCAGTTTCCACATAGATTTTCGTCCTGTCACTCAAAGTTTATAAGAGGCTTGAGCACCTACAATTCCAGAAGGGGATTGTTAACGTAAACATATAATTACTTTGCGCAAAACTTTATTCCCAAAATAAATGAAAATTATGTGGGAAACTTTAAGCAACATTCCCACAAAACAAATAGTTGACATCAGAGATTTATCCCTTGGTCAACACTTTTTTTTTAATTGCCATCAGAGATTTATCGCTTGGTCAACAGTTTGGGTACATTGATTTTATCCATACCACTTATCAATAGGTCCCTGCAGAACTAACTATGCAGAAGCGATAGTAAAACCACCATTCCCCCCTGTATCCAGTTGCCATTTTGATCAAAGCAATGCTGCAAAACACCTTCGCGTTTGTCCACTTTCAACAATTACAAACTTGAGTCACCATTGGGTCTATCGTCCCATCTAAATTTCACCTTTCATTGTGTTCATTCATTTGACCAAGAGAAGGCCTTTCTTTGAGTTGATTGCCCCTAGATGCTTTACTGCTTTGCATTGGCATACTTTTTCCAAAAATAACAGATCGTAATGTTCAGATCCCCCCCCCCCCCCGCCCCCACAGCTCCATGTTTTACTGATCATATCCCATGCCACCAAAGTATCTTGTTTCTATATTCATCACTACCCCGCAACAATTATCCCTGTACATGTACATGGCCTTTATTTTGCTCTCTGAGTCAAATTATTACCTTGTTCACTTGCAACGGAAAAATGATTTAGATAGTCAGTTGTACCTTACCCACATATTATAAATGCCGTGGACAATTTTCAGTCTAACTGTGATTTTTCCTTCTGATGGAAAATAAACTTTGATCACATACCAATTCTAAAAATTATAACCTAGTTCACTTGCAACGAAAAAGGATTGAGATAGTCAGTTGTAGCTTACCCGCATATGATAAATGCCTCGTGGACAAATTTCAGTATAGCTGTGATTTTCCCTTGTAATGGTAAATGAACTTGATCAAATGCCAATTCTGACTTTGCTATCATCTCAATGTGTATACTCTTGACCTTCAAGCTCCATTTTCAGCGCAAATAGGAACTTGAATACCAAAACTTACGATGTTAAAAGTAATGAATTTGTGGACCTTAAACTTGTGCAGGTGGCAGGGGCTCATTATCTACAAAAATCATGAACTGTGTATGTCTTCTACAAAAATCCTGAACTGTGTGTGTCTTCATACATTCAGACATGGGACCCTCCAAACAGCGTATTTTCACAACCTCGCTTTCCACAGAACCCTGTTACAGAGCGCAACGAATATCAATGTGTTTCTGTTTGCAAATTGAAACAAATCATAAGCACATGCTCGAGAAATATCAAGCTTATGATCTTGATTCAGAACAGATGTAAATTCATAGAAGCTTATGAGCTTGGTCAAACTTTTTATCTTAAGTATATTGGAAAGAGGTTTCATTTCAAGGGAAAAGACTAATGTTAAAGTTCTTGAGGCTCTAAGAATCAACCAATACTTGTTTTCAGTCCCTTTTACAATTGAAGCAAAGACTAAAGGACGATACTTACAATCTAAGAACAAATATACAATAGAATCTCAAGTCCATCTTGGATTCTTGTGATTAAAAAAAAAACCTGAGATTTTTGTAAGATTATAGGACAGTTCACAATAAACATCCGTTTATGGTATTATCAGTCCATCCTTTTTGAGGTTTGGTTGTTTCCCTCTAATCATTGGTTGTTAGGGTTTTAGACAATTGTCGGAACCATCTGACAAGAGTGACAACACCTTCATGGACCAAATAGCAGCTATGGTTGTGTGTTTATTTCTCTCAAAGGCAACTGATTATAACTTAAATGACATTGAAACTTTGCTCTAAAGCCTAACAATACGAAATTGTTGCTTACCGCCTGCAATTATAATCAGAGACTGCTCTATTATTTATAGGACTTGCAAGGTTTACTAATGGCAGCCACTTCTAGGAGGCATTTACTTTCTGCTTTGCAAATATGTGATATATCCTTTTGCTTCTGTCCGTAGATAAATTAACTGCTTATGATGCATCCACAAGATTTTAAGCTTCGCATATACACACTAAGGAGTCATCCACCAGCAAAAAGGTCACCTGCAACAACAGCTTGTGACTACACCTCAGTATATGTGTGGGAAAATACACATATTGCTCTTGTCCAATCTCCTATGTCTCTGCTAAGACCCTAACTTCTGGAATATTAGTGGAGGATGGTCTACACTTAACTACCGAAGATGGTCGTCAAGAATTGGTTAAGGCATACATTGCATTCAAGTGCGTATATATCATGGAGCTGAAACTCTGAGTATGTTTCATCATAAAAATACTCTTGAGTATAAGACGTGAGGGAGGAAATGGCCTGGAAACCTCCCACCCCTCAATAAGTGAACAAAGAACAAAACAATTTCTACAATCATGTAATGCAGTTCAGGCAATGCAAACTTATAGCATTTCAATTTTATAATCAGATTAATAACTTAAAAGGCAGTAAAAAATGTGACCATCAAAAGAAGAAAATTCAATGGTATTTGGAATCTCTTATCAGAAGTAACTGTGGAAAAAATAGCTCCTTACCAGAGCCTGCACCATTCTAATCTTTTTTTTTTTTTTTTTTTGCTACTCTGCCTGCACAATTCTAATCATCTGAGTATTTTTGAACCAAAAACACGAAGTCTACGTCAAGCATAACATCATAGAATCTTTAAGCAATCTTTGAGTTTGACTAACCAAGATGTATTATTCTTACTTAGTCTATTATCAATATTAACCTGCAAACCCCATATTCAGAAATACAATACTTAGAAAACCTGGAATACTTGAGCCCAAAAAAGGGAAGGGAAAAAAAATAATTCCACATTCAACTTCTTATGATGAATAATTGGCCACATTTCGATTCAACGACATACATCAAATAAAATGAGTTACTATCAATGAATTTCACAAAATAAGCAACCATCAAAAACAAAATACGATTGGAGGACTTAGGGATACCAGAAAATTAACAGGTCTAGTGCAAGCATTATTCAACATTGCACTTTGCACCCACAAATAGAAATACAAAAAATTAACAGCAAAGCAAATAATCATGAATCTGGATTCAAATTGCATTTCAATTGACATAAGAAAATTAGAGAGTTCCCATTCAAAACTTTATATGATTACCAACAATGGAAGCTTGCAGGACGTTAGAACTAAATATTTGAACTTTATTTATCTGTCAATCCCTTACTTGATGATTCAATTGCAATTTAATTCCTCCACACACACCCCAAAAAAAAAAAAAAAACCCATACACACAACCAAAGTGAATGAATGACATTCAGTTTGGAAAATATTAAAACCCTAAATCCTGAGAAACCCAAAATTGAGAAATTGAACATCCCAAGCAACACTAAAACAGGGAAAAGTGAATAGAGCATGTGAAGGAGAGAGAGAAAATGATGATGAAATGCATCTCTATAAGTAATTAAAGAAGAAAACATACATTGAGGTTTATTTGGATTTTAGATGTTGGGTATGAAATCATAATATTTCCACCTTCCCGCACTACACACCATCTTCAGCAGTCTTTCTCTTCTCCTGTCAGTGTCAGTGGATCCTTCTCAGTATATAGCCAATTAGCCATGACTCCATGAGAGATGGTTTGGGGGAAAGAGCGCTATTTGATCACTTTCCAATAAAAAAAAACGAGCGTTAGTTTTCTACTGTATTCTTCTTTTGTTTTTCTTTTCTTTTTTCCTTTTCTGTTTCCGTTTTTCTTTTCTTTTTTCCTTTTTAAAAGGTACGGACTACGAATTGACTTGTAGTAAATCCTCCTCTCAAGCGAGACTCTAGTCACGTTAGAAAATGGAATAATAATAATGGAAAATGTTTGGTTGACCCAGTGGATGGCCAATTCATATTTACTTTTATATCTATCTTTTTTATACTTTAATGTCATTTCTTTGGAATAGAGGAGAGAGAATTTGAAAATAGAAGAGAGAGATAGATACAAAAGGGGTAGATTACCAACTCAGTGGGTGAATATATCATTTTCCAATAATAATAAATACATCGATCCAAAGTGGCATTATTGTCTAAGTGAAATTAATGTATAAGTACAGTAATTTTACTTTCCTTATACTTAAACATCTAGTCCATTGCTATGTTTGTCTCTCGATACTTTTTGTCATCCTATATTGTGATGTATATGTTGTAACATTTGTCTAATATCCATAATTAGCCTAACATTTATAAAAGGATTTGAAACAATGAATTCGAGATGGGTGTGAAGATTTTCATTTTAACGAATCTACACCAGCAAGCAAGATCTATGTCTGAAAAAATATTGTTTCAACAATTCTAATACTGTACATGTTTGTATTTGTGTCATGAAATCAGAACCGGGTGCAAGCGAAGCAATTCGAGAGTTGGAGAAAAAGAATCATATATTGTTATGTTGGACTTTTATTAAATTGGTTATTGTTGTACATACCGTTTATTTGTTGCTTACCATTTACCAATCATGCTTCAAAATTGTCCCAAAAAAGTATAAGAAATTAGAAAATAGAAAGTACTACGTATTATCCATTGGAATCATACACTTGATGACTTCTTCATCAAGGGTGACACTGACAACAGTCTAGTGGGTTTGATTGTAATGGGCCAGGCCCAAGAGTGGTGGCTTGGGACAAGGGCCTGGGCCAGGTGGAGGGCAAGGTGCGCCCTCAATGAAGTTACACCTACAAATCCAGAAATGGACATCGCCACCAGGGGCCACACACTCGGGCTGTATACGCCCAATTCCTCGCCAGCATGGTTTGCATGTTTCAATACACGCCTTTATGTCTGGACACCCTCCTGTTAACGCCGACATGTAAACTGCAAGTATCGCCTTCACCGTGCCTGCCATCCCAAACTGCATTAGTTATTAATGAGTCGATGATGTTCGTTTACTTGCTAGTAATGTAATTTGATTATTCTATAAAGTTAATGTGGGCGAAAAGTAAAAGGATAGATGAGATGAGAAAAGTGAAATTGATTGCATCTTCTAAGTAAACATGTCTCATTTCTCATTCGAACAGTCGATCTCAAGCAATAGATATGTTTTTCTTAGTGTGGTTTTTTTTTTTTTTTGGTGAGTATGTATTTTATCATTAAAAAAATTATAATAGAAGTGAAACTTTATCCTTCAATAAATTGAAAGTTAAGATATATGGAGGGGCAAAAGGCCAAAAATGCAATAGACAGAGATTGGTCGGAAGTAAAAAGTAGGAAATGAACAAACCAGCAATGGTAGCAAAGAGAGCCAGAACAATGAAAGCCGCGAATCTAGCCATTGGACGACTTTTGAGCAGCTGATGTACCTGTATTTTGGATTTTGGGTGTTGTGTGGGAAGGGAAGAGGTGAATTTATAGTGGATGTAGTAATCTTATTTATGAAAATCATTGTGATATATTGCTATACTGTTACTTATGTTTTATAGAAATATGTAGATATTGTTCTTGTAATATGCAATATTCTGTAGTATTTATTATTTATAGAAAAAATCAACTATAAGTATTTATATTTTGTCCTCACTCCTTAGCTTAATTTTAACGCAAAAACTCGTATAGGACAATTTATAGGATAGGGTCCCTGCCTCTCACATTTTCGTCTCTCTTATGACTTATCTCCCTTCACACTTCACGAGATAGATTTGCCCCACACAAGACCTATCTCTTATAACTTATCTCCCTTCACACTTTACGGGATAGATTTGCCCCAAACAAAACCTATCGGCTATTCATAGTTTTAATTTGCTTCATGTTTAGTTTTTTTTAAATCGTGTGCCGCGCACAAATAAACGATATTATAAATATTATATATTTTAACAATTGGATTGATATTGGAAACTTACGAATACATTTACTTAGTGTATACTACTATGACACACCTCTACACGATATTTTTTGTCATTACTCCCTCCGTTTCATAATTTATTTTTTCGCTTTCCTTTTATGGGTATCCCTGGTATTACAGGCCTCATTGTTTGATTCCCACCATGTCAAGGCCTCGAGCGTCTACGTGAGCACCTGCCGATGAGAGATTATTACATGGTTCAAGGCCAATTTTTTCACCTCTCACAAAGCAATTGAAACCCGCTTAAAAACCCTCCAATACCTCACAAAGGCCAAATAAAAAAAAAAAAGGAAAACAAAGTTTATTTTAAGTTTTTGTGAGGTATTGAAGGGATTAATTGAAGGGAGTGATTGGAGAAGATCTCATCTTTTTAAAGTCACCCCCGAAAAACAGGTGGGAGGGAGGATGGTTCGGGACCAAGTAATAATTTCTCCCTGCCGAGGCCGTGCACTACTGCACTAGGACTTGAAGATACCCTGTAGCCACAAGGGAAAGGAATTGTACCCGTAGCCCACAGGCAAAGGATGTGAACAAACGACTAACATGAGAACTCAACCGAATCCGGTACTCCAAAACAAGTTCATGAAAAACTAGTGCAAAGAATTCCTCGTGTGTGGGGGGTGGGGTGGGGGAGCAAAAGAAAGAAAAGAGAGATGACTAAACAGTAAAAGTGCCACAAACCAGGAGTACTAATTATTATTTACAAGACAGAGAAAGTGAGAGAGGGAGAGACTATAAGCCACCAGAAATGGCCACCAATTATATATTCACATCACTAAACAATCCCTACCATCTAACTCTCTCTCTCTTTGTCCACTGAAATTAAATTAAGCCCTCCACAAACCAACATTAGTTGTTGATTTTTGGAGTATCCTACCCAAGTGATCATTAAAGCACTAAAAAGTTAGCTGCCAACCCAAAAAGTGAGCTGCTTCCTTTTCTCCCCTAAACCCTCTCCACATTAGCACTAAACAAATCTTCATACAAATTCCATTAAATTAAAAATTAAGATTAAAATTAAAAATTAACAAGGAACAACACCACCTCTACCTCTACATACAAGGAAAATGCATCAGTTCCCAGAAGACTCCAAGCTTAAAACAGTCCCATCACCTTCCAGTGAAGAGCCAGGAAATTTATTTCCAGGGTTCATTTTCTTCACTTCTTGGCTTGAACATATGTATATCTTCTTAGCCATGTTGCAAAATTCACTGCAATTGAGAGGGGAAAGAGATGAGGGGGGTTTGAATTAGTAAAAACTCGAATAATTAACTTGTAATGTGTTTAGCAAGGGAAACAAGGAAAGACAAACTTACTCCCATGGATCATCGCCAACAAGCATCCTGTCGCCTTCATCATCTGTGAATATGATTTCCCACTTGTCTCGGGGGCAAAGTTCTCCTTTTATTTCAAAGAGTTCCTCCAATTCATCTATAAGCTGATCGTAGCCTTCTATTGAAGCCAAATCAACAGCCCGGCCAACTGCAACGCCTTGCATTTGAACCTGTTGAAACATGTTTTTTTTCAAACAATTAGAACATAATTTAGGGGGACATGACTAAAGTAAAATTACCATAATATCTTATGATTTGCATCGATTTTTCAGATAGGACAAAACGACAATATATGATTTGTAGACGGTAGTTGTACCTTGGTCCGACTTCTAGTAGAGGAACCCTGCTTGCTTTGTGTCTCTTTGGGAGACACCAGCTGTTGCAATTGTTGCTTTTCTTGAGAGATCTTTGACAGGTCTGATTTTTGTTCTGAATCAGAAGCTGACTCTGAGCTGTTTCCATGTTCTTCCATGGAACCTTTAGTCACATTCACTTCTTGCACTAGTTCCTCCTCCCTATATGCGGGTGTGGAAGGTTTCATTAGGTCAATACCAAACAGCCGGTAAGTTGCCACTGGTTCAGATTTCTTCCCATTTTCAGTTAGCTCATTGCCCTGGTTTGTGGACTTTGGGGTAGAATATCCGGAGAACACAGACCAAGCTGTTGTGCTTTTAGTATCCTCAATATCACCCTGAAGTAAAGCATTCACGTTACACTAGGAAAACTACATCCACACGGATTACACGAGGGGAAAAAGGGAAAAGGAAAAAAAAACAAAAAACTAATTTCCATTATTCAACACATTCGGGAGCTGGGAGTTAATCCTGACACAATTAAGGTTACCTGAATTATGTCAATAGAAGGATTCCATGGTGTTGAATCATTAATTGGCATGGGTTCTGCATGAAGATTGACAGAAAACAGGCAATTACTCAGAACATTCTTAAAACAGAACATCAAAATACTCTCCATCCAACTTCTTAAACGACAATGAAGGAAAAGTTCCTCTCACCATGCCCAGGGATTTCAATTGAAGGCCGAGCCTTTTTGTTCTTAACAACAGGATCAGCAACTTCTGAAGGAGCAGAAGACACAAAAGGCTCAATCTCCCATGGGGAAACTCTATCTGGTCGTGCAATTGATGTGGGTTCATCCCATTGAACCTGCAGAAACGAAGTCGAGAATGAGAATGTAGCCACAAAGGATAGCTACCTACACACAACCAAAAGAAAGATGAGGATTCTGACCTTTAGAGATCGCCATCTGGAATCTTTCCACTGGGGTGACAGGTCATCAACGCCGACTATTGTGCCAGTAAACCTTTTCAGGCAACACATTGTGATTAGATGAGTGATGAGTCAATAACTAGTGGAACAATGTAAATATAAATGAAGTAATGAACACTCAATCAACTTTTCCCACTACCTTCTCTCCGGAGTGTCCTCCCCTTCAAATCTCATCTTGAACCTCATGCCCACTTTAAAACCATTGTTAACGGACTCCAAGTATCTGTTCAAACCTATGATGAACTGGCTCATCCTGCTTGTTTCAACACGGACAATAATTCTCTCGTGTTAAAAACAGACTAAGCGTAATATTACAACAATAGGACATCTGGACATCATAGATGCAGATCAAATTAGATAGATGACATGCCTTGGCTTATAATAGACCACAAAGAAGGTCTGGGTGGTGACAGCATGGGATGCAGTGGCAAGGACTCCAAGGTGCATGCTCTGACCGGAGATAACAGAGGAAGGCATATTGCTCTGCTGACGGGCAACACGTCGAACACCAACTCGAAGTTCCCCATTTTTGCCTCTGAAGCACAATCAAATGGCCAGTTATACAGATTTCAAGGCATATTGCAAAGAGACTATAGTAAATGCCAAAACTGTTGTGATAACTTACCTGAGGAAAACAAAAGAATCACCAGCAACTAATCTCTTTGAGGTTACAAAATGACTCCATCCTGTAGTAAGCAAATGCCTCCTAGGTTGGCCTACACAATGATTTACATGATTAAATGACTTTAGGTGGTGGTATATTATCCTTGTTTAGTTGCCCTTTTATGTCAATTTAAGCAGCATCCACGAGAAGCTAATAATTTGAGAAAATCATATTGCCAACTACATCTCGCATCTCTGCAATTCAGCTAGTGGATTCACACATACTGGCTGAGGAACAATAAACGTGAAATAGAGTGAATCTAACTAATAATAATCAAATTAATACATATCAGAGATCAATACCTCTGAAGATGTGCTTAAAACGCCACACAAAGCCGTGAAGATCTGTAGCAGCCAGCTCCTGAGTTGGTGTTTGCTGGGTCATATCCTGAGGGTCAATATCAGGTTGAAAAATTTCCAGTCAATGATTAGCCAAACTACCAACCACAAAAGAACAGAACTTCAAGTCAAGCTATTGCAATCACAGTGCATATACCAGAGGAGGAAGACATTCATTGGCGTGTTTTCGAAGGACCGAGAATCCACCATGAGTGCTCGTATCCGAGGCGGTCAAGACCTTAGAGAAGGTCCGAACTGTCGGCCTTGGTGGCTCAGCTGGACATGAATCAAGCTTCTGTGGTTCACTTTGCTGCCAACATCATTCCACCACCCAATTTCAACAAAAAGGAATCAAACCAGTCCCAGAAAGTTTCACAACCCAAAAAGTAAAAAAGATGAGACTAAAATGTCAAAATCAAGAAATAACATCACTATCAAGTCTTACATCTGAATCAGGCATTAAAGTAATCTGGGCATAGA
Source organism: Tetragonia tetragonoides (assembly GCA_038025085.1). NCBI lineage: Eukaryota > Viridiplantae > Streptophyta > Magnoliopsida > Caryophyllales > Aizoaceae > Tetragonia > Tetragonia tetragonoides. Next base: position 38,880,451 of record CM076144.1, on the reverse strand, counting down.
CCTCATCTGTTTCTTGTTCAGCCTACAATAGGAAAAGAAAAAAAAAGCCATGAGCAATTGAGCATCACCATTTTTTACCAAATCAAGCTCATCACACAAAATTAACTTTACCAAAACTGAACCAGAACAATAATTACCCGCAACACAATGTTAATAACACGACAAAGGATCTTGGAAGGGAGATTAAACATGTGTGTCATTGGATTCAATTCCTGATTCATTGAAGCTTCCAACTAGAAAGACAATAAAGGCAACATTTTAACACAAACCCACCAAATTAAACAACAAAACAAACAAATCCCATATACAAAAAAATTCATATTCAGCTAAAATTGAAAAATGGAAGAAACTTACTTGTTCCATGTGACCTTGAGGAAAATAGTAGACTCTCTCTTCTAAGCGTGGAATTTCCACCAGAGGCCCAGCACATCCCCTCCATAACTCTGTATATAAATCATCATCACCTCCACCTATAATAACAACATCAAACCCCCAAAACCAAAATTTCAGTATTTCCCAAATGAGAAAAAAAAAATACCAAATCGGGAGAAATTGAGAAGAATAACCCACCTGAATCTCTGACCCCAAATGCCATATTACTTCACAAATAACTTCAAAACCTTTGAATAAGGTAAACAAAACCCACCAAATTTGGCCACTAAAAACACACACTTAATGAAATGCTATAATAATCTCATTATTATTTACTACTATACTAAAACTCAGCAATTAAAGTTGCAGTCTTTTTGCTTCCAAAACGCTTGTAACTGAAAATTAACCACAACCCACTTCGTTTAATTGCCAGAAAACCTTGAAAATGAAGTGAATGAACCAATCAATAAACCAGTTTTGGTTTTTTTGGCTCCTCTATTTTTTTCTGTTTTCTCTCTCTAGATGGGTTTGGGTTTGGGTTTGGGTTGGGTTTGAGTTGGGTTGGTTCAGGTTCTCACACAACGCCGTTACAGAATCCCCAAACCCGCTTTACGCGCGTCTTATTATATGCATCCTTCACCCCCTTACTGTTGTTGGTTGCCTTTAACCGTGTCATGACTCATCGTATACACACACGGACACAAATCTCTCTCTCTCTCTCTCTCTCTCTCTCTCTCTCTCTCTCATTCCATAATGTTTGTAGCTTTTTGTGTTCTTATATTTTATTTTACTCCAATTATTTATTTTATTTAAAAGGGTGTGCTTTTGTTTTTTTAGATTAAGGAACTTTGATATTCGGATTTCTATATTTTGACAAGGTAATATTTGATGGATATCTTGAGGGTACATTTTAGATTTTGGAGAATATTATTGATGGTCGACCTTCCTCATGTTATCAAGCATAGTTGACTTTTAAGGAGGTTTGTTTACTGTCCGGCTTTAGTACTAATAAAGGATATGAAATAGACCAGTTCTCAAGTCACATTTTCTACCATTTTAATGGCATGTATCTTAGTTTAAATTATTATTATTATAATTTTATTAAGATAAATAGTTTAGAAAATTTGTGAATTGAATTTTAAATAAGAGTGTCAAATCATCTAACACGATGTGCTATTAGCAATAAGCTAATGCAATCAACCACTCATCTCGTCTCAAAGTGTCTATCCACCTTTTTAGTTTTGGAATGTCTCAATAATTATTGCCATAATTAGTTAAACAATGTAGATTTAACTTTTAACCAATCAACTTTCACTCTACTATTAAATCCGATCCTACTATGCTAACAAATCACCATGAATAGTTAAATCATCAACGTACTAGACTCATTTCCTAAGTCATGATGTAGTCCTTAATATGTGTGAAAAGTTTACAATGTTAATCATGCCGAATGGAATGAGTATTAGCTATCAATTTTCATCTTTAGTCACATCAAACATGACCAATGTGAATTTTTAATTAAAGGTTATATTACTTACTTATTTAGAATCAAATATTCAAAGTGTGTTTTTTTTCCCCTAAATTACGTACCTAATAATTAAGTCTACCAAACCTAACTAACATGAGTAGCAATATGGAAGAGGGAATGTATTCCTGAATTAACTAATTGAGTAAATGGAAAATTGGAAATAAGTGGGAAAAAAAAAAAAAAAATCACACCCTCAATGCCTCTCTATGGGTGTGTTTGGCAGAAGCTTTTATACTAGCGGTTAGGGGTTTGAGTGAGTCCAAACTCTACCTAATCTAAGTTTTGATGTTCGGTAATCAAAAAATGATGATAGCATTTAGAGTTTTTTTTAGCGTTTTAGAAACGTTAATCATATTAACGTTTCATGAGAGCACTAGCTGTTCAGATTTTACATTCCAAAATTGTCCTCATCGCTGCCAGCGCGGTGCCATCGTTGGGACTTGGGTTTGACGGTAGGTTCTGCTTCTGATTGATAGGAGAGAGAGATGTGAGGAAAGGTTCTGATTCTTGATCAACATTTATTGGGCCCTTTATCATAGATTTAAATGACTTAAGAGTTAGGCCCATGCCATACATGATTTCATACTACATGAGCCGAGTTGATTGGAGCCTACCAAATACTCATCAATTTTTATTTATTTTTTTCATAAAGATTTTTTTTTTTATGTTGTTTACAAATTGTTTGATTTTATAATAATATAATAAATAAGTAAATAAAAATATAAGTAACTAAATAGGAAAATAAAATTATAATGTATATGTCCCTTTATGTAATTTATATTCATCAGCTAACTCGACAGCTAACTTTACCGAACACTCAATGAAGAAAACAGCTAACAGCTATGTACCACTATACAACAGCTAATATCTAGTTGAACAACCAACCACTACTAAAACAGCTAAGACTACCGCTACAGCTAATTATTGCCGAACAGACTCTTTGTTTTCCTTCCAACTTTTGCCCGCTTAATTAGTAGGTTTTTTTTGGTGAAACTTAATTAGTAGGTTTAATGGTGTATATCGTCGAATCCAGCAAGTATTTCGACAACTGAAAATTTATATAGAAATTGACGCTCAATTCCAATTTGAGCTATAGCTTTTTTCCATGGAATAAAATAAAAAAACATAGAACGCTTCACAGATAATATTGTTTCTTGAAAACATTTTCCATATTCATTTTATTGTTTTAACTTTCAAGAAACGAGCGAACCCGTTTTTTTGTGATAGACTAACCATCAAAAACCTATTCTAATTCTAATACAATAATACATGTTAGCTAGGCAAAGTCGCGTCAACAAAGAATTCAATAAAAAGACATACTTCATACTGTGGCAACTCTTACTTCATTATGTGGACAAAACCCAAATGCAAATTTGCATGTTAGTACTATTTTGGAAGGGAAAAAAAAAAGGTTTTAAACAAAATTTTTGACATGTCTTTTTCATTTTCTATTTGTGTTCTTATCTTATTAAGTGCATTAAATTTACCGTACTCTCGTTGTATACAATACACTAAAAATACACAATAGAGCTGATATCCTTATAGCATATACGAATATACGAGACTTTCTAAACTAACACATATAATTATCTTTCCAACAAAAACAACTAGTTAATAATTTATTTACTTTATTTAGCGCCATTTGTGTAACCGTAAAACAACACTCAAGAAAAGTATTGAAACAACAGTTAAATGGAACATAAGGAGAAGCATGAGATCTATAAGATTTATATATGAATAAGGTTGAACCCTTCTTCAAAAACGTCATCGCTTTTAAAGAAACGTGATCGAACATGTTGAACTAAAATTTGATAACAAAAGAGTATATATGCTTCTAAAAACGTTATGTTACCCTACATTGGGAGGTAATTACCACTCCTCCTACTCGATTCATACTTGTTACACAATCTACCTCGCTAAACCACGTGTAATTTGGTGTTAGCCTATTGGACAACTAACTAATATTGATGTATTGGTCTATTGGATAATGGATACATTGAGGTATTGTTATTCTCAATGAAATTTAGTGGAACTTAACATAATGTAACTTGCATAATAATGCGAAAAAAAAAAACATATATAGCAAATTGAATTTTGCATAACAAAAATGAAACATATTAGACAATGGAACAAAATGTAAGCAGGCAAAATAAAATATGATATGGAATGATTAAAACTTGTTAAATGAAACGAAAATTAAAACATATAAGGAAACAAAACTGAAAGCAACATTTTTTTTGTTTTGTTCATAACCAAGGGTATCAATTATCGACCACAGTGATTATGTTCCCGCGATCTTGTAGGCACCTTAAATAGTGGGACAAGTTGCCAAGGAATTTAAAATTGTTTTATGCCCAAAGTGAGATTCGAACCCTCGACTTTGGTTGAAAATAGATGAGTCCCTACCACTCAACCACACCTCCTTGATTAAACGTACTAAAAGCAACATTGAGATGACAAAACGAACATGTTTAAGTCTCAAGTTCACTTTTGTAATCACCAATGTATTGCTTATATATTTATCATTATTTTTTAGCCATATAGAAGAAAGGATAAAAATAAATAAAAAAATAGTGGCGCATTGTAATAATAATTTAATAAGGATTTGAAGAATAAATAGTTAATATTAACCTTTTTTTTAAAAAAAAAATATTAAGGTGAGGTATATTTGATTAAATGAGAATGATTATTACACTATTGAATTAAATTAAGCTGAATAGAAAAGTGATACATAAACAATAATCATGCAACTGAAATGTAAATAAAAAATTCTTTCATCATTAAACTGAAATGGATCAATCCAAACATAACTTTTTTTTGTTGTAAGAGATTCTAAAACATAAGTTGAATAAAACACACCCTAAGTATTTAACCAACTCTCATAAAAAAATTAAAAAAAAAAAAACTTATCTGATCAACTCCCCTCTAAAAATAGATAAGAAAAGAGAAAAATCAAATAAAAAAGCAATCAAACAAACTAATACAAGTAACCACGGTTAGATTCCTAACCTGACGCACAAGGCGTGTGATGGGACAAGAAGCAACTGATGATTGACGGAGCCGTCAGATAACGGCGTCTGAACAAAGGAGGTTTGACACCTTTGAGACTGAACAGTAGAAAAAGTAGCCGTCAGGACCATTGTTAGACGGCGTCTAGGGGCGCGTGAGAGAGCGACTTAACGGGAAAGTGAGACAACAGTGACGGGGTAGGGGAGCTGCCGTTACCGCTAAGTGCCGTCACTATCATTGTCTGCTTCGCGGCAGGCAACAAGGTTGGCTAGAGTAAACCCGGCAGAAATTTTGGGACCTTTATTTTTTGGTGTCATGACTCATGAGTAGGCTGTATATTTGAAACTTGAAAGGTTGTAAAAGACTACTTTGACCTTATCAGGTACCATCAATTGCGACATTGTCACTGTAGGGAAATCATAAATCAAGCGTTGGTGATGAAATTAAACACATAACAAACTCAGAGTAGCACACCAGCACTCATAATCTTTAGTACCATAAGCATTAATTATCAAATTATCACTAAATTAAACTAAACTCTACTAAACTGACTTTATTATTAATGAGTAGATAAGGTTAATTGCGACATTGTCACTTTGATGTAGGACAGTAAACACATCCCCACAAAGAGTAACACTCAGCCACTCATCTACAATAAGCATTAATTATCAAATTAATAGAGTACTCGATCAGCAAGTCTTGTGTGAGACCAACTTATAGAAATATGGAGTCACTATTTAGAAATGTAGGGGTCACTTATGGTGAGCAGTGACCCTTGTTTTATTGAAAAGTTGCTCCCGTCTCACCAAAAGTTATGAAAAAATCGTTTTATAAAAGTTTTATAGTACTCGATTATGCGCATTATCACTAAACTAAATTGAGCTGAACACTAGTAATAAACTGACCCGATTATTAGATAAGTAGAAAAAAATACACCCAAAATCTAATGAATACTTAGTGTGAAATAATAATGTTCCACCTTTATTAGGAGAGAAATTCATCTACGGCAACCTCATTTGCTTTGTGAGTAGCAAAAAAAGGGATACCTATGATGAGGTTGCCTCGTAGAAAAAATAATTTCTGTAGAGACATCAGACATTCATACATATTTGTGTCACACTGTGGATAATCGTCATTGTGATAGGAAAGAATACACCCAAAATCTAATGATAACCACCTTCCCTATATATTTATCTCTCTCTTCTATTTTCAAATTCTCTCTTCTCTATTTCCAAAAAATGACATTTAAGATAGGAAAGAGATAGAGACAAAGTGAAAATGAGTTGTCCACCCATTAGGTCAACCAAACATTATTGTGCAAGTTCTAATTGCAACTCAAATAGGATTCAACAATTCAAATTCATGACATGATAGTTGTTGGTCGGTGGGCAACTCCATAAAGATTTGGTATTAATTATTATCAAGAAAAATAAACCCCCAATAAATTTAAGTTATTGCAAGAAACACTCCCATTTTAAATTGTTTTTTGCTTCACCTCATTATAGTCAAGTGACATGCTCATGAAGTCATGACCTTTTTTGTTGATGTTTGACGGGTCTTAACCATTTTGCCTCCTACTTAAAATTAAAATTTGAGTCTGAATTCTATTTGAAATTCAAAAGATCAATCCGAACTGTCTGATTTGGATTGAATTTTAGATTTATTACCCTACCTCTCAATAATTTTCACCTTTATTACTCTACCTCTTACTCAAGCCTTTTCCGTTAATGTTTGATATGCCTTTCCCATTTTGCCATCCACTTAAAATCAAGTGCACGTGACACTATTCAACCACATTAACCCCTTAACTATATCCTTCACCGAACTACTCCAAAAGTGATGAAAAACATGTGTTAATTCTATAATAAATTAATCAATTATATTTATCTATATACTCATCAATGAAAATCCAAAAAACAACCCAATCAAAAAAAAAGAAAATCCAAAAAACGAATGAACCATGGTATGTTGGTATCCTTTTCTTTTTGTTATGTCGGTGGGCCGTGGGGTGTTAAAAGTAAACCGTGGTTTGCACAAGAAAAAAGTAAAACCGTGGTGGTGGTGGACCTATAAAAATGTGAGTACATTGGTACGACGTAGTAATAATTTTTGTTGAGTGGGAGATCATTCTGATGCATCTGCTGAAAGCTTTCATTGTGTTGATCAACAGATAACATGACAACCTCTGGACTTCTATGGGAGTACAGTACAGTGGTCCTTCTTCCTTTGATCGCTACATGTCAGCACGGTACCCATTTCTGAATGTTACCATGTGATTTGTTATACCTTGCAGCTTGTACGCTCTTGTCCACGTGTTTGGCTATAAGTAATTTAACAACTTTTTTACATCCCCTGGAGCTTTTATCTTTTTACCCGAGAAAGCGGAAGCTACTCGCTACTCGTATTCTTTGAGTATGCATTGAACAAATCTCGATTGTATGCAAAAATATACATTAGGCAAATCATAAAGCCAACAATTTAAACTTGCATAAATGTTTAGCAAAAAAAAATGCCTTAATGAGATTTGAAGTACTAAACTCATGAATTTTACCATAAAATCTAATTTCACAACAATTATACTACTCTTTTCAGATCATCTCTTCAAAACTTGATCACAAAACTCACAATTCACAACATGAACCTCTCAAATTTAAGAAGTGTAACATTTGGTTGTTACTAAAATAATTGAAACATTTGTTACATTTTGACGAAGTAACCATATTGTAAATAATAACTAACCATTCACAAAACCTCCAAATAATCTCTATCATATACTTGGAACTTGAAAACCCTACTATTGAATAGCTTTTGAGTCATCCATGCACCATCAGTCCACCATGCAACACTTCGAGAAATTTTTTTCCTATATATGTTAACCACTATTGCTTTCTTCCTAACGGCCACTATTAGCAGCGGCGGAGCCAGAAATTTTTTATTGAGGGGGGGAAGGGGCGAATCTTATTTAAGGATTTAGTTATAAAATTCACGTTCTATTATATATCTTTCTACTAAAGCAAACACAAGTATAAAAATGATGTTTTATGCCAAGATTCATTGATCAACTTGAATCACGTTGACCTTATAAAAGCTTATTAGTTATAATTTAAGGTCTATAAATTAATAAACTATAGAATATGAAGTAAAACTCATAAATAAACAGGGAAAAAATAAGTTTGTAAAACGAAAACCACAAAAAGAGAGTAAACTCATGAATGAACAAGGGAAAAAAAGTTAGCAATAAAAAGAAAACCACAAAAATAGAAAATGGGAGTTGATCCCGTGACCTTACCAACTGAGACAATTTTCTTTAGTGTTAAAATAGTACAACACATATTACTTATTTTGTTTTTGAGTCATTGGGGGGGGGGGGACCATGGCCTCCACCAGTCCCCCGCCCTTGACTATAAGGGTTGGTTCTCGCAAAATAAACACGAAGGACTTAGAGTGCATGTTATCTTTTTCATTTAATTGAATTGGAATGGATTGAATTAAATTAAACCAAACTTAAATAAACTGAACTGAACTAAATAGTATTCTGCCATTTTTGTGATAGAACAAAAAGATCAATAAATTGAACTGATCAGGATCGATCTTTCAACTTATTAGGGTTTTGGATTATTCGAAATATAAATTGGTGGTGGGGGTTTAAGTAAAATTAGTGGGGCTTATCAGGAACAAAGGAAAAGGTGAGAGATTCACAACTAGGCCTGGCAATGGGTCGGATTCGGGTTGGGTGGAGCATCACCCGCATCCATCCATTTAATTTTTCAACTTCATTCGTTCACCCGTCACCCGCCAAGTACTTCACCCGCATCCAATCCATCCATCATCCGCGAGTGAATGGGTGCGGATCAGGTGGCTAACGGGTGAAATTAATTACCCCTTAGGATAAAATAATGAGACTAAAGTCTTCACCCATTTGGGCAAGATTTTGCACTAATTAACCAAAATCCAAGTATAATTAGTTGCATGGAAATGGTTGGAATATGGGCTGCAAGTTTGTTTATATATCTAAGAATAGAAATCTGGTATTGATTATTTTTAAGTTGGTTCTGTGTGTTCCGTTTTCCCCATTGTCTTGAATGACGTTGCTAGTATACCAGCATGAACATATATGAAACTGTATGATCAGAGAGATTGTTTAGTTCTAAAATCAGCTAGTCACAAATGAAAATGTAAGGTTTTATATATTATTATTTTTAGCTTATATTTTAATTTTTTATATATTAAATATAGTAAACGGGTGATGGATAGATTCGTGGGTGGGTTTACGGGTGGAAAATCATCACCCATATGCCGTATCCCACTCGACCCACCACCCAATCCACCCGTCACCCACCCATTTACCCGTTTAAATGGGTTTTTACCTATTTATCTGGGTCGGGTGGAGCGGATATCTGTACACCCATTGCCATGCCTAATCACAACTCACAAGACAGGAGGATCTAGCCGGTAATTAAAGTTGACTTTAGTTTAATCAAACAGTGCAAACAGTAGTTCTAATGATCGAGTATCCATTCCCCCCCTTGGCATCTTTTACAAATTCAAGCAACTCTTGTTCCCTGCCTCAAGCTACATAACATTCTAAAGATGCCTTCCACACCTAACACCTACTGTTCACCACTTCCCCCTTACTCTTATTTAAAATCAACAACATTACGACTAACGAATTCTTTTTTATATTGTCCACTGGCGTTATTGCTGGTCCCAAGTCCCAACCAATGGAGATTCCTGTATGGAAAATGTTTGGTTGACCCAGTGGGTGGGTAACCTATATTTTCTTTGTATCTATCTCTCTCTTACCCTAAATGTCATTTTTTGGAAATAGAGGAGAGATATATATACAAATGGGAGGTGAGTTGCCAACCCAGTAGGTGAATGTATCATTCTCCTTCATGTATATATTGCTTATACCATTAATACAACTTAGATTATGTCTGAAGAGGGGTAATATGTGCACTCTCACTTTAAAAGTTTAAATTGCACTCCCATACATTTCTCTCATGAGGTCAAAACATGTTAAATTTTAATAATTGGACCTTAACAAGTGAGCACACGTATAAGACAAATGAGATTCCAACCCAAAATCAATTGGCAATGAATGAAGTAATCCAATTCTATATATGCATGCTCAAAATCACTTAATCTTTCTATGTAGGACATAAACCCACTTCAACAAAACAAAGGAAGAGAAAAATTTGCTACTGATCGAGAATGTTTTGGAGTAGTTTTAACTTTGGAGTAGTTAAAACTTAAAAGCTCCAAAATGTTAGGGAGAATTTTAATTAACTTTAATGGTGGCAAAAAGTTGACTTTGTAAAACATTAAATCTTCAATAAGCCTACCCCCTGTAGGCCCAGACGTGAAAAAAAGTAGACTGCATACAAGTCCAGTGTGGTTCCATCCTAAAATCAATTGGTGTTAGATGGAGTAATCCACTAACTAATATGCTAGTCTATTATGGGTTATTCTCTTAACACTCCTCCTCACATGTAAGTCCCTTTCAATTCGGCAATCTGAAGGTAGGTCAACACCCTCAATCTGAGGTTCAACATGCCTTTCTTGGGCTACCCTTAATATGGGTATATAAACACTGTTGGGCCTTCTTGACTACACACAGAAAATCAAATTCTCCTCGAGTTGCTTGGTCAATGGGCTCCCTCCTGGTGAGGGTCAATGGGCTCCCTCTTCGAGCAAATAATGGGCCAGAATCTTCATTATGGGATCTGGTACCATATTAAATCTTCAATGAGCCTACCACATGCAGGCCCACACGTGGATAGAGTAGACTGTATATAAGCCAGTGGGGTTCCATCCTAAAACCAATTGGTGTTAGGTGGAGTAACCCACTAACTAATATGCTAGTCTCCTCTCTTCCATTCTTTCGATGTGTGACACTCACATATTGGTTATTCTCTTAACATAAAACCGTCTAAAGTAACTTTCAACCAAAAATTGAAACTACTACAACTACTCACAAGTCACAACTATAACTTGCAGTTACCGCTTATTATTTCCCCTTAAAAAAAGTTCAATTTGATCTATTCGATCTATTTGATCTATTCGATCTAGATAAAGAGAATGGAACCTTTGAACTACAAGTGTCTACAACCATTTAACTGTACTGTACTACCCATTCAATTAGCTTACTTGCCATAACTTTTCCATAAACCATGTCCATGACACTTTTAGAAGTAAAGCAAGGCTGGATAATTAAGCAAACAATAATTGTGCCAATGTTAGCTTTGACCTTTCAACCAACCAGTCAATTAGCAGCCTAGTGTAATGAATTAGTATTTGTCCTAATATGCTAATTTTGCTGATCATAAATTAATGCATAGCTGGTCATCTTTTAGCTATAGTGACATCCAAATAATAAACATGATCACCAAAAGCCAATTAGGCAGTGTTCACCAATGAAGTAGCTAGCTATAGCTATTTTGAATAAAAAAACAGCACAAAGTATACAATGGTGAAAGATGAGCTCACCTATGTGATCATCTTCCTTCATTGCCTAAATAATAGTACCCTCTTTTAATCAAGTGGATAACCTAAGCTTAGCACATATCCCTAGAGCCCTAATCAAGTCTCTTTAGTAGAGGACATTAGACTGGACAAACCAATCACTAGCTTGTTATGTGAATTGTCTGCCTGTCTTAGCTTAATTACTTGTATAATTAGTCCTTGAATTAGATTTGTTAACATTCACTTTACGGATCGACACCTGTTGATTGCTATTTGATTAAACCATGCTTTGCATTGTTAATTATAGGTGATTGTGGGAGCTTATAATAGCGACCCTTGCTGTTTTGGAAGAGTCAGATGTGTTTAGTTTATAACTAGATTTGTTAATTACTAATCATGTTAGACAAAAACAACATACAACCAATGGGAAAGCTTATTGTTGTATCATGCATCAGAAATCAGAGATTTCTGAAATTTCAGAAACTTTAGCAAACATATGCACAAATGAATCATCCAAAAATTGCTACATTTTGCAACAAGATAACATGGGGGGAAAGGTTAGGCTTTTCTATTTTTTGTGGGCCCCCCAGTTTCACAAAGAATTAGAATTTCATGAATTTTTTTCTACTGAAACCTTATAAATATAAGACGATCATATGGTAAGAATACTATTACATTTCGAACTATAGTGTTATATTTGGATCAAAAAGTATATAAATTTGATACATTTTGAATAATAATTATTTATTTTAATTGTTTTATCATTAAATAGTCTTACATACACAATACCTTCTTTTGCCTAAGTATACTACTCTAGTGAAGACACTTTTGTATAGAGTTTTGGAGAGATTCACTAACCTCTAAACCTCTTGACATGTATATTATTATTGTATATATGCTGACATCATATCAGAAATTCATCGTGAGTCTAGGTGCTTGTTTGGTTCACACTTAAAAAATGAAAGAAGTGCTACTTTCTAAAAAGTGTGATTTTTCTTCTTGTTTGATTGAAAAAAAAAATATGTAGAAAGTTGCTTACCTACCCTCCATTTGGTAATAAGTAATTCCACATCAATTCCCATGAATTTGCAATTCTTTTATGCAATCAAACTAAATTAGTCACTTCTATTTTTCTTAAATCTCTACTTTTTATAGAAAGTTACTTTTCATGCATAGTTAACCAAACGACCACTTAGTTTAGTACTTCGCCGATTAACGATGGAGTATCATTCAACAACAGAACTTTACACCAATATGCTTAATTATTACCATACATTTTTACCATCCTCAAGGAAGGGTAGTGACTAATTGCATCCATTATTCCTTTACAATCTTTAACCGACCTAAAACGTCATAACTAGGCCTGGGTAAATGGGAGGGTCCCTGTAATCGACCCGATTCGACCCACCAACGGGTCATAATCCGTTTACAATTGTAAATGGGCGAGTCGAAATGGCTCACAAATGTACTGACCCACTTTAAAAACACTTTTTAAATTTTAAAGGGGCAAAAATAGTACGGCCCGACCCATGATCGACCCGCCCCACCCACAACATGTTTGACCCAACCCGACCCATTTAGTAAATGGCCCGACCCGACAAGTTACCCAGGCCTAATCATGACACAAGTCCCCAAATAAAAAGAATGGGTTTAACCCGTTTAACCCACGAAACTTGAGTCTGAGATCCAAAGACAGCTTCCAAAAAATGCGACAATGATTTGTCCTTTATTACACAACTTCCTGACAAAAATAAACTCTTGCAATTATGCAATATATACATTATTGTTGTTAGAACAGGGACCTATAGAGCTAATGAAAAGGCTGGCTCGATATAGTATAAGGTTTAAAACAACATGAACATGGCCATGGCCATGGCCAGTATAGAAGTCCTGTGGTGAAGTGAAAAATTAATTAGGTTAATAAATATGAAAAGGCGATGTTTGGTGAATTTGCGAATTTGGGGGTTTTTTGTTGCTAACTCGCACTAGAATTTCAGCAAAATTGCTCTTAAGCTTCTTCTTGTAAAGAGAATTTGAAGCAATTAATCCTATTTGTGTGCTTCGTATTACTTGTGCTCCAATTTCTAGCCGGATATTTTGTTTCAAGAGTATTGTTTTGATATCATTTGTAAGATATAAAAATTTAACCATTTTTCAAAAAAAAAAAAAAAAAAAAAAAAAACCAAGACATTCGATTTGCAGCAAGGAGGGGGACCAAGTCTCAAAGAACTCAACAATTTTTTTTATTTTTCATTTTTTTATTATAATTACTTTTGTTATACGGTAGCTAATGAGACTTATGAGGAAGACTCAAATCCGTTAACAGCTTTCAAATAATTCCATAATGGCCATGAATATGATAATCCTCACATGGACTCCAATCTCATATGCTTTTCATTTCTTTATTAATAAGGTGCCGTACAAAGCTTGCAAATAAACAAGTCATAAATAGTAGTACCCCCAACATTATTTTGGTTTTGCTTGATAAATCTGTAATAATGAGATGGGATAAACTTTGAATTGGTGCCAACCTTAATACTGGTGAATGATACCTAGGAGATGGTTAATTAACTTTAATACTAGTATTAATAATTAATACGGAGTAATTTATTAAAGATCAAAGCTACTCATCTTTCAACTTGGATGTTTCTCATTCGCAGGCCAAGGACCAAGTGCAACCAACACCAACCGTATTGGTCTCCACGTGGGTGTCCCCTCCTTTTTCGTTTATTTTTGCCTTCTTTTCTCCCTCCAATCGGAAAGGCTGTTTGTTTGGCAAGTAGGAGACCCATGTGTCAATGTGTGAGGTAGGGTGAAATTTATTTGGATTAAATTTAAAATTCAATCCAATTCAAATAACACAATTCGGATTGAACTTTAGATTTCGGATTAGATTCGTAGTCACTTTTTCGGAGTCCAGAAATCCAAAAATTTAATCCAAATTTATATAAATATCTATAAGAATATATAGATAATCAAAAATTATATATCCCAAATCAAAATCTAAGCTACTAATTAAAGCCCAAAAACCCAAACTAAAAGGCATATAAGCAAGAGAAAAAAAACCCTACATCAGCTACCTACAGTCAAACAACTCACTCAATTCATCAACTATTTATATAATTTTTTTTAATTAACGTTGTAGATTTAGACATTTAATTGTCTTGGACAATGTTATCTATTCATCATTTGTACTAATATCTTGTCGATTAACTATTTTTTTACTAAGTAATGAACGTTGTTCTAAAAAATTCAGGAAAATTTGAACTATTCGGATCGGAGTAGAGAAAATAGTTCGGATTGGATTCGAACTCAAAAATCTGAGTCCAAAATTAGTTTGCATTGGATTTGGACTCAAAATTCGAGTCCAAAATTTTTTGGATTGGATTTAGACTAGGCCATAATCCAATCCAAAGTCCAAACTTTCACCCCTAGATTGTGAGGTGCATGAGAGCACAAGTGTTAAATATTCTACTCTGGTAAAGTAGTTATGATTGGGATTGGGATTGGGATGTAAATACTTGTCTACGTATGTAGGGATAATAAATCTCATCTATTAATCTTTATAGGGAGGGTCTTCTTCTTTGTTGAGCCCGTCATAAATGGGTTGATTTGCAGGATGCATGTGATTTTGTGGGGCTTTTGTAGACCTTCTTATAGGCAAAAAAGAGAGAAGAAGATCGAAGGAGGAGATCCCATGTCAACGATTGCGCAAATGGCTTGCAAATAGGAAATCTCATCCCAAAACCTGATATGATCCTAAAATTGGCCCGAACCCGACTTGGCCCGCTTAACGCCTGACCGAAATACGATCAGAAAAGGTTCGACTTACTTATGAATCTAACCCGAAACTATCCGACCCGAGACCCAAAATTTGTAAGACAATAGTTGTTTTAACTAGGAATCCAACCCAAACCCGACTTGCTTAAGACCCGTTATGACCCAACCCGTTAGTAACCCGGGCCACCCCGTTTGTCAGATCCACCTGAAGGTGAGGATTATCAATGTAACTTTCTAACCACATTGTAAAAAAAAACATTGAAAATTTCAATAATTATTGAATATAATATGCTACCTCCGCAGAAAATAAGCTATTTCCCATGCATAGACAATAATCACTAAAGTATATATCCTCAATTCATGTTACGTCGTTTTAAACTCAACGAATAAAAGGTGGGAGTTTAGTTGGTACACCTTCCATACTTTTAACCTCAAAATTTAGAGTTTGGATTATGGTAATATTTGTTGTAATGATCTTTAGTCCTCCTACCCTGTAATAAGTCTAATGATCTGACTTCCTTACCTATTAATAAGTAAAAATCAATTTTTCATAACCGAAATTCAAGTTTTGACTTGATCCTAATCGTATATCAAATTCAATTTGATGGGGGATATATTTGATAGACAATGACATTGATACGAGTGTAACAAGCAACTCAAATGAGCACAAGGAAGAAAGCATGGACGCTAATCAACTCTTTGCAAGCATTAGCACCATTGGTTATGTAGAGGCTGTTAAGGATAATCCTAACTGTTCTAAGGGTTATACCTTAATTACTTTGCTTAATTAGTCCTTAATTATGCTTATAATAATGCTTAGACGTAGCTCTAATTTTTGCATTTTGTTTTGTTAAATATGCGTACTAATTAGGCCGTACAAAAGGAGTTTGTTCCTTGGCTTAGTAATTGATACAAATAGCTTGAAAATAGCACGGAGTGGACAGCAAGGTAGCAACAAATGAAGATAAAAGGTACAACAGCACCTACTAGTGGATTCGTACAAGGAGGCGCTCCAAATTGTACTATCCGAGTACACTTGTGAGTTGGCGCCAGGACCACAAAAACGGCTCCTTTTGAGAGTCTTATCTCATTGTGCCACCTTAGTTTGTTTCTATAATGATCCTCTAGGGTTTTCAGCTTATAAATAGTATCCTTATCCTTGTAAGAAAGTAGATTTGATGAATGAAAACACAAGATAGAGCTCTGCCTCTGTTCACAAGCTATGCTTGGGTATTTACGCTTCTACTAATTCTTTCTTAGTGCTTAATTGTTTGGGAGAGATTAGCAAGGGTGGGGATCCTCTTAGACGACTAAACTTGTGCTTAATTGCTGGGTTTTGGAGTTAAGAGTTAATTGCTTTATTTATCTAAACACAAAAACACAAAAAGAAGTCACTCTGTTTCATTCCGACGAGCTTGCTGTTTGTTTTCGTATCAATTTGGTATCAGAGCTTTGGCTATTAAGCTCGTTTCTTCTGAGATTCTTGTTATTTGTTCTGTTATCTTTCTTCTCGTGGTGGTTTCAAGTAGAAAGGAGGAGTTTTGGACCTTCAAATAGCTCATTATATTTCATCGCTCTCGTTGGACGAGCGACTGGAGCAGTCTTGGAATTTCTCTTATATCTGAAGTTCTAGAGGTAAAGTTTGTGGCTTTCTTAGCTCTTTGGATTCCTAAGATATAGATCTACAAAACTCTCTTGATGGAATTTTGATTTTGTCTTAGAAAGTCGTGAGAAAATTCATGTTATTTTGCTCTGTTTTATGTGCATTTGAGCTGAAGCTAGTTGTTTGTTGTTGGAAAGTTATTTGCTGGTTATTTTGTGATTATTTGGGTGTAAGCTTGTAATCTTATTGTCTTAACCTTTCTCTTCTTAGTCTATATTTCTATCTCTCTCTCTTATTCTATTGAAGCAAGAAGATCACACCCTCATTTCTCTAAACGTTTACATCGAACGTATTGAAATCTTAGGGGCTCATTTGTGATTTGCTTCCCAAAACACAATACCTTCTATTTTCTGTCTAAGCCAACCAAAAAACAAAACCTTAAGCCAAATATTCTTTTGCCAACACCAAAAAGAACCTAGCTACAAAATGGCCAGAGGTTTTCAAAGGGGCATGACTGTCGAACAAGCTCAACTCTCGGGACGCCTTAGGGCTCTTGAGGATAAGTTCGATCATGTCCTTGCATTTATGGAGAGACAAGGAGGAGGGTACCCTTTTCACAATAGAGGTAGTCCTCCCGATGAGAGTGGAGACTCTAGCTCATCCCATGGCGAGTCTAGTGAGGGCTCTCGTTCTCGTTCTCCTCGGAGAAGAAGGGGACACAAGGATGATTTGAGGGACCTCAAGCTAGAGGTTTCGGACTTTGGGGGTACTCTTGACCCTAGTGACTTCCTTGAGTGGCTACGCAACATTGAGAGGCTTTTTGAAGCCAAGGCCTATGATAATGAGAAATGCTACAAGGTGGCATCCCTTAAGATGAAGAAGTATGCTTCTCTTTGGCTCGACAATATGCAGCAACAACGAGCAAGAGAGGGTAAAAGCAAGGTCAAGAAATGGAGTAAGCTCAAAACCTTGTTGACAAGGAGGTTTGTGCCCGAAAGTTACAAGCAAGACCTATACCTCCAACTCACTCAACTATCTCAAGGGGCTATGGAGGTGAAAGAATATGTCCAAGAGTTTGAGAAGCTTGTGATGTCTACCGGTGTCATTGAAGCTCACGAACACACCATAGCACGGTTTGTTCATGGCCTAAACCCTAGCATTAGGGAGAGGGTCGAGCTACAGCAATTGTGGACCTTAGATGATGCCATCAAGTTGTCTCTCAAGGTGGCCAAGCAACAAAAGGAAAAGAGGTCTTATCCTAAGCTCTTTCCTAAGACCCCAACTACCTATTCTAAGGGTAGTACAAGTGGCACTAAGGACTCTAGTGTCAAGCAAGAAAAGAAGCCCGAGGCGAGCAAGCCTCCCTCTATGGAGAAAAGATGCTACAAGTGCAATGGTTTTGGCCATTATAAGGCGGATTGCCCTAACAAGAAAGCCTTGACAGCCAAGGAGGCCGAAGAAATACCCACGGATATTGAGTCCGAGGGTGAACCATTGAGTGATCCTCACTATGATGATTATGAAGAGTATGTGGAGGCGGATAGAGGTGAACTTCTAGTCATAAGGAGAGTCCTCCATGCCGAGGAGATTCCTAATGATCGGGCTCAAAGGGAAAACATCTTCCATACTCGTTGCACTATACAAGGGAAAGTTTGTCAACTCATCATTGATGGGGGTAGTTGTGCAAATGCCGCTTCTACACTCCTTGTGGACAAGCTTGGCTCGCCTACCTCCAAGCACCCTATCCCTTACAAGCTTCAATGGCTTAACAAGGGAAGTGAAGTCATGGTAATCCGAAAAGTTTCTATTCCTTTCTCCATTGGTACTACTTATAAAGATGATGTGCTTTGTGATGTGATTCCTATGGATGCTTGTCATGTTTTGTTGGGTAGACCATGGCTGTTTGATAGGCATGTATGGCATAATGGGAGGGCTAATACTTATTCCTTATTCTTGGGTGGGAAAAAGATCATTTTAGCTCCTTTATTACCGTGTGATCTTGTTGATAAACGTGATCAGTATGGAAAGGGTTTGTTCATGAGCATGACAGAAGTTGAAAAGGAGATATGTGATAATGTTGTTGTGTGCGCTTTGCTTGTTGTTGAAGAAGGAGAGTCCTTGGATGGTTGTGACATTCCTAATTTGGTGAGACCTTTGCTTGAGTCTTATTGTGATGTGTTTCCTAAGCATTTGCCCCCGGGTTTGCCACCATTTAGAGGGATTGAGCACCAAATAGACCTTGTTCCCAGCTCTACTCTCCCTAATAGGGCAGCCTATAGGTGTTCCCCTATGGAGGCCAAAGAATTGCAAAAACAAGTTGATGAATTGGTTGCTAGAGGCTATGTTCAGCCAAGTATGAGTCCTTGTTCAGTTCCAGCCCTATTGGTTCCGAAAAAGGATGGTACTATGCATATGTGTGTGGATAGTAGTGCCATAAACAATATCACAATCAAGTATAGGTACCCCATTCCTCGATTGGATGATATGTTAGATGAATTGCATGGTTCAAACTTGTTTTCCAAGATTGATCTTCGTAGTGGCTATCACCAAATCAGAATGCGTGAAGGTGATGAATGGAAAACCGCTTTTAAGACCAAAGGAGGCCTTTTTGAATGGAAGATAATGCCTTTTGGTTTATCAAATGCACCTAGCACTTTCATGAGGTTGATGAACGAGGTTTTGAGGCCTTTTATTGGGCGTTTTATGATTGTTTATTTTGATGATATTCTTGTATATTCTAAGTCACAAGATGAGCATTTGATACATCTCAAGGAGGTCTTTGAAACTTTGAGAAAGAACAAGTTGTATGGCAAAATTGAAAAGTGTGAGTTCTTGGCTCCTAAGGTGGTTTTTCTCGGTTATGTGGTCTCTTGTGATGGTATTTCTATGGATCCTACTAAGGTAGAGGCAATCAAATCTTGGCCTCAACCCAAGAGTATCACGGAGGTGCGTAGCTTTCATGGCCTAGCTTCATTTTATAGGCGCTTCATAAGGGATTTCTCTACCCTTCTCTTCCCTATCACGGATTGCATGAAAAGAGGAAAATTTGAGTGGACTAAGGCTGCAAATCAGGTCTTTTAGTCCTTGAAGGAGAAGCTTAGTTCAGCTCCTATCTTAGCACTCCCCAACTTTGATGCTCTCTTTGAACTAGAGTGCAATGCAAGTGGAATTGGCATTGGGGCTGTATTGATTCAAGAGAAGAGGCCGGTTGCATTCTTTAGTGAGAAATTGAGTGGTCCTAAGCTCAATTACAGCACCTATGACAAGGAATTCTATGCTCTCGTGCGTGCTATTGATCATTGGGCACACTACCTTAAGCCCAAACAGTTTGTGCTCTATTCTGACCATGAGGCTTTAAAATACATTAATGGCCAACTCAAGCTCAATCCAAGACATGCCAAGTGGGTAGAGTTCTTGCAATCATTCTCCTTTGTGTCCAAACACAAGGAAGGCAAGAGCAATGTTGTGGTTGATGCGTTGTCAAGGAGATACTCTATGCTCTCTATCTTGGAGGCTCGGATACTTGGGTTTTCTTTTATTAAAGACCTCTATTTGGAGGATGATTTCTTTGCTCTCATTGTCAAAAAGGAAGTCCCTGATCCTAAGGCTCAATATACCATGCAAGAAGGGTTCTTATTCAAGAACAACAAGCTTTGTGTCCCTAAGAATTCTATAAGGGACTTGTTGATAAAAGAAGCGCATGGAGGTGGTCTAGCTGGTCATTTTGGCTACACCAAGACTTATGAGATATTATGTGAGCATTTCTATTGGCCGTGCATGCTTGGTGATGTTCAAGCGCTTGTGGCTCGTTGCTCTTCTTGCCAACAAGCCAAGGCTCACTTTCACAAAGGACTTTACACTCCTCTCCCGATTCCTAATGGCCCTTGGGAAGATTTGAGCATGGATTTCATCATGGCTCTTCCTAGGACTCAGCGAGGCAAAGATTCCATCATGGTGGTGGTTGATCGTTTCTCTAAGATGTCCCATTTTGTCCCATATAATCAAACAAATGATGCTAGCAAAGTCGCCGAATTGTTCTTCAAGGAGATAGTGAGACTTCATGGTGTTCCTAGGTCCATTGTCTCGGATAGGGATACCAAATTCTTGAATTATTTCTGGAAAACTCTATGGAGGTTGCTTGGTACCCGTTTGCTCTTTAGTACCTCTCATCATCCTCAAACGGATGGCCAAACCGAAGTGACCAACCGAACCTTGGGTACATTATTGAGGGCTTTTGTGAAGAAGACACTCAAGGATTGGGATCTAAAGCTTCCCTTTGCTGAATTTGCATTCAACCGTACTCCAAGTAGTGTCACGGGTAAGAGTCCTTTTGAAGTGTGCTATGGCCTCAATCCCCTCACTCCCTTGGACCTCATTCCTCTCTCCATTGAGGCAAGAAAGAGTGTTGATGCCGAGGCTAAGGCTCGTGAAATCAAGAAACTCCATGAGCAAGTTAGAGCTCAAATCGTGAAGACAAATGAGGCCTATAAGGCTAAAGCCAACAAGAACCGCAAGCAAGCTTCATTCCAGCCCGGTGATCTAGTATGGTTGCACTTGAGGAAAGAAAGATTCCCCTCCAAGCGCAAGAACAAGCTCATGCCTAGGGCTGATGGTCCATTCAAGGTGCTTGAACGAATTGGAAACAATGCCTACAAGGTTGAGCTACCAGGAGATTCAAGCGTTTCTAGTACTTTCAATGTTGGAGATCTTATGCCATACTTGGAAGATGAGTACTTGGACGACTTGAGGACAAGTCCAAATCAAGAAGGGGAGAATGATACGAGTGTAACAAGCAACTCAACTGAGCACAAGGAAGAAAGCATGGACGCTAATCAACTCTTTGCAAGCATTAGCACCATTGGTTATGTAGAGGCTCTTAAGGATAATCCTAACTGTTCTAAGGGTTATACCTTAATTACTTTGCTTAATTAGTCCTTAATTATGCTTAGGCGTAGCTCTAATTTCTGCATTTTGTTTTGTTAAATATGCGTACTAATTAGGCCGTACAAAAGGAGTTTGTTCCTTGGCTTAGTAATTGATACAAAGAGCTTGAAAATAGCATGGAGTGGACAGCAAGGCAGCAACAAATGAAGATAAAAGGTACAAGAGCACCTACTAGTGGATTCGTACAAGGAGGCGCTCCAAATTGTACTATCCGAGTACACTTGTGAGCTGGCGCCAGGACCACAAAAACGGCTCCTTTTGAGAGCCTTATCTCATTGTGCCACCTTAGCTTGTTTCTAGAATGATCCTCTAGGGTTTTCAGCTTATAAATAGTATCTTTATCCTTGTAAGAAAGCAGATGATGAATGAAAACACAAGATAGAGCTCTGCCTCTGTTCACAATCTATGCTTGGGTATTTACTCTCCTACTAATTCTTTCTTAGTGCTTAATTGCTTGGGAGAGATTAGCAAGGGTGGGGATCCTCTTAGACGACTAAACTTGTGCTTAATTACTGGGTTTTGGAGTTAAGAGTTAATTGTTTTATTTATCTAAAAACAAAAACACAAAAAAAAGTCACTTTGTTTCATTCCGACGAATTTGCTGTTTGTTTTCGTATCAGACATAGAGATCGATCCTAATTGTACATCAAACTCAATTTTACTGTAGTGGTGCACGGAATATATAAAATGAAATGATCGTTCAAAGGTAAGTTGTCTGGCATTTTCCAGCCAATTGAGCCTAAGATTCAGTGTCATATCACTAGTTCAAAGAACAAAACTCCTAATGAAAATGATTCCCAAACTCGAGGAAGATTCTTCCGAAATTAAGTGTTTGACTATGAGGGTGATAATTAATTATGTTGAACAAATTGGCAATGTCGTCACATATATATAGGGGGGCAGAAGATTGGTCAAAACTAAATAAAAAATTACTCAGAGAAGTTAATTACCAGTTACCACTGCCTGAATACAGTGAAAAAATCATGTTCGAAGTCCCTGATTGGTGGATTGGAAAGCATTTGGACATAAGAATTTCATTGTCAAATGGTGTTTGCTCCAACGGATGCTCCGACCATTGTGGCATATTCCATGATCAAAGGGCAAATTTTGTATTAGATACGAAATCCAAATCGATGGTGACCCTTTCGAAATGCCAAGCTAAGAAGTAAACATAATATTGATGATTGATTATTTATATCTTCATGCTTCAACTAATTATTTCATGAGAAAAATATGGCAATCAATTAGGGAACAAGTTTCTAGTTGTCATTTGCAAAGACGGGTTATTGTAAATCAACACGCAACCATACAAACCACTTTCATATCGAACCCTATTAATTAACTGGTTAGTGTGAGTGGTTCGTCACTCTCATCTTTTAAGCAAGTCGATGGTTCGATTGTTGTAATTAGAGAAATTGTTTATTGAGAGCATTTTACCCCTTCGTGAGCCAACCCAATACAAACATGATTAATGCTAGGCCGAACGATTCAAGGTGATCGAACCTGTGGTTTAACCAGAAAAGAAAAAAAAACTCTATCACTTAGTAAGTGCAACACACTAAATCATAGGGGTAATTTGTGACACACTAATGAAGGTGACTTTGTTTTCCCGGGAGGGCCTCACGCTAATGAGTTAGAACCTAACATATTTGGGTTTTTATAGGATAGGTGATAATCAAAGCTTAATACTCGTATATTGAGTCCTAATTAGTAAGGCTTGAAATCTTACAATGTACATCCTTGTTGTTATGGAAAAATTAGTTATACTGGAGATTTTACAATTCAAACTCAAGATGTCTCGGTTATTTTGATCTCTTTTTTTCTTTTGATGGGAGGTTATTTTGATCTCTTACCATGTAAGAGTTAACTTATTATTACAACACATAATTAACCTAATGGTAAAGACCCAACATTTATGGGAACGAATGGATGCCAAATTTTGAATTGTTTTTGGGTTACAATCACTAGCAATTGCCAAGAGATGTTGATCAGATCAATATGCTGGATCATTATATCAAATACCACTAATGATATGATCCTATAAGTAGAATATATATCATCTAGATTAAGTCACCAAAAACCAAGGTCTTTTATGAGGCCTGCTTTAGGTACGACCACCTCTATAACCAATCATGATATCACGCTTATTTGAAGCGCCTGATCACGTTGAGTCCGCCTTATATGAGTTTTTGTGTTTACCAACACTAACTTCGAAAGCACTAGCTATAAGTTATAAGTTGTTGAATCAATACATATTTCAACTTCATCCCATTAAACAAAAGAATCAACATGTTTTCCCAAATCGTTGCAAGACTTTATTTGAAATTGATTAATGAACATCCGGGGAAAAAGATTCGCATATCGATCAGCATCTCTTGGCAATTGCTAGTGATGGTTACACACAAAATGAATAAAAAATAAATAAAAATAAAAATCCAAAGGTTTGTACGATGCATCCCCTTTAATTACGACACTCATTAGTCCCCCGAATTACCAATTTGGTCCTTTAAGTGATCACGTTTGGACAATCTGGTCCTTTAAAAATCATTTGGGTCAATTTAGTCCCAAAAAAGTTGTTTTGTGCGGATTCCCCCCAAAACCGATTTCTAAGGGAATCTCGACTTTAAAATTATTTTTTAATTATTTTCGTATTTTTGCTCTTTTTCTTCCTAATTGCAAGAAAGTAAAACTCTGAATTACCAATTTGATCCTTTAAGTGACCACGTTTGGACAATCTGGTCCTTTAAAAATCATTTGGGGCAATTTAGTCCTAAAAAGCGTTTTTTTTTGTGCGGATTCCCCCCAAAACCGGTATCTAGGGGAATCTCGACTTTAAAATTATTTTTTAATCATTTTCGTATTTTTGCTCTTTTTCTTCCTAATTGCAAGAAAGTAAAAACACCAAACAAAGCCAGCCAATAAAAAAAAGTCGACCATAATGAAATTCCCCAGATCACAACCCCATAGCTTTTCTCTTGTTCCTTTCTTCTTTCCCTACAATTCCAACGGCCATTAATAACACAGAGCCACAACAAAATAAATAGAAATAATTTCTACAAATCAAACCTCCAATTTACTAAACCATGTCTTTTGATTAATTAAACTAACCAAAGTACCAAACTTTAACCATGTCTTCACCACCACCACCACCACCATCATTAGGCATTACCACCATTATAGCACCACCACATCGCCACCTCACACCTCCTTCCACCTTCAATCACTACCATAATTATACTCCCTCTCTTCTCTTAATCCTTATTCTCTTCCTCTACTGTCGTCACTCTCATCTCATCCACCTCAAAAAACCATCACTTTAATTTGGTGCAACACGCCAAATTGTATAGGTTCATAATTGTGAAACTCTAACTTTGTGATTTTGGCAAATAAGGAAATAAAGGAAAAGGAAAAAAGAAATTGGAAAGAAATTAGGAAAACATATAAAGTAACTAGGAAGAAAATTAAAAGAGCAAAAACGAAAATGGTTAAAAAAATGATTTTAAAGTTAAGATTTCCCCAGATACCGGTTTTGAGGGGGAATCCGCACAAAAAGATGATTTTTAGGACTAATATGACCCAAGTAATTTTTAAAGGACTAAATTGTCCAAACATGGTCACTTAAAGGACCAAATTGGTAATTCGAGGCTCATCAGTCGGTTGGAAAAATAATTTAGGACTCATATTTATGCCGGCATTAAAGTGAAGCAGTGAGCTATAAACTGCATGTACAATGTCTATGATCACTATTAGCCACTAGTACGAAATCTGCCTTATTCTAGCCTTTAGAATCATTGTTTGCTCCACAATACATTTTACACTATTATGATCGGGTGCAATATTGAAATGCTAAATTGTTAGAAAGAAATAATTTCTTCGGTTTCATTCAGTTAAACTCTACGCATAATAAAATTTTCATTTTCAATAATATGCATCAAATCAATTAAGCATACATGTAATCCTAATTTGCTTCGTGGTATCATAGTGAATATGCTTGTGTAGCATCTTAAACTTCCAGCTTAGGTATTTGACTGTATATAGTTATTTGATAAAATAAGTAATTATCCTTCCATTCACTAATGTTTAACATTTATTGGATTCTTGAATTAGCCGTTGTAGGCACATCAGATAACAAAATATCTAGACAGCACTTAAACAAAAATAGAAGTCACATTCATGCCATTTTCTTCTCCCCTTATGATCGCATCCATATTATAGAGATCGAGGACAAATTTGTTAATTACGGTTCCCAATATATATACAGGAAAGATATTTAACATCAAGGTCTAAGAGGGTGTACGTAGTTGAATAGTAAAATTTTATTTATCTTTAACCAAAGTCGAGGGTTCGAATTTTGTATTGGACAATGAGTAGTTGTCCCACTCTTTAAGTTGTCTATCGTCAGTTAGCGCGTAAAATAGTCACTGTGATCGACCATAGATACTATTGGTTGGAAAAAGCAGCAAATGAGTTTGGTTTCTTCGCAAGACTTAACATACCAGTCATGATTAACGTTTTGAGAAACAATGGCCTTGTTTGGCAATTGGCTGGTGACATTAGTTGATGGCTGATAGCTAGTGGTCAATGGCTAGTATTGTTAGTTGATTTGACCGGCTGGTAACATTGAATATCCGGAAAAAGATGTTTGGTAACATTGACTGGTAACATTAGCTGGTTATATGTAAAATGACATGTAAGGACATTCAGATGATTGAGGAATTTGATGGTATAGAAGTAAATAATTGAAAGTTTTGGACTATTATGTCATTGAACTACATTAATGCCACCAGCCAACCAATACCCATAAGGCCTCCTTGGCTTTTCAAAAGTTGGCTTGTGGGAACCCAAAAGCCAATCTCACAAGCTAACATCCAAACACCAGTATTGGATGGTGGACTGGTCAAATATCCAATTTTGCCAAAAGACACCCCATAAACCAACATCCAAACACCCCCAATAATTCAGTGGGCTAATTGCAGAGGAATGATGCTAGCTGCAGCCTCACTCCCACAAGCCGACACGTGTCAAAATTCACTTTTTCTCTTCTTTTTTCTTTTCTTTCGGGGTTCACTATTCCTAATTTAGGGTGTTTTTTAGGGGTTTCGGGGTTCATCATTTCCATCTTAAGATTTTCTTTTTTATTTTGGGGGTTTTGGGGTCCACCCTTCCCATCTTAGTGTTTTCTTTTTGGGTTTTGGGGGGGTTTTGGGGTTCACCCGTCCCATCTTAGGGTTTTCTTTTGGATTTTGGGGGGATTTTGGGGTTCACCTTTCCTATCTTAGAATTTTCTTTTTGGGATTTTGGAGGTTTTTGGATTCATTCTTCCCATCTTAGGATTTTATTTTAAAAAATTACGACGGCAAAGCCGTCGGAATTAATGATGTAGTTGCCGCTAATAATAATTGATCAAATTTCAGTTAAGTAAACATGGGTATGGAGAAGAGAGACTGAGTTTATTATAAAAAGCCACAATTTTGAGAAAATTGTACACATGTCAGCTTATGAGGTGAGGCTGCAACTTGCAGCCCGAAATTAGATCGACCTACAGTTGGCAAACTGACGAGACAAACATACCAGTCATGATTAACTTCTATATATAATATATACTCATTACAATAAAACAAAAACCTCTGTACCAATATCATATGCATTTCAGAATCCTTAATTCAGCAACTTATTATTTAGTAACGTCTAGTTTTTGTGTTCTTCCGCCCCTTTTCCTTTGCTGGTAGTTCAGCGAACATGCTTGCTTGGTCACCTCACACAAAATACTGATCAATTTGGACAACCCGCATAATATCCCTACCCGCCCTTTTGGGGCTATCTTGCATCTATTTCGTGAATAGTTTTAGGAATTTCAGGGCCGGGGTGTAAGTGTGTAACTGAGTCCAGTCGTCTTAACCTTTAAATTTGGCTCAGTCAAGATTCGACTCGAGGTATTGTCAAACAGAGTTCGAGTTGAGCTTGAGTTGATTGAATTGCTTACCAAGCCAAGCCCGAGCTGGCTAGAATACTTTTTAAGCCGATTTCTAATCTACTACAACTCGGCTCGGTTGACAAAGCTCATAACTTGATTTTCCCGTTATTTGATTGGCTCTATAATTATTATTTCTTTTAAGAAAATCATCTCTTTATTTTAGGATTCAAACAATCGTATGATGTGTAAGGTTTAATGATTGTCGAATTTAGTGGCAAACATATAAACTTTACGAGTAAAGATCCTCTCCATTTTATACTAAAAATGGAGGCTTTCATTTCCTAAATCAAGGGTTAGATTTTCTTCTCTCTTTTGCTTGTTTGTATTTTTTACAAGAAAGAAGGAGATCCAACCTTCCATTTAGGATATGGAAGCTCTCCATTTCTTGTATAAAATGGAGAGGATCTTAGCTCAAACTTTACCCTTTCTCTTCTTCTTTTTCAATTTTTTTTAATGTTTACATTTGTAATAATTAGTTGAAGAGTAAAACTGCATCAAGTCGAGCCACATTAGCCCAAAGCCAATAAAGTTGATTCGAGCCCTATAATATTCAACTCGCCAAGTTTCAAGCCATACAAAATCAAACCCTGATCGTGTTTCAAGTCGGCCTGGCTCAATCTTCGCTCGACTTAGCTCAGTTTCACCCTTAGTCAGAATATATATAACTTTTGAACCACCCGTCAATATTTTAGAGAGGGAGAGGAAGTTATATCAAATATATAAATGAAAGAAAAAAAAAATAGGGATCAGAGAAGAAGATATAGATAAAAAGAACCTTTATGTAGTCATTAGTTATGGTGGCTTACAAAAAAAAAAAAAGGTTTGCCTAGGGTTTTGTTGCAAATCTCTCGTAGATTTTTTTTTTAGCCTAAAAATTAGGTTAGTCGGTTAGTCCAACTAACTTGGTTCGTGCAAAATTATGATTAATAGATTTGTCACAATGAAAATTAATATTTGGGTCAAAATGTATTGTATAAGATCGTTATATAGTAAGATAGAAAAAACAAAAAAATGACATTTCTTATTCAAAATGTATCATTCTTTTGATACATTTTTTTATTTTTTAGAGTAGACTTCTTTCTAATCCAAATGTAACTTTTGTTTGTTGAATATATAACCGTCTTCTCACAATGAGACCATCTTACTCGTATGAGCTGAGTTTTTGTGGAGAATCAAAATTCTGGAACGAAATGGAGTGTAAAATGGAATAAACGAAATGGAGCAGGATCAAAGTTTTCAACTGTTAATCTGTTAGACCGGTAGGCTTTTAAGCCTAAAGGCCCAAACTATAAGTGGTTGAGTTGTTTTTGTTCGGAGTCATTAGTGTGGTTTTGTCGAAACAAAGTCCATCTGTGAAGAGAGGGGTCAAAACAAATTCGCAACGAGCCCATTTACAAGTAGCAATTGATACAAGAGGAAACGGTAGCTTCACGTCGGCACGGCCCATAGTACGATATGATCCTCCCAGCGTGGTCTTCCTAGATCCAGCAAAGTTACTAAACTTACTACTCCGTCTTTTTTCAATACGAATAAGAAAACCTCAACATGTTTTGTGTGAACTTAGTTCATCGTGAATCAAGTAAATTTGAGGGATGATTTTAAGAGAAGTAGAGGATGACTCCACTATTAGAGGGGTGACTACAAGTGAAATATGGGGTAACTAACTGACTACATGTGAAATATGAGGTAGCCCATTATTAGAGGGGTGACGCCAAGTATAAATTTGAAAGGTGGCTCCAGGTAAAGTAGGGGGTGCCGCCAAGTACAAATTTAAGGGGTGGCTCAAGGTGAAGTAGGCGGTTGTTCCACTATTAGAGGGATGGCTCCAGGTGAAGTAAGGGAGGACTCCACTATTAGAGGGGTGGCTCCAAGTGAAGTATGAGGTGGCTCCAGGTGTAAGTATTGGTCCACCATGGACTAAGTCCACACAAGTTTTTGTACAATAACCTGCAATCACTACTTTTAGAGTGTACACAGTGTACTGGATAAACCTTATGTATATACACTAGACTGCAAGCTCATACATTACTACATTAGGCAAGTCAATAAGATAAATCTTGCATAAGTTCAGCAAAGAGAGTTTAGTAAGAATTGAACCCTACTAACTTACTTATTACTTTCCCTTAAGTCCTAACTTCCTTCGTCCTAATTTTTTGTTCATTTTGACTTTTTGATGTCAAAGTTTACCTTTTTTTTTTTTTGTGGGTTTGGTAAAGAGAAACTTGTTTATTAGTAAGCCAATATCTCTTGGATATGTCAAAGTTTACTTTAACTAAAAGTACTTTCATTAGATCATTTTTTATAATATCTCGTAACAGTGAAAAGGAAACAGTGAAAGTCTCATGTTGAAAATAGTGAAAAATAACATACTCTATGATGCTTTGTTTTAGCTACCTTAAAAAGAAGATAATATGTGGCACAAACTTGTTATTCTCCTTATTCTTATAATGAGAAACACAAAAATTTGTATGAGATGAGCTCAAGGTAAGCCCCACTCTAATAAGTATGATGTTATACCGACGTCATGCTTGTATATAGAAATAGCCTAACATTAAGGAGGCCTTATATAAGACTTATTAAATTAGCAAATAAGGATTTATCTCATAATCACGTAAAGTAGAACCTATTCATGCAATGTAGAAACTATATACATACGATATAGTGAGCGACTATTTCCACACTCAAATGTGCTATCCTCATCCCTTTTGCTATTTTTATTTTAAAAATAGGTTATTAACAAATGTAAAGAAAATGGCGCGGTAAGTAGCTCATAGGCGGTGTGTTACCATAATAATGTATTACGAGTCTATTCTTTTTTATTAAATTGAACTTAACTGAACTTTATCGAATTGAACTAAACTACACTAAATTGAAATGAATAGTAATCTCTGAGAGACAATTTAGATCACATCACTAAATTGAACTGAAGAACTAAGGATATGCTCTTTAGAGTTTATTCGGTCAATTTAATTAAGTTCTGGAGCGGTCTCGTATATGTTCACTTCAATCCAGTGGTGTTTAGTTTAGATACATACATTTTATCTCACATGAAAAGTGAGGTTCAGTTCAATAAAGTTAAATTTAATTATGTTCAGTTCTATTCCGTTTAGTTACATCCTACACTAAACACGATTGAACATTGAGCTAAACTAAACTAAACATGCGGAAAAACAGGACACCCTAGCTATATATTTATTTCGAACTACAGTATTTATTTTATTTTGATCCAATTTCAATCCCATATTGAAGCCCACTAAACACCAACTCACTTGAGTAACCGACACATGTCACACGTCTAACTCGTCTGATGACACATTGCTCGCCTTAGCAACTAAGAAAAAGCTCACATGGAAAAGTATCTCACCCCCAGCCCCAGGTGTGAACTCACAGAATCTCCTAGAACAAACCCCCCCCCCCCCCCAACCCTTAATAAAGTCTAAAAACACTCCAAAATGACGAAGACCTTCTAGATAATGTTTCTCCCCCCATTTTCCACGACCAAAACGCGTATTTTGGCGCTAGCCATCACTCTCTCATTCGCTCACCTAAAAACTCCAAATATAATTCCCTTCTTTATCAGTTTTATCACTTTCTTTTTCGCTTTCAATTTTTTACTCTTTCAATCCCTCTTCCTTTGACAATTCTACACGCCATCTCCATTTTTCTCTCTCCTCCCCTTCCCTTGAACTTTCCTCAATACCCACCCTTGTATATATATAATTTTCTGCTCTTACCCATTTAGCTAAAATCCCTCCTTTCACTATACTCAACAATACCCACTTTTCTTTTTCTCTGTTTTGTTTCATTTTTCGTTGAGGCATTTCGTCGAACACATGGAGGGCAATCAACAATCTTTCTGGCAATTCAGTGATCAACTTCGTCTTCAGGGTTCCAACTTAGCTAATCTCTCTCTTAATGATTCTATTTGGAGCGTCAATTCTTATGGCGCCACTAAAAAGGCTGATCGTCGTAATTTTGATATAAGGGTTGGTGGAGATATTGGGAATTCAGAGCAAAAGGGCAATCTTGTAAATAATAGCAACGTTGTTAACCCAGAAGTTAACTCCTTTAACAACGATTGGAAAGTTGGGTCAACTTATGGGTCAAGCCAAAGCAATTTGGGGATTAATCTTAATGGTGGGTTTAACAAGGGGATATATTCAAAGCCTTCTAATCAGCAGTATATGAACAATTTTAATGTGGGTTTGAAGGGGAACAAGAATTTTAATGTGGGTTTTAAGGGAGAAGATGATCATGGTATTGTTGGAGGCAAAATGGGCAAGAAGAACAAGGATGTGAAGAGAGAGAATAGCAGCAACAATAAGGATCATAATGGTGAGATTAAAAGTGGTTCTGATAAGAGGTTTAAGACTTTGCCACCATCTGAATCACTCCCCAGAAATGAGACTGTTGGTGGGTATATTTTTGTTTGCAACAATGATACCATGGAGGAGAATCTTAAGAGACAACTTTTTGGTATGTTTCTTCTTTCTCTATCTCTTTGAACTTCAATTTGTTTGTTTGTTGGTTGATTGATTTTTGATTATAGTGAAATTAGTTCATAGATTTCTGTGTAATTGGAATATGGTTAATCGGTTTGTTAACTAGGAGATCCTAGTGCAATATTTTATTGTTTGTTTCTCTTGTGTTAAATATATAATGGGGACCTATGGTTAACTATATTTTCTGAATGAAATCTATAGTGAATTGTAACGTGAGGTGTTGCTTTTCCTGAATTGATTGACTCTTGAGAATTAGGTTATGCCTGAAGCCCCACTATTTACTTCCGGACAGAGGGAGTATCTCTTTAAATAAAGGGTGGGGACTGGGGATGGGAGTCATGGGACTGTGGGAGCATGTTTGGTTGTTCAAAACTCTGATTAAGGATCAGTACATAACCGGAATTTGATGGATATGATCACTATACACACACTGTATTTGGGCTGTATGATTTTATGCTTGAGCTCTAGAAGGATCAAATGCAAAACTTGATTAATGTGATTAGGCTTATTGTATAATTCATCTTGGATTGGTAGTTATATGATCATGTCTGATTTTCCAGCTCCTTCACCAAGGGATTGCAATTTTGCATTGTTGCAGGGTAGTAACATTATTCTATGCTTGAGACTGCTTGACTCTGTAAAAACTGTGTGCTTGAACTCTGAGATGGAGTTTGATGGTTTACATTGTTTGCTATGTGTTTTGTTATAATCATCCTATAAGTCAATCTTGCAACAATTACATAATATGGGTTTCTAGATGATGTTCCATTGTATATGATGCTGAGCATTTTTTTTGGGTTTGATAGTTTGATTTTTTTTTGTAATCAGTATAATTTTAATATCTGAAAATTGGGTAGTTGCTGGTTTTTCTCTGTTATTTCCCATAGTTAGGTGATAGAGATTATTAAATGGTAGTATAAGTTCCTTAAATTTGGGGCATTGGTTTGAAGTGGGTAAGATGGTGATGGTTTTCAATTAATTTTACAGGTTTGCCGCCACGTTACCGGGATTCGGTGAGGCAGATAACTCCAGGGTTACCCCTTTTTCTTTACAACTACTCCACCCACCAGCTTCATGGTGTATATGAGGTTAGTTTCATTGTTTCTTTCTATTCTCCTGCCACCTGTGAAGGTCATGTGTTGTTGTGTCTAGTAGGTAGTGATCGTATTCTTATCTTATTTATGAAAGACAATGACTGTGGTTTTCTGAATCTGGGATAAATTAACTTGAATCTAATAATAGAAAGTGAAAGCTAATGATATACTGATATGTACAGGCTGCAAGCTTTGGTGGAACAAACATTGATCCAACAGCCTGGGAGGACAAAAAGAACCATGGTGAATCTCGCTTCCCTGCTCAGGTTTGCCTCCTTAATCCTTCCTGTCTTTATGGAAACATTAAATTATGTCTAATGATAAGGGAATCTTTGGGAACTATTAAGAGTGCTAGATTTCGAAAATGACTGGTATTCTTTCTTTAGTTTGCTGAGCATGCCGTACTCTTTTGGTTCAGCTTTAAATAACAGTGAAGTAGCGGTACTGAATTTAGCTGAAATGAACGGAACCTTAAAACTGTAATGAATGAATATTAATATACAACCACCACCCTTAGGAAGTATCTTCGAGGGCAGGGATGGGGAGGTCTAGATGTATGGAGCCTTAACCCTTGCCATTCGCCTAGTAGAGAGGCTATTTCCGAATAGTTCTATGTTGAAAGAAAATGTTGCAGACTGGAAGCTGAATTTTTAAGATGAAAAAAAGGGGATCTTTTTAGTCCTTTTCTTCACTGTCCCATTCCCCAGTGAAATATGTAATTTAGACCAAAAAGGTGGAAAACAAGAATCATCCTGGGTTTTTATGATTGAATATGTTATGACTTATGAGGGATAAGAAGAAGAGGGGGGGGGGGGTCGTTTGTTACATGTCTATATTTCAACAAGTCTACTTGTGGCCTATATGGTTCAACTTGGAGATTTCAATTGTCCATTCTGATTTGGGTTTTGGTCCTTTGGGAGTTTGCACTTACCCTTCTGAATCTGTGTAGGTGAAGGTGCATACCAGGAAACTCTGTGAGCCATTAGAGGAGGATTCCTTCAGGCCTATCCTTCACCACTATGATGGCCCCAAGTTCCGCCTTGAATTAAGCGTGCCAGAGGTAATTATCAATAACATGGCCATCTCGACAGAATTTACATTTGATGATTCGTTGTTCTAGCAATGTAGCTGAGATTCTAACTAAGGGTATGTTTTGAGTTTTAAATCTCCTTTTGTCGTGTTTGCAGGCGCTTTCACTTCTGGATATTTTTTCCGAGAGTGATGCTTGAGACAAATACAAACTTCATTAGGGGTGTAAAATATTATCTTATATTATCGTCAAACAAATGCGAAGAAAGGCGAAAGAGCTGGATAGATAGATAGTTAAGCTTTACATAAAAATACAAGCAAGGGGTGTGAAGTTATAGAGGAAGACTACAAGCTGAGGAGCCGTCGATAATGTCAGATACATAGGCGGTAAGCTTGTTTCGCAAAGATGTTATCCATCGGTTACTACCGGAATGTAATATATACGAAAATAAAGTATATACTGTATAAGTGGTGTGATAAATGATTAGGGATACAACTTATAAACAGTGAGTGTATCTATATGGTGTTCTTGAGTCTGGAGACCTGAACTCCTGGTCCTTGTGCTTGTGCATATATACGCCACAGCTGCTTCAAAATCGGGCAGTGCTGTTGTGGTTATATTACGCGGTAACTTAAGTTTTATTGCTGTTTTATTGCTTACCTATTACAAATGATAAAACAGTTTGAGAATTCGAGTTTTCGAGTAGTTGTTTTAAAGGGATTGTGTTTGTTGTGGTCTCTTTGTTATTGACTTGTTGGTACGTGGGCTAAGTCTGCAGTTGCTCTATCTAATTAATCTCCATTATGATTGTTAATTGCTAATTTAATTAAGTTATGGTTAGATTGTCTCAGTCATACCGACTTTTTCTTGTGTTAGTGTCAACCCACCAGTTGTTTGAAGAGTAAAAGTCGTAACTCGCAAGGCATTGCATATCAGTGGTTAGCATATTTAGGTATCGAGTGGGTGGGAAGTTGGGGGCCGTTGCTGTCTGCTGTGTATAGCATTACAAGGAACGAGTCAGCTTCAACTTTTAAGCAGATGAGAATTCAAATACAAAGTCATAAATCAAGAGTAATATAGCATTCTGCTTTTTTCACAGACGCATTATTCAGACTTTGAGCATTTCAAGTTTGGGACATTAAGCCCACAATGTCAAAAATAAGATTCTTGGTGCTCGTCACATTTTCTCGTTTTTCAAGTCAAAATATTTACTTACAAGTTTATGTAGGATGTTGTGTTATTTGGAATGGAAGTGTTTGGATGTTGCGTACTGTCTATTGCCGGTGGAGTGAAAAGTTTCACTATTTTTTTTTTTATTTTTATTTTTTGTTTGGGGAATATGATGGATTAAATCAAAATGGCTCATAAAATTATTTGCACTTATTATTGTGATATTGCTGATGATCGTCACACTTCGAATCAAGGGTCAAAGCTAAAATAGCTTCTTTGTTCTTATAGGGATAGAAGTCATAAAATTACGTACAATTCCTTTTATCCCGTTTTGAAGGGAGAATTTTTAGAGGCATTGGGGTAATGTTGATGCTGATGTAGTGTTTGGATTTGACTTATTACCCTTCCAAAACATGAAAAATAGAAGAAAGAGGGAAAATCAAAATGGCTCATAAAATTGTTCCTTAAATAAAAATGGCTTATAAAATTATTTGCACTTATTATGACTGTTGCCGATGATCGCCGCACTTCAAATCAAGGATCAAAACAATTCCCTTATGTCGCCATGAAGGGAGAATTTTTAGAGGCATTTAGGCAATGTTGATACTTATGTAGGTGTTTGGATGAGATTTGTTACCCTTTCAAAACATGAAAAATGCAAGAAACAGGGAAAACCTATTTGTGAGCTTTCAAAGCTCATTCGAGTTATTCATATTACCGGATATATTTTGTTGATGTTAAAATTGGTTTTCTAATAGGAGTGTGAATGTGTGATGAAATATGGTTGTATAATTACCCCATATATTGAGCTTTTGCTAGGCATACCCCTTGCCTTAGCAATTACGAGTAGCATATAAGCACTTGAATATGTAAGGCGTAAGCTACTCATTTGTCAAACGCTAAAGTGGCTTGCAAAGAATTCACATCATTGGTTACTTCATCTGGCATTGTATCACCTCCCAATGGGAAATCTTGGGTTATCTGTTCATTTCTGTAAATCCACCATAAGTCCATAACCTGCAGGTAGACGATGTGTCATAAACGATACGCTAGGTAATAAGGCAACAGTTGGGTCCATAGCTCAGTGGTAGAGCATTTGACTGCAGATCAAGAGGTCACCGGTTTGAACCCGGTTGGGCCCTGTTAAATAATTTCTTTTTGTTCTATTCAGTGATTTCTGTTGCTGATTACTGACTAGAGTAGTAATCAAGTTTTCTGTTTGTCTAATTAATGTATACCTAAGCTACGTTTTACCCCAAAACTAGAGGACCTGTTCTTGGTTAAGTGTCACATTGACAAGTTAGTTTATAGCATGTGCCGTGTGTGTAAATGGTTATATATTTAATTAGTTCAAGTCCATCTAAATGGTATGACAAATTTGATTCGAATATTATGCCTTTATTGTCGTTGATGCTGGAAATGTTCTCACCTTTTGTATCCAAATCTTCGAGGCTAAGTGTCTGTTTGGTTAATCTTCTTTCAATTTCTCATTCTCCTCACAATTTGTTCTTGTTCATCCCTTTTCTTCCATTCTTCCCTCCACCTCCAACGTCAATGTTAAAATAAAGCTACAATTGGACTATGTTGGGGAATTCGGAAACTAATACGAGAAAACAATAATGGCAAACACAAGTTTTAATGAGGAAAACCGAACAACGGAAAAACCTCGGGAGAATTATATTCAATCAACGATTAATAGAACTCTCACTCACAACCCACACACTAAAAACCCTTTGTGTTGATCTCAAGAGCACTCAACTAGTCTCTCAAGCTCTGTTTACATAATAGTCAAGACTCCATTATATAAAGCCTCAATGGAGCACTACCCTAATACTAGTCAAATACCTTAACAAAGATAATCTAGTAATAGACTACAATAAGGAAACACCCCGAAAAGATCATCTACCGTAACATAACATAACGTATAGTAACATAACCTAACGTAACATACGAAAACGTAACCTAATGTAACATAACATACGGTAACATAACCTAACGCAACCAGATAACTTATCCTTATTTGTTCGTAGTCTCCATTGCAGCCACACGTATCCGTGTCATCCCGGGTCACCCCGAGGCTTCCCCATGTCGGGCTCGCTAGGCCCAACAGACTAGAAGTCTCCTTTCGGAAGAAAATGAAGATTAAGTGGATCCACTTCTAGCTTTATTTCAACTTTTAAAAGTTGGAGATGGAGGAAGGAGTGGAGGAAAATGGTGTGAGCTACGCCAAACAGGCACTTAAATCTATGTATGTATGTACTACATCTAGCTATTAGCTATCCGACTTGCCCCAATTCTATTGATCTAATAACATTCAATCATCAAGACTGGAAATTGAGACAATTTAATTGGCTAATTAAGTCATTTTGAGTCCACAAGCTAACAAACTACAACGAGCAAGAAACAATCATCCACGTAATGAAATTGAGTGTCCAATGCCTGTGGCTAAGCATACCCTGCATAGCATAGGGCCACAAAATCCATTTCAGCCACTAATGCTAAC
This sequence comes from Tetragonia tetragonoides, assembly GCA_038025085.1. NCBI lineage: Eukaryota > Viridiplantae > Streptophyta > Magnoliopsida > Caryophyllales > Aizoaceae > Tetragonia > Tetragonia tetragonoides. Next base: position 38,842,477 of record CM076144.1, on the reverse strand, counting down.
CCTTCTATATAGTGACCACATAAACATCAAAATCTTCCCCATAAAGTATATACACCACATGACATTTTCCTAAGTGGAAAAACTAATGAACTCAAATTTTGTATTTATTCTATTTCCCTAATAATACCTACAATTATTTTCTCTTACCAATTACCATCATTATCAAAACCAAACAATGACAAAATTCCCAAAATTAATTCCTACCACAAAACCATCAAACCCATTCTACACCTCCCCTCTTTGAACCCACCAAACTACAAGCCATATCCAATCCAGCTATATATTTGGTGATATATGATAATTATACTTGGCTAATTTATCACCTTTCATAAACAAAAGATAAAACTTTTATTTCCTTATTTTTTTTGATAGGATATCAGATACTATCAAAGATAAACCTCTCAACCTAGCTAGCTAGAGAGATAACACTAGTAGGGAAAGAGAGAGAGGAGAGAGAAAATATGGGGTGCATGTCGTCTAAGCAAGTTAGGGCGACGTCGCCCGCCGTTTACCGTCCACCACCATCTAGCTACGCCATTTTCGATATTCATGCCATTGAAGAGCCATGGCTTAAGCTAGAAAACGACCAGCTTGAGACCAATCAAAAGCCCTCACACGTGCCAGCTCCTTTGCTTGAGAAGCTTGACACGCTTGAGAAAGAAGTTGCTAACGGGCCTCGCTCGTGGGATGAAGTTAGTAAGGCCTTGGAAGAGGATCTTAAAAAGCCCACTGTCGTTTCAAGCCCAAGCCCAAAACAATTCCCCGTCCCTGGCACGTGGCTCGCTCTTCCGGCCCCACCGCCGAAGGAAGGTGAGGTTGCTATCCGTACCGTTGCTGAGCTGGACAAAAAACCTGATGAAGCTGTGGATTTGAAGAAAATCCAGCTGAGAAAGACTGAGTTGACCCGGACAACTGAGTCAACTCGGGACGAGTTACCGAGTCCGACACCGAGTCAAGCGGGGTTCAGGTCTGTGAAGGTGAACCCGTTTATAATGAAGGATAGGATTGAGAGAGAAAAGGAAGGGAAAGAGGCTGCGTTTGATAAGATAATAAAGGCCAAGCGGGACCCGCTTAGCGATTTCCAAGAGATTTGCCCTCCAGGTGGGGCCCAGCTTGTGGTTATTTATACAACATCGTTGGGAGGGGTAAGAAGGACATTTGAGGATTGTCACCGAGTCAGGATGATTTTCGAGACTCACCGAGTCGTGTTCGACGAGCGCGACGTGTCGTTGCATGGTGAGTTTTTGAGCGAGTTGAAAGAGCTGGTGGGCTCCACTGGTGACGGGGTGGGGTCGGGGTCGATTCCGGTGCCAAGGGTGTTTGTGAAGGGGAGGTATCTAGGAGGGGTGGATGAGGTGGTAGAGCTCAACGAGGCGGGTCGACTCGGTAGGATACTGAGTCATGCCCGAGTTGAGAGAGGGGCTGGGTGGCAAGGGTGTGAGGGGTGTGGTGGAGCACGGTTTGTGCCGTGTTGGGAGTGTAGTGGGAGTTGCAAGGTGGTGGTGGGTGATAATAAGGAACGGTGTCCTAAGTGTAATGAGAATGGGCTGGCCCATTGCCCTCGTTGCCATTAGGTTTTGGGTTTCTAAGCCCAACATTTTATTTTGCAAAAAAAAAAAAAGAAAAAAAAAGAAAACAGAAACACATATATGTTTGAAAATTTGAAATTGTGTAAAGCATTGGCTTACTTCTGGTTCGGATTGATAGTAATAATACTCGTATTGGCTCTTGTCAATTTCGTATATTTTGCTAAACATTTGTTGGTGTGCTGATTATATACATAATTGTAGTTATTTTTATGATAATGTTCAGTATTAACTTTTTAAGTAGTAGTTAGTGATTTGACTTATTCAAAACTCTATTAAACATTATTATTACTGTTTAGTGATAAGTATTAAGATGTCATAGTGACATTTTAATTGTGAAAATAAACAAGGTGAACATTTGAATACCCGGATTAAATTGAAGATAAGTAATGATTTACTTTTTTTTGGTAACATAAGTAATGATTACTTTAAACAATCATTATGTAAATGACATTTTACATACAACCTCCTTACATATTGACACAAATTAAAACAAGTTAACAGAACACTAAACCATAACTCCATAAGTCCATAACCATCAGCAAGCCGTCAGCCTCCTAGAACCAGCAGCCGGAATCTTAAACCCACTAGAAATCACAGATATTGACGATCTCCACCCAAAACTCCTCGTCGGGGACGGTTCCGATGTCTTAGCCGCCGATCTCATCATCTCAATCAACGCCTCAGCATTCCCAAACGCCGTCATCATCTCCTCCAAATCACGGCTATTAATCGCCATTTTCACCCGCCAAACGCCGTTTCCCTTCGACGGCAGAACCTCAACCGCTGAGTTCAAGCTGGTTTGATCCCTCCTAAAGCTCAATGACCCGCTAAACGGCGTCATATTCGTTGAAACACTATCAATACTAGTCACCCCAAATGGCAACAGATAGTAAGCTTGACCATTACAGAGCAACTCATCATCGAACATTGGTAGAGAAAGATGACCCCTTTGGTAAATCCCATAACCCGGAAAATCATCGAGCACTTCGCGAGCATGTTTCGGGCCTGGAAGGTCCATTACCCGGCCCGAATCAGTAGTTATTCGTATAAAGTTTGGAGCTTTTTGATCAGTTGCTGCTGAGCTTTTCTGGGAGCAATTACCCATTTTTTGATTTTTGTTTGTTAGTTTGTGGTGAGTGATTTAAGTAGTGAGACAAGAAAGAGAGTATACTTGTTTATATAGGAAGGGTATAGAATACAAAACGGCGGGGATTATAACGGGCCGTGAATTGCAACTGGGGAGTCACGAGAAGAGGAGAGAGAATCAAGAGAAAAAAGAAGCATAAATTATGGGTTGGTGTTCAGAACTTGGGGAAGTCTTGTGGAGGTGCTTAGAAGTCAAGGGGGTTCCAGTCGCCTATATCCGAGTGATCAAGGATATGTATGAAGGAGTGAGGACTAAGGTCAGGACTACAGGAGGGGAAACTGAGCAATTTTCTATAGATATTGGGTTACATCAAGGGTCAGCGTTGAGTCCATTTTTATTCGCAACCGTTATGGATGAGCTCACTAAGACTATCCAGGGGGATGTGCCTTGGTGTATGTTGTTTGCCGACGACATTGTCCTGGTAGACGAGACTAGAGAAGGTGTTAACGCCAAATTGGAACTTTGGCGGGATACACTAGAGTCAAAGGGATTCAAGCTAAGTAGGACAAAGACCGAGTACTTGGAAGGCAAATTCACAAGAGATGGGGTTGCCTCGGATATGGAGATTAAGATTGGAACGGAGGTGGTACCGAAGAAGGATTGTTTCAAATATCTCGGTTCAATCATACAGGGCAACGGCGAGATTGACGACGACGTGACGCATCGTATCAGAACAGGGTGGCTAAGGTGGAGGAGTGCAACGGGAGTTCTGTGTGACAGAAAAATCCCACTAAAACTTAAAGGCAAATTTTATTGTACAGCCATCAGGCCAGCTATGCTATATGGGGCGGAGTGTTGGCCGGTGAGGCAGGTGCATGTGCAGAAGATGCGGGTGACCGAGATGAGGATGCTTCGTTGGATGTGCAACTCTACAAGACGAGATAGAATTAGGAACGAAGTGTTGAGAGGCAAGGTGGGAGTGACCGATATCGACAACAAGATGCGAGAAACAAGGCTTAGGTGGCTTGGGCATGTGAGGAGGAGACATCGTGATGCACCGGTGAGAAGGTGTGAGAGAATTACACTTAGAGACTGTAAACGGAGAAGAGGACGCCCAAAGAAGACTTGGGGAGAGGTAATAAGGCAGGATTTGACCCGTCTAGATCTTACCGAGGACTTGGTCCTAGATAGGAGAGTTTGGCGGAGCAGGATCCGTGTAGAGGATCCGCGTTAGATTACGGATGTGCATTGGCTAGTACTAGAGGTGGATTCATTGTGTTTATAGCATGTAGCGTCCCCTTTATTTATGCTGTTCAGTAAGTAGAATCTTGTGCTAGTATGTCTAGTGATTTACTTCCCTTTTTTGACTTTCTGATCATATTATCATATCTGGTGGTTGATAATTTTCACACTTGTCAGTATTGAACAATTTACCCGAAAAAACCGTTTTGGAAAAAAAAAAAAAAAGTTTTCGTGGGTCTTTCGGAAACAGTCTCTCTTCTAGGCGACTAGTTAGGGGTAAGACTGCGTACATCTGGACCTCCCCAGACCCCGCCCTAGGCGGGATACTTACTGGGTTGTTGTTGTTGTTGTTTGTTGTGTTCAGAACTTGGGGGTCAATTTTGATTTAAAAATAGAGCGGCGCAAGTTAAATTATGGACCGTTGGGGAACAGGGGAGGGGAGGGGAAGAGGAAGGTAGTTTAATTTGGATTTGGAGTGGTTCGGTGGATGTTTGAATTTTGATCCCTAGGAAGGAAATTTCATATTTCAAGGGAAAAGACATTTGATGTCTACAAGCCTAAAAATGGTAGGGGTGACTGGTGAGATTCTTATTCATTTAAATTATGATCCAATTGGGAAAAAAATATTCACATGCATTGTTTTACTACTCCAGTTTACAAATGAGTTCATATTGTTGAGAGATAACTCATAATTAAAACATGAAATGAACTAACATAAGAGCTTGAATTGCACTAATTGATCTTAACTATGATATATACGGAGAGACGCTAAAAACTTGTAGATTTTTGCTAGAAACAAAATAATTTTTACTCTTATGGGAATTTTTTACACAATATGGCGATTTATTACAGAGTCAAACTAGGAGTATGAGAAATTGAGAATGATCTTTTCAACTTTGCATTTTAGAAATATAAGTTCAACTTAGATTTGCATTTTTCAGGTCTCATCAAAAGAAATGGAGAATAGTCTTGGTTGATCATTTAAGTCCCCATTGCCTCGTGAATAATCATTGAATATTGAAATTCAACTAGTTACATTCCCATGCGATGCACGGTTTGGTATAAAAATCCTCTTTTATGAAACCTCTCGCTTAATATGGTACAAACCTACAACATTGCATTGATTGTAGGGTAGAATACCAAAATATACAATATCTTATTTCTTAACAATCATGATATGAACTTGGCTTGTATAACCAAACTTTTATTATTTTTATTGCAATTTACCCTAATTTCTAGTGTCCAATATTCGTCTAATAAAATATCACCCCCAATACTACTAATAATTTTTCTGCAGTTTACTCCAAATACCCAGAAAATCATATCCTAAGTATCAAATGGATGCAATAAAAATATGATTAAGTGGTTAACAATTATGTATACCCATCACTGGAAGTTAGTATACATATTGTTTCTACTATTATAGAACAAATAATGCAAAAATTGAAATAGTAACGATGTACACTTTGACTCAAATATAGTGAGCTCTATAGTTAAAGAATGGGTGTCCCCCTAAAAAAAAAAGTATTAATAGCAAAATAAATATATTTTTGATTATTATATACATCTATTATAAAAATTTAAGAAAATGTGTTTAACATTAATGTATGTAGATTCATGCATTAGTGTAGATTCATGAATTTTTTATTTGATGACATGTCAAGCAATGTGGGTATGCCTTGCTTATGTGGACGCCTACGTGTCCATCAAGCAATAGTGCAAATCCACTTTTATATATATATATATATATATATATATATATATATATATATATATATATATATATATATATATATGCTCATAAACATCACGGTGGCGGACTCAGCCTAGCACAAACAGGAGACGAGTAGAGCTGGCAATTTGTCGCGTTGGGTCGAGTTCGTGTTCGGGTTATATATAAACGGGTTGAAAAATGCTTGACCCGACCCTAACCCGTTTATTAAACGGGTTGATCAGGTCGACCCATTTAACCCATTTAATTAATTAATCTTTGGAGAAAAGGGTTAAATTTTAAATATAGAAGGAAAAACTAATATTTAAGTTATCAAATAAGTATGTATTTGTGAAATAAATTATTGGGTTAAGAGAATATGATATTCTTATCATTATCAAATATTTATGTCACAAAATGTGTTGATATTCAATTTTCTTTTTTGTCAAAAGTGAGTAAACGGGTTAGGTGGGTCATTCTCGGGTTGAGTCTTTCTACCCTAACCTTACCCATTTATTAAACGGGTTAGTCGTGTCAGACCCATTTAATTAAAAGGGTTGAAAATCTCAACCCAAATCCGCTTATTTCGGGTTAAGTTCGTGTCGGATTATCGTGTCGGGTCAGCTTATGCCAGCTCTAGAGACGAGCCCGACCTGTGAATGAAGAAGTGGGCTTTGGGATGTGCTCGTGCCCAGATCAACGACAAAAATGGCCAACATGTTCACGGCACCAAACAACCAGGTAAAAGTTTAAAAATACTAACAATTTAAAGGTTTCCAGGGCTTGCCACGTGTCGTGAGCGTGCCAGCCTCGATGATTTGGCCACCCAACACATTATGGCCAGAGGCACGAGCTACCTTGTTCATACCGTACTTCGGGGAGGACAAAGCCTAGCTTCTCATCCCACGCACAACTTGGAGCCATCTTACATAGGGCAAGGCGACATCTTCCGACTCCTTTTCTGATGTGGGCAAGGTTGAAAAAGAAAAAGACTACTGCAGTTAACTCCCCATATCCCTAAGTCCGATTGCAAAAGTATTACAGCATTATTCTAATTTCATAGTACATCTGTAGATGTTTCATATAAAGGCATATCTCAATGGATAAAGATCATTTCAACAACAAAGAAAGTCATGTCATTTCTGTTTTGGAACTATGACAATCTTTTGGGGATAGTTTTAGGAGCAGAAATGATTGAGCACGGAATTATAAAGGAGCAGCAAAGGAAACCAGAAAAGAGCCCATCTGCTTTACATTTATATTTTCACAATATGACCAAAAGGCCACATTACAGGCAGATAGTGAGTGTGTTCGGCTACAACGTTTAAAGCATACAACCACAACATCTGGAAGGGTTTTATGTTTCAGTATCTCTGACAAAAACGTCAGTTTAACCTTACCTTCCCTGCATTTTCTCGATAGCTTTCTCAATGGCAGGCACATTCTTCTTGAAAGATGACCATTGCTCAGCCGTTAGGCTAATTCCTACAAGAAGAAATAATCGAATCAATGCATGCTGAAGTGAGCAATCTAGAGATGCTACAGTAAACTGCCAAAAATCACCATCATCACTGAAAAATAAACTCATCAGTGCGGCTTGCACAAATGAGTTTTTTTCATGCTAAAACGAACTTCAAACTATTATAACCTCAACATCCTCAAATGCTAGTAGCCAGAAGAAAGGTGCATGACGATTCCTATAATGGAAACCAGAAAACAATCTGATTTGATACGCTACAGTCCAGCTATTGGGCAAGGGGTAAAGAGACTTCAGCGCATAGATTGAGGTTGGAGTTTAAATGGACATTTATGCATAAGCACAGATTCAAAGAGCCAATTACAACAAGGTTGACTGTTATTAAATTTTAAAGGGCTTGACCTCCTTAAAAAGAGAAGTATAATTTTCTAACATTTTTACCACCATAACTCCATTTTCATGTGCACATAGATTACTCAAACTGAGTCTCACTTCCATTGATATACTCATTAGTCATTCCCAATGCACAAGTAGATTCTTCTTGTTTATTTCTCTATTTTTCCACCCCAATTTTACAGAATTACAGTAAAATAGAGAGTCCTCCAAAAACAGGGTACTTGTTGAGCTATCTACAGTTCTACACCAATTCCCACTAATTGGTATCCATGTATCCACTAAGCAAATATTCCATTACTATCCTAATTCCTAACCACGAGACTATTAACATAATTCTCTATCTATGCTGAGATAACTTAGAAAATAAGATTTTGAAGTATAGGCTTTACTTATGGCCTATTCAGAAACACACAGGTACTTCCACAACTCCACCCATGTCAATTAACTTACTTCTACAAAACCAGAAAGCACTCAGATGTAAAATACTAAACCAAGTTGCAATTATCATTCTACAGAAATTTTATAGAAGATTCTTGTTCTCTGACCGATTGCAGAATCATATTATAATCACTGTTTTAGATAACAAGGGTATCCAAGCTTTTTGCATGACTAATCCCATGGGCCCTGAAGTTAACGACTAGGAAAACCTCCAGTGGCCCTGAGGATACTCGATCTTGAGACCTATGGAATAGATCTCATATGTCTTACCAACTGAGCTACCCCCTTAGGGTTAGGATCATATTATAATCACCTCTCCCTTAATAAAGTGAACTAGTCCCAAGATCCACCGACGTGGAAATACACCAAGTCAAAATGACAGCACATAAATCTTCAAGTATTACCTCGTACTTTGACCATATTTGCTTTACAGTAGTATTTAAAGGCGCGAGGCGATAGGGATTCATAGAGCCTAAGCACAAGGCGCGAGGTGAAAGCGTGCGCCTTAGTGAAGTGAGGCGCACTAGTGTATAATTGAAAATATGCTATTAAATAAATGGTTCATCCAACAAATACCCCATGAGTCTATGACATTTAAGTATAAGGGAAGTACAGTCCATAAAAAAGCATCTAATCATCACTTCAAGGGGTAAAAACATCAAATTTGGTGCCACAGATGCGCTTCAAGTGCACCTCAGGTGCGCCCTGGACGCCTCACTAATGTCGCTGCGCCTAGCAGGTAAAAAGTGTTTGGCTTGTGCGCCCAGGCGCGCCTTTTAATACACTGTAAACTTAATCAGATTAAATTTTTCATCACCCAGAGCTAGAGCACCGTGAATAACATTACAAGCAATGACCAAAAAGCAAAGACACCAAAAGCACAAGCAACACACATCTGTCTACAAAATAATAGTTTCAATATAATTCATTACTGGAGGAACTTCTCAAGTATTGAATGAAGTCTTATGTACCTTTGGACGTAGGAAGGTACTTTCCATCTTTCTTGTAGTATTCCCGGATTGATATCAATGTCCTTCCTTTGAAATCTTGAAGCGTCACCCTCCTCTTCTCTGACAACTGCATTAACGCCATGTTCACATCACTTATCATTATAACAAACACAAAACTTTCTTAAATACACTTCATATCTTGAGTAGCAAACACCATTGGATGGAACCCGAACCAGCAAATTGGAGAAGGTTCCAATAATAAGCAGCTATCATTCACCCCTCATCAAAATATTAAGGAACAAAGCATTAACTCAACAACTTCACAAGTTCTATATAATTTCAGCTAGAATTGTGAAACAAAGGAAAAGAACTGTCACAAATCGAACCATATGCACAGGATAGACAAATCTTTTTACATTGATATCTATTACAAGTTCAGTCCTCAACCACAGGTCTGCAACACTGATAGAACAAATAAATAAATAAATCTAATCTATTCTAATTCCTTATCATACAAAAAGCATCAGTGTTTCAAAATCTAGAATTATGAATTCCACCAAACAGAAGGCCAAAAAGACATCATCAGTCACCCACATCAAAATTTCAATAATCAATCCCTTGGTCAATGACCACAATAAGTCACAACAGCACAACAGCTCATTGCAAAACACAAAATTGGCAAAATCAAACCATTGCAATCACCACTCTTTATAAGCTCAAACTAACTAGGGCTTCGCAATTCTAAAATGCAAATCCACCATAACTACCAGCTAACACAAGTTCAAACACTCAAAACACAAAATCAATTCAAGAATTAAACTCTTCCAATCAACAATTCCACAATACCTCACAAAATTAGGGTTCACAAATAAATAAATAAAAAACTCAAAAAAACAAAACTTTTACTCACTCGACAAAGAATGAGGTCGCCATCGTCATCATACTCCTTGCCATCATTTCCCTCTTCTTCTTCTTCTTCTTCTTGTTGCTCAACTTCTTCACCTCCCGCAACGACATCGTTTTGTTGCTGTTGCTGAGCTAAAGCTTCTTGTTGTTCTCGAAGAAAACTTTCGACAACTTGACGAACAAATTTCTTGCGCGATTGCTCAGAAAGATCGATGTTGAGTTTTTCGGTTGCGAGCTTTCGGACTTTATACTCTGTCATCTCTTGCATGTCTGCGTTTCTTAGAATTTCTAGCACTGTGGACTCGATTCTTGACTGCATTGTTGCGTCCATTTTCTCTCTCCTCTTGATTTTGGGGGTTTTCGGGCAGTGGCGTAGTGTAGTGTAGTGTAATGTGATGTGTAATCGTGTAACTGTGGTCAATGTGTAATTGTGTAGTGTAGTGTTGTCTGGATGACGGGGAGTATTTATAGGTCGTATATATTTTGGGGAAATTCCTGGATATGAATTATGGAGTAGTGCTAGATCCCAAACTTGTTTGGGATGAATAATCCCAAACTCCAATATAATATTGATTTGTATTTATATGGGCATAAAAATTCAGGGCAGCTACGAAGGCCAAGTACAAAAACAACTCTACAGGCGCATATACTAAAATACGACAAATTCATACAATACGGCGGTGAATACGTACGCTGTATTAAATTCAAATGCAAGAATTGCACCCGAAAAAAACAAAAACGAGGAGAGAGAAAAACAACTGTGAGAACTGAAGAGCTCATTGGGAGAACTGAAGAGCTCACTGGGGAAGAAAGTACAAGACACGGCGAAGGCGAACCCTGCGAAGTAATCGACCGATCATCGTCACCGCCGACCTTTCGATAATCGGTAAGTTCTGGCTTTGTAGCTAAATTAATTTTTGAATTTTGCGCCTGGTTCTGGCTTTGTAAGGATTTGTAGCTAACTTAATGTGGTCGTTATTGGGAATTTTGAATCCACTTTGTTGATTGTTTTGGTCTGTCGAATTGAGTTTTGAAAAATAAATTGATGTACTACTGCGTTTGAACTAGGGAATTAGGGTACAAAACACGCAATTCTGATTGTGAATGGATTTACGTTTCCTAATTGATTGGAAGACATTCCCTAATATAATTCCCTAATTGAGGATATAAAAGAGGTTAATTGGTTTGAATTCTGGGGTTTGGTTTGTTTGAATTGCTCTTTTGAAGAATTTTGGGGCTAAATTGAAATTTGAATTATTTCAGTATGGCTAGAACTAAAAGGCCAAGGGTTTCCCGTACGAATTTGGAGCCAAAACCCCAGAATGTGCCTGAACCCCAGAATGTGCCTTTTGAAGAAATTGATCCTCAAGAGGGTGGTGGTTGTGAAACTAATCATCATGACGCATCACTTAGTAAACGAGGTCGAGGTCGAGGTCGGGGTCGAGGTCGAGGCCGTGCGAGTATCGGTGATGGTGATCACGACAATGAAACAGTCCCAAATGATGTAGATGATAATAACATCCCAACAAATGATGCAAATGATAACATCCCAAATGATGCAAATGATCAAAATCAGGAAGCACAACCACCATATCGTAATAAACGAGGTGGGACTGCAATTGTTGGCAGGCCTAAAAAGTGGCCGCGCGGGGTATCAACCTCTTAACCTATTATATGAGGTGTTATTCCAATTGATAGAATACATAATTTATTTACTTGTTTGTTCAATCTGCGATTAGGAAGAACCGACAAGTGATAGTGTGGTGAGAAGAGCTTGGTTATTGCATCGGAAGGTAAGTGGGTTGTGGCCGTTCATTAGTTATATTTAATTGGCTTGCAAATTTAGATTGTCCTGATCACTTAATTACATGTGTTAACAACCAAAGTTATATTCTATTTCCCTGATCACTTAGTTACACGTGTTAACAACCAAATTTATATTGCCCTGATCACTTGAATTGGCCAACTTGTGTTTAGCAACCAAATATGAACTGTCGGATAGAAACGTTTTCGCGTATCGTTGCAACTTTTGATAATCGGAAGAGAAAAATTGTTGAAAGTATGGGTTTTGGAGGGCTGCTTGATATCCAATTGAACGTGAATCAGAAACAACTCAACTATTGGTTGATGACGCGTTTCGACCCAAAACTTAAAGCACTACGTGTACGTGATGGCAAGATTTTGTATCTGACTCCAAAACATGTCAGTTGGGTTTTGGGAACTTCTTTAACTGGGGGAGAGATGTGCCATTGAAAGCTGATGAGACGGTTCGTGCAAAGATTGAGGATCTTCGTAGGAGTTTTATATGGTACAGAGGGGGCTTCTGTATGGATCAGATAGTGGGTGTTGTACAAAGTCCCTTAGACGGGGAAGTCTCCGAGTTTGCCTTTAAAGATGCATTCTTGATGATGGCTTTGGGAATGGTCCTAGCTCCAACAACCTCCTCAAGTCTGTGTAAGCAGTTGTTTCCTGCTGTCGCAGTTGCAAATAAATCCAAAAAGTATAACTGGAGTAAATTTGTGTTGGATAAGTTGGCTCAGTACGGGAGAACATTCAAGAAGAAGTACGACAAGGAACAGTATGTAGCCGGCTGTGGTGGATGCCTGATATTTTTAGTGGTAACTTTATTTTCATTTCTGTGGTTTATTATTTATTATCAGCATATTTGATGGTTAATTTTCTACACATGTCTTTGAATTTGATGCAGATATTTTACTTAGATCGACTGGCGATTCCCCCTATGAGTTGGAATTTGTTTCCTCGCATCAAGGCGTGGACTCAACAAGATGTTAGATTTGCAAAGAAGGCGGACGAGTGTAGTAATGGTGAGTGGTGACTACGGTGCCTGCGAGGTCAATTAGTAAAAGTAAAAGCATTGCTATCATAGTAATAACAATAGTAGTAATAACGAGTATAAGTCTTTTTCGTAGATGTTGGATGCTGCATATGGGAGCAATCACCCCTTAGAAGGTCGAGATTCGTCACTGCCTTCGCCCAATTTGATGGTAATAGATAATTGTGAGGAGGAGTCTGATTCCAGCACCCGACGGAAGGGTAAGGTGAAACCTCCCAGGACGTTCAAGAGAAAAACGAATGAACATGGTGATATCGTATCAAACCAGAATGGTGTTTCCCTACAGAATGCGAATGAGAATGCTAAGCTTCCCCGTAAACGGAAGAAGCAGAATGTTGAAGGCACTAACAGTCAAAATGCCCCTGACGCTAAACATGCTGAACATCATAATCAACAGAAGAAAACCACGGAAATAGCTACAAGTGAGGAGGAGACCGAGGAGGAGGAGGAGGTTTATGAAGAATTGAGCGAAGCAGAACCAAGCGAAGCAGAACCAAGCTGTTGCTCTTCTGGAGAGCAATATATGCCAGAAGGTGAGGCATATCACCTTCCCTATCATATTAGGATGTCTGATGAGGATATTGAACGTATTTCGCATGACCATCATGAAGTTGACTATTTTCAAATCGCTACCAATTACGTAGATAATTATTTTGATGACATGCTTTCAATTAATGAGTTGTTAGGTAATGTTCCGATCTTGAACGCGCCGGGTAACAACAATGGTCAAAATGATAATGCTGAGAATAATGAAGCTGGCAATGCTGCTAATGGTGATTATACTGAGGTTTCAAAGTCTGCTGAACATAATGACAGAGAAGCTAGCCATCATTCTAGCAATGCTGATGGTCAAAATGATAATGCTGAGAATAATGAAGCTGGCAATGCTGCCAATGCTGATTTCAAAGTCTGCTGAACATAATGACAGAGAAGCTAGCCATCATTCTGGCAATGCTGATGTTCCTGACGATGATGCTGCCACCAATGGCAATTGCAACGGTGACACTGCCACCACTGGCAATGCCAATGGTGACAATGCCAATGGTAACAATGCCAATGGTGTAGGGAATGGCAATGCCGATTGTTACACTGCCACTGAGAAATCTCAGCATACCAATGCTGACACTGCTAGCAATGCTCCCATAAAAGGCCTGAGTGACGATGCAAATGATGCGAAAGGACCGAGTGAGGATGGACTGAGTGAGGATGCAAATGATGCGAAAGGATCGAGTGAGGATGCAAATGATGCGAAAGGCCTGAGTGAGGATGCCAATGCTGCCAAACTGAGTGAGGATGGCAATGCCAATACTGCCAAAGGCCCGACTGAGGACACAGGCAAAGGCCCGACTGAGGATGCCAATGCTGCCAAAGGCCCGAGTGATGAGGATGCCAATAATGCCAATGCCAATGCCAATGCTGAGACAGCCAAATGCCCGAGTGAGTATGTCAATGCCAACAAAGGCCCGAGTGAGGTAACCATTGGTGTTGTCAATGACCTGGAGGAACAGGACAAGAAATATGATTTCTTATCATACGATGACGTTTCATCAAGAGAAAGTGCTGACAAGTCACTTAAGTCTTCCTTCAATGGAAAACCTGCCAATAAAGGTCCAAATAGCCGGAAATGGAGAATCCTCACCGATCCGACGCCGGATTGTTTTGAGAAGTCCATTCCTTTGAAACACCGCACCACATTCTAGAAACAATTTTTACAATGGGTAAGAGATTACAAGGCGAGAGGAGGAGGAACAACAACTATTAGAAAGGAAAGTGAAATATAAGGGTACATTTTTTTTTCCAACAACTAACTAACCATGTCTGTCTTGCGGCGGGTCTTTAAGATGTCAAATTCCATTCATTATAGGGAACCTCGACAAGAAGGACATGTGGTGTTTTCACGAGGAATATACTATGCAATAGTGACAGATGTGGCAACAATGGCAATGCCGCGAAGTCGCTTGTCTGACCAGGTAACATTTCCAATAGTAATAGCCGCTTAAAACATGTACTCGTTATTTACACCATCAAATGCATTGATCATGTATTTGTTTTGAAGTATGTAAATGTTGCTGCGTATATTTACACGGATCGATGACAGCAAAGTGAGTTTAAGGATAAGAGCAGGAGAGTCATGCTTGAAGCTTCCTTTTGGGTAGGGCTCTTAATCTCATCTTTCTCCAAAACCGAATTTTTTGTTCATTGATACAATACCACATGCAGAGACATATCACATCACACACTGAACAAAGCATTTTGGCACAGACATTTGACAAATGTGTTAAAGATTCAGCTCGACCTCTTGCCGGACTGAAGATTGTAAATATTTTTGTGGTAGGTACGAAATATATATTTAGTTTATCACTGTATTTAGTTGTGATATCTAAAATACTTTAATACTTTTTTGTTTTGTGGAAGGTATTTGTTCCTGTCATGGAGGGTGAGCACTGGTATTGTGTCGCGTACTCTATGCGAGACGAACAAATAGTGAACATAGATTCGTTATACGATACAATAAAGGAATGTCATTCAACTGTTGTTCGTTGTTGGTAAGATACCATTATGTGACATTGTATTAGATAGGCCAAATATGGCCCTTCACATCAATAAACAAACCTGAACATATGTTTATTCATGCATAACAAAGGCATGCATAAATTATTTTCGTATTTGGACGCAACCTGGTCTGCGGACCTGAGCAATTGGGGTCTGAAGATGTTGAAAATGACGAAGCAATCAGATGCGTACGTCTTGTAATAGTAATTGTTTACGTGATAGTATATTCCATTGCATTGTGGATGGATATTCATACAGTATGTACTGTTCAGGAGTTCTTGTGGCGTGCTAATGCTTTTAGCTATCAAGAAATGTGCTTCACGGTTCGTTGACAAGCTCCAACTGGTACGTTTACATAACCTTTATTTTTCTTTTTTTGTTGTTGATGCAAACTGCATGCGTAATAGATCTTATTTATTGCAGGACCTTAAAGATCAACGAGAGCAGTTGATCATCGACGATGTTCTGTCCGCAGACAATGAGTCATATACGAAAGTGGAGAAAATGATGGGTGTTAAGAAAGTGGAGAAAGTGGAGAAAATGAAGGGTGTTAAGAAAAGAAAATGCAAAAAAAGTTGAGGGAGGGAGGTCCTATATTTTGGGAAGTACCCCGTTTCGGCTTTGTTTATGAATTGGTTTGTTTAAGAATGATTTTCGAATGTAATGTTTATGGCTAATGGCTGTGGGCCAAATATTGGGCTGATTTGATAATTGGAAGTGCTATTTGACTTTGGGCCAAATACTGGGCTGGTTCATAAGGAAAAAAAGTAGGGCCGGGCCCGAATTTTATAAGGTTCAAAATTATGCACTTTGCCCAGAAACCAACATTTTGATAATCTAAAAAACAACCATAAAAAACAAATGGTCCAGTCGGAGTAAACTTTTTAACTTTTTAATTGATTTATGGTGCTGAATGCTTTCCAATTATATTGATTGACAAGCTATTTCATGTTCAATTTAGGGGGTTGATATTGGGCTGCTTTGATAATTGGAAGTGCTATTTGCCTTTGGGCCAAATACTGGGCTGGTTCAACCATAATAAACAAATGGTCCAATCGGAATAAACAATTGAACTTTGAAATTGCTTAATGGTGGGTGCTTAATGCTTTTCAATTATATTGAGAGAAGCCATTTGATAATCGGAAAAGATAGGACCAATAGGACCAATTCATGAGAAAAAAACTTCGAATATTATAAGCAGTTCAAATTTTGGCCTTGCCCGAATATTATAAGCAGTTCAAATTTTGGCTTGCCCAGAAACCATTAAAAAAAAAAAAAACACCATAAAAAACAAATGCTCACTAAAGCCAAAAATCGGAGAAAACAATGAGCAAATATTATTTCCAAATTTATTGCTTAATGCTTAATGCTTAATTCTTGGATTTCCAAATTTGAAAAAAAAGGTACATCAAAGACTTTCCAACACCATGCTTAATCCCCATTAAGCATCCCCAACCCAAAGACAACATTTACATTAACCATCATTTCCCACCATCATCACCACTAACATTCACATCATCACCATTAGCATTCACACCATTAGCATCATCACCATTAGCATTCACACCATTAGCATCATCACCATTATCCTCATATTTCTGAATCCTCTCATTGAGATCCAAAATTTCCTCCTCCATCAAGGCAACTTTGTCTTTCAGTCCCTTGTATCGGCGTTTTTGCTTCTTCATCGCCCGTACTTGGTTCTTCAATTCTGTCGCCTGCTCCAGAATTTTGTCCCCCATGGAGGATTAAACTCTCTGGATCTCCCTCATGTAAGGGGACGGAGAAATAAAATCTGGAAGTGGAAATATATCAAATACAGCAAATATCACTTTGTTAGTGGAAAAATATTGTTAACAACAAATATCACTATGTGTTAGGGCATTAACAAAATATTATACCGAATCTAGAGTCAGGCCTACGCCTTTCCTGTTCCTGTATCAACTCAATCAACTCAGTAGTATTTTGTATCTCATTGTTAGAAGTGGGCACCTTCAAAATTTTGTATTCTTCTGCTACGCTTGAGATATCGTATACAGTTGTACTTCTTCTAGGGTTTGACATAATTAAAGGTTGGAAAAGGAAAAGGTAGTAATGGACGGTAGAAAAAAGAAGACGGTGGGTGGAGGTGAAGAAGGAAGGGATTGATCTCCTTTTATATCCAACGAAGGGTTTGAATTAATAGGGTAGCACTGTTCGTAATAACTGCAGTTGGTGGCAGGTTAACATTAATAAGGACGCCTCGATGAAATCCCACAACAACTAGTTTTAAGATACCTTTAATGGGTTTTTAATTACGGACAACAATTTTTAAATTCCACAACTATTTTATAGGTTAAATACTATTACATAAACATAAGTAGCCAAAAGTTTCCAAGTTATTATTTCCAGGTGTCAAAAGAGGCACAGATGTCAAATACGCACCAAACCACGAAAAACGTGCAAGCTTCTTTGAATGCCTTTGGTATGTATATGTTGGCATTCCACATGAAACTATGGACAACAAACTTCATGAACAAAATTGTATTATACAACACCGTCTTAATGTACGTCTACATCGTTTTTACGGCATTGAAGTTGTTAATACCGTGCTTTGGATAGTGGGTCAAATCACATCAATTCTCAACAATTGATTGGTACACAATGAGATGATGAGGAATTTGTGTTGAATATTTGAAATGGGTGTAAGTAGTGTGAAGTGGTAAGCTATGGAACATATGATTTGGTTATATATTTGTACACACGGCCAACAAAATGGTGAAATGCACACGTCTCATCTTCTTAAGGGTAGTACATTGAAATGGGTGTATGTATTTTGAAGTGGTAAGATATGGAACATATAATTTAGTTATATATTTGCCA
Organism: Tetragonia tetragonoides; assembly: GCA_038025085.1. Lineage (NCBI taxonomy): Eukaryota > Viridiplantae > Streptophyta > Magnoliopsida > Caryophyllales > Aizoaceae > Tetragonia > Tetragonia tetragonoides. Next base: position 38,824,412 of record CM076144.1, on the reverse strand, counting down.
ACATAATGGTCCTGATGCACACATCTCTTATTCTTAAGGGGTAGTACATCGAACCCCCATTAGGAGCCAAGGGCGAGCAACCTCGTTCGCATGGCACAAATTGGAGCACCAATTCAAATATAACCACGATTACAAGCATACATAAGTTTCTTTGAATGCTTTTGGTATGTATATGTTGGCATTCACATGAAACTACGGACAACACACTTTATTTCAACTGTGAATTATATAACACTGTCCAGAGTTCCATTTACATCGCTGTATTGTTATAATACAGCGTTTTAGTGTAAAAAACGATGCGATCGGAAAGTGGGTCAAACCATATCAATTCTCAACAATTGATTGGTAAAGATGAGATGATAAGGAATTTTCATTGAACTTTTGAAATGGGTGTAAGTATTTTGGAGTGGTAAGATATGGAACATATGATTTAATTATATATTTGCCAACCATGCCAACAAAATGATCCCGATGCACACATCTCATCTTTTTAAGGGTAGTTCATCGAACCCCTATTAGGGCGAGCAACCTCGTTTGCATGGCACATATACCATGCAATTGGAGCACCAATTCAAATATAACCATGATTACAAGCGTACATAAGTTTCTTTGAATACTTTTGGTATGTATATGTTGGCATTCACATGAAACTACGGACAACACACTTCATTTCAACTAGATATTACTTAACACTGTCCCGAGACACATTTACATCGTTGTGTTGTAATAATACATCGTTTTTTTTTTGTAAAAAATGTGCATTCAGATAGTGGGTCAAATCACATCAATTCTCAACAATTGATTGGTGAAGATGAGATGATGGGCAATTTTTGTTAAGCTTTTGAAATGGGTGTAACATATGAAACATATGATTTAGTTATATATTTGCAACAATGCCAACAAAATGGTCCCGATGCACACATCTCATCTTCTTAAGGGTAGTTCATCGAACCCCCATTAGGGCGAGCAACCTCGTTCGCATGGCACAAATACCATGCAATTGCAGCACCAATTCAAATATAACCACGATTACAAGCGTACATAATTTTCTTTGAATGCTTTTGGTATGTATATGTTGGCATTCACATGAAACTACGGACAACACACTTCATTTCAACTGTGAATTATATAACACTGTCCGGAGTTCCACTTACATCGCTGTATTGTTATAATACAGCGTTCTAGTGTAAAAAACAGTGTGATCAGATAGTGGGCCAAACCATATCAATTCTCAACAATTGATTGGTAAAGATGAGATGATAAGGAATTTTCGTTGAACTTTTGAAATGGGTGTAAGTATTTTGGAGTGGTAAGATACAGAACATATGATTTAGTTATATATTTGCTAATCTATTTAATATAGTCGTATTGATCATTAATATAACCCCCATAGAACACCGATTTATAAATTCAATTATAACCACGTTTTATTATAAATACTATTAATATGACACAAATTTGCACCGTATAAAAACAGGACTAATCCAGCAATATAGGCCTTCAAATTTTAATAGATAGAAATATGATTTATTTCACTATAGTTCAGTTCATTAAAGGAATTAAATAATCAAGTTCACATCCGATATTATAAGAAAATATAATCCACGACTAATTGTTCACATCCGATACTAGAAATAAACAAGTTCGCAACCATATTACAGCATTTTAGTAATAAGTAAAATTAATCACTATGTCCCTTTCCTTCTTCTTGTTCCTTCATGTAATTTTCGCACCACTACTTTAGTTCCTCGTATTCTTCCTCAATTGGTTTACTGGAATTCCTTCTCTCCTCATATTCTGCCCTCAGTTCGTGCAAATTTTCTCCATTATGAAAGTTCCTGTGCCACATTTGCCGATCCCATACAAGTTCACAATACTGCTTCATATTGTTTCGTATATCATCTTTGTGATGGTTATAGAGGAAGTCACTCCAGTCCTTCAGGGTGCTCATGATATGTGCTTCCTTCTCCCGCACCGCCTTTTCCTTTTCCTCCATAGCAGCGTTCATTTCCTCCATCCCTTTTATACCAAAAATTATCATAGCATAATCAAGAAAAACAATATGTAAGCCACATAACATATAACATGCAACTTATTAAACATAGCAATATAAACATAAGACTAAAAGCATATATTCTTTGCTTGCGCTTCTGTGACTCTTTTATACTCCGCCTTTAACGCGTCCAATTTGGTTAACCCATCTCCATTGTTGGCACCGTTAAAGTTGTTCGGATCCATTTTTTGGATATTATTATCTGAATTCTTAAAAAAATATTTATATGAATAGAACACCTGAATTTTTGGGGAGTATGTTGTGGTGTAAGAAAATGTGGATCAAAGGGGGTTTATTTATAGTGCCATGTAGGGTGAACGTACCGTTTATTTTCAAAAAAACCTAGGTGCCTTTTCAAAAATCCTAGTAAGTGCCTTTGCAAAAAACCTTAGTGCGTTTTCAAGAGATAGGTTTTATTGGTTGGGCGGTTTAGTATAGCGTATTGAAGATATAGTAAAGTGTTACAATAATAAACACGTTTTTGCCGGTTTATTATGAACCAAAGTGGTTTATAAAAACTTATCAACAACCAAAGTGGTTTATAAAAACTTTTCAACAACATTGGGAATATATAGCAAAAGTAAAAGCCTTAAAACACAATGGTCGGTTAATAAGTAAAACCGATTTTTCAAAATTCGTATTTATTAGGGTCATGTTTGTTTTATTAAAGTGGTTCAGTTTATTTAGTAACTTGCGTGTATATATGTTGGGAGCATATACTACATTGAATTCTTGGAAAAGCCACTGGTAGTGGTTATTAAATCGGTTTTGATGACAATTGAATAAGTTAAAATTTTGTCAATTTTGCTTTTCTTGTCTGATTTTAAATGGCTAAGTGGCTAAATGTAATTTTACTAATGCCTTTTTACCTTATCACATGTTACCATATCATGGGCCTTTTCCATATACCTTAAGGCACATTAGACATTAGAATCTTTAAAAAAGGAACATATCATCCAATAATACTAATAAACCTTTAAACTTAGGGAACAACATACTAATAAACATTAGACATTAGTTTTTACATTACACACATATTAAGCTGAACTACCAGTCACCATTATCATCAACAGACTTGTCCTCAACATATTCATAATCATCATCATCATCATCATCTTCTTCTTCTTGTTCTTCTTCTTCCTCCTCATCCTCATCCTCACCCTCATCCTCATCATCTTCTTCCTCATCATCTTCATCACCTTTACCATCATCTTCTGCATTTTCCTTCTTATAATTCTCGTACCACTCTCTCAGTTCCCGAAACTCCACTTCAACCGGCTTTACTGAATTCATCCTCTCTTCTGTCAGAGCTAACATATTCTCTCTTTTTTCCCCTAACCAACCTATGCCACATTTGCATTTCCCAAACAACATCACAAAACTCCTTCATTTTATTTCTCAATCCATCTATCTCATCCTTAATGAGTTTCTTGGTCCAAACACCAATCAACGAGACCACCTCTTCTTCTTTCTTGCTGAGGTCTACAAATAAGGCCTCTGATTTGCATGCATCATTTGCAACCATACACACAAAAACAGATCTTAATATATACAAATGAATGTGTAAGAAATGTATAAGAACATTATATAAGAATTAAACCTCTCATTAGTTCGTCTGATTCTTCTCTCCATTTGATGATCATTTTTGTAATTTTCTGAAAGTAATCGTCATAGTTGTTGTTGTTGTTGTTGTTGTTGTCATTTTGATTGTTGTCGTTTGGATCCATAACTAGATAGTTCTTAGTTGCTAATTTTTTTACTGATTTTGTTGGCTTTGTTAAGGTTGTGAATGTGAAGGGAGAACTTGAAGAGGTAGGTAAGAGGTTAAGTGAATGGACTTGATGATGAAATGACTCTTATAGGGGGCGGCGGCGGGGGGGGGGGGGGGATGGGGGGATGGGGGCAGTTGCATGTATTAAATAAAACTATATACCATTTACTGATTTTACTAAATAAACTATAATAAAGTAAATAAACTATATGCAATTTACTGAATTTGCTAATTAAACTATATGCAATTTACTTAATGAACTATATGCAATTTTTTTTTGGCAATATGGAATACAACAGAACTATATGCAATTGACTTAGTCAACTATATGTGAATTACTCTATTGAATTTCATTCCTTTCCTTTACCAAGTAAACTAAGTAAAAAGAGTTTATTAATATGCATAAAATGATATATAGTCAGAGTAATGATTTATTTACTGCATTTGATTTGCCAACACTTACCTTACCATTGAATACGTGCCCAGCAGTTTCCGTCCCATCATCATTACTATGGCATTTAAAAGTCAATAACGCTGCAGGATTAGTATTTTTCCCACCAGTTTAATAACTTGCTACATCAGATGAATAAAGTTGAAGGACGTGTGTTTAGTCATTTACTAAATTTGATTTGCCAACACTTAGTCCCATCATCATTACTACGACATGCAAAAGTCAATAACACTGTCAAATAAGTATTTAGCACACACCAGTTTAATAAATTCGAAGATCAGATAAACAAAGTTCCAGTAACTGTGTTTAGTCACACAGTAGTCTGTCAAATACAACACCTATTCAAAGCATTTTTATTTATTACCACTCCTTGTGACAACCTCATGTTTGTATTAATAATAATCAAATATATGTCTTAATCTTAAAAAGGGTTTATACTAAATAAACTTTAATAAAGTAAATAGACTATATGCAATTTACTGAATTTAGTGAACTATATGCAATTTACTCGAATGAATTTCCTTCCTTACTAAGTAAAAAGAGTATATTAATAAGTAAAAAGGGTTTATTAAAAAGTATACAATTAAATATTTGGGTTAACCCATGTCAAAATATAGTAATGTAATGATTATTTACTGAATTTGATTTGCCAACACTTACCTTTAACATTAAATTGAATACGTGCTAGTTTTCGTCTCATCATCATTACTACGACATGCAAAGTTAATAACATTGCCGGATACGTATTTACCCCACCAGTTTAATAAATGAAACGATCAGATAAACAAAGTTCGTAAGTGTGTTTAGTCAATTAGTAGTCTGTCAACTATTAAAAGCAATTTTTTTTATTACCACTCCATCATGTTTGTGACAACCTCATGTTTGTGACAAACAAATGTTCCATAGCTTACCACTTTACAATACTTACACCCATTTCAAATATGCAACACAAATTTCAGATGCGTGATTTGATCCACTATGTTCCAGATTGGTATTATATACCCCACCATATCATAGCATATGGACGATTTATCTTTACCATTCATCGGTGTTTTAATATACACACTTATCAATGAAGTTTGTTGTCCCTAGTTTCATGTGAATTCCAACTTAGACATACCAAAAGCAATGAAAGAAACATTTAATTATTCATTACCATATTTATTCATTACCATGTTTAAACTTTTAATTTGAACTCATTACATCTCCATCGAAAACACAACATTACATAAGTTAATAATTATATAAATTCATATAGAAAACACAACATTACATCTCCAATTTCAGCCTTACTTATATAAATCCTAGTAGGATTAGATAATCATAATACGATTAGATAATCATAGTAATATATATTACTATAAAACAGGATGCCTACTCCACTTTAATGTCAAACCCTATTACATATTAAGCATCCTCTAATTATTATTACATTCAGGTCATTATATTAAGCACTGTCTTCGTCGTCGTGATTGACTTCCATATTAGCTTCTTCTCCTTCTTTGTCGTCACCTCCTTCATCTCGTCCTTCATCACCTCCTTCATCGCCTTCTGACGAATCAGCAAATGCCTCAGCCTCATCTACTCCGTCGGACTCATCCTCCTCCCCCATTTTCTTCCTGTAATCCTTGAAAATCTCCTTCAGCATGGCAATCTTTGCTTTCAGTCCTCGATTCTGTGCTTTGTGGTGTTTCATCATGGATATCTGGTATTTCAAATCCGCTATTTGCTCCCATAACCCACGTAGACTTCGATCTTGACTTTTCTGAAGATAATCCACACGTGCGGTTTATGGGAGAACGACTGTGACAGACAACAACAGATTGTACAACGTAAAATATTTGGGTAAAATTCAATTTTTTTTTTATAAACAAACAGTATCACAATTCTAGTTACCAGCGTTGTGGTACGCATGGAGTGCAGTTATCTCAGCAGGGGTTTCAGAAATCCTTCCTCTACTGTGCCTCCCAAGAGGCTGTTGGCCCCTCAGAAAGGCCTGTTGGCTGCCGCTCAAGGTTACGGACAAATCCATCTTCATACATAGCTTAAATGTTAAATGTGTTTCAGTGTATGAAATGAACTTCAAATTTTATGAATTGAACTATATCAAATCTCAATATATAAGCGAAAGAAACTCACTTTAAAGTGAACGTCATGTCCAAGTAGTTGGGTCATCTCCTATTAAATTTACCCAACAACTTCAGTAAATGTTATAACCAACATTATCATCGGATAAAACAGAACGTTGGAATAAATAGACTGGTGCATCCATTTATAAAATGGAGTACCAGATTACATCATTGTTTTTATAATATTAACACAAACCAACCACTTGACACAGTGTTCCATTTATAAAACAATTGTATATAATAGAGGGGAAAAAAACAGGTAATCAGGTGTAATACCCTGTATATTTCAGTATTTTCCGAAAGTAAAATTTTATTTTATAAACTAATATTTATTTAGTTTTGGTAATTATGTGTGTGTATTTTAGCTTTTTATTTTTTTTTAAAAAAAGAAAAGGGGTGAGTTTGTGTTGTATATGGAGAAGTCGGTTCCACCGCCTTAATAGTTATATCAAGAGTCCCTCTCTCTCGAAAGTTTACTGCTGCCACTTTCTCCGCCACTTTCTCTCTCTTCTCAAAAGTTTACTGCTGCTGTTTGTACTTTGCTGTCAAGTTTGAAACTTTCTCTCTCCTATGGTCTGCGAGAAGAACCCGTGCTCCTCCTCTGTTTTGGGCGAACCGTTGCTGCCCCGCTTCTTCTCATGGCTGTCGTTGCTGCTGTTTCGCGAGCTGATGACCACCGAACTATGGTGCTCGAACCAAGTAACCGACCCTTTTCCTTGCTTTCTGATTGGTACCCACGAAACCCTAAACCCTAGATTGTTTGAATTGATCTAAAATTCTAATGTGAGTAGTATTATTAATTCTGTTTTTGTTTGGGTTTTATGATCAATTGAATGGTTTTGTGATGCAAATTGATTTGGATCTTCAGTTAGAGGTAACCCTTTCTTGTCACTTTGGAGTTGGATGTTAATTTTTCTTTTATATGTGAATGGATGCTCTTTGTTGGCTTAATTTGATCACACTATTGCTGTATACTTGCGTAAACATGATGTGGATTGCTATTTATGTTAATGATTGGTATTACTTGCTGTTGAGGGGCACTTGAACTATTGTTTGATTTAGATAGGAGGATTTGTAATGAGCAGAAACTAAGCTTATGCTAGGCCCAGGTTTGAACCTAGGATTAGAGTGAGATTCTATGGAGGAGTTGAGTACTCTTGGTTGAGCTAGATGTTGAAAACCGAGAACTACATGATTATTTGAGGAACCCGTGCCACAATTGAGTTTTATATTGTTATTGACCCAGAATGGGTAATGGTAATGCAATGAGCATATGAATGGCTTGATATATGATTTTGGTATTGAGGCTCATACGTTATTAGTTTCCTTAGTTCTAGACATGTGGGCAAGTAGCTTAAGACGTTGACTCTTAGGTAATGAGCAGTATTTTATGAAATGTAATATGGTTATGAATTGGTCCGAGAGTGGACTTTTGAGTGCCTGTGGGCTATGTTATGAGTTATGAGGGCCTATGGTCGAGTTATGAGAATGGATTTTGTTTCTGCGATTTACCACCAGTTCACTTCCCACATTGCCGAGGCTAGGAGCTAGTGACTGAGAGCAATGACACATTTATTTGGTTTTGAGCTAGTACGATGAGCTTATGGGATTAGTCTTAAGAGGTCTTAGTAAGTAGTAACCTATCTTTTAAGGCTTATGCTTATGTTAAGGTCTCGTGACTTGAGTTGAAATTCGCTGTTTATCTCTTTAATTTATATATTGAGTTATGATTATATGTTTCGATAGAATGTTTGGGTACTTAGCAAAAGCTGATTGGTTGCTTTCTGTGTTACGTGTGTGTGCGTTCATTTTTCTTTAATGGTGGGCCTATGATGAACCTATGCGATATTCGATTGCATGGGGGAGTAGATTGGAGTATGTTTTACAGGTTGTCCGATTGTGAAGATCTAGATGGACCAGTCGATTCGAGCTGACGAGAAGAAAGATTAGTGTTGTCTTGATTATACTATCTAGTTGTTCATTTGGTTGTAATTAGTAAAGCATTATAGTTTCTTTGGTTGGTTGGGTTTTGTAAGGATTTGCCTTGCACTCATTCAATGAGTGAGTGTGGCAGTGATACTCCGGATTTAGTTGGAAGTCTTCCGCTGTAAAGTTTGGTTTGATTGTTTTTTTTCCTGTATAAGTAGGTTTTTATTTGGTCGATAACTTGGGATGTCTATTTACAAAGGAAACTCTGCCGAAATTTTGGCTCGAGTTTTATCTATTTTTATTTATTTATTTTAGTAGAAAATTCGGGGTGTAACATCAGGTTAAATACTTGTTGATATTACTACCCTTGAAAAAACTTACTATTGGATTAAGGAAAATTTGTTCTTCTAAGGCTCTGTTTGATTCACCTTAATTTTACTTAAATTCAGTTCAGTTCAGTTCAGTTCAGTTCATGTGTAACTTTAGCACTCATATAACTTTTTATTCCGAAATAATTTCATGATGATAATTATGTCATCGGAAAGATCTCAAAGCATCATTCAAATGCGTCCAATATTGACTATGTTTGGACAAATTTTAAATGGTTAACGGTTAAGTTTAAAAAATCAATTCAGTTCAGTTCAGTTCACGATTATTAAGTAAGGAAAAATTTATATTGACAAAATAAGTAATACAGGTTGAACATGTTTTCGGTTTGAAATTTATATTGCCATAAATATTATACAGTACAAATATATAGTTGTACTTTGTCATAAAATATTATGCATTTGTGTGAAAACATTTAAATATAAGGGAAGCTTATTGAACTCATTATGCATAAGGTAATAAGGGCTCATTACGCATAAGGTATTAACATATTGTTAAGGAGTTATAAAAGCTGTACAACATGAAAATATTTTGAAGGAGTACTACATTATAATCCAAAAAAATCAGTATCCCCGCCCCCCTACAAAAATCTTCTCGGATATCAACTCATTGCTTGTAATAGGTGTAAGGGTGTAAGGACTACTGGATAAATCTTCATAGATAAGTACTAAAAATGACGTGCGTCAGTATATTAAATCAGAGTATCAAAATCGAATCTCATCTTAATTGATGACTACTTTTGACAAACTCGAAGCTTAGCCTGCTTGTGCGTCACTGGCATCAACATCATCATTATGAGCTACAGTACCATTGATTCGTGACATGGCTAGTGGCTTTCATTGTTACCCAGAAGTTATCATTACCATTAATCTTATTTAAATATTGATGTCATGTAACCAGGCTATTATATATCCCAACAGACTAATAAATATAGAAACGTCATACTTATAATAGGTTTGTTTTTTTATAATACAACTTGTGCCATTATTTAACTTTCGTCACCATTGGACTTATTTTGTCTAAATTTCATTCTCGTTCTTCTCCAGAACCATTATTATATGAGGCAAAATATTTTCATAATCTAAAATAAAAACATCCACTACTAAGAAACTTTAAGGTGGGTTATCATGGAGGATGAGTGTACCACATACAGATGTGAGGTTTACGTATACACTCCAACTATGTTATTCCGAGGTCTTGGCTACCGTTGGAAGCTTTCACATGGATTTTTTTATCAGTACCCTCCATGGGGTACACTTCAAATTACCCCAAGGAACGGCCGCCATTATGGAATCCGAATGGGATCACAGACTGGATGAGTCAGCCGACCTAAGGGAAGAATTTTACCAACTCAATCTGCCTAACCCTCCGTCCCGTTTTTCTGGTTTGCCTAGATCGACTCTAAACCAAAAAAGTGTAGCCCTAAATGTTATTCGATTTGAGAACAACAACATGCATTGCAGGATTCATAAGTTGCGTGAATTGATGCAAGTCGAACAAAGGGGCGACACCAATGAGGAAATTCAAGCCATCCGACAATATCTTGAGTCTACTGAAATGCTCACCGACCAAGGAGAGCTTCGCAGGCCACCGATGAAAGATATTCAACTGTTTAATCCCAACACATGAGTCCTTGATGAAACCAAAGACAAATGGTACCGTAGAAGCAAACCAGAGGAGTTATCTGCTTACCATGTCGATAGTGAGATTGCTTATCGTTTGATGGAGTCTGCGCGACTGCGGCAACAACTTCCATTACTGGAGTGCCTACTACCTAGGAGTAATTCGAAGCATCTGATCGAAAAATGTAATACATGTCATATCCAACGTGATGAAATCCCGGAATGGTTTGTTGTAGATCAATTGAGGATCGAAGTCAATTGCATGTTACTAAGGCGTGCTCGAGCTTCTTTGGGTTTAGTGTGCATGCAATTTCTTGCTGACAACGGGTACGTCATGAATCCGACGTTATTGCATAACGTTCGACATTATCCGGATTAGTTGTCAAGTTGTGAAATGGACGACGAGGAGGAGGATGAGGAAGACTTTTACGAGGATGATTAAGAGTAACAAGCTCGGATCAATATATGACTTGTTTTAATTTGCTCTTTATCTTATGTACTCTTTTGTTTTTTTGATGTATGTGTTAATCCTATTGTACTCTTTTGTGTTAATCTTATGTACTCCTTTGTATGTGTCTACTGAAATTGGCTATCATTTAAACTGAAATTGTTCGAACATTTTACAAAAATCAAACAAGCAGATTACAGAACATACAACAGGCAAAAAATAAATATATGGAAAAAGTACTCAACGGATGTTAAACACAACCACCCCCGCTCTATTAAGACCTACAAGAATAAACACAAGAACAACCAGAACAAAGCAAACAACTTGATACTTCTTTAACTCGTCCTTGATGTACTGCATTTCGTCACGGTGTCTCCCTCCTCCTTCAGCCCACATGAAGAAATTGCAACCTTTGAACACCTCATCCTGTAATATACACAAAACCCTGAGTTCCCAACTGGTTTCAATTTCAAATAACCAAATGTAATATGGCCAGATATCGATTTCTAACTAATAAGATGCGAAACATTTAATTAACTTAAATTAAAATCCAACTATGGCCAGCCATTGAATTCTAACTAAAATTCCAATTATGGCCAGGCATCGGAGATCTAAATTAACAAAAAATCCAATTAAATAAAAATCATAATCCAATTATGGCCACAGGATTATGCACGACACCCATCGAATTGTGCACGACACCCATCGAATTGTAACTACAAACCGGAGATTTAAATTTATAAATAATCGAATTTTGCAGGCAAATCAATTTAATCTGATAGCCAAATTATATTTGAATCTAAATCTGACAAGATGATACATTTAATTAACTACAAAATCGAAATATGGGCAGTTATTTTGAAATCACCTTGTAAAATGGGCATCCATAGAAGTACTTCATCCAATTTCTCTCTGTGTAAGCTCTTCTCTTAACAGCTGGTGCGCCGCAGTGGCACAACGGGACAACCGCCATAAGTGATAGGTGTGTCTATGTGACCGGGTTTGCAAATTCTTGATACAAATTCTTGATACCAGTGGGATATAAATACCCGTCCAAATACATACCATAGAAAAGTATTAATACAACGAGGGTTTATAATTGTAAAGTGGTTCTGTAATTAATACTATGTTGTGGCAGTAATTTGGAATGAAGTTAAAAACCTTGTTGTGGTTATTAATAACATATTTATTATAACTACAAACGCTGGTTCTAAACATAAGATATTGTTAAATTATAAAACATTATGTTAAAAGCTTTAATAATCTATTGACAAACTCCAAATCCTTGCAAAACGTGCTGAGTACAAAAGGGAAAAACATGCTGAATACTAAAGCAACCGTCGTAGAATTCAAAAAACCATGTAACATTTTATAAAAGCTTCGTGTACAAGCTTTTGTCAAGTACATATGGAAATTTAAATTTGAACTCCATTTTAAATTACTCCATTTTACACATTTCAAAAAACACATTCCAAAACTTACTAAATGGAATTCCAACTCCCTCCTTACAAACAATCCCTCTATGGTTATACCCCAAAGCAAATATTCAATGCCATGGGGTATGATTTCGGGCTATCTGAACCAGATGGTACATTTTATTACCAATTTCTACCACCATATGGACCACAAAAACCTGTTGAAATGGACACTCTAGAACGAGAGTGGGATCATAGAGTTGTTGAATCTCAAAAATACGAGAACACCCTCATAGGAATGGGTTTGAAAGTTGATTTACATGCCTTACAACTTCCTCGTTTGACCGATGAGCAGAAGAGGAAAGCTTTAAATGTGATCCGTTTGGAAAATCATTCAATGGCGTGTAGGATAAGCAGGAATAACACCCTCCGTTCAGCTAGAGAACGGGGGGAGTCAACTGACATTATCCAACAACGATGCAGAATTATTCAGAGTAGGGAGATGGTGACCTTCCAATCCACTCTTCGTCCTCCTACTAGGGTGCGGGATTATGGACGTTCCACTTATAATCAGGAAAATTGGGTTCTAGATTCATCAAAGAACAAGTGGGATGAAATTTCAGTCTATCTTTCTGATACTCATTTGAATGTCAATGAGGAGATGAATTGGCGCTTGATTGAGAGTAGAATTCTTGCGACAAAGCTACGTGATTGGGATGCACCGGTGCCTTCCAGGAGTCTCTGAAATGGATCAAATCAAGAAATAAAGACGATGTTGCGGCTAGTGAAGTGCCTGAATGGTATTGTTTCGATCGTTTGCGCAGGGAAAACAATTGTATGCTTCTACGACGTGCCCGATACTCTATGGTGGGTATTTGCAAACAATTTGTAATTGACAACGGATATGAATTCATACCGGAAATTAGTGACAATGTCCACAGCTTCGAAGAGTATCTGTCAGAAGACGATTTAATTATCGAGGAAGATGACCTTGATGAGTAATCTTTGTCCTGTTTTTTCTTGTGTCCTGTTTTGTCTTGTTGTCTGTCTTATGCGTGTCTAGGAGTTTATTAAGCGGGTGGGTACTTTTATAACAACGTTATATGAATTACGATGTGTCTATATATATTGTGGGAACTACTGCTTCTTTTAAAGTAATGGATTACAGTTTTAATAATATATATTATTCGTTAACAAACTTCATTTTTGATTCATTAATAAAATATCATAGATTGTAATACAAAATCCATAAGGTTATTCTACAAATGATTCGACAACATCCAAAACATACTTAAATCCCTTAAAGGTTGGTTCATCATTCTTTCACAGTTGTTCTTCGTTCTCCACTTACACTTGGCCCTTCGCCATACTCCAACTGCACCTTCTCATCAAGGATATTTTTCAAATACCCATTAAGTTTTTTTTGCAAATTGGGTCTATTCTTGGATGTGGTTTCAGCATGCTGCATAAGGGCAAACAAACGCATCAATTTTGAACCCCGAGCACGATTCTGACAAGCAGGACAACGAAACTCCATGTCTGTAACCAGGATCTCTTGCGGAGACATCTCTCTCAATAATTTGATAGTGTCGCGAAGCATCTTTGGGGGTTTAACCTTTCCAACCTCTTCCCCCGATGAGTAGACGGAGTCGTTCCCACATTCGTAGTCTGATCGTACGGGTTGTTCCATGTAGGGAAAATATAAGGCTAACTTCCTAGGTTGTATTGTTGAGATAGATAACTTAGAGGGGTAGATAACTTAGGGAGAACATAAGGCAGGAGAACATAAGGCAATACATGGGGCATGGGGTTATTTATAGGAGAAGAAGGGTGTGTGGTAAGTGAATACTACTTTATCCAATTATATAATAAGACTTATGTCGTCATTCTACAACTGTTAGCTTTGTATATAACCACGTTTATATTGGACGGATGGTAATGACGTTGTTATTTGTGCCTTGACAACTAATATGGACGACAACATCGTATTGGTAAAATGCCATAGTTATTTGGGGTTGGCGATAATCACAAAGTTGTTGGTGAAAACAAATGGCGAAGTCAACATAAGGAATCCAATTGGGTGATTATGAAGAGTGAGTTTGAAACACTGACAATAAGATTTAGTTTTTCTGCGTATATATATACGTAGTTGAGATTTAGTTTGAAAACGCCCATAATTTTTCTTCCTTTATATATACATAGTTGAGATTTAGTTTCACAAGAGTTTGAAAACGCCTATAACTTTTCTGCCTATGAAGAATGACAAAATTTCTGACAATCATTGATTACCAAAGGTCAAGTTATCAGGTAAGAACGCTAATTTTTTACGTTCATTATGTAATTTGTTCTCCTTTTGATTATTGTGCTCTCATTTTTTATCCCGATTTGAATTTAGAAAATCCCGACTGCTTTCCTTGAAGCTATTAACGGAAAACCCTAACCCTAATTGTACAATTAAGGGCCCAAACGACAACGTTTGGGAGGTAACGATACAGAATGATGGTGATGCCAAAATTTTCTCAATTGGGTGGGCAAAATTTGTTGAGGATAATGAGTTACATAAAGGTAGTTTGTTGATGTTCACGTACCTAGGAAATTCATCTTTTACTATTAACATTTATGATCCTAATGGTTGTGAGTCTGCAAAAAATTACCCTGGTGGTTCTTCATCTGAATAATTAAGGAGTTTTGCTGTTGTAATAAGAATTATGTTTAATTAAATTTTATTATTTCTACTTCCAATTATCTTTGTCTTCATCATTCATCATTAAAGCTAGGGCTAGGACAAAATTTATCTTTCCAATTGATTCCATTGATTCCCTAAATGTTTAGATTGAATTGACATATGAAGTCCCTAAATCTTTAGATTGAATAGACATTTCAACCCAATCCCTGCAATATGATACCCTTTTGCAATCTATAAAACTGCTGACACGGTCGCTCGATCATATCTATCTGTTACTTGAATTTTGTTTTTAAAATACAAGAGGAAGAAGAATGATGGGAAGTTGCGTTTTGAACTGTATATGTAATTTATATGTAATTTATTTATTAATCGGAAAATAAAATAATAAAAATTGGTGGATCCAAAAGGTCCAATTTGAAACGCCTACTTTGACAAATTTCACAGAATACTGTTCACATAATTGTTAGTGGATTTAATCCCATTACGTTTCACCTCACAATACTTATGCTATGCGTTATATATAATAGGCCCACGATACTTTCACAAATTTGACAAATTATTGTTCACATAATTGTTACTTAGTTACTTAGTTCACATAATAGTAATTAAACTACTGAAATTCTTAAAAAACAACAACATATTTCTAATTAAACAAGACACTAATTAAGCCGCACTTCTAACTTTCACTTCCTCTAAGGAGAATCACTAAGGAGAATCATAAGCGGCAGGTCCCCCGCCATCATCATCAGAATCACTATCATCATCAGAGTGTCCTCCGTTAGATGACCCAGAGGTGGAGGATCCACGTGAACCCTCGTACATCCTTATAACACCGTCCGTCCTTGCATCCTCACTCTTCCGAACGTAGTCGGGGTCAATAGGACCAGTTGGGGTTCTTAGAAGCCCACCTTCAAAACCATTCTCCAATAACATTGTTCGCTGAAAACCGTCGTATATTTCAGAGGTGGGCCTTGCAAAGTGGCGTAATTCGAAGTTAAAGGTGGTGAGCCACCTTGAAACAACATGAAACGAACCGTTTTCACGGTATTGATGACGTAGTAATAGTAGACCGTACGCCGGCTTGGTAGGGCCGTTCATGTGGGTGAAAGCTTGTTCCCTCCATTCAGATAGAGGCCATATCCACTCCAAGAAAGAAATCAAATAAGGGTTATATTGATTTGCCATTAAAGCTGTAACAACATTAAACAACATTTCAAGGGGCCAAATTAAGCATACTGTGTAAAGCTCAAGAAGGTACCACATGAAGGCCCTGGCTTCCTTACGGAAGTGATGGGGATCACCAAGCCTAAACATAGTCAGAAAAGGGTAATCTGGATGGTAGTCTAACCCATGTAATCCATGGTCTGCAGATCTGGCGAGTAGCAACAGTTGCCAGCCACGTAGCATTTTCTTGTTCCTTGCTGTCAGAGTGTTTCTTAATATTAGTGCCTTCGGTTCAGGTGGTAACCTTGCTATAAATGTGGCCATCACAACGGTGGTCACATCCATTGCTGAGTAATGAAGATGTTTTTAAAAGATAGTTTTTATGAAGAAGTTTTTAAAAGATGAAGATGAATGAGGTAATGTCATAAAATAAACAAGGATGGTTGTGGAAAAGAAATTCAAAACAAGGGTGGCAATTCAAAACAAGGGTGGTTGTGGAAAAGAAATTCAAAACAAGGGTGGCAATTTTGCCCCTTCAGTCAAAAAAGTATCATTTACTGAGATATCCCCATCACCCATCACCCTTTAGTCAAACAAGGGTGGCAATCACAGACTTGTGACATTTGCATGCCTCCGCCCGTCCATCAGTTTGCATCTTTTCTGATACTCTAGTACTAGGCTATATATTGAGTGTGTCAGTATATTAAAGAGGTCTAAAAGAATCGTATCTCATACGAATCGCGTGATTACTCAATGTCGTCATAATTCAAGTTAACACGAAATCAACGGTACCAATCACGAAATCAAGTGAACCAATCCAACGCCCAAGACAATTTCCGGTTCCAGATTTGAAAATCTTTCCTGAATTTCAAATTCAAATTGCATAGTTTTAAATTTCAATTTCAATAAGATAAGTTAAATGTATGAAAAACCCTAAATTACTTATAATTAAACGACGTATGGTACATAATTAGGAAAAATATAAACTTAAAAAGAAAAGAAATAATGATAAAATAGCGTTATTCCTTGCAAGAGAGAGGTCATATGAGATGATATGAGGGACATAATTAGATGGCCTCCAATTCTATAACCCAACCTATGAGGGAGATAAACAACATTATAATTAGATGGCCTCAATTCTATAGACGTCTATATAATTGCAATGAAGTTCCGGGTATTAACATGTTCAACAGAATTATAAATACTAGGAACGACTTACTAAGGTTAATTATAAGTACTTGTTTTAATGTCAATTCCAACATATACATACCCACTCCTTGTGTGCATGAGTAGGTTGTACTACCTTGTGTGCATTATGACCATTTTGTCAAAAATATCACCAAATCAAATGTTGCCAACACAATTCACTTTTTACAGGGTATTAAAAACTACAACAGGTTTATAACTGATATTAAAGCTTCATAACTGACATAACTGTTGTATGATTCTTAAAAGTGGTGTCTCGCCATTGGCTTCTCATAATCTTCCATAGTTTAGCACTTTACAATACAATTAATTTGACACACCACATAATTTTTTTAATTTACAAAGATATTAATTAATCAATGTATTATTAGGGAGTTTAAGTAAAAGAATTTAAGTGAAGGAACTATGAAGAAATAAGGCAACAACTTCTTCATAAATTTTTGTTGCACTTTGAGAACTATGAGAATGCAACACCGGAACGCAAAACCAAAACTTTTGGATGCATTAGGATACATAGAGATAAAATGCAGCTCTAAATTTAAATTTTTAGAAAAAGCAAATAACAATAGACTCATATTTCATTAAGTTTATATAATGTGATTACGAAATCGATGTCCGGTATTAAAACCACACACACCTATAGTAATTTATAGAAACAGCTTATTAAAGTTTTTTATCGGTGTTGTACGATATCTAGATGGACCAACAACTTCACCATTGACAAAAACTGCCGTTTTTATACCATGTTCGATAAGTATAATACTCTAAAAGAAAGGAAAAAAATGAAAATGAAAAAGAAAATGAATTTGACCTATTGGAAAACTGCCACAAGTATGGAAAACTACCAATATTCTTAGGTCAATATTATTTTTAATTTATAAATGGAAGTATGGAAAACTACCACAAGTAATTATTGTTTAGTCAGACGATTTTTTATATGGAACTATGGAAAACTGTACTTTTTTATGGAACTATGGAAAGCCAATAAATGAATGGGTGCATTGTATGAGTGTATGAGGGCAAAGAAGACTTTCTATTTAAAGGATAACATTGTTCATGACTCACTGCCAAACTCATTTGTTATTCCCCTACAAATTTCTCCCTACCAAACAAACCGTTTTCCATCCTCTAATAACCAAATATGTATGAAGAAAGGTCTGATTATGAGTCTGGCTACGACTCTGAATACTCCTCTGGTGAGGAGGCCGGTCAGGTTAAACGTCCAGCGATGCTCCGGGACACAATCAGAAAATTCAACAACATGTCTCCAACAGAGTTTCTCACAACTCAAACACAGTTCCACTGCCCTGCATGCAGCAATCGCCCTGGTGCTATTAAGTGGTGGACCATTCCAAAAATGATGGACCATGTTAGAACTAAAAAAAACAGTCAGACCAATAATGCATGAGAAATTCTATGAGTACCTGATTAACATCGAGACTACTAAGGAAGCTGTGCTGGAGGCCGAGAAAAGGAGGGCTGAGGAAGAACAGAAAAGGAAGAAAAACAAGGATCAAGCTGAGTCATCTACTTCGGCATCGGTTTAGTTAATTCATGACCTATCTTTATGTCGGTTTATTTTCAGTTTTATTATATGTGTCGTTTTATTATGAATATTGCATTTTCATTTTGCATTGTTTTTTTAATTACGTGTTGTGTTCTTACTATAATTGTGTAATTTGATTTTTTTTTTGTTTGAATGAATGTTATTTGAATCTTAATTAATATATGAATTATATGAAATTATAATTACGTGTTATGTTCATTTATAATAATGTTTTATTATCACTAATGTGTGTTCTTTCTATTATAAATTTAAAATATTTTAATTTGGGATTTTATCAGTTACTAAAGATTTTTGTTTAATGTTTTATTATGACATGTGTGTTGTTTCTATTATAAATTTATAATATATTAATTTGTGATTTTCTCAGTTACTAAAGATTTTAGTTTATGTTTTATTATGACTAATGTGTGAAATTTGGGATTTTATCAGTTAGTAAACTTTTTGTTATGTTCATTTATAATAATGTTTTATTATGACTAATGTGTATTTTCACTATCAAAAGTTTATAATTAGGAGATTAAGATTTTAGGATTTTATCATCATATTTGAATTTGGGATTTTATCCATTATTGAATTTTAAATTTGGGTTTTTATCTTTTTACTTGGAATTGGGAGTTTGAATTTTTCTCTTCGACTTCATTATTGTCTCTTCGATTTTATTATTGTCTATTCGTCTTACTTGAATTATGATGACTCATAGAGTAAGAATACCAACTGTTTCGGATATGATTCCTTTGCAAATATTTATTACACTGACACACGCAATACTTACCCTTGTATCAAAGTAAGACAATTGAACTGACCCACGCATGTGTCAAATATACAGTGAAGGGCATATCGAAAAACACCAGTCTATTTTGCTTTTGATTGACATTATCTCGATAAACACAATATTAGATTATTGCACACTATAGATTTATTTTCCAAACCCAGTTCACATTTATTTTCCAGAACACATTTTCAAAAAACATCTTACAATTATCAACAATGGATGTCACCTCCATTGTCATGGCCACTTTTATACCAAGCTTACCACTAGAACTCTAAGACCTAATATTAAGAAAGACACTAAAAGCAAGAAACAAGAAAATGCTACGTGGTTGGCAATTGATGACCCTGGCCAAATCTGCAGAACGTGTATTGTGTGGGTTAGCAGACTACCATCCAGATTTCCCATTTCTGACTATCTTCATGATGGGTGACCCCCGCTTTTTCCGGAAGGAAGCCAGAGCTTTCATGTGGTACCTTTTGGACCTTTACTCGGTATGCTTGATGTTTCCATTAAACTTGTTGTTCAATATGGTGGAAGGATTACGTTTGGGAAATCATAACAACCCTTATTTGATTTCTTTCTTGGAGTGGATATGGCCTCTGTCTGAATGGAGGGATCAGGTCATAAACATCACGGATAGCCCAAGCAAGCCTTACTTCGGTCTGCTTCTGTTGCGTCGCCAATACCATCCCAACGCATCCCATCATGTGGTTGGAAGGTGGCTGATGACCACCTGTGACGACGATTTCAGGTTCAATTGCTGGCCGCCCAGTTTTGAAGTGTATGAGGGGACGGAGCCTTCGTTTCAGGAACTAATGTTAAGCGAAAATGGTTTCGAATGTGGTGTTCTAACTAGCCCAATTCGCCCTTTGGACCCCGAGTATCTTCAGATTACTGAAGATGCAAGGTGGGAAGGTGTTATAAGGACGCAAGAGGGTCCACCACAGCTTGTATTCAGCGACTCGTCAACTGATGAAGGAGGTTCATACAACGACTCGTCAACTGATGAAGGAGGTGATTCTGATGATGATGGAGATGCTTCTGATGAATCGGAAGCCCAAGCGGATGAATCTCTTTAGAGGTTGTGCAACTTACAAGGGGCCGGTTTAATTTGGAATAGTACAATTAGTGTGTTTTAGATGGGCCCGTTTAATTAGATAAATTGTTTCTAATCATTATGTTGTTTAATCACTACTCTACTCTCTGTTACTTATTATCAATGAAATGGTGTACTAATTACTATGAATCAAATGGTCCTAATTAATTCGAGGAGTCAGTACACCCATTTCATATATGCAACAACACAAATTTCGGATGTGTGATTTGATCCACTGTGTTCCAGATAGGTATTATATTCAACACCATCGTCACATACAACAATGACGACGTATTAATATGTCACATCGGTGTTTTAATATAAAAACTTATCAATGAAGTTTGTTGGCATTGTGTACACATATACGGAGTATAACCAAACTTATCATAAACATCATGTACTACCCTTGTGCATGTTATTTGTGCCATGCGAACGTGGTTCCTCGTCCTTGGCTCCTTATGGGGTTCAATGTACTACCCTTTGAGAAGATGAGGTGTGTGCATTGGGACCATTTTGTTGGCATTTTGTATATTAACCAATGATCATATGTTCCATAGATTACCACTTCACAATACTTACACCTATTTTATATATGCAACTCCAAATTCCTCTCATCTTGACCAATCAATTGATGAGAATTCCTCCAAATTCCTCTCATCTTGATCAATCAATTGATGAGAATTGATGTGATTGGATCCACTATCGGAAAGATGCTTATTAGATACTATAACGAGGTATTATAACATCAAAACGGTGTATGTATACGTGAAAACTATATGTTATAACAACTCCTTGTCCATGTAGTTTGTTCTCTATAGTTTCATGTCAATACCAACATATACATACCAAACGCAATCAAAGAAACTTATGGGACTCTTGCATTGGTGTTACTTGTGCATGTTATTTGTGCCATGCGAACGTGGTTCCTCGCCCTTGGCTCCTTATCGGGGACAATGTACTACCGCTTTGAGAAAATGAGGTGTGTGCATTGGGACCATTGGTACGTGTCGTTTGCGCATACAAATTCAAAACCTTATTTCTACCACGAACATATAGATAATATAGCATAGGATAAATAAGGGTCGATCCCACGAGGACAGAAATTAATACTTGTTAACTTTAACTCTAATCCTAGTTCACAAATTACATAAAAAGACATATCGGGGGAGTTTGATTGAAGAATCACTAAGACTAACAAAAACAGAAAATAAACTAACTAACCTAATATTTATAAGTGAAACAGGCAAACTAATTAAGCACATAAGTTCAAATCAACTTAGTTACCCAAGTTGGATTTTGTCATTGACAACCAAGTTAATTAGTAGGTTAACTGTAGAGAATCTACCAGCTAGCTTCTCCCTATCTCCCTTTACTAGCTTGAACCGAACCAGCTCGATCCTAAGACTCAAAAATAAATAAATACTAGGAAGACATCATTAACCCTAGGAAAATTATTCCAAGATAGCAAGAATGTAATTTTGTCTAGACCATGCAATGCCCTAATTAAGACCCAATCGTTCGACCAACTAACCTCTATTACTTGCTACACATTCGTTCTTTTCAGTAGTATACGAACTAAAGATCAAACAATAGCAATTGATTCATATTCAAACATAGAAGGACGTCTCCAGACCATATAAAAACATGAATCATAAATTAATTAACTCAAGCAATGCATGAATACTAAAATTAACTTGAATATATTAATTCTAAATTGAACTAATAAATTGTCTTAAACATCCAAACATGGATTTCTAAACTAAAGTTGAACACTTGAAAACAAATCAAACTTAGGACACTAGATACAAAGAGGTATTAGAGTAAGAGAGACTCATTCAATTTTTTAGTCCGGACTTGTAAACTTGAGCACCGCTTCGACCTGATAATTCAAGCTCCAAAATCCACCTCCAAAGGTCACGAACCAGCTCGATTCCAATGGCTTGCAGCCCTCTTGACTCTTACAACTCCCCTTGGACTAGACCCATTGTTTATTTACTCTCAAGTTTATGTGTCTAATGTTCTGCTTGCTTCCTTCTTCTGGCTGAAGGTTACTTCCTTTTTATGCTTTATTGTCGTCATCTTTTTCGCTGGAAGAGAGTCCTAAAATCAGAAGAAAATCTTCCCAAATTTCGTGCAATATCTTCTTCTAATAGGGGAGTGAAGATCTCTCTTTGCTTGGGCATCAAGTTGTGCAAAAATTAGGAAAGTTTATAGCTGCAGCAACTTGTATCATAATTTCGGTCGTGTTAAGTTCTGATTCTGGAAAATTCAAAAGCATAAAAGTTCTATAAATTATTTTTTGGTTTCCGTATCATTTTGAATCATCCAAATCCGATACCGAACGAAGAGGTTATGGCCAAAATACGAATTGCTGTCAAAACTGCTCCGAATTGCGAATTGGCCCGAATTTGCTCTCCTTTATTCCGCCAATATTACCTACACAATAAAAATATAGAAAATAGGCCTAAAACACAACAAAATATGAAAATATAAATTAAAAGGTAAAATACTAATAGAAAAACTTGTATAAGACGGTCTTTTTATTACTTTTGGTGAGACGATAGTCAGTTTTTAGTGAAATGAGGGTCACTGATGATAATAAGTAACCCCTACATTACTAAACAGTGACCCCATATTTTTGTGAGTTGGTCTCACACAAGACTTGCTCAAATACTAAATATTATTAAAAACACAAATAATAATGATCTAAAACTAATCAAAACATAATGATAATGAGGGATAAAACATGTATATTATAGGACTTATTAACCATCTTGTTGGCGTATGTACACGTAGAAACGTTGTATTTATAAAATATTTTTGTCTCAGTAATTTGTTCTCTATAGTTTCATATCAATGCCAACATATATTTATACCAAGCGCATTCAAAGAAACTTATGGGACTCTTGATAAGGTAGTATAATCGCATTGGTGTTACTTGTGCTTGTTATTTGTGCCATGCGAACGTGTTACTTGTGCATGTTACTTCTGCATGTTATTTCAAATATGCAACTCAGATTCCTCATCATCATCATCTCATCTTGACCATTCAATTGATGAGAATTGATGTGATTGGACCCACTATCGGAAAGATGCTTATTAGATACTATAACGAGGTATTATAAAATCAAAACGGTGTATGTGTACATAGAAACGATGTATTTATAACATATTCTGGTCAATGTAGTTTGTTCTCTATGGTTTCATGTCAATGCCAACATATACATACCAAACGCATTCAAAGAAACTTATGGGACTCTTGATAAGGTAGTATAATCGCGTTGGTGTTACTTGTGCATGTTATTTGTGCCATGCGAATGTGGTTCCTCGCCATTGGCTCCTTATGGGCTTCGATGTACTACCCTTGAGAAGATGAGGTGTGTGGCATAGGGACCATTTTGTTGGCATTGTGTACAAATATATAACCAAATCATATGTTCCATAGATTAACACTTCACAATACTTACACCCATTTCAAATATGCAACTCAAATTCCTCATCATCTCATATTGACCAATCAATTGTTGAGAATTGATGTGTGATTTGACCCACTATGCACCAGCTGCGTAATATATACACAAGCAACGTATTGTTAATTATAGACGGTGTATTAATAATTCTAATCGGGGTTGTATAACATCATATCAACAATGAAGTGTGTTGTCCATAATTTTTAATGTGAATGCAATGCCAACATATACATGCCACTTCACATTGTGTACAAATATATAACCAAATAAATTTTATATGTTCCATAGCTTACCACTTCACAATAATTACACCCGTTTTAAATATGCAACACAAATTCCCCATCATCACAAATTCTCCATCATATTGATACTATCGAGTTGTAAAAATACTATCGAGCGCGATGAATTGTGTTTTCATATAAAATTGTCCCACGTACAAATCTCTGTTAGGTAAGGTAAGTTAGGTTTTGCTTGTACAAAATTGATCTTCAAAGTTTACAGTTACTTAGTTCCATTACTTCCTTCCACGTAAATTACAGTTTAATGCAACTGCCAGTATTCCACGTACTACCAATTCCAAATTCCAACTACCAATTGCACTAGTTCCAAGTAATTTGAATGTTTTCTATGTAACTGTTTTTTAAACATAAACCGGCGTATTATAAACTGCACATGTGTATTAAAAACGACACTGTCATAACAAATGATAATCAAATCGTGTAATAGTAACGGAATGTGGTGAACTCCCTAGTAACGTCCGTCCCCCACTCCTTACATGTATCATAAAACTTCCCTATAATATTCTAACTGTCTCCCCATAACTTCCATTCATTTTTACTATAAATTGCAACCTTATTTGGACGAAAACAAATAATTGCACCATATCTATCCCACATGGCGTCCTCTTCAGCCAGTTTTTGCCCCATTTTGGAGAATGAAATTCAGCCCCATGAAGTTGCTAGCCTTGGATTTGCACCTACGAATGCTGTGTCTTACATGATAGCAACATCTGAACGAAAAAATCACAACATCATTACTTGCTCTCAGCCAGCGCCATTTGGGAAACCGGAAAATAATATCGACACAACTGTATTCCTTACTCACAACTCGAGAAAGATATTGGAGCCTGTCGAGAACAACGTTATAAGGAAGTTGCTTACACACCCAGAAGACGCACCAGAGCCTATGCGCAGCCTGCAACTTTGGAATGACGGAGTTCGTATCCCAGCGTATATCCCCGACCTTTCAGACCTAGAGAGGCCTGACTTTCCTGAATATCGTATCCGATTCTATGCCTATCGGATTGAAGCATATGGAAGAGTAGACTGTCAAAAATTTATGCCTGATGGTGTGGTAGAGCTCCTTGATCCTCCTCAAGTAATTCCTGAAGTGTCTGTGGAGCCGCTGATGTTGAACACCTTTCAACCCATTCGGATCATAATGAAGAGTAGATCAAATGGGTTAAAGGTGATACAAACAAGCGGACGGGCGACGCAACTCAGAGTTTTTGCCACATGGAAACAAGATGTTGCTGGTATGGGTAGAACCGGCGCCGTAAAAATTGAGTGGCCAGACAAATACCTCTATGACCATGAGTTTAAGAGTGTAGTTGTTTTGGGGGAGGGCGCTAATCGTAAGAGGTGGATGGAATGTCCTCGGATTCCAAAGGTCACCAACATTGTTGTATGGAATTGTAGGGGGATTTCGAGGATTTCCTTCAAAACTAATATTGATCGCATAGTAACAATGTACAATCCTCAGGTTGTTATCCTTATGGAGACAAGATCAAGTGGCAAGGACACCTGGGAGGTGATAAGTACGTCACCATTTGATAGGTATTTTGTTGTAGAACCAGTCGGATTAACTGGGGGTATTGTAGTCCTATGGTATTCAAGTTCAGTTCAAATCCATGCCAGCGAACATGGACAAAGTCAAACCTTTCATGGTGACATTATTCAAGTAGACTTCTTATTAGCAATTCACATGTGCTTTATTTTCATGTAACCTTATTTGATGTATCTCATAGTGAGACATAATTGTAATGTTAAATTTTAATTGTAAAATAAGATAAGAAAATATAATTAAAGTAAATTATCAAATTATTGGGACGTAAGTTTCGCACTTGACAATGTTATAGGTTATCAGTACGGAACAAATCTTTTTCGTCTATATCTTGAATAGTTATTATATGCCCATATTTTATTTGCATGGTCACGCACATAATTTAATTGTAGGCGGTAGGCATTTGAACAGAAACGGATGAAGATTTGGGCGTAGGACTGTGCGCGATAGTGAAGGAACTCAATCCTCATCGTGTTCCAATTAGTTTAATTTTTATTCATTGTTTGTTTCTTTTTGTCAAATTGATCTTACAACTCAAACAGTAAAGTGTTGTTTGTTAGTCTTTATCTTAGAACTAAACATTAGTTTCGTTTTCGTTACGTTTATAATGTCTGTCTGTTGGCTTTTTTATGGATATTTACTTTTTTTTTTTTTTGAGGACATTTTTTTTATTTTTAATGTCTTTTTTATGGACATTGATTTATTTTTAAATTCTTCTTTGATTATTACTTGGAGTATTTTGGTGTTGAATTGGTGAAAATGGATTGTATTATCGTTTAAATTAAGTGCAAACTTATATTAATTCTATCAATTGGGGTATTTTTGAGAGAATGTGAAACTAGATGGCAATAGCGTGTGAGTTCAAGTGGCATTAAATTATACTACATTGTTTTGAATGGGGGTATTTTGATTTTTGAGAGAATGTGAAAAATTATAGCAATAGCGTGAATTCAGCCCAAACGTATAAAAAGTATTTTTTATGGACTTTGATTTAATTTTGAAGTCTTCTTTGATTATTACTTGGGAGTATTTTGGTCTTGGAGTATTTATTTTGGTCTTGTAAAGTAAGTGAAAATTGATGGTATTAGCGTTTGAGTTAAGAGCAAACGTATATTAATTGGTTAAATTATGGTATTTTGTTAATTTTTGAGAGATTGTGAAACTGGATGGCAATACCGTGTCAATTCAAGTGGAATTAATTAGACTGCATTGTTTTGAATGGGGGTATTTTGTTTTTTGGGAGAATGTGAAAAAGTATGGCAATAGCGTGTGAATTCATCCCAAACGTATATAAATTGCTGCTGACTAAACAATAAAAGTGATCACTGTTTATGAGTGAGGTAGTAGTAATTAATTACTTT
Source organism: Tetragonia tetragonoides (assembly GCA_038025085.1). Taxonomy (NCBI): domain Eukaryota; kingdom Viridiplantae; phylum Streptophyta; class Magnoliopsida; order Caryophyllales; family Aizoaceae; genus Tetragonia; species Tetragonia tetragonoides. The sequence continues at coordinate 38,797,043 of CM076144.1, read as the reverse complement.
GCATTGAATCCATCAACTCTTCACCCACCCTGCTATATCACACCTAAATGCTCTGCCTATAAATACATGTACATATTTGACTTAGTTTGTTGCATCAGTCTCTTCACATCTCCCCTTCAATCTCTTCACCAGCGTTTCCTTTAATTTTTGCTGATATCCAAGATGAAGATGACTGTCTTTGTGGAAACTCATGACCATCCGATAAGGCCAATCTTGACAGTGATTGAGAGGATGATGGATATGTACCATCAAAGTAAGTTTATGTTATGTTTGTTAGTTTTCATGTTGTTAAATAATTATTTTAAATTAATAATTTCTTAATCGGTTATGTTTTATCGGAGTTGAAAGAACATGGTGAAGATGCTGACGAAGCCCGCCGTACCCTCCCTTCATTTATGAAGAATACTAAAGACATCCTTGATGCAAGTCATAGCTTAGTGCGCCACGAGGGGGCTATGGTGAAAAAGAAGATTTGCGACAAAATTTGGGAGTATAAACTTAAGAGAATGGGGGAATTGGGGATGAGTGAGGAGCAAATCAACGTCCTCAAAAGCCAGCGGATCAGTAACCCTCCTTATGTCGATGTGGAGTATCCCCAGTTGAGGTAGTGGTTTTATAACGAATCTTAATCTGCTCCTTTTATTTGTTGTTTAGGGGAACAATTCGGAAGAAGTTTGTTTTTTGGTTTGTTTATTGAATTAAACTGTTGGTTTTTTGGTTTGGTTTGTTTATTGTCGTAATTTTTATAATATGATATTATGTACTTTCGAACAAGTTGGTTTTTTGTTGTTATTTAAGTGTCTTTATTTATAGCATTGTAAAATAGTTAGCTGTCAATCAATTAATAATCATTTCAAGGCAAGTAAAGTAACTGACATAACACTTATTGCATACAAATATAATCTTTGGATAAATGCTACCAATTTAACAATACAATAAAACACTTGGAATAAGACTATAAGTTATGTGTTGATGACATAACACAAGCCATGTAATATTATAAGTTGTTCTTAGACAATTTTATTCATACGTGTGAAACGAGGATTTAGGATTTGACATGCACTTAGTAGTAGACCAGGGTAATTAATGTAACACCACGGTGTGTTTTCCCTAAGCGTCGTTTATTGTCTCGCAACTACCGTGATAAATGCAGATGCTTCCCACTGTCTTTTTTAAGTGATAAATGGATTTTTTAACCCTTGTACTTTTAACTAAAAATATATTCTTGTCCCCAAATTGAAATTAACCTAAACCTTAGGTACCCTTGTTGAAATATTTTCTTGATCTATTTAGAAAAGGCTCAAAAGATTATACGAAACAATCCATATGAACCATGTAAGGTGAGTGATAGGACTATGCTTGCTGAAAGTGTCGATAAGGTTCTTGTCCTAGTAGCTTATATTGTTTCAATGTTCACAAAAAAAATTCAATAAAATGAAAAAAAAAGGTACCTAAGGTTTTTGGATAAGTAGTGAATCATTTAGGTCGATTCAAGTCTTCAAAATCATTTAGCTAACATAGAGTTATTCTATTCCAAGGTATAAATTTACATTAAGTATGAGCTTATTATTAATATGTTGTAAGATCCTTTTTCATGTTATCTTCAGTACTTTTACAAGCCATGTAATATTGTAAGTTGTTCCTACACAAATTTATTCATAATACGTAGTACGGGCTTTAGGGTTTGATATGCACGTAGTAGGGGTATGATTACTTGAACCAGGCAACTTAATGCATCACCACTGTATTTTATAGCGAAGCGACGTTTACTGTTTTCCAACCACCATAATAACTACAATCTTTTCACACTGTATTTATTAAGTGTTGTGGGATTTTTCAATTTCCACAATCGCAATCCTCCTCCATTCCCACCACTCCCCCACAAAGATCAACATGGAGAAAAATAACCCAGATAACTCTGCTCAACACAATAATAGCATTGACCTTTCAAAATACAACGACAATCCTTGGCTGTGGGCAGTGGACAATCTCAATTCCTTTCACGCAAAGCAGAAAGAAGGTGATTTTTAATTTATGTACCCCTTCAATTGTTTCTTCAATTTTCCTATTTTAACTTGTTTTCTCACAACTTCTCATCCTCTCTTTCACTTTTCTAATCAGAATTGCGGCGGTTGCATGAAACCACACGTCAACAAATCGAAAGAGCTACTAAAGAATATTTGGCCAAACTGGAAGCTCTCGAAGTAAAGGAGCGAGTAATCAAGGCCGACATGATCCAGTCATTAGAGGACATTGAGGAATTAAAAGAAGAAATACAGCATTTTGAAGATAAAATTGAACAAGAAAGAGTTCGCGAACAAAATTAAGTTTAGGGTGAATGAATATTCGCCATTAACCTTTTTAATCCTTTCCTGTTTTTGTATTTTATCTCTTCAGAATTGTGTCAATGTAATGGGCTTATGTAATTTCGTTTAATTCAGATTTCTTGTGCTTATACTAGACTTTTTGTACTATGGGTATGGTTTAACGAGTACTTTCCGTTTAGTTACAGCCCAGATTTTGCGAAATTTCGTTTTTAAGGGGGCATTACGGCCCAGTTTCGTTTTTAAGGCCATTTACAGCCCATTTCGACCAAGTTTTGTTTTTATGGCCATTCAGTTTCGTTTATAAGGCCATCCAGTATCGTTTTTAAGGCCATTAGAGCCCAGTATCGCTTTTATATAACTAGACTTAATAGCCAATTACAATTTACAAATTAAATATTAAATTTACAAATATTAAATTTACAAATTAAAACAGATTAATGTAATCCAATTAATTGTTAAAAGGAAACTAGACTTTCCTTTTACGTTTAGGGACAAGTTTCTGCAGTTTTGGTTTCTCCATGTTGTTTCCAACTCCTTCAGCAATTGTGGGAAGATTACAAAAATTGGGATTCCAATCACGGGCAACTGGGGGGCGCGCAACTGGTGCAGCTATGGAGAGATTAAATGAAGTGGCATTCAAATCACGGGAAATTACCGGTCGCGGCGCTGGTGCAGTTGGCGGACGCACTGCTGGTGCATTCGGTGCAACCGCCGCTAGTGCATTCGGTGCAACCGCTGCTGGTGCATTCGGCGCAACCGCTGCTGGTGCATTTGGTGCAACCGCCGCTGGTCCAATCGGTGCAATTGGAAAACAGTGCAAGTGTTCTCCAGATGTGGGCTGGCCCATCGTCTCTGCGCCCGGAGCATTGGGGAAGCTTACGATCTGCCAACCAGCGGACATGACAAGCTGTTGTGAACCCCCAACTCCTCCCTGCAAATTCATAGGGATATAACATGCAGTCTTCTCCAAGTTATTCGATACAGTATAGTAAGACACATTTCCGGCCACACTTGTCATCCCATCACCGGCCTATAGGAAAACATAGGTTCAAACGATCATCAAAATGTCCGCCTAAAACATCGGTCAAAACTATCAAAAAACAATATGTCAAAAAACAATCTGCTTACCATATGTTGCACTGTCTTTTGACCAGATGCTACGGACCTTGCTGCGAGTTTTGCTACCTCCAGATCGCCAACAGTCGTACGCTGGAGTTGTAAACATGCAAAAGTCAGTTGGTTTTAAAGGGAACAAAATGGTATTAACATCCTGAACAAATAAGTCATATTTATCTCTCTCCCCTTCCCCTTGCTGCGGTATCTCTCCGAGGCCAACAGGATCCGTCCGTTTTGCTTATTCTTCGGAATAGGAGGGCAAAGTAACCTGACCTGCGAGTTACTTGGGGTTTTTGACCCCATGTTACCTGCAGTACTAGGGGTATCTGGACCGGCACCATTGCACGTATCTGCACTACTGCCCAACAGCAATCCATTGCCCACAGATGTATCACTACCAATACATGTTAATCAAGTTGAATCAAAAATGTTCTGGCACCTCTTCCCTTCTACTTCCTGCAGTTTCCGCTTCACATCTTCTATTGCCACCATCACAATGTCACAGAGGGCACTGTACTCCATTGCCTGAAGGGCAGCGGCATCGAATGCAAGGTGCATCATATCATAACGCTTCACTTCCTCTGACTTTGAGTGGTCATGGTAAGCTACTTTGACAACCGTGTGTCTCCTAAACACATCCTTCCGCCACCATTTTAGTATGTATTGCTCTGGGACCTCCTTCACTTCATGATAGTCTAAAACCTTAATGCAGTGCCTACACATTATCCCATGGCACTCCATTGACTTGCAGGCACACTCAATCGTCAGTGTTTTCTTATTAAATGTAACCCGGTAGTTTCTTTTCTTCTTTAGCGAATGCAACTTCAGACGCTTACTTCCACTGCTAACACTCTTCTCCACCCAAACCCTGTCTTCTATTAAATGCTCGACAGTGTCCGCACCAATGTTCCTCCTTTCATTACTGTTACAGTACATGACCCTGTTACACTCCCTTGGGACTTCACAAAACTTGGCGTCAGTGTAAACCTTCTGGAAACAGGACTCCACTTGGAACTCAGTGGTTAGTTGTCTAATGTATTTGTTATCATTGACATCAGCGTTCTTCTCGTCCCGAGCATGGGTTTCCATAGCAAAGCAATACTTCCCAACAAACTCACCTAGGCTTGTGTGCTTACTTAGATACCCTTTAAAAAAATGATTTATGCTCTCTACCCGTTGAGTAGTCTTCATACCCGCCCAAAACAGGTGCCTCAGATACGCAGGAACCCACATCTCCCTTTCTTTGTACAACTTCTTAAGCCATTTGAACGTCTTCACGGGTTTCAAGTCCAACCCATACACCTTCATCAGAAGTGCCCAATCATCCTCAAACTCTTGCGGACTCAATGACTCGTAGACTGTTTGCCTAAAATCGAAACTGAATTTATCGTACTGATTCATACTTTTAAGCTTGTCAGGGATCTTGTTCAGTATATTCCATATGCACCATCTATGCCTTGTTAAGGGCATTGTTGATCTAAGAGCTGCGCGCATCGCTGAGCACTGGTCAGTCAGTATGCCATCAGGATGCTTGCCGCCCATGGCTAGCAGCCATGTCTTAAACACCCACTCATATGACTCTGTCGTCACCCTTGATAACAATGCACACCCTAGCAGAATTAGCTGACCATGGTGATTCACTCCCACAAAGTTAGCAAAAGGTAACCCATACTTATTAGTCAAGTATGTAGCATCAAAGATCACCACATCGCCAAAATCCTCATACGCTGCTCGGCTCCTAGCATCCACCCACAACGCATCTCTCAGCACCCCAGATGTATCGTGTCGCAATTGGTAAAAGAAGTTCTGATTATCCTTGCTCATTCTCAGAAAGTAATCATGCATTGCCACTGCATCACCATCTTTCAACTTCAATCTCCTTTCTTTGTCAATAAAATTACGCGTGTCCTTTTCGGAGAATGGCATGTTACCCAGGCCGCTCCGTTCAGCCCTTAGTGTCGCGTTGATCTGAGCTACCGATAAACCAGCTTCTACGGAACACATTATCTTTCTCTTAATATGTTTATGAATGTGTCTATGCTAGTGCGAGAACTGTGACTTACTAGGGCTTGGATTATGGTTTGTGTGTTGATGAACAACCTTCTTCACAACAAACCCTTCGTCCTTGTGCTGGACATATATCTTTGCACCACAACCACATTTTTTGGACTTACCTGGAGGCTTATCAACATAAGGGATCATAGTCTGGGTCGTTTTAAACCGCCTGTCACGTGCGTTACCATAACACTCACAAGTCCAAGTTTTAGACTTGAGCTTTTTGTTAGAATAGTAATTGCAGCCTCCAACCACCACACCGAACCCCGAAGCCCTTCCAAAAGCTCTGTAATAATCTTCAACATCAGATTCCTTATCGAATATCATACCCACTCTTGGTGGTCCTACCTCCTTCCCTACAGAAGATGTTTCTGAAACTGCACCCAAATGCCCCTCTTTCAAAGGTGTCCTATACACATACTGAACCAATGAGTTCTGGGATTTGGTTGGTGTCCTACACACATATCCAACACCTTGGCCATCAGTTTGTGAAACCCCTTCTACGCAATAGCACTCGTCCACAACTCCAGTTTCTTCTGCAGTTTCTTTGCCCTCTGTCGAATCAGAATCAGAATCTGAATGATCCCAACACCAGTGGTTTACACTTCCTTCCACTGTAGCATCTATGTCCCCTGAAGAATCTGAATAATGTGCATCTGCTGAGTCTCCCGACTGTTCCCTGACATCATCAATTGCCATCCGATTATCCTGTTGACAACAATTGTATTTTAACACACATATGCAGCTGACACAATATTCATATTCATGTGCAACAATTTTAACACACATAAGCAACTAACACCTACATTTGATGATTTAGTATGTATAAATTCGTGATTCGACAATTCAATCAATAACCCTAACTGAATAACTCAAATCACTCCACAATCGAGCTCAAAGATACAAATGTAGGTCAAATATATTTAACTCAAATATAAAAATGTAATATCAGAGTTAAATGTAACATTAATGAAATTATTGAGGGAACTCGACATTGCAATGCAAAATGCATACCATTCCTTCACTTAATGAAGATTCGGCCAGAGTTGCTTCCCAATTGAATGCCAAAAATGAAATGCGTCTCAATTGCCCGAAACCCTAACTGCAAAATCAGCCTCTCAGGAGTTGTTTTGTAGATAGGGTTTTCCAAATTTTCGGGTAAAACGATATTTAAAACGATCCAATTGCATTCTCCAACTCCGATGGCGATAGATTTCGAGCTTACACCGCTGGATTTCGAGCTCCAATGGTGGTCCGACCTCACTAAAGTAACGGCATTGAAAGAGGAGAGAGAGAGAGAGGGAATAATAAATGTTTGTTTGGAGTGATGTATATTGAGTTAGGAGAGTGAATAAAACCTGTACACAGTGCTGTATAGGGATGTATTCATACATTAGGCAACCTTTTTTATGCTTTGCCCCATACGCTGCCCAGCATTCAAATACCCTGCCGTATTCCAAGCTTCTTATGCCCATATGAATACAAATCAATATTATATTGGAGTTTGGGATTATTCATCCCAAACTAGTTTGGGATCTAGCATCACTCTGAATTATGATGAAATGGATTTTTACTCATTCATTGCTGGATTTGGTAATGTCGGTTATTCATTATTTCGGGGAAGATTTTCTTTTGGAAAAAACCATCTTTTAAAAACACACCTTTTTAAGTAAAATCGTCTTTTACGGAAAACCATAATTTATGATGATTTTCCGACGACCATCTAAAGCGGTATTCCGATTAGTCGAGGATATGTACGCTAGGTTTGAATAAGCTTATAATTGTTTGTAGGATAAAGGAGGAGTATGTTGCAATAGTACTGGAGCGGTAGGGGGTGAATAGAGTTGACTTCTTTTCGATTTCACAAATTATATTTTGGCAATCTTGACGGTAAGAGAACAATGTTTTGAGGGTACTTTCTTAAGTAGGATGTTTGTGAGATTTATGCAAATAGTTCACTTAGCGGTGATTTTTTGAATAGAAGGTTCACTTATAGTGTATTTATTTCCACTTGCTCAGTAATGAGTTACAAAATCATGTCACTGAGCTGAACTGAATTAGACTGAACATGAACATGAACATGAACATGTGGATACTTGTTTCATTTACCATTTGATCCTACCTTGCTACACATTATTACTTGATCAGTTTGAAATGAACATGTGGATACTTGAACATGTGGATACTTGTTTCATTTATTTGAGAGAGCACAGACGGAGGATATCGTTGTTTTCTTATTGGTAAACATTTGTTATCAGTTTGAACATGACCAGTTTATGATGTTTGGTCATAAACTTTGGCTATATGCAAGAACTGGAACATCAGAACATAACATACATTACCAAGGCCACAAATTTTTTTCATGGGAAACAATTACTACTCATTAGAAACAATTATGCCAAGTTGCCAACCACTTATATTTCACATGAATTACAATTAACAGTAGTGTATGGCGCGCAACAACTATAGAGGTATTAAGCTACTCAGTCACACCATGAAGCTATGGGAGAGAGTGATTAAGAAGAGACTAAGGAAGAGTACTCTTATCTCGGAGAACCAATTCGGTTTCATGCCAGGGAGGTCAACAACAGAAGCGATTCATCTGATTAGACGTTCTATGGAGTACTACAGAGATAGACAAAGGGACTTGCACATGGTTTTCATTGATTTGGAGAAGGCTTATGACAGGGTACCCAGAGAAGTTATATGGAGGTGTTTGGAATCCAAGGGGGTTCCAGTCGCCTATATTCGACTTATTAAGGATATGTATGAAGGAGTGAGGATTAGGGTCAGGACTACGGGAGGGGAAACTGAGCAATTTTCTATAGATATTGGGTTACATCAGGGGTCATCGTTGAGTCCCTTTTTATTCGCAACCGTTATGGATGAGCTCACTAAGACTATTCAGGGGGATGTGCCTTGGTGTATGTTGTTTGCCGACGACATTGTTTTGATAGACGAGACTAGAGAAGGTGTTAATGCCAAACTAGAACTTTGGCGGGATACACTAGAGTCAAAGGGATTTAAGTTAAGTCGGACAAAGACCGAGTACTTGGAATGCAAATTTACAAGAGATGGGGTTGCCTCGGATATGGAGATTAAGATTGGTACTGAAGTGGTACCGAAGAGGGATTGTTTCAAATATCTCGGTTCAATCATACAGGACAACGGCGAGATTGATGATGACGTGACTCATCGTATCTAAACAGGGTGGCTAAAGTGGAGGAGTGCAACAGGAGTTCTATGTGACAGAAAAATTCCACTAAAACTTAAAGGCAAATTCTATTGTACAGCCATCAGGCCAGCTATGCTATATGGGGTGGAGTGTTGGCCGGTGAGGCAGGTGCATGTGCAGAAGATGCGGGTGACCGAGATGAGGATGCTTCGCTGGATGTGCAACTCTACAAGAAGAGATAAAATTAGGAACGAAGTGCTGAGAGGCAAGGTGGGAGTGACCGATATTGACAACAAGATGCAAGAAACAAGGCTTAGGTGGCTTGGGCATGTGAGGAGGAAACATCGAGATGCACCGGTCAGAAGGTGTGAGAGAATTATACTTAGAGACTGTAAACGAAGAAGAGGACGCCCGAGGAAGACTTGGGGAGAGGTAATCAGGCAGGATTTGACCCTTCTAGAACTTACCGAGGACTTGGCCCTAGATAGGAAATTATGGCGTAGTAGGATTCGTGTAGAGGATCCTCGTTAGATTATGGTTTTTGCATTGGCTAGTACTAGAGGTTGATTCATTTTGTTTATAGCCTGTAGTGTCTTCTTCACTTTATGTTGTTCATTTAGTAATATCTTGTGTTAGTATATTTACTGCTTTACTTCTCTTGCCCTTTTGATCATCCTTTATTGCTTTTTTTATTACAAAAAAAAAAAAAAAAAAAAAAAAAAAAAAAAAAAAAAAACCTTTCTGCAAATGTATTTAAAAACAAAAAAAAAAAGTTTTTGTGGGTCTTTCGGAAACAGTCTCTCTTCTAGGCGACTAGTTAGGGGTAAGACTGCGTATATCTGGACCTCCCTAGACCCCGCCCTAGGCGGGATACTTACTGGGTTGTTGTTGTTGTAGTAGTAGTGTATGGCGCGCCAAGCTATGACATATCTTATCAGTTTGGCAATATACAAGGTTAAGCTCTCAACCTCCCAGGAGAAAACTGCAAAAGCAATATACTTCATTACTTTGACCCTTCTGCTGACACTCGTCTGGTAAGGATATGTTCATCGTTTGATACTTCCCTATCTTTCTGCAAAGTAGCAGAAGTAATATTTAGAAAAGAGCAATCACAACGTTATAGCAGTTTGCCACACCAACAAATACAAAGATAAAAGTGCTTACATTAGATGAGAACTACAAAGCTAAAGATTGGCATATTACATCAACATACATAGCAGGGAAAGAACGACATAAGGTATTGATCATGTTCGTAAGAGGTTGAATGTGAGACAGTAGATGTAGCGTGCCTAGATGATTCAGGATCAAGAGGCTTTATTTCCTTCATATGTTACGAATGTTAAAAAAACAGAAAAATTCAGACCTGACTTACAAATAAAGATACGATGTGAAGATTGAGGTTATCAACTTCTTATGTCAGTTGCAGACGTCTCTAATCTTCCAATTATACAGAAGTTGGATCGCACAGAACTCTAAATTGAAGAATTCACCGTAGACCAGATGAAACTACACACTCATGGAACCCTACCTCAATAATCATAATGACAACTTAACCACAAAGGGGGCAGACTGATTTATGCCAGTTGCAAACTATACAGAGTTACATCTTCATTGATGAACAACAAAAATCGTAAATTCATTGGCCATTAGGTCCAGTAATTTGAAGCTCCTGAATAATTATGGCACTTGGAGCAATATTGCAGGTCTATCAGATTAGCATCTCTATCACTATCAACTAGCTACAGCCTACAGGTTGTCTTAATAGTTCCGACATCTTGCCTTCGCTAGATGTTGCAGATGACAATGAGTTGTTTTTGTTTTTGGTCCCTAAATTTGATAGTTGATACTCCTAATCAATCAACTTAAGTGAAGAGACTCAACAAAGGACAGCTATAAGATACTATATGATTAACTCTTTGGGACAATATACAATGCAAAAAGGAGTATCAACAAGGATATAGGCAATACCATTTCTCCCTTTGCCACCGCCAAATGCAACCTCATCCATGCTTTGACCACGTCGTCTGTAATTACCTCCAGAAGCAAGAAATCCGGGGCAAGGCCTATACACCTTGATTGGCCACCAACCAAAGCCTGGAAATGTAGCAATCCCACCTTGGATCCTACCCTCACCATTGCAGCCTCCTTCTATTTGCTCTTTACCACAGGCCTTGCAGCCACTACATTAAAAATAACCACCACCATCAGCAGGAAAAAGAGATAATTTCCAAGATATATAAGTACTTTTTATGGATCAAAATCCAGTTAAAAATTTATGGAAAAAGAGTAGGCAACTAGTGACTGTGAAATAACTACTCCCTGATAAACAAAGATTTTGAAAAGCTCCAAACTTCATTGCAATTTGATAACCATACTACCTCAACATATCACCCAAATCAGCCTATAGGATTTTTACATGATGCTGCTCATTCTTCCAAAAGGATAGAATTATTCACATGTTTGTTGCCAATTCCATAAAAAACCTTGCTCCTTCAAGAAGCCAAAAGGTTAGATAGAATTAACTGTGAAGTTAAAGATAAAAGAACCAAACTCCCTAATATTCCTTGGAAATTTTTTGAAGTATTCTTTTCAAAGAGCCTATTACAGCAAATGGCATCACCCTCTGATTTCATATATAATACTCGTACTCTAATAGATAGATTATGTTCTAAAACACTTATTAACAGCTCAGACTATATCAAAATAGAACGAATATGAAATAGCAGCACCCAACGACACCCAGTAACACAAGCTTTGCAGCAAAAATAATCAGGAATCATGTTCCTCCAATTCCCAATAATCAAAACAATCCATACAAGATACAACAATGAACTATGAAAAAAAATGAAAAAAAGTGGTGATAATGAAAGGCATAGGTTAATTATATACTGAATACACATACAGATAGATACCTGAAAGGAAGCGCGTCATCATTATCATCATCAATTGAAGAAGAAGGAGGGGAAGGAGAGAGAGAAGAGAGAGAAATGACTTTCTTCTGCTGGGTTCGAGGTGTTGGGTTGCAGGAATTGAAGCCCAGTTGGTTGTGGTTGTGGTTCTGGAGAGAGAATAAAAATGGGGACTGTGGCACCCATACTACCAGTCCCTTCATCTTCAATTTCTTCTTCCCCCCTCTTTTTTTTCTTTCTTTTGCTAGCTTGAATTGAACCTGTACCTGATCTCTCTCTGATTTAGTGGTCGAGGATTGTGCTGATGTTTTTGGTGTCTCAAAAAAACAAAAAAGAAAGAAGGTCCTACCGAGATTTGAACTCGGGCTACTGGATTCAGAGTCCAGTGTCCTGACCACTAGACCATAGGACCCATCTTGTTAATATGTTTCACGTTTTGTTACTTTTTCTTTTCTTTTTTTTGGTTTATAGGAAATACCTTTTGTTTTTAAAAATAACAAAAGACAAATACTAAGGCCAAAAATCTTTTTCTTTTTTATTGTTGAACTAGAATTTATTTGGTCTTTAGCCAGATCTAAGAAAATGACCCACGCTCTCTTGCCTCCACCGAAACCCCCCGACCACACGCCTCTGACCACCGCCCTCATCTCCTCATCGCTATCGCCGTTTAGCTTGAATCTAGCTACATCTATTCGTTTTGGTTCTCAATTTCATTACTTGGGTTCTTTTCGTATCATTAATTGACCTTTTTATGAGTTTATTAGTGTTGTTTACCCCAACTATTTAGATCCCCAAACCATTCAAAGCCCTTTGTGTCAGCAAATTGGGCAATTCAAACTCAAATTAGAGAGTTGCTTGGATAATTATAGTTGTTCTTATTCACAAAGCCGAGTATTTCTCAAGACCTGGCATAATAGTGAACGACAACAGACTACAAAAATTTGTATTCAGTACCACATCTCTCTCTTCCAGACATATATATAGTGGGATACTCCTGTCCAATCAAAGTTGTTGTCAAGAATTGGAGCTATTTACATGTCAACTAGGTTGCATGTCAATGAATTTGCAGTACAAATGGCCTAATTTTCAGTGGCATGTTCAGATTTGGACATATTCTTATAGTCTCTCACACATTTTGGCTGCAAACAACAAGAATTGCAGTGAAGAACGACAGAGATTGCAGGGCGGTGGAGTTTGTTCTCTTCATTCCTTACCAAAATCAGGTCAGATTACATCATCTCCTCTCTCTTCGATAGTGAGTACTCTCATGATACTCTTGAATTGTTGGTTGTGTTTGGTTTGGACTATTCAATTGGAAATGGATGTTTGGTTCAATTTTTTATATCTTAATTACAATTGCAGCTTTATGTATCCTCTCTCAGACTACTGTAGCTTCAATATTGGTCGATTATTTCCTGACCAATTTTTGATCTGCTTGCTTCTCATTGCTTGGCGCAACCTTTCTGTACTTAGAAATAGATTAACATTTAGCAATTCATTTGCCACGAGATCCTACTTTTTGGTTTCACTCACAATCTACTGTAGATTGGTTAGTTTAAGGACACATCAGATTACCCATGCTCTCTGTGTAATGTATAAACTTGGGTGCCAAATAGATCATTGCCACTGCAATGCTCAGAACAGTTCTATTATCTACACGTATGTTTTTGCTGAGTTTTTTAGCCTGCATGGTTCTTTGCATAATCTAGTTTCTCGCCATTATATATATCATGGTCCATTTCATTGGCCAAACAACAACTAGAATTCCAGGGCCTTTAGTTTGTATTTCTTGTGTTTCTGTTTTCACTTGGCTATGTCTTCTAATCCTGCCCAACCTCAAACTCCCTCCATCTCTGAAAATGCCACTGCTTTCCCACCCTGTGCAAATACCAATTGTCCTAATATTGCCCAACTTTCAACCAACAACAATGCAAATAGATGCGATTGTGGAGATCGACGCCCTCCAAATCCCACAATCCAATCCCCTGCCTCTTTCGCTAATGCAGTCCGTCTCGGAATGGGAGATCACGGTCTCAATCTTGATACCAGTGAGATCACTAGACATGTCAGTCAAAATCATGACAATGGCGTTCAGGTTAATGCTGTCATAGCAGACCAGGCGAATAAGAATGATGATCAGCATTCATTCAACCTTCTCGGAATCATGAAAGAATTTAAGTCCATCTGCTTGATTGGTAAGATATGGGGTGAGGATATTTCGCATACTTCTATATCTTGTAAGCTGAAAAAAGACTGGAAATACCTTAAAGGAGAAGTTAGTTTTCACCCCATGGGCAATAAATGGTTTCTAATAAAGTTCTCTAATATCGAGGATCATAACTATGTCTGGATTAATAGACCCTGGTTTGTGCAAGGTTTAAACTTTGTTCTCCTGCCCTTTGATTCCTTTTTTGTGCCTTTGAAACTGAAATAGTTAGAGTTGACCAATGGATTAAAAAAAAAAATTTACCTTGGGTGTTTTGGGAAGAGACTTGGCTGAAAAACTTGTTTAGTCCTTTTGGTCCCATAGTAAGACTAGATGACCATACCCTTACTCGGTCCCGAGCTGAGTTTGCGCACATTTGTGTTAACATAGACATTACAAAACCTCTTCCGGGAGGGATTTTGGTTGAGTATGGTGGCTTTAAACGTGAATTTTGTCTAGAATATGAAGGTTTACATGAAATTTGTGCATTTTGTGGGGATAGCAACCATAATCTTGATGATTGTCCTAACAGACCTCGACCTACTCCTATAGAAGTTATTGTCCAAAGGTTTGGCAGTCATACGACTTTTAATGAACAAGAAACTTCTGATCCTGCCTCTGACAATGCTAAAAAGTTCTGACCCAACTGACAATACCCAATCCACTATAAGCTCAAAATGGATAAAAGTCCGGCTTAAACGTAAGTCTAGAACTATAGCAACGACCAAAGACAAAGGAAACACTCCCCTCACTTCTGATCACCATGCAGACTCTCACTTTAGAAGTCTACATATTGTCAATTCTCCTGGTCATAATCCTCTCCCACAGATTCAACCTGACGAGACTACTAATAAGTTTCAGCCACTTATGTCTGAGGCTCAGTTAACTCCCCCTTGACAAACACCTCTTCACTGTTGGTCTGTGCTCATACCTCCCCCAAAGTTGGTCAGAACATTGAACTTAAATATGTTTCCCCTGAGCCCGAGACTGATGACCCTCTTGATGGGATAGAATTCAATGCATGGTGTGATGAAAATCTGGAAGATTTGGGAGATGATATCGGAGATGATTTCCTGGATGCAGAAGATATTGACCACATGTTAGAATCTACAGATTCCGGTAAACGTCGCCGTTTGGATGCACATATGGACTCAGCTTCTTCTACACCCACAAAATGATTAATAATGATTCGTGCATGTTGTTTTACCAAGTAATTCAGAGCTCTCACTTGCTTTTATTTGGTACTTCTTCTAAATTGTGTTTGAGTGTACCTCGTTTGTTGTTGTCTCTGGCGTACAGGGACGATGTTTGTCATGGCAATTCTGGGACTCTTCGCTGTCTACTATGCTGGGCGGCACCACAAGGGCACCTAACCAGATTGCCAAATCTCTCATGTAGTGATAGTGATCCTTATCTTTTGTTTGGAACTCAACGGTATGAGTTCAGAGTAGGGTTTCGTACTTTCTTAATGCCAAGCCATGTGTTAAAAAGTCTGTATGATAGTCTGTTTCGCGTCCGTCTAGTCTAGTTTAATGTATGGAGTTGAGTATATCCTAAAGGCTGTTTATGTACTTGTGGCTCATGTTCATGTAACAGTGTGTTTTGTTTTATAAATAAAGATGTATTTCAGTACTACATGCCTTCGCCCACAATATGTTATCCTTGCTTCGCATATTTAAAAGGAGACTCTGTATACAGTTTGAACACACTGCCTATGCAAACAGTCAGCACACTAGTAACGATGCGTCCTAAGTGTTATATTCAGAAGTGGTCAGCTCTACAAACATCAAGATCACTTGCACCAAAGAGTGATATTTGTCCTATCACCGTCTTTATGCATGTTCTCTGGACCGGAGCTTTGGCTCCTTGCTTAAATCTAACAGACTCTCCACATCTCCTAATTAGGATATGGAGTGGATATAAATTGACAACTATAGCGATTCATTTATCTATTTATTGTTTATGAAGATAATATCTTGGAATATTAGAGGAGTAAAAAAAACCACAAGCCCTATCAGAGTTGCAATTTTTAATTCGAAAATACAACCCTGATATAGTTTTTATTTTAGAAACCCGGGTATCACGTTCTACAGCCACTGCTCTAATTCGACATTTTCTCCTTCAGAAAAAGGTTATTATAGATCCTGTTAATCATTCGGGAGGAATATGGGTGGTTTGGAATGAAACGAACATTCAAGTTTTGGAAGCTGTAGCTAATGATCGAATTATTAAATTAGAAATTCTTAATAAAGAAACAAACTTGCAGCAATGCATAATTGGTACTTACGCTCCCGCTCAAGAAATGGCAAAAGACGACTACTGACAACAACTTAACAATCTGCTTATAAACACAACTCTACCAACTTGCATCTTAGGAGATCTGAATGAATTATATCAGCTCAATGAAAAGATGGGCGGTGCACCAATAACTATTCATAGAACAGCTCGTCTCCAATCATTTTGTTCGCAAAGCTCATTACTTCAAGTACCGCACTCCGGGTCAATTTTCACTTGGCGAGGAATATATTAGAATGAATGGATCTATGAACGACTTGACAGGGCTTTATGTGATCACAATTGGTTAGATATTAATCCAAATGCTATTCTTCATTCCGGTCAATTTACATGTTCAGACCATACTCCCCTTATCCTAGACACTAGATCTGTGACAATCCCCATTAAGAGACCGTTTCGGTACAATACAAATTGGAGTACCCATAAAGACCTAAAAAGAATTATTACCAGGCAGTGGAACATACAATTTAATGGCTCAAGATTTTTTAAGATTACTCGTAGACTTAAATCTCTTAAATTCGAACTAAGACAGTGGAGTAAGCAAGTTTTTGGAAATATTCAGGCTAATTTAGAAAAGAATCTAGACAAACTCCAATATATTCAGACTCAACTCTTATTGAATCCCTCGAATCCACGGCTAAACGAGATTAACCAACGTCTTATTTTACAAAGAGAAAAAATTCTCTTATTTGGACAGAACTATTGGGGTAAATATGCACAAAAAAAATGGCTCACTCAAGGGGATCGTAACTCTCGTTATTTTCATTTGAAAATACGCGGGCAAAGGAAAAAGAATTTTATTTATCGCCTGCAAGATCCAAGTGGCATATGGATTGACGATATGAACACGATACGCCAAAATTTTCTTTCCGAATACACCAATAGATTTCATTCCACCTACATATGACATAATCCCATTAAATGAAATCGAATCCCGTATAACAAAATCTGATAATAATTGCCTAGTTGCTCCTATAACTGATGATGAAATTAAACAAGCCGTTTATGAGATGAATCCATTGAAAACACCGGGACCAGATGGGTTTGGAGCTGCTTTTTATCATGATCATTGGGATATTATTGGTAACGATATCATTAAGGCTGTTAACTCGTTTTTCCATCATGGCAAAAATCTCAAGGAAATTAATGATACGTTTATAACGTTTATTCCAAAAATAGATAATCCTTCAAGCCCAAGTCACTATAGACCAATTAGTCTCTGCAATTAGTAGCTTGGGAACTACCTCCACCAACCTTTGTTAAACTTAATTTTGATGGTGCCAAAAATGATTCTGGATCAAGAGCAGGTTATGTACTCCGTGATCAGACTGGTAAACTATTAAGAGCAGGTAGTTATTTTTTAGGCAATGCCTCTGTACTAGTTGTTGAAGCCACAACACTCAGAAATGGATTACAACAAGCCATTTCATTAGGATATTCACACATAGTTATAGAGGGCGATAATAAAGTCGTCATTCAGGCTATTCTAGGCAAATGTCAAATTCCTTGGCTTATTTTTAGCCTCATAATGGACATTCGTTTGCTTATCCAATAGACACTACAATATCGTATCCAACACCAATATCGTGAAGCGAATCGAGCAGCAGACTGGATGACCAAATTTGGCAGTTCAAAGCATTACAATTTCACGTGGGATAATTACCCGACTATAGAATTTAGAAATATCCTTTTTTCTGATGCGATGGGAGTAACCCTCACGTGGGATAATGGGACCTTCTAATCGTCTATCTCCTTACCTTTATAAAATAAAAAAAAATTCGATTCTTGAAATTAGTGAATTTCAATTAGCAAAAATCAAAAAATTGGTGAATCCAATTCCTTTTTTAAATAATGGATATTCAACCGAGTATGTAAAATTGCTCACCCCTAATTTTTGTAACTAGGTGATAGATGTAAAATGATTTATGGCATTAGAATTTGTACCACTGAGTACAACTTTTTGCCAAAAACTACCCTTTGAGATTATTTTTATTCTTATTTTAAGCACTATCTTGAAGTTAAATAATTATCTTTTTAACCCTTAAGCTATCGTCATTTGGCTATTGATTAGTTGCCACAACCATTTTGCCCATGGTTGACAAATTGTTGATCAATTGGACATCAAGTTAGCCGTTGACAAGAATCATGTAAAAAGCTGAAAAAAAATCGTGCTCCAATTAGTATACAGTTTTTCATAAATTTCCCTTAATATTAATAAGACATGAAAAATCCATTATCTTATAGGTCCAAATGTCCAATTAAGAACAACCCTATTATCTTTTCTTATAGAGTTATATTTTTATTCTTTTATGTTAAAACTACAAGGAATCTACACTTTTTGAGAGTAAAAAGATAATTGGTAATGATAATTGATAATGGACTGGTCAAAAGAATTGGTAATGGACTGGTCAAAAGAATTTGAGGTTCTCTCACAACACTCTTCCAATGATGTCAGCCTAGAATGAGAGACCCATTTTGATAGGTAACAATTATCATAGCCACTGCAAAACTCAATAACTACCCATGAGTGCAACTCTCATAGGCCCCTATCCTTTGGTAGGTTTCTTCACCGATTGCCACAAATCTGGAAAGCTGAGGAAAGGAATCAAGACTGCCAGGTTTTTTTTGCACTTACGCTTACCGCCTGAAAAGCAGTAAAAACTCGCAATTTCTGCAGACTATAACAGAATGTGTCGTCCAGAGATACTTGAAGCTGGTATCTTGCCTTCATATTCAAATCACACACTGGTGTGGAGTGGTGGCTGAGAAGCTAGTGCCGAGAGCAACTATTTCATTTACATCTTCACTATGCTCTTCATAATCCAAACAATTGGAACCTGTGAACTAATCTATATTACATCATCCACAGGAGAACCACAATGAGAAGGTAAATGAACAGAAACATAACATAAGGGCAAAGAATATGGCACGTCTAAAGAAAATGCCCCCTCTCATGACAAATCAGCCAAAACTGAGGCTAAAAATACCATTGGATCATTCAAATGGAGCTATAGACTTTTTTCCAACTGGATCCTCCCTAAAGACAATAATGCTGTACTATTTTCTAGTTACTACTATGTTCATGATTATTATCCCTTTCTACTTCACTTAGGCATGCACAATCTGTTGATCTACATCTCCATCAACCAGCATCATCGAGCAGTGATGATGGACCATGTACCACCTTCCACTATGGTACTCAAACACATTTGTCACATTGTAAGGGCCAGCATCCGCATCGACATAGGTTTTCATTGTAACCCAAGCCATGTCAGTCAGAATCCTAGCTCGCACATCACGAACCTGGAAGGCATCTGCTTGTTGCTCCCAATTAAAGGCAATCTGCCAGCTGTCCATAACTGCATTGTACCTTGTAGGAGAGAAAGGAGGTATCAGCTTCCTGTAATAGTCTCAAGAGTACACTGGAAGTATAAAATCCCTCCAAGCAATTTCAAAAATCTATAATCCTTTCAAAATCAACGAATTAAAGAACCAAGTATGTACTCTAAGCGTTGCAAGTGATGACAAGTGACCTAGAGAGATTAAGATAAAACGAGAGAGTATGCAAGTCCTCATTTCTATGAGAAGAACCTTCAGAACATTTAGCAGCAGAGCTCATGGATAAGCTATCACTAACAGACATCAAGCATGCAATTCTTTAAAGATAAACAAGCCTCAGACCCTGAATTTATATGTCAACAAAGTTTAACCGGTAACGTTCATGGGGATACTGCCCGAGACCTTGGTTCGTGAACCCGTCTTCATCCACCTGTGTCTCCCTTTCCACCAAAGGAAAAAAATAAGCAGGGTCCTACATAGCTAAAAATGATTTCTTCAAGGAGACCTTTTAGCACACAATAAATTACAGTAACCAGGGGCCATAACAGAAAAAACCATCTTGATAATCAAATTGTTGTTCATTATACTCTTCACAACCTGCTCTGTCAGTTATTTATATGTTCATTCATTTATTTATTTTTTTGATTTTGGATGGAAAGGAGGGCCATCTTGAGCTACCTGCTATTCCATCTCAAGGCCCAACCCAAGATCACATAACCAAGCACTTGGGAGGGAGAAGAGAAAGGGGGTAAGGGACACCCCCAAGTGCTTCTAATGGGATAGAATTTGGGCAGTGCAGGAAACATAGCCAAGCTCTAACCAACTATACTATCTTTTGATAGCCTTTCTGTGAGAAAATATCAAGACAGTGTAAAATTGTGCATATATGCGCAGAAGTAATTAGCAAACAATGAGAAGTTAGTCTTAGCAACAGCCATCAGCAACTATTTGATTTGCAGAAGGATATTTAACCCCTTTCAGACCTTATGAATGCTATGACAACATAGTTGATCTGTTTTTGACTAATGGCACATGGCTAAGTCGGCAATGCATGGCTTAAACTTCAACCAGGTATATGCCAACCAGTAGTTTCAGATACAAACACAAAATGGTGAGAACGCAACAGGAGAAACAGGACTACTCGTGAGAATATTAGGAGAATATTACACTGGTCAAAGGATAAGGAGGAAATATAAGGAAAGTTGCAACTAGATAGACCCACTAACAAAGTACACAAGGTGTCATACCCTGTGAAAAGCTCCCCTGAATTATGAATACACTTCACATAGTCTGCATTAAGCCAAAAACGAGTCATTGCTGGAAGTGATCGTTCCCTGATGATGTTAAAAAATTCCGCATTAATATTCAGAATGGCTCTTGTAGCTGCATAGTAAGCCTTCCACCCATTAGCTGGTCTGACACTATCTTGTTCCAAAGTAAAATCCTACAAAGAACCAAGCAAAGAAAATTCAATCATGCCAGCAGAACTCAGCTACACCAATCACTTTCTATTTCTTTCGAAAGTGAAACGTTCCAAAAGCATAATGACAAAAAAAGTGCATCCATGCCTGGCTAAAAGATAAGATCTTTGTTCGAGTAGGGAAGAAGAAAGACAAACAAGGCCACTGGCCTTGCCAATTTTTATTTTTATTTTTTTTTAAAAAACACATAGATGTTTGCGCTTATTGTTAAAAAGTGTATTTGGCTCCATTGTCCTTCTTGGCGCTTTTGTTTGGAATCCATATCATTGAGAAGAGAGACCATAATTTGGCATAGTGATACGGCAGTTATCGTCACAATGCAATTTATCCAGGGTTAATTCCACCTATAAAAGTGATAATGAACCACGAGAAACAGTAGTATGAAGAAAAGGAGTGTTACTTATCTTTTTATTTCACTGAACAGAATTATAGATATTACAAGGAGACAACAACAACAACACCAGCATCAACAACCAGTTTAGATCCCTCTGCTAGCCAAACATATTACAGGAAGACAGTCCTACATATCAACATAGTATCGGACATGTGAAATGGAAATTTATCTTATAAGTGACAACACATATCTTTTATGCCCCCATGGTACAACTGGCTATGGACTTCCAACATAAAATGGTGCAACAAAGAAAGAAAGAAAGAAAGGTAATTCAGACATCATAGTCGTTGATGCATAAAAATGATGAATCCCTCGCCCCCACTATTGAGGGGAAGAGAAAGGAAAAACGCATATGTGGAAAGCACTTCACATTACATCCCCAAAATCCAAAGAGACAAACAATGCCTTTTACAACTAAATAGAAGTACCATGATTCGGTGTCTGTAAGGGCTGACATCATAATATAACGTGGGTGATCAGATCCAACAATCTGTCAAGGTATACATGCAGAGGGTTCTAACAATAAGCTTAACTTGCTAATAAAGATGATTCATCAAGGGAAGAATCAGAGTCAAATCAGTCACAAGTTTCCTTACGCCACCCCTCGCCCCTTGGATACCTGTTCCAATAAGGGTCGGTTCTTTTCACCGGGAAAATCTGAACGGAATTGAATTGAATTGTTTTTTTTCAACTTGACCTTTGGGCCTTATAACTTGTCCAAAGGCCTTCAATATTGGCTCATTTGCAAGTATTCGTTGAATTCTTTCCAATGCCTCACAATGTGATTCTTTTCAATGCCTCATGTATCATCGTGACTTTATATTGGAACAAAAAATTATTTAAGTGATAAGTTCATCTATGAATTGAAGTGAGCTGAATTAGACTGAATTGAACTGAAGCAAATTGAACTAACCTCAATTAGACTGAACTGAATTAGACTGAGTTAAACTGAACTAAATAGGACGCAACTGAACTAAAAATAAGTTCTAGACAGCCTAAGTAGTAATCAAGACCACCTAATTTCTGTTAAAGATCAAGGAGACCAAAGCGATAACCAATACATGGATGAACTTTAAGTCTTTAACAGATCAATAATCAACTACATAAAGCAGCATGATATTTAAGACCACATGCATTTGATGTTTAAATTGTAAGAGAACCAAGAACTCCCTTTTACAATGTCTAGATTATGGGAAGAAACATGCATAGGAAACAACCCAAGTGAAGAATGGAATGATAAATCATGTGTAGAATACAACTCTCGCCTTTATACAGCCTAAAGTGAAAGGCAAAACATATATGTTACCAGTAGGCCTCATAATGTTTAGTACAAGCCGGTCACAAGTTTGAATTTTTATTTCATTTTTCATTCAATGTAGATGTAATGCAGAAAGACCAACCAGGTATATAATCGACCTGAGTTTGCAAGCACCATAAAGGGATGCATATGTATCCTTTCTTTTTTATTTTAAAGGTTCACCCCATGACCCAAACCCAATAGCAGGTCCACTACACAAGAAATAAATTAAGAATAAGCCCAGCTCAAGTTAGACAGATAGGAAGATTTGACAATCCACTAAAAAAAGAACAAAAATTATATATAAAGACATGTTATCTCGACTCGTAAATCTAGATGTGGTAATACAAAGACCTAGTACTTCACTATGTCTGTAAAAGTCCCAAGAAAGCTTCCCATTAAAGTTGTCAAGAAGTAACTGTCCCTTAGTTATGATTACTAACCACTAAGCAGTACGCAAGACAACAAAAGTATTTAGTACATCTAAAAGTTACCAAAGTATCCACACACGTAATCAAAGCAAAACTAATTGGGCGGTTACAGATCAAAAGACACTATCTGAACAAATAATGTATTTCACAACCATTCCAATGACAATATAACAGGACACATACTTCAATTTTTCTGCATGATGACGAAAAGAGAACACAAACAACCAAGGTAAATCAAGATAGCATAACTATGACTACTAAGTGAAACCGTTTGTGCTTTATCACGTGCAGGATCCCAAGTGTTCTGACTATAACACCTCATCGATGCTACTATCATTTTCTCCATTTAAGATTCATAAGCAACCTTGAAATTCCTTGTCACTTCCCACTAAAATGCACCCTACCAAATTCTGATTCAAACCGAAACTTCAGCAGACAAACAAGATTATTTTAACACTCTGAGGCTCCAGCTCTAATTGCGACTCTGGCACAACATTGACAACTGCAAACATGAGCTACAAAGACACCTCGCTATAATCCAAAGTACCAAAGTCTCTGCCCCCCCCCCCCCAAAATAAAAAGGACTTAAGATACAGTTCTCGGATACCACGGTGCATATTTCATCCTCGTTGACCAGTTGGTTAAAGTAGCAATAAACTGCCAAATTGTCATGATTTTGCAATCAAGAAGCAAAAAAAAAAAACACACCACTAGCCAATTTATCTAGGGTTTCAACAAGATTTCACTTTACTAGACAAGATCACCACTCATTAGCAGAAACTAGGCACCAAAGTGTTCACATTTCCAAGCCTTCACACAATTACCAGGAATGCAAATTTAAATCTTCCAATACCCATCCAGTTACAAAAATTTATAAATAAATAAAAAATAAAAAAAAAAAAAAAGAAAAAAACACAGTCAACTCAAAATAAACAAACAAAAATTAAAAAAGATCAACCAAACAAAACTCGAATCAAACTCAAAAAAAATTAGTAATTAATATGAATACCTTATGATAAAGAGCCTTCCAAGCATTATCATCATTAGCAGCTTTCCTCATTAACGAATTGGTCATCGAAAGCCGACAAAGACTAGGGTAATCCAAATAACTCAACGCGTGAGTGGTAATCTCCGGAACCAACTGTTCCATCATTGACGCACCAGTTTGTTTCTCCGCTGCTGACGTCACCACCAAAGCCGGCATCTCCGTCGTCGCTTGACAACAACAACCGCCGTTCGCCACCACTGGCACCGCCGCACTACAACAATTAGGGCTTAAAACGACACCGTTGCACGAACAATCCCTAATCTTAGACTCAATTGAACGACAGCCGTCCGATTGTGAGGGTTTTGATGAAGAAGAGAAGAATCGGACGGTGAAGAGAGCAGCGAGTAGACAACAGAAGAAAGTAGCGGTTAAAGCTATAATGAAGGGGTGAGATGAAGAGGATGATGAGAGAGAGAGAGGTCCATTTATAAGACATGAAAGCGGAAATGTACATCAAAAACCCTAGCAATGTTTGGTTTTTTGATTTTTGGGGGTTTTGATTTTGGTTTATCTGTTTATGTGAATTGAAGGGGATTTTAGTTAGGAGAGTGATCGAAGATTATTTTTTTTGTTTTTCTCTCTCCTGAAAGTAATCAATGGAGGTTTTTGCAGAGGGTTTGTTTTGGAGCTTCAATGGAATTTTGCAGAGAGAGGAGAGAGAAATTGCTTGTGAGTTTGTGTTGTGTGTAACTGAAAATGGGGGATAGTCGACGGAACTGAGTCACGGGAGGGGTTGGAGTGAAGTTTAGACAAATTTGGGGGTGGCTTTGGTAATTTGATTTCTTGAAACGACTGTGTTTGGAGGTATTATTTCGATGTTGTATTGTTAGGTTTTACTCTATACGACTATAACTAGATATGAAGCCCGTACGATGCACTAGTTGGATTTTAATACTATTTTTTAAAAAATAAGTTGTTAACCACACTTCAAAAAGTAAAAATTAAAAAAAGCTCAGTTGCACCCAAAAAGAATATATGTTAGTAATTTCAATTTATTGTTTCTTTTATTCAGATATTGATTAAATTTTACGTTGATCACTTTTTGGAACTTGTTGTAGCTATTAAAATCCAAATCCATTCAATATTTTTTTTAAATCTGCATTTTTTGGTTTTTATTAATAATCACTTACATGACAACTTAGGTGGGTATCAATTTCTAATTCATGTTTTGAAAAAAATATATATATGAATTTTTACTCTAATTTTCTTCAAACTCTATTCACTTATCCTAATTTTTTTATTTTTTGTTTTAATATAATAAAAAATTCTAATTCTACTACTAACAATATATGTCTAATTATTTAAGGAGCTTTACTTCTTAAATAATGTACTCATGAATATTGCTTATGTGGCTGGCTCCTTTGCAACCTAGGTTTAAAACTTATGGATAAAATGTTCAGTCTAATTATTTTTGGATTAGTTTTATTCTTGAGCAAATCTTGTGTAAGACCAATTTATTACAGTAAAATTTGGTCACTATTTAGAAATGTAGGGGTCACTTATTATGAATCGTGACCTCTGCTTTTACTTAAATGTGACTCTTGTCTCTCCAGAAATTACGAAAAGACCGTTTTAAAAAAAATTTATGTTTATTCTTATGTATATAAAGACATGAATATTTAGCTGAAGTAAACTTTCAATATGATCTTATAAGTTTATTTTATTTTATTCTAAGGTTTCTTTTTTTGGTTCAAATTTTATTCTAAGATTTAGAACCCATACTTGAGGAATATATAAGGAACTTTAAGAAAATTGAACTTATACCCTGAAATTTTTAACCGCACCACTATTTCTAAGTCAATCTTTATTTTTCTTTATCCTGTTTTCTTTTAATGATTTCTTATGTGTTGCCATTTTTTTTTCCTTTTTCTTATTTCATTGTGCGATGCTTTTGTTTTGTAAGGATAGATTATAATTCTCACAAAGTTAGAAAATCAAAGCAGTGAATAAATCAACTACACACATAGGGTGCATTTGTTAGAATTTACCCGGACAGTTCAGTTCAGTAGCGGTCTCGTATCAATTCAGCAATGTTCAGTTCAGTTAAGTGATGCTCAGTTCAGTTCAGTAGTGCTTAGTTCAGAAACATGCATTCATTTTGTCTCAAATAGAAAATGGGGTTCAATTCAGTTTGGTGGTGCCCAATTCAGTCCAGTGGTGTTCATTTCAATTCAATGGTATGGAATTCAGTTCAGTTCATTTCAACTAAATTCAATTTATCCCTAAAGAACACACCTCTATTCATCTATCAAATTTTGTCCCAAAAAATTAGTCTCGGTGTGCGCGTTCTTTAGAGCTGAACTTACCAGAACTGAACTGAACTAGCAACATTGAATTGGACACCACTGAATTAAATTTAACACAACCTAATAGTGAGACAAAAAGTATGTTTCTGAACTTAGCACCACTGAATTAAATTGAACATCACTTAAGGGTGCGTTTATTAGAGCTTACACGGTCCGTTTAGTTCAGTTTAGGGGTCAATTCAGTAATTTCAAATTCAGTTAAATGATGTTCAGTTCAGTTCAGTGGTGTTAAGTTTGGAAACATACTTTTTGTCTCACATATCAAGTTGTGTTCAATTCAGTTCAGTCGTCTCCAGTTCAGTTCAGTAGTGTCCAGTTTAGTGATGTTGAATTCAGTTCAGTTCAGTTTAGTTATGGTAAGTTCAGCTCTAACAAATTCACCCTAAGTGAACTGAAAATCACTGAATTAATATATAAACTGAAAGAACTGATCGTGTAAGATGTAAAAACGCATCCTCGTTCTTGCTAACAATCATGCATATTTTGTTTTTAAAAACCAGAAAATGAGATTAACTATGCTATAAAATGGAAAAGGGTACAGCCACACTATGTGTGGAAAACTATTTTCACACAGGCCAATACGAATGAAGATAAATAAATTATTATTTATAAAAATATATGGAATCTTTTTGAAATAGTTTTAAATTTTGAGAATTTGAAATTTAAAAGGGATAGTTTGAATTTCAAAATATGGTTGTTGAAGGGGATATGAAATACTTTGGAATGTTTTTTTTTTTTTTTTTTTTTTTTACTTCAATGATTTTAGGTGAGCACTAACCAATTCCAATTATTTTTGTATTTTTTTTTTCATGGCATGTTTTTTGATGGCAATACTTCTTTTGTTTTTTGGTGCAAAATTACAATGGTAATGTATTTCTTCATTACAAACGGAACTGCTACTAAACAATCCTTGTAGTAATTTACAAAAACTTCTACTGTAGTAATTGTTAAATTACTTAATGACACCAGTGCACCTTAATTACTAAAATGACCTTCGCGTTAGCTAGGGCGCAGTACAAAGCTAAATGTTGAAGGATTATTACCTTAGGTTTAAGGGAACATAGTGACTATAGCCATGTGGGTCATATCAGTTTAGTCAAAACATGTCTGTCAACACAATCAAATAAATATGATAAAATGGGTGTGTTTTGCATTCTTTAAAGCTGATTTATCTGAATTGAACTAAAATAAACCTGACACGAACATAATTGAACTAACCTGGACACCACTGAACTGAATTATTGGAAGCTATTTGATATGTGAGACAAAAGTTATGTTTCTGAACTGAACACCCCTGAATTGAATTGAACATCCCTGAATTGAACTGGAAATCACTGAACTGACACAAGTTCACCCCTAAACTAAACTGAATTGGCCGTGTAAACTCTAAAAAACACACCCAATGTAAACATTGAGTTGATATGTAATGATCAATTTATACATTTTTCAGTAGTTGGGGCGCAATATTTGGTTCAACAAACATTTCCTGAAGTCAAAAGGAAGTACTCAGATTAACATAGAAAGAAACTAATCCATTTTGTTTGTTCAAAGCCATCAAGAAAGTGTATATTGGTTCATGTGTAGAACCTTAATTAGAAGCAAATCCAAACAATTTTGTAAGGCACCACAAGTATCCATATCCATATTTAAAAAAGATATCATAAAGAAATAAGATTGTCCATTATTACTAAGGAAGAATTGCTTTGGCTAAATAAAGGTGTGACAGTGGGTTACTGTGTTAAAAGCCGGTATATTCTTGATACTCGTTGTTATTAGTTAAGTTTCCTATAAGGTGGACAAAATAAAATACTCATTATTAACTTTCTTAAATATTCTTAAACTTAATATCTCCATTGAGAATTAAAACTGTTAGATCAAGATTAAAGTGGTGTTAAGAAATTCCAAACTGCCGATTTAATTGGTCAAATATCCACGTAATCTTCCATTATTCGTAGATACTATATATAGTAATACATGCTACAAAGTAAGAAATTCTAATACTTTTCATGCAATTGACAAAATCTTGCTCGGCCAAGCCAAAAAAGTGAAGGGATGTGATCTTGAATATTTTCATCTTTTAGGTAGACAAGTCCTTTACTATCAAAAACTGTCTCCTATATATTATGATTATGATTATGAATATTATTGATTGGCGCTCCATTTGCTCCCGTAAAATGCCAATGCATAAAATATATGACAAAATGGGTCCCGTTTTAAAGTGCATTTCGCGCTCTTTTCATTAATGTAAGATATTTGAATTTTTGAATCATAAAACAAAAGTTATACTGCTATTAATGTTTTTAACGTGTGTTTCACGCTCTTTTCATTGATGTAAGATATTTGAATTTTTGAATTATAAAACAAAAGTTATGCTGCTCTTGATGTTTTATTATTTTCAATGATTTACTGCCATAACTTCAATATTCTCTCTTTCCTAACTTCTATTTATGATTTATTATTGTTATTATTTTTAGAAAATGTTCGCTTAGGTGGACGCGTCCAATACTGTCAGAAAATACCTCTAATATATAGATATTATGATGATTATTGCCCGGGACCGGTTTCGATTTGCCACGGTCGGAGATGGAGGAAAATGAATTTGTCCAGCCGGATGTTTGGCATGGAGCATATTTGATGGCATATACCAAGCCACCTAGGGCTGTAAATGAATCAATTTAGTTACCAATCAAAACTCGGTCAAAACTCATTTATTAGTAAACGAACAAGCTCGAACAAAATTTCCGAACTCGTTTAACGAATCGAACTCGTGCTAGACTATGTCCAACTCGTTTATGTTCGCGAACAACTTGTTAATAATTCGTTCAATATTAATAAGATCAATATGTATTTGACAAAAGAGTAAGTCTTGTGTGAGACCAACTCACAAAAAAATGGGGTCACTTTATAGAAATGTATGGGTTACTTATTACAAAGCGGTGATCCTTTTTTCACTAAAAAGTGAGCATTGTCTTATCAAAAGTTACAATAAGACCGTCTCAAATAAGTTTTTTTTGTTGACGGAAAATATATTTAAATTCATATGATCGTGAACGAGCTCGAGTTGAGCTCAACTCGTTTGCCTTATCTAGCTGACACGAGCCAAACTCAAGCTCAAAAAATATTATAGAACTCGAATATCAAAGTTCTTTTGAGCTCGAGCTCGTGAACAAGGTCGAACAGAGCAAAATTTTGCTCGGCTCAACTCGTTTATAACCATAGCCCTTACCTATACCATATTTGACTGGACAATGATTTTACCCTGCTAAGTGTTAAGGGCATGTTTTTTTAAAGTGAAATCTGGATATTGAAAATTGGTGAAAACTGGATAAAACTGGAACAAGATGGAGAAAACTGGAACTTTTAAGTGAAAACCGGAACAATTTGGAAATGACTGGAACAACTGGTGTTTAATATTTTCACAAACAAATCATGTGCCATTAGGGCTCAAAATTTCCCCCTACCTACTGCCCATTTTGTTTTATCTTTAGATCGGGTTTGCAGTTTCCATATATAGCTAATGGAAAATAACCGCTTGCTTGATACTGGATATATTTACTGCAGACTGCAGCGATCAGTTAATAAGAAACATACTTAAGACATAGATTCTTTCGTGAAATAAATATAGCAAAAATAATTTACAAAAAAAAAAGAAAAAAATTCTGATTAAAATGTTGGATGTCTATTACCTAATACTCCGTACAACTCTCCAGGTAGGGGTTGCTTAAATAAAAGCCTAAGAGGGACAAAAAGAACTCTATATTCTATGAACTAGCAGGGAACAAAACCGTGTAAATTCCTTGTCTAAGGATAATCAACAGACAGGAATTCTTCACTAAAACAATGTTATTAGCATTGTGATACTACTACTAAGAAGAATTAACAACCAGCCTCTATTTGTTTGATGACCAATGTCATTTCGCCGAGAAGCTCCAAAAGACAGCCAAAGGCCCTTGGAGACTAGCTTTAGGAATGCTATACACGAGAAGAAGAAACTCACTAACAGAACAGCGAGCTCTTTGTTCTGTAGACTTGCCTGGTCATTCACAACGTTTTCGACATTAGACCTGCAGTAAAAAGGATGGAGGTAATTAAGATGTATGAAAACCAGAATGAACAGAGAAGCATCAAACAAGGAGTGACAACGAAATGGTGGTGATTAAGACAATCGCTTTACAATAAACAAAAGCAATAACAAAAAGACGGTGACCCATACCAGAAGTATAGTACATGGTGATATGACCTTCATGAAAGACAGACATAAACAAAACAGTAGGTAGTGGCTACATGGAAAGAAGATGCAAATGCATAAGGTTACAGACCTAAGCATCTTATTTTCGTTGATCAACGTGTCAACTTGTGATGAGATAACACCTTTCCACAACTCGATATTTTCGATTTGCTTGTCCTATGAGAAGGAAAAAAATTTCATACAATCAGGTGGAATGATAAGACGATAAATGTCTCTTGTTAGAGTACCTAAGAAATATAAACTTATTAAGACATACCGTATTTTCCCTCCATTCAAACAGATCATTTATTTCCTTTCTTTCATTCTCCAGTAGCGAAGTGATTCTTGATATTTCTGCGTTGATCTCAGGGACGACTTCCCCTTGTCTTCGATTAAGTTCTTTAAGATTATCCTCTAATGCCAACAGGTTCAACTCCACTGACCTTACCTTCTGCATTAAGATCTTCAGGACAGTGTCTCCAGGAATTCTGCTATTTGGTTTACTCACTACTGGATCAGGAATCTTGCTTGTGCTGACAGGATTCTTAGTTACATCAACATTTAGCTTCAGCTCATCATCAATATTCTCTATTCCTTTACTGGCAGAATCAGCTCCAACATGAAGTTCACTACCCTTTTTCTCATTACCTGTAACGTTCTCAGGTTTTGCAGATGGCACTACAGTTGTGTTAGGCTCTGATGGTAGTTGATTAGTAGCTGATTTCCCAGAAGTAACCATGAGATCTTCTAGCATCCGCTCAATGGCATCAACACCATAAACTTCCAAGACACTCAATGTACAGTAATGTTCTGATCCATAATGACTAATTAAGCTCAGGTTCAAGTAACTTACCCATTTGGGTTCGGTCAGATTAAAGATCTGAGCATGTTTAGCATTGGCGGCAACAAATTTTCCTAACGAAAACCATGTATCAGTAGGATATGTTAAGCTACCCAACAACTCAAATTCCTTGAAATTTGATGAATAATGCTCAAAATTTGCAATCTTGACAGAATCAACCAAAGTTTCTTCAACAAGCTCAACTACAACAAACTTTCTTGTTACAGAACACGGGTTTATAAGATACCTATCGTGATCCTTTCCCAGAATGTTACTTGCTCCTTTGGATTCCTTATTGTGAGCAACAACCTTTGCACCTTTAGCTGCTGAGGCATAATTGTAAGCTGTTCCATCAGGTTCAAGCCGATGGGTGACATTCACTTGCAGGCTAGAAGAAACCACCTTGCTTTCTTGTGTTGTTATATTTCTGAGTTCATTCAAATTTAAATAGGCAGAATGTGGAGCCTTTCCGTGTGGATGGCTCTCTAGCGTGTTCATGCTTTGATCTATTCGAGAAGGCATTTCACACACCAAGCCCCTGTATCCTAATCCTAAAACATGAAAAACCAGTTCTTCCATCCCATGATGCATAGGAACTAAGCAACAAGAATTTGAAGAATTCAGTCCTTGAACGGCAGAAATATTGATGTTTATGGATATATTGACCTTTAACAACATGCTGTCCGTGAAGTTACCAAGAGATGAATTCCTAGGGCCACCAAGTTTATTGTCGGAAGACATGCTCCTGTAATCGGAGTAGTTACGAGTCTCTGATGAACAAACATTAATCTTCAATCAACAAACAATCATGGAATGCCTCATGTTCAAATCGGATTAACAAGCCATCAAATTTACAAAATCTACATGACTACACCCATTTAAGCAAAATCCCCAAGCAATACTAAACACTGAATCAGCAACCTTATAATAATAATGACACATTATATGGCAAAATACCACCAGTAAGAATGTAAGATCATAAAAACACAAATTTCTATCCCTGAAAACTCATTTCTATACTTCCTTAATTTCTTTCACCTCACCAAAAAGGGAAAAAAAAAAAAAAGAAGGAAAAGGCTAGCCAATGCCATCAAATGAGTAACCATAAACCAACTTCTTTTTTTCTTTTTTTTTTCAAAGTGATGTATTAATTATTAACATAATGACAGGCAATCAAACATTAACAACTACTCAGGCACAAATCTTCCTTTCCCCCCTACAAAATTGGGAAATTGAGAAAATATCATCTGGGTATTGTAGAAAACCCCAATTTCATAAATGGAAAAGTGAAAAAGACAACATTGACAAGTCCAAAATTACAATAACAATATGGTAGGTATGTAAAATAGGAGAGAGAAAGGGAAGATAGAAATTGAAATCGTTTAATTACCTCCATGGCCATCACTGAGACAAACTTCACAGTAAAACAAGAAAACAAGGCACCAAACCAATGAGAGACAAAGCTCATAGAAACTGCTTGTGGTGATGTTGGTGCTTCTTTTTTCGCCATTGTTGATCTTGTAATTGTTATTAATGGTGATATTAATGTTATCTCCTTTGCCATCATTGTTGGTTTTACAAGGAGTACTTCTTTTGGTATCTAAAGTTCCAATATTTCGAGCCTTCTTCATTTCTCATCCGTGAAAAAAATAGAGAGAGAGAGAGAGAGAGAGAGAGAAAGAGAGAGAGACAGAGAGAGAGAAGTTTCTATTCTAGTGAAAGAGGAAGAAAGAAGAAAATTTGTGAAAAGTTGGGGGTATGTTTTTTCAGGAGCTTAAATATCTCGGAGTTCATAGGAAGATTGATGGTCTGCCATTTATGCGAGTAATTTGGAAGTAAGTGGTGTGTAATAACGGCCATCGACATGGAACTGGTGATTTTTGGAGTTTTTGATGACTTAATCAACATGTATGGCTATTAGACGTTATATTTAGATACTTTGATTTTATTTCAGTTATTATTGTTTGGTTGAATTTTTTTTGTAGGAACTATAACTTTTCTTACCTAGAAAATGTTGGGGAAAACTACGGTATTTACCCACAATCACAACAACAGATAATCGGAAAAATAAAGTGCAAGAACCCAAAAAACAACACAAACAATTTTACGTGGAAAACCCCTCTCAATTAGGAGAAAAACCACGGTGCGGCTCTCCACGCACTAAAATATGATCCACTATAATAATCAAGAGTACAAAAGCAACAATCACAAGATCAAACAACAAGTAGACAATCTATCTTTGGTACTAGTACAAATTGACAAACCCTAACTCAATTTGGTACTCCCACAAAACCCAAAGATACACCCACAAATACCTGTCGATGACTGATCCAAATACTCTGATTACCTTCACACGAACAAACCGAATCAACCGTGAACTGGAACAAACCTCTTTGGAGAAATACTCAATTTCTCTCACTCTTTTGTTTTTCTCTCTCCCTCACTGGCTCTCTTCTTTTTTTCTTTTGTTTCGGCCGTTTCCCTTTGTCAATCAAAGGCTTTTCACACACTCCACTTTCTGCCGTTCACATGGCAATTAATATAGCCAAGAGTTCTTGTGAGCCAAGGTAAAAGACTACTAACAAAAGCCCACTCCTTCACCGAAATCAATTCGGTTAACCTTTTTTTCTTTTTCTGCTTTTCCTTTTTTTTTTTTTTTCTTTTGTTTTATTTTATTTTCTTTACAAACTTAAAATAAAATAAAACACAACTAAATATTATTTGGTATTTGGGGCGTTACCTCAACAAATCCTCCCTCGACCCAAATCACCAAATACTTCCACCTTGTCCGAGAAACAGACCTTCTTCTTGGCCTTGCTCCTCCCTACGCAATGACCCTCAACATAGCACAAGTTGTTCTCCGCCTTCTTTCCTTGCACAATCAAAGTAGCACCACGATACACTTTGCACCACCTTCCCGTACCAATGTATCTACACCCTTGCGATGTCAACTCACCCAACGAAATCACGTTAACACGAGCATCGGGTACATACCTCACATTGTGGAAGGTTCTAGTCACACCACCATGGAGCTCAATGCGGATGCTTCCCATCCCTTTGGCCTTCAACTTACCACTCCCCATGTTGATGTCACCATACTCACCATCTTGGCACAAAGTATCAAACATAGCATGGTCTCTACAAATGTGAACCGAAGCGCCGGAGTCCAACACCCAACTCTCTTTGCTTTCCTTCCCCTCATTGTTACTAGCCAAGAACAACTCCTTATTACCATCACAAGACATAATTACATTAGAGGAACCGCTATCATCATCAATTTTGGTCTTACCCATCTTCTCTTGCAGCTGCTTGAAACTCTTCAAATCATCTCTCATCTTTGGGCAACAACTCTGAATATGACCCTTCTCACCACAATAGTAACACTCCACGTTACTAAAGTCTCTCGCGCGCGACTTCGATCTACTTCTCGGGCCACCACCTCTTCTCTCATGATTCCTCCCTCTCTCGGACACCTCCGCAGCTAGTACTCTATCTCCTCCATCACTTGAAGAGATACCATCAACCTGTAACATCATCCGATCATTTTCTCTCAACACTGTCATTGCTTCATCTAGTGTAATCTCTGTCCTCCCTACAAGTAATGTCTGCACAATTGGCCTGTAGGACTTTGGTAGTGAAGCCAACAATAACAATGCCTCCTCTTGATCGGAGATCTTCTCATCTGCATTTCTTAACTGACATACTAGCTGGTTAAAACTGTTAATGTGGTCCTGCAACGCTGTACCTTGCTCCATCTTTAGCTGGTACAACTCATATCTCAAACAAAGCTTGTTAGTCAGTGACTTTGATGCATATACACTCTGGAGCTTATCCAACAACTTCTTTGGATCTGTCTCAGTCAAGTAATTATACTTGATATCCGAAGCCATAGCTAATCTAATAGTACTGACAACTTTCTTCTTCTTCGATGTCCATTGGGCATCGGTCACCCCACTAGGCTTTGTCTCATCTAAAGCCTCATCTAAATTTTGTTGAACCAACAAATCCTCAACCGTACTCTTCCACACAGTAAAATTAATTTTACCATCAAACAAAGGAATATCAAATTTGGGCACACTACCAGACATCTTACTTGCACAAAAATAATTCCTCCTTCAACAAATAGAGTAATTTTCCCACCACCGATCCTACAACCAAAGCTCTGATACCACTTGTTGGGGAAAACTACGATATTTACCCACAATCACAACAACAGATAATCGAAAAAATAAAGTGCAAGAACCCAAAAAACAACACAAACAATTTTACGTGGAAAACCCCTCTCAATTAGGAGAAAAACCACGGTGCGGCTCTCCACGCACTAAAATATGATCCACTATAATAATCAAGAGTACAAAGGCAACAATCACAAGATCAAACAACAAGTAGACAATCTATCTTTGGTACTAGTACAAATTGACAAACCCTAACTCAATTTGGTACTCCCACAAAACCCAAAGATACACCCACAAATACCTGTCGATGACTGATCCAAATACTCTGATTACCTTCACACGAACAAACCGAATCAACCGTGAACTGGAACAAACCTCTTTGGAGAAATACTCAATTTCTCTCACTCTTTTGTTTGTCTCTCTCCCTCACTGGCTCTCTTCTTTTTTTCTTTTGTTTCGGCCGTTTCCCTTTGTCAATCAAAGGCTTTTCACACACTCCACTTTCTGCCGTTCACATGGCAATTAATATAGCCAAGAGTTCTTGTGGGCCAAGGTAAAAGACTACTAACAAAAGCCCACTCCTTCACCGAAATCAATTCGGTTAACCTTTTTTTCTTTTTCTGCTTTTCCTTTTTTTTTTTCTTTCTTTTGTTTTATTTTATTTTCTTTACAAACTTAAAATAAAATAAAACACAACTAAATATTATTTGGTATTTGGAACGTTACCTCAACAAAAAAGTATATAAGAAGAGCACTAAAATATGTATAAGACGTTTTATAAAATTTTACTATACACAATTAAGGAAATCACTCGTGTAATCCGTCTAAATACATGAAACTTTGTCACTTTATCAAAGAAATTGTACTTCCTATTATTAAACAAACAACTTTGACCACTTTCTAGGAAAAATATTTTAAAAGACCACTAAAAATCTAGAACAATTTGTTATCCATTTGTCTATTTCAAGTTTCAACAGAGGAATCTCATTAGACCATTCATTGGTCTCAATTTATAAGTACTTAATCAACATCTTAGCTCCAATTCACCTTAATTATGCAATATACTTCTTCTCACATATTGTCATTCATTCCATTCTGATAGTTATTCCAGTTCAATTAAATTCAGATGTTGAAAATAGACATTGCTTTTAAAAAAAGGAATACGGTGCATTATGATAAGGCCATGCATGGCACCTTTATTGGTGTGCTTAGAGAAGAGAGAGGGTGTGTTTAGGGTGTGCTACACCAATATTTTGGATTCTTAGACACACTCTCAAATAAGCACAGTGCTTATTTAAGCACACTTACTTAGATTAAAAAGGGGCCCACAAAGGGGAGGATGGAAGAATGAGGCGGGGACCGCGTGTGAGACATGAGTGGTATAAAAATCTTGTGGGGTAGATGGGTAGGGCCTTTTAAGCACATCAGGGATAATTGAGTGTGTGCTTATTTGAGGGAGGTGTGCTTAAAAAGTGAGGTGACAACTTCAATAGTGTTTTAAGCAACCTTTGGTAGTGCTACCAATAAGGATGCTCTTGAAGATTGAGCTGATGTTCTCTTCATTGAAATAAGGTATAGAAAACATAAAATGGGGCATGGAAGCCAAAAATGAATTATGTTGTGTGATTATTATGGTTTCCTAAAAATTGATCTAGGATGAACGGATCCTGTACATTGGAATGAAATTCATTTCTTGAGGTAAACTACCGAAGAAAATATGCCTTACAGCCTTGCATATCAAAAGTTTTCAAGATTATACGACAAGAAATTCAAGGCTGATACACAATCTTCTCTCCTATCCCTTGGTTGTCCACTTACAAAATTGTGGAATTCCGTCCTGACGGCAGAATCAACCAGATAAGCTTCAGTTGTCCCGAAAGAACAAAAATACGTGAATCATACCATCAGCGTCCATGAAATCTTCAATCCACTGAATGCATCGTTGGGCTGGTTGATACACACAAGATTTGGACAGACATCACTCATCTACATCACACCATTTCACCATTTGATGCAGTTTCCAAGGCATACTCTAGCTCCTGGCCTTGTCCCTCGCTGAATAAAGGAAGGCTACCAGGGTTCTCCTCTTCCAAAAGAAGGCTTATGGGTGTTTTTGCAGGATATTGGTCGAGGATATAATCGATTTCTATTCCACTAATCTCCTTTTGGTTTAATAGAACCTGAAATGAAATCAATCACAGATCAAAATACAGGCATGGCTACTCCATTAACAGGTTAGCACAGTAGTTCAAGTCGTGGCACATTCTTATCCAGAAACTGTACTGGTTTGGAGCAGTTCCAGGTGTGAAACTACGGATCATCTAATAGAGTACTATCTAGAGAAAACAATTTTTTCCCCTTATATGTGAAGTACAAGAAGTGTGTCCGTACATGCATCCTGGATTTAGATCATATCTTCATCCTGTTTCCAGAATGAGGGATCACCTTGGGGTACAAGGGAGAAAATTATACAGCCTTATATGCTCCAAAGAACCAAGTTAATGTAGTATATAAGCTACTAGTTGCAGTAAGAAACAACACAAATGTCCAAGTAAATATCAACAATACCAGAGGAAACACTTAAGATCATATACTAGATGTGCAACAATGCAAGCCATGACGTGAGATAATATGAAAGAAAAAGGAAGCATATACCTTCACTGTTTTGAGCAAGGCTGCATGGTGCCGCCTCAGCAAAGAAATTGTCTTCTCATACATCTCTCGTAGCAATTCTTCAGTCCTTTCGGCAACTTGATCATCCAAGTTGAAATTTATTGGGGGTTCAATAAGGTCATGGTCATCATACAAGGATCCTTCGAAGTCCAGTCGTGGACCTACATATTTAGATTTCTTCCTCCAGGGAGGTGGTTCTCCATGTATGACCATAGGGTTTTCCATATTCCATCTGGTAGAGGATGCAGGTTATAGATTACGAAAGTTGAAGGCTATCGAAGTTTCAAAATACAATACAATATTTTAGCTGACCAATGAACATACATGGTTATAATTTTCCGGGCAAGCCAGGTTGCATCAGCAAGATAGCTAACTGATGCCTTTGACGTATCACGTCCATAAATAAGTTCCTCAGCAGCCCTCGCACCAAGAAATACCTTTTATAGTAGAGACAGGTTAGCTTAGAAAATTTTCAATCCCATAACAAATATATCATTAAATTAACTAAGCCATCTTGAATTCTAAACCTGAAGACGGTGAAGCAATTGTGGCCGTCTCTCAAACATGTACGACTCATCATCGAGGCGATGAAATATGACTTGGGATAATGTCTGCAAATATAATTAATGCATGTTATTTGTAAGAAATAAAACAAAACACACCCATCAGACAACCTGAAACATAAATGCACGTTATTTGAATTAATCAACAAAGCATACCCATCAGGCCATCAGGGAACTTCAATTGCTTCTTTCACATCTTACTGAAAGAAACTTTGCTAGCAAAAGTCCACCAACTAAAATTTACTTCTTTAACTACCGCCCAGCATCACATTTTATGGAAACACCAAAGGATTGTTGTATTCGAATTGTGTTCTTTTCAACTTATCCTTTCAATAGGACTGACATACTACTATACTAGTAAATAGTCCATGAGAAAAATACTTTTTCAGGCACTAATGAACAAGAGCTCATAAAAAGTATTTCCAAATCATTAAAGACGGAGTTGTTTGAGGTCCCAAGTGAGACATTGGACATTCAGAGATTAGCTTCTGAATCTCATAACCTGCACTCTCCACGACAAAGAATTGATAGCATGGACAGCATTCTCACTGAAGGTGGATAAGGAAGGTAGTAACAAAAGAAAGACAAATGAGTTTCAGAAAGTCACGAAAGAAAACAAAATCACCTCTCCACGTGGATTGATAGACACACGGTCACAACGTTCAACTTTTGCATTCTCAAGTCTTCTAAGCAAATGAGATGTTACGGCAGTTCCAACTTCAGTTGTAGCTCTACGACGTTGGCCTTGGCTCCCCAGCTCTATGCCAACGCGTTTAGGCCCAACTGTCAGTCGATCCACTGCATCATCAATGTCAGACTGCTCAACCTCTTCATGCCCTTTCCTCGCAGCTACCAAAGTAGATTCTTGCAGCAGCTGAGCCAACTTAGCCCCTGTCCATCCTGAATACACAACAAGGATTCTATTAAAATTGAATATGCACAAGATCATAGAATTGCATCAGAACATGAATACCTTTAGTTGTCAAAATATCCTAGTGAAATAATATCGTAAGAAAAAAAAAAAACTAAAGCTTGCCCTCCCAGGCTGTATTTTCTACGGAGGACTTTTTAGTTTTTACCACAATTTTCTCTTCGCTAATGAAAAGGAATAGAAAAGAAAAGAGGGTGGTTCTACTCTAGCAGTCTCCATACGAACATAAAAAACTAACAGATAATAGAGAGCATACTTCAGGGCTACTCAGTAATGTGATTCTTGTAGGGAAATTGCATACCAGGCAAGTCATTTGCATAAGAGGACAGATCAACGGAAGGCGATAACTTCACTTTCCCTCCATGAACTTTA
The DNA here is from genome assembly GCA_038025085.1 of Tetragonia tetragonoides. Taxonomy (NCBI): domain Eukaryota; kingdom Viridiplantae; phylum Streptophyta; class Magnoliopsida; order Caryophyllales; family Aizoaceae; genus Tetragonia; species Tetragonia tetragonoides. Next base: position 38,756,881 of record CM076144.1, on the reverse strand, counting down.
AGAATGTCCAATCTTCCCTTAGCATTGGGAGGTTGTACCCTTATCTACACAATGAGGTCAAAATAAGAAATAAAATGGCAAGATTCTTTTACCATATCAAAATTGAAGAGCTAGAAAGCTAACAGAAAAGACAATAGAAGGCAATTCCGAAAACTCTACTCAGACATGCATTAGTACCCTCAAATTAAGAATGCAATACAGAAACTGGCGGAAAGCGTATAACGAATAGACCTTAAGACAGCTGAAAGACGGAATAATATATATTCTGCTGGTAAATGCTGGTACGAACCTTTCTATCAAAACGACCTGGCCGAAGGAGTGCAGGGTCTAACAAATCCATCCTATTTGTAGCACCAAGAAATATAACACCTTTGCCAGTATCAAACCCATCAAGCTCAATTAAGAGCTGGTTCAAAGTAGTTTCTCTCTCCTGAGTAGCTGCATTGTATAGCTGGTCACTTGATTCGCTGAATATCCCTTGACGCCTGAATATTCACCAGATATGGGAAAACTTCAGATAACATCTCATAATTATATGCATATCAAATATACAAAGAAAAGTGACAAATAAATGTTACCGTGTTGCCAATGCATCAATTTCATCAATGAATATGACTGACGGTTTATTTACCTACACAAAAGAACAGACACATTACTGTCCTAGCATACTGCTTAGTTATTAAAACATAGGACTTCCACCATTTTATGCAATACACGATCTATGGGATTAATCCAGTAGATCAATAAATGGAACTAGTCAATTTGATGCTGAAATGTGTTAAATCAAAGGGATTAATGGAATCTAACCATTTTAATGTTGCTTGCTGCAAGCTATTTGAATATTACTTTTATGTGCTTTGACATGAACTACAAGGCCAGCATCATTTATTACAAGCTTCATGAAGATTTTACAATGTTTGACCTGGCAAATCACATAACAATGAGGCAAAGGTGTAACGTTTACCTTGGCTCTCTTGAATAAATCCCTGATACGAGCAGAACCAACACCAACCAGCACTTCAACAAATTCCGACCCAGCCATTTGGTAAAATGGAACACCAGCCTCACCAGCTATGGCCTTAGCAACCAAAGTCTGGCGGACATGAGATAAATGTTATGACTCTGCGTGTTCCAAGACAAACATCTCACAAACCATTTAATCAAAAAGTTACCTTTCCACAACCAGGTGGCCCTTCCAGAAGAACCCCATGTGGAGGTTTGATCCCCATTTTATCAAACAGGTCTGGATTCTTCAAGTAATTGACTAACTAAGGAAAATACAACATTTAGATGTCAACAACTAAAATCATTCACTTATTAAGATAACAGAAAGGAAAGAAAGTATGAAGAAAGAAGGGGGGGTGGGGGGGACAGAAATTTTTGTCAAGTACAACGAGATAGTTAACATCGGTCTCATTAAACTGTCATTTCACAGTAATATGGCTATGAAATGCAAAAGAAAAAGAAAAGGATATATATAGTTATAAATGACACACGGCCAAGACATCAAAAACAAAAGCAGGTCAAGGGGGAAGCCTGCCATGTACTGAAAAACTGGAAGCTTGCACTAAATCAGAAGTTACTTCAAAGATAGTCAATGACACTGCTCTTGTAAATAATGCTAAAACAGCATCAAGGCATATGACCCAAAGCACCCACATCCAGCCTATTTACTTCATATCTTCACATAACTTCAAGACTTATGACAGACATTCCGACATGAAAGTGGGCATTTGTCACTCCATTTAGGCCCCAAAAACACACGGACTTTCTAAAACATGCACCAGGACGCGTACCCCTCTCAGACACTAACAACCAAGTCTGAGTAAAATGGTATCCTCTAAGGAGTCCCTAGACGATATAATTACAAGTGATCAGCATTTATGAACCAAAATCATATGTAATCAGTACATTAAAAGGAAAAATATATCATAAGACTCTAGACATAGCTTTAAGTTAAATCTTTGGTACCAAGAAACATTAGTAAATTCAAGAAACACGCAACTAGAAGAAAGAAAAAGAATTCTCACCAAGTTATATATTTCACATGAAAATTGAAACTAGAGCCCTATGCTTCAATATGTGACCAAAAACTCATGCAGCACAAGCACGGTATGGCCATTCTAATAGATATGCTCAAGTAGAACTCCTAATAAAAAATGAGATGTGTTACCTCTTTAAGCTCTTCAACTGCTTCTTCAATACCAGCCACATCACCAAAAGTGACTCCAGTTGAACCCTAAGATAATGTTATTAAGTATCCAATAGAACCATCTTCAACTACGTAAAAAAGACATCAAATAAGCTTAACTCAGGGAAGAAGCTTACATCAACACGAGCCTGTGGCTTGGATTGTGAAAAATCAATGCCTTGCCATATATCCTACAGGATACACATCATAATATTAGCACGCACAAGTACCACACCCATGTAACACCAGATTCCCTAATGTTAGTAGTAATCAAATGGACATACCCACTTCCTGAAGTTCTTTGGTCTTCTTGAAAGAGTAAAACGGACAAGGAGAACCATAGTCAAGAGTACCAGCATGATTGGTTTCAGCATCTCAAGACTTGAAGAGACACCACCAAAAGTATAAAATTGAGACAGCTTGGAAAATATCCCTCCATCACTTAAAACATCAACAACATTATCCCAAACTCTCTCCAAGATACCAAATACAATGCCTGAGAAGAGCTTAAGAAAAGGCCTGACTACAGGCCAGACAACGTATACAGTGGCAACAAAGGCAAAACTTGTGACTGCAAAAACAGCTGAAGCAAGGAAGCCTCCAACAACTATCGCAGCAGCTGCCATGACAATAGATATCATCCCAAATTCCACCATTATTCTGCTGGATATGGAGGACGCAACAGGATTCGGATACTCGGGCAATCTCCCGACCCATGACTGCATACAGATACAGGGAACGAATAAGAAGCTTTATGTTTTTGAACAAGTTATAAATTTTCATAGTGCATCATTTGGCCTACTCATTATTTGTTATTTTATTCTTTTATTTTTAGGGAGGGAGGGGGGTAACTGGACTACTTATAAAAAATTTGGGGGTGGGGAGACAAGAGTTTCATGTTTAACGGAGATAAGACACAAGTTCTGCATAGTATCATTTTCAAGGATATATTTCTGTAGCAGATTTATTATGCATGACAACAGAAAAATATGCCCTGCCTAAAGCGCAATATACACTGGGTGTGGTGGTTTTGTGTACACAAAATGATGCATGAGGTGAGACTGGGTAAGGATCAACAGAACTTGATAAAATATTTGGAGAAGGTGATTTGAAGGGTGGTGGAAGTAAATGAAAATCTCCCTCGTCTGGACTACAGGGTATGATGAAAGTAATAGATGGAAGGGCAACAGAAAGTTCATAAATCATAACATTTTGAATATACTTGACCGTGAGAAGATTTAAATCATCCTTCATCCCTCCTCCTTCTCCCTTCTCTTCTCTTCCAAAAGCAAACAAATGGGTAAAAGTATCTTTACAAGACAGCTAAGAGGTAGATGAATGGAACAACACTGATAAGATTGGACAAGGTAATGGATATGAGTTTTCAGGTGAACAGAAATGGATATGTTTGTGATAAATTTTTATAATTGGGCCTTAACAAGTGAGCATACATACAAGACAAGTGAAGTTCCAACCCAAAACCAATTGGCAATGGGTGGAGTAACCCACTTCCTTATATGTATGCTCAAGACCCTTTAATCTTTCCATGTGGGACACAAACCCACTTCAACACCCCACCTCACGCAAAGACCCATCATGGGCTGAAGCGTGGACTAAATAAAGCCTACTATAGGCCAGTCACACGCGCGTGGGCCAATAAGGGGCAACATAAAGCCTGGATAAAACCCGCTCTGATACCATGATAAATTTTTATAATTGGGCCTTAACAAGTGAGCACACATACAAGACAAATGAGGTTCCAACCCAAAACCAATTGGCAATGGGTGGAGTAACCCACTTCCTTATATGTATGCTCAAGACCCTTTAATCTTTCCATATGGGACACAAACCCAATTCAACAGTTTGAGCACGAAGAGTTCAACAAGATACAACAGAGATCATGTAATATGGAATGACAAATAAGAAGAAAGCATATGAAAGTAGGAAGCTCTTAAACAGAATGTATGCAAGTAAAAGACTAACATTCAAGACTTTCAATCATAATACTTGGACCACCAATATTTAGTTGCATAGTTTAGAATCCAAGTTTGGTGTACTTCTTCTTCAAATAGAGGAAACGTCAAAAGCTCATGACTATCTCCAAACCCGATATCCTTTAGAAATCCACCAAATTCACTAGTGGTATGATAGGCAACTCATCTCACTTAACTATGCATCCATTATCACTGTTACAAGTCCTGGAAACTTAACCGACCATCAACTATTTTCAGTTTCAAGCATCAGATATTGTATCTTTTTGCATATGCAAACAATCACCGGCTTATCTCACAAGAATACTGCACCATAAAATACATAAACAATAAGTTACAAGTAAGAACGCAGACACACTTAATTACCCCTCGGCCCACTCCAGGCCAAGATCCTTGATTCTCCGGCAGAATCACACATAAAACTGTAAAGGAATGGAAAAGAATACCGTCATTCGCGTCTCTATTTCGTATTGGGACCCTTTGTACTCCTCCAAAAGCGCCTGAGCTTCATTGCCTCCCACCCTCATTGCCCTGCCAAAATCTACATAACATTACTATAAGCATTCATAACTAACAAATCCAAACTATTAAATTCTGTTAAGCAATCAAAAGCACACCATTTCGTTCGATGCAAACTCTTATCACCCGGAGTTTCTTTCAACTCAACAATGAAATCCCTAAACCCACTACCTGAAACCATCCCACTTTGCTCCTTCAAAGTTAACATCTTAACCTTATCACTCCTCATAAACTTCACAAACTCCTCATAACCCATCTTAGGCAATGCCTCGAAACTGCGATCGAACTCCTCTTCTTCGGACAAATTCGCCCGAAAAACTTGCTCCGGCACATAAAGTTTCCCTCTATATTCCCTCAAAATATCCTTCAAATACACATTACCCTCCAATTTCTCACCTCCACTCTCTTCAGCCACCTCATTTTCTCTCACTTTCCCCTTCAAATTCAACCTCTTTAACACCTCAAGCGGTCCAAAATCAAACCTTTTGTTCTTCAAACTCTCTTTTTCTGTCAAAGTATACACTTCATTCCCAATTTGGAACCTGGGTTCTACTTGGCTAGGGTTTTCCTTCAAAACCCTAGTGACAAAATCATCTGCGTTTGAATTATTTGCACCATTTGTCGATTTGCACACAATTGTGGGTTTCCGACGTGTTAAACTTAAAAGAGCTCCAAGACTTGAACTTTTTGAAGTATTGAATTGTTTCGAATGTTTTTGAATGCGAATTGAGATTATACTTGACCTTTTGCTAATGTTGATGGTTGGAAAGGGTTGATAAACCCTACCCTGTGAAAGAGCTTCCCTTGTGCACATTGTAAGCTGTTAATTTTGCGCAGAGTTCATCTAATTAGTGAATGAGAGAAGCAGATTGCATAGGTTGCATTGAGAAAATTGACCTTCTAGCTCTCTATCTGGTTTTCTCTCTATCACTCTCTCTCTCTCTCTGTGCAAGTGCAATTACATTTGCAGCACAAGCAATGTAAGGGATGACAGGTTTGTTTCGGGTTTATCCAAATCTGGGAAGGGTTTACCAACACGTTCAACTATTGCAAATTTGTTTTCCCTTGTATTTCTTTTCCATGACAGATTACTCCACCAGTCCAGTCCTATACTCCTATCTATTTGTTTAAACTTTAAACACACACAAAAAAAAAAAAAAAAATATCATACCAAAAAAAAAACATACACCCAAAATAATTGTGTACAAGGATCGTACAATAATTTTCGATGAAACAATAGCCACTTTTTAGTGTCATCGGTCACGATTTATTGTAACAAATTAGTCCCAACTTGTAAAGTAGTGAGCATTCCTTTAAGTGATCTTAGTTACACAATACTTAATATAATAATAATAATAATAATATTATTATTATTATTATTATTATTATTATTATTATTATTATTATTATTATTATTATTATTATTATTATTATTATTATTATTATCGTCGTCATTATTATTATCGTCGTCGTCGTCGTTATTATTATTATTATTATTATTATTATTATTATTATTATTATTATTATTATTATTATTATTATTATCATCATCATCTCAAGTAGGAGTGGGAGTGTCGTCATCTTCACTTACCGAACGAGGGTCCTACATTTATGGCGACAATAAGAGAATAATATGTATGTTCGGTATGTTCATATATAAGGATATAATCTTCATGTATCGATCGAAACTCTAAAATGAAAACATATGAATAGAGAGTGTCTATTTATCAATTAAATTGTAGGATCGGTTGGGGAGAAGACGCCCACTAAGAATTCTCTGTCCCACTTTGCGTGTCATCTTCTGTCTCACTCCCTTATATATTCGACACGTCATCTTTTAAGTTTTATTTATTATTAAATTGGGATGCATGACAAAATCACAGACGGTCAAAATGTGGTTGAGACATAGAGTGGTACATATAAGGGGACAGAAAATCCGTGTTGGAAGATGCCTGAGCATGTTGTTATTATAATCGCGCGAAGTGAAAGGAGATCAGCACTCCATGGAGGGATCTTCAAGCACTTGTGAATGGTGCTTTGAGTTCTTTGGTAGCCAACCAACTATAGCAATAATGAGACGCTTGTGAGAGCAACGGTGAAGCATTTGGTGATAAATGGAAATTTTAAATTACAAAGGCACAAACTACACTAGTATTTGTGGGATGTAGATGGCTATATAACATGGATCAAGTTCGATTATGGTCCAGGAGACAGTTTTGGACATTCTCAAGATTGAAGAGAAGGAACTTACCATTTCTTTTCTTGGGCATATTATGACTTATGAGGAATACTTATGAGTTAGTGTCTTTGTTTAATAGGGTGTCATGGAGTCATTTTAGTCATGAACGGAATAAGACCACCCGTTTCATAGCGCACTACTACTTTTTTTTTCCTCAAGAGTTTAGGGGCTACACAGATATATTAGTTAACGATCATTGTAACTGTACTCCAATATTCATTAGATAAGAACCCAATTTTCATTATCAACAAATAATAGGAAATTAGAGTTCGATCGAGTATTTAGTAGGCAACAAATTGGTATGAATCTAAATTCAGTCGAATTTTATTCTAAACAAAAGTTCAATTAGAATGTGGAATTAATAGATTGAATTTTGGATGAGGAATGAAAAACCTATTTTAGTGTAGAAAAGTGGAGGATAGAAGGATGATTGATAGGAGCGAGGAAAAGAAATTTGATGAATCATAAATGATATTTGAAGTATAATGTTGAGTATATCACTAAGGAGAAACACACATAACACTCAATATAAGATTTTAAAGTTTCATAATTTTTCTAAGTAAAATGATGTGAACGTATGAGATCATTCTTAAATTATTATCTCTTGGTCCTATTATTCAATGGGTGTCAAAAAAGTGTTCATCTCATTTGAGGTTTGACAATTTTTTCACAATTAAGATGACCCTACAGAATTTTAATTATTTTTTGAATCATTCAAGTCCGTTTCTCCAATTTTTTTTGTAGTACTTTTGTTGTTGGGTAGTGTGAGTCTTTTACTATTTCCATTAATGTGAGTCTTTACTATTTCCAATGCACATGCTACTAATTTTTTTATTTAAATTCAATTAGGTGCCGCGTGCCAATACCGTATGTTTTGCATTTTTGTTACTCCAAAAAGCCAAAATGATGGTTTTGAATTCAATCCCAATTCTTATTCCAAAATAAAGAAACATTTTAAAAAATCATACTTTATTTAAAACTAAACTCAATAAAGTAAATAACGTGTTTTCAAGAAATCTAAGATTGAGTTGAGACATAACACAATATTAACATCTGAGTCTAACACAAGATTAAGTATTGAATTGAGTAAAGTAATAGTGAAAAAGTTGATGTGGTAGAATTCAAAGTTAAAATTTTAACATCTTAAATGACCTAATACTTCGATTTCTTTGGACCAAACATATCCAACCTAGAATGTATCAAAGTTTTTTTTTAAACTATAAAATGTATATTTAACGATCCATAAAAGTTCACTTTTGTTCAATTGTTATGCTGGAAGAGTTCAATTGTTGAATTCTGTTATTTTTGGGCTAAAGAATTTTTGGAGTTCGGCTTTCATCCTCCCTAAAGCTGTTACTACTGAAATTGACAAGATTTGTCGAGATTTTTTTTCTGGAACAGAGGGCCTGATCGTCATATAATCTTTATGCATTAGAATCGGATTTGCAGACCCAAAGAAAAAGGTGGGCTAAATGTGAGGGATGTTCTGGCTTGGAATAGGTCTCTTTATTTGAGATGAATATGGATTATAGCATGGGGAAAGAAATCTTTATTGCTTGATTGGATTGCTAAGTATCATTTGCAGGGGAGTGATATTTGGCTAGTCAAGCAAAAGCAAGGTGATGCTTGACTTTGGAAAAAATTGTTGCAGATTAGGGATCTTTTTGTTGAGAAATGTGGAGGTCTTAGCAATGCTAAAGTTTAATTGACAAAATGGTGTGTTGCTGGTAAATTCAGAGTACAAAAAGTGTATGAATTATTCAGAGATCATGATATCATATGTAGATGGAGGAGATCTCTTTGGGAAGCTATGAGTGTCCCCAAGCACAGAATTATACTTTGGTTAGCTGCTTATAATAGATTAGCCACCATTGATCAGTTGATGAGTAGAGGCATACAACTTGCAAATCGGTGTATTCTCTGTTGTAAAGCTGTTGAGGACTGCAAACACTTGTTTTTTCAGTGCCCTTTTGCTGCTGAGATATGGCAGCAAGTGTTATCTTGGCTTGGCATCACTAGAAGGGGCTGGTCTCTAAGACGAGAGCTTGATTGGTTTAGATTCAATGTGAAAGGCATCCAGCTGCAGCAAAGAATGAAAAGAGCTGCTCTAGCAGCAACAGTTTACGAGTTATGGTAGGAAAGAAATACAAGGATCTTTAGACAGCATAGTAGATCCTCTGAACAGATTATACTGCAGGTCCAGATCTCTGTCTTGGTTAGAAAACACAAGTATACATCAAAGTGGTTTCAGGTTTTTTGTTTAGCTTCTTGTCTAGTCTTCTCTTGGTTCTACTTTTGTAATCAAACAGCATACTTCTCTGGTATGTTTTCTCTTGTAATTATTTCTCCAAGGGTATCACGTTGATAGCCGTTGGAAGATGGAATAAAGCTAACTATTTTCCAAAAAAAAAAAGTTCACTTTTGTTTGTAATTACTACTACCTCCATAAAATATTTCGTTATCTAGCAAATGAGACAAACATGCCTATAGGTATGAGTTTTGGATTCAAACATGAGATCATAAAAAATGTGAATAAGAAAAGATAACATGAATTAATGTGTGGGTGTCCTTTAACAACAACTACTTGAGAGGGGGAGGGAAAGACGGGTCTGGATCCTCTGCGATACCGCAGAGGATCACTCCCTGCTGTTCCCTTTGTAAATAGGGAGTGTTTAAGGTTTGGAGAGTTTGGGGAGGAGAGAGAAAATGATGAAGAGAGGAACTGCAGATGATCCATGTCCGGAAAAGACTATTGTCAATTGTGGAGTTTATAAGATGAGAGAGATTGAGTTAAGAATGTGACATGGAAAAAGGTAGGGTAACAAACATCTAATGAGGCAGCTTAGCATTGAAGGTGTTCATGAAGACATGCTCATTCTGCTAGGCTGGCTAAAAGCTTTGGGCTTACTTGACATCCACTCACAGCATAGCTGCTGCACCAATCCAACAACAGGTCCAATAATTCAGGCAACATGGTTGGCTATTTGGCTGGCTTGAGATTCAAAATTTCTAATTTGAAAACTTTTACCCTTTTTGGTGAGGACACTGTAAGTAACATCCTTTAATCTGGCTACCTGTCAGAAGTAATTACTACAATGGTGATTGGTGAAGAAAGGCCAAACTTGCAATTAATGGCAAAAGGCCAGATACTTGACTCATATGTCCCTCTTATTTCTCTCATATTCCCCTAATCTTTTACTATTTCAAATTTTACACACACGAATTATATAATAACCTCATCATCATCATCATCATCATCATCATCATCATCATCATCATCATCATCATCATCTTCTTTCCCCATTATTACTCTATTTTCATTATGCAATCAAATCAAACACCCCTTTTCATTTTTTCCCCCATTTTATAAACAATCAAGAAAAAGCCAACGAAAGAAAGCAAAGCATCTATCTTCTCTTCCCCCTTTCCTCCTCCTCCTCCGCCCCCTTATTTTTTTTCTCTCTCTCTATCTCTCTCTCATCATTTCAAAAAACTCAAAAGGCCTATCTTCATCTCTTCTATTATCCAGCCTCTCTGTCTAACAAACCCCACCAAAATTTGACAAAAAAATGGGAACTTTCTAGCTTGTTTTTAATCTGGGTTAAAAACCCATTTCATAGATTGAGTTTTGGTTGCATTTTTGGCTGATGGGTATTTTCTAAAAATTCAATCTTTTGAGTGGATCGAGAAAAGGGTTTGAGAAGAGAAGAAAATGGAGGAAGATAGCATTGAATGTCTGACCAGTTTGACAACTTCTTCTCCAGAGAGATTGTATGAGGTTGAAGTCAATTACCCACCAAATCATCATCATGATAACAATAATCATCATAATCATAATCATCACCATAATAATCAATCTTCAAAATCAAGAAGAAAAGTTGGGTCACCATTGATTTCTTCTTCAGCTAATAGCGTTGTCGAGCTCCTTGAATGCCCTGTTTGTGCTAATGCTATGTACCCACCTATCCATCAGGTTCTTTCTCTCTCTTTATATATCTCATTTTTTATGGTTTTGTTATAATGAAGATGATTATTTGGTTGGGGCATTGTTGTTTTTGGGTGTGGAGGAAAATCAAAATTTTTGAATTGAACATGGGCATTCGTGATTTTGTTGATGGGTTTGATTTGAAAATGAACTTTTTGGAGATTGTGCTGAAAAATTTTGTTTTTTTTTTTGCCCTTTCTTTTTTCGAAGATTCAATTTTCAGAAAGTCAGAATCTTTTTGTGAATGAATGTTGGAAGTAAAGAAAACAACATTGCAATTTGGGGAAAAAAGGAATCAGCAAAAGTGAATATTGCGTTTGATTAATATTTGGAGCACCTTACCGTTACATTGTCCCTAAGCAAGTACCATCCTTTTGTTGGCGTCCTGATACATTTGGGATCTTTAAACGCTGTTTATCTGTTACACTTTTGCAACTTTCCATTCAATTTATATGGTGGATGATTTGTTGCAAAGTCATATAACTTTATAAGAGATGGTTGAGATGTTTAAAACAGATCTCTTCAGTAAACTGTAGCAAATTTCTTGGCCAAGTATTGGGTTTCTGTCTTTCTGATGGTGGTGGAACGAAGCACTCCTCACTGTGCTCAGGTTGGGTTTATAATTGTCAAATGTAACACTGTATACCATCTCAGCATATGCATTTGTCAATCCAAGGCTTTTGAGTTTTAACTTTATAACCATTTGGATTTGGTTATAATCAGGATAATCAGCTGATAAAGTTAGCTATCCTGCAAAGCTGCAACTCTTGATGTGGCTTTCTTCTGTTTACTACTATCTGTTCATTTTCTTATACTGTCGTTCCAACTGATAGCAACTTTTGATAGAACTTTTTCCAGAAAGCAATAATTTACAAATACTACAACTGTTTTCTTCTTGTGAATTGAAAATGAAACAAAGTGAGACGCTTATGTGTGAAATGTATTGGTTAGTGACTTAATGCATTTAGGGTTCTGTTAAGCGTCTTTTATGCTTTCTGTGATTTTACATAAGCCTTGGCAAACCTTGTCTAATTGTATTTTTTCTTCTTGTGTTGCAGTGCCATAACGGACACACACTGTGCTCAGCATGTAAAACAAGGGTTCATAACAGGTGCCCCACCTGTAGACAAGAGCTTGGGGAGATCAGATGTCTGGCATTGGAGAAGGTGGCCGAGTCTCTTGAACTTCCATGCAAATATAGCTCCCATGGTTGCCTGGAGATCTCTCCTTACTATAGCAAACTTAAGCATGAAGCCCTCTGTAGTTATAGACCATTCAGCTGCCCATATGCTGGCTATGAATGCTCTGTTGGTGGGGATATCCCGTTTCTGGTTTCCCACTTGAAGGATGATCATAAAGTGGATATGCATACTGGTTGCACCTTCAATCACCGCTATGTCAAGGCTAATCCTCTCGAAGTTGATAATGCCACCTGGATGCTAACAGTAAGTGATTGCTATCTTTATGTTCTAGAACAGAGGGTACAGGTTGCACTAAGTAGATTTTAGGGGCCTTAAAATTTTCAGCATGCTAAGCAATGGGTTTCATTTTTCGCTGAAGCTGAACTCAGTAATATTTGAGTACCATGTTTTGGTCTATAACTGAAGTCGTATGCTTTGATTCATCTTTATGAGAGTCTAGCACAATTGAAGTCTGTTTTTTTTGTTCGGACTTGTGCACAAGGATGAAGTGTGGGTGGAAATGTGGATACAGATCTGATACTTGGACCTTGCTATTATTTGGAGTTCCATGGGTTTTGGGTCTAATCCAATTTTTCCAGGTGTCACGTTATATCTGGTTGTTGTGCTCGGATGTGGGTACTTAGAGATGGAATTGAGCGTGTGAGTAACATTATTGACGTTAATCCGTTATTCTGCATTTCTGCATGTATTCCTGAATTATTGTTTGAAGTTTAGACTATAGTATGACGATGGATTCTACAATTCGCGTATTGAGAAGGAACTGCATGAAAAGATGTGTCACAATTCTTGTTCTAAATGTCAACTGCTCAAGTTTACTGCATAGGCATGGGTGAAACTTATGCTGTACTAGTTGCAGTAGCCGAAATGATAGAGGTGGGCCACGGGTATGGATCAAAGGGGTCCCTAAAGAATGATTTTAGTTCTTAGATTTTTTGGCCAGGGATTCAGGAATCTAGTCTATCAGCAGCAAGAATTAATGGGATGGGAGATTTGCATTATAATACAAAAATATGCTACTGACAGTGGTATCAGGATATGAGCTATAAATGTATAATCAGCTTAAGAAAATGACTAGTTTGTGTTTTAACCATGTTATGTGACCAATGTGCTGAGGTTCAGTCAGTTCTGACTTCTGATCTCCTCGTGCCTTTCGTGCAGATCTTCCATTGTTTTGGCCAACATTTTTGCCTGCATTTCGAAGCATTCCAGCTTGGGATGGCTCCAGTTTACATGGCATTTCTTCGTTTCATGGGTGACGAGAATGAGGCTCGAAAATTTAGCTACAGCTTAGAAGTGGGTGGATATGGAAGAAAACTGACATGGGAGGGAACACCAAGAAGCATTCGTGATAGCCACCGAAAGGTTAGAGACAGTCATGATGGCCTCATAATACAACGTAAATTAGCACTTTTCTTCTCTGGTGGGGACAGGAAAGAACTAAAGCTGCGGGTTACTGGAAGAATATGGAAGGAACAGAATCTAGAATCTGGGGCATGCATATCAACTCTTTGCAGCTGAAGCCTGAAGGTCTCTTTTGGATATCCTGTTTGTGTTTGCTGATTTTGGTCATATTCACAGCTTTTGCCCTCATTATCTGTTGGGACAAATCATGAAGAAGGCGAGAAACACAGTAGTTTCGAGATGTTGTATAATGCCATCAAAGGTTTATTCACCCTTCTGTGTCATTTGTGCTGCGCCATTTTCATTACCACTGTCACTGTGCCCTTCTACCTAGCTATATGCATAATGTACCAACAGGCACGGCCAGGTTGGTGTAGAAGATTAAGGTTTATGAACCAGCTGAACAGACAAGAGATAAAGGAAAAAGAGATTTGACATTTGTTCACAAAACACCCACCATTTGTTTTGTAAATCCGTGAAATTTCATGTGCCTAAGAGGAAAGACTCAAATTGTATCAAAATGAATTGATAGTTGCCGGTCCGTTTCTTTGTTAGGCATATGAAATGGGCATCTCTACCAATTATTTTGGCAGCTATTTGGGGAGCTGCTTATCCTGAGATTACTGTATAAGCCATATCCTTCTTATGCGAAATGAAATTATTTTGAACATCTCTTCCTGTTCTTATCCTCACCACTTTCCACAGCTCAATTTTGTTTAGCATCTGGAGATCTTAAATTAAAGTCACAGTAGTTAATTACGACACTCGTCACGATATCTACAGGGCACTTAAATCTTGAATTCTTGACAATGTGATTCCAAAAGTTGATTAGCTACCGGGGGAGGTAGTAATTAGTAAGTTAAGCAACATCTCCAATAAATGAGAATGATAACTTTTTAGAAAGTTCTATCTTCCCATATTTTATTTTTTATCAAACAAACAACTGCAATTTGTTACAAGAACAGGTCCCTGCGTTATAATCCCTCCAATACACAAAACATACATTTTTTTTCCTTTCTATTTTGATCTTTCTGAGGTATTGGAGGTCCGGAGTGAAGGAGAGGATCTCATTTCACTCAAATAGATAGGAACTCAACTAAACAAAAGTCTGGAAAATTTCATAGAGGATCTTTACAGATACAAAATTTACATCTTCCATAATGTATGTGCTTGATTACAGCTTCATCGATTAGCTATGACTCATTTGCTTGGTTAATATTGTTCTATGTACAAGATGTCAACATCAGAACTTATAAAATGGGGTTCAAGAAATTGAATTGACAATCACTTATGTTCCTTGTGCTTTGCCGTCTCAACATATTGTTCAGCAAGCTTCTTCACTTTCTCACCTTCTTTGATGAGGAAATTTGCATTTTTTGCTTTCGTGTGATATTTCATCACTTTATCAGTTGTTCTCGCCACGGCCCATCTATACTGCTCCACTGTGATCACACCACTCTTGCAGAGCGGTCTGATGTGCTCTTTAATATAAGCTTCCACCTATGGCCAAAACATTTGGTTTAATTGTGAGCATAGGTTGCAGTTCCTTTCCACAGCCATGGTAGATGGGGGGTCATAATATACGAAACGTTTAATCTAACGAGCGAATTGGAACTGCATAGGATGCAAAAGCTGACAGACAGATAAAGTTAATACCTTTTTAAGAACGGAGTCAGCATGCTCACCCTTCTTGTCAACCTTGGGATTGCTATCTTTCTCTTTATGGGTGTTTTCAGCAGCTTGACAAGAGCTTGGAGATTTTCCTCCAACAGCAATGCCATGATGAGAATCGGAAATCAAGCTGTTCTCTTGAGAATTCTTAACCTCTAGATTATTCTCAGATGGAACCAAGTCAGGAAACTTTTTGACTAGTGGCTCTTTGTCTGGACCATATAGTTCTTCACATTCTGCAAGGGAAAGCTCTTCACCTTCGCCATCCATTAAGGGGTCTGCTGGAATTATCACAGATTCCTTACCATCTAAGCCTGAGCTTCCACTGCCAGAATCATTGCATGTTTCAAGCAAGCTGGATGTGGTCAAAACTATGCCTGTCTTTGGTGCCTCGTGTTCTTTAGTGTCTGGAGAATTATCTGTTTTATTTAAACAGAGTGTGGAAAAAACCACCTTCACTTTTGACTCTCCTTCTGCTGCCTGTAGCTTTGAGGTCTTGATTGCACTAACATCGATGCCATAATCCGTATCCAACTCATACTCGAAGTCCCCATATATATCTAGATCTGGATTAGAATCCATTTCAAATATATCCCCAGTGCCTTCCTCTTCAACCTCTGATTCAGAATCTTCAACATTGTGATGCGGACTACTTGGAGGAGAATCAGACAAAAGGCCAGCAGTTCTCAGAGCTGCCTCAGCTTCAGAATCAAGAGACGGCATAGAACATTGCACACCTTCAGTGGATACAGGTAATGGACTGGAACTGGAAGGAGTAGGTTCAACAGGAGCAGAGCTATCACAGTTTATATGATGTCGTATTTCCTGTGAACAAAGATTCAAATAGACAACCTTGCTGTTTGACTTATCTGCGACCTGCTTTTCAATATTGATAGCATCTGCAACAGCCAGCTCTGTTGCAGCGCTTTTACCTATAGATGACAGATTTGCCATCTTGAGGAAGTGTTCTGTCAAGCGGTATAGTTGTGCCTGTAAATCAAATCTTTGAGTTAGTCAACGAGAGTGGCCACACATACATAACACTGGTCAAATAAGCAAAGCATATTCACAAAGGCACATCTGGGAACACATCTGCACAAAAGAACATTTGCACAGATGCGAAACCAAACAGGTGTGGAACAAAGTTCCCTGCTACCACTAATCAACACGCTGAGTTCAAATTGTGAAAGAATGCTATGTGATTCGTTAAGGTAAGAGAAAAATTGCAGTAATAAGATAGTAAAGATAATTACAACCCATGAGAACAAGTCCTCAATAATAAACAGCTAATTATATATCACCCAATGACGTTAAACATTAGTAAGGGGCACTCCCTTAAAAGCCCCAGCGCTTTGGCCCTAACGACGCCAAATACACCACACGATCCCAAAAAACTGTGGTTTTTCGTCCCTTTCGAATTCGAAGAGCTGCAATCCAGCCAAAGGCGGCACAACCTTCATTAATATTTTCACATTGTTGCAACGGTACTTTTGGGAACAGTTTTCTAGGTGTAAGCTGCCTGCCCACAGCTGGATCTTTCCAAAGGTAGGGCCTAGGGAGGTCAAATGTAAGCAGCCTTACCTCTAACTAGTAGTATCCATAACAGTACTAAAGACAGTAGCATTAGCCGTGAATCGTAATGATAATAGTAGGCAGTAGTGCCTACAGAATAACAATAATGACTAATGAGTGTAATTGGTAACAGTAGTAACATAAATTAGTGAAAATAAACAAAAGTCATAATACAAAATTGACAGTAATAGTACCAGGAAGAATACCAGAAACTAATAGTATTAAATAGCTAATGGCTAAATAAGAACTCAAGTAGAAAGAGTAGCCAAAGGTCATGATAGGAAAACTTAGGAAGCACCAGGAGAAGAAGGCAGCAAACAAATACTACAAGTGACGAGAGAGGCTAAAAGAAACACAAGGATACGTTTTTTTTTTTGATAGGGAAACACAAGGATACTTCAATGGTTCTTGACTACACCTAGGTATAGCCAACTTGCCTACACCCACACAAGGATACTTCAATGGCTCTTGACTACACCTAGGTATAGCCAACTTGCCAACACCTAGGTATAGCCAACTTGCCTACACCTAGGTATAGCCAACTTGCCTATTTTTTTAAAATTCTAATTTTTTTCAAAATGTAGTCCAATTCATTATTACTAACACACTACTTCATTGTAATAAACCCACTACATTGTGGGTGTAGCCAAATTGGCTACTCATAGGAGTAGCCACGAAATTGCCAGGATACTTAAATGACTATTAAGCATGAAAACTAGATTGAGGACTCCTATCTAGTGTGCGCAGCAAAGATTCTAGAGGGAAACAGGTCTTACTAAGGGCCATGTCGACGGCGAGATTAAGTTAACAGATGAAGAACCCCCCTCCCCCAGTTTCTTCTTCAGCCTTCTTCTTCTCAATGAACCCTGTTTCTGATCCTCTAGCTAGACCACTTCTGTTAGTTATCGATATTATTCCACGAAGTCTTTGGTAAAAAACCTACCCTGTGAAACGATTTCCCTGTCTTTTTTGAAAATTGCATGTTATGTGGAACAAATGGTGTTGGTATGAATCTAAGCGCAATTTGAATAAGAGAAAGATTCCAGAACTGTTCAAGGTAGACATGCAAGTGGCCACAATACAGGAAGATAAATGTTTGGTGGTAGTAAGTAATCAGTGCGCCAATCATTTTGTCGTTTGTTAGTTGCACGCACCCTAAGGCAACAGCAAGAACTTCTCAAAAATAACAGACAATCTAACCAAATTTCTAGCCCTTAATCTTCACATGATGAGATAACAGTCAGAACACCAACTAGCATATCTAATACAGCAGCAATGAATCACAATCAGATCACCAACCTCCTTTCTAACTGACTAATGCAAAATAATAGTTTATGACTAATTTATACTCCTAGATCCAACTTAAATGCTTTGCATTCTATTTCAGTGTTTTGTACTGCTCTACTTTAATAATCCAGTTTCTTCTAACAATAGATATAAATTAGTTTTGTTCACAGTTTTGTCATTCCTTTCCTCTTACAAGGAAAATGATTAAAAAGGAACTCAGTTAGAAGTGGGACGGATAGAGTTAGAAATAGAGACCACAACAGCTCTAACGCTTGAAAACTAAAGCATCAGTAGAGCTCACTTGACCATTTAGTGTTTTTTTTTTTTTTTTGATAAAGAGTAAGTTAAGAGGAGTTTGTACCAAATGTACAGTGGAAGGGGACAAGGTATCCTCTATAAACAGACTTTCTATAATCCCGTTGAACCTCGGAAATAGTGTAGTTCCTATATGCTCCCTAGCCCATAAAGAAGCTAGGTAAGTGACCTTAACCCAAAGCATCTTAAGCAAAACAAAAACTCCACTGACGCCCGTGCATTCCTCAGAGCCAAATGCACCATAGAAGTGCTAGGCAACTGTTGCACCATAAAAGTTCTAGGCAAGTATCGCACCACAGCAATTTCTTCTCCTTCCCCCTCCCAACACCCCCAGATTGTATCTGCAAATAGGCTGAAACACTACATGGACAAACCCACAGTTCACCAAATAAACCAAACTTTGTGTACAATAGGCTCCGGGCTACATCACACCAAAGGAAATGGTGAGCTGACGTCTCATTACTAGCCACATGAAGCAAATATCGGGCAATATCTTTGTCCCGTGGCGCCTCCTCTGGCGTAGGTCATTTATGTAAACCCTATCCAGCGCCAAAGCTCACATGACCATTCATTGCACTGTCTCAGTACTTAAATAGGCCTAAGCCTTTATTAGATTGATGATGCATGACACACTGTATGAAAGCAGGATACTAAAATAGAGAACTGCGCTGGGCATTCTATACGACAGTAAAATACCACTAAAATTGAAAGGTAAATTCACAACCATTAGGCCAGCCATGCTATATGGAGCAGACTGCTGGCCTATAAAGCAGGTCCATGTGCAAAACTTGCAGGTGGGAGAGATGAGGATGCTTTGTTAGATGTGCACCTTACAAGATTAGATAAGATTAGGAATAACAGGGTAAGATGGGGGTGTGTTGACATTGAGGGTAAGATGCGAGAGACGAGGCTCGGGTATTTTGGGCATGTTAGGAGGAGACACCAAATGCTCCAGTACGGAGGTGCGAGCAAGAGAAGAAGAGGGCGCCCAAAGAAGAGTTGGGGAGATGTAATCAGGAAAAATATGACCCGCCTAGAGCTTAGCAATGACATGACTCTTGATAGAATTTTTGCTGTAGCAGGATTGATGTAGTAGATGCTAGATAGATGAGTGCTTTGCATTTCGTAGAACTTGTGCCGATGGCTTTTTCTTTTAATGTGTGTAGATATCTTCATCTTTATAGAGTTCTTACAGTAACCACAGTTTATTTACTTGCGGTTGTGCACCTCCTTTTTAGTGTAATTATTCTCGTAATCAATTTATTGATTTTTTTTTTCTTTACATGCATTCCACCTCTCATTCATTGGATTTTTCATTCATCCAAAATACCTTAAACACTGTTTTAACAGTTTTTAAATTACCCAAATGTTCTTTTGCGGGTTTAAAGGGAACAGCCTCTCTACTGTGCCACTTGCCAGGCCAACGGGTAAGGTTGCGTGCATCTTGACCTCCTCAAACCCTGGCATCGGCCCCCTTGCAGGATACTTACTAGTTGTTTTTGTTGTTGTTAAAATTTACGGTGTTATCCTCACCAGATTTAGTGAGTTGACTTACAAAGACAAGCCATGTTATAACTTTGATGACATTAGGTTTTAGATCCCTTGAAAATTCAGAATTGGATTTATGCTCTCTTTGTGCAGTAAGCTAAATCAAGCAATGCCAAGATCAACCTATTCATTCCAATGTCCTATGTTGCAGCTACAAACCAAAATGGCAGCAATCATGACAAAATCACCTGGGTATCATCATAACCCACATACCTGTTGTGAAGGCAAAGTGAAAAATAGTCAACACTCATAGGTATCCAATACTGGCATAGCACATACCTGCCTGACAGAAGCAGGAATTTTATTGTGACGAACTGGTGCTAGTTTGGGCCTCATATCAGTTGGTAGTTCAGCCTGCTCATTCCACATAACAAAAGAAGTTTATGGTCATCAATAACAACATACATCAAGTGCCCAACAGATCATAGATTTAAAAAATCCCTCTAAACGACAATCTCACATACCAACAAAGGATAATTGCCTTTGAATACTGCATTGTCCTGTTTCTGAGGACTTGAACTTGTACTGTTGGAAGCTGCTTTTCTTGCAAGAACCTCTAAAGCCCATTTCCTTTTATCAATCTTGGCACCATCGGTTGTACTTTTACCAGTTATCTTCGTTTTGGAAGATGACTCGTCAGGTTGTCTATCTGAGTTTAGTTTTCCAGAAACAACTCCATTTTTTATGCGAGTACAACTACTCTTATTGTTCTTGTCAGTAGCAGAAGTATTTCCTTGTGTATGAATCTCATGGCTGTCTGGTGATTTAACAGTACATTTAGGCTGACATGCTTCAATATCCTGCTCGTCTGAAGAAACCTCTTCATTCTTTTTGGAAACAGCAGCAGCTTTCAGAACTGAAAGAGGCTTGATGTCATCCTTTCGAGGGAAAACGGAAGCATCAGCTAAATACAACCTTGATAGAATGGGAGCTTGGACCTCTTCCTCAGAATTTTGTACCACCTTTTTGGTATCTGGTCTCTTTCTAAGGAGAGTTAGAACAGACCTTAGAGTGTCAATTTTTTCAGCTTTACTAGTTGTCAAGCAGCGATGTTTCCAAAATTCAACTTGACAATCACGATCCCATGCACGTCTCCGTTTTCCATTGGACGTAGCATAAATTTTCTTAGTGAGATTCTCTCTGGTTTTGCTCTTCTCCAATAGTAAATTCTTTGCTTTCGTAGGTGCTTTCTGAACTGGTACGGCAGTAGAGCCTGCAACCGCTGCCCTGAAAGCCTGAAGCAGATTGGGATCAAAAATGTTTTGCCCAATTCCATCAGAGGGCTTGTTGCGCACAGCTTCCCTAATTTCCTTTCTTAGCTTCTGAACTACATCAGCTGACTCTTGGTCATCACCAGGTCTCATGATTTTTTTCATTCTTAGCCCAGCAGTGCCCTTTTGCCCCTTAGCACATTTATCAACCTCTTTTAGGCGTATACGCCTATTACCATTTTTGGGTTCTGTCCCCCGAACTATACTCATTATGTCAGTGGACGTCTTACTTGCTGGTACATTACCCACCAAATCTGGAGAGCTCGCCATTAGACTGTTGGTCTTTTGAGAGCCATCTGAAGCAGGGATATGTGCTTGGTCATTCAAAGATGTCCTTTTGTTGCCTCGTTGAGCTTTAACTTTCTTGGAAGAAGGTCGACTCCCAAGCCTAACTTCTTCATGCACATCCTCATCATTGGTAAGAAAACTGTATTCCAGGAAAGAAAAATGAAGCATACATTAAGATGGCTCCATTTTATTTATGTATTGATAATTATTAAGATAGCTCAGTCTATTGTCATCACTACTGTACTGGCCCGTTTATGGTATATAGGGTAAGGCTTACATAAGTCTCCAATTTAACTCCCTTGTCCACATCTAAATCTCATTTCCTTCGCAAGGTTTATCTAGATTGTAAGCATACGATTATTACCCAATCACTCATTTGACTCTCCATCCTGTATATGACACGAACCGACCCCCAAATAGACAGGAGACAAAATAGTAGTCAGAAATGAGGGATAGTGAATCCATTTCCTAAACTAATGCTAGAAACATGGAGCCACTATGAATCATCCCCTTGACTCTTGAGATGACTGTGCCTGCTGAGAACTTTTTTAGAAACTCTTACCACAAAAGATCTCAAATATATATGAGCAGTTGAGACAGACAACCTACACCTATGCCCCTGATGCTGATAGAATGTAACCAGGGAGGCCAGGGGCGAACCACAAAAGTGGGGTGGAGTTTGCTGAGTGATTGGGCATAAGAACAGATCAAGATGATGCCCATACACCCTACCAGAAGGGTAAGCTTTCAGGTCGCCACCCTACCAATCACTAACAAGTTCGAATCCACCACGTCCATGTTATCACCCAATAAAGAAGGATTTCATAATTACAACAAACACAATACAGACACCCAATCCAAGATAAACAACCAAAGAAAGGGAACGGCTGGCTTTGATCACATCAGCACTGCACCAGTGCTTCCAAAGAGTATTCCACCCAAGCAGGGTAGGAGGGTTGGTTGTACGCAGCCTTTCCCCTTTGAAAACATAGAGAATTTAATCACATGGAACACCGAATAAGCAGTGACGATGGAGTTGTGTAAAATAAGATCAAGATGAGGCTTAACCACAATGCAAGCAAGGAATATATGGAACTTCTCCGACAATGTCCCCAAAAGATATCGCTAACTAAATATGTAGTTGAAAACCAAGAGACCAGAGACAGATAGCAATGATAATTCAACAAGGAGACACTAAAAATGAACCAAACTTAGGCCCAAACAAAATCTTCAGTTAAGAAATACCAACTGTCATGGCCAATAAACACAAAAGATGAGTAGATTTCATTTCTCCGACATGCAAACTCAAGAAGCGAAACTTCACTAGCCCATGTAGTGTAGCAACCTCCTGAAGCAGTCCTTTGGGCTTACCTCATCGTCTATACGAACCATAATCTGACCCTGGCTGACAAATTAGCTAACAGATAATTTAATGAGGGGGGTCAAGGTTGTTGCCCTTGTTGCAAGCCAGAAGAAAGAGAGGAGACAAGTTTCTTTACTCTCACGGAGAAGAGACAAAGCAGCCCTAGAAACAACAATAAAATGGGGCTAGAGGATGTAAATTAATAGGAAGAAAGAAGGAATTAGAGCTAGTTTGGACCAAATTTTGAGAGAGATAAGTCTATATGGTGGATGTAGTGTTTCTCTACCTGACTAATGAATATATGATAATGGTATATGAATAAATATATGTGGTCTTCACATGATAAATGAATATATGAATAATTGAATATGCACGTTTACTGGTTCTTCCTGGACTACAAGGTCAATATATGACCAAGTAAATCTATAATCAAAATTCAACTCAAAGATGTTAAAGAGTGAATATAAAAATTAACAAATTTATTTCACAGCTGCAATATCTTAGTTAAATAATCAAATTTTAACATGCATAACACTGAGACAATATATGCTTATCCATGTGCCTTATATACCTCACACAAATGCTCACACATTATTAGATGTTTCAAACAATATGGGACATCCTGCATGTCCCTTCACACATTGCAGACCCTATAGACATGCACATATAGATAGTTACAGAATATATTCATAAGAGGATTAGAAAAGAGTGATTAAGGAGTGTTAAAATGAACAGTGATGCTACCACTCATAAATTAAGAAAAAAGCATTATACTCCTTTCCAAAGAAAAAAACATTGGGTTCTACAACAATGGGGGAAGGTGAAATGTGAATCAACCCCTACGCGACGGAGTCAACTAGGCTTGCACTCTCATTGCGAAATGAACCAGAGAAGTTTCTTGAAAACTATTAGCAGACTAAAAAATATGATATGACAAATTAATAAGCAGCATTTAAACAAACTATATATTAAGTTGTTGCTTTTAGAGCATCTCCAATGCTACAATCCCTTATTTGGGTTTTTAGGTGTGCCACATCATAAATGCAAAAATACTCCTTTATAAACCTCTTCTTCCAAATGTTACAAACCTTCAAAGACCTCCAATTGAGGGGCCCAATATAGAAAAAGAACATGCTACAAACCTGGTTTGTCTAGACAAACCGCTTTGTAAAAACTACAGCTTTTTAGGTTTGTCACTGTGGGGTAAAGGTTTATTGGGAAGGTTTTTCATCTCACAAACCTCTCCAAATACCTTGCATTGGAGATGCTTTAAGCCTCTAACCAATGCTAGTATGATTTGCAGAAAAGGTGGACACTACAGAGTGTCCCAACAAACAAAGGAGGTGAAAGAAGAGTAGTTGATGGCTTCCTGGTCGCAAAACACGATGTATGATTCAGGATACAAGTGCCAAATGCTTGAAAGATGTTTTTTTAGGTAGTTATATGATTAGTGCCACAGAAAGCTAACTACTACTAGGACACAAATCCATATGCACAGGAACTAACAGAAGCCAGAGCTGCAAGAATAATCCATTCTGCGGCCATTCCAGATCCAAAGTGCCCAAAAGTCCATCAATCCAAGTAAACCCAGTTGTGGAATAATTTCCTCTTTCAACACACTTCAGCCGTTCAGCGCCATGGATTAAAGATAAATGTCCGATAGAAGTGTGTTAAGCTCATTTGATAACTTCTTTATATGCTGTTATGTATATGAATCCCCTACTGGGGGGGGGGGGGGGGTTCATTCCCCCCACCCCTTCTGTCCCACAATTCTGGACCATCATGAGTGACTCTCCCAGTCCCCAGTTTCCTTCCAATTAATTCATTGCCACCATAGAGGACCTGACATAATGAATGCACGTGCTCTGTATTTGGAGTCAAGGTGATAAATTTACCTAGCTCTGCAACATCATTTAACCCTTCAGAGACAGTACTCCTAGAACTCTGTCAGAGTGAAGTCATACAATATTTTGGGTCAACAGAAACACCAAAAAAAATCACGCTCTCAGTCAAAGGAAACAGTTGGGAGGAAATTACCAAAACGATACAGAAAATAATACCTGTAGTCAGCGCGCTTCCGCTTTTCACCAAGTTTTGGAGAAACAGCAGCTTCTATTTCTTCCGCACTCACATCTGTGGATATATTTTTGTCAATAGCATCACCTAGGCACTCATATCCAGTAACTAGTATCTTAGTTTTATCATCTTCTGTAGCATCAAACATAACAAAATAAATCAATGATGCGAACATTGTGTAGAGACGATGAAATAGGGGGTTAACATACTAAAAATACAATAAATCAATAATATTTACCTGCAATGGTAGCAGCTAATGATGATCCTCTGTCAATACATATTCTTGAATCAATTTCAATTGGCTCACTTTTAACAATGGATTCATAAAGTTTTGCAAAAGGAACAGTTGACTTGGGCTGGTTAGACTTAATCCCTTGATCCAATGAATTACTCAATTCAGATGAACAAGAATCAGGGCCCAACATTGATTGCTCAATTTTAAGGTGGTTGGTGATTTCTTGAGGTGATGATAGGCAATTCACAGTTGAATCTTCAGAAACATGTTCAGCACCAACCCTTGAGACAACCAAAGCTGTTTCTCCAGCATCAGCAACAGATACAGACACCTTCCCAGAAAATGTATGAACCAGACAGTGCCGATCAGCAGTTTCTGAATCTATTTGATCATGAATCCTATATGCTTCTTTGAAATCTGACTTTTGTTGCGCTTCATTAGCCAGACATCTGCATTAAGATTTTAAGATGATAAAAGATTCGGCATAAAAAACAATTATACACTGCAAAATTCTTTAACAAATTATGTTCCCACGACAGCATCAAATACCTAATGCACATAACTTGGAAGACAGATAGTGCAGATGCACATGCACCACCTAAGAATGTTCCAATCAACAATGATTAAAGCATACCACTAGGAACACATGGATACTACAAATACATCCACGTCAGCAAACCAGGGGTCAATTTGTTTAACTCCTTCCATTGGTAATATTGAAGAATGTCTCTAGAATATTGCCAGGACACCTGGCGGTCTAGCACACTAATACTGAGAAACCTTATCAGGGATGTCAACAACCCTTGAGTTACTAGATTTGCATACTTGTGTAAGAAAACACAAAATTGCAGATTGTTGCCAGAACAAGAAAATACCAATGACAGCATAACAGAGCACATGTACAACAACAGCAACAGCAACAACAACAACCCAGTATATCCCATTCCCACCGAGCGGGGTATGGGGAGGTCCAGATGTAAGCAGCCTTACCCCTAGCTAGTCGCCTAGCATAGAGGCTGTTTCCGAAACAGTAGCACGTATGAAAATGGTTATAAGTAGACGCATTAAGCTGATATAAACACCAAACATCACCTCAATACATAATAGAAAAAGATAAATCAAGACAACCAGAAGAAAAGGCATTTCAGAATTACCTAGGACATAACCATGAATCAACATCTGCACCTTCCGGGTCAAATCCGACACAAAAGGCGTGATACCTGTCACCACACAAGCCAACACACTATTAGCACAAATTTGAACTCCTTGCTGCAGCTGACAGGTAGGAAGATTACAATAGATTCCAACATGCTAACAGCATATAAGTAGCTTATAACAGTCCTAGACTATCCCAAGACATTCCGACGAAATAGGCACCAAACATATTCTCTGTAATTTTTCAATCAGCCTAACTTTAGGAAAGATACCACATACCAGCACAAATTGAGAGAGACAAATGAGAGTACACCAATACCATTCTACACCCATTTTAACATCCTTACTTAAATTTTATTTTTTCCAGTTTCCATCAACAGGTGTCAAAGAGTGGATGTATGATACAAGCTACTTCATGCATGGACAATTGGACATACAGATGTTTTTAGACAAGATACAGCAAATGAGAAAGCTGCTCCACAAGAAAAGTACAAAGGGTGAGCAGGGCCATTTGGTTCAGGTTGGCAAGCTAGAGAGAATTGAAACCCCCAACAGATGAATAAGTTTAATGATTTTTTTAATAAATTTCTACCATTAACGAGAATGCCTCGGGAAAGACAACCACTAAGAACTAGAAACATAGCAAAATGTACAAGATGATACTCATCACTCAATAGCACAGATCAATTGATAGTTGACAGATTAATAAGCATCAGAGGTCAAGATGTCAATTTTACCAGATATCACATGAATCACAAGCAATTGATGTATCAAGGGTCAAGTTTTCTTCAAAAGTCACTGACCCACTGCGGATTTTGCAGCCATCTCCATCCAAGCACGTAACTGCCTACAATGGTGGGCAAATGAATCAGATAGGTGATGGAACAGGGATTTTGCCAGTTTCTCCAGGAGATATAGAATACCAAAGCATGTCTAGGGTATAGTAGCTCATACAAAACGTAAAACAAAGGTTCAAGAGATGGCCAGGACATACAGGGAAGACCAAATACAGTCAAAGCATCGCTCACCAGAAACAATGGAGGTTCTACATCAAATCAATGATCAATATTTTTATTACAGAACTGTTTGGAAACTAAAGAGCGGATATGTCAGCGAGAAGAGGAACCTGGAATGAAGAAGATCTAAGTGAAGGGCAACATTGGTCAGTAGGTCCTAGCATGGAATACTTTGCATGTATGATTGATGAGGATCAGGTGGGTTTTCTAACTGGATAACAGGGCAGTGGAATGACGGGCAGATAAAGAAGGGTAACCCATTGGTAGATAAGGAACAGGAGTGAGACGAGGAGGTCAACCCCCATCTCTCCACCCCACCCCCCTAACAATTTTCAGTGCAGCATTCATACAGGCAACATTAAGGATTCTAGATTTATTTCATTCACAAAATCAGTCTCAGTTGAATAATAAATAGTTCTTAAGTCAGAGAAGACTTACATTTTCATCGATATAGTATGATGGAAAAGAGAGGGTGTTATTCTTTCCTTCAACAGACCAATCGTCATCTCTGCAAAAAAAGTAAAACTACACAGTTAATCGTGGTTCCTACTTCTCCTACTACAATCAACAAATAATACAATACCTCAAATCCGAGTCCTCATCCGTCTTGCTGCCACCAATAGTATCATACACCTTCATTTTCAAAGCAAGCATTTTCTTAGTATTGCTTGGTTTATGAAGTGAAAAAAGAATTGATCACACTTTCAACAATTAAATTAAATTAAAGAGCCATCAACCAGTCCAAAATTTCTTTAGAACTGACACTTGGTATGGTAAAGAGATCAAGGGGAGAGGATCTGAGGTTGATGCAGGAAGATGAGAGGGCGGGGTCGAAACAATCTGTAGCCATCTACATGACAAGAAGAAGACACTTACTGGAACACATGTGATCAGCTGAAATTCATTCTGGCACAGTGGGCAAAGATTTGTAATACTGGCCCAGTTGTCAATGCATACAAAACAAAACCTGGAATTCAAATAAACGGAAGGCACCCTTAGAGCCTAATTAGCATTGCCTCATAGACATCATTCTCTGCAAAGATTTGAAGCTACGTACCAGTGCTGGCAGCAATCTAGAACTCCCCTGTCAACTACAATATCCATACATATCCCACATCTTTCACCCTCAACACCAAAATAATCCTGCACACAACTCAGTTTAAACATCATACATTCATACAGTATCAAGCACTCATGAAAGTGTGAACTTGGCATTAAGTCACACAGATGTGGACAATAGCAGATGATAAATTCATCTAGGCTACATACCAAATCTCATATAGTCATATATAATATATATGTTTGGAATTACTTATCAATATGGACATAACATAATGGTGATTGGTGACAATCGACTTGAGTTGGAAATAAGATAACTGCTTTTCTCAGATAAAAGAAAAAACTGGATTGCACAAAGAAAGAAAGGTTAACAAATATAGGAGGATGGACCTTCGAAGGGAAATAAAAAAAAAAGTTTATAAACTCTCCCAGGTTACAGCTTACACTGAATGTCATCAAGGGAGTCCCCTCTAAAATGTGCAACCTCAAAAGGCCAAAGAAAAGCTAGGTAGATCACCCCCAAGCCCAACAATAAACAGCTAGTAGTGACATAGTTCAGATAAACACTCTAGCCAAATGCAGGAAAAATCACAATAAAGGCAACACTTTAGACCCAAATACTCTCTCCACAACTGCTGGGGCCACAGTACGGTAATGAAATAAGTCTGAACAAGTGTAATTATTCTACAGGCTGAAACACAAACACCCTTCGAGATAGTCTTAGTAGGCCTTCTAACCAGCAGCATATCACTCCTGTTGATTCCATCCAAAGCCACAATCCAAGGGAAGGTACTCCATATTACGAGGGCTCCTACTGACATTGGGGGAACTCTGCCTTTCCTAAGCCAATATCTACTCTCTTTGACTTTCCTCTCCGAAATCTCCATGAATTATAGACACTAACTTGCCTAGAGGCTCAGTACTAGCTTTGGAATCTAACATATCCACCTCTAATAAATGGTCCCAAATTCTCTTCAGCAAGATACTTTAACATCTACATGAAGTGTCTAAGTTTGTTACGGCCTTTGCAATCTCGGAAATCAAGGGGGAACGGCAGGAGTATCAGAATGTGATCGACACATACTATCCTAATAGTCCTACAAGCCCCATTCTCATTTAAACTGCAAGGTGGGCCTATATTTATGTCACGGGCATAATAGAATACGTTGCTGCCCATCAGTCTAAGCAACTGGATTGCTTGTTTCCATTGGTCTAGTGTAAAAGGAGCATCTAATCATCGCGCATCACGTCAAATAAGAACTTCAACTCGAAACTAAAGTGATGTACTAGTACAATTACAAATTCTGAGAGTTCTCCAACACACAAATTTACACCTCTAGTACTGATCACTAAACATATATTCAAATAACAAATGACAAAATCCACATGCTGATAATAAGTAAAATATAAGCTAAAAAAAACTTACATTTTCAGCATCAACTTCAACTGTATCTTCTTCAGACACCACATTGCTAAACAATTCCATCTCCATTAGTACAGCTTCCTCAACTCAACTCAACTTCTAGCTTTCTGGAAATGGAAAGAAACTCAAATGGGTGAATTCACTAATTATTAATCAAAATTAGCACCTCAAACAGCTCAAAATTCAAATTAATTGTATCAAAACCACGGGCAATTTCAAGAACTCGATAGAAATTAATTGCCGATCTGTCGTTAGGGTTTCCGAAAACTCCGATCAATTTTGATTGAAATTATGATCAAGTAATTGGGATATATTATTAAATTCGACGCGAAAGAGATGGAGAGAGAATTTAATTACCTGCTAAGAAAGTGTGAGACATGAGGTTTGGTGACAATGTTGTGCCATTGAATTGGTACTCAAATTTGAAGAGGGAGAGAGAGAGAGAGAGAGAGAGAATAAATTCCTTTTTTGAAGGTTTTACGTACGTACAAGGGGGGTTTGGACTTTCGAGAAATAGGGATTTGTTTTTCTTAGAATTTCAATTGGTGCCCTTATACTTTTAGCTTTTCAATTTGGTGACCAAAACATTGCTTGTAATCCAAATAGTGCCCCTAAACTTCTGAAAATGGCCACTCTGTGATATTGCTGTTTGTTTGCCGTTAGTGAATTGAGAAATTCCCATGATGTCCTTCTTGAAACGTAAAAGGTATTACATTGAGTGACACCCAACATTAATTTCTAATTAC
This sequence comes from Tetragonia tetragonoides, assembly GCA_038025085.1. Classification (NCBI taxonomy): domain Eukaryota; kingdom Viridiplantae; phylum Streptophyta; class Magnoliopsida; order Caryophyllales; family Aizoaceae; genus Tetragonia; species Tetragonia tetragonoides. The sequence goes on along the minus strand of CM076144.1, from coordinate 38,726,328 downwards.
CCTTCATTGATTTGTGACCCTGTTACTCTCATCACTCATGCTATTAAGTATCAACCAATACCCAAAACAGATTCAAAATCAATTTGGGGCTTAGGTTTTAATACCACAAACTGAAAAATCAAAAATGAAGCCAAAAGGGTGGCTCCCTAGTGGTGGTTGATGGTGTCTGCAATGAAGTTTCGGCGACAGTGGATTGTAAATGAGTAAACACAAAATCATAAACAAAGGGATCGTTGCCAGTAGTCATCCCTGCAGCAGCGATCACGACGGGTTCTGCTTGTTGTAATCTAGGAGTTGGTAATGGAAGTTGGGCCAGTGGTAGTGGTGCAATTTTTCTCTTTGTGATATTCTGGACTTCTGGTGAGAAGTTGAGCCAAATTTGGGGGAAGATAGGGGCAGTTTGCTCAATATGTTTTGGACGAAAATGGAGAACAATAGCAAACGAACCTACTAATGGCGATCATTAACACAAAACAATAAATAAGGCTACGACATAGACGTTTAAAAAACAAAGGGGCACGGTTTGGATTTAAAAAAATGTTTTGGGCATCAATTGGACTAGTCAAAACTACAAGGATATCAATTGGAATTCCCTTTCTTTTATAAACAAAAATGGAAAAAAGAAAAAGAAACGTTTTTCTCGAGTTCAACTGTGAAGTCCAAGTTCACAGTTCACACACGGTTCAGCGTTGAGACTTTGGGAAAGCACAACACCAAGTGAGTACACATTGGCAAGAAGAGACACAACATACAATAAAATTTCACTCGAGGAACGTTCTGATTAGAATCCATCATAAATTGTGAAAATGATGTGCATTTCATAAATTTTACTCACATTTGGTTTATCATTATAAAGACGGAGACGGTGAGAAATACTTGTATAAGATTTACACAATTTATTCTTATTTACACAATTTATTATTTTTTTTGGTTTGTCATCGTTGAAAACTTTATTTAAGAATAAATGTTTTCGGTTGATTTTTCATTGTTAATTAAGGCTGCAAACAAGTTAAGCACAAATACTAATTCAATACTCGTTCAATAAGTGAGCCGAGCACAATCACCCTGCTCGGCTAGTTTAGTATTTTGATGGGTTACAATACCTTCAAAATTAATGTACTTGCGAGCAACTCGTGAACATACTCGATCAAAACTTGTCTAAAGCTGGGTCGATAATAAACGAAACGCGCACGAACATGAATATGATACCCGTTTAATAAACGAACCGAGTACAAATGAAAAATACCCGACTCAATTCCATTCGTACGCCTAATCATTTTTAAGGTAAACTTTAAAATTTTAATACGACAAACTATAACAGATTGATTCATATATTTCCATAGTTCTCCATAATTTATTTTTTTTTCTTATCAAATAACAACCAATCTAAGCAAACTTCAGAGTATTTTAGTTTTCAACAATTATCACTTTTTTTCATTAACCCCCGAATTCCAAACACATTATAAAATGGCATTATAGTGCAAATACTCTAGTTTTTTTTTTACCATTTCTAGAATCTATAAAGTACGAACATAAACACATTCAATCATATGCAAACAAAACTAGAAACTAACACCAATATAGATACAATATACCAATGTTAATGAGGACTACTCCTATCATAATATAATACCCCTAATAATAATGTGCAATATATAGCCCCTCCTTTGAAAGTCTACCAAATCTCTTTATCACATATTCACCTCCCAAGTTGTCCCATTTCCTTTTAGTCACTTCTTAATTCATGTAGGCTGTTCAAATGCGAATTCCACCAAATCCCATTTAGATTTTCTTTGTTCTGAATCAATCTCATTTTGTTATGAAATAATAAAACCCATTTCCTCTTCCCATCTAATTGCATCTTATCGACATATCTAAGGGGAAGATGTTGGACTTGTAATTAAGTGGAACACGACTCAAGTAGTCGATATTCAGTTCAGTGCTAATATTCAGTTAAGTGGGCCAATAATACAAGTTCGTTAAGTATTCAGTTAGGCCAAAACCCATTAGGATTCCAACGGTGGTAGGAATCCAATTAAGACCTATTATTAGGTTTGTCCCACATCGGGAACTTCAGGTAAAGGGATCCCCTCTGTGGCAATATAAATATAAACCCCTTCAGTTCAGATCACCACCCTACTGCATATATTGCTCACAGTGGAAGACTTACATACCTGTGCGGTGCTCTCTCTCATGGCTTCAAGTTAGTAAACTCAATTGTATTTTGTACGAGTAGATTAATATTAATCGATTTATGGTTTTAGATCCAGTTTAACATGTGGTATCAGAGCAGGATTAATATTTCTATTAGTCAAATATGAATAAAGGTTCCAAACCCTAATTATTTACCCCGATTTGATTGCCCTCTAGTATGTGATTAAAATACTTAAATCTTTGAATGGTGACTATTTGAAATTGATCCACAACATCTTCCAGTCAATGATCTTGATAATGTTGCATTAAAACATGTATGCATTATATTAGCTCTTGCGTTTTTTGATCATTGATGTCGACTTTCGGGTAGTATATTATGTATGGTGATGATCTTTAGTTTGCTTCGGTTGATCATGATTGATAGTGCACAAATCCTTCTACTCTTATAAAAGAGAATATGGGTTTGAAATACTGTTCATTTGAACAGTGGACAATGAATAGTTAATTTACTCTATTTAATTTCTTTTCTCCTTTTATTATTATTTTCTTTCCCTTGTTTGATATTTTGTGCAACCAACACTCTTCCCCCGAATCCCAAAAGTCAATACCTTTCCCTTTACCTTGACCATCCTTCTGTGTTATGTCACTTCTCTCTTCCTCTCTCTTTCCTCCACAAACCCTCTAGCATTCAACTCTCTGTCGCAAAGTTTCTCAATCAAGAGCTCACCGATTCCGACCAACTGCTCGTGGTTTCAGTTACAACACATTCGTCCACTATAATTTAAGGTTTCTTCATCTATCTCCCCTATTTTTGTCATTCATACAAAATACAAACCCTAACATTTGTTTGTTTGGTTGTTTAAGGTCCTGTAAATTCTCATAAGTAAGAAGGATTTTTTCCTTAATCCGTGTTCTGCTAACTTATGAGGTACTCATTTTTTATTTTTGGCTGCTGATGTTTTGTATTCGAGCATCTAAATTTCTTTTCCTTTTTCCAAAGTTGAAGATTGTAAATTCCAAATTAGCTGTATTTTTTTGGGACCGACCTACTTGCAATTCTTCATCCATCATCAGGTCTCCACGAATATATGAAAATGGAGTATTTTTAATCATGTTTTTAAAAATATATGATCAATAGTAGCTAAGGAGTTAGCTGGATTTCAAGAGGAAAACGTGATTGTCTGACTGGTTGTTAGAAATATTAATGCTGAAATTATGGTCTTAACTGTTTATTTGTGTAAACTCGGACAAACTATGTGTAGATATAGGATTGAGTTTTCTTTTACTTGGGTACTTTTTAGTTAAAATTTATTTGGAAAATGTGAAGAATGACAACAATAATCAAAACCCAGTATGAACCCCTAGCTAACAGAGTTTGAGAGATTATGATGTACAAAATGTTACTCCCAAATCTGGATAGAGTAGTTTTTTTTGTAATTACATTTCCAGTAGGTAGGACAATTATATTAGCAAAATTAGAAGCATTATTGCGACTTGTACAAAACATTATTGAACAAACTTTGTGGAAGGAAGAATACAGATCAACGGGAACACTACCCTGTATTTTGTTGGGCTATCACAGTGAACTAATAAACCAATGTTCAGTGTTCCTGCGACACCAGTCAATACAGAGTGGGTGGGAATGATTGAACTACTTGATATAGTTACTAAATAAGTAAATTTGGCTTCATTTTCAGAACAAAGTTTGATTTCTTACCTTTCACAAGAGTCGATATGGTTACAATGCAGTTTTCAGGTTGCTCGGTTATGAAATTTGCACGTCATAATCAAGATACAGGGATAGATGATGCGGAAATGGAAGCATTGAGAGAAAGGTGTGTATACTTCTGAAATGTTCCCACTTTTTTTTTTCCTCGTAGATTCATCATCGTGGAATGGTTAAATGATTGTGTCATCGTATTTGGTGCCTTGTTTTTAGGAATTTTTTGGCCTGTTTATTGTATTTTGTATGGTGTATTTGATGAATTGTTTGTTTCTAATAATGCGTATGGGGTTTGGACTGTGGAAAAAGAAGAGCATGTCAAGAAGCCCTCAACCATTGCGATGAATACTTGATATCGACCTTTTACTCTTGCTCTTCCCCTGGTACATTTGACTTCTTCAATTTGGTTTCTTAGATTATTCAAGTTTTCTTGAAGGACATCTAATCGTCATATTGATAACTAAAGAAACATTACACTAATATCCAATCAACTTCGTTAGCCCGGAGTGCTAGCAATTTTTTTGCGATAACAACTAGATAATGGATGGTCTCATAGTTTCTGGCTTTTTGTTGACGTTTATACTATAAGCTTGCAAATTTTCATGGTCTTGCAATTTTATGGGTCCATTCTTTTCATTTTCTTTTTTAGTTTTTATTTATTTTTACTGGCAAAAGCAAAGCATGGGTGTATTTGTGTGAGTGGTGTGTTATTGCTCAATTGACCATTATAACCGTCAATTTCTTCCCTCTTTTCCACTTCCATTTGATTTAATTGTCAGAGAGAGAGAGGGTGGTGGGAGGGAGGGAGCTATGTGCAGATTCTGCTCATTGATTTACTTTAAAATATGAGGCTTATTCAAGATATTCAGGACTAATTTCTGTGGAGTAGACTTTTTAGTATGGGAAATCATACAACAACTTCATCAAGGAAAATTTCAGTACTTTCAACTAAGGAAGCAGTTTGTTTTGGAAAATACTTCAAGTCTCTTGCAGAAACTTTTGAATGAATCTTGGCTCATTGATTTATTGCTAAAGTGCAAGTAGGAGGGTTTCATGGGTTCTGCTAAGTGCTAAGAGCATACTTGGTATCACTGCATGTCGGGCTAGATTAACATCTACCTTTGTATTTCTACTAGGATTAATGTTTTTATCTAGCAATACGACTTGGCTTCTTTTAATTGTTTTTTCGTATATGCTTACCCTTTAGTTGATACACTTGATTTAGTACTGCTGTTGATGTTGTAGATTAACTGGGTTATGCAATTTTTTCTGTATCTGTTACTTTTGCAGGTTTTATAAAGCAGCAACAAATGATACTATTATCTGGTTTCAGGTTGGCTTCACAAGGTCACACTCTTTGAATTTCAGTCAAACTTGTTTCTTTTAGGGGTAGTTGTATCAATTGTGTAATGCTCATAAAATGACCCATAGCAGCTTATTGGAAAAATATGGTTGATAATTTGTTTCTCAAGAATGGCTCAAACAAGTACTTGTTTAGTTTTGACATAATGGAGTAATGGCCTACTGAGTTGTGTTCGGTTTTTAGATTTTAGTATTTGTGTCTCAGAGTTCTAGCATGTATATCTAGACAAAGGCATGCAAGAAGATGTATTTGTCCCAGTTACTGATCTAATTTTGGTCACTTTATTTCTTGCTGAAGTTCCCTTTCCCTATTTGTTTTGTTGCAGCTTTGTGATGGGATGATCTTCAATCACAATCCACCAAGATGTGCTGATTGTTGGGTAGGTGCTACATCTCTTCCTTTAGTGTATTTGATTCATCTTTCATTGCTTTCTTACTATCTGAATTATCTTTCAATGCTTATTGACCAAGAATTTGGGGAAGCATGATGTTTATTGATTAGCTTCTCCCTTACCTTTGCTTTAGGAAGGAGTTTGACATCCACAACAAACGTTTAGTGTTTCCTTTTCTTTACTTCTTTTTTGGGGGGTGGGGGTGGGGGTGGGGGTGGGACTCTACGCCAGGCCAAGAGGCCATTTTTGGCGCAGACTGGAGGCTTTCCTCACCAATCTTAATGAAAAAAAACCCGGGTAGTACTGAGAATGGTATTAAACGGAATTCACACTTCTTATTATGTCATTTTCTCTAAAGCTCGTATATTTGCCATGGAGTTTCAAGATTGCTATTAGGGACTTTAAGGAATAGAAATGGAATTAATAAGTGTATACAGCATATGATACATCTGAAGCAAATAATTTTTAACTAACAATTCCATTCCTTACATGGTTTCCAACTTTTCATTTGCCTAAGCTCTTCCAGGGTTAAAACTTCTTGCAATTTTTATCAAAGTTCTAGAGCGAAGAAATTCTGAAACAGACAAAGGGACAAATAGGAGAAAAATCTTCAGTCATTGTGTATTCTTCCATATCCGAGTCTAAAATGTCAAGCTTTCTTTGTGCGTTAGGATTTTGGGGGTCCTTCATGTTGCGGTATGGGTTGCAGTGCACTTGTTGCGAAGAACACTTGAGGTCAGATCTCTTTTCCAGAGTGCTTTTTACTTGACTTTCTCCTCTCTATTTGCTTTTGCTTTTCTCTTGGTTTGAGGTTTGACTTTGAATAGATTTAGAACTGAGTCTGAGGTTTGACTCTGAATAGATTTATACAGTTTTTATAGCTAGGACTCGAGGCAGCTAGGTAATTGGATGGAGCAAACTAAAACTTATTCTTGTATCACAGTTTATGCCTTCAGTCGTTCTCCCTATGTGAATACACAGTCAAGGAATTAGCTTCTTAGTTCATTGTTGAAACAAAGTCATGCTCTTTCCAGTGAGCATATAGGATGGGAATATTATGGGTCTGAGGAAGGTGCAGACTGCAGAACATTGGTTGACTCTTTGAAGCAAAGTTATTGGTTGAGCTGCTGCAATAAGTGGGCCTCCTTTAATCGGTTTATCCCTAATATAGGATGATCGACTGTAGATATGACAGGAAGAAACTTCATTTATTCCTTCAGATGGTCTAATGCCTACTGTATTCTCAAGCTGGTAAGACCTCTGAGAAGTATTCCGGAGGTCCCAGGTTCGAGTCCCCAGATGTTTTCCTGGACGTTAACTTTAGGGCCCATGTGATTAGTCAAGCAAAGCTTGGACACCCATGTTATCTAGAAAAATTATCAGTTATATAGGAGGAAGAGTGGGCAAGTTTGGAGAAAAAGAAGACATCAGGAGGCATAATTCTTATGGAGCCAGGAAGGAAAAAATGATATTTTAATGTGTGATAATATAATTTCTGTTGAGGAAAAATGGTTTCATGTTGTACTTGTACTTTTCTGTGGATTTCTGACTGCTAATTGTTTCAAGCTATATCTGCTTCTCTGTGCTTTTGACAATCTATGCTAATTTTGGGGTGCTTATATGTTCCAATAGCACTGATGGTTCTTTAAATCTGTGAAACCCGTTATAGCAGTTTTGAACACAATTTTGAAAATGTTATCCTTCTCCCTTCATTCTCCTTTCCTGTTTTGATCATATGCTTTTTAATAGTTATGATTATGATTTAATTTTCATTCATGTTGCTACCAGGTTATTATGTTTGCTCAGCTATTGGACGTAACTTGAAGTTCGACATCAATCTCATGGGTATGCTGATTTTATTATTTTTTGGATAAGAATTTTTCATTGCATAGTTTCTTCCTTCCTGCTTTTGCTAGCCTCCATAGCTCAGAAGACACTGTTTCATTGTTTGGTTGGCCATACAGAAAAAAACTGGCAACTTTTGAAATGCTTGCTAAACGTGGCTTCTATTGGGTGAATGTGTGTGAATTATGCAAGTCTGCTGCTGAATCAAGCTCCCATCTTTTCTTTGGTTGCTAAGATTCTCCAGTGGATAAAAGTTACCATGTCTCCATGGCACCTACCTCATGAAGTGAAGTGGTTCCATAGAAATGTAAAAGGCAAGACGTTACAGCAACGTTTGAGAAGGGCTGTCTTTCTAGCAACAATTTTTGAGTTGTGAAGTGAAAGAAACCTGAGTATTTTCAAGAGCCAGGCGAGAAGTATTACTCAGATTGTCAAGCATATTAAATCTGTTGTGTATTCCCATACTTTTGCTTTTGCGAAAAATGAATGTATTGTAATGGAATATTGAATGAACAGCTTTGATAGGTAGAATGGTTGATGTAACAGGGTACATACAAGAAACAGGGTACATTCACAGGGTATGCCTTGATGTAATTGTTCTCCCAAGGGGTGTCACATTGACATCCTTTGGAAAGTGGAATGAATATTCTAACCATCTTCCAAAAAAAAACAAAATGCATTGACTTTTTTCTCAAAAAATATACAAAATATATGCATCGACTTAAGTAGCAGGATCATAAAAGTAAATTGTCAACAATATATGATTATGGTCTTAAGAAGTAGGATGACAATATGTTTTTGTGTGTGGTACAAGAGATAATATGGCTAAATAGCTACAGTTAATTAGACCAGAGTATATTTCTGCATAAGCCATGTAGGACTACTGGAAAATTTTTGTCATATATGGCAGGCGCATTTTCTATGGTGTAAAAGTTTCATAATGGCTGAGCATCTTGCAAATTCTACTTGCAGCCCAGATATGGAAATTATGAAAAATTTTGCTCAGCTAAAGTTGCCAACTCAAGCAGAATGGAGCTGGCTTTTTTGTGGCTTAACATCAGCCGAAGACCCAGAAATTTCTACTGATAAGCTCAGATCATCCGTAGATTCGAGCATGGGAAGCAACTAATTCAAAATTGTATGAGTTTGAAGGTGAAAATTTTGCATGGTTTTCACCTCATTGATAGAAGTGGGACATAAATTATTGCCAAAGACATTTTTTGGTGTGAGGCATTGTAGTTTCTGATGATCTAAGGTTATATTAGATGGAATGGAGATGTCTGTCTTGTATACACTTTGCTTAAATTTAATAGTTCTTTTATGAAAAAAGAATATTGCATAATTGGAAAATTTTTTTACAGATTGATGTGTGGATGAACGATTCATGTGTTGTTAGCTGAAGCCTAGATTTTAATGTAAGTAGATTAAAGAAAGCAATACATTTGAGTTGCATAATATTTAAGCCAAGAGTCCTTATGAAACATTTCTTCTTAGTTCTTACCCTTGATGGTTAATACGGTAAAAAAAAGGCATAATAAAAGATAATGGTCAAGACTTTAGTGGTCCCTCTAAATTATATTCACCCACTTGGGGGGACGCGTGCAACGCACGCGTTCCATCAACTAGTACAATAAATAAATAAACATGGGTGTTGATACTATGATTTTTGGCATGGGTCTGTACATGTTTCGGTGGTTATCGTTGAATACTCTTACTATGCCAAAGTATGATTTATTCAATTCTTAAGTTTTAAGGATATTTTTTATTTTTTATTTTTTTTCCATATCTGAAAAGTGTGAATATGCATCCGTTTAGAGTATTAAGTTTGGGGTAGTTTCAAACTACACATAAAAATTTAGAACCTTTTCTCAATATGTTAGAAGTTAAGTTGAGTATTATGATTAAAGTTATGCGTATTCATTACATATAAGTGGAAATGGACATTATGTAGTTATAAAGAGATCCGATCGAGTTCAACTTGATATTTCAGAGTGATTAAGTTTTGAGTACATAAAATATTTAGTTTGCTTACAAATTTAAGTTTATTACTTTAAATTGAAGTGTTTTTCAATAATTAAGTTTAAGTTTAAGTTTAAGTTTAAGATTGAGTATTTTTAGTATGGGTTTGATCACATGTATTTTTCATAGTCTTCTATATGTTTTTTTTTTTGTTAAAAGATTTAAAGTTTCAGGTGGTTTGAAACCATAGATATATAGGCATGGTAATTTATACATCCAAAGTGAAGTATTAAGATGCGATTTGATTATGGGCATTGATTCAAAAACAAATATGGATGGTGCTTATGGTCTAATCTAAAGTAAAAGCTTATATATTCAGTTGCTTGGTCACCTTTGTTGATTTAAAGCCAAACTTGGATGTTAATATTATTGTCCAATCTATGTTTTAGTATGGGTTTTTTTTTTAGTACACCACCTACAGAATAGGAAGATGTACCTGTATTTTTTCCCTTTAACACTATACAGATATAATTCAGTATTTTTCCTTTGTGCTCATTAGCACTAATTAAGAAAGTTTGATATGTGATTTAATATGGGCGACCACTTCAGTTCTTGAAAGTATAATGACTTGGACATTCAGATGAAGATATTTAGAATATGTATTTTTAGGCATGTCAAATACAACTTAAACTATGTTAGTTTTATGCATATAGTTTGTGCCTAATCATACAAAGTCGAAGTTTGTTGGGCCATATATCTTGTTTTATTGACCTCAATGCCTTTAGTTAAGTTGTGAATTAGATCTTCAACATATAAGCGTTTCAGAATAAGAAAAGAATTCAGTTCAGTTTTTTAAGTTGATATCAAATTATAATGTGAAGTTAATTTAATTAGAGTTTTTATCTCAATAGAATCATATTATTGATTTGATTATTTTAGTACAAGTGGAAGGTTTTTTCAGTGGATTGATCTTCTAGTAATTTAACAACAAATTTGGATGTTACAAGATTAATTTGGACTTTTTCAGTTATTCAGTTGGTTAGCCTTCTAGTGATTCAACAACAAATCTGGATGTTAGAAGATTAATCTAGTTTACAAGTTCTTCAGTGGATCTATCTCTTGGCAATTTGACAACTATTGGATGCCAAAAGATTAATTTAATTAACTTTCATTTTTTCAGTTGGTTGGTCCTTTAGTGATTCAACAACAAATTTGGATGCTAAATGACTATCTGTTGGTTCAGTCTTTTTTCTGGTGATTCAGTAACAAATTTAGACGTCATGAAAATTAATAAATTAATACATTTTGATTTCAGTTGCAAATCTTCATTTCATCCGCAAATAGCTCATATTTATATCATGCCTTCAAAATTGGGACACATGCATTGGAATGTTTTTCCGTTGTGGTTCTAATTAAGATTATATTGATGCAAGAATTTCTCATCTTAAGTGACATTGTACTTATAACCTTTTCTATAAGTTCTTTCAGTAAAGACTACCGTTTTTATTGAGCTTCTTTTATGCTAGCAATGTGAAATGTCTAGCTGTTATGGTCACCCTATCTTTCAGGTGGTTTTAGTATATTGTTTCAGTTTTTCAGGTGTATGTAAAACGAAAATAATAAAGAGGTTCATCACTTACGATTTCCTCAAGGTTGGTAGTTTCATTGATATCCCATGATTCTCTTTTGCTATTGAAGTATCCTCCAACCCATTATGAGCATTTAAAAAACATGCTCTATAAGTTGGTAATGGAGATCATTATTAAGGTTCATGAGCATCAAAATATTTTTGCTTGTTTTTTAGTCTCTTAAGAAATCATTGTCTCACTATTAAAGTAAAATACATTATCAGAAGATGTGTGATGTAAACCTCAACCTTAGGAAGAGTACTTCAGAATAACTTAGACATCTTTATTTCCTAATTTCCTCAAACGGGGCAAACCCTCTTAAGTTTTCAAATGGTACATAAAGGAGTTATTAAATGATCTTTAGAGAGATATGATAAAAGTAAAGTTCAGTGTTTTTTTTATCCGTACATTTGGATAAAGTTTTTATGCATTATGTTATGTTATGAGACTCTTTTTGCACTATTACCAATGTTAAAGTATGGTATTTTTTAGTTTTCTTGATATCTATGTTTCCAGTAATTCGCTTCCGCTTCAAAGGGGAACATATGCTCACACATGAGGGGGAAAGTTCGTGTATATATATATATATATATATATATATATATATATATATATATATATATATATATATATATATATATATATATATATATATATATATATATATATATATATATATATATATATATATGAGTGTGTTAAGTTAAGTAAATTCATTAGATAACTTTGTGTGCCACTCTTGTTATTTCATATTGGTTTGATTCAACTTAATTTTACATAAATTCAGTTCAGTTCATTACCTTTCAGTTCAATTCAGTTTTTTCTAGGTGAATCAAATCGAGCTTGAGTCTCCCTCATCGCTCAAAATTCTCCTTAGTTTTTGATTAATCAGTATTTCTATACATTGGTTTTTTTTGTTTTTTTTTTCTTTCAATTCAGTTTTCCAAAACGTGTAAGGTAATGAATTGACGTGCGAAGTAATGCATGCTTTAGTTCTTCCAATTTCAGTTTTTTAGTATATGAACGAATTTAGTATTATTATTATTTCAAATTGAGTAACATTGATTTGACTCGAGCATATGACAAATATTACAGAAACTAGATATATTATCCTTGTTCATATTATATTTCCTTGTCAATATCTTTTTTAACTTCGTTATTAATTATCATATTGAAGTCTTATGAAATGGAGGTGCGAATCAAAGTTCATTTCATGTTCTTCAGGTTATAAGGACTAGTTGATTGTAGCTTTTGATGCTTATATTCAGTATATATAGTATTTGGCCATGTTTATTAGTGTCCAATACCATACACTGATATCATCGTGCAAATGAAAATTTACATTTCACATAATGTATCTTGTAAGTGTCATGTGTAAATTGCAGTCTATGTGAAAGTTTAGAACTCTCCCACTATTCCACGATAGTGCGGAGTAGGTGACCTAGCTAGCAAGCACCTGCGAATTCACAGGTGGGGGGTGAGAGTTATTCTAGGTCTATGGTCTTTCGTTATTTTTCCAAACTTTTACTTTCACAGTTAAGTTGATTATTAAGAACTAAGAATTACCTGAATTTCAATTTGATGGTTTCACTTCAGCTTATGTCATAAATATTGTTTAATGGTAAGAGTTACAGTAGCACATGCATGGCATCTGATTATGGTGATCAATGTCTAAACCTATGATAAGGAGTATTAAAATGGTAAAGTTAGTGGGAGCAAAGTCATAATGATATGCATACATATAGTTTTGTGTTTTTGAAAGATTATCTAATTGCTAGTTAGTTTCGTTGACAGTGAATGTTGTGTAACATTTGACTTTCTCAGTTTCTTCAGTCACACCAAGGATAAAGATCCTAACTGTTTCAATAGATAAGTTTTTTTTTTGTCTCCTACGTTGAAGTTTCAGAAAACTTTTAGTGGTACAATGAGGTGCATTATTTGTAGTATACCTATAAGCCATTGTGCTTTGGACTCCTTCAGAACTCAGTACATTTAGTTGTTAAGCCATTGGGTTTTAATTGAAGGTGATTCATGTGTCATTAAGTCTATTTCATATATTGTGGAGTGTTTCTTTTACCATTTGGCTTATATAGGAGTAATTAAGTTTTTCGTAAGACACTTGATTATGTGAAGTAGATTAGGTTTATCCTAACATTATTTGAATTGTGCACTTATGTTATGGAGGACATGCTTACTCGATTATAACTTCAGTTTCTTTTCATAAAGTATAAAAAGACAATTTCTTCACGAGACAATAACACAGTAATTGAATTATTCATAGAAGATAAAGTTCATTTTATAATTTGCCATGACTTTCTGTTCACGAGCATGCTTGCAGATTGACTTACAAGAAGTCTGTTATTTTACAGTTTAAAGTTATTATCTATTCAGTGCATTTGGGAATCAAGATTTAAAGTTTAAGATTAAGCCGAGCTTATGTGTTTGCATGAAACACTTTGGTTTTATGGCATTATATTTAAGTGGAATGCATGTATTATTATCACTTCAGTTATCTCTTTTTCCCCTATTGGGAAATGGTGTCCCCTTAATATGTTTAGTTGCTATTGAATGTGGTTGCAGGCCTTAAGAGGCTTAGTGAGACAAAATTCAGTGCCCTTTCATATCGGTTGTTTGGGTAAACTTCAGTCCAGTGCCTTTCAGGCAACTTCAGTGTAGTGCCTTATGGGCAACTTCAGTTCAGTTGGGTTTATGGCTTGTTTTAGTTGCAAGTTTGGAATTATGGCAATACCATTGAGTCTTGTGAGGGAAGGAATTGGATCCTCTAAGCGGGATGCCTGGACCGCTCTTGTAGCTTAGTGGGAGTTATAGTTCTGGCTTGTGGCCCATCGTTTTGGGTTTATGTATGAGCTAGCTATATTAGAATTGGTTTTTTAAGTGGCCACAAATTACTCAAAATGTTTTTCAAAAGTTTTTGAGTATTATTAAGTATATTTTTCCTTATATATATAATTAGTATATTTAAAGAACAAATCATAGTTTTATTACAAATTGTTTAAGTTTTTTGGTTTTCAGTTTTTTCAGCGACTTCCTTGTAGTCTATGATCCAAGTGGGAGAATGTTGGACTTGTAGTTAAGTGGACCATGACTCAAGTAGTCGATATTCAATTCAGTGATAATATTCAGTTAAGTGGGCCAATAATACAAGTCCATTAAGTATTCAGTTAGGCCAAAACCCATTAGGATTCCAACGGGGGTAGGAATCCAATTAAGACCTATTATTAGGTTTGTCCCACATCGGGAGCTTCAAGTAAAGGGATCCCCGCTGTGGCAATATAAATACAAACCCTTTCAGTTCAGATCACCACCCTACTGCATATATTGCTCATAGTGGAAGACTTCCATACCTGTGTGGTGCTCTCTTTCATGGCTTCAGGTTAGTATACTCAATTGTATTTTGTACTAGTAGATTAATATTAATCGATCTATGGTTTTAGATCCAGTTCAACAGAAGAACATAAACTCAATCATATGACAACGAACGAAATTAAGGAGCAAAAAATATGACAACGAAATTAAGACCCTATTCTTTTTAATGAAATAATGCAAGACAGTGAGGAAGAGAACATAACTTGCAGCGTGGAATGAAACGAAACTAAAATTATAGCGCGAAACGAAATGGATTGCAGAATGATACAAAACATGAGACAAAATGAAATACAAAATGAATGCAGCACGAAACGGAACGTTAATGTAGCGTGAAACAGAAAATTTGCAAGCGCAAGGTGGAACGAAACGGAATGCAGTATGGAGACGACGAACATGACCTAATAAACAAACACAAAGATAGATGCTCCATCATTATTTCTAATGAGTAATGAGTACTACTCCTATCATAATAGAGCATCTCCAACACAAGTATCTAAAACCCTTGCCAAATTAAACATCTCCAATTGAAATGTATTTGGAGCCTTGCCAAATACATGACTTATACAAGCAATTGCCAAAATTTTGGCAATGAAATCTAACTGCCAAATTGCTAGCCCCAATGCATGTTAATTTAGGATAGGGAAAAAATGTGTGAGTTTGGTGTTAGGAAAATTTGGCATTCCACGCCAATATACTTATTTAGTGGAATAAATTACTAGAAGAAAAGGTGCATTAATTTTTGGGAGCAACGATAATACGTGACTTATGAGATTTGGAAAGATTAGAAGTCAAAAGAAAAGGAATTTTGGTAGGATTTGGGAAGTGGAAACCGTGGAACATGATTTGGGGTTATACATGGATTTTGGCGACAACTTTTTGGAGAAACAATAGGCAGGATTTATATTATGGAAGGAGTCTTATTTGCGGTAGAAAATGTTAGAAGGACAATATTTGGAAGTAATTGTGTGGCAAGCAGTTTTCTAATTGTAGTTGTGGGCTCATGGTAGGAGTCTTTTACGAAGGCTTATAAATATAGATAGTGGTAGTTTGGAGAAGTTGGCGCAACCCCAAGGTAGAGAGAGAGCTCTCTTATTGCAGTTGAAGAGTGGAAGAGTGATGTGAAGGGTTTCTACCTTTGACCTCAAAAGCTATGTGGAGGGTTTCTATCTTTGACCTCAAAAGCTAGGTTATGAGTAAGGGGATGGTTTTGTGGCTTTCCCGTGCATAAAGCCATATATGAGGTAGTAGTAATTGAGGTGACAGTCCAATTGTATGAAGGGCAAAAGTGAGGATTGAGTTGGGTAGATTATTTCAATACATTAGCTAGAGGAGTCTGAGATGTTAGTGTGTTGATGTATGTCGTTGTACTCACTCTTTGTCAATGTTAGTGGACTAGTAGTGGTTCGTGGTTTTTCCCCTAGTTGAGAGGGGTTTTCCACGTTAAATATTGTGTGTGTTTATTTATCTTGTATAGTTTATATATTGTGCTTTCGATGTGGTCATAGTAGTATGTTAGTGGGGCGAAAAATCCCCAACAAGTGGTATCAGAGTGTATGGTTGAAGATCCTGCGGTGAAGAAGATGAAGATTTGGTGAAGAGTACACAAGAGTAGAAGAATTGATGAAGAAGAAAAAAAGAGTTGAAGATGAGTAGCAGAGGTTGAAGCTCAAGGGGAGGCATCGCGGCATTGGTCGTTGATCGAGATGGAAGAAAGTATATTGGCGTGAGGGGAGGTTGTTAGGAAAATTTGGTATTCCACGTCAATATACTTATTTAGTGGAATAAATTATTAGAAGAAAAGGTGCACTAATTTTTGGGAGCAATGATAATACGTGACTTATGAGATTTGGAAAGATTAGAAGTCAAAAGAAAAGGAATTTTAGTAGGATTTGGGAAGTGGAAACAGTGGAGCATGATTTGGGGTTCTACATGGATTTTGGCGACAACTTTTTGGAGAAACAATAGGCAGAATTTATATTATGGAAGGAGTCTTATTTGCGGTAGAAAATGTTAGGAGGACAATATTTGGAAGTAATTGTGTGGTAAGCAGTTTTCTAGTTGTAGTCGTGGACTCATGGTAGGAGTCTTTTACGAAGGCCTATAAATATAGGTAGTGTTAGTTTGGAGAAGTTGGCGCAACCCCCAAGGTAGAGAGAGAGCTCCCTTATTGCAGTTGAAGAGTGGAAGAGCTATGTGGAGGGTTTCTACCTTTGACCTCAAAAGCTATGTGGAGGGTTTCTAACTTTGACCTCAAAAGCTAGGTTATGAGTAAGGGGATGGTTTTGTGGCTTTCCCGTGCATAAAGCCATATATGGGGTAGTAGTAATTGAGGTGAGAGTCCAATTGTATGAAGGGCAAAAGTGAGGATTGAGTTGGGTAGATTATTTCAATACATTAGCTAGAGGAGACTGAGATGTTAGTGTGTTGATGTACGTCATTGTACTCACTCTTTGTCAATGTTAGTGGACTAGTAGTTGTTCGTGGTTTTTCCCCTAATTGAGAGGGGTTTTCCACATTAAATATTGTGTGTGTTTATTTATCTTGTATAGTTTATTTATAGTGCTTCCGATGTGGTCATAGTAGTATGTTAGTGGGGCGAAAAATCCCCAACATTTGGTGTAAATTTAATATAATTTGACATTGCCAAAATTGGCAATGTATTAAAGGGGGGCTTGCCAAATTTTCACTAGAGATAATAGAGGAGAGAGAAAAGGGTTTTTGCATAAAATACATGCTAAAAATTTACAGTGGGTTGGAGATGCTCTAATCGCCTTGATGACTGCCAAGTTAATAATTATCACCTGGAATAGTAATATTGTTGAAACTCATAGCTCTAGCTATATTCACTCATTCACGAAGACCAATTGCCTTTGCCTTTAAAATCGAGCTAAACCCACAAGACCTACCACCAAGTTTAATGTCTTCATCGTTATGATCCCTTATACAATATCCTGTTGTAGCTAGACTTTCATTCTTTTTAGATCGGTTAAAATTTAATTTAACATAATTACATAGTGGATGCGCTCAACTGACAATGCTGCCTTGGTACTCTAATATTGTGTTCCTAGGGAAAGCATCCCTTATGTCAAAATCAAGAAGGTTTAGGTTTAGTGAATACAAAGTCATCCCTTTTAGAAGAGATCCTATTTTGGACTTGGATTTGAAACTATAAACTACAATTAAGCAATAATGATGTTTAGTGGCGAATAGTTGATGTTGTGAAAAAAGATTGAAATAATGGATGATCATGAGAGACATAGTACATTATTTGTCATTTAAACTCTCTAAATTTAGGACATTATATGAAACTTCCATGGATTTAGTCATTAAAACATATGATTTGACTCAAATCCAAGATTCCAAATTCAATATATTAAAAAAATCATGATTGCATTATTATTTCTTTATCATATCCCTTTCCTTTACCATGTTCGCTCATGGGCGTTAAATTCGAGATGGCGAAGAACGGGCGTTAAATTTAAGTTGGGCCAATATGAGAGCGGACCTCCTTATCTCATTAAAAAAAAACTTTTTTTTTGTTTATATCCCCTTACAGGTCGGGTTGTATTATTTGAGCTAAGATCCTCTCTATTTTATATAAGAAATGGAGGGATGTATTTCTAAATGGAAGGTTAGATCTCCTTTTTTTTTTTTTTTTGTATAAAATACAAATAAGCAAAAGAGAGAAAAAGATCTAATCCTTAATTTAGAAAATAAAAGTCTCTATTTCTAGTACTCATATAAAATAGAGAGGATCCTTGCTCGTATTACTTGTATATAGAATGATCAAAATTCAACGCCAAGCTAATCTCCATTGTGGCGAACCAGCAGCTCGCCACGTATCATTTGTGACGAACCCAAATGGCCTTTTCAAATAGTGGTTAGCTCTAAATCCGGCAATTGCAATTGCAAACCCTAACAATGGCTACCTTTTCAATGCACGGAAAAGGTACAAAAACGTCGCTTTTATATCTTCCAAATCTAGATTTTCGACGACAATGTGTTCAAAAACTAATGGGTAGTTGCTTAATTTATGTGGCGAAATTGGCACGCTGGTACTGTTTGATGTACGAAGTTATGCCCTCAAGGTATTTGATGAAATGTCAAACAGATAAAACCTCCCCTATATTTTTAGTTTCATGTGATTAGTTTAGTATATCTTTTTGGTGATTGGATAATTGCATACTTTGCATTGCAGTCTCTCTATTGATTTTTTTTGGTGGAAGATTATGCTTTAAATGTTGTGGGTATTTTTCATTTCATGCTTATTGCTGTTTCTAACTTTCTATTGAAGTCAACAACAGGTGGGTGAGACTTGACCCATTCATGGATCTTGATTCTTGACAACCATGTAGTAATAAGTACAGTAGAGTACATTATTACAGTTAAATATACCCACAAAGTGTATTAAGAAATAGATTTCAAAATGTTCTACCCCTGTTTTAAACTTAGTTAAGCTTTAGGTGCTTATTTAGGATTTGAAAAAATATTGTTAATAAACACCAACAGAATATGTTTAAGGGATTTGGAAGTAATTGTTTGGGTGTCTTCAATTTTGTGGCCATTTCACCAACTTGGATTTACAATTTGGTCGTTGAGAAGATAGCTGAAAGTTGAAAATGTAGCTGAAATTGAAAAGTTAGTTGAAATTTACCAGACCTAAGTAGAATCTCGAATAAGGTTATCAGTGTGGATGGATATTTTTTCCTAGCTTGATCATAAAGATGAGTTGGGGAGAAAAGATTGCCGTTGCGATCACGATTTTTGCAACGGTAATGAGATCAAGGAAAGGTAGTGTTAAGGGTGTAATGTGGTTACGGCTATCATTGCATAAATTCATTAGGCCTCTTTGATCAACCATAACAGCTGGATCAGGAGGGACCTGGCACTTGGCCTTATGGACCATTTTATCGGTTATTTGTTAGTTGTATCTGTTGTTATGTCCGAAAACTTTACACTGTTTTGTGTATAAGCCTATAGGAGTCTTGCATGTGAACAAACTCAAAAACTGATACGTAATGGCTGACATTTGGTTCTCTTAATTGATAATCATGCATTTCATGGTCTACCGGATATGGTTTGGGATTGAAATTTTAGTATAGTAAAGTACCATTAGACTGAGAAACATGTTTGCTAACCATGCTATGACTATTATTTAGGGGGAATATTAAGATCCCTAATTGGCACTCATCAGTATTTGGTGAATAACCTGTCATAATGTTGGACCCATAGTTTTATTCAGGCATGTGCAGTTTCTAGAAGTTAAAATCACTGCACATTGGTGGTTTGTAAAGCTCCAATGAATCTGCCCACGTGGTCAGAAAAAGACACCTTAAAATAACCTAATATAGATATACCAAGAAGGTAACTGATCAGAATAATTGACAATCAGGAATGGGAAACAATAAAAGTACCAATAATTTAATTTATCAACTGCAGACCTGCCTACTAGAAAATTATTATGTGAAGTACGGTTTCTGCCAATCAGCATGTAAGATAGCTATTATATAAAGTTTATGTCTTGCAATGAGAAGTCACCGGACTCATTGTGCAATTCAGAATAGTGAGAAAGGTCAAGTAGTCTCTGCAATGGGTTGCTAGTTTTCAAAGAAGTGTAATGAAGATCCTGGGTGGTGCCACGAAACGGTCATTCTTGCTTCTGAAACCTCTTGTAATGCTTAATATCTCAGTTTTTCTCTTTCATGTCATGTTACTGTAATTAGATGCCATGTGTGTGATATTACAAATTTACAATACTAGAAATACATATGATGCTTGCTTTATATTCTTTGGCATATCATACATGTTAAAATTTATTTCAGTGAAAAACTGTCAGTCTTCTTTTTTCTGTTGTGTTTCAGTTACAGTGAACGAGGTGGAGGCTTTATCTGTTCTTTATAAGACAATAAGCAGCTCCATCGTTGATGATGGCCTGATTAACAAGGTATTATTATTATCCTAGGTTTCGCGGTTCAGTACTTCAGTTTTAGCATCATGTTCTGTACAACTAATCCATTGTCTTTCTCATTCTTTGCAGCACTTCTATTTTTATCACCCATTCTTTGTAAAACTAGCTGGAATGTATTAATTAATTTCTGTCTGGTATGTCTGAAAACTATTTATCCAGGCCACTGCCTGATCAAAGAACAATTTGTTCTTGATCCCTTATTTGGACAACTGAAATACCTAAGAAGCCTATTCCTTTGTTATCACATCATTTAGTGAAGAGATATTTGTTAAGAATAAAGAGTTATTTTATCTGTATTATTGATCTTCGACTTCATCCTTGGTTCACGTATTCAAGTAGCAACAGCTGTTATCGCATAAGGCTATGCCTACTTTCATTAAGTACTAACATCCTCCATTATTCTCTGAACAGGAACAATTTCAGCTAGCACTCCTTGGAGACCGTGGCAAGCGAAATCTTATTGTAGATAGGGTATGTTATTTATTTATTTATTATCTATCCAGAATTGCTGTTAACCTTCTCGAGTGATACTTTGGCGCAATGCTTTTATTGCAAGTCTGTGGTGTATTTGGTTGGAGCAGAATGTGAGTTTTTTCTGGGGGTACTTTCTCACCTGCACTTGTTTGGGATAGGGTGACTTATGTAGCTTCTTTGTGGGCTAGGGCAGGAGGAGCTTTTAGGAACCACCTGATTTCTGAAGTTCAGAGAAACTGCGCTAATCTGTATACCGAAATTATTCATGAGGACATTTTGTCCTCCCTTACTGTTTTACAGCTATAATACATTTTCCTTATATCTAAATCATCTTCCAAAGTGATCTTGTAGTATCATTTTAGGTAGTCAACGTACTACACAAAATCACGAATGTGAGATATGCAATTGGGCTTCTATAGTTCTATATGTATATCAGACGCCGGATAAAACCAGGGAAGGGGATTGGAAGACCGGGGGAATAAGACAGGAAAGAGAGAAAAATGAATCCATAACTTTCCCCTTAAAAGCATCTGCTTCTAGTGGTAAAAAAAACAGTTAAGGTGCACCTTAGAAAGAAGAGGGAAGAAAACCAGATCGGTGGAACTGAAAGTCAAGAAGCTTCAACTCCATCCTCATTCCTCCAAACCTCTGCTGTTTCTCCTCTACAGTAGCTGTTTGCTCACTCTATTCTAGCTCTTACTGTTCCAATGATTTTATATGCAGAAATATCTTCAATCTTCTGTTCTCCTTTTTTCTGTGGTGTCTGACTGTGACATATTATTTTCGATCTAGTACTTCTTAGTTATCCAAAATACTTGCCCCATAAACATGTCCATAATATTATTCAATATGGATCAACTTAGTGCCTCTAGTGCTCAAACCAGAAATTTGGCTCAACTGACTGATGGTTTGACCAAGTTTTCTGCTTCTGTATAGAGAGTCAGAAATTGTGAGGTTTGAACGAGCCCATTAATTTCTTGAAGTTTGCAGAACTCACCGCAAATTGCTGCTATATTTTGATGAGTATCATGTGCTAATTATTTGCAATCAGAATTGCTGGAAACTAGTGAAAACTATGTAATAAACCTCAGTCAGCTTCCTTCTCCCAGAATCAAATTAACAAACAATGAGTTTGTGATGCTAAATTTCTAGAATACCATTATACAAGTTTGAGAAACCTAGAGGAAAGTATTCTCCACCTTATTTCAGGGTATGGTGTCTAATGACAGGTTTTCAAGTTGTTCGATGTCAAATGTAATGGAGCGATCAGCTTTGAAGACTTTGTCCGGTCATTGAGTATTTTCCACCCGAGGACTCCTGAGGCAGACAAAATTGTTTGTATGTACTACAAAAATAACCTTTTGTTGATGATTTTTGTACTTGACATCTTTATGCAATGAGATACTATTGCATTATGTTGAAGCCTTTATTTTAAAGAACAATTAGATATGCTATCACAAAGAACATGTGTATGAAAACCTTCTCAGGGCCTACGTGGTCTGTCCTAGATTGAGAAGTTTGTGTCGTATGTATAGTAGGGTGGGAAATTATCTATTCACAGACTACTGATTCTTTACTTGACTATCAAGAAAAAAACCCACTAATATATGACAGGAATCCTCCTTGCAGTTGCATTCAAGTTGTATGATCTACGAAATGCTGGTTGTATTGGGCGTGGTGAGGTAAGCAGCTTGCCATCAACTTCGATGGCCTAGTTTGGATGTATCGAATGTTCAGTTCTGAATATTTGAAGTGATTATAGGGCAATATCAGCTATATTTCGTTGCAATTCAGTTAGATGGAAACTCCTGATAGGAAAGAGGACTCCAATTTAGGCCTCGTTCTTTTCAACTGGAAAAAACTAAACTGATTTTTTTTACTTTACCTTTACCCATTTAAAACTCGTTGAAACATATTCAAATATTGGACTCATTTGAAAGTATACTTTGAAATCTTTCCAATGGCATAGATATCATCATGAATTTATTTCGGAATAAAAAGTTATGTGAAGGATAAAGTTACACATGAACTGAACTAGACTGAAGTGAACTGAATTAAACTGGATTGAACTGAACTGGACTGGACTGGACTGAATTAAACTGAACTAAACTGAATTTAAGTGAAATTAAGTTGAGAACAGAGCCTTAGTATATCCTATCAAACTTATAAATGGTTTCCCAGTCTTAAAAAGGTTGTTACATCCTTTTTATGGTCAGAGAACATGGACATTTGCTCCTCAGAAATCAACCATATCATTCCCAATTCTTTGTGCTTTTATCTAGCAGGTTTGGTGGCTTTCACGATTTCTGGTAATCAATATAGTTCTTACTCGTTCTTGTGTTGCATTATGAACTCTCTAGTTGAAGGAAATGGTCTTGGCAATTCTTGAAGAAATAGATGCGACACTTTCAGATTACATGGTTGATGCAATAGTAGAAAAGGTGCTCTATATTGAATCTCTGTCAACAGTATATTACTCACGACTTCTGGTAATCGATATAGTTCTGATCCTGTTTTCTAAATAAGTGTCCTGATATATATGGCTGCAGACTTTCTTGGAAGCAGATCTTAAGCAAGATGGAAAGATAGATCAAGATGAGTGGAGAGAATTTGTGATGAGAAATCCATCACTCATCAAGAATATGACTCTTCCTTGCTTAAGGTAAATCCTGACATTTTTAATCTTTTCTATCTGTGGTTACTTGGTTTCTAGCTTCTTGCCAAGTTACTGTCTAATCTCTGTTCTTTCGACTTTCGACCAATTTAATTTTATGCAAACTTCCTGATTTCCCATTCAATGTTCTACTTTCAGGGAGTTGACAACTACATTTCCAAGTTTTCTTATTAACACGGAAGTCCTTGATTCAGATCTAAAAACTGGAATAGGATGCTTAAAGGTTTAATAGTTACAAGTCTTCCAGCCGACACCAAAATCATCAACAGTTTGTGTATTTGGTGTTATTATCCCTTGCAAAAAGTTGACTTCTGCTATTCCGGTAGTTCAGTTGTGGGCATCACTACTCTTAGCTAGGGAAGAATGAAGATATGGCTAAGGAACCCCACTTTATTTGATTCTGATTCCAACTGTGAGTTTGGTCCATATTAATATGTGGTCCTTTGTACAGACTTATGTCACAGTTAAGCAAGTTGTAACCTTTTGGCTTCATGTACACATGACTATTACATGCTCGGACTAAGCCCTTGATATTCAAATATTTCATAAGCAGCATTTTTGATGCTTTCATTTCAACTAATGTAATAATGTGTCCATACAATTTTCTCTGTGAATCATCCTACCATTATTGTTTGCAACTATGAAGCACGGACACCTTGGATAGGTGTCGTGTCGGACACGACACGACACCAACACCCGGACACACCACCTATTAGGCCATTTTTGTTCCTTGAATGATGCTTCCCCGTGTCAGTGTCGTGTCGGACACGACACGACACCGACACCTGGGCACACCACCTATTAGGCCATTTTTGTTCCTTGAATGGCGTTTCCCCGTGTCGGTGTCGGTGTCCCGTGTCAGTGTCGTGTCAGACACGACACCGACACCGACACCAGAGGCTATTTTTGTTCCTTGAATGGCGCTTTCCTGGGTCAGTGTCGTGTCGGTGCCTGTGTCCGTATCTGTGTCAGTGCAACCTAGGTTACAAGTATTCACAAAGACATTTAACATCATATGAGGTGACTCAGATGTGCAATAAACCATTTAAGTATGAAATAGCTAAGAAATTACAACAATGGTCTGTTCTGTTTTATGGAGATTGTCAGACTGTGTGGAGGGTTACAATGGGATAACCTATAAGTGACGCATTCATCAACAATAGATATATAGTTGATCAAACAAAAATTATGTCTTCACCTAACAGTATTAGAACATTAGGAACAAAAGGTCTTCATTCTGATAACTATAGTTATATATATTATATTATTATCATTGTCTTGTTAGCCAAAAGGACAGATGTACAATGAAATGAGGAAGAAATATTTTACTTACAGTTATTCCATATTAAAGAAGGAATGGCAAAGGGAGCTGCATATGCACATGTCCATTGACCTACAGTATTTTATGACTCAAAGATTCACATACCGTGCCACACATATCTTTATCTGGTCATAGTATAAGTTGCATGGAAACGTGCATAACTGCAAGTCTGCAACTCAATAAGTTTCTGTAGTTTCTTTCTGTAACTCTTTGTGATTTGCTTGCTACATTTTGCGATCCCATTTCCTTCCTTAGGATGTCTCTTTCAAGGAATATAGAAATTACAGATAATTTTTTATGCAAATCTTTGCTGGATGATCACAGCTTATTTGCCTATTTGGTTGAGTGCTGTCATTCAGATTAATAACAAGCATTTTACTTCTATTTGAAGCAAAAGAGTGTGTGGACTGGGAAGTAGAGGGGCGACAAGTGGATTCTTGGGGGTGGAATAGGATTCTTAAGTTGAGGGATATGTTCATTCAGAAAGCTGGTGGAGTTCACAATGCACAGCAGCTCTTGCAGACTCGGCAAAGAGCGCGCAGACTCTCCATGAAGTCTGCGTATGTGTTTTTCTCGGGCAGAGTTTTCCTTGCCACTGGTTTAGAACAATTTGGGACTCTGCAGGCACTGCAGCTGTTGTTAAGCATAAAGTCCTTGCTTGTATGGCAGTGAATAATGGATTGGCAATAAGTGATAACCTCAACAAGAGGGGGTATTGTTAATAGGTGCTCGCTATGTGAATCTGATGGAGAAAGTTGCAAGCATCTGTTTTTTGCATGTAAGTTCAGTTCCCAATTATGGCAAGCACTCCTTGGAAGGATAGGCGCTGGTAGAAGGTGTTTTGAGTTTAAACCATGAATTGTGATGGTCCCAGAAGCATGATAGGACTAAGAACTGGGATAAAAGGAGTACTTTTGTAGCAGCTCTGTATGAACTTTGGCAAGAGAGAAACTGGCAAATTTGTAGAGGCGCGAAACGCAGTGTTGAGCAGATCGTGAGAGGTGTGCAGTACTCTGTAAGTGTTAGAATGAAGATGATCAAGGATTCTCAAGCATCAGATTTTGACATAGATAACAGATTGCTGGGTTTTTCTGTAACTAGTGGCTAATGGGGTTTGGCGTCAGCTAGCTTTTGCATTTGTTGTTTTTAGCTTCTTTAATGGTTCTTACTATTTGTAATTTACTTGGCTGTAATTGGGGAATTATCACACTGATATTCTCATGTATTTTTTTGATCCGAGGGTATCACACGGATATCCCTTTTGGAGGATGGAATGAGAAGCTTACCATTTCTCAAAAAAGAAAAGAACTAGTCTTGCAAGCACTAAAAAGTAATAATGCAGAGAAGAGTGTTCTTGCAGTTGTGTTCAATTTGTAAGATCTTCCGCGAACTGGCTACAATGAACGTGAAGAGGTCACTACAGATTTCTTCTTCTTCTTTTTATGGCTTCCATCTTCTATATCCTACACTTCTAGTGTGTTGCATTTTTCTGAACATGGTTGATTTCACTGACTGAATACCAATCATAATTATGGATTTGCTCAATCTATAGAGTATATTTTCTCATAATCTATTAATAAATCTGCTGATAGAATGATTCTTCAAATCTTCAGTATTGCTTTTTTTTGTATCTTGATCTCACTGGTTACAGAAATGGTGCTGGCTATTCTGGAAGAACTAGGCTTGACACTTTTAGATGATATCGTTGAAGTGATAGAAAAGGTATGTTCATATGTTGCCAAATCCAACTATATAAAATAAATTTCTCCATCACAGTTTCTGTTACATTTACAGTCTTTCACTGAAGCAGATTCAAACCATGATGGGAGAACTGCAAATGTAAGCAGATTCAAACCCTTTATTGTATTACATTTACATACCTATTTGAACAAATATTAAATAAGTACAAAACATTGAAGAAGTAGCCAGAGCCTGCCCAAGACGAAAAAATAATATTTTTTGTTGGTGCTAAGACCAAAAACTAAAATATATTACTGTGGTTGTCCCAGTACAGCTACAGCTACAGTCCAAGTGTAGTACAGAAAATAATGGACTCACTTCCCACTGCATGCATTCAACTGACTACTTCTTTTCAAGCATCTTTCTCCATTATTTTATGTTCAAAAATGCCACAGATCCAGCCCACACATTACCCAGTCATGAGATTCTCTCTCCCACCAGATACAGCCATACATGTACAGCTAACTGTTTTAGATGAGAGAGAGAGAGAGAGAGAGAGAGAGAGAGAGAGTCTCAAGGAAGGGTTTGATGGATTCAGAATAGAGAAAGTAGCTAAACACAAACAGGAAAGATAGAAATGTTGGAGTTTTTGTGGACTTGAGTCACAATCACAACTCAGGTAATCTTTTTTCAGATTGAGACCTTTTTGTCTATGTCACTGTCATTGTCACTGTTGCATTCACCTTTCTGGGTGGTCATAATAGAAAACCCCCAAGATATAAATGCATTATCTTTGTTGCTGCATCATCATCCTCGAGAAGTCTTAGGGTAGAAATCATTATAGCAAGTTTCTAATCTGATCTCCAATCCGAGCACAACCAGAGGAGTGAGAATCAAAAAGGGGGAAGAAATTGCAAGTGTTTTGTCTGCACTTTCACATTGAGAATTCATTCATTTAAGTTTTCAATCAAGTACCAAAGGATATGGCAAAAGAATTAGCAGAGACAACCATTCATGACCTTTTGCCAGCAATCAAGACAGCTACTTGTACTAGCAATTTGCCCCACTTTTCTTCTGCTGCAATTGTTAATAAGCAGTCATCTGCATACAATTCACCCTCTCTCATCTTCCCTCCATCTTCAGCATTCGCTTCTGCGCTGCAGTCTCCGTACATCTCTCCAAGAGCCTTGACTGAGAAAGAGAATCCGCCAGCGTCAGCGTCAGCGCCATCAGAGCCTGCAGTTGCACTTGCACTTGCACACCTCTCTTCTCCACCACCTGTCTCGTGCTGTGGGTCGCTCTCTGAGGACATCCCTAGTAGTAGCTCTTATACTCCTCCCCCAGAACCAGAAAGGTCTGACTTTTCAGATGATGCAAAACTCAAATTTGTGGCCTCTGTATCCAGTAGTTCAGACATTCCAGCAGCTGCTGCACCTCGTATCTCCTTCTCATTTCCAGTCCCTCGAGTTTCGTTCGCAAAAGCCTCTACTGTCTCCCACTCCCCTGCTGCTGCTGTCAATGCCAAACTAAGAAGCTGTGATGTTTTCATAGGATATCATGGAGGTCAGAATAATGTCAACTTAGTGCGCTTCTGTAAGTGGCTCAAATCAGAGTTAGAACTCCAGGGGATAGCTTGTCTTGTTGCTGATAGAGCAAGATATGCAGATACTCAGAGTCATGAAATCGCTGATCGAGTCATTTGCTCTGTCAGTTTTGGCATTGTGGTCATTTCAAGTGCGAGCTTGTTCAACCCTTTTAGTATGGAAGAGGTCAGATTCTTTGCCCAGAAAAAGAACTTGCTCCCTATGTTCTTTGACACAGACCCTACTGCTGTTGGGGGTCTTCTGGACTGCCCTACTTCAGCGGATAAAGAATGCAGGGAAGTGGTAGAGGCGCTGATTAGATCCCATGACTTCAAGCTCGAAGCCAAGGATGGCGATTGGAGAACTAGCATCTCCAAAGCTGCAAACATATTGCAGGCAAAACTCGGGCGCAAGAGCACTGCTCTAGCTGAGAAGGTCAAGGAGCAGCTGGAACTTGGGCTAGCTGTAGCTGAGGAGTTACCCTTCCCAAGAAACAAAACCTTTTTAGGGAGACACAAGGAAATTATGGAGCTAGAATCTGCCTTCTTTGGCAATGGGAGTGGGGAGGAATCATGCCCCTTGCCAGTGAGTAAAGGAAACACGTCTGGTCAATCTGAAGGCTTTGCAGATGAGGAGACGGATGACATGGATGAACGCAGAACAGGTGTGACAGGGAGGTACATTAGTTTGGATTTGGAGAAGATGAGGACTAATAAGGGTCTGACTACTTCCGAGGCAATGCAGGTTGATCCAGTTGTAGGCAGAAACTCGTATAAGAGGCCAAAATACAAGAAATCAAGAAGCGGGAGGGACAAGAGCCTTACGAGCAGCAGTGTTAGCGTAATCTCCATCAGTGGGCATCCAGGAATTGGAAAGACTGAGCTTGCTCTGGAATTCGCTCACAGATACTCCCACAGATATAAGATGGTCTTGTGGCTTGGTGGAGAGGCTCAGTACCTCAGGCAAAACATATTAAATCTGGCGATAAAGCTTGGTTTAGATGTCAGTGCTGATCCTGAGAAGGAAAGAGGGAGGATCAGAAGTTTCGAGGAACAAGAACACGAAGCATTCAAGAGACTAAAGAGAGAGCTGTTTAGGGATGTGCCTTACTTGATTATCATAGACAATCTTGAGACTGAGAATGAATGGTGGGAGGGAAAGGATCTGCATGACCTTATCCCCAGAAACACTGAGGGGAGTCAGGTGATCATTACAACGAGGCTCTCCAAGGTAATGAACTCTGACCCAATGCAGCTTCAACCACTACCCTTGCCCGATGCTATGGTGCTAATGCGAGGAAGAAGAAAGAAGGACTATCCTACTGAGGAGTACGAGTGTCTAAAAAAGTTCCAGGAAAAGTTGGGAAGCTCAACACTCGGTTTGTCCATTGTTGGTTCACTACTTTCGGAGCTTGCAGTTTCACCATCTTCTCTTTATGAGGTGCTGCACCAGGCCCCATTTCTAAATGAATATGATGAGCAATTTGGGAGGAACGATCCTTTCTTGATCAAAATCTTTGGATTTTGCTTTGCCATTTTAGAGAAAGCAACCCGGAGAGGAAATTGTATCGCCTCTAGGATGCTTCTTGTTGGTGCTTGGTTCGCCCCATCGCCTGTATCAGTAAATTTACTGACCACTGCAGCTAAGAATATGCCTGACACTATGAGTCGGTTAAAGAAGTGGACAAAATCTCTAAGTCCTGCATTTTGCTTCACATTTGTTGCTCATCCTTGGAAGAGTGAGGAGGAGTCTGCTCATCTTCTGGTAAAGTTAGGAATGGCGCGAAAAGCAACATATCAGCCAGGACAGTGGATACAGTTCCACCCCATTACTCGAAGCTTTGTTAGAGCAAGAGAAGGGTCAGCTGCCATAAGAGCAACGGTTGTAGGGATTAGAAAAACTGGAAACCCGTTGGTAAATTCAGATCATCTCTGGGCTAGTGCATTTTTAGTTTTTGGATTCAAATCAGAGCCGCCACTTGTCCAACTAAAAGCAACTGACGTGGTGCTCTTCATCAAGAAAACAGCTCTTCCCTTGGCCATTGGAGCCTTCACAACATTTTCAAGGTGTAACTCCGCGTTAGAGCTCCTTAAGGCATGCACTGGTGTGCTTGAGGATGTGGAGAAATCGTTTGTTTCCCAGATACAAGATTGGTGTCATGGCTCTTTCTGTTGGAAGAAAAAGCTGCTTCAGTCCAATCAGAGGGTGGACGAGTATGTGTGGCAAGAAGTGACTCTGCTGAAAGCTACACTGCTGGAGACCAGAGCAAAGTTGTTGCTAAGAGGTGGATATTTTGATAGCGCTGAAGAACTCTGTAGAACTTGTATAAGCATCAGAACAGTGATGCTAGGCCACAACCATCCACAAACATTGGCTGCTCAAGAGACGTTGGCAAAGTTGGTCAGATTAAGGAGCAAGATGTGAACTAGAGATTACAGTGACTTTCATCTTAGTTTTGTTCATAATGTCACCATCTAGGAGCTTAGTAATCTGGTCATTAATCGTCTGTATCTGCAATCAATGTGTAAAGATGGCGTCATTAGAATCTTCAAAAGACACCAGCTATGCATGAGAATGAGATAGAAACCAGAACACATCTTGTTCAGAAGTTTTGCCGCATGTTTCATCAGCTTAATTGTATAAAAATAATGTTTTACGTAATTTATTGAAGCTATTTACCATTCTGAAGAGATGTGCAGTCGAATATCCTAGACAGGTGAGTGGAGAGAGTGAAAGCAAAATTGAACTGATAAGTAGGAAACGGCGCTTTTGCTAACTTGCTTAGCATCGTTTCGACAGTGAAGTTCAATTCTGAACACCAAAATCCTTCCCAGATTCCTCCAGATTTTAACTCTGCTTGAAATCACCAGGTCGCTCTATGGACTTTCTGCCACCAAGATACGGATACTGTATAAACATGACTCATAAGGGTAGGTATTCTCACTCTAACATTCTAGGGAGGGGTGAGGGGTCTCATCTGAGAAAAAGTACAGGTCCTTAGAAAGTAAGAATCATGCTTTCGAGGGAAAATTCTAGCACTGTGAGTTCCAACATGAACCCAAAATAGGACACATAGGGGAAACAAGCACCAGATTCCTTGCACTACTTGAAAAAGATATGAGGGTAAAAAATCCTCGCTTAAATCTTGAGAGAATTTCATGCACAATTTCACAGTCATTAACAAACAAAAGTTACCATTAACATGCTAAATGTCTCAACTTATGTGCACAAGAATATGTCCTGTTGCCTTGGCAAAATCTGATTTTTGCTTATAAAGGAACTGCATTGCACAAGGAATTGTAAATGACAAGTTCTCAATGCTTACCTCTTGTAGAGATTTGCAAGGTTAGAGACGTTGCACATATTTACATACCTACCTTCAAACATAACAATATACCTCCAATGATAAATATACACTAAGAGAATGACGACATCTAAGAACAAGTTCCAAATAGACAGCTGTTTCATGAAACAGAGGAGAAGACACGAAGATATGGAAGTTCTGGCAGCTAAAACCTGCTGTAGGCCATAATCATTTTACTCTTTGAGTACTGTTTACCTTTCGGATTTGTTTTTCGCTTCTGTTATAATTTGCATGGTTCTATATATAATCCGACTGAGATGGAGAGGTTATGTGAGGTAATCAAGAGGTTAAGCAGTTCAGTAGTCGATGATGGATTTATATTGGAACTCCATTTCATCGTTTAAGGACCATTTTTAGCATGAAATGCAGAACATTTTAAGCATCTGCCATTTTCGCAGGAAGACTGCCAAATTGGAATGTTCAGAAACAGGAAAAAGCAAAGTCTTTTCGCTGATAGGGTAACACTTTCCTTTGCTCCCTAATGATTAATAAGAATGTTGCTCTTAGGACTGTCACTCCCTCAAAATGTTCCTTTCCTTGCTAAGAGAAAGCTGTTTTGTTTCATCTGAGCAGATGTCCAATCTGTTTGACTCCAATCATGATGGACTTCTAGATTTTGGAGAGTTTGTCCGAGCTTTGAGCAACTTTTATCCAAATGCACCACAAGAAGAAAAAAGCTTACTGTAGTCTGTAGGCTTGCCAATTCTAACTGCATAACCAATTAAGAATACATGTTCCCTGATCCATGCATTTGAAAAGGGTTCTAATGTTCATTACCAATATGACAGTTGCATTTCGGCTACACGATGTAAGGCAGACAGGTTTCATAGAGCCGGAAGAGGTGAGTTAATGATCATGCCCTTAAGAAATGGAACTTGCATATTTGGACCACTTTTCATTTTTGAGGAAAAACTATACACATACTTGGGTTAATTTTGGTCCATATAGGGACATTACAACAGCTTTTCCAAGTTTTGTGCAGAGGAAGGATGCAGAAGAAGAAACTTAAGTGGCATATGTACTTTCCATTTCCATGCAATTATCGAGAAACAACACAATGTTTTCTCTCACTCGAGCATGCCAAATAAGTCCTGATATAAACTTTCCATGCAACAAGCACCTTAATTGACAGGCAAAGCATAATCTCTGCTTGTATAGGCAAAGTAATCATGTCCTTCATATGCATAGGCTAGCACGTACTTGCAATGGCGTATCCAGAAATTTAGTACTGGGGATACAAATCGGAGAAGAATTTTTTTAAAAAAATATGGGTTCATTTGACACTCAACGTATTAAACTTAATTGTATAATTGTAGAGGTATGCAATAATACATATATGATGTATAAACATAAAAAAAGGAAAGGATAATATCAAAAAATAAAGGGAAATTCTACATGGTAACCCTATGTTATTGACTTGTTTATATGGTACCCAATGAACTTTAGGAATCCACCAAATAACCCCCAATTAATGATACAAACCTACCTCACTAACGTCGTTGGGTTTGCCGTCAAGTATTTGGTGAAGGGTTAGAAAAAAACAAAAAAAATAAAATCGTTCATCACTATTCACTACCGCTCTATTGTCAGATTGTGGCTACTCCTATTCTCTTCTCTCTCTCCTTTCTATAAGCTCTCAAACCAGAGAATGAAGCAGCAAAATTCCTTGATAAAAACCCTACAAAATTGAGAAGATTGAAGGAGCTATTAAATTTGGATTCAGTTCGCGATTGAAGAAGGCCCAAAAGAGGTTAAATTTGCAATTGATTGCTGTTTGTGGACTGATTTGAAAACAACTCAGCCGAAGTTGAAGTGATTGCTGCGTGAAGGTATGTTGAATTTGAAACTGAAATTTATGTTCACAATTTTGCAGACACAAATACTATGTTATTCTTTCAAATTGTCTATTGTTTTGTCTCTATCTACATTTTCTCAGCTGCGTGAAGGTATGTTGAATTTGATAAGGGAGGGGGTTGGTGCTGTTTGATGGTGATCTCCATACGTATACAAAGAAAATTATGAGTTTTTGGCGACAAAAATTGATAGAAAAGCTTTAGAAGTAAAGAGTTTTAAAAAGGGGGCAAAATACTTGACGGCAAATTGAACAGCGTTAGTGAGGTGGGTTTGTATCAGTAATTGGGGGTTATTTGGTGGATTTCTAAAGCTCATTGGTACCATATAGACAAGTCTTAGAAAATAGTTGCTCCTAAAATTTGAACCTGCAATCTAGGAGATAATAGAAAAGAGTTTATATCAATACTCCACACAAATATTTATGATACAAAATATCTTCCACACAAATATTTATACTTTATAAAACTGACAAAAAAAAATTACCGAAAAAGAGGGTCGGCCTGTACCCTTTTGTACCCCTGGATACGCCCCTGCGTACTTGAATGCGGGCCAAACCATGCATACATTATTAGAACATTGTAATTATACTATCATTATCTTGTTAGCCAAAAGGACAGATGTACAATGAACTAAGGAAGAAATATTTTAGTTACAGTTATTCCATGTTGAAGGAGGAATGGCAAAGGGAGCTGCATATATATATATGCACATGTCCATTGACCAAAAGTATTTTATGAATCAAAGATTCACATACCGTTAAACATTAGTTATGTGCATAAATGATTCAGAGCTTAATTAAAATCCTTTCCTTTAGTCAACTTTTTGTGCATCAAACGTTAGACGCTACTGCCATTTTTGTCTATAGATTTGGAAAGCGTCGTCATCAGTTAAACTTAAAAGTCCAACAATGGCATCCTAGTGGATAATGTGGGAGGTATATGTGAACGAAGATCATAATTTTGTCGTCACTGTAATAGACAAATGAAGAAAAGAGTGCATCTTAATTGCTTATATGATTCTCTCAAGAAGATACTGTAATCACAACTTGGAGGATGGCGATGGAGCAATTAAAAAAGAGGAAATCATTAAACTATTTAAAGGGCACAAAAATTTGTATAAGACCGTCTTGCCGTAGCTTTTGAGTGAATATGAATTCTGCAGTTGAACTATTTTAACAAGATGAATTCTGCTGTTGAATACTCAAGATAATTAGAAAGGAAAAAAATAAAAAACTAATTTTGAGTGAATTTTAGTTTCTACTTGGTAAAAGATAAGCAGGTAAATTTGTTAATTAGTTTATCAATGTTTCCTCCTTCTGCCACCCTATAAGATGTTCATTCACATTTCATTTGCATTTTAGTATGTGGTCCATTATTGTATTCTTCTTCTTAAAAGTCAAATTGGTACGGCTAAATAATTCCCAAGGGAATATTCCTTTTTATTTATTTTCCACATTTTGCTTTGGTTGTCAATGATTCAATTGATCCAGTTTGTTCTAGCTTTGGGATGCTATTGAAATTTTGAGAAGTTGTTGACTTGTTGTGCTTCTATAAGTCATTTCTGTGGATTTTGAACTGAAACTTTGGCTGCTCCAATGGGTTGCAACTTCTCAAAGAATTGGAAGAATCTTAGATACAAGGACTCTGCTGTTCTTGCATCTGAAACATTGTGTAAGTTGGCTGAATGAGAATGGTCCTGCTATTTTTGGTAGAATGTGACATGCATTTATTTCCTACAATTTCCCCCCTTATGTTTCTGGTTTACTGTCCACAGTTTCTGTAAATGAAGTGGAAGCCTTGTTTGTACTTTACGAGGAACTAAGTGGTTCTATAGTTGATGATGGCCTTATTCACAAGGTATACTCATCTGTATGTTCAGAAATAAGAGTCTGTTTTTGCTGATTGTTCTGCAAGAACCGCGGCTAATGTTTCCTATGGTGGGCTTATTTTTGTGACAGGAAGAACTTCGAAAGGCACTTATCAGGAACAGTGGGAAGTCAAATCTCTTTGTAGATAGGGTATGTCTCAGTTCAGTTAACAAACTATGTATGCTGGTCATTATGTTCGACCACAAGGGTCAAACGGAAAACGCCTCTCTGTGAGATTCTGTTCTCACAGAGGTAACTGCGTACAACCGACCTCCCTTACCTTGCCTTGGCGGGAGTCTCTTTGGAGGCACTGGGGTAATGTTGATTGATTATGTTCGACTCCAATTGCAGTTGCATGAAGCTAATGCAATAAAACCTTTGCCTTTTTATTGCATTGAATTTTATCTCAGGTTTTTGATTCCTTTGATCTGAAACATAATGGCGTTATCGAATTTGGAGAGTTTGTTCGGTCACTCAATGTTTTCCACCCCAATTGTCCTGAAGCAGACAAGATAAAATGTACTGTATGAAGTTAACTCTGACCCTTTTATTGACCAAAGATGAAAGATCTTTAGCTGGCTTCTTTGCTAGTTGGTTGAGTTCTGTCATTCAGATTACTAACAAATACTGCATTTTTCTTCTATTTTCTCACTTGTGATGAAAAAGAACTAGTCTAGCAAACACTAATCCAGAGAAGAGTGTTCTTGCAGTTGCGTTCAATTTGTATGATCTTCGGCGAACTGGCTACATTGAACGTGAAGAGGTCATTACATTTTTCTTCTTCTTTTTATGGCTTTCATCTTCTATACCCTACACTTATATTGTCTTGCATTTTTCTGAACGTCGTTGGTTTCACTGACTGAATATCAATCATAATTATGGAATTGCTAAATCTATAGAGTAAGTTTGCTCATGATCTATTAATAAATTTGTTGATAGAATTATTCTTTAGTATTGCTTATTGTTGTATCTTTGATCTCACAGGTCAAAGAAATGGTGCTGGCTATTCTGGAAGAACTAGGGTTGACACTTTTAGATGATATTGTTGAAGCAATGATAGAAAAGGTATCCTTATATGTTGCCAAATCCTCATGATCTTTTTAAGTATTCCAACTTAATTCTTTATCATAATTCATACCCATATATAAATATATATAAAAAAAAAAAAACTAATTCTCCATCACTGTTTCTGTTACATTTGCAGTCCTTCATTGAAGCAGATTCAAACCTGGACGGGAGGATCGACCAAGAAGAGTGGAAAGAATTTGTGGCTAGAAATCCGTCGCTGATGAAAAATATGACTCTTTCTTACTTAATGTGAGTCCTTGTCCAAATAGTTATTTCGATGGTGACTTTTTTCTCCCTTCTTATTTAGAAGTAAGCAAATCTAGCCAATTTGGTTCTATATTTCAGAGATAAATTGCAGGCAGCATATGCATACCTCATCAAACTATGTTGCATATGTGTGTACCCATGTTTCATGTTTCTGACTATATTATCATTTCTTCTGGATGGTTCAATATCCATGCCTGAATATCTATCATCAAAGTTCAAAGATTAGACTGATTACAAGCAATAGTACTATAGTACGTCTAATGGCGTGGTTGTCTGTTTATAAATATAAGAAGCTTAATATTCATTCCTTTCATCTTTCTAGGGATGTTACAACAGCATTTCCAAGTTTCCTTGTTAACACTGAGTTGCCAGATTCTGCTCTCTATCTCCATGGTTAGCAAGGAATCTCAGCACCCAACACAAGGTTTCCAGGGAAGAGCCTAATGCATCTAGGAGCTCTAGTAATCTGGTCATTTGTCGTCTGTATCCGCAATCAATGTGTAAAGATGGCGTCTTAAGTATCTTCAAAAGACACCAGCTATGTGGCATGAGAATTAGATGAAAACCACAACACATCTTGTTCAGCAATATTACCACATGTTTCATCAGCCTAATTGTATAAAAATATTATTACATAATTTATTGAAACTATATACGGATATACCATTCTGAATTTCTGACTGTATGTTTGTCAGTGATTTTCAATCGAATATCCTAGACAAGTGAGTGGAGAGAGTATATAGCAAAACTGAATTGATAAATAGGAAACAGGTGATTTTGTTAACTTGCTTAGCATCGTTGCTGACATCCTTTTCCCAATCCTTCTAAAATTGTTGAATTGTTTTTCTCGACAACATTTTCGTACCTATTTTCGTCAGATTCCTCCAGATTTTAACTCTGCTTGAAATCACCAAGTGGCTCTACAAACATGGCTCGTAAGGGTAGGTATTCTCACTCTAACTCTAGGGAGGGGTCTCATCTGAGAAAAGGTACAGGTCCTTAGGAAGTAAAAAAAACATGCTTTCTTCTGGCACTGTGAGGTTCCAACATGAACTGCGAAAATTAGGAGATATGGGGAAATTAAGCACCAGATTCCTTTCACTACTTGGAAAAGATGTGAGGGGAAAAAAATCCTCATTTAAATCTTCAGAGAATTTCTTGCGCAACTGGCAATTTCATACAGGGTCATCAACAAACAAAGTTACCATTAACATGCTAAATGTCTCAAGTTATGTGCACAAGAATATGTCCTGTTGCCTTGGAACATCACATTTTTGCTAATACAGGAACTGCATTGCTCAAGGACATGTAAATAAATCTCGATGCTTACCTCTTATAGAAAGTTTGCAATGTTAGAGATGTTGCACATACTTAAGTACATACCTACCTTAAAACATAACAATATTCCTCCAATGATAAAAAAAATATACACTAGGAGAATAACAGCAACATCTAAGAACAAGTTCCCAATGGGCAGCTGTTTCATGAAACAGAGGAGAAGACACGAAGATATGGCTGTTCTAGCAGCTCAAACCTGCTGTAGGCCAAAATTTTGTTTACTCTTTTGAGCTAATTTGACCTTC
The DNA here is from genome assembly GCA_038025085.1 of Tetragonia tetragonoides. Taxonomy (NCBI): domain Eukaryota; kingdom Viridiplantae; phylum Streptophyta; class Magnoliopsida; order Caryophyllales; family Aizoaceae; genus Tetragonia; species Tetragonia tetragonoides. The sequence goes on along the minus strand of CM076144.1, from coordinate 38,688,175 downwards.
CTGATTTGTTTTTCGTTTCTGTTATAATTTCCCTGGTTCTATATATGATATTCCTTTTTGTTATTGACTGTTACGGTTGATCAACGTGCATTCAATCTGTCTGAGATGGAGAGGTTATCTGAGTTATTCAAGAAGTTAAGCAGTTCAGTAGTCGATGATGGATTTATCAGCAAAGTTGGAATTCCATCTTTAATCATTTAAGTACCATTTTTAGCATGAAATACAGAACGGTTTAAGCATCTCCATTTTTTGCAGGAAGAGTTCCTAATTGGAATGTTCAGAAACAGGAAAAAGCAAAGTCTTTTCGCTGATAGGGTAACACTTTCCTTTGCTCCCTTATGATTGATGAGAATGCTACTCTTAGGACTGCTGCTACATCAATATAAGGAAAAAACTGTTTTGTTTCATCTGAGCAGATGTTCAATCTGTTTGACTCCAATCATTATGGGCTGATAGATTTTGGAGAGTTTGTCCGAGCTTTGAGCATCTTCCATCCAAATGCACCACAAGAAGAAAAAGTTTATTGTAGGCTTGCCAATTCTACCTGCATAATCATTAAGAATGCATGTTCCCTGATCCATGCATTTGAAAAGGGTTCTAATGTTTATTTACCAATATGACAGTTGCATTTCGGCTATATGATGTACGGCAGACAAGCTTCATAGAGCCTGAAGAGGTGAGTTAATGTTCATGCTCTTAAGAAGTGGAACTTGCAGATTTGGATCACTTTTCATTTTTGGAGAAGAAATATACACATTCTTGGGTTAAAAAAGGTCCATGTAGGGAGGGGGTGAAGAATTTTAATTTTTCATATAACAAACTAGTGGCAGGTCAGGGAGTTGATTCTGGCTCTCTTCAGCGAGTCTGATCTGAATCTTTCAGATGACATAGTTCAAGCAATTACTGATAAGGTAATAGCTTCAGACTTAAAATCAAGCTTCTGTAGTTGAAACACTAAATCATGCTATTGATATTTGGATATGATACTTACCCTTTTGCATCTGTAGACATTTGAGCAAGTGGATTCTAAACATGATGGGAAGATTGACTTGGAAGAGTGGAGGGCTTTAGTAGCTAAAACTCCTTTGGTACTGAAGAATATGTCCATTCCATATCTTAAGTAATAGTTTCTTACATTTATCCTTCAGCTTCGTACCATCTTGACTTTAACATAATAGGTCTGTGAATATGGGAAAGCATGACCAGAAGTAATATGAAATATGAAAAAACAATAAAAAGGGAGAAATTCTATGGCTTTGAACCAGAACACACCAACAAAGTGGACATCATCCTTAAACAAGCTCAACCCTTAAAACTCTTTGTACATCAACCAGATGCTTCTAACTTATTATGAGGTTGTGCTAAGGCTTTCGCTGACTTTCACTGTTTTGCAGGGACATTACACCAGGTTTTCCAAGTTTTGTGAAGTGGAAAGATGCAGAAGAAGAAATTTAAGTAGCATATAGCAAGGAACTGTACTTTCCATGGCTATGCAATTATCAAAAAACAATACAATGCTATCTATTCAAGAAGGTCATTTACTGCTGAATCAATCATTCATTCAATATACTGTACAATTATTGACTGTCAGCGCTTGGAAAACAAACCCATAAATCTATGAGTTACAAGTGACAAGCACCTTAACTAACAGTCAGAGCACAATCTCTGTTCTCACAAGTGACAAACACCTTAGTTAACAGTCAGAGCAAAATCTCTGTTTGTATAGGCACAGTAACCATGTCCTTCATATTCATAGGGTAGCACATATTTGAATGCAGGCCAGACCACACATTATCTGCTAATATTGCATTTACAGCATCCGTTGGATGGAACTGATCCCACCAGATGTGGGTGGAAGCATTACGGCAAGCCATTTCAGGTGACAGACACATGATCCAGCCCTTGTACTTCCCTAGTCCACAGCATGCCTCATCCGTGACTCTGAACCCTACACGAACCATTAAGTAATTTCAGTACTTTCAGAAGCATATATTTATACTGGTACTGACAAAGAGTATTAAAACATGGTTTTTTTTGTTACCATAATGTTCATGGTTCTCTATTATATCCATGGAACCTTGATACATATCGCAGAAGATGATCTTGGCGTCAGAGAGCTCCTCATTTAGCTCCTCGATTATGTACCTCATCGCAAAGTTGAACTCCATTATCATGTCATTGATATCTTGGATGCACTCCCCGTCCTTGCTTTTAAAGCGCCAGAGGTAGTGCGGAGCACAGCCCATAGGTGCCAACCCCAAGACTACCACTTTCCTCACATTTGCCATATATAAGTTCTTTATGCATACCAACCAAAATTATGAAACCAGAAGACGTAGAAAATTAGATGGCGCATCACAAAATAGATATCGAATCAGAAAAAATAGTATTTTGAAGAAGTGGCTCATTATCTTATAGCAGTTATCTACCTTGATCTCCTGCTTCACTGTGGTTGCCAGGAAATGGTTGAAACTCCAGGGAGTATACAAAGATTGGACACTTGAGATATTGCGGAGGTAGTAATGTATGTAGTCGTTGGTTCCGATGGAGATATAGAATATAGAGTTGGAGATGAGACTGACGGCTGTATCTTCACCCATGCTCATCATGAACTGCTGAAAGGTGTCGGTAACCTGCTGGATTTGCTGTGCAAAGGAGATGTGCTGACCCTGCAGAAATTATTTTAGGGGTAAAACATTGAATACATGAGGGCTTATAATATTTGTTGTAAGCCCTCTTGCTTATGACAATTCCTATGCAAAACAATGATCTCCATATCAAAGTTTCTGCATCCTTGGAAGTAGCAAGTCATGCAACAGTCTTCTTCCTAAATAATGTACTACTATAGTTTTCGACCAATAATGTTCTTAGCAAAGCAGTAAACATACCAATAATTCTAAAATCAGTCTCTTAGTGTCCTAAATATTGTTCGTAAATACGTGAAGTAGCAGTGGTTTTACCAGATCAGAGCCGCTTGAGAAGATAATTCCAGCTCCAGCAGAAGCATAATTCACCCCTTGACTCATGGCTTCAACAGTCCCAGTTTGCCCTAGATAGCTTGGCACAAAAGGAAGCCGTAATCGCAATGCTGAAGATTAAACAGCCAAATGAACAAGTTAATGTCAATCTTAGAGACCAGAAAATCAAGACTTGTGTTACAAATCCCCAGCTGACTAGCACAGACACTAACATGAACATAGCAATCCCATCATATAAAAATTAGATGAACAATTCCAGATCAAGCTCAAAGAGCGTTTAAGCCCACAAAACTGTTAACTTCTACAGATAACTAGCAAAAACACCAAAACAACAATCAAAAGTTGTGAAATTCCGAAATTCCAAAATTCCAGCACAGTTGAAAGTTTGAAACACCATTCACAAGCTATCCAGAATACAAATCAAATTCAAATCAGAAATATTTCCATCCAGCAACCAAAAACAAGAAAAGAAAAAAAAACTAAAAAAAAAAGCTTAAAAAACCGAGCTAAACACAGAAAACAGGAATTTCCTGTAGTGATATAACCAAGAAACCAGTAAATCATAACTAGCAAAATTTGCAATCGATTAGCTGGCAGAAACCCATTTTAATGAGTGAATTTCACCAAGAAACCCCAAATGAACACAGAAAACAAGAATTTCCTGTAGTGATATTATCAAGAAACCAGAAAACCCATTTTCATGAGTGAATTTCACCAAGGAACCCCAAATGAACAACAGAATTAAAACAAAATTCCTACTTTCTGAAGCAAAAACTCCCAAGAAACCATGATCAGAAATTGAACAGAACTTAAAACCCCAATTGAATTACAAAAGAAAAGGAGAAACAAACAAAACTCATAATCAAGCAGAATGTGTTACTGTATTTCTTATTTACAATAAACCCATTTCCCTGAACTAAAATTTCCTCAAGAAGCCCCAAACAAAGAGCTTAATCAAAGAAAATGAAACTGCTAAATTCCTAAGCACAAAAACCAAAGAAACCAAAATCAAGAATTAAACCAAAACATAAAAAACCAAGAGCATAACCGAATAATTATACTAACCAAGATAATCAACGGGTATTCTTCCATTACAGAACCTTCCAGTAGGGCGATGAGTATCAAAGTCTTTGCCATAAGGGAGACGATCAGCTCTTGCAAAAGTACCAAGGAAGTTATTATTACCACAATCAACAGATGAGTCTCCAATGACGAAGAAAGCCGGGGCTAACGGGGGCTCAGGATTTGGGGACGGAGATGGTGATGAGGAGGGAGAGAGGAGAGAGAAAGGGGATGTTGTTGTGTAAAAGGGAAAAGCAGGGGATTGGACTTGAAGACTGTCGAAGAAAGATGTGTCTATTAGTTCTTGTGGGTATTCCAGGGAAAATGATGGTTGAAGGGTAATGAGGAGAAAGGTGAGGAGAGAGAAAATGGAGATTTTGATGATCGCCATTGTTGGGAGCTCTCTGATAGACTGATTCTCTCTGTTAATGTCTGTTTGTTAAAACGGAGAGAGAGTTCTTGGCGGGTATATTAGCGGTTGAATTAAGGGAGGATTGATGGTTGTGGGCTATTTTTGGGCTTTTTATGCTAGTATTATGTGGTCAGTTTCTTAGCTGATTTCAGAAGCATGGATTTCATATCTTTTGGGCCCTTGATCTACAGAAGTTTGCGAGACTGAACGATTGTGGCTAATCAACATCATGCCTTTTCTTTACAGTTATCATGCTCAATTTTGTGATTCGGAGTACATTCGGTTTGATTTGTTGATATAGGGTGTGTTCTTTTTCAGTGCCTTTGATTTGATTTGATTGATTTCAAGATTAAATAGCAAGTGAAACAAGTACAGAAATATTGTCCGTATAGAAATATATAGTGTGTTCTTTTCCACTTTTTTTTTTTTGGTATAAAATAGCTCATTTTATTACCAAACAGAACCAACATGATTACACAGCTCATACAAAGCAAAAAGGGAGATGATAGGTATTGTAGGCATCTTCTAGGAAGGGTACTCCAACACCTACCTCAAGCCTTCAAGCCCAAATTTAGACATGACCAAAACGGCCAAACAAAAGTTTATCCCTATCCTGAATTCTAGCAATCTTTAAGCTACTAAACTTGACTGTTAAAACATACTTTATCTGGCTAATTATCTCATTTACACCCCATCTCTGGGTAGTGAAAATGCACCTGTTTCTTGCTAGCCACAAGTAGTATGCTGTTGCTGCACACATAGAATATAAGTATCTTAGATGCCTTGTACCTTTTCTTCTAATAAGCCAGCGTGGCCATCTCTGGTACAACATAGACCATGGACATAAATCCAGCCAGTCACACAGAGCAGTAACAACCTGTTGAGAAACATTGCATGAGAAAAATAGGTGAGTTATGCTTTCATCCTCTATTTGGCATAGAGGGCAAGTAGTACTGGGTATTTGGCAGTGCATCATGATGAGTCTATCTCGAGTAAGCAGCTTCCCATGGACCACCAACCACAAGAATATTGCATGCTTTGGCAAGTTGTACTTACCCCAGACAAGATCATTTGTTCTGAACCTTGTTTGATCCCCTGTGAGTGCCTTATAACCCCTGTTAATTGTATACACCCCAGCATTGTTAACATGCCAGTCTTGCAAGTGTAGTAGACCTCCTGTATCTCCTCTCAGTTTCATAACCTTTCTCCAGTACCAAGTAACATCTGTGGGTACCTTACAACCATACAAGTCTTGTCCTTTTAAGTATACAGAGTGTATCCATCGAACCCAAAGGCTGTCTTTCTTACTTGCCACAGCCCAGAGATGCTTGGCTATGGCTGCTTTGTTCCAAATCCCACAGTTTTTCACACTGAGACCTCCAAATTTCTTAGGCAAACAAACTGTATTCCAGGCAACAAGAGGAATTTTAGATCTTAAATGAGTTTGTCCCCATAAAAAATTCCTACAAACTTGTTCAATGGTCTTCATGACAGCTTGAGGTAGGATAAAAATAGTTTCCAAATAAACATGCAAAGAGTACAACACAGAGTTGACAAGTTGAGCCTTGCCTGCTAGTGACAAATGTCTAGATGACCAACATTGAATTTTGGTGGTGATTTTGTCCACCAGGAATAGGCAGTCCAGTTTTGACCATCTGGTAGGGGATATAGGCATTCCCAGGTATCTCATGGGGAATTTTCCCTCAGCAAAACCAGTGAGGCTAATAATCTGCTGCTTTACAGCCAATGTTGTACCCCCAACAAAAACTTGTGACTTATTCAGGTTTGCACATAAGCCAGTGACTGCAGAGAAGTGCTGGAAACCATTCACAACATGTTTGACAGATTTAATATCCCCTTTACAGAAAATCATTAGATCATCAGCAAAAGTGAGATTTACAAGTTGAAGTTGTTTGCAACAGGGATGAAAACTGAAACCTTCTTGTTTGCTCATCACTTGTAATGTCCTTGTAAGATATTCCATTACTAGGACAAACAATAAAGGAGATATGGAGTCTCCTTATCTCAAACCCTTTTTCCCTTTGAATTTTCCATGGTGTCTTCCATTAATGTTTAAAGTGAAACTAGGACTAGTTATACAGTTCATGACCCATGCAACAAATTGAGGAGGGAACCCAAGGCCTTTCATCATCTCTTCAACAAATAACCAATCAACTGTGTCATAAGCCTTCCTCAAGTCTATCTTCATCAAACACCTAGGGGAGATATTGGACCTATTGTACATTCTAATAAGGTCCTGGGTGATTATAATATTGTGACCTATACTTCTCCCATTCACAAAAGCACCTTGGTTTTCAAACACAATACTAGGAAGAATGTCATTCATCCTATTACATAACATTTTTGAAATCACCTTATATAAAGTGTTGCAACATGCTATAGGTCTATAATCACTTGCCTTCATAGGATTATCAATTTTGGGGACAAGGGAAAGCACAATAGCATTTAATTTATTTAATATTTTACCTGACTGGAAGAAATTCAGTACAACTTCAGCAATGTCATCCCCAAGAGTGGCCCAGACTGCCTTAGAGAACCCTGAACCATAGCCATCAGGGCCTGGCCATTTGATGGCTGGGATGGAGAACAAAGCAATCCGCACCTCTTCTTTTGTAAAGGGCTTCAGAAGTGCAATTTTCTGCTCAATAGCTAGCACAGGGCCAGCTGCAATTATATTCATATCAACTGGCTTGGTTCTGGAACTTTTTGACCCCAACATACCTTTGTAAAATTCAACAAAGGTGTTTATGACTTGGTCATATTCAGTACATATCTCATCATTCTCAGAGCTGATCACTGAGATTCTGTTTTTGTGCATTCTTTGCTTGATCACAGAATGTTAAAAAACTTTGTATTCTGATCTCCCATGTTTATCCAATCAACCTTGCTTTTTTGCTTGAAGAAGCTCTCCAAGGCATTGGAAACTCTTCTGTATTCAGCAACACTCTCCCTTTCAACACGCTGTAACCTGGCATTGTGCGGATCATTTTGCAAATTCTGTTGAACATGATCCATGGCTAGTTTTGCTTCATCCACTCTAGCCTGGATATCTCCAAATTGATCCCTATTAATCTTCTTGAGAGGCCCTTGCAGCAACCTGAGCCTTTCCATAAGCACATACATTTTGCAACCTCTGACATATTTATCTCATGTATCCTCTACAATGGAATGGAACTGTTCAGACTTGAGCCACATGTCATAGAATTTAAATGGACGAGCTCCCTTTTCAGGGAACTTAAAGAAAAGGATAAGCAAAGGAACATGATCTGAAGTCTCTTCAGTGAGGGCATGAGTAACAGCATGTGGCAATACATTGACCCATTCCTCATTAATAAAGACCCAATCAATTTTTAAGTGAACCCTAGTGTCATCCTAATGTTTGTTGCACCAAGAGTAACGACCACCAACTCTCCTTATCTCCATTAGCTTGCACGATGAGACAAAAGCATGGAAATCTTTTATTTCAGCATGAGTTACCCTTCTCCCTCCCACTCTGTCATCCATCTGCAGGACACTATTGTAATCCCCAAGAATGATCCAAGGAACAGAAGATTGCCCACCCTTTGCTGTCAAAAATTCCCACATAGACAATCTTTCTTCAATAGTATTATACTCATACACAAAGGACACACAAAACTCGGTTTGTGAAGCCATATGCAGCACCTTGCAATGCACTACTTGAGCTGTAGATGCCTCAATAGTAACTCTGAAAAAAGAGGGGTGCCAAACTAGCAAACATTTAATTGTAACAAAAATTAATATTATTTTTCTAATTTTTGTCTCCACAAGACCAACAAGTCCTAAATTATTCTTCAAGCAGAAATTGGAGACATCTCTCTGCTTTGCAGGGCCATTCAAGCCCCTAACATTCCATGCTGCAAAATTATCCATGTCCATCTGCTACTGATAGCAGAGGATTCCCACCCAGTTCACCAATCTCAGGCACATCATCATTATCAAGTATCTCATCTATCCCTTCACCCTCATCAGAATTTAAGACAGCAAAAGGGTTGCTTACAACAGGTTCAGTCACTGCCATTTGAGTAGTCCTTCTTGTCCTGTGTGGAATGGACCATTCTGAAGCTTGTTCTGCAACAGGCACCACTAGCTGCCCAGTACCTTCTGCCACAAGAATGTTCATTTCAGGTGCCTCAGTCACCACTACAGTAGCTGGCACCGGAGCATTTGGTTGAACTGCTTTAGGTCTCCAAACCTTCGGGTGCTTTTTCTTGCACTCTTTTTCCTCATGTCCATATCCTGAACAAAACCCACACTTCACTAGTTTCCACTCGAATTTTACTCTCTGCTAAAGGAGCTCACCCCTGTCATTTTCAAAATGAACAACCTCTGGAACAGTTTCATTAATTTTCATGTCAACCAAAATGCGTGCATAATTCACCCCTGTTTTTTCTTGAGTCGCCTTATCTGCCATGATAGGGGTATCAAGGATACTTCCAAGCTTACTAAGGGAACTAGCACTCCAATATTTCCAGTCCAACAGCGGAAACTTCACCCAAACTGGTGCAAATACAATAGAGAAGGCATGTTGCATATCTTCAGCCCACGGCCTAACTATAACAGGTTTCTGATCAAAGTGGTTTATTTCAGATTGAATCACTGCATCCCTATTCTCCACAGTATTAAACCTCACAACAATTAAACCATTGCTCATCCGAACTATTTTATCAATACCCAATTTCCCCCAAAATTTTCCGAATAAACCCACTAAACACAGGCAAAGGTGGATTTGATCCCAAAACTTGACAAACAACAGCAGATTCCCAATATATCAGTTCAGATTGCACATCTTCAGCATCAATTTTACCCACCGCTACACCCCCCTTAAATTCTGGAGGTATAAAATCCAATTTACAACCAGCATTACGTAATTTTGAGACATCAAAATGTTCCCAAGCATTAAAACGAGGTATCGTACCTGATGAAGGAGCTGAATCTGAAACCTCCTGAGCTTCAATTTCATCTGCCCAGGTCTGGGTTCTCCGTGAGCTAACCACCGGAGATGGCTGATCATGGTGAAATTGCCATCGATCTTCTTCAAAACTGAAACTCGCATGCTGAAGCTCTGCTTCGAACGGAGCTTGAATATCGCTGTTTAGGTTTCCGACCACTCTCGTAGTGCCAGACGAACTTGCCGAAGTGCGTTCCATCGGAGTCACTGCTCTCACCGCTTGTTTCTGCTTCGGGGGTCGTCCCCTCTTTCCTCCGCCCATGGTGGCGTATGTTCTTTTTCACTTGATAATGAGTTCATTTTAATTCAGTGATATACTTTTTTCTTATTAAGTTCTCTTAAGTGGAAACTAACACATCTTGAATTTCTTTTTCTTTTTTTTCCTCATTTTACCACCCTTTTGAAAATACACTTGCATAACTTTATTTTGGGGTTGGGGATTTTAATTTGGAAAGGAAATTCTTTTTTGTTTGTGGAAAAAAGACACAAAAAAAAAAAAAAGAAAACAGAATTTCTTAACGTACATCTTTTTGTTCCGCTTTTTCCCAAAACACCCATTTTGTACAAAATGCAACTTTCGCCTCTTATTATTTTTACTCTCTAATTCCTTTTGTTCTATTCAACGTAAACAACTCAAATCAGTTCACCATGACTGATATTATATTATTATTGATGAAGACAATAGTTTAACTTAAATAATATGATAATCCAAATAAATCTAACAAAAATTTTATTGGATTTGAACTTTTATTTTATGGTGGAATTTGATTTTTTTTTTTTTTTTTTTTTTTTTTTTTTTTTTTTTGTAAAGGTAGGGTTTATAGGTGATGGTTGGAATGGGTGGCGGCGGCAGGGGACGGCAAGGTGGTGGGTCGGTGGGTTTCGCGACTGTGTGAGTAGGAGAAGAGGGGTGATGGTCGTAATGCTCAACCAAAAACCCACTCGAGTTCATCCGAGTGTGACATGTCTGAGTGCCCACACCAAATTCTTTCAATGCACCAGCCACACAACCTGTGTCCACCAGCCACACAACCCAGCAGCCCCCCGGCAGCGTTAGACCTACCCCCCGCCCCTGGCCGGCGTCGAACTCCCAGCCCCTAGCCGCTGTCATACCTTCTCTCTCCTCCCACTACTTGCGAGGCTGCGACTACGACCGTCTCTCTCCTCCTGCCTTCGACCCATCCTATCACCACTCCCTTCAACCGCCGCCACACCGAGCATCTTCCACCATCCAAACACTGATTAGACGGGAAAACAAAATGAAGAGGGAAAGAGAGAATTAAGAGAGAAAAGAGGGAGCAAAGGAAATAGGTGAAAAACTAGTTAGTGGTATTGTGGGAAAAAAAATTATGTCTAGTAATTTGTGATTTACGTTTAACAATCTAAAAAAAATCAAAATAAAAAATACACACCTGTAAAACATATGAGGACAGAAGCAAAAAGTTATGTCAGTTTTTCACAGTGAACCATTGTAATCAAATATTGGAATTTTGTTTTTAGTAGGTAATTCTGCTCCAAAATTATTTATAAGAAATATATATATGCAAAAGGTAGGATGTAATAGGTGATTTCTAGTAAAATTTCCTAGGAAAAAAACTCAAGATGACAAGGTTATCTACCAAAATTCTTACAGAAATCAAACCATTATTTACTCTTTTGAGTTTTTGAGTAAATTTTCTGAATTAGCATTTGATTTCTTTCCTCTTACAAATTTCCTGAATTAAAGTATTCTTAACTATAGTTGTTCTTGTTCAATGCACCGGCAGTCCAGCACCATCATACTAGGAGACAAGACATTGGATACGTTCACTGTTCACATGATGAACACCTTCATGTTTTTACACGTGTAAAAAGATTAGCCGGTCCACACGGGCGGCCTTTATTTTATTTTATTTTTTAAATTAATTTCCTACCCCCCATCAACGGCAACAATCGCATCCTGGGGAGGTGGATACGAGAGCGTATTGTCAGCTTTTTGTAGGCTCATGTCCACTAAGGCACTAACCCAAACGGCAGGATTTCTCCCTCCTTTCCTTTTTTTCCAGAGTTTTGACATGCAACATGGAAATATATTTTTTTTAGTATCATCGTCGACTATAATGACTATTTTTTCATACTGATTTATAGGCATTTCAAAAGGTGGGACAACCTAGATTAATTTCGGCCACGCTCCATTTCAGTTAACTAATTAAAAGAGCTTCGCCTTCCATTGCACAAAAAAAAAGTAAGATAACCATCCAAGGAATTAAGTTGTACATGGAAATCTAATTCATGTCTCTAATTTGCATACGAAAATTCATACTAATTGTTGGAGTTCATGACTCTTTTGTGTTATTTTATTTTATATCCATAATTTATACGAACGATTTAACTCCAAAATCTAAAAAATATGGTTAGTAATAAACTCTCCTTTAGTGAGAGATTGTGGAGTTCTCCTTGTTCGTCGGAGGGTCGTAGAATTTAATAGGGGTGAGCGCAACCGGGTACCCACCGGGTATCACATTACCCGGAATTGGAATTGGATCCACCGATTCCTAATTATTAGGAATTGGAATTAGAATTGGTTGCACCGATCTTAGGAATTAAAATTGGATCCATCGGATACCCACCAATTCGTGGATACCCAAGTCTATATAAAAATTCAATTTTATAATTTTTATGTCAAATAATTTTATATTTTAATTATAAGAAAAACATCTAATGATATCATACAATTGAGTTGTGGAGAATGGCAGTGTGGCAGTGGTTTGGTAGCGTAGGCAATAGGCTCACACTAATACTATTAGAAATTACCATTCTTTGTTTCCAACTAAACAAAAAAGTCCAATATTTTTTAAACTGGGTACTCAATCGGTTTCGGTTCTCAAAAGTTAGAAATCGGAATTGGTTAGTACTGGTTCCTACTTTTGGGAACCGGGATTAGAATTGGTTGGACCGGTTCCGGTACCACGGTTCCAAACCAATTCCGGTTCCGATACTGGGCACCCGCATTTTCTGCTCACCCCTAGAATTTATGTTTTTGGGTTCAATTTGATGAATCAAGAAGACAAGTTCAATCTACTATGCCAAGGAAATTTGTTCTTCCAAATAGTTGCAGCACGTTTCGTGCTTACCTCCGATCGTAGGGAAAAGGCGGTGGCCTCTTGTTTACTAAATAGTATATTTTTTGCTATATTAGGGCATTGTCAATTATCGACAAAGCTGATCAAGACACTAATTTCTTGCAGTGATGTTTGGATTGGTAGTTATTTATCGATGGAGCTGATCAAGACACTGATTTCAAGCAGTGATGGTGGGTAGGGGTGAACACCGGTCTAAACCGGAACTGAAAAAAACCGGAACTTGAACCGCCCAAAAACCGAGACCTAAACATGAACCGGAATAATTCCGGTTTAAACAGAACCGGACCTGAATTTTCTGGTCCGGTCCAGTTTAAGACCGAAAAGACCGGAATTTTAATTTCTCGTTTTTTTAAATAAAATAAAATTTCGTGTAGCATTTACCTTCAATTTCGATTGCTAATTATGCTAGAACTTCTCCAATGTACCTAACACAATTATTTTGAGAGAATTTGTGAGTCACGGACTCATTTTCATTTCTCAAATTTTTTTTTTATTTTTTTTTTGGGCCAAAATTAAGATTCCGGTCTATTCTGGTCTAGACCGGAATATTCTGGTTTTTGACCCGAAAAAGACCAGAACCGGAATCATTGTTTTGCCCGAATAGGAACCTAAACCGGAATCATTCAGGTCCTGTCTTTTCGATTTGATTCCGATCCGGTTCGGTCTAAAACTCCAGTCCAGACCGGATTATGAACACTCCTAATGGTGGGAGTCATATTCATCTTGTTATGTTAGATTTATACTTGCTTATGTTAGCTCTATATTTATTTAGAGATATTAATCGTTGGAGATGCCGTATGACTTTTATGAATAAATAAATTCTCTTTTCTTCAAAAAAAAAAAAAAAAAAAAAAAACATTTCATTAATTAATTTGGTTTTATACTTCTTCAAAAAGTTCAAAACAATAACAGAGTAATCTACACTACTTCAATTTTAATTTTTGGTAACTTACGAGTTTTGATCCCCGGGCGATGCTCCCGGTTAGTTTTTACTTTTAATATGTTGTCTATATTTTTAGGTGTTATAATAGGTGTCTTATAATTATGTGATTATGGTCTTACTCTTCTGTCTTTTTTTTATTTTAAATAAAGTAAGTAAATCTTCTAATTATAGAAGTGTTGATATTCAATTATCTATAGCAGATACGTATCTCATTTTGAAGTATCTATAGGGCCGCACTGTGTTTTAATATTAAGTAAGGTATGTATTGGACATACGTATCTCATTTTGAAGGATTTTTCGAACCTGATCCAATGAAGTAAGAATTATAGTTTTTATAGTTGCGTAACAAAAGAAATTTAATTTTATAACTTGAACAATATGATAATAATTATGTCGTTTTGTATTTGTTAAGTCAAATAAATGCTTGACAAACTTGTATGGACATCTTACGTGTCGGCTTACATGTCATTACCATACGAATTTGGGGCTGACGTGTCATCTCATGCGTCAATCTGGAATGTATCATGTGACAAGTCATAGGAGAGCCGCACTGTGTTTTAATAGTAAGGTAATGTGTTAATCTTGAATGTGCCACGTGACAAGTCATACGAAGGCCGCAGTGTATTTTAATAGTAAGGTAATATATAAACGTGGGTGATGAAATTTAAACACTGATCATTTCTAAGTCGTAATATATGATTATATCCCCTTTGCAGTTTATAGTAAAAAAATTTAGAAGAAGTTATCTTTTTAAAGTGCATATAATGTCATAGCTCACAAGTCATAAGCTAAGTAATTTAAAAATCTTTGCATGTCCATCTATCAAAAAACCAGAGAGAAAATATTTGCATATGCAAACCAATTTTATGTAGTGAGGAGCAAATTAAATATAGTATCCGGCTACCTAACCTAGACTTAGGAAGCCCTCTTTCTTAAGCAAAAGTATCCTCAATCTCAATCTATGGTAGCTATCTCTTGGTCGGTTTGGAGCTAATCAGCTAATTAATGAACCCACATTAGTTTATAACATTTGTTTAAAAAAAGCTTGCAAACTTTTGGTGTACGATGACTTTTGTGACAAAAACTAAAACCAGATTCCAAATAGTAATAATGTTACTATAAGATTGTTAGGGAGCAAACAATGAAACAAATTAAAGAGTACTTCTTAAAATATATAAATAAATAAATAGAGTAATTCTTAAAGCCTATCATGTTGGTTGTAGCCTTGTAGGCTCCATTACATGTACGTTGGCATTATGGATATTCTCCAAGTGTTTACACAATTTACACTACTTTAAGATTTTAAATTCTTTTTGTAAATACCATGTCTATACATCAACACTAGATATGAAGCCCGTGAATTGCACAGATTAGGTGTTAATATTTTAAAAATAAATACACTCATATGATATTGAGGATCGAAATATATGTTGTCAATTTCACTTCGATAGTTTGGATTCGTGTTGGACGTGAAAGTAATCTTGTACATTACAAGATTTAGTAAAAAGTTTACATTCAATATTTTCAGTCATATGCATTTATGCCCCAATAGAAAAATTAAAATAAAAATTGCCACAATTTCTTCGTTTGTCTTATATATTTGTCATTTGTTTTCTAAAACTTTTTAAGTAATTTTTTTCTCTTACGTGATGCCCTATGGACTATAAAACTTTATTAAAACTCTAAAACTTTTGAGTCAAACTCTTTTATCATCCTAAACTTTAATTATTTGTGAACTTTATATATTCAATTATGTGGCGATATGCTTTTGGTCGGAGGCTAATTAAGTGGTTCTTCATATTTACAAAATAATTGGCCAAAATGACATAAATTATATGCTATTTTGTATATTAGTTTTATACTTGTATATAATATTTAGTGGAATTAGCGTTGTATACTAAGTTAATTTGAATCGTTCATTTCCAATCTGCAATGCATCTCATTTTTTCTTTTTTTCCTCACATTCTGTGTCCATTATGTCATTTTGTTCCGTTATCTTTCGTATCATTTTATTCTGATCTGTTCCATTCTGTTTTACACCATTTCGTTGAAAAGAATAGGACCTTAGGGTTTGTTATTTTCACCTGAAAAACTACAAAATACCTTATATGACAACTTAATAACACCAGAAAATACCTCCGTAATTTTATCACTTATTCTTTTCACCTGATATTATATCCTAATTATATTTTTGTTATTTATTTAACTTAGTAGCTCGCATAGGTAGCACTTTTAATTCTAATCTTAGATGATTCGATAAGGTGGATGTGTCCAATGCGGTCATAAAATATCTCCTTTATATATATAGTAGGTGTGTATGTTCGTGCATTATGGTTCGTAGTCAATTTAACGTGTTAACAAATCATATCGATCAAAAATCATAAGTACAACTCACTTATGAAAAATTATTTAGTAATATATGAATTAGCATTAATATAATCATTCTAATATCATTAATATTAATAGGATTGGTATGCATCATATGAGGCACATTGAACAATTCTAACTCTTATTCACCAATTTCAATTAATTTTATTTATTTATTTTTATCATACAAACTCAAAATACCTTTCAATGAACATAACATTTCCTTTTTAGTATTCATTGGTTGATTGTCTATTTGTCCATTATTGATTGTCTATATTATAAAATTCATAAGCCAAAACTTGAAATTAAAGAAACAACATATCAAACTTTTTGTTTTAGATGTTGTTCATTTATCATTAAAGTTGAACATATTTTATTAGTAAAATTGACAAGTTCCTATTAAAAATGATTAAAACTGAACATATACCTATCTTATCTTTCTTGTTATTTTCACTTAAAGATGTTGGTTTACAACGGAGAGCGTAGTATTAGCATAATGCTGTCGTGAAAATATTTTTTTTCTATTTTCTTTTTTAATGCGTTTTTTCCCCATGAATGTGTTAGGTTAATTATTATAAAGAATATGACCATGCGAATATAATTTCCTATTTAGTTTTTAAAGACAAAAAATATTGTGACTATATTTTTGTCTTATGTTTTCTAATTGAAATTTAACTTTAAGAGAATTATTTTATTTTAGGACTTTTTATGCTTGCTTTGTAGTGCGTCCCTAAATGACTCGGTTAGGTGACAGAACCCAATGTTGTTATTCAAAAAATTTATTTACGCTCCCTGTACTCTTGCAAAATGTCAATACGTACGATATATGAGAAATCGGTCTTATTGCACTTGTATTTCGCGTTCTTTTCATTGGTGTAAGTTGTTTGAAGTTTTGAAGCACAACATCAAAGGTTTTTTTTTTTTTGGAAAATGGTTAGAATTTTATTGTCATTCCCTAAGGGATACCAATATAGTACCCTCTGGAAAAAATTACAGACCAGAAAGATCAAGTAAATCCCCTGTTTACAGCCAGGAAAGCCCAACAAAGAAGAAAACCCAATACAACCATTCTCAGTTTACAAAGAACCTGTACAACCAACCATCTAAAGTCCCAACCATCTAATGACAGATTGTGTATCACACATTTTGTATAATCTTGTATATACAACAACTTTGACCCTCCTGACTATGGTGTCTAAGCTTCGCCTGCTGTGCGAGAAGGTCAGCATGTTCCTCTCCATCTAGAGCCGGCAAAAGCTGACACGACACAATAACACGACACGAACCGGACACGAAATAAACGAGTTAGTGTTGAGATTTTTGACACGATTAACTTAAGCGGGTCGACACGAGTAACCCATTTAGTTAAACGGGTTGGGTTAGTGTTGAGATTTTCAACACGAAATTGACACGCTCTAACACGATTATTCAAACATGCCGAGAAAAAAGTCACTTAACTAATGATTCTATTTTAAAAATAAAGTGTAAATGTATGATATTCATTAGTTTAATTGAGTAATACACCACTGGAAGCTTAAAAGTGATGTCTTAAAAGTTCTTTACTATTTTTTATTAGGTTTTTTTTATGTTATATTCTTTTATTTTCTGGAAAGAAATTAGATTAAAATAGTTAAGCAGGTCAACACGAATAACACGATTATTAAGCGGGTTGGGTTAGTGTTGAAGGTTTTCGACACGATTAATAAATGGGTCAGGTTAGTGTCGGGAGATTTCTGACACGATTAACTTTGACACGAACACGAACATGACACGACACGACCTATTTGCCAGCTCTATCTCCATCCATATCTCATATATGGTAGCCAGCAACGCAGCTCTTCTAGCCCGCTGTAGAACACCCTTTCCCCTTTGCGTTTGCATGCTCCATCTCAACTCATGTGCAAGGCTCCATGGTCTTCTGCAGATACCTAGCCATACCAGTACTTTCCCTCAGATTTATTTCGAGATTCTGCAGTCAAAGAACAGATGGCTATGGGTTTCCTCAGCATGACAACACGAAGCACATCTACTGGCCATCTGTATACCTCTACTACAAAGATTATCCTGAGTAGCCAATTTACTCAGTCCAGCCATCCAGGCAATTACTCTATGTCTAGGCATGGCTGCAGTTTCAGAAATCACCCTATGCCATCTAAGCTTCCTCCTAGGGACTTTGAGAAAGTCATATGCCTTGCCCAATGTATATTTCCCTGCACAAGTCCACTCTTGGAAGAGTTTTTTGGCATTATCAATATTGTCAGCTTTCTCAACGAACTCATCCCTGACTTGCAAAATTTTCCTCCAAATCCAAGATGCAGTGCTGTGACATCTAGTAGTCCACCAATCATCTCTCTTCAAATGGTACCTCTCAGTCCAGTTGATCCACAAGGAATTGCCCAGATTAGCTAGCATCCAGCCCCACTTCAGTATAGCTGCTTTATTCCAGCTTAACAACTCCTTAATGTTTAATCCCCCTTCCTGCCTTGGTCTACAGATTTGCTGCCAAGAAATAAAGAGAATTCTTCTTTTGTCCTGCTGGATCCCCCAGAAAAAGTTGAGGCAAATTCTCTCAATAGCTTGAATCACATCCTTGGGAATGACAAATACTAAACTCCAGTACATCTGAATGCTAAACACCACTGAGCTAATTAATTGTGCTCTCCCAGCATAGCTAAGAAATTTAGTAGTCCAGTGGGAGACCTTGGCTCTGATTTTATCAAGCAAAGGCCTACACAGGCTAACAGTTAACCTAGAAGCAGAGAGTGGCACCCCCAAATACTTAAAGGGCATTTTCCCTTCACAAAATCCAGTAGCTTGCAGGATAGCTTGCTTCTGTTCGCCATTCAGACCCCCAAAGTAAATACATGACTTAGCAACATTAGTATTGAGCCCAGACATAGAGGGGAATAGGTTGAAACAAGCGACAGCTGTAGTCACAGAGTACTCATCTCCTCTAGTGAAAATGAGGAGGTCATCAGCAAAGGCAATATGATTCAACCCTATTCGAGAGCATTTAGGATGATCATTGAAATCAGGGTCTTCTCTAATCTTCCTCAACATCCTAGAAAGGACCTCCATACAAAAGACAAACAGATAAGGGGATAATGGATCCCCTTGCCTGAGTCCTTTGTGCCCATCAAAGAAACCAATAACTCCTCCATTTATACTCACGGAATATTTGGCACTAGTCACACACACCATAACCCACTGAATAAACTGGTTAGGGAACCCATAGTACTTCGAAGCATTCTTAAGAAAGTGCCAGCTAAGAGAGTCATAGGCCTTTTTAATATCAACCTTAAGCATGATTCTAGGGGAAATGCCTCTCCTATTATAGTGATTCACCAGTTCATGGGCCATAAGCACATTATCAAATTTATTTCTACCCTTGATGAAAGCAGCCTGCTCTTTTCCTACAACATGCCCAATCATATTCTGCATTCTACCAGCCATAACTTTTGTAATAGTTTTGTAAATAATAGTACAACAAGATATAGGCCTGAAATCCACAACAGACATAGGGTCATTAATTTTAGGTACCAGAGTCAGGAGGGTGGAATTCACCTGAGTAAGGATTTTTGAGCTGGTAAACACTTCAAGAATAGCATCTACAACATCATTGCCAACAATACTCCATGCAGCTTTGAAGAATGCAGTAGTGAATCCATCAGGGCCAGGGGACATTCCCTCAGGAATAGAAAAGAGTGCCTCCTTCACTTCCTCACAGGTGACTGGAGCAATAAGCATATCCTGCATGTCACTAGTCAATATAGACCCCTGCTGCATCAGATCTTGCTGAAAGGGATCAATGTTACTCTCAGAACCCATCAACCCTTGGTAGAAATCCACAAATGCTTGACCAACCTCCACAATCCCCTGCCTACCAACCCCCTCCTTATCCTGGATTGCAGTAATCCTTGATCTGCTCTTGGTATCTTTCAGCTTGGCATGAAAGTAAGCTGAATTCTCATCCCCCATTTGAATCTCAGTGCATTTAGCTCGCTGATAGTTGCAACTCAGTTCAGCTTTCTGCAGCTTGATAAGCTGCTGGTGGGTTTCCCTTTCAGCAGCAATAAGGGAGGAGTCCAGAGGCTTAAGCTGTAAAGTTTCCTGGATCACATCCAAGTCATGATGGACTTGTTTTATTCTCTCAGCTAGCTTACTGTACTTCTTGCCATGTAGTTTCTTTAACTATCTTCTGATGATTTTCAGCTTTTCAAACACCTTATACATCTTGCTACCCTGCACACAAGTACTCCAGGCAGTAGCAACAATAGGTAGAAATTCCCCATCATCAACCCAAGCATTAATAAACCTAAAAGGAGCAGGTAGTTTCAAACTTTGCTCCTCAATTTCTATCAAGGCAGCTGAATGATCTGACACCCCAGCAGGGAGAAACTGAGCACAGACATCAACATTTTGAAAGAAAAACTGGGAATTACCCAGAATTCTGTCAAGTTTACTATAAACTCTGTGCTCACTCAGGGCTGTCCCGTTCCATTTGGAGGCCCTGTGCCAAAACTTAGTATTAGGCCCTTAAACTTTAAGAAAATGTCATTGTTTTTAATTTCCAATTGCAACCTAAGTCAGTAGTGCTTTTCGCCGACCCCTCCTCAAGTTTCTTTGCAAAACGTCCTATGGGTAATTGCATATAGCAACTTGGCAATTGTGTTAATTTACTCATCATGATTATATGTACCATCACTCAAAGAATCACATACAATCAATAATGACATCTCAAATCTAAACATAGAAAAAGAAATTACAATTAACAAATAATTAATTCTCTAGTTCATATCCAAATTACCCAATTGAAATTTGATGGAGAAAATGGGTTAAATAAATTTCAATTAGCAAGAGAGAGGATTGAATTAGTAAAAGAATTCTATCAAAAAAAATTAGTAAAAGAAAAGGGACTTACGGGTCATACTACTGCCTATATAAGCCCCATCCTCCTTTATTTGCTTTATCTCTGTCATCTTTAATTTCCTCCTATTCTCTCCCCTTTATAAGTTCATCTTTGTATATTGATACCAATTGTTGATGCTACCCTCAACAATTCAGTGTCCAAGTATAATGAAGATTACTGCCATGTCTACTTGCAACCCACAGTTGATAATTACTGGAAGGAATAGAGTAAATCTATTGCGAATTGATGGAAGAATACCTTTTTTTTTAAGAAAACTGAATTGACGGGCTGTATGAAGGCTAATAATTAAGCATTGAGTCGTTGATAGCCAATTTTAGAGACAGAGAGGAGAGAGAGAGAGAGAGGAGAGGGAGAGAGAAACGGCGTTTCTGCTCCTAATGTTTTAGGCTTTTCTCTTTTTTTTTTCTTTTTTTTTTTAGTTGAGCAGTACACCACTATGAAAATTGGGCCCTCCCTAATTAAGGGGCCCTTTTCCATCGCACACTTTGCACACCCCTATCTACGGGCCTGTGTTCACTGTTCTGTTTATTACACCAAGTGAAAAAACAACCACTAGCAGGGACATCAGAAACCCCTAACCAATTCCATACAGTCAACAAGGTCTTTAGTATCCCCTGCCACAGCTAAGGAGGAACTAATCCTCTCCTCATTAGCAGCCACAACATTAAAGTCCCCCATTAGGAGCCAAAGAACATGAATACCAGCACTCCAATTCCTCAAATCCTCCCAAAGAACTCTTCTCTCACTGCCCTCATTAGCAGCACAGATCACAGTAAAAAAAACATGCAAAACCACTCACTTTAGAGACAACTCTACAGTGAATAGCTTGTGAGCTCTCACCCACCACTTGAACCTCCACATTAAAATCATTCCAGAAAATCCAAACTCTTCCATTATAGTGTGAAGAGTAGTTAAAACAAGCCTTCCAACTAGGAAACACCCTCTTAGCAATCCTAGCAGCCATCTGAGCCTTTACATGAGTCTCAAGCAACCCTAACACATCAATCTTAATGTCTCAAATGATTTACTGCTACCTCTAATATTATCTCTTTCATAACTTCTATTATTATTATTATTATTATTATTATTATTATTATTATTATTATTATTATTATTATTATTATTATTATTATTATTATTATTATTATTATTATTATTATTATTATTATTATTATTATTATTATTATTATTATTATTATTATTATTATTATTATTATTATTATTATTATTATTATTATTATTATTATTATTATTATTATTATTATTATTATTATTATTATTATTATTATTAGGACCTCCAATGTTTTGGGCTTATCTCAAAACAGAACTTAGGGCCTGTTTTCTTCACCTTTTTTTTACTGAACTTATCTGCATAATATTAAACTGAACTGAACGGAATTTTTCTAAACTGAACTTATTTTTACTAAATCTACATTTACAAAGAGTAAATTTGTTCTTTGGTTTATCGAACTCTACTGAATTTTTCTGAACTGAGCTTCTTTTTACTGAACTGAATTGAATTTTACTGAACTGAAGTGGATTTTACTGAATACTTCATGGGGAAGTTGAAAAGAACATGCCCTTATTAACTCTTATCAAAAAAGAAAAAGAAAAAAAAAACTCATTAGCATAAAGTAAATATTTTTTTTTTTTTTTTTGTAAAAATGAGCCAATTATAGGAATGATAGTTAGGGCTTGTTTTGTTCAACTTCTCCCTGAAGCATTTAGTAAATTTCAGCTCAAGCTAGTAAATTTAGTGCACTTCAGTAAAAATAAGTTTAGTTCAGAAAAATTCAGTATAGTTCGGTAAATAAATGTACAATTTTAATCTTTTTGTAATTGTAGATTTAGTAAATATAAGTTCAGTTCAGAAAACTTCAGTTTAGTTCAGTACTGTGCAGATAAGTTCAGTAAAAAGAAGGTGAAGAGAACAGAGCCTATCCATTTGATTCAACTGAATTTCACGTAACTGAACTTAACTTAACTTAACTAAACTAAACTTAATGACACTGAACTGGACTAAACTAAACTGAACTGAACTGAACTAATAATAATAATAATAATAATAATAATAATAATAATAATAATAATAATAATAATAATAATAATAATAATAATAATAATAATAATAATAATAATAATAATAATAATAATAATAATAATAATAATAATAATAATAATAATAATAATAATAATAATAATAATAATAATAATAATAATAATAATAATCAGAACTAAACTGAATGGCACTGAACTGGACTGACTTGAAGTGCATTGAACTGAACTGAACTGAACTTAAGATGAATCAAACAGAGCCTTAATAAGAAATGTAAATGGTCATAAAGTGATTGATCGAAATATGGCTGCAAATTCTATATCACTTGCTCAAGGATCTACATAGCATATATAATGCATGAGCAATAAGTGGGAGTACTATTAATTGTTAATTTTGTTTATTTAGGCTACGTTTGGTTCAACTGAATTTCACGTAACTAAACTTAACTTAACTGAATAATAATAATAATAATAATAATAATAATAATAATAATAATAATAATAATAATAATAATAATAATAATAATAATAATAATAATAATAATAATAATAATAATAATAATAATAATAATAATAATAATAATAATAATAATAATAATAATAATAATAATAAACTGAACTTAACTAAACTGAATGACACTGAACTGGACTGAATTGAATTGAACTTAACTGAAGTGCACTACACTAAACCTAATTTAAGTGAAATTAAGTTGAATCAAACAGAGCCTTAGTGGACACCAACAGATCTCCATCTTTTACTTCGTATTAGTTGCCATTTTTCAGACAATTAAAAAGGATCTCTGAGTTGACATAGCTCCAAAGAACTCGTTTAGGTGTATGCATTCTATGCTGTCAGAAAATGCCTCCAGATATTATGATTATGATTGATTGGCGCTCCATATGCTCCTATATAATGCCAAAACATAAGATTATGACAAAATGGGTCTTGTTTTAAAGTACGTTTCGCGCTCTTTCCATTGGTGTAGGATATTTGAATTTTTGAAACATGCAATAAAAGTTATATTACTCTTAAATTTTCATTATCTTTAATGATTTCCTGCCATAAATTTAATATTCTCTCTTTCCTAACTTTTATATATGATTTATTATTGTTTTTTTTAAAACAATTCGCTTAGGTGGACGCGTCCAATGCTGTCAGAAAATGCCTCTAATATATAGATACTAGTTTTAAAGCCCGTGCGATGCCCGGGTTGCGTGTTAATAACATGTTGGATATAATTTCAAAAACAAAAATATTTTATTTTGCATTTGAACTTAAATCAATTAAAAAAATATAGTATATATTTCGTGTGATGGGTCGTAGTTCATTTTCTATTAAGGTGGTTTATAAATGTGAACCTATTAGTTTCTTATAACCAACCAATTTATTATTACACTCACTAATAGAATATCCATTAGACTACATCTCCTATACTACCTCACCCATAAACCCTTAGCTTATACTCAATAATGCTTGATCTCTACATCCAAGCCATCTACCTACATTCAAGCCACGCTATGTATGAACATAATACATCCAAATGAGCCTTGCTTTAATTTGCATATACTTCTAAATCCACTTCAAACCTGCAAGTAACAAAACTATATCAAAATAAAGCCAATAATATATGCAAGGGAAACAACCACATACAGCTAAATTCGATATATACTATACAAAAGACAGAAATTACACCAATGATGCCAATATTTATATATGTGATTTTCGCTGCCATTGTTGAATGAAAAAGTCATGTTAACAAACTATCGTATGTATAAGGGAAAAAAAACATGAAGATCTAAATTCCATATATATATGTACAATACCATCTTGATCTTGTGGTACCAATCATATGTTATAATCAAACCTTTTAAAACGCATCGTCAATTGAACAAAATAATAATAAACCAAAATTTATAAAGCTAATCATAGGTACGGAAAAAGTTATGTGGTTATTGCGCTAAATTCTAGGATAATTAAATTTACCTTTCTTGTGATACAAATCCGTATATATGTCCTGAAAAAACAATTACAAAACTAAGTGAGTGCTAATGAGGTATTGACCTAGTGGTTAAGATTGAGGCCTGAGTTACACTACGTTTTAAGTTCGAATCGCCCCTTCTCCCTTGTATGTAAATTTATTGTACCAACCTCATGCCTCCCTTGGACCAAAAAAAAAAAAAAAAAAAAAACCAAGTGAGTATGTAATAATTGAATGGCTTCTCTATATAAATAGATCAAATCGACCACTAATTGCAGTAACTTCTCCACGATTGCACTTAAAATATGGATGCAAAACTTGTGAAAGTTAGATGTGAAAAGACAAAAGTAATGAGAAGTGTACATGTCCTTAAAAGCATGAGATATTGTAAAACATAGAGTTTAACTTACCTGACCATTGTAGACATCGTCACCCGTTGAATAGAGAATTATACCTACAAAAATAAAACCATTAATTAGCACACAAAAAAGAAGGGGAACACAAAAAAATTACTATTCTTTAAAGTATCATTGCAATTTGTAACAGAGGGAGAGGAGGGGGAGGTAACGCATGGGGGATTTTTTTTTGCAAAGGGAGACTAATTGTTCTCTAATATATATATAGTTGAATTTCTATCAGAATTTAGGGGGTGTATAAAATTGTACTGCTATTAGGATATCATAATAACTTTATCTTTATGTTTCTCAAGTTAAGAGGAGATAAAAAAAAGAGAGGCACATAGAAGTATTGTTTTTTTGGATAATGGAGACGTGGAGGTAGAGATATAGTAGTATTAGAACTCAAAATTAATTTTATTTATTTTCATCTTTTTTGCACGTATTTATCTTTCATTAGATATTGATTATTCTGTCTACGTGGCACTCTCTTGCTTAGGTGGCACGTCTCAATGCCCCCGAAAAATACCTCATAATACCTCATAATATATATATATATATATATATATATATATATATATATATATATATATATATATATATATATATATATATATATATATATATATATATATATATATATATATATTGATGATTGATTGATTGATTGATTATGATTGTACTTAAATTTGTAGGTTATTCTTTTCCCAAAAAATAAAAAAATTAAAATTGTAGGCTACGTTTGAGAAGTGACAAAAAGGTACATATTTCAATCGCATAATGCAGAACTTTCTCTATTAAAAACAAAAACCAAAAAAGTTCTCCCCAATTAAAAAACATTTATATTTATTACTGAAAATTTATTTTTGTTGAACTTTGTTGAACTTTATTTAACTTTGTTGAACTTCGTTGAACTTTGTTTATTTTTATTGAATCTTGTTGATTCAAATGTTTTTTATAACTAGTTTGCATATTGGTTTGTTTAACTTTGTTGAACTTTATTTAACTTTGTTGAAATTTGCTGAAGTTTGTTTAAGTTTGCTGAAGTTTTTTGAAATTTGTTGAAATAAACAGAAATAAACAAAAATAAGTTGGGGAGGACAGACCCTAAACCTTACATAACAAGAAAAGAAAAGGCTTATTAGCTGGGCAGTTAATAGAGAAACCATTACCAAATTGATCCGAAAAAAAAAATGCACTAGCCTAGCTAGACCAAGATCTACAGAGTACAGACTACAGTCAATGCAAACCATTACCAAATTTTATATCTAAATTACTCTATAATAACGCATAGTGTGGATTTTATATCCATTAATCTTGAAATCAACCGAAAGAAACTGACAATATGCCCATATACTTGCTTCAACTGCGACCCACACCGCATTATTATATACTCCACAGTACTATCTTTATTTCTCTTTAGAAGATGAAGTTTAATTTCAATTAGGCCTGACAATGGGTAGGATTTAAGTTGGGTGAGATCATCTTACTTCCTACTCCCCTTTAAGGATAATAGTAATAATAATGTTGGGCTTTTCTCTTTACATAGAGATCACTTTACGTAGACTCTAACTAGACTATAACGCACGCGGAAGCATAACTATAAAGAACACAAGATATACGTGAGAAACCCCTCCTTAACTTGAGGGATAAAAACTACGGGCTAAACTTTACTATACTTTGACACTTGACATACTGGACTTGGTGATGGGGAACATCCCAGAGCACCTGGCTAGACTAATGGAGTCGGGGACAAACCCCCCCGATCACTCACATATATTTTACCTTCTCCTATGACCTCTTTATATAGGCCACAATTAGACTACAACTAAGTTACTTTAACCTAACTTGACTCCTAATACAATTAGGAAACTACTACTAAATAATATCTAAACAATATTATATGCTTGACTTGCTCAACAATACTTTACATAAACTAGACTTATATTCTAACTAAAATACTTTCCTCAACCAATATTGAGCGTGGAGATCTTAGATCCAACAAACCTCCCATCACGCTCAATACCATTCAACTTGATCAACACTTCAACCTTGCACATACTTTATGATGCCTCCCCTCGAGCTCGAACCTCTTGGAGACTTCAAAATACACTTGCAAAAGCTTGGCACACTAATCTCTTATGCTAACAAAAGCACTGCTTTTGTTGAACACATTTTCTCCCTTGACTGGCAATACTTATGGTACACTAGTCTTTTTGGCTAACCAAAATACTTACTTTGCTGGGCTCCTCTTTGCACTATAACCGTAGATGCTAATTTCATAGGAAAATATAATTCCATACCAACACTTGTCGTTGGTAGACTTTGCTGTATAACCTTACTTTTCACTTACTCTTGCTTGGCTTGACTTTTCTAGATTTTTGGGGGCTTGTTTCAACAATCTCCCCCTCAAGCCCACAACCTCTACGATGTTTTCAAAACTTTTCCTTTTTGCTTCACCATCTACATGCTTCATCATATATTCTTCTTCACCGCAGGATCTAACCATGCTCTGATACCATTTGTTGGGTTTTTCACTTTACATAGAGACCACTTTACGTAGACTCTAGCTAGACTATAACGCACGCGGAAGCATAACTATGAAGAACACAAGATATACGTGGAAAACCCCTCCTTAACTTGAGGGATAAAAACTACGGGCTAAACTTTACTATACTTTGGCACTTGACATATTGGACTTGGTGATGGGAACATCCCAGAGCACCTGGCTAGACTAATGGAGTCGGGGACAAACCCTCCCGATCACTCACATATATTTTACCTTCTCCTATGACCTCTTTATATAGGCCACAATTAGACTACAACTAGGTTACTTTAACCTAACTTGACCCCTAATACAATTAGGAAACTACTACTAAATAATATCTAAATAATATTATATGCTTGACTTGCTCAACAATACTTTACATAAACTAGACTTATATTCTAACTAAAATACTTTCCTTAACCAATATTGAGCGTGGAGATCTTAGATCCAACAAACCTCCCCTCACGCTCAATACCGTTCAGCTTGATCAACGCTTCAACCTTGCACATACTTTATGCTGCCTCCCCTCGAGCTCGAACCTCTTGGAGACTTCAAAATACACTTGCAAAAGCTTGGCACACTAATCTCTTATGCTAACAAAAGCACTGCTTTTGCTGAACACATTTTCTCACTTGGCCAGCAATACTTACGGTACACTAGTCTTTTGGCTAACCAAAATACTTACTTTGCTGGGCTCCTCTTTGTACTATAACCGTAGATGCTAATTTCATAGGAAACAATATAATTCCATACCAACACTTGTCGTTGGTAGACTTTGCTGTATAACCTTACTTTTCACTTACTCTTGCTTGGCTTGACTTTTCTAGACTTTTGGGGGATTGTTTCAACAATCTCCCCCTCAAGCCCACAACCTCTACGATGTTTTCGAAACTTTTCCTTTTTGCTTCACCATCTACATGCTTCATCATATATTCTTCTTCACCGCAGGATCTAACCATGCTCTGATACCATTTGTTGGGCTTTTCTATTTACATAGAGACCACTTTACGTAGACTCTAGCTAGACTATAACGCACACAGAAGCATAACTATAAAGAACACAAGATATACGTGGAAAACCCCTCCTTAACTTGAGGGATAAAAACCACGGGCTAAACTTTACTATACTTTGGCACTTGACATACTGGACTTGGTGATGGGAACATCCTAGAGCACCTGGCTAGACTAATGGAGTCGGGGACAAACCCCCCCGATCACTCACATATATTTTACCTTCTCCTATGACCTCTTTATATAGGCTACAATTAGACTACAACTAGGTTACTTTAACCTAACTTGACTCCTAATACAATTAGGAAACTACTACTAAATAATATCTAAACAATATTATATGCTTGACTTGCTCAACAATACTTTACATAAACTAGACTTATATTCTAACTAAAATACTTTTCTTAACCAATATTGAGCGTGAAGATCTTAAGTCCAACAAATAATAATAATAATATAATAACGATAATGATGAAGTACATCAATAAAGCAAATGTATTATTGGGATTTCAATTGTTGTTCTTGTTCATTGTATAACTTAACGTTAGAATCCACCCGGCTTGAAGTATCTTTCACTAGTAAAAAAAAAAACTATAACTCTTTATATTTTCTAACTGTTTTTAATTCATACTAGGAGTATTTATTATCGATCACAGTTACTAATATCCTCCTCAAGACATCACTTACCTGACTCGGATGTAGACGCACCACCTAACTCAAACACTTTTATTAGCTTAATTTAGTTGTTCTATTTCTGCGCCCCCCCCCCCAACCCAACCCAAAAAAGGTATCTATCATCGATAATAATGGCTATTTTCCCACTCTATCTTGCAGGCATCTCAAAGAGTGAGCAAAGTAACTATTTCCATGTCCAAGACGAGATTTAGTATACCTTGCTGAAATTTTCTTAAAAAGATAAAATAAAAAGGTTCTTATTAGTCAAATGAAATCAGCTCTTCTCCCGCTCTTACCATCTGCCAACTAGACCGTTATCTCATCAGTTAATGTTGTTATTATTTTCCTTTTTTAGTTTTTTTTCCTACTTATAAGTCCTTTGAAAAAAAGATCTTCAGTCAAAGATGCAAATAAAAAGCCAACGGCTATCAATGGTGGTATCCTTCACTTTCTCTCTCTCATTCTCACTCCTACTTATCGGCGAAAAATTCGTTCAATCAAACCACAACCCTTTTCAACCTTTGTTAAACCAATCTCATTCATCAAACAATTTCACAAAAAATGAACCTAATCTTGGCAAATTTACCCATTTTTGCATTTCCTAACCGATTAATTTGCCATTTGGGTAATAAAAACTGATAACACCCCGCATTTTTCGCACCCCATTAAAACCCTTCAATCTCCCTCCATTGTTCCTTGATTCTTCCCTTTCCTGGTAAGAATCCAAACACCCCTTTTCTCTCTCCTCGAAAAGTATTGATCTTTTTGCTTAGATACAACAAGTTTTTTTATTTTTTGTGTGTTCGTTTGATTTTGATTAAATTTTCCCAGCTCGTTAATTATTGCATCTAATTACTTGTTGGAACCTCAGAGGATCATATTGTTTTGTGTATATTTGGTTCTGGGTGTGTTTGTTATAATTGGTCCTAATAGGAGAAGAAAAAGAGAGGGTTAAATCTTTCTGGGTCTTAAAAAGTTCAGAGCTTTCCTATACTTCATAAACTATTAAGTTTTTTTCCCAGGTTTTTGTTTTTTTCATCTTGAATTTGCGTATATAGTTTGTTTTTCCTTTTACCCTTGTGTAAAGACCTCTTCTTTTATTTTTTTTAATTTGTTGATAATTATAGATTTATCAAACAATTTATTAGGGTATTCAGTTTTTCTGGTTTGTTCTAATATCTTGGCCAAGTCCATTTTGAGCCTTTGCCGATTGATTGATTGATCGGCTGTTATATAGGCTTAGAATCTCTTAAAAACTTTGTATAATATTCATCAGAGGGAAAAAGGAAAAAAGAAAAAGAAAAAAGTTAAGGGTCCTGGGTTTGTTCAAGGGGGGTTTTATAAGGAAAATGTCTGCTGGTGCTACCTTGAATTCCATCCACAAAGATATGGTGCATTTCCCCGGTTATTCCGATAACCGGGTGGATTTGCACTCAAATGAATCAATCTTAGTTTATCTCAGGGTTGCTGGATCTGTGATTCCCATTCGGGTTTTGGAGTCCGATTCGATTGCATCTGTGAAACTCAGGATCCAAACATGTAAAGGGTTTGTAGTTAAGAAGCAAAAACTTGTGTTTGGAGGTAGGGAATTGGCCCGGAATGATTCCCTCGTTAAGGAGTATGGTGTTAGTGGTGGAGATGTTTTGCATTTGGTCCTTAAGCTATCTGATCTCCTAGCTATCACTGTTAGCACTGCTAGTGGGAAGGAAGTTGAGCTCCAAGTGGATAGGTACCGAAATGTAGGGTACCTTAAGCAAAGAATTTTTAAGGAGGGAAAAGGATTTGTTGATGTTAAGGATCAAGAATTGTTTTGTAATGGGGAGAAGCTTGATGACCAGAGGTTAATCAATGATATTTCCAAGAACAATGATGGTGTCATTCATTTGTTGGTTAAGAAATCTGCTAAAGTTAGGGCTACGCCGGTTGAAAAAGATGTTGAGCTTTCGGTTGTAGCATCTGATTTCAGTGAGAGGGGATGTCCAAGACGTGAAAAACCACCCCATGATATCCATGCTGTGTATAAGAAGCCTCCTGATAGAGACTTTTGTTTGGAACCCATCATTGTTAATCCTAAGATTAGGATACCTTTTGTGATATGGGATGTAATCAACAAAACATTTGATGGGTTGGATAAGGGCAATCAGCCAATTAAGTCAACTGAAGGGACAGGAGGTGCCTATTTCATGCGAGATGCCTCAGGTCAGAAGCTTGTGGCTGTGTTCAAGCCCATCGACGAAGAGCCTATGGCTGTGAATAATCCTCACGAACTTCCCATCTCAGAAACTGGTGAAGGGTTGAAAAAGGGAACAAGAGTGGGGGAAGGAGCATTGAGAGAAGTTGCCGCTTACCTTCTAGATCATCCGAAGAATGGGCCTCGCTCATTATCTGGTGAATCGGTGGGCTTTTCTGGGGTACCCTCTACTACCATGGTCCGGTGCTTGCACAAGGGATTCCACCATCCGGAAGGGTTTGAATGTGCACCCAAGAATGTTAAGATTGGATCATTGCAAATGTTTAGGGAGAATGATGGTAACTGTGAGGATATAGGTCCTCAGGCTTTCCCTGTCGATGAGGTCCACAAGATCAGTGTTCTTGACATGAGGTTGGCCAATGCAGACAGGCATGCTGGGAACATTCTTTACCATAAAGATGCCACAGATGGTCGAATTGAGCTAATTCCAATTGATCACGGTTACTGCTTGCCTGATAGTGTAAGTCTTTAATCTGATTCTCGTACTTATCATCTCCAGTTTTGTTTCTCATTTATTCTCATTGTATATGTTGATTTTGGTGCTTGGTAAATATTTTCTATCATAGTGTAGATTTAAATTTTTTTTGTCTACAGGATGGAATGCCCTCCATGATGATGTTCACTTGTCATGTCTTATGGTGATTAACTGATTATTGCTAAGAGCCCTGTCCTTGAGTTAAAAGCAATATGAATAATAGAGTATTATTAGCTTAAAAGTGTGTACTGATTTGTTGTATTAGCTTAAAAGTGTGTATTGATTTGTTGTTTGCAACCTTGATATTTGTCATGTGGTTCTAGCCTTTTCACTATCTTATCTTAACGTTGCAGTTTGAGGATTGCACATTTGATTGGCTTTACTGGCCACAGGCTCGCCAGCCTTTCTCTCCAGAAATCATCAACTACATAAAGTCACTTGATGCTGAACAAGATCTTGCATTGTTGAAGTTCCATGGTTGGGATGTACCCATTGAGTGTGCACGTACACTACGCATCTCCACGATGCTATTGAAGAAGGGAGCAGAAAGAAGCTTGACCCCATTTACCATCGGTAACATCATGTGCAGGGAAACGTTGAACAAAGAATCTTTGATTGAAGAGATTGTTCATGAAGCTCAGGAGTCATTACTCCCTGTAATGAGTGAAGAAGAGTTTATTGAAGCCGTTTCCCATATAATGGAAATCCAACTAGATAAACTTAAGTAATGAGTGAGGTTGGGGATATCGCCATTTGTACTATTAATTGTATGCAAGTATGTATGTATAGTCTAAAATTGAACAGTCCAATTTTGGATGGACTGATTGCTGGGCATACGTAATGTCGATGGACTTCTATTGCTTTTGTGGCAGGGCTTGAAGCTTCTCTCTTACTTTTGGCTTCTGTTCTTTGTATTAATGATCTTTATGCCTTACACTTGTACCAAAGAACAGTATAAGTTGATCACTAAGTAATTAAGATCCCTGTTAGATCTTTCTGTTCGATTTTTGTATCAGGTCTGATTTGTATACTAATATTATTAATCTGCATTAGTTTCTGTAAACTATGCCTGATTACTTCCTTCAGATACTTATGTTTGATATTTCCATTTTTATGGATGTTTTCAGCAAGTTCTATCGATGTACTACATCTGAATCCAATTGCGCCTAACTGTGTGCCCGTTTCAGCTCACAATAAAGAGGTTTCTCATCTCAATATCAGCATTCAGGTGATCTTCATTTGCACAATAATTATATGCTTTAAGCACTGGTAAGTTGCACCAGAAGCTTCACATTCATTCAGACTGCATATACATTTCGTAGCATCTGATGTAAGTCATTTCTATGCACGTAGGAAGTAATCAAAATACAACTGTTCTATGCTAATGCATCTCATACTTCTGTACAACTCTCAATCCCAGAACAAGTCTTGGGTACAACTGTAGAAAGCTTTCTTTCTTCTTAATTACTGCTTCTTATACTTCTGGAATACCCATTTTCTTTTTCCCACAGACACATCCTTTGTTTTTTTTTTGTGCCTTTTGATGTGTACTCGACGATAAAGGTTAATAAACGCGCTATGGATTCGGACAATGTGCACTGGAGACTGGAGTAATGGGGAGTTTCCCTAAGGTCCTAATGCCTGTCTGTTAGTTCTTGTGCAATTTGCATTTTGGCATATGGCAAGGGTATTTGCCTTGCTGCAGCCAGAATCTATATCTCACAATACTGAAACTACCTCCAGTGAAGATTAACATTCAACATTTCCAAAGACCAATCAAAGCCCAACTTAAACACTACCAGTCTGTGAGGGGCAGTCCATGACCCAATTCAAATGGTCAAAAAGACCCAAACTATGGCCCCACAAAAAAAGGTGGAAAATTAACTCTAAAAAAATGGAAGAGATTACAGAAAATGAAAAATGAAAAAAATAAAATAAAAATCAGCCTACACAACCCAGCCCAATGTTACCCAAGCCAGCTTCATAGTCATTGTTTTTGTTTTTTTTTTTAAAGTGGTATACATGTGCCTCAAAGGGTGGGACATTACTAGTAAGTAATTGATGTGAGTGATTCGGCACTTTTATCCCTTAAGTAATGTCGAGGGTTCGAATCTTGTGAATTGAGAAACTATTTAGTGGGAGCACTTTACCCCATTCATGGGTCGACCCGGTGCGAATATGATTAGCTTGGGTCCAAAGGGCTTAGGTGAACATGTGGTTAAACAAAAAAAAAAAAGGGGGTGGGACATCTAACCAATAAATTTAAAGACGCTCCATGCCCAAGACAATATTCGAACCCTCGACCTCGATTAAGGATACTACCACTCAACCACACCTCTTAAGTTCGTAGTCATTGTTCAAGATCCCAGTTTCGGTGGAAGAAAAGGTTATCATGCTCCAATGTTGTGCAAGTCTGATGCGTTAGCGAAATGAAGGTTTTAGCTCGTTTTTCAACAATGGAGGTTTAATTAATATTTTGTGAGTTTTATGATTTTTGAGATTGAAAATGAAATAAATCAAATGATAAATAAGAAGATGGAGGATAGATAGCACCACCA
Source organism: Tetragonia tetragonoides (assembly GCA_038025085.1). Lineage (NCBI taxonomy): Eukaryota > Viridiplantae > Streptophyta > Magnoliopsida > Caryophyllales > Aizoaceae > Tetragonia > Tetragonia tetragonoides. Next base: position 38,653,425 of record CM076144.1, on the reverse strand, counting down.
CCAGGACTATAAAGGATTTAACCACTAAGTCAAGGCTAAAGGATACTACTTGTTTCACCAAATATCCCTAAGGACATTATAAAGAACAACAAGGTTTGTAAGCAAAAGGCAGCAGCCATTTCATATTTTCATTCATCATAATCTCCCCATTACATCAGCTGTGCTTACATATTTATAGGGGTTACAAATGTGTCCTAATAACCTAAGAATACTTTAGAATGGGTGAGCTGTCCAAGAGTAGTGCCCAAGCAACTTGAAACTTCAGTATTCTGCCCAAAAACGAGCCAAATACATGTAGTACAATTGGGAGCTGATTTCCTTGCGATTTGGACCACTTGACAGCTGTTACTTGTCCTTGCACAAGGACAAACTTGGGTGAGCTGTAAGAGGAGCCTCAAGCTTCATCCTTATCCATCCCATGTGCTTTTAGACTCTCCTCATTCAGCAGCTACTTAGGGAATTCAAAATGCAATTAAAACTTCCTAATTAACTAATTACATGCAACATAATTAAGCTAATTAAGTTCGAACATGTGTACGAACATTTGTACGAATAAAAACCATGCTAATCAACTAATCATGATAATTAAGCTAATTGCAAGGTTATTTGTGTACGGACATGTGCACGACGTGTTGTACGGACAAAACCAGGTGTATGCCATTGAAAGGACATTAATGCCCCTAGGACCATTAATGACGCCACCATGGACTAAAAGAGTGCCTTGGGACATGATAATATTGTTGATCGACCAAAAACAGATTGTATGACACTTAAGTGAAGAGAGGAGCTTGATGCCAACGCATCAAAGTCTCATGTTTCCTTCTTCTATTTTCTTTGTTTTTGATCTTTGTCTCATGCTCCAATGTTTCTTGAGCAACCCAAACAACGGATGTTATATTCTCAGAGTGTTCTTTTCTACTTACTTTAAATTGTTAGTTCAGTTCAGTAGAGTTTAATTCATTAATCTACTTTTTCTGTCACATATTACAATTCACTTCAATGTTAGTTCAATTCAGTTTAATAAAATAGAGCACAGTTTTCTTTCGACTCGAACCAAACCTTAACTACAAAGTAACACAAATCAATAAGTGAATTGCTATTTACCGCTCAAAATTACTCACCACCGCCCTTGGAAAATACACATTTGCCCTTCACTCTCACTCACTCCTCACTCTCTTCCTCACTCTCCTCACTACCACCTCTCTTCCTCACTCTCCTCACGGCAAAACCACCACCACCACCACTCACGACACTCACTCCTCACTCTCTTCCTCACTCTCCTCACCACCACCTCTCTTCCTCACTCTCCTCACGGCAAAACCACCACCACCACTCACGGCAAAACCACCACCACTCACGGCAAAACCATCACCACACCATCACAACGGAAATGTCAGGGGCTAGCGGCAGCGGCAGAGGCGGCGACGGGGACGGAGGCGGCGAGCATCGCGGCGGGGGGGTATACATTCGAAATTTTTTTGCTTTATTTACTCTAATTTGCTTTGATTTTTACGAAATGTGTTGATATAGGAGTATTTTTATTCAAGGTTTATAGACAATTGAATTGAATTTGTGTTGTTTGAAGTTGTGTTGATTGATTTGTGAGTTCGGTGTCCTTTTTTTCGAGTTCGGAGAGTCGGGCGTCTGCAATTTCCGCCTGCCCCATGGGTAGACGAGATCGGCAGACGCCTCGCCCATGGGTGCGGCGCCAGTCGCAGACGACTCACCCATGGGTGAGTCGAGATCGGCAGACGCCTCACCCATGGGTGCGGCGCCAGTCGCAGACGACTCACCCATGGGTGAGTCGAGATTGGCAGACGCCTCACCCATGGGTGCGGCGCCAGTCGCAGACGACTCACCCATGGGTGAGGCGTCTGTAGCAGACGCCCGAGACAAAAAAAAAAAAAAATAGTGTTATTATTATTGTTATTATTATTAATATTAGTGTTATTATTATTATTGTTATTGTTATTGTTGTTATTATTATTGTTATTTAGTATTTCCAGATCAATACTAAAAAAGTGATGGCAATATTATTATTATTATTATTATTATTATTATTATTATTATTATTATTATTATTATTATTATTATTATTATTATTATTATTATTATTATTATTATTATTATTATTATTATTATTATTATTATTATTATTATTATTATTATTATTATTTGTTATTACAATTATTATTAGTTGTCAATTATTATTTTAATTGTTTATTACTGATTATTGTTTAATTAAAAATGTGAAATGATAGAGGAGAGGAGGAGCCGGTAAATCGATGCCGAGGTTAGTCAGTGAACTAGCTGGTTCAGGACCCCGTCACACGAGGACGCGCGGGATTGATGCCTCTGTACGGAGACAGAGAGAGGCAGTTCGGATGAGGGAGATGACTGACCGTCACTTATATCGCGGTGATGAGGCTGAGCAACACGATTACGGATCTAGCGAGTTCTACTCCAGGGATCAGTCCATGGACGATGATCAGATTGGCGTCGAATTATCCTCAGATTGGCGCGTGGTGAAGGGCAGAGGCGGTAGGTTTGTTAGTACTGGCTCGTCTAGTACTAGCAAACGATCTAGAGCGGAGGACGACAGTACGTGGCTTGTTACAGGGAAGGTGGCCGGTGGACCGGCGGATGATAGCGTCATACCGAGCTTCCTGGGCCACGTAGCGTCTCGTATGTGGATGGGAGAGACGAGGGGTCTATTGAAGTGTCAGAACCGATTCAGTGTCTGTCAGCGGCTGAGTGAGTGGCGAGTGGAGATGTCGCCCGAGGTGAGGGCGCAGATCGAGGGGACTGGGTTATCACACCTGACAGACATTATGTTCAGACATATCGACTTCCCCCTGATATCTGCATTCGTTGAAAGGTGGCAGCCGGATATGAACTCGTTCCACATTCCGTTCGGAGAGATGACCATCATGTTGCACGATGTATGGCATATTCTTCGGATTCTTGTAGAGGGGCAGCTCGTTTCCAGTGAGGGACGGGATGGGCAGCTGCAGGCGACGGCCATGGAGGTTCTCGGGGTCACCCGAGAAGAACTGATGCATAGCCACTGGCAGGGCGGTGGGGTCCTCACGGAGTCGGTTTTTGACCTTTGCCGAGTGGAGGACCGAATGGAGGACATGCAGGCGGTAGCTTGGATGTGGTTACTTATTGGATCCACCTTGTTTGTCGACAAGAATGGTAACCGTATTAGACCCTCCTGCGTGATGGAGGTGAAGGACGGTGTCGGAACGGCGCATGAGTTCTCTTGGGGATCTGCTGCCCTCGCCTTCCTATATCGTCAGCTCGGTATAGCTAGTCGGGGGGATTCTCAGGGCATCTGCGGATGCCTAACTCTCCTCCAGGCATGGATATACGAGTACTTTCCCTGCTTCCGACCTCATCGGGAGCGGATGGTTGTCGGGGACGGCGAGGCTCCCCGTGCGTCCGTATGGAGTGCCCAGGCTGAGGGCAAGGACGTGGTTCGACTGCACTCCTTACGTAGACGCTTGGATCAGCTGCGAGCGTCAGAGGTACGTCATGTAATTATCGGTGTTCATGATTTATTTCGTCGTTTGCTATGTTTTTTTTACTTCATCGTAACTTGAACATTTCTACGTAGGTGGTGTGGCTGCCGTACGGTTCTGACCCGGTTGCATCTGTACCGAGGACTGTATTCATGGGGTGGCTACGGTATCGGGATATTATCGAACCGTACATGCCTGGTCGTTGTTTACGACAAATCGGGTACGTACAGAGTATCCCTTTCCCGATCACTAGGCCAGAGAGAGCAATCAGGTCATGGACCAGTCGTTCGTACAGGGTTGTCTACCCCGTACGAGTATCATCTGATGCCTGGCGTATGTTCCCGGGAGGTTACATTCTTGGTCTCCATGGGTTTCAAGCATCCACGTCAGATCCCACAGCATGTACGGATGACTACCTCGAGTGGTACTACCGTCACTCCCACCCTCTACTGACACGTGACGATGCAGCACCTGTTTCTGTGATTCCTCCACGATCCAACAGTGATTATGTAAGTGATTAAGTAAAATATATATTTTTTTACGTATTACATATCTCTGAACTCACACTCATTGTTACTTTTTTGCAGTGGGTGAATCGTCTAGCCGTCGCATTTGAGTCTTTCATTATTTTGCTTCCTCCGGAGCAAGCGGAAGGTCCTCGATCGGTTATGGAGGAGTATATGAGAGATTGGCGGGCTGCCAAATGATGTATTGACCCTAGATGAATTTGATATATATATATATATATATATATATATATATATATAAGAGTTTCATTGTTATTGTTATTTATTTGTGTTATTGTAATTTGTTGTTTCTTATTTACCTTTTTTGTTTTATTGTAATTTATTGTTTTATTTACCTCCAATAATCACGAAAAAATATAACATGCAAAATATAACAATCACACAAAAATGTGACAATGATATAAGTAGAAAAATATAACAATCACGCAAAACATTCAATTACGTCGACCTCGCTAAACGATCCCAATGTGCTCTTCGCCTAACATACATTTGCTCCCAACCAGCGACACTATCAGAACGGAAAGTAAACCATGCTGCGCATATCGGAGGAACAGGGAAATCTGAGGCTGAATTCAGACGGATATAATGCATGTTGCAATCACCTAAATGACCTATGACAATTTCCCTACTTGGACGTGTAGCAGTCGAAGGTGCTTGCAATGGTAGCACTGTGTAACAAGCATATAACCCCCTTCCGCTGCCGTATCCGAATAACATAATCGCTGCATTGAAGAGGTTGGCAATCGGGAACAAATCCTCAAGTACTATCATCCAGTGATCATCGTTACACGCACCTCCGTCCCACATAATACGGCGGTAACCAGCGTCGACCCCGTCAACGTATATGTTATCGTACAATGCTCGGTTAGCTAAGAGTTCGTTTGCAATGCAAACTCTCGTCAATCGCCATTGCTCTTGGTCTCCGAAAACGTAGTCCGCAATGACACGGAAACCGCAATTACCATCCCCAAGCACATCGAGATATCCTTCAATGAAAGGTATGATGATTCCCGGAATTTTGTTAACATGATAGAATTCAGTGATATCTATTCCGTGTCCAGCTGCAAGACAATATAATAGAAAGTCATTAATAGTACTTATCAAAAAGTAATTAACAACATTATGTACATGTTAATAAATTATGGGTTTTCATACCAGTACTCCGCACGACGTTACTCGATGAGGATGAGCTACGACTACGCCCGCGGCTCGAACTGGATGACCTAGGGCGACCACGACCCCTCTGGGAGTACTCCCATGAACTAGGATCACGTCTGGTAGAGGAACTCCCTCTCGGTCGACCTCTGACTGTCGTGTTCGCTTCCGGCTCGACGTAACTCGCTTCCTCAGGATGAAGCTGCTCATTCATAAGGACAGATATGTTGCGCACAACTGCCCAGTCGCTTGAGTTAACCTCGTCGACGAGAGAGTGAAAGTATCGATGGTCCTCAAATGGATGCTCAGTCATGTCAAGCGTAGCTATCTCCACTGCATCACTAATAACGAGTGTTCGCCAAAATTTGTGGACACTATTCAAGCTAATTGACGTGCCCGTATCCATGGCCGTTTTCAACTCACACGCACACGGGATCTGATGAGTGGATCTCAATACACAACCGCAACGATCAAATACTTGGTGACTCAATTCTCTCGTCCTCTTCAGCTCATCCGATAATATTTCTAAGCAATAATGGGAAACATACCCGGTCAGATAGTTGAATGGGAAACCCGAGTACAGCACCCTTCTTCGTCTTCTTCACTCTTCAAGTGTGTACTTGATCTCAGTTAGTTGTGACTCGATTGACTTGTTGACCTTGTTCCAAACATTGTCCAAAGCTCCAGTTGAGGAGTTCAACTACTGTTTTAGCGCGGCATGTGCACTCTCCACCCTGCAAGTCGTAGTGTTGCCAAGGTGTAGCACCTTATTCGTCCATGCAGCTACAAACATCTCTTTGTATCTCAGCCAGGTCTCCTCTACATAGGATATCACGTGAGGGTAATTCCTCCAACTATCCTTCATCATACGCACTGCTCTATCGTACTCAGCTTCTGTGGAAGCTTCCATGATAGATTTCCACTTCCCGTTCTTGAACCTTTGCGCGGCGACCTTATCTTTTCCACAAATTCTGTACATTTTGTCTTCGACGACTTTGTTAATGTGCCATGTACAGAGCAAATGGGCACTCTCGGGAAATATCTCTCTAATATGTGTCATCAACTCTAGCTCACGATCGGTCAAAATTGCTGTTGGGTGTACATCATTTCCAATAAGCATCCTCAACTTATCTAAGACCCACGCATAGCTTGCCTCAGTCTCATCCTTCATAATGGCATAAGCTATGAGGAAGTTCTTATTGTTTGGAGTCATCCTCACTATCTCAAGAAACGGCATCTTATACTTGTGTTTTGTACGTGGAATCTAAGCCAATCAACCAAGGAAAAGATCGAAGTAACTGAATTGATGTAGGGTGTGCCATGAAAACGTGAGTTACCTCATTAGTAGCTGGGTCGGCTCTTGTCCAATGTACGTACTTATTCTCCACAGCTAAATGATGAAACTGACCAATGACATCTCTCTCTTCAAAATCAAGTTTCCTTATACGATCTCTGTAGTTGTACACATGTCGTCTAGTTGCATTGTCCTCGGGAAATTTTTCCTTAATAGCGGCCAAGATAGCACATGGCTTTGTTTGTGCCGAAGTCATGTCACGAACGAGTTGCTTTGACCCAGGACTAAGACCACTCATCTGACGATATCCCTCAGGAAACACAGCAAAGTCATGGTTGTGCGTACCCCTAATCCCAGGCAATGTGACAATCATCCAACTACTGGACCCATACATTTGCTCAGCTCTTAACTGGAACGTACATTTACAAGCCTTTGTTTTCGTATTCTTCCGAGCAGCAGTATCTAAGTCTTTTAATTCCCCTCTGTAGCGTTCACCTCGATTGCATCTTAACAATTTTACGCTTCCATTCTTCTTGTGTGACGAAATTATCAACTCAAACCCCATAGTAAGGGCAATTTGTTTTGCCCAATTAATTGCATCTCTATCACTATCAAATAACTCATCAGTGACGAAATGCGTACTGTAATCAACACCATCACCACCAAACCGCTCCAAAGGAACCTAACGAAAACAACGAAAACAATGTTAGCTTAATCTTAAATTCAAACGTCTATCAAAACCGACTGAACCAAAGGACAGGCGTCTGAAATTTACGCCTTGACCATGGAAAGGGCGGAAATCACGGACGCCTATACCATGGTCGAGGCGTAAATCTCAGACGCCTGAACCATGGTCTAAGCGTCCGTGATTGACGCCTCAACCATGGTTAATGCGTCCGTGATTTACGCCCCGTCCATGGTCCAGGCGGAAATTTCAGACGCCTGTTTCATGGTCGGGGCGTAAATCACGGACGCCCGTTCAAAATATGCGGAAAAAAAAAATTTACCTCGGCCACCGTCGACGGCACTTCCTGGTCGCCGGGAGACATCCGCGGCCGTTGCTTGAGTGAATGTTGATGAAGGTTGGGTATGAGAGTGGGTGGTAGAGAGGGAGAATTGGTGTGAGAGTTAGAGAGGGAGAATTGGTGTGAGAGTTAGAGAGGGAGAGGATGGGTGAAAATGTGAAGAAGGGCAAAATTGTAATTTCTAGAGACGGTAAATAGTAATTTTATAACGGTAAATAGTAACACCCATCAATAATTTGATAATCACCTTTCCCAACCCCCAAGTTTTGACCCTCTAAAAAGTAAAAACAAACAAAACCTCCATAGACCATAGGACAAAAACAAACCAAAAAGAAAAAAAGTCCCATTTTCACACTTTAACTTATTGACTCCATTCCACCACTATGCACTCCCTTTTGACTTTCCCACTCATTTCCCTCCCCTTTTATTTTCCCTCTCTCTATTCATCATCCGTTCATTCACACACTCTCTCTCTCTCTCTCCAAACAATCAAACTCCATGGCCAAACCCCCAATCAACCACCCTCACCCAAATCACCCTCAACCTCATAATTATCCACCACCCCCTCATTTTAGACACCCACCAAAACAACCCAAACAAAACCGCAACACAACCCTAACATCATGCATTGTAGCCACAATATTCCTAATTTTCCTCTTCATAATCCTTTTCATAATCTACTTCTCTCTTTTCAAACCTAAATCCCCCAAAATCACAGTCACAGCCATAACCCTCCCTACATTTTCTCTCTCCTCAAACACCACCACAACCCCTTCCACAACAATCACCCTCACTTTCACCCACTACGCCGCCGTGACAAACCCTAACCGCGCCACATTCTCTCACTTCGACAGCTCTCTTCAGCTCCTCTACGCCGGTAATCAGGTTGGGTTCATGTTCATCCCTGCCGGTAAAATCGCCGCCGGTCGTACGGATAACATGGCGGCGACATTTTCGGTCCAGTCTTTTCCGGTGATGAGTTCGCCGTCGCCGGTGGAGAATATTCCGGCGACGACGGTGGGATTTGGAGAGCCGATTGTGGGTGATGGGATTGATAGGGTGAGACCGTCGTTGGAGCTTGAATCAAGGATGATGATGGTTGGGAGAGTTAGGGTTTTGTGGTTTTTTTCTCATCATGTTGAAGGTGTTGCTCATTGTAGAGTTTCTGTTGCTATTAATGATGGCTCTGTGCTTGGTTTCCATTGTTAGTGATGCTAACAGTGTTACAGTAGTGGCTTAATTAGCTTGCCGAAGAAGAAGAAGAAAAAGAAAAAGGAAATGTAATCATTTTTTGAAAATTTTGTTTCTTTGGTGTTTTTTTTTTTCTTGTTTTTGTTTGCCTTTTAAGTTTGCTTTTTTAGGACAAATTATTGATGATGGAGGTGTTAAGAGTTTTTTTTTTGAGGGTAGGTGTTAGATTATTAGTTGGCTTAAGTGTATAAAGTTTTCTTATTCCTATTGAAGCAATGTTATAACATTGGGACAATTTGTATTTTACTTCGATCATAGTGTCAAAAACTATGTTGACTGCAATACATTTTGCCCTCATAAAATAGCATTTTTTCCTCTCTAACACGAAAAGAAAAAAAAACGTGTATAGTATTATCTATGTCATTCTAGATTTTTTGACTAGATAGATAACTAAGGGTTTGTTCCCCCCAACTGAAAAAAGTTTATAATTTATTATTGAAATTTATTATTGTTGAATTTTGTTGATTGTTGTTGTACTTAGTTTATTTTTGTTGAATTTTGTTCATTCAAGTGTTTTTTTATAATTACAGTAGTTTGTATATTGGTTTGTTTAACTTTGTTGAAGTTTGCTGAAATTTGATAAAATAAACAGAAATAAGTTGGGGAGAATATACCCTAATTAGTGATAGTTTGGTTCACTTATAAGAGTGTTATTTGTTAGTATCAATTAATAGAATTTTCTGACAAGTACTCAAAAAAAAAAAAGAGATAGACAACATAATAATTACCAAAAGTTTCTAACAATAAGAACTCAATATTACTTAAAATTATGTTAATTTTCTTTTTAAAGAGAATAAAAATTGTAATTAATAAGATTGTATATGACACCTACAATGTGAAAATTTCTCGCACATACTACTAGCACATAGGTGTAAATCATGTCATAGGTATAGAAAACATTTGTGTAATTTCCAAATAACGTAATTAATAGAAATAATTAATCACCGATTACGACTCAAATTGTAATGTTTTTGTCACCGATTTTTTTAAAGACTTTTAAATAAACAAAATATATTCTTTTGGAGGATGGTTTTTGTTTCCATTGACATACATGTCTAAAAAGAAGTTATGTTATTTGGGATTTGTTAGCTAATGTTATGCGTCCATGTTTTAATTTGTCGAATGCTATATACCAACATGATTGGCTTACCAAGAGATCAAGGTCCCCCAATTGCTATAAGTCCTGTTTGGCAATTGGCTGGTGACATTAGTTGTTGGCTGATGGCTGGTGGTTGGTAGCTGATGGACGATAGCTGGTATTGTTAGCTGATTTGACCGCCTGGTAATATTGGATGTCTGAAAAGAGATGTTTGGTAATATTGACTGGTAACATTAGCTGGTTATATGTAAAATGACCTATAAGGACATTCATATGATTGAGGAATTTGATGGCATAGAAGTAAATAATTGCAAGTCTTAGACTATTATGTCATTGGACTACATTAATGCCACCAGTCAATACTCATAAGCCAACATCATTGGTTTTTCAAAAGTTGGTTTGTGGAAACCCAAAAGCCAATTTCACAAGCTAACATCCAAACACCAATATTAGATGGTGAACTGGTCAAATATCCAATTTTGTCAAAAGCCACCACGCAAACTAACATCCAAACACCTGATAGAGTACTTGTTTTACGGAAAGACGGTCTTCGCATTTGCTGGATGGTAAAGCAACACCAAATAATGCGGCATTTCTTCATTGAGATGAGTTTGCTTTTCCAGTTTTCCACTCATTTGTCACTAACCACTTTCTCTTCTTTCCTTGTTGCTTTTTATTTATTTTTTTTCCAGTTTTTTCTGTTTTTTCTTTTTTCTTTGTTCAGTACATTTGTTTTTGCTTTTTTCTTGGGCCACCTACAAATCATTTCGAGCCATGCACGGTTCGAACTCCGAAGTTCACTTCAAGGTGGGCAATGGCATGGACCCCATTTTCCCAGCCTAACTGGGTCAAGTGGAAACAAAGATGGGCCAATTTGACATGCTAAATTGATTTCACGTTGGATTGAGTGGCCCATCATATACTAGCCATTTTTGGATCATCTATAGCCTATAAGCCATCCTTAGGCCTTAGTTGTAGGCCAGGACTATATTTAGCAAAACTAGCCGTATCTGTGAGCTATAACTTTGAGCTGAAATTGCGAGCTGCAAAGTGTAGTTGCGACCTACGAGTAGGAAAAAAAATTAAAACTCCTTCAAAATCTCTCTACCAAACATAGTCCAAGAGGGGACATGGTTTGCATTAGGAAAGAAGAGAAATGAAGAGTTGAAGACTCTCTAAAAAGAGGTAGGGTGACCAAGTAGCAATAGGATTAAAAATATCGACATACAATTTTGTGATCTAAACTCAGAACATAGTCTGATTGTTCCCTAGCAACCCCAAAGGGATGGATTACAAGTTTACAAACCACAAGCTTGCAAATTAGAAACATTAATTAATATTTAATAATCTTATATATAGAATGGAGCCAACTGCTCTGCCTCCTATGATTACATAAAACACAACCACTCCACTTCAATCACCACATCTTGACGATAAAAACAATCTATGTGGTACTAGAATCAGCTACAATAATCAACGAACCGCGGTTTCTCCCAAATCAATATCAACAAATGCAATTCCTCACACAATCCAACTCAAGTAAGACCACAAAGAATGAAACTCCAACCCCATTCAACAAAATGGGTACTCCTATTATTGGAGTTATGAATACCTGAATACTAACTGTACATGTAAGCCTGGGTCTTGAAATGTAACTCTGATTCAGGCAGCCACCACTGCCGCAGCGCATGGGCTCGCTTTAAATCCGGCGCAGGGGCCAAATTAACGGTTAAACAGGCTGAAGGAAGGAGGTGGATGGGCTCTGTCTCTTTTGACCCACATGCAGTCATCACTAGACTACCGAGGGAATGCTGAGTGGCCAACTTCTCGAGACGCCCTACACCAAGCTGCTCCATCTTTTCACGGTGCTGAAAATACCCAATATATTCTGAGCATATATGATCAGCAGGATGTACGTATAGGTTAGGTACCCATTTTGATATAGCAGAAAAGGTCTCCATTGATCGGTTCTTCTGCTGAGGCTGCTTCACACTCATTGCAAATGCAAGTCCTGCCGTTATCACACTACCCGCAATTCGAATCCCGTGCTTCACTCTCTCGTCCTTAATTCTCTCTATTGGAACAGAGCAGAAAGGTGGGTTGAAGAGAAAAGTTTCAAGGAAGGTTCCCATTGTGGCCATCTCCTTACCAGCAAGGATTGCCATGGCTGCCCCCAGAGAATGGCCAGCCAACCACAGATTCCTATGTTGAGAGGCAGCAACCATATCCCGTACTGCTTGCATAGCCATTCGACAACGAGTTGTTTTATGGAGCCCATGACGCACGAGATGGAGATCCAGCTCAATGTCCCGTGTTAGACTGTCTCGCTTAGTTAACGTACCTCTGAAGGCAATCACATAATACGGAACATTCTTTGAGTGACCTAGTTGGGATGATTTTAGTTCATATTCAAAGATTGCGCCAAAGATGGATTGATCAGCATCATCGACAAGTGGTCTAAGGAGGCGAAAATGGAAGAACTCCCACCAGGGGGGAGCAAGAGCATGGACGGCATCACGTTTTTCCTGGCGATCTCGCTCGAGGATGTAGACCCCTGCAACGAGGGAAGCAGCAACTGATCTCCGGTGATGTTCATTATCCCTGAAATTGTGATTAAAATTTTACTTCACCGTTGATCATAAAAACTTAAAAGGAACATAATGGCGAAGATTGAATCATAAAACCGAAAGAGAATCACGATGGAGTTACATATATTGCTAGACAAAATGGCAGACAAAGAAAATGACAATAAACACATAAAAAAAAAAAGCTTAAAATCTCCAGTTTGGTTCACAGAAATGATATAGCTGCCCCTATCACAAATCATCTCTAATAAGGGCCTATATCATATATTCCATTAACTAATACGTTCCCTCATAAGTCCATGCCACAGAACAAATTCACCGTACAAAATGACTCATGAATGCTGACTAACGCTTAGAATCACAAATCTTTCTTTATAGTTATCATGCACAGGGAATACACCAAAAGGGGGACTTACAGAAGGAAAGGGGGACTTACAGAAGGGAAGGGATCCATGATGTCCGTAAAGGGGAAATGGGATCCAGAAAGTGGAAAAAGATGAAACAAGCAAACATATAGGATAAAAAACACTTCTAAAAGTGATGATATCTTTAGGAAGCAACAAAAAAAGGAAAGACGCATAATTTGTACGCCTATCTCTGTTGCAGAGGATACCAAAGAGTTGCTTATAGAACATTCCTAAAGATCCTAGCCAGCTCTCATGAGAATGTAGGCCTTACCAATCAACAACTGTAAGATGCAATGGTCCTGTAGAATAGAAATCTTCCCTATCACAAGCATCTGTTGTAACTTGCAATTGTCTTGCAGAGTTGAAATCTTCCTTGTCACATGTAGCAGCCATTATAGCTTTATTTTCTTCTACGTCAATCTCAGAAATACTACACAAACGAGACCAAAGCAGGGGTTAGACACAGCCTCAACCTGTCCAGTTCCAGCCATGAAAGAACTCCAAACAAACACATGTTCAGGAAATAATTATGAGGCACACACTATGTACCCAAAGAAGAGATTATGAACCCAGAACTTCATATCTCTGTGATAATGGTACATTAGTAATTTCTTATTCGTGTTATGAAATGCTTATGCAAATAAGCAACACCACTGAGTCAGAGCCTTATAAATGGATGTTGAACGAGGTTCCATAGAAGCCGGAAAGACAACCATCAAATAAAGGATATAAACAACAGACTAAAACAAATATTTCTGCTTTTTTCCAGAAGTAATAAATGACATTCCATTCAACATTGCTCCGAAGCAACCTTCATAACTTTAACTGCAATGTTTGGTTATTTAACTTTAGAGCAAACAATTTCTTGGTGAGATTTTGCGACTTATCCTACCTTTCAAAACCATCCCATCAAACAAAAATCAAATGAGTAAAGAATAACAAGAATAGAAGAAATCATGTGTACATACTCATACCATAGAGCACCATAGCATTCCCAGTTCCCTAATGCTCTAACCAGGATCCCACCTAGGTTGGCATTTGCTGAGTATGTAGTCTTACCCAATAGCCAATCTACATTGAGCCAAGCGGTTGCAACGACAAAGGCTTGGCAATTATATATATATACAAAAGTTAGCATGCACTTCCAGGAAAAATGTGCAACTCAAGTGGTTTACATAACTTACATCGAAGTATATGGTGCAACGAAACTGATTTTCCTACACACTTGACTGAAAATGATTGATTATTAGCTACTTCACTCAAAATAAGCACATCATACTTTACTGAGCCATTTTCAATTAGTTGACCACTGCAATCGGGATTCTTTCTGCTCCACTGGAAAATGAATAGGACATCCACACACTCAAGGTGAAGAAACTGTATATTTAGGCCCACACCAGAGGTGTTTCAAGCTTTCATATTATACAATGTGATACAGAACAAAAAAAACTCCATCTACAAACTATGCAAATGTTCAAAATCCAACCCTTTGCTTAACACTCAAGATTTACCTCAATGGTGTATTTGGACACTTGAATTTGAAATAATGGACTTGAGGTGAATTGTTCTTGAAAGCCTAAGATAATTGTAGGTTTGGAATTGATCCAATTCCATGGTCTTTCATAAAGTCTTAAAATTGGAGTATTTCAAATTATACCCTTTCATCTTGGCATTTCAAATTCTTCTCCCTCCTCCCTCTCCTCCCACTTCCCTACATTGGAGGATTTCAATTCATCAAAATGCTAGGTGTAAAGGCATTTTCTTCTATTGAAATTCATGATGTCAATTTTGAGTATCCAAACACACTCTTAGTGTTTTTATTCTATTTTATATATAGCACCATAACCCCCCCCCCCCCTCCAAGGTCATTTTAGTTCTGAATCAAGGATGCTAAAAGCAAAAAGAAGAAGAAGACTCTTAGTTCTGAATCAAGGTCATTTTAGTTCTGAATCAAGGATGCTAAAGTAAATGGATAAAGAAAGAGAAATATATTCCCTTGTTCCCTTCTATTGACAAGAAAATCTATTGCTCAAAGCTCATACTGAATTAATGATTCCATGCTTTAGAATATTCCCCAAACACTCTTTCAAAAATACTGAAAAGGGTGATCACCAAAGTAACTAAAACTGAGCTCTAAACAATTGTAACCAATAAGCTCCCAGCCCCAAAATTTCCCTTCTGAAAAGAATGCAACTTTTCCAGGAACAAAATCGTGATAAAGCATATTCATTTGACTATGTCTCAACTCTCAATGAAGGAACTCCACAAGAACTCTAGAGAAAGTGTTGAATTACCTCCCTCACTTCTTCCGGTTAGTCGTGTTAGGAGCTTTTCCATGTCATCATAGTTAGTTAGATTCAATTAGTTTGTTATATATATGATTAGCTGATGTAATTACTCGAGCAATTCATTCATATCAATAAGAAGCTTCATTTTACTTGCCCCTTTTTCTCTCTAGAAACACTCTCCATTTTCCTTATTGATTTAGATTGGTTTGATCCAAAATACTAAAACCCATTGAAAGTTAGTTAGATTCAATTAGTTTGTTATATATACTAGGATTTAGCGAAATAAAAATAAATAAATTGAAGAAGCTCCATATAAAATTATAAATAAACAAGCAAAAAGTACCCATTTCATATATTTAATTCTAAAATAAATGAAACCCTTTTGCAAAAATGAATTTTTGAACCCTACATTCTAATTCAAAATCAAAGTTGTAAAAATGGGATTCAACAACAACAATAAGGAACAAATATTCCATCACCTAAAAAGGTAAAAGCAGTAATTTAAGAATTTAATACCAGAATGTACCTTGAACGAAGATAATATAACACCGACAATAATAACAACAACAGCAATTAGCAGAAACCCAAATAGATCTGAGGGGGATCAAGCTAGAGCAAACCCCCTTCTAAATTCTCTCTCCTCCGTGACGTGAAAAGGGATCAGGGGGTTTTAATGTTGTTGATGATGATGGGTTGAAGATTTTCCCTCAAATTTTAGACAGAGAAAAGATACTGCGAATAAAATCAAAGGTCCCGACAGTGATTTTAATGTATGTTTGGATTTGATTTGATGTTGCATGCCGTAAACAAAACTGCGTCGTATTGGGTCAATTGCTGAGCTTGAGTTTTGATGAATTTGTTTGTTTCACCTTTTTGCCACGGTGGAATATCTGAATATACCTATTTTTTGCCTTTGCATTTGCTTTTTGGCGCCAATTATAGAACAAAATTGTCCTCTCGTTGCATCTAAAGAGGGAAGTTAATTAGTTGCGTAAATGGGGAGAAATCATTAGGTTGGTTTAGCCTGTTGAATTGGCAATTTATTTCATGTCTTAAGGTAAGTGTAGGGCATCGTGGTTATGACTTATGAGTACGCTTTATTTGAAGTATGGTGAATGATTTTTTACATTCTAATCTTCTTAGCTACTTGTAATAGATGGAAATATAATTGATTTTTCATTGCCCATCCTCATTTAAATATGGACATGAATAAAAACATCACTAAAAAAACATTACACTAATTAGTAGTTTGCGATGTATCAAGAATCTAATTCTTTTTACGCATGCTTCTCTTGTCAATTCGTCCAATTATTTATGCTCAATGAAAATGGATCTTTTGCGTTACTGTGAAAATTGCAACGATTAAGTGTATAACCTCTTGAAATGATTTCGTTTATAACCTTTTACACTTTGATTTATAGAAAAATAGAAAAGAGTCTAAGAATTATACACTAAGATTTGAGGCTCAACACACATCTAACTATGGATAACATAATCTTGAAACAAGTCGAAGCTCAATGCAATTAAAGAGTTAAACTCAAAATGAGTGGTTCGTGTGAGTGGTTCATCACTCTCATCCCTTAAGCAAGGTTAAGGGTTCGAATCTTGTAGATGGAAAAACTATTTAGTGAGAACACTTTACCCCTTTATGGACTGATCCGGTGCGAGCAGGATTAGTCTTGGCCCAAAAGACTTGAATAAACCTGTGGTCTCACAAAAAAAAAAAAAAGTCAAACTCGAAATAATCAGGATAGAAAAATCACACACTCTTAAAACACTTGTTTCAAGTTGGAAAGAGTAAAAAGAAAAAAAAAAACACTAATCAAAATTGGGATTTCTTAATAGAGTGTGTCTATTACTTGCCTGATTGGAAAATGATATGAGATAGTTAGTTAGACCTGATTTTAGTATAATACTTTATGGTGATAAATAAAACATATGTAAATTTGGTTACTGTGTATTATCTAAAGAAAAAAAAATCAAAACCTGACTCATAAAACACAATCAAAGATAACACGGAGAGTCTCTCATTACTTCATTATGTGGAATCCATGAGGTAGAGTTACATAGCATAAACAACTAGCTAAAATATTTATAGGTCTTTCATACTCTCTACCCTGCTTATATTATATGGCCCTATGAATGTTAGACAAATATGGATATAATTTTGAAACTAGAAGTCTACAACAATTCAAAGATATGTAGTCCCTTAAATGACAAATATTTTATTTACCATGGTTGACAATTTTTTTTTTTTTTTTGGTAAATGCCCCAAAACAAAACAAAAGTAATTTAACACCATCCTAGGCTTCGCAACTCCAATGAGGTCCTCGAATAGTACTTGCATCATGTTTGGGATCGGGGCCTCAAACTCTTTGTAGAACTCCGGAATTGTCAAGCTGAAGTTAGCAAGCCAGTCCGCAGCCGCATTCGCTTCTCGATAAATATGTTGAATTCGAACCTCCCAATTTGTGCCATTCAAAATTACCTTGCACTCCTCTTAAATGACAAATATTTTATTTACCATGGTTGACAATTAACATAACGTATACGGTACAAAAACAGAGTATGAAATTCTCATCGGAAATTTAGGTAGGCACTTAAAGCTAGTTTTAAACTCTTTATCAATAAAAAAAAAAGCAAATTGGATAGTTTTACACTCCAATAAATAACAAGTGAAATCAACTAAATGCAAAATTAGGGTATAATACTTGCGTCTCGGAAAAAAAAAAAATGTTAAACGGTTAAGCCAGATACCATATTCTAAATTGGGTTTAGAAGTTCATATTACAAGACGGAATTAATTAATTACAATAAGACAGATGAAAAAGGGCTTGCTCAAGTGCTCAACCTAAGAAACAAATAAATGAACCAAAACCTGCCAAAAGAGAGTGAGAAAGTACTGATGTTTGCTGTCTCTGTATCCAACAGAAACAGGGTTTTATCTGCTAAATTGACAAAAGACAAGGTAATAGAATCCCTGTAAATCCTTCATCTTTCCAACTAGTTCCTCAAATTCATCTGTTCCTCATAGTTTCTCATAGTACTGTATTATGAAACTTGAAGAACGAGACAAAATAAATGGAAACATGCACATGATCAACATTCCTCTTTTTAATAAATAAAAATAATCCTTGAATAGAATTATTATTGCAGTAATGACAAAGAATCATGGACTGGTTTAACCTAAGAAAAAGAAAATACTAAACAAATGAACAAATAAATGAATTGAAACAAAACCTGCCTAAACAGAATGAGGAAGAATCACCTAGTGTTTACTGTCTCTGTATCCAACAGATACAAAATTGTATCAACTAAATTTTTCTTCAAAAAAAAAGAGAAAAGAAAAATGAAATCCTTGTAAATAACCCTTCTTCCCAAGTAGTTGCTCAAATTCATCCATGGCAGCTTCAGAACAAGAACAGGCTGTTCAAATTCTCCTTTCGAATTCGCGCAGAATTTCAGCTTCAAAGGTAAAGTTGGATGCATATCTTTTGGACAGTCTGAAATGGTTGAGCATTGCACTTTCCAGCTGAGATAACTTAGAAAATGCCCACCACATAACAGCTTGGCATATTCAGCACATGCAAAAATAATTGGTCTTCTAAAGAGAAGATCCTGTAGTTCCTTTTTAATCAATATATATAACCTATTTTATATATAAGATAGTTACATAAACATCCAAGAGAGCCCATTTACACTAACCAAAAATATACTCTTCACAAATGGGCTGCTGTATACTACCTCCATTATTCATACTATGTTTCCTATCATTAGGCTGGGTGGACGTGGTATAGTGGTACACCAGTAGACAGCTGCATGTACCAACATATTAGATTGAACATATACATTTTATTCTCTGCTCTAGTGAGAATTTAATCAGTCTTTGTTATCGGTTGAGCTGTAACCATACGGATTTTTGCTGGCCCAGTTCCATTGATCACGACACATCTCTTCAATGCCGTTTTTGGCCCTGTGAAAAACACAGCATAGTGTTACAGAAGATCAATGTCACATAGGATAGTACAGTGACTGAAACAAAGGATCTTATTGTGTTCTGTGGCTTGCAGAATAAAAGGTGGCATTTGTACTTGGACAAATAAAAGCACATGACAATGACTAAAAAGTACTAAGCCATGTTATCAGGCTTCTGATGTTAAGCTATGCTACAAACAGTGTTGGGTAGAGCACTTACTTCCAATTTAGTTCTCGCTCTGCTTTCTGTGTTGAGGCATACACAACCTCTGCATCACCAGGTCGTCGGCCAGCCATGACCAAAGGAATTTTCTGGAATAACAGCAAATAGTAAATTCACCAAGGTTTCAAGCTAATAAAGGCTTCAGGTGTAAGACATGAGACACAAGATCTCATACAAAGCATATACACTAAAGATAACTAATAGAGATCATAGCGCAACAGGAAACAAACACTGCTCCTTGCTTTCGAATTTGCACTTCATGGTCAAGCAAAACCATGAAGCACTTAGGACGGGAAGGGATATATGTTGAAAACATTGTATGGGTGAGAGATTCTTAGTTCATCATAGGTATCGCTCCATCAGAGTCCACTTTTATAACCACTTTTTTGATGTGGACGAAAAAGAATCATTCAGATGCATTCCATTGAAGTATGATATCCACAAGGAGGGATCAACTCCATGATGCATAATAGGAGTAAAATCAACACTACACAAAACAGAAAAGGCTAAGGCCTAAACATCAAAAATCACCTCACTTAATTAGGACCACAGTTCAAGTGAGTAAAAGTTATCATCACAGAATACACATTCATATAACATGTTTATGAATGCGCCCTTCAACAACTTCCAAGACATCCATACACAATCCTTATGGATATAGAGATTCGCAAAGGATGCACACTTCTAGGCAGAAAGTTTATGATACCATTGTCAACCAAAAAATGAGAACTGTTAAGTCAATCACTAAAAAATAGCAGAAAGCATCCAAGGTTTCATCATACTGGTAACTAGCCAGACTATAAAAACAAAGATGAGCAAAAGACTTCCAGGCTGCTAGTACCTTTCCCGATGCCTTCTCAAATGCTGATACCATCTCAAGGACTGATGTGCCCTTGCCAGTTCCCAAATTGTAAACTTCACAGCCTGCAATTGAATTTCATTGTTTATCACCCACTCACAGAATAACGATAATCTCTTCATGAATGTCAAAATTCCAATGTTAAATCATCATAACTGTCTGACTGCAAGACGGCTAATACAAAGGGGAGAGACTATGGCATGCACATTGCAATATATGAAATTCACAATATTTTGTCTCAGCGCTTATTTTTGAAGGGAATAGCATACAGGGAAATTTCCAATAAATGAAGCACTGACTTAACAATTTCGGTAGAATCTTGAAGTGTACCAACCTATATCAGATGCAAATAGCTTCCTCAATGCTGCTATATGTCCATCAGCTAAATCAACCACATGAATGTAGTCTCGAACCTGAAAGACATATTTAAATCAGATAAGATACATAAAGCAGTACGAGTACTATACAGTTTGATGTCAATACAGTAAAGAACTTAGATGCATAAGTCAATCCAGTATCGGCTACTGAAATCAACGATTGAATAGTAACAAAGACAGACCACTATAGATATAGGTTAAAGGGTTAAAGAGGAAAGCCAACTTACAGTCCAAGGGTTAAAGAGGAGAACCAAATTTAAATTAAGCAATGCCAATTGCAAAAACAATCAGGATTAAACCAGATATTATCATGGACTCAGGAATCACATACCCCGGTACCATCTTTTGTGTTATAATCATTTCCATACACCGTCAAATGAGGTCTCCTTCCAACAGCTACTTGCTGCACATATGGCATAAGATTGTTTGGGATTCCTCGTGGATCCTCACCAATATGGCCACTGGGATGAGCACCAACTGGATTAAAGTATCTCAGCAAAATAATTTTCCAGCCATCATCAGAGCGCTGGACATCACGGCATATCTCTTCAATGAAAAGCTGAAACAAACAATTACATCCGAGAAGAGAAGTTAAGATAGAAAGTCAGTAGAGATGAAAAAAAGAGTATACTAATGTGGTTATGCCTACAATCTATGATACCTTGGTTCGTCCATATGGATTTGCTGCGGATAAGGGAAATTCCTCAGTACATGGAACCTCTTTAGGCCAACCATACACTGTCGCTGATGAAGAAAAGACAAGCTGAAATAAATTGAATAGGAAGAAATCAGCACCTACATTTGTTACAAAGTCTCGTATACTTCTTACAATGACTAAAACGATTAACCATATAGCATATAAGTCATATGCAAGGAATTCCAGACAACGATTTTGAGATGATTCACAATATAATTCATGAATGATTTCAACCAATATTGGCCTACAACCAGGAATAACTAAGACTCGTTAAGTCAGACAGTTTTAACCCAAAGCACAGATCAAGAAGTTTGTCCTAAACATAACCAGACAGCACTACTTAAAGTTCTCGAACTCCGCCACATAAACAATACTCTACATCTAAAGAACTCTGTAAATACGCAACATATATAGATTGATTGAGAGAATTTACCGTTTTGCATCCATGGGAAGTCATGACTTCCAGCAAATTAACTGTACCAATGATGTTGTTGTTGTAGTAAAGCAATGGTTTCTGTACACTTTCACCAACAGCTTTCAACCCAGCAAAGTGAATGACAGCATCAAATCTAGAATCAAACAGGACACACACGACAGAGTCAGATATTATATATAGGCAAATTCCTTGTAGCTGATCCCAGTAATGAAATGAAATGAAATATGTTCTGACAAAGAGGGTCAAACCATAAAAATATGTCCACTAGTGAGTAAGAAAAGTACCAAAGCTTGCTTAAAAACCAAATTATACATGCTAATTTAGTGGTCAACAATTCACCATGACTTTAAAGCATGAGCAACTATGAAGGAACAAAAATCATGGCAGACCTAAAACAAGAAAAATAATTTAAATAAAAAGTAAACGCCTTACTTTGTTGAAGAAAATACGTTTTCAAGGTCTGCTTTGTTCCTGAGATCTATCTGCAGAGATAAGTCATTTTCAGATTCAGAATGTAGTTAAAATTCATGGTCAGCTAGGTGCATCAATAAACAGCAACATACTGTATAATATACTTATAAATAAATTGTAGCAGTCAACTTTGATGAACTTGGAACTTTACTTCGATTACCAGTAATCCTTTAAGAGTACAAATGTACAACTACAAGCTAATACTGTATCAAATGGCATAAAATTGCATAGTCAAATAACATCTAGAATGAAACACTAGGCTCCATCAGCTGCACAGAAAATTGTTTTCCACCCATTTTTTTTCCTTGAATATTCCAAACAAGCAAAGAGTTGAAAATTATTTTGAATAAAATCTAAAACTTTATACAAGGAAACATCTAAAATGAAAAACTAGACACTCCCTAACAAGGCTCCATCAGCTAGACAGAAATTGTTTTCCACCCTCGAATTTTCCAAAAAAAGTGTTGGAAATTATTTTGCATAAAGTTTAAAACTTTATACAAAGAAACAATATTTCTTTGTAATTTAAGGCACCAAATGATGGAAATTCTAATGTTTATTTATTTATGTTTTTTCCTTTTTTAAACACGAAGGGGAATTGACTGAAATCACTAAATGAATTCTGCCATAAGAGTTTTTTTTTCTTTTTTTTAATTATTCTTTATTAAGAATATTTACAACACAGCCAAAATGAGCTAAATGCCAACATAAGAATCTTCGAATTACAAAAGGCAGCTTTTTTTCTTTTCTCCCATAATGTCTACAGTAGTATTTTACAACCCCCAAAAGTAATGGAAAATTTTATTCCTGTCGCACCTCCAAAAAAAAAAAAAAAAAAAAAAAAAAAAAAAAAAAAAAAGCCAGCCAGCAAAAGTATATGTATATTGTTACAACCGCAAAAGTATAAAATAGAACGTGAGAACAATGATTACTATTCACAAGAGATCACATGCCTCTCATACTAAACAAACTCAATTAATTGAATCTCCCAAAACAACCAAAACGAAATTAACCCGAACCCTTCACAACTTACACCAATTTAAAAAAAATAAATTAACATAATAGTACAAAATTAAAATATGGCGGATTATTAAATAATTACACAATTCTCCAATTCGCACGATCCACCGACTCAATTGTAAACGAAATCACAGAGGAGAGAGAAAAAGAGCGAACCTTATGAAAAGAGAGGTTAGAGGACAAGTCACCGGCGAGTTCCTTGACTCGTTGAAGAGCGAGTTCAGAAGCGTTATCGAGATTATCGATTACGACAACATTAAACCCATCGAGTAATAGTTGTAAAGCCGTGTGGCTACCAATGTAACCGGCACCTCCCGTAACCAGAATGCTCATATTCTTCGTGTTCGCCATTGTTGTTTGTTTAATGTCTGGTTTTAATGTCTAGAAAGATCCAAAAACCGAGGAAGAGAAAGAATTTATATATGAAATTAGGAGAGAGAGAAGAGAGAGGGAGAATTTATAAGAAGAAATTAGGAGAGGAGAGAGAGAATTGGAATTGGTGGTGGAATTGAAGTGGGAGAGAGAAATATGGAGGGGAAGGAAATATATAACGGAACATTCTCGTAAGAAAAGGGTGCAGCTTTGTTTGGTATGGAAGGATCCCAATGGTTAACGGTGAGAGAGAGAGAGAAAAAGGGGGGGGGGGGGCCAGAACGAGAATAGAGTTCTTCGAAACGGACACCAAGTTTTTATTTTAAAGATTTGATTTTCATTTGTTTACTCTTACCTTTAATATAGGAGTTTTAATACGACTAATATTTTATTTATTTACCTTTTGTTATTCTTCTCCTAGCCTAACTTGGAAAGTTGGACGAGGGGACTAATGTGGTAGTGGTAGTGGCGGTGGTAGTGGCAGTGGCAGTGGCAGTGGTATATTCTCTATTTGAAAATTTGCTCAAAATTTAAATTTATATCAAGGTAGAGTATTAGAATGGAACATGAACCTTCGATCTCATTTTATTTTCCACTTCCTATGCCGAATACATCTTAAACGTTCGCTATTTTATCATGCACTTCACTAATCTCAATATTTATAATAAAGTAAATGAAAAAGAAGATGACACACAAAATAGGGCAAATGATCCTTATTAAAACCAAAGCCTAACTTGAATAGTTTGACGAGGGGACTAAAGTGGCATATTCTCATTTGCAAATTTGCTCTATTTAATTAAGATGGATATGAATGTAAATATGAATGTGAATATGAATATAAATAATCAAGGTAGAATGGAATGTGAATCTAATGCCTATTCTAAGTGGATTCTAGTTTTGCGTTTCTAGTTTTCGAAACAAACTAGTGTATCACACGGGATGTTTCACGTTTTTTTTTTAAGTTAATGTTTTCTGATAGTTTGCCTTGCTTCTAACTTTGTTGTAATAATTTTTTTTATTTTTTTTTGTGCTAATTTTGTAATTAACAGGTAAATAAAACTAAAACAACACCAATACGGGATTTGGAGAGGTTCACCTGCAGCATGACTCTTAATTTATTTGGGGAAAATATTAAAATGTTGGGGGGAGGGGGGGATGTCCTCAATCATGGTGACAGTCATCAACTGCCCGTGTATTAGCATCAGACCAAAAAAAAAGTGTCATTTATTTGCTTGTGGTGCCGCTATAAAAGTAAGATGTATCTACCCCTAAATGACATTGTTTGTTGCATTATATTTCTACTTATTATGATTTGTCATACTGTAAACATTGATTTATAATTGACCGAGTGCTTAGGAAATGATTATTAGCCTTTTAGTAACAAACTTGAGAATACTCAGTTATAAAGTTCTTCTATCAAAAATTATCATATTAGACAATGGATTGAAAAGAGCTAATTACATCAACAATTTATTGAAGCAAAATATCGGTGGCCCTTGTCTCATGTCCCAGCGCCCAACGAGCGTCATGGGACTCATGTCTCATGTCCTAGCACCCATGTCCCATGTCCCAAGTCCCATATCTCACGGGTGAAATCAGAGTTCGGGGACTCCTATGACCATCATGAGGCACCGGAGGTCCTGTAGGGTGACGATAGACCTCCCCCAGATAAGTTTGGCAAAAATGGAAACCAGGCGCGGGATGTCGAATATTAAAGGCTATAATCCACCTTTTTTGCGCTTCCGTGAGACCCGGAAAAAAAGTGAATATTTTCACACCACATCGCACGGGACATCCTTAGGGAGCAAAAGAGGCCCCCGGGGTCCGTTATTGGGTCCCTGATAGGCTTATGAGGGCATTTTTACTGGACACCCATGTAAGGGCCAAAACACTGAAGACATGGGTGATACTGAAGTTCGGGGATGCGGATGACCTTCCCGCGGCAGCGAGGGCCCTCTAGGGTTATGATAGACGCCGCGGAGAAGTTTGGGCAAAAATGACACTCGGGCCCTCGGAAGCCAAAAATGAAAGCTATAAATCCACGTTTTTCGGGCTTTCGGGAGGCCCATGGAACAAATGTGGATATTTTCGTACCACATAGCACAGGACAGCCGTAGGGAACATAAGAGGCCCCCGAGGTCCGTTATCAGGTCCCTAATAGGCTGTAAGGGCGTTTTTACGGGATACCAATGTAACAACCGGAAAACCGAATGCATGGGTGATATCGAAGTTTAAGGATCCGGATAACTTAACCGGGGCACCGAGGATCCTCTAGTGTCATAATAAACCCCTCGGAGAAGTTTGAGCAAAAATGACACCCGGCGCCCCAGAAGCCGAAAACGAAGGCCATAATCAACGTTTTTTGGGCTTCGGGGAGGCCCCAGAATGAAGGTGGATAATTTCTCCCCACATCACACGGAACACCTCTAGAGGACATTGGAGGCCCTCGGGTCGCTTATCCGATCCCTGATAGACTTGGAAGGGCGTTTTACGACACACTGGTGTAAGAGTTGGAACATAAAGCAAGGCATGGGTGATATCAAAGTTCGGGGATACGGATGATCCTCCCGGGGCACCGAGGGTACTCTAGGGTCATAATAGACCCCCCGTAGAAGTTTGGACAAAAATGACACCCGGACCTCGGGAAGCCGAAAACGAAGGCCACTGAACGAAGGTGTATATTTTTGCAAAACATCGCTCGGAACACCTCTAGGGACATGGGAGGCCATTTGGGTCGGTTATCCAGTCTCTGATAAGCTTGGAATGGCGTTTTACTGGACACTAGTGTAATAGTAGGAACACCAAAGGCATGGGTGATATCGAAGTTCGGGGATCCCGATGACCCTCTCGGGACATCGAGGGTCCTTTAGGCTAATGGTAGACCCATCGGAGAAGTTTGGGCAAAAATGACACCCGAGCCCCGGGAAGACGAAAATGAAGGCTATAATTCACGCTTTTTGAGCTTCCGGAAGGCTTTGGAACGAAGGTGGATATTTTCGTACCAACACGGGACAACCATAGGGGACATGGGTGGCCCCCGGTGTAGTTTATCGTGTCCTTTGTAGGCTTGAAGGGCCTCTTATGGACATCGGAGGCTAATACACGGTTTTTTGGGTATCAAGCATGCCTCCCCACCACCCTGTGCCGCAAAACCTACCCCCAAGCCCTCTCTACTATTATAACGAGGTCTCATAATTTCTTCTAGTTTTATTGAAGTGATTTCTAATTTTTTTAATTATATTTTTTCTTTTTTTCGGCGTACTTCAATCTTAAATAAAAATTAAATTAAATAGGTACACTATGTCAAAAAATATAATAACTACAATAAGATTAAAATATAATAAATTAAATAGCTATAATCTATGAAAAAATAAAACCGGTTCATTTTTAAAAT
Source organism: Tetragonia tetragonoides (assembly GCA_038025085.1). NCBI lineage: Eukaryota > Viridiplantae > Streptophyta > Magnoliopsida > Caryophyllales > Aizoaceae > Tetragonia > Tetragonia tetragonoides. Next base: position 38,626,446 of record CM076144.1, on the reverse strand, counting down.
TCAAAATATAAAACAACCTAGCTGAAGTTTTTAGTTTTATTCTTTAATTATTAGGTCGAGATCTTATTGGTAATATTGGTTATATATGTAAAAGGCAAGCAAAAATCTAAAAATTTAAATCATACATGAATAAACTTTACATGTCCAATCTCTTGTATTCTTTTTTTTGGTTGTTGATTATTTTGATTTTGTATGACCGATATTGTTGCTTCTGTTAGACACCCTAACATCACATCTATGGGCACCGAAAGTTTGAGTGAGTTCTTTAGAGTTGAACGGAACTAAATTAAATTCAACACCACTAAATTGAAATGAATACCATTACACTGAACTAAGCATCACCGATTCGAACTGAACACCATTTGATATGTGAGATAAATGTATAATTTTTGAAATAAACACTCCTAAACTAAACTGAAAATCAATAAATAGACACAAGATCACTACTACACAAATCTAATAGGCTCTAACAAACGCACCCTATATATAGACACAGAGCACTGCACCTTATTTTATGAATCTCTTGCTTGCAATTTTCTTACTTTTATATGATTTGAAATGTGTTTTATTCAATGTGTGTAAATTAATTTTGTTAAGGAAAGGTGAGGAGAAAAGAACAGATCAGCCACGTGGAAGGATGATTGTCTGGGGTATAGCCGTATAGGCCTATTGGGTTTCCTTATTCTTATTTTCTCCTCGGATCTTTCCTTGACTAACGGACAGTCCGGACACACTTTGCTTCTCTGGTGCAAAGCGCCAAACCGATTCTCTAGCCTACACGTATTCACCTCCCCCTCCTTTATTGACTTCTTTCCCTTCTACTTCTATTTTGTTGCATTTCTAATTTGAGTGACCAAAGGATTAGGCTTTTGTCCATGTCAAGAGTAATATTGGGATTTTGACTATTTCTGAGGTTTTTGACCTAATTTAGGTAAATAAGATTTCATCATCTTTCTGATCTTTCTTTATCTTATGTAGTTATAGTTATCTCAATATTGGTCGGTGGTTTTATATCCCTATATAGTAGTTGATCAATCAATTTTACAAATTTGAAAATTTCTTGAACAATGACAACATAGATATCTATAATAGACGTAAACTTTTTTTTTGTTTTCTTGATAATTGGGTATTTTTATTAAGAGTAATTTTTAGAATGCAAAATTACAAAGAGATATCAAATAGGTCGTGTTGGGTCGACTCGTCACCCGTGTTTCGTTTCGTGTCGGTCTTAAAATACATAATCTTGATATAAAATTGAAGATAACTACATTTCAAGACAATTTAGTGTAATTGTGTGAGATATGGGTCATTAATGTTTGTGTCGTGTTTCTCTCAGTAATTTCGGATCATGTTCGGGTCGTATTCGTGTCTTGTCAAACATTGACAACTCTAAGAAAACCATAAATAACAAATACACCCAACACCGAAGCCTCACAACCAAGCTAAGCTACAAAATCAACCTCTCTTGACAACCCCTATTTAACTAGACCATATGCTATGAAGTTGAAACATCGAGAGCGATGTATTATACGTACTTAGCAATGACCACCACTCCATTATGACCAAGATATTATGTTAGTTTGTTAGTCCTCAGTCCTTACTACTCAAAGTATTGTTACACTCGAAATAAATTATCGGGACATTTGAATAAATCGGCAACTCGAATAAAAATATATTACGAAAATATATTATTAGTGGTTGAAATGGACAACTTCCATTATCTCCTACCACTACCCACTAATATACTAGCCATGGTAGTTATTTCCTACAAAAACTACCCAATTAAGCACTACCCATGAAGTGAATGTGTTAACCATTCAAAGAAGGATATGGGATAGTGGTTGACCACACTCCACACATGATTGAATAATGGGTGGTTACTAGAAGATCAAGTACTCTCCTATTTTCCTATAAATAGGATCGACGGAGCAAGGAAGAAGATTGGACAGGGTCCCGCCGTCAAGAGGCGGTTAGTTTGGGAAATGAGTCCCACCGTTCGTTTGGAGACCGAGTCTCACCGTAAAGATGCGTTTCCTTAGTTAGGAGTAGAGTAATGTCGTCTCTAGTGTAGTCGTAGTTTTAGGAGTAGATTAAACGTAATTTAGTGTATCATACTCCATTAAATCCTCCCGTTTGTACTCTGTTTACATCAATCGAATGAATGTCTTCTTTCCGAATTAATAGTATTCAAACTCCCCTCGCACCCTCCTCGTTACAGTAAAGGTATCCACGATCCCAACACAATGCAAATCAACCTTGTCGAATAGCAAGGTTATCAATGTGATAGTCAATTTGACCACAAATCGAAAAGCACTACCAACTCCCCGAAAAGGTCGAACAGTTGGTCGAATTGTGCATAGGTGTGGAATTCTATCAAGTCACTAGAAACCGACTATCACTGTTGACCGTGTCCACCGTCAACTCGGAGTTGGGGGTGGAAGGGTAGGTTCGAATACGGAGCGACCTGCTCTAAGATAGTACTCGACCTTATTTAGGACCTTTTTAAGGGCTGTAGGACTGCCCCTCACGGTTGCTTGTGACCCCCTAAGTACCAAGCACATCAAAAAATTTGGCGACCACAGTGGGAGTAACGAAACACACTCCACAAATACACCTTTTTATGTTATTGAGGATCAAATTGGTTACTTCGAATACATATATTACGAGGAGGGTTAAATCTTGATGTCGAATATTATGGTTACAGTTATTAACTTCTTATATGCTTAAATTGATCATGATGTGTTCTTTTTATGCATGAATGGAGATTGCGTGATATATGAGTATTGTCATAAATGTTTGTTAAAATTTGTTCGACATTGTTCCACAAGACTAGTTTCTTGTGACAGCAACCTTACTTAATACAACCCAGCTAAGGGATGAATCAATGATCTCCTGCACGACATGTGGATTTCTTCAAAAAGATCAATTATGAGGGTCATATAAATGACTAAATCGCTCGAATCAAGATCCGTCTCGATGGTATATGGAGACAAAAGAAAGATCTTCAAATTCACTCGATTTAAGCGGAATATTTCAGGTCTACAAGAACTTGAAATTATAAATGATTTATGGTAAGAGTTATCCGAACAAATAAATCAACTCGAGAACGAACTCAATAGTTTACGAAGGGATAGTCAAACTATTATTTGAAATACTTTGTATGTAGAAGAGCCATCATCTATTCGAGAAGATGAAAAAGCATTCTATCTCGATGAAGAAATTATAATAGTTGATAGCGACGGAAATTCCTTATATGATGAAGAGAGTATACTAGATAATGATGAAAATGATTTATTCAACATATCACCTATTCGAAAAGATGAAAAATTCTTGTATCTCGATGAAGAAATTATTTTAGTTGATGGCGTTGGGAATTCCTTATATGATGAAGAAAGTATACCTGATGAGGATGAAAAATATTTTATTGAAATCAGGGGAATCGAGTCTGAATACCCAGAAAGTGTGGCTTTTAACGAATTAGAAGTTATAGTTGAATGTTTCGAAAACGAAAATGTTGATCAACACATTATTTTGGAGGAATCAAATTCTGAAAATGATACCGCTACTCTCAATTATAGAAAGGTAGGAGGGCAATGTTGCACTTCTTATAACGATTTAAGAGATGCACAATACTCAAATGATACAAACGAATTAAGTCATAAAATTAAGGGAACGAAGTTATCTCTATTCACAATTTTATTACCATTATTTGAGTATTTGGTGTTTTGTCCCAGTCGTGAAGGACTACTAGTCTCTAGGTAATCATCGGGGGGAGACTAAGAAGAAGGCCCCTAGTCAATTCCGAAATAATTAGCTATTGGGGAGCAACGTGGCTCAACCGCTCAAAAAAAAGGATATAAAATTATTAATGGGTTAAGTTTGGTGGAAATCTCTAAAAGTTAGTATTAGCTCCACTTTTCGAATGAAGGAAATAATGTCGATTAGTTTATATATTTTTTTTAAATGGCGTGAGTTCTCGAATGAACTTTACGGACTACATGCATATTACAAGCCTTTGACCCACGTATTTTTGCAAGTATTGTAACAGTACACTAATGCATTCGAAGCCTAGCTAGTGTCGTAATGAGGTAGTTTAACCACTTTAATCCTTATTTTTCTTTAAAAAAAGAAACAATTAAACAAGGACAATATTTTCTTAGATATTACCATCGTTTTGCTCAAAGAAAAATATTGGACTTCAAGTACTAAAACTTTATGTTATAATATTCGTAGATTCGAACAAAATTCCTAAGCAATATCGAAGGGCTTTACTTGATTTGATAAGTAAAATACTTTTTATTAAACGCTTGAAGTATAGCACATACGAATCTCATTATAATTGACTCATATGTGTTACACTCGAAATAAATTACCGGGACATTCGAATAAACCGACAACTCGAATAAAAATATATTACGAAAATATATTATTAGTGGTTGAAATGGACAACTTCCATTATCTCCTACCACTACCCACTAATATACTAGCCATGGTAGTTATTTCCTACAAAAACTACCCAATTAAGTACTACCCATGAAGTGAATGTGTTAACCATGCAAAGAAGGATATGGGATAGTGGTTGACTACACTCCATCCATGATTGAATAATGGGTGGTTACTAGAAGACCAATGACTCTCCTATTTTCCTATAAATAGGATCGATGGAGCAAGGAAGAAGATTGGACATGGTCCCACCGCCAAGAGGCAGTTAGTTTGGGGAATGAGTCCTACCGTTCGTTTGGAGACCGAGTCTCACCGCAAAGATGTGTTTCCTTAGCTAGGAGTAGAGTAATGTCATCTCTAGTGATGTAGTCGTAGTTTTAGAAATAGATTAAACGTAATTTAGTGTATCATACTCCATTAAATCCTCCCGTTTACATCAATCGAATGACTGACTTCTTTCCGAATTAATAGTATTCGAACTCCCCTCGCACCCTCCTCGTTACAGTAAAGGTATCCACGATCCCAACACAACGCAAATCAACCTTGTCGAATAGCAAGGTTATCAACGTGATAGTCAATTTGAACCACGCATCAAAAAGCACTACCAACTCCCCGAAAAGGTCGAACAGTTGGTCGAATTGTGCATAGGTGTGGAATTCTATCAAGTCACTAGAAACCGACTATCACTGTTGACCGTGTCTAGGGGTGTAACCGAGCCGAGTCGAGCCCGAGCCAGGCCTAGCTCGGGCTCGACTTAGTTTGTTTTGACTCTGCTCGGGCTCGGCTCGAAGCTCGCCGATACGGAAAAATCAAGGCTCGGGCTCGGCTCGATTTAGGCTCGTGGCTCGGCTCGACTCGGTTTGGCTCAGCTCAAATTCAAACTCATCATTAGAAATGTTAGAAAAAATTGATTTAAAATAATTGCAATAGAATTTGACTATAAGTGATCCCTAGCATGTTCTCATATGAGGAAAAATCCTTAAAAAAATAAGAAATCTCTAAAAATATTTGATGGTTTTATTCGAATAGAGAGAAAAATCAACTAAATCAAGCCAACCGAGCCGAGCCATAATAGGCTCGGGCTCGGCTCGGAAAGCATTCGAGCCGGCTCGGGCTCGGCTCGAACTTGGTTTGACCTGAGCTCGAGCCGAGCCCGAGGGCTCACCGAGCCGGCTCGACTCAGTTACACCCCTAACCGTGTCCACCGTCAACTCGGAGTTGGGGATGGAAGGGTAGATTCAAATAGGGAGCGGCCTGCTCTAAGATATTCCTCGACCTTATTTGGGACCTTTTTAAGAGATGTAGGACTGCCCCTCTCGGTTGCTTGTGATCCCAAAGTACCAAGCACATCAACAAGTATATTTGGCACTTTCAATTTGATGTATATTCAAACTATAACTTTATTTATCTTTCATCTATAAGACTAAAATTTAATTCTCAACTATCAAACAATTTACGAGTATCAGATTATTTTCAATTTTCAACTCCAATTATAGTCATTTAGCTAGGCAGCCCAAAAAACATTTTGTTATATAACTGCGGTTAATTAAATGGCATTAACAATTTAATATGCTAACATATCTTCATATGATCAGGGTTCATGAAGATGTTTCACATATTGGCAGCTTATATATTTCTTCGTGGAACTCGCCTGTTGATTTGTTATGTGTTGACTAAGATCGCCCCGCGGGGTTTTGACCTTTCAGAGATATTGTCAGATGACGATTTACCAATAGGTTGTTCACATTTTTTTAGCCTATGACGTACGTAAGATAGCAGAGTTTACATTATAAAATACTTAAATAATACAGTACTAGTAATAGTTTATTTGTTACGATTTGATAGATGAGTTAGGCCTCGTTCTTTTCAACGGAATAGTGTGGGATAATGAGGAATGGAATGGAATGGTGCGGTGATAATAATGAAAAAAACTGTGAGACAAAATGAAGTACAGAATGCAGAACGGAACAACGCAAAACCGAAACGAAATGGCGCGAAAACAAAACATGATAAAACAAATTGAAACGGAACAGATGGAATGCAGCATAAACGACGAAAAAAACAGGTCGTATTATAGTTTATATTTTAGGCCTTGTATTCTTAGTATACTACTCCGTAACTTGTTTCCGTATCTTCCTATATTATATGGCGAATTTTTTCACACGTTATGTGTTAGTAATACTTAATTTTTACATTGTCTCCAATATATTTTATCAACAAGGTAACATTTACAATACTTAAGAAGATTTTTCGAGAAAATATAACAAATTATTATGAGTTGGACCATTTTTTTTATAAAAAAATTAATAATTAAGATAATTTTGCATATAGAGTTTTTGTTAATCACTTAGACCCTATTCTCTCCGCTTCTTCAACGGAATGGTGTGGGACGGTGAGGAACGGAACGGAACAGATTGGAACGGAATGAAACGGAACGGCGTATCGCGGATAATTCAAAATTATGTGAGACAAAATGAAGTACAAAATGCGGCGCGAAACGAAACAGATTAGAACAGAACAAAACAAAATGGAACAGAACGAAATGCAGCATGAAACGACAAAAATAACATAGCCTCAATCACACTTCCTTGGTTTGCTAATCACCTATGAATAATGAATGACTTTGCATTGCGTCCGGGGATTGTTCCAGAATTTCGTCAATGCAAAAGGTGGTGGCTAGGTCGGTGGTGATCACTGATCAAGGGTTACTCCCGAATATGACACTACACTCTAAGCTATTAGTACTCCTATATTCTTATGATTATCACAATCAATGGAATACTCCAGAACTTAGTAATCCTCAACCAATTTTATTTTGCCATGGATTTCATACAACGTTCAACAACGACAGCTAAAGTAGATCGTTGGTAAAGATGGCAGAGCACGGTTAGCATGAGGCACGACACGACCGAACATACTTTTTACACGGTACGACATGGGCACGGAGGAAGCATGAGCACGAATAATGACTAGGCTTGAATTTTGAAAAAAAAGCACGGTGGGCACGGTCAGGCACTGCACGATACGGGATGACACAACGAAAAATTTAATATTGCCTGGAAAAAGCATGGGCACGCCACGCACGACACGAGTACGGGAACGACCTGAGCCTACATACCTTTTGGAAGAGCAGACACGACACGACACGACACGAAGCACGACAAGTATAAGCACGACACGACATATCACTGTTACAAAGCACGAAGGCACGACATAAAATCATCTTTAATCGTAGGTCTAACTAATGTTATATTTATTATCTTAGTCATTTAATTCTAATATTATGGGTTGAAACCAACTTAACCAAAATTTTAATGGATGGTTGTAGGCTCGACCAACTAATGTTAAGTATTCCTTATTAACAGGAATTATACATTATTGGCAAAATGACGATTTCTTTCAATATATTTTTTTTCCCAACAAATTCCAGACATTTCCAGATGCAAAAAGTGACTGAACTACCTTTTGTTGTGTGGAGAGAGAAGTCCCAAATCGACGTTATGTTAGTGATGAATTTATTAGAATTTTTTTCAAAATTTAATTATCTTATCTTTGCCTATGAACCACTCTCATCCATTTCTAAAAAATACTAGAAGAAAGGAAGAAAGGCAAATATCAGTTTACCTTTCCAAGTTAGCTCACCGACTCTAGAAACAGCGAGACTCTGTTGGCAATTTGGCATTGCACGTTGTAAGTTGTAACACCCATTATGCATCAATGCTTTCAGCTTACGTACGTTGAGCCAAAAGTACTTAATAAAGTTCTCTTACGAGTTACGACCCCATTTATGCTCTAGCTCTAGGGTAACCGCAAAATATTTATGAGCTAGCTTGCTTATACATTATAGTCGATTGCAACTTGGAAATTTTTTTTAAAAAGGTTTTATATGTTATGTGAACAAACAACAATTAAGGCATACGTTCTCTATTCAACTGAATGTTGTGGGATGGTGAAAAATGAAACGACTGAGTAAATGATTAAAATGTGAGACAAAATGAATTACAAAATAGGATGCAAAGCGGAACATAAAGGCGCGAAACAAAATGAAACGCAGCATGGAAACGACAAAAAAGATTAATTAGGGCCTAATTTGAGTAACATAGATGATCAATACTTATTGGGTCCGTTTAGCCTACCTTCTTCCAACTTCTCTTTCACCTCACACATTTGTTCTTACCTATCTCAGACCATTTTCATTCACTCTCCGATCCCCTCCATCTCCAACTGCTAAGAAGTTTAAATAGATCTACAGTTGGACTAGAAGAAGAAGTTACAAATTGTAACTTTTTCTTTATACCTTCCATTTCTAGTTTTTTGTCAACTTCTAAAAGTTGAAGGGGGAGGAGGGAGTGGATGAAAATGGTGTGATCAGTAAGAACAAATATGGGAGGAAAAGTTGAAATTGTAGGAGTTAGGCCAAACAGACACATTGTATACACCTGTTACACATAGTATTATATGATCTGATATAAGTAGGAGCGTCGGAATTTTTTTGAAATAATAATAATAATAATAATAATAATAATAATAATAATAATAATAATAATAATAATAATAATTTATTCTTATTTTAAGGAGAGGGTTTAAATAGTTGAGATTCATAATCTTTGCATGAGCACCTGATTTTCTACGAAACATGTACAATTGAAGGCATAACTTGGGTAACAAACTAACAAACTAGGAGTAACAATCGCTACGTCATATCCTCTAGCGCGCTAGTACGTATCAATAAATCAACAATATGTTAATGGAAAAGAGGACACCTGTACCAGATTTAGATAATTTTACACAAAATCAAACAACCCCACCCAGGAAAAACAGATAAACATATTAAGATGAGTCATGTTTGTTAATCATGTCATGTGTCATCTTGATCAATTGTTAGTGCAACGGAACATCCACTTTATCTGCACACCTTATCGCATGCTTGGCCTTGTATAATACGAATACCAGTATATGTTTCTTTTTATCTTCACCAAAAAATCTTCAGTGGAAGTTGGTGATAATATCTTTCTACAAAATGTCTCTTTTATGAGGTTACTTTGATCCACCGTCAAGTATTTTATTACGTCATATACTCATACTCATTTGAGACGTTTTAGGTTAAGATCGTCTCATATGAATTTTTGTGATCTTTATACGGCATCTAACTGATACGAAATTTTAGGAACTAATCTTGACCAATTGATGATAACAAAAGTGCCCATTTTCTGTGTTCTTGGCTTCTTGCTGCTTACAATATTAAATTCATTTTTGTTGGACTAATAAATGACCATCCCTAAATTAAGAATATACGCAATGGCCCATATTGCATTGGGCCTACAAGCCCGAATCTGTTTCAATGCAATTTTTGATTTTGTATCATGCATCTGCTATTGATCCTAATGCAGAACCTGTCTGCATCCATGATTCTGCTAGACCATTGGTGTTGTCTCAAGATATAGAAAAGGTTTGAAGTTTTGTATTATCAGTTAAGTCGCAGCTAGTGGTCACTATCTCCTGTGGCGATTTAGGTGGCTGCTGGTCATTAGTATAGGAAATCATTACGTCCTTATCATTGTAATTGTTATAATTAGATGCCTGACCATAATGGAGAATTTGCAACTGCTATATGAACGGAACTCCGTACATCAACATTGCCCCATACTCAATGTGTCACGGTCCGCCTTTTCAAGTTGCGGGACGTGCAGCGCGCTCTTGTCTCCTAGCGGCAAGAGTGCCAGTCGTACACAAGGAACGTCTTCGGGGTGTCTGTGGACACAAGAGAGTGAGGGAGGGACGGAGTTTGAGAAAGGGGTTGGATAATGAAAGCAATCAATACAGTTTAACAACAACAAGCATTGACATTAATACATCGATATGGAGGACTACTTCCCCCATAAAGAGTCCTTAGAGCTTTATTCATTCTGACAGGAGTAGACATCAAGAGTGCATAACTTTCATACTCAACATCTACTCCTATAAGTAAAAAGACTACAAAGCTTAAAGGCATGTCCAAGGGTCGACACGCAGGAAGCGTCTTAGAGACATGTTAGAAAAGAACTAGAAAGTTTAAAGACATGTCCAAGGGTCAACACGCAGGAAGCGCCTTAGAGACATGTTACATTACAAGGAAAGAGTAAAGGAAAGCAGTAAATTACAAGGTCTGAAGGGCGGAACCTAACATTCTCCCCCACTAAAGTTGTCGACGTCCTCGATGACGTGATTCAGTCATCAAGTGTCAGGGACGCCTTGGTGTGGATGTTGGCCTGGTGATACTTGTTGCGGGCGGAGTCTTCCGGATCTGCATGGTACGGCTTCAAGCGACTCACATGAAAGACAGGGTGTACTTTCATCCAAGTCGGGGGTTCCACTTTGTAAGCCGTCTTGCCCAACCTTTTTGTGATAAGGATGGGGCCTTCATATTTGCGGACCAACCAATTGTCCCTTCCTCTAAGGAACCGCATCTGCTCGGGGAGGATCTTCACCATCACTAGTTCTCCCACTTCGAACTCTAGTGGCCTTCTCTTCTGATCAACCCATTTCTTCATGTGTTTTGAAGCCTTTTCTAAGTAACTCCGAGCAATGTCAGTATTTTGCTTCCATTCTTTGGTGAACTCATAAGCCTTCTTGCTTCGGCCCTTGTAGTGATCATCCACCGTGTGTGGTAGGAGAGGTTGTTGTGCTATGACAACTTCGAAGGGACTCCTGTTGGACGAGGAGCTCTTGAGAATTAAAGCAGAGTTGGGCTACGTCTAGTAGTCTCACCCACTCTCTCTGGTTGGCGCTCACGAAAGTGTCGAAGGTATTCTTCGAGGAGCCCGTTGAACCTTTCTGTTGTCCATCCGTCTGGGGATGGTACGCTGAAGACATGTTTACCTCTGACCCAAGAAGCTTAAAGAGTTCACCCCAAAAGATGCATGTGAACCGAGGGTCTCGGTAACTCACAATGCTCCTAGGCAGCCCCCAGTACTTGACAATGTGTTTGAAGAAGAGGACAACTGTCTCTTCTGCTCCGGTCGCTTTCGGCATCGGGATGAACGTGGCATGCTTCGAGAATCGATCCACTATCACCATTATCGCCGACAAGGGTTCGACCTTCGGTAAACAATTGATGAAGTCCATGGGGACACTCTCCCATGGTCTAGTCGGCATTGCGAGCGGGTTTAGCAAGCCGCCTGACTTGAATCAATCTGGCTTGTCTTGCTGACACACTAGACACGTCCGAGTATAACTCATTACATTCTCCTTCATCTGGGGCCAGAAATATCCTTGCTTTAATAAACTCAAGGCTCGTTTCCACCCTGCATGTCCTGCCTAGAGGGTGTCATGACATTCACTTAGCAATTTTCTCCGAAGGCCCTCGGCCCTGGGAACATACAACCTATGTCCCTTTGTGAAGATAAGGTCATCTTCTATCCAAAATCGTCGCGTCTTCCCTTCTTTAATGAGTTGTTTGATGGTCTTCGCCATCGTATCTTGACCCAGATGCTGCTTGATCTGGTCACGGATTGTAGTGGCCACATGACTTGTCAACAAGTGAGCCATCTGCTTCAATGCAGCAAAGTCGACGCGACGATTGAGAGCGTCCGCAACCTTGTTGTTGACCCCAGGTCTTTATGTGAACTCCACATCAAATTCCGCAAGAGATTCTTGCCACCGAGCTTGTCGACCGGTGAGTCTCGATTGGGTTAAGAAGTGGCTCGCCGCGGTGTTGTCTGTGCGAACGAGGAACTTCGAACCCAGAAGATAGTGTCTCCAGACCCTTAAGCAATGTAAAATTCCCAGTAACTCCTTCTCTTGAGCGGCATACCGCCTCTCGGCCCCATTCAGCTTGCGGCTCTCAAAAGCAACCGGGTGCCCTTCTTGAAGTAGAACTCCCCCGAGGGCAAAGCCTGAGGCATCCGTCTCGACCTCAAAAGGTTTTGTGACATCAAGGAGAGCCAACACCGGTTCCCTAGTTACCATCTTCTTCAAATTCTCAAACGCCTCATTCTGTGATTCGGCCCAATTCCAACCTTCACACTTCTTGAGCAAGTCTGTGAGGGGAGCCACAATACCAGAATACCCTGCAATGAAACGCCGGTAGTAATTAGCAAGGCCAAGGAAGGAACGGAGCTCAGAGACATTCTTCGGAGGCTGCCACTCTTTGATGGCCGAGACTTTCTTGGGATCTATGCGCATCTTCCCTTTTCCTACAAAGTGACCAAGAAAACAAATTTCCTCTTGTGCAAACGAACACTTCTCTGGCTTCACGAAGCGGTGGTGCTCGCGCAACTTTTCGAACACAAGTCTTAAGTGTTCCAGGTGTTCACTCATGGTCTTGCTGTAGATCACAATATCATCGAGGTATACCACCACGAACTTACCCAAGTACCCATGGAAGACATGGTTCATCAAAGTGCAGAACGTTGCAGGAGCGCTCGTCAGTCTAAAGGGCATCACTAACCACTCAAAAGCCCCATATCTCGTCACACAAGATGTCTTCGGCTCTTCCCCTTCTGATATACGAACTTGATGGTACCCCGACCTCAAATCAAGCATCGTAAAGTACACAGCATCGCCAAGTTGATCGAACAAGTCAGCAATTAACGGAATAGGATAGTGATTCCTCACCGTCAACTTGTTGAGTGCTCGATAGTCAATACACAACCGGAGAGTTCCATCTTGCTTCTTCTGAAACAACACCGGAGCTCCATAGGGCGCTTTGGACGGCCGGATGAATCCTGCCTTCAATAGTCCATCCAATTGTTTCCTCAGTTCAGCCAGCTCGGGAGGTGCCATCCTGTAAGGGCTACGAGCGGGTGGCACGACTCTTGGGATCAACTCTATCTGATGATCGACAGATCGGCGAGGGGGTAGGACTTGGGGTAGATCATCGGGAAAGATGTCCTTGAATCCCTCAAGCAGTCTCACTGTAGACGCCAAAAAAGCGCCTTCAAATTTCTCTGCAAAAGCCCGATGATGAAAGAAGTAATTTATAAACTTGAACTCTATTTTTGCTTTAATAGTTAAGATAAGGTCTCAGGTTTTCCTCCAAACACTCCTTTATTCCAACCCCATTCAAAAGTCCTGTTCAAGAGTTTTCCAACTACACCTCTCATGCCCCTTTCCGACTCCCGGTCGCCAAGTTGCGATTTAGGGGTAGAACTGTCTTTTACCATCCAGGGGTAAAACGGTCTTTTCATATTTTTCGGAATACTAAAATTCCTCCGGAAAATAAAAATAGACTTGATGTCGTCATTATAACGACATCCAGCCGGAAGCTGACAGCCGTCAGCGGCCCTGGGATAAATCCCAAGGCCGCTAGCGACGCTGACAAAATTTCCAGGGCCGCTAGCGGCACTGACCTTGCTTCTGGCCCGACTCATTTTTCAAGCCCAATTCGATTTTTAGCTCCTTTTCAGCCGTCCAACCCTACTCCTCCACGCCTATAAATACAACCCTCATCCCTCAGTTCAAAACACACAGTCTACAGTTGACAACCTCAATTCTCAGGAGTATTGACATCGAGCTTCCCCCTCTTTCTTCCAAACTTGAGATCTTGTCTTTACTATTTTTGTCAAATATAGCCTACAGTTCAGGTACAAACTCCTGAGGGCTCAAATTAAATTAATTGTTTAACTGTTTATTTTCTAGTAGTCATAATGTAGATATCATGCTAGTCTAACGTCTTTTATTGCTTCCTAAATATTGTCTGTCTAGTCGTTGTGCTGCCCAACTTGTCAAAACGAATGCATGTTCAAATAAGGGTCATTAATAAATGTTGTGATGCTTGTGATGAACCAATTAATAGTCTAAGTCTAGGTTGTTAATCCGGTTTGTGCGGGAATCATGTCTTTAAACTATTAAGCAAACTTGAGTTAGTAGAGACTGTCATAATACAGGCGAGTTGGGTGCCTAACACCTTCCCACCTCGTACCTTCGCCCCCGAACGACCCTTTATTCTTGGGTACTCATATGTCCTATTTGAGCAGGAGTCTTTCTAAAAACATGATCAGTTCACTTATCGCGCTATTGGGTTGTCCCTTCGGTTTGTCCCTTCGATAAAACGCCGATAGTAGATTTATGACCTCTTTCATGGTTTTTATTCAATTCAAGTCTTTTCAAAAGCTTTTCTAACTCGACGGTTCCTTGAACTTATCTAAACCCATAGCTTACAAATTTTCTATAAGGACATACTCCGTGGAAACTAATAACGTTGGATTGGACGAAAATCCCGGGTCCTTACAGTGGCGACTTCAATGGAGATTTATTTAAGAGGGTGAGACTCGAAAGTCAAGTTTGGTTGATTGTTTAATAACATGTTCCATATTTTTGCATCATTTGTATCATTTGCATGTGCTTTGGCACAACCTTTTGACCCTTATCGACCCTCGAGGAAGTTTGTGTCGCAACTCGTAGACAACCCGTATATCTAAAGGAATATACAGCTGTCCTATCGTGCAAATCGACGCTTCCTTACCAATGACTCATCAATCCTTGTTGATGAAAAGAATTACAATTGATGTGTCGACCATCCGCCGAACGGAAATTGTAATTTGTCGTGGTAACCTCACAGGAGCCAAAAGCCTCTAGCTTACATTTATGCATCCGCTTGGTTGTTGCGCATGTGTCGTTGTAATGTCCGTCTAATCACATGTTTGCATGTAATTATGCCATTGTAATGCTTGCCTGAATGCACGAATATCGTGATTATGTGCCCACATGTACTTACGTGTTAGGAACCTTTTTCTTTTATTTTTAGCTAGTTCCTAATGCCCGAAGATGATTTTCCCAATGATATATTCTAAAAGTCATGAACAATTTTCTAGGACCTTTTAGCAAAAAAAAAAGAGTCAGTCTCCCAATTTTCCCTCTTCCTTTTTCTATTTCTTTATTTTTCTTTTGATGTAATTCAGATTCGGTCAAAAAAAAAAAAAAAATGAACAAAATCAAAAAATAAAAAAAAATCGGCAAAAATGAAAGGAAAGGCCGCCGAAAAATTTAAAAATAAATCAAAATAAAAAAAAGGACCGAAATTCTTTCATTTTATTTTATCCCATTTTCCATTTTCTTTGAGTCTAGAAAATAAAAAATAGGAGAATTAGTCTTTTTCTATTTTTATTATTTTCGTTCATTGACTTTATTTTCCTTTGACATTAGGGAAATATTCGGGCATTTAGGCTTAAGGACCTTCTTTTTAGGACAATGTGTTTTTCTATATGTGGGTCAACATTTTTCTTATATGAGAGTCTCGTGGTCTTTTTCATGTTACTAAGTGCTCCGTGCTTCATGTTCAGGATAGGATCCAAAGAAGAAATATTTGACTGAGATTCAATTCAATTTTATACAACACAAACCACCTCAATTGCACCATGATCAGAATGGTTCAGGAATATCTTGTTGAGATGACTGACCGAGAAGACAAGTTGGAAGCTGACATCACCAACATAAAGTCGAGACAGTTATGGGATACACCAATGTTTGTCCCTTCGTCTAAAAATCGGAAATCCATAACTCCGGGAAAGCTGGACTCCATGTCCTAAGAGCCAGAAAAGAAACGTAAGAGCGGTGAGTCCTCCTCCAATGTCTCACCAAAGGAATACCTCATACCCCAAAGCAAGCCAAAGAGGGAATTCGCTCCATTAGGGATAACTCTCAGTACATCTTTTGAGAGATTAGTGGACAAAGACATGCTCAGACCCGTAGGTCCCACTCCAGAACCAAGTATCAAGGGTCGTAACTGGAAAGAAAGTGACTACTGCAAGTACCATCAAGGGAAAGGGCATGACACGAACAACTGTTGGGCCCTTAGACATATCATCCAAGACAAGATAGACAATGACACTCTACCATTGCCTAAAGCTGAAGAAACCGAAAGTGCTGGCAACTTCCTGGGTGCTATCAACCATATTACAACTGAGGAGCCCAAAGATTACTCTCACCTTATTTATGGTGAGGAGATCACCTTGATTTCTCAGAAATCCTATGAAGAAGGACCAGATTTGAAAAGCGACAAAACGAAGGAGGATAGAAATCAGATACGAGAAAGTCTGGGTCGTATAATCCAAGGGATTCAAGAAATAAGAGAAAAGGTTGACATCCTAGAAGAGCGCACCTCTAAGCGCAGGAATACGACCATCTTGGCCAAAGAAGAAACTTGGTGGCGCTAAGACCTCCTCTATCACAAAATGTCCAAGTACGGGTATGTTCGTCCGAGGACACCAACGTCAAGGCTCCTTCCAAGAGACGGAAACCCGTTTCTAAGCTGTTATGAACGCACTAATGTGGAGAGGTGACATCCAACTTTGCATCCCTTTGGAAGATGCCAAATCAGAACCAGGAGAAAACCGACTCTACTGCAAGTATCATCGAGTATTCGGGCACCATACAGACGATTGCCTGCGCCTAAAGGACGACGTCCAAGGTGTCATTGACAGAGGAGAGGTTCCGCCACCGCTAAGAGATGACAATGTGGACGATGAGGCCTGGAATTAGTTGGCTACCCGCAGGAGCTAGAACGATCGAGTCTGAGTCCCTAAGTCTTGTCGAGTTAGGATCCTAGCTAAATCTTTAAGTTGAGTCTATAACAAGGGGGTGTTCCCCTTTTTACTTTTCTTTCTAAGTCTAGTTTCTTTTTGACGGGTATTAGAGACCCTCTTCTCTAAAGTCATGTGTGCTTATCTCTTTTTGCAAATCAATAAAATTCCCTCTTGCTCATTTCTTTCCTTGTTTAGCTATTGATAAATCCAATGAACTTAAAAGTTGCACAAATCATTAAATAACAAATTTAAGCAATGTAAGTAAACTTCGCAAAGCAAGAATGCAGATCATCACTTTTTACAGGAATTTGAACAACTGAACTCCCTCAACGATGCCACTCCACAAAGAAGAAGCGAGCCAACCTTTTGCAACAACCTCGACATAGAAATGACCCTGGCTCCAATCGAAGAGGATCCTTGGAACCAAGACATCTTCAACTACATCACCAAAGGGATATACCCTCAAGACGCACCACTAAGAGCTCAACGGACCATCCGTCTCTTAGCGGCACAATACATAGAATACAAGGGGGTTCTGTATAAGAAATTTCACAACGGGGTTAACCTCAGATGCAGGAAATCCAAAGAAGCCGCAGAGATTATGGACGAGGTACACAATGGTGTGTGCGGACCACACATGAATGGTCGAATGCTCTCTAGAAAGGTCTTACGACTTGGATACTACTGGACCACTATGGAAAGAGATTGCTACGACTATGTCAAGAAGTGCAAGAAATGTCAGATATATGCCAACCTGCAGCATATGCCACCCTCAATGCTCCACACTTCACATCCCCTTGGCCGTTTTCCGCATGGGGAATAGACATCATTGGTAAAATCACCCGGAAAGGCTCGGGAGGACATGAGTACATCCTAGTAGCCATAGACTATTTTACCAAATGGGTTGAAGCCTAATCCTATGCCATCCTCACCTCCAAACAAGTGTCCAAATTCATAAGGAACAACATCATTTGCCGATACGGCGTTCCGCATGAAATTACCAGTGACCATGGATCCCATTTCAAAGCCGAGACAGCCACCCTCCTCAAAAACTACAAAATCCAGCACCACAAATCATCCCCTTACCGTCCCCAAACCAATGGCGCAGTAGAAGCCGCCAACAAAAACCTCAAGACTATCATTGAAAAGATGATAGAAAACTACAACAATTGGCCCATAAAACTCCCATTTGCCCTTTGGGGATATAGGACATCCATAAGATCCTCTACGGGAGCAACACCTTATTCCCTAGTCTACGGTATGGAAGCAGTTCCACCCATAGAAGTCCAACTACCCTCCATGCGCATAGCCTTAGAGGGTGAAATTCCTGAAACCCAATGGTTACAAGCCCGCTACTAAGAACTCATGTTCATGGATGAAAGACGCCTACAGGCCCTAGACCATTCCCGCATGTACCAGCAGCGCATGGCAAGAGCATTCAACAAAAAGGTCTGGCCTCTTAATTTAAAGGAAGGGGATTTAGTTTGGAAAAAATTACGTGCCCCAGTCACCGACCCCAGAGGCAAATTTCGACTAAATTGGTCCGGTCCGTTCATCATCAAAGACATTCTATCAGGAGGCGCGGTCAGACTCATGGACATTGACGGCATCGAGTTCAGTCAGCTCACCAATATGGACCAATTAAAGAAGTGCTACGTCTAAAAAAAAAATCCAAAAAAAAAGAAAAAAAAAGACGTACTCAAGTTGAACGAACTACGCTGGCCTGATTCCACACTGGATACGTAGGTAGCCCTTTTAAGGGGCCCGGCCAAAATCAATCCAAAATTCCACTCAACTCATTCAAAAAGGGGTAATCTTTATTCAAACTGAATGAATAAGCTTATATTGCAAAAATTAACTTACTAAGGTTACAAAAAAAAAAAAAAAAAGTGCAACTATGAGGGTTTAAGCTAAACAAATTCTTATTACTTTTTTTTAAACTAGACTTGCTTTCTGAGAAAACTACTTCAATCCTTCTTCCCTTTAGAAGGCTTCGTCGAAGGGTTCTTCTTTGAAAGACCCTGGTTTGAGGATGACCTGTGATCGCTTCCTTGAGCTGGGGGCTTTACTCTTTTCAGTACATGATAGCCTCCCACCTGAGGCCCTTCCTTTCTTTTCTTGCTTCCTATTCTTGAGTCATACTTAGGTTTTAGTTGGTCCGACTCCTCATGACGAAGGGCTCGTCTCGCTTCTCCATCATTGTAGGAAAGGCAATTCAAGTAGGTCTCAGAAACTTGAGTTGGGGCAATAACCCGAGGTACAGTCCAGCGGTCCCGGCTACGCCAATACTTTCCCCAATCCGCAGCAAATTCAGTGGCCAAAGCTACGATAGTTGGTCTCGTAGTCTCCTGACGAGGGATAACCTGCTTCAACCCGTATTGCCTCATGACCCTAGAGGGGAAGAAGAAAGTAGTCCTGTACAGACCCAATATGGTAGTATGAGGAACCAAATTGTCACAAGCCACTAAGGAAGTCAAGCTCCACCAGGACACATGCCAACGGATAACAGGTCTTGCATGGAAAAAGGCATCCCATTTAGCAAGGGACTTTTCAGAATATAGCCTATTCCTAACCAAGAAGCTAGCCGCAGTATAAGTTTTCTTCGACCAAGCTCGAGGGACACGAGCTATCATATTCTCTGGTGACTCTATTAGCCTCAGATGCTCACATAACCAAATTTGAAGCAACAGGGGGCTGCCAGAAAAAGTTTCGTGAGGAGATATTTTCAACCTGTCAAGCCCAATAATAGTTTCCCTTACAACCAGATGCAAAGGAGAATGCCCTTCAACCATTTGATTAACCACTCGCAGCAACGGCTCTACCCAAGTTAGGCGATTCGGCATTAGCAAACAATAGGCGGTTTAACAGGCAAAGTACAAAAGCTTACCGACGACAATGCCTAAATATTGCACTTTTGTCAGAGGAAATAGCAAATTTTTCACAGAGGTGAACCAAGTCCACATCGACACCAAGAACCATGCTTTTGGCTTCTGTAGATGACAAGCCTAGGGATTTCCTATAATGAGCACTAAAACCATCTCTCAAGTACGGCACAGCTGGAGGAAGAACATTAGGCATGTTGGTGATCGCAGCAAATTCTTCAACTAAATGGCATAATTCAAAGTTACCAAAGCGAAAAACATGCAAATCGGGGTCCCAATAATTTAAAGCAGATCGAAGAAGGGGCCATAATATTTTGGTTGGTCTCAAAGTCAGTAAGGTAGAGACATGGGACGGAGCCAGTTCAAGTTTTTCTTCTATGGTCAGATTTTTGCACCAAGCATCGAACAGGTTTTCAAAGGATTTCACCATGGTAGAAGATTTGGGAAATTTGAGAGAGCTAAAAGTCCGAAAGTGATACAACATCAAGCATCCCGTAAATCCTATTCATAGGAAAAAATACGGGCCAAAAGAAGTCACAGAAACCACGGAAAAGCCCAAACCAGAGCCGTCAGCGGCTCTGGTCAGGGCCACTAGCAGCCTTGACCAGCGCCACTAGCGGCCGTAACCCACAGCACAGCGCCCCTAGCGGCCCAGCCCAGCGCCGCTAGCGGCCCTGACCCTGTCCCAATCTGCTTTTTCCCCCCGCTCAAGCCCACCCACTTGGTCCAGTCAGCTCGAGTTAAGCCCAGTTTGATGCACACGACTGAGTTATAAAGCCCGAGACTCTCTTAGTTTTATATTTTCCATTTTCTTTTTTTTTTATTGTTTTCATTTTTTTAGGGGGTATAATATGTGTAATTTTTGCTTTTTCTTACAAATTTTTACTCCCTCTGTTTCTGAAAAATGTTAATATTTATTTTTGCACGGTCTACAATGCACTACTTTGACCATAAATATTTGCGTTTATATGAATACATAAACTATAGAAACTAGATTTTTCGAAACTACTAATTAAAACGAATCCAATGATAGTATTTTTACATTATAAATCCTTATTTTTTTCAAAATCAATGGTCAAAGTTTGTAAAGTTTGACATTCAAAAAGTAAATGTTAACATTTTTCCGAAACGGAGGGAGTACCTTTTTCTTTATTTTATTCCCTAAATTGTGGCTTTTTCCTACTGCATAACACATTGCATACTTAGAGATCAGATGGACATAATTGAGTCATCATAGCATATACATATCATAAAAATGCATAAAAATAGGGGTTCCAAATATCAAGGTCAATGTCTTCAAAGAGATCCAACACCGATCAACCAGAGTCGTCATCATCGTTGCTGTCAGCCTCATCATCAACGGACGGCCCCTGACCATAGTTGCCAGCCGAATAATGGAGAGAAGAGCTATAAATGGGCCTGATGTTGTCAGGCCTCATGTCCCGCCTATCATACGCTCGTGCATGGGGGTACCTACCGAAAACCCCGCTCCGAAGAAGCTCTCTGTGGCTTGACTAGCAAAGTCCATAGCCACATCCTGATACGAAGGCCCTGTATGAGGCACATCCCATCCAGGAGCGTTCGCCCAACCTCCAGCCGTGGGGGTAACAATAGGCCTGCTATCAAGTGAAGGCTGGAAACGCATAGGGGAGAACATCTCAGGAATGTACTGCACAGAAGGTCCGGACGCCTCATCAACAGGAGGCTTGGTCACAGCTATGGGAGGTGAACGAGCAACAGACGATCTGCTCGCCGAAGAGGCCCTCGCAGCAGAAAAATGTGCAAACGATCAAAATCAAGATGTTAAGTTAAGCACCTCACTTAGCTAAACAAAGGATGTAAGTCTACTTACATCAATAGTCTTAGACCGAGAACTCTTCCCCTTGCCCATCACCCGGCCATAACCTTTCTTCAGCAGGTGAATGAGCTTGAAGATTTGAGATGTCTGCTTCCGGTTCAATTGCAAAAAAAGAGAAGCAAACACAAGACATAGAGTCAACACCCAAAGGCAAACACAAAATACACGAAGGGATAAAAAGGAACTTACCCCCGTACAACCATCAGGCAAAGGCAAGCCCTCCACAGCCTCTCCATCAGCCATATGTAGAGGGAACTCCTCTACTATGTGTCCCCCGCTCTCCCCAATATACCTCACCTCATTAGTCAGCAAGGTCACGCTTGGGAGCTGACCCCGAAGAACTCTAGAACGGGACCTCCTGGGACCCTTAGGAGCTAGACGATCAGCCTGCGAGACACAAGAAGTCAGTATATCACACATATAGCTAAAAAGATGCAGATAAATTTCTTACCTCAGAAGTGAGGTCCGGCATCAGACGATCCAAGCAGTAAGCCAGGTACACGGCCGTGCGGTCCAAGCCAACAACCTCCGGCATAAGAAACTCCGTGGCCACCATACCATGAGCCACGACCCCCAAGTCCCGCACGCTCAGACCGCGTAGGTAGAACATGGTCAAAGGAGGATCCTCCGGAACCAGATGACTACCCAATGTGGGATAAACCAGTTGAGTCAAACGGTCTCCCAAATACCACACAAAGCCGAATGGCCCCTCGAAGACCACACGCAAGGAGGACACCATAAAAGACTCCATGGTGATATGGGGTGGAACCCCAGGAATACCATAAAAAGCCGACCATGACACCTGCAGGTTACCAGTTCAAAATATCATTCACACCAAATGGACCAAAAAGAATATATGCACAAGTCAACAACAACATACCATAGACGCGGCGTGACTCTCAAAAGTAGCCCGAAAATGCTCTAGAGAGGTAAGCGAGTGGTTATCCCTACCAATCCACCGTGAACCTAGTGGGAACATCCTCAAACCAGGACGGTGAGGACCAAAGACCGGAAAATACTCAAAGAACCACGGCTCCCATACAAGCAAGAAAGTAAGCTCCAAGTCCAAAAGCATACATGGGCAAAGAAAATAGAGAAGGAACAGATGGCCTACCTCCAGTATCCTCCACGGGCCTGAGATAGACGCCCTCTCATTCGTCGGCTTACGCCTGCAAGCCCTACGACACCATCTCACCAAGGAAGCATAGGCAGAAGCACCGAAGTTGAACTCATGGACCTTGGTCAAATCCTCTAAACATGTCAAGAAACCGACTTGACATACGCTATTCTTCTGAGCGAAAATGGTCGACCCCAACAAGCAAGCCAGGAAAATACGGGCTCTCTGCTCCTCAGTAAGCCCCTGCTCCGCCAAAGCCGGCCATAACCGCACCAAAGAAACCCGATCCTTATCAAAATGGGCAGACACTGGCCCATAAAGCTCGAGTAACCTGTCACTATGTTGCAAGTAGCCCGCGTCGTACTGATACGACGCCCTCTAAAGGGTAGACCAGTCAACACATCGAACTGATAAGGGGTGGGGAACATCTCTCCTACAGGCGTATGAAAAGTGTTCGTGGAATCCCAGAACTTCTCCAATAGCCCCCTAGTGATAATCCTAGAATCCCCAGAGTGACAAGCAAGGATAACAGTGAGGAAATGGTCAAAACCCGAGCCCAATACCAAATTCCTAGCTCCAACTGAAAAAGTCTCCAACATCATAGCCCAATGGGAGGTAGACCCATGAGCCTGCAACAAAATACCAACACCCTAGCCAACAAAAATTTTTTCTCAACACCCCATATACTACAAATACAGCTAAAATAATTCCATACAGATTATATACAGCTGACCACCAATCCAGTACAAGTCCCAATTTGTTCGTGTGCGGAAGCACTAACAGTTCAAATTTTCAGTTCAAAAAAAAATATATGTTGAACAGGAAAAAAAGAAAGTCAGAAAACATACCAGCACAGGGTTAGACAGATGACTCTGCCTCTCCGGTAGTAAAATACTATGGTTCCAAACCCCAGCCGGGCGCCAGTCCAGTCGCATAAATGAGTCCTGATACAGTCGAGCTCCATCCGAACGATGGGTCGGAGGTGTCCTAGTAGAGGAAAGCCCCGTACGGAAGAGGTCCCGGTCATCCTCCCCCTCACCCATGGGACATTTTTCTTTGTCTGCGGGAACCATGGGAGTACAATGAAGCTTTCTCTCTCTACAAGTGGGAAATTAAATGTTTCAGATTCACAAGAAACAAGCACCCATTCAACAATGCAACACAGAATTCAGCAACTAGGCGGAAAAATAAGCAAGTTCAAAATAAAAACCGAAGAATTTGGTCAAGAATTGACTTACCTCAAGCAAAGTGGAGCACTCAACAATGGTGGCTTTCGACAATGCTGTCGACAATAGGCTCGGTGAAGAAGAAGTGGGACGCGAAGAAGGAGAAAAAAAAATCGCTGAACCACTTTTATTTGACCCAAGCTGCGCGCTACTAGCGGCCTTCAACCGAGGCCCATCGTAGCGGCGCTGTCCTGGGCCGCTAGCGGCCCTGCAGGCCCTGCACACGCGGGCGCCAATTGCTGTCCCATGATCCTTTTTCCAATCAAGAGTTCGTGGGGGGAGGACTTGGGGTAGATCATCGGGCAAGATGTCCTTGAATCCCTCAAGCAGTCTCACTGTAGACGCCAAAAAAGCGCCTTCAGATTTCTCCGCAAAAGCCCGATGATGAAAGGAGTAATTTATAAACTTGAACTCTATTTTTGCTTTAATAGTTAAGATAAGGTCTCAGGTTTCCTCCAAACACTCCTTTATTCCAACCCCATTTAAAAGCCCCGTTCAAGAGCTTTCCAACGACACCTTTCATGCCCCTTTCCGACTCCCGGTTGCCAAGTTGCGATTTAGGGGTAGAACCGTCTTTTACCATCCAGGGGTAAAATGGTCTTTTCATATTTTTCGGAATACTAAAATTCCTCCGGAAAATAAAAATAGACTGGATGTCGTCATTATGACGACATCCAGCTGGCAGCTGACAGCCGTCAGCGGCCCTGGGATAAATCCCATGGCTGCTAGCGGTGCTGACAAAATTCCCAGGGCCGCTAGCGGCGCTGACCTTGCTTCTGGCCCGACTCATTTTTGAAGCCCAATTCGATTTTCAGCTCCTTTTCAGCCGTCCAACCCTACTCCTCCACGCCTATAAATACAAAACTCCTTCCTCAGTTCAAAACACAGTCTACAGTTAACAACCTCTATTCTTGGGAGTATTGACACCGAGCTTCCCCCTCTTTCTTCCAAACTTGAGATCTTGTCTTTATTTTTGTCAAATATAGCCTACAGTTCAGGTACTAACTCCTAAGGGCTCAAATTAAATTAATTGTTTAACTGTTTATTTTCTAGTAGTCATAATGTAGATATCATGCTAGTCTAACGTCTTTTATTGCTTCCTAAATATTTTCTGTCTAGTCGTTGTGCTGCCCAACTTGTCAAAACGAATGCATGTCTAAATAAGGGTCATTAATAAATGTTGTGATGCTTGTGATGAACCAATTAATAGTCTAAGTCTAGGTTGTTAATCCGGTTTGTGTGGGAATCATGTCTTTAAACTATTAAGCAAACTTGAGTTAGTAGAGGCCGTCATAATACGGACGAGTTGGGTGCCTAACACCTTCCCACCTCGTACCTTCGCCCTCGAACGACCCTTTATTCTTGGGTACTCATATGTCCTATATGAGAAGGAGTCTTTCTAAAAACATGATGAGTTCACTTATCGCGCTATTGGGTTGTCCCTTCGATTTGTCCATTCGATAAAACGCCGATAGCAGATTTGTGACCTCTTTCATGGTTTTATTCAATTCAAGTCTTTTCAAAAGCTTTCTAACTCGACAGTTCCTTGAACTTATCTAAACCCCCAGCTTACAAATTTTCTATAAGGACATACTCCATGGAAACC
Organism: Tetragonia tetragonoides; assembly: GCA_038025085.1. Classification (NCBI taxonomy): domain Eukaryota; kingdom Viridiplantae; phylum Streptophyta; class Magnoliopsida; order Caryophyllales; family Aizoaceae; genus Tetragonia; species Tetragonia tetragonoides. The sequence goes on along the minus strand of CM076144.1, from coordinate 38,600,811 downwards.
AATAACGTTGGATTGGACGAAAATCCCGGGTCCTTACACTCACTACCTCCGAAGGCGTGTTCTCAACCCTACACACTTCCTTCATCGAAAAAGTAACCAGGAACGACGGTTCACATCTTCGAAGTCCCTTGTCAAACTGCATTGACAAGAGCATCTGTCCCCGTCTAGTCTCAACCTTTGCATTCGACGCTTTCACAAGACATGGGCTGTCACCCATGAACAACAAAGAACTCAAATGTGGCATGGGCGCCACTTTGGATGTGCGGAGGAAATCGATACCCAGTATCATCTTAAAATCATCTAGTGGAGTCACCGTAAGGTCCAACCGACCACTCCACTCCCCTATCCGAGTAAGGACTCCCTTGGAAATCCCATGAATAGGTCTTGCTGCCGAGTTCACGACCTTCATGTTGTCGCCTGCGCGGTCTAGCTTGAGTCCCAATCTCTCTGCTTTGCTACCGGCCACGAAGTTGTGTATGGCACCGGTGTCAACCATTGCTCGAGTGCTACGTCCATTGATCACTACATCGACGTACATGAGCTCAGTCGACTTTAATTTTAAGGAGGTCTCATCACCCCTAAGAGCGCCCAATAGATGAACAGCGCCCATGTGTGGTATCTCATCCTCATCCATCTCGTTGTTTCTGCTAGTCTCTCCTTCATTGGTGCCATCCGACTCCACAGACATCTTGGATATATTCTGATGGAGGGCACTCAAGTCTCGATAAGGGCACTCGGTGTGTTTGTGTGGCCCTTTGATGTTGTAGCAACTCAACTTTGTCGGCCATCTTGCCGTGGACGCTTCCGTCAAATTGAGCGATGAGGTTAGACCTGGGGGGCGGTAGGGTGCCGGTCTAGGAGGTCCACCTCCAACGTTCCCATATCTACTATTACCACCACTTTGTTACCCACGTTATAGTTTCGAGTGTTGTTTGAGCCTGTCTGAGTGCTAGTTGACCCTACTCGGTTCACAATCGAACTCGGCCCTGTTGGCCCCTTCTTCGGTGGGATCTCTTTCCCCAACTGGTTGTCAAAAAGTCCTTCGGCCACGCTTATAGCAGCCGATAAGGTATCCATCTTTTTTCCGTTCAACTCACGTTGAGCCCACCTTTTTATCCCATCGATGAAGTTGAACATCCGATCCTTGTCGCTCATGTCCTTGATTTCAAGCATGCACGCCGAGTACTCCTTCACATAGTCTCGGATGGTCCCCATATGCTTGATGGTCTTTAACATCTTTTGGGCAATGAACTCAGTGTTCTCCGGGTAGAACTGGTCGTTGAATTCCTTCTTAAAAGCTTCCAATGTATCTATTTTTAGAGTTTCGGCTTTGATCTCAGCATACTTCGTACGCCACCACAACTTCGCGTCATCCACAAGGTACATGACCGCGGTGTCGACCTTTTGGTCCTCTTCCAGTCCACTGACTCGGAAGTATTGTTCTAGGTCGAAGACAAAGTTATCTACTTCCTTTGAGTCTCTAGCTCCCCCATAAGTCCAAGGCTGAGGGGGCTTCACCCTTCTCGACCCTGATCCACCATTACCGCTAGCAACGGCCTTAGTGATCGTCGTACACTGATCCCACAAAGATTGAATTTGATTGTGGATGTGGTCAAGCTCCTCCCGCAAACTCGCTGAGGATATCTCATGCATTTGGGCCTCCAATGCATCGATCCGGGCATCTTGCCCGATCACAATTTTCTCTAGCTCATCCATGTTCACCATGGTTTCGGATTCGAAGTCTAGCAACCTTTCACTGAGTGTGCTTCACTAGTTGTGCTCTGATACCAACTGTCACGTTCCGCCTTTTCAAGTTGTGGGACGTGCGGCGCGCTCTTGTCTCTTAGCGGCAAGAGTGCCAGCCGTACACAAGGAACGTCTTCGGGGTGTCCGTGGACACAAGAGAGTGAGGGAGGGACGAAGTTTGAGAGAGGGGTTGGATGATTAAAGCAATCAATACAGTTTAACAAAAACAAGCATTGACATCAATACATTGATATGGAGGACTGCTTCCCCCATAAAGAGTCCTTAGAGCTTTATTCATTCTGACAGGAGTAGACATCAAGAGTGCATAACTTTCATACTCAACATCTACTCCTAAAAGTAAAAAGACTAGAAAACTTAAAGACATGTCCAAGGGTCGACACGCAGGAAGCGCCTTAGAGACATGTTAGAAAAGAACTAGAAAGCCTAAAGACATGTCCAAGGGTCAACACGCAGGAAGCGCCTTAGAGACATGTTACATTACAAGGAAAGTAAAGGAAAGCAGTAAATTACAAGGTGTAAAGGGAGGAACCTAACACAATGCCTCCAAAGAGTCTCTCACCCAAGCGGGGTGAAATGAGGGGGGGGGGGGTTGTCTGTCAGGTGTATGTTAACCATTGTGAAAAAAGAGAGGTTGTTTCGATTTGACCCTTGATCCAAATGGGCAACGACCTTTTGCTACTTAACTTTAAATAAGAAGTGTGGAAACTTTCATTAGCTATTTTGATTTAGTCCATTACAGCCAATGCCAAAGAGTAGTAAGTTTTATTGCCCCATTGGAAATTGACTGATGAATGGAACTCCATAACTTGTGGATCGGAGGGTTTCCTCTCTGTACCCATATTTCCTTCAGTTTTATCTGTTTAATGTCAATCTTGATGGTTTGTAATTTCAGTTCCTTTTACCGATGCCGGCCTTTTTACTAGAAATGAAGGGACGCGGGGGGGGGGGGGGGGGGGAAGGCATTGTAATGGAGTCACTATGTCTCTGCTAGTTCTATTGTGCAGGATATTTTTCTGCTCTTGAGTTCTGGCTCCTAATATTAGGCACTTAAAGATGGTTGGCTATATGGAGCAGCTGTACTTGGTGTACTTGTTAAAGCTACTATCAAGGAGGTAAACTATGGACGGTGAACTAGGAATACAACGCGCACCATCTAATAATAATGAGGAACTTTCATACAGTCCTCTTTATAGGAGAAGTCGGTCTATGACCGATATTGTTGTCGAATCTCCAAGAATTTCGTCAAGTCTGGACAAAAGTGGAGGACATGAACCAAGGAAATTTGCAATTTTCGTACAAAGACAATGAGCAGTGTTTGGTGCCATGCAAAGTTGCTATGAAAAGTTTCAAAGCGACCGTTTTAGAAAAAGTCACTTCTGACATTCCAAAGGATGATAAATTAGTCCGCAATGACGAATTTTATCCTGTTATTTATAGATTGCTCAAGGAAAAACAAAATTGGGGAGTTGAATTCAATTTCAGAGGCTTATCTAGTTTTATTCTGGGTTTGATGGAATGGACCGAATGTACCATTGGTAACTATGAAATACTGTTGAAAGCGGCTGGTATTTACGGTCTTGCGGCAGTTTCACCTTTTCCTTACTGGTATAACAAGAACGTTTGGAGAGGCTTTTGCGAACTGTGGTGCCCATTGACCAACACTTTCACCACGGGAATGGTGAAATGGGTATTTCTTTGAATGATTTGAACAAACTGGCAGGCTTACCTATCTCAGGTGAGCCTTACGAGGAGTATTTGCCGCTGAATGAGAATATTTTAGACGACACTAAATTCTCACCACTTGTGGTCGAGTTACTGAGAATTCATACTGATCTCAGTAGACACCGTGAAAAGGTTGAAGTGTCCTGTTTTTATTGGTTGCAACATTTCTACAGAGATGATATTTTGTATGTAGTATATTTAGAGAATAATCCCTCACATAACAAGCAGAAACATCCAGAAAAAACATCTGTTGGGTCTAAGAGACCGTTACCCAGGAGTTCGACCAATAAAGGCAAACTTGCCGCCTTTTTTACTTTGTTGCTTAGTCGATTTGTTCTACCTGATGGTGCTAAGGTAGTGAAGCCAGAGACTTTTGTTATGGCTTCGAAAATGGCAGCAGGTTCGGAAATTTCCCTTGCCCCCGCTGTTTTGGGCCATGTTTATCAAGGCTTGGGTGAGATGGTTACTTACCATGGAAATCCTGGATGTGCAAATCCAAATTTTGGTATTCACTTTGTGGTTGGGTGGTTAGGAGAGTTTTTTCCATGTCTCTACAAAAGTCGTGCAGATAATGAGCTTCCAGAAGGTTATCCAAATTTAGCTCGTTTTGCTGGAGTAATTGGAAATGACATTGATCTGCATAAAGCAAGATTGGTTTTCAGAGCCTATAGCTCTATTAGGGAGCGAGCTATTCCCTTTGGCGAAGAAGTTAAACAAGACCATCTAGATGTTTCAGATCTGCCTAAAGAGTATTTTGAAGCCTTTTTATCTATTCGCTCATCAGTTTTACCTGTTTGAGTTAGGGCGAAGTTGATTTTACAGCCTTATTATCCGAATAGATTTTCTCGACAATTTGGTTATGATCAACATATCCCTACCAATAATTTGAGTTTTAATTTTTCCCAAAGATCATCAAGATCCTTGGAAGATGTGGCTAAGGCGAGTGCTCGCTTCTTTCACAGAGGCACATGATCTTTCTTCCATATACCATCTGTACTTCACCAAGGGACAAGTTCTTATGCTTACTGCGGTTGGTGGGTTAGGTCTACAACACCGTATTTGAAGCAATCCATTCAGAAGATCAAAGTGATCTTAACCAAACAAACTACTCATATTCGAGAAGCCACATATGAAGTTGCTAATTTGAGGAATGTTTGTACTGGAATAAGAGGCGCTGTTAAGGCTTCAGAGCGTAATATTCCCACTTTTTTTCTTACTTTTTTTTTTTTTATTATTCATTTTATAACAAATTTTATCATTATTTTTTTAACTGAAAAAAAAAAAATGTTCTTATCTCTACAGGAGCAACTTCATCTTCTGTTCCAAAAGAATCAAGAAGCAAAAACAAGTCGAAAAACGGGGGAAAGTCGAGTTCTAGTACCCAACCATCATCTATTCAAAATCATTCAGAAGATGAAAATGAATCGCAAGAAAAGTCTGGCGCTAGTTCTCAACCTGTGGGTAGTAAAGACAAGTCGAGTTTCACTAGAAAGAAAAGCACAGCCTCGAAAACACCCTATCGACCTAGGTCCCCAGCTGACATCAATTTCAAAAAGGTTCGGTATGAGCGCCCTTAGAACTTTGATGGTTCAAATTCTGGGGGAGACGACCAACCATTTGAAGGTGTTCCCGTTAATCAGACCGTTGATCCTGTGGTTGATTCTAGTCCTATGATAGACTTGACAGAAGAGAGCATTCCTTCCATCGATCTCCTTGCTGGGAGATCTACCCGAACCATTGTCCTACTGATGTAGTACAAGGCTTGCTCTTTTCCTTCATCGTTAATTTGAGCTAACATAGCTCCGAGAGACCGTTCAAGGGTTGCCGTGCATAAGAGCAATGGCTTTCCTTGTACTGGCGCCATTAAGATAGGTCGCTTTGTTAGGTATTCTTTAATGCTTTCAAACGCATTCTGGCAAGCTTGGTCCCAAATAAATGGCGTATCTTTCTTCATTAGCCTTGTGAAAGGTTGACACCTTCCGGAGAGATTTGATATGAATCGCCTGATATAGGCAAGCCTGCCTTGTAAGCCACGAAGCTCCCTTAGGTTCCTTGGGGGAGGGATTTGCATTATCGCTTTGATCTTATCGGGATCAATTTTCAATTCCTTGTTGTCGAACGACGAAACCAAGGAATTTCGACCCCAAATGCACATTTTAGGGGGTTCATTTTCAGGTGATGTTGGCGTAACCTTCCAAAGATTTTTCTTAAATCGCCGGGATGATTTTCCCTTTCCTTAGTTTTCACCACCAAATCATCTACGTAACACTCAATTGTGTTATGAAGCAAGTCACGAAAGATGACTGTCATGGCTCTCTGGTAGGTCGCCCCCGCATTTTTCAAACCAAAAGGCATCACTGTATAGCAAAATGTGCCTTGAGGTGTGCGAAATGAGGTTAGCTCTTCATCCTCGGGATCCATTTTGATTTGATTATATCCCGAAAAACCATCCATAAAGGACAATGGACCAAAACCTGTTGTGGCATCAACCAAAAGTTTCATAATTGGCAGTGGAAATTCATCCTTAGGACATGCATCATTTAGGTCCCTAAAATCCACAGAAATACGGAGTTGCCCATTTTTCTTTCTCACTGGGACAATATTGGCTAATCAATTCCGAGGATTGAACTTCTCGTATAAACCCGGCTTTGATAAGCTTTTCTACTTCGATATTTATTTGCACCACTAATTCTGGACGAAAGCGTCTTTGAGATTGTTTAACCGACTTTATTTTCTCGGAAACGACCAATTTATGCATAGCCATGGTTGGATCTAGGCCTGGCATATCTTGGTATCCCCAGGCAAAGACATCCTTATACTCGCAAAGGAGTTGCTCATATAGCTTTACTTCGCCGCTTTTGATTTGAGTGCTAACAAAAATCAGTTTCGGCTCTTCGGGAGTGCCAAGGTTTATTTCTCGGAGCTCATCCATTGTAGCTTGCCCACCATTTTCCAATTCTGGCGGTGCAGACTCTACTTTGTCAACAAAATCGTATTTTGGTTGATTTTGTGCATTTGTGCTGTCACTTTCAACATTTGCACAAACTTCAGTATCGTCTATCTCGGAAATAATGACAACATTTACTTCCTCGACTTGAGTTTCATGGCATTGTCCATATTCCCTCACGAGATTTTTCCATTGCTTCTTTTTCTTGAGTCTCCACTTTTTATTCCGTCTCACTTTCGAGTTGGTTTGTTCGGGTAGGTCAACATCTCCCAACCTATCGAAAGCTGAGTTGTTGACTTTTCCAAGTCTTTCAAACACAAAGACTCGATTTTGGCTCGGTTGCTCTTCGGATAACATCTCCTTCTCTTGCACGGTCAAAGCCATCGTATCCTCGCCATTTTCTTTAGAGCCCCCATCATCATGTGAAACTTGGGGTTCATCTTCGAGAAACACCGCTTTAAGGATTCCATCTTCCTAAGAGATGTTCACTTTCTTATTGGAGGGGAATCTGAATTTACGCCTTTTCCTTCGTGAATTGGAAGGCGGAAATCCTCCCGAAGAAGAAGGCTTTGAATGAGGGTTTGGAGCATTTTCTTTGAATACAATTATCTTGTTCCCGATTGATTTTGTGATTATCAAATTTTCGGTCGGGACAGATTGACTAATCCTTCGAAGAGGACAAGTGTAAATTTGTCACAAGAGAATTCATGATACCTCCAACACCAGTTAAAAGGCTTTTGTCCAACCTTTCTTCTAGCTTTTGGGGTGTACTTGAGCAACACCTTTGACTTTGAGGCTCGTAACTCTCTTTCTTCATCTTTCACCATATCGGCCCATCGTGGACCCTTTTGATCGGAACCTCTGGGTTCTCACATTTTATTGCCCCCTTTCTTGAAAGTAGTCGTCTTGTAGAATTTGGCATCGGCATAATTGGCATCTTCTCCATGAAAAGGATTTGGGTCTCCTAGAATGGTCCTTTCATTACCATTTTCATCGGTGTATTTGAGGCATTGATGAAGAGTAGAAGCCACCGACTTGCTAATGTGGAGCCATGGTCGTCCAAGCAAGGCATTATAAGAAGTATCGATGTCTATAACATGAAAGAGTGCATCTGTGTATAGATCATCCATTTCCACTCTCAAAGCTATAGCACCTAAAGCTTTTTGCCCCGCTTGGTTCAATCCTTGTATTGTAAGCAAAGTGGGAGATAATTGACTTGACGGTATCCCTATTGCTTTCAATATCCTAAGTGGAAGGAGATTAACGATTGATCCACAAAGCAGGATTTGATTGACATTTGTATCTCCAATTAGACCTGTGACATACAATGGTCTATTATGGCGTTCAACTCCTACTTGAAGGTCTTCATCTTAAAATGTGATGCAAGCCATGCATGAGGCGCATCGATTAGGTGCGGGCAATTTCACTTCATTGACTTCAACGGGATCAACCTTATCTTTGTATTCGTTGGGATTCATTAGAGCGTAAATGAGGGCCCTTCTTAACTCATTTGACATTTGTAAGGCATCATAAACACTAAAACGTGAGGGAACCCGTTGGAGATGGCTAACAACATCATACTTCACCACTTCCTTGTATGAACTCCGACGAATAGGGAAAGATGCCTGCATAGGCACGCTTTCTTCGGAAGCTCTTTCTTCTTTTGATTTTGGGAAATAGGGGCTGAAGTAGATGGGCTAGATGCTTGCTCATTAGACTTAGGTAAAGCCCTTGGTCCTTCGTCATTTGCATCGGACTCGAGTGTTTGAGTTGGAGAATCTGGTGAGTTTTTCTCCTTCTCATTTCCTTGAGATTTTCGATTACGACGAGCATATTGGAGAGTCGCTTCATCTACTTCCACTTGCTCTTCCTTTTCTTCTTCTTCAACGGTAGTCATGCAACACTGAGCACTACCGAAAAAGTCATCATCATCATCAGAAGAAACAACACCCCTAAAGAAATCCTTTGGAATATAGTCTTCCAAAGTGATAGGGACCCTTTTCGGGGGAACATATTCATCCTCAGAAGCTAACTCTGGCTTTTTCTTTGCCTTGGTTTTCTTCTTTTTGTTCTTCTTAGATTTCGGTTTGGATGGCTTTTGTCCTCGAATTTTCACACTGCTATTAGAACTTGGAGTCACACTTCTTTGAAAGCTCTTCCTAGTGAAATGAGTTTGCCACCCCTTTGTGTCTTCATCATCCGACGAGTCCCATATTTCTAAGTCTGAGTCCATCATTATTTCATATAAATTAGGAGCGTTTAGAGTTAGACGAGGCATGTCGGGATATGTCCATACCACTGTGGTTTCTCCGTCTACTATAAAGTGTACGGGTATGGCATTAGGTGGTAAAGACAGTATTGGTACTCCCTCATTTTCGGGAATTATACAAGAAATGGCGTTTGAAGACGTCGTGGGCCCTTTAGAGGGTGATCCTTCGATTTCAATTTCTCCCTTGTTAATCATGGATTCAATCAAGTCCATGAAAACATAGAAATCCTTGATAGGATGACTAGTAATCTGATGATAAGGGTAATATTTGGGATCACCTGTTTATTTGCCTCATTAGGCCATTTTGATTCCGGAATGAAAATTGCTTTTGCAACAAGCAATTCATCAAAAATCCCTTGAACATCTTCATCGTCAAAGGGATATTTCTTCTCTTTCCTTTCTTGCAATGTGAGCCGGGCTTTTTCCTTCGATTTTCTCTTGTCTTCTTTCTTTCCATTTCCGCTACTACTTGGTTTGACATTGGCTTTGATGAAGGTTGCCATAGACTCTCCTTTCTTTGCTGGCTTTTTACCTTCATCCTTCCTGACATCGCTGGAAAGAGATTTGTTTGACATATTCCTCTGGCGAGCAAGTTGTCTTTCGACATTACAAGCCTTTGAAACAAGAGCATCAAAGCTTTGAGGTTCGGTCGTACCTACATATGTGGCAATCTGAGGAAGCAAATTATTTGCGCACATTTGCACTGCAGATTGTTCACTTAACTTCTCGGGACATTGTAGGCTTAGGCTTCTCCATCTTGTTATAAAATCATTTGTACCCTCGTTTAGCTTTTGACAAGTGTCGGCAAGATCTATGATAGAAACTTTTTTTTTGAGCTGACAAATTGTACCAAAAATGCCCTTTGGAGATCATTCCATGTGTGAATAGACCTGGGCAGAAGTTAAGTGTACCATGTGAATGCCGATCCTTTGAGGGATTGAACGAATTGCCGAATGAATAATGCATCGACCAAAGCAGTTTCACCACATGCCGAGTAAAAATGGGCTAGATGCTCCTGAGGAGACCCATTTATACCATCAAACTTTACAAAATGTGGTTTTTGATAACCCGGGGGGAATGGAATTGTGTCATATTGAGATGGATGTGGTTTCCGATATCCCAGAACGGGCGGAGTTGTGGCTGCTTGGTAGTCACGTATACCTTGAGCAATCATTCGCATGACTTCTTGCTGGGATATACCTGAATTTCCACTATGACCATCTCCATTTGTCTGGCCATGTGTTTGTGAATGAGCATTAGCTGCTGCAAGGGCTGCAATTTCAGCAACCTTTTCAGCTAACTTTCGCTGTAATTCTTGCATTTGCTCTTCGAGATTTGTCATGCCTGTCACTAGAACTCCCATTTTATCACATTCATCTCGGTTTACTTGATTTCTCACTGGTTTTTGTGAAATGAGAGCTGGAAAATCTGTTTGCTTGAATAAAACATCCAAAAACAGAGGGCTTGTAACCTCCTCTTCGGATTCTCTTTCGGGAGAATTAACCGAGGATTGTGAAACTATCTCGGAAAAGCTCAAGAATTTAGCCCTTGATCTTGTAATTGGGCCTATGAAATTCTGAGCTTCCACACTGTCACTAGAGACGTGGCTCTGGTTTTCAATAGTCAAAACCTTCTTTCCTTTTCCTTTGAGGGGTGTGAAGGGAGGTGTAGTGACTTCCTCGGTTTGCTGGTTTTCCTTCAAAAGAGAAGGTTTAATAATCTTAACTTTGGGTGTTTGAGGGTGAACTTCCTCCTCAGAATAGGAGGTTGTCATTGTTTGCTCAATTTGACCAATTGTGATTGGTATTGTGCCAACAAAAAATTGTCTTTAGGGATTAACCACTGGTCCCAAGACTGACCTTGTAACAGGTAATCTGATAAGTGTATGAGTAGCTCTGGTTAGCCTTCTCGGCTGTACAGTAGGCCTTGGTTGTGCAGCAGGCCTTCTGGTGGCAGCATGTTCAGCATGGCCACTTGCTGGTGCAGCAGCCCTACGAGCATCAGGTCTGGCAGGTGCAGCAGCCTTACGTGCATCAGGTCTGGCAGGTGCAGCAGCCCTGCGTGCATTACGTACAACAGGAGCAGTCTTGTGAGGAGCATGGGAAGTTGGCCTTTGTGCTGCTACAGGAGCAGGTCTGCCAGCAGCAGCACTCCTTTTTGTAGGCTCATTACCCGAACTCGAGGCTTGGTTGGTTTTAGCGGACCTTCTTGGGGCATTCTTCGATGTAGCTCTCTTGTTTTTGTTCGAAGGTTGAGGAACAATGCTCCTTGAACTAGCCTTGTTGGTGTTAGGAACCTTAGCCTTGTTGGCGTTAGGAACCTTGGCCTTCTTGACGGGGGTTTTCTGTTTCGGAACACGCCTTATATTCCCATTCTCATCTACATGCCGAAGCGGCTCCATCGAATTTGCCAATGGAATTTTCATATCATTATTGTTCGAGCCTAAGGTGACAACCAATTTGAAAGTTCGCTTTCTGCGCATGGCACCTCCTTGCAGGACGAATGTGATCGAGTCCTCTTCTTGATTAATGTTAATTTGTGGTGCCATCTTTCCTGGAGGCACACAAACTAAGTACTTTAGTTATATGTTATATACTAGTTGAAGATGAAAAGGAAAATAGGGTCCCACCGGGCGTGCCAAAAATTATGTTAAGCAAAAATCGCAACTCGGTATACAAAACACAACCTTCCAATATAAACCTTGTACATTGGTTTATTATTTTGGTACGACCCTATTCAAGGCACTAATGCCCTTAATTACACCCCGCTTAGGAGATCACCTCTTGATTTTGACTAGTACTAATTTAGTAAAAATTAGTTGTGTCTTTAGAGTGTTTTTTAGGTATATATATTTTGGGGTTTAAATTTGAGTTGCCTACGTAACCCTTTAAAGGGGATCAAGCCATTCGTAGTTCCATGTTTAGGTTTTTTTTTTTTTTACTTTTTTTGTTGCTTCTTTTTGATGTTTTTACAGTAGTTAACATGTGCTTGCATCTGATATTTTAGCTTGAGCTTGTTGCTTGTTGCTTGTTGCTTGTTGCTTGCTTCTATGCACTTTGCTACTGTCTCTTATATTTTCTTTTATGTTGTTTTATTTATATGATGTGTTGTATAACATGTATTTTCATTTTTCTGACTTTTACTTGCTGTAATAGTCAAGAAAATATTGTTTTAGTTAATTATTTGAACTAAAACTGTCCCCTTAGGTATAGGAAACATTAAGTGTGATTCCAGTGAAGACTGTTGTTTGAATTTGAATCTGAATTTCAGATTCAAATGATTTATTTATTCGAGTTTTAGTTCAAATATAAGTCTTCTATTAGTTCACTTATAAAATAAACCACGCTTCTTAATTCTTCATCCTTGCTCCTGCTCTTTCACTACTGGAACAAAACAACGTTCTACAAAAGGCAGACATTAGAAGAAGAGAATTTCGCCAGGTAGGGTCCTTGCTTTGTTTCATAGGAATTGTTATGAAACCGGATGGTTTCCTGCATTCCCAAAGCAACTCTTTTTTATTTATTTATTTATTTATTGATGATTCTGATTTTATAAAAGAATGTATCAAACCGGATGGTTTCGTTCATTCTTCATGTTCCTGGCTTCTTTAGTTCTTGAACCTGGGAAACCGGATGGTTTCGAAAGGTTCTTTCTTGGGGATAATAACGAAACCATATGTTTTCTCTTTATCCTTAAACTTTATGTGACTGTCAGATTTTAAGTCAGGAATTCATCTATGAAACCATATGGTTTCTAATGAATTCTTGTCTGGTCTTAGAATTTTAAACCTATTGTTCGAAATCCAAAACCGTTCCCATCTCAGATTCCATGTGAATTCTTAATAGAAGCTTGAGTCTGGAATTTTTGGTGGAATCCATATGGATTCATATTTGTTTCCGGATCTTTTTTTTAGTAAAACAGTGAGTCTAAACGACTTCCAGGCTTCTATTTCAGCCCTTTTTGGTCCTGAATTTTAGTTCAAAATTAACCTTACTTCCTTTGACTTTATTTGAATTAAATGAAACCATTTTTGTCGTCGTATTTCAAAGGAGGAAGTTAAAGGCGCATTGAGGACAATGAAGAGTGGGAGGGCAGTGGGGCTAGACGAAGTTACCGTAGAGGTGTGGAAATGCTTAGGAGAAGGAGGCCTTAATTGGCTAGTTAAGCTTTTCAATGTGATCCTTAAGTCGGCTAGGATGCCAGATGACTGGAGATTTAGCACGATGATCCCCTTATACAAGAATAAAGGCTACATACAAAGTTGTAATAACTACAGAGGCATCAACCTTCTCAGCCACACCATGAAGTTATTGGAGAGGGTCATTGAGAAGATGATGAGGAAGGAAACATCTATCTCCGAAAATCAGTTTGGATTTATGCCAGGGCGATCCACAACGGAGGCAATTCATTTGCTTAGACGCTCGATGGAGTATTATAGAGAGAGACAGAGGGATTTACACATGGTATTCATTGATTTAGAGAAGGCATACGATCGGGTTCCTAAAGAGGTATTGTGGAGGTGTCTGGAAGCTAAGGAATGCCTATATTCGAGTTACTAATGACATGTATGAAGGTGTGAGGACTAGAGTGAGGACGATGGGAGGGGACACAGACCATTTTGCGATAGACATAGGACTCCATCAGGGTTCTTCTTTGAGCCCTTTCTTATTTGCAATAGTTATGGATGAACTCACTAAGAGTATTCAAGGAGATGTGCCCTGGTTCATGATGTTTGCTGACGACATAGTTTTGATGGACGAAACAAAAGAAGGTGTTAACAACAAGTTAGAAATATAGAGGGATACTCTGGAAGCAAAGGGTTTTAGATTGAGTAGGACAAAAACAGAGTATTTGCGATGTAGCTTCACAAGGGGAGGGGTTGTCTCTGACTTGGAGATTAGGATTGACACCGCAGTGGTACCAAGAAAAGAGAGCTTCAAGTATTTGGGGTCGATCATTCAAAGTAACAAAGAAATTGACGAAGACGTAGCCCACCGTATCAAGGAAGGGTGGCTAAAATGGAGAAGTGCTTCGGGTGTCCTTTGCGATGACAAGATACCACTCAAATTAAAAGGTAAATTTTACCGCATAGCTATTAGGCAAGCTATGCTCTATGGTGCAGAGTGTTGCCAAATTAAACAAGCGCATGTTCAAAAGATGAAGGTGGTTGAGATGAGGAATGCTTCGTTGGATGTGCAACCTCACTAGGAAAGATAAGGTCAGGAATGAGGTGGTGCATGACAAGGTGAGGGTGGCAGACATTGAGGGGAAAATGCGTGAGACGAGACTCAGGTGGTTTGGACATGTTATGAGGAGACACCCAAACGCTCCCGTGAGGCGGTGTGAGAAGATTATACTTACAGACTGTAAGAGAAGAAGAGGGAGGCCTAAGAAGAATTGGGGTGAGGTGATTAGGAAGAATTTAGCCTTTCTAGAGCTTACTGAGGATCTGGCCCTTAATAGAAAACTTTGGCGTAGTAGAATACACATAGATGAGAGTCACGACACTACTTAGAGGATGCGTTGCACCGCCCAGACTTATTAGGTGTTTTTACTTTAAAGGTGTAGCATTTGTCTTTTTAGTGCATGTTGGTTGCCCATTTACTAATTGGTGCTCATCCCCTCCCTCTCTATCATTATGCAAGTATAGTCTTTAATTGGTTACTGTTTATGTACTCCTAGATTTTCATTCCCCTGCGTTTGCATGCATCCCTTCATTCACTTTTTTTCTGTTTATATTCATTTCATTAATTGCAAACTGTTTTTCTAAAATTCAAAACTGTTTTCTATAATTTATAACTATTTTCGTCGGTATTTCCGAAACAGCCTCTTTACTAGGCGACTACTCAGGGTTAAGACTGCGTACATCTGGACATCCCCAAACCCCATCCTCGACGGAATACCTACTAGGCGATTGTTGTTGTTGTTGTTGTGGAGAGGAGTCTCAGAGGACTGTTTCACTACCTTATTGATGTCTGATGAAGGACAAAAAGTCTAATCTTAGAGGACTACTTCACTACCTTATTGATGAGGACTGTTTCACCTCAAAAAAGAAAAGTGTTCTCCCAATGCGTAACACACACATAGTAAAGGAGGTCAAATTATATGTTCTTGCAATAAGGGTCTGTTCTCCCCAGCTTATTTTTGTTTATTTCAGCAAACTTTAACAAACTTCAGCAAACTTAAACAAACTTCAACAAAGTTAAATAAAGTTAAACAAAGTTAAACAAACCAATATACAAACTATCAACAAGATTCAACAAAAATAAACAAAGTTCAACGAAGTTCAACAAAGTTAAATAAAGTTCAACGAAGTTCAGCAAAGTTCAACAAAGTTCAACAAAAATAAATTTTCAGTAATAAATATAAACGTTTTTCAGTTGGGGAGAACAGACCCTAACTCACACTGACGGTCTGAAACTATGTTTCTTAGACTCGGGAATTTGAGAATAGGGTACGGGTGAGTATCCGAGGATCGGATCATCCGATTGCCCTATTTTAAGGTTTTTTTTTTCTTATTGTTTTCTTGCTAATTTGAAGTATTCGAGTGTCATATCGTATTCTGGTGTCTGAGTACACGGATACTTCTGTCGAAGAGTCTAAGAATCATAGCCCTGACACGTGAGCAGACACAAATCCACAAACATGAGCAGAAGGAGGTACAACCACCACCAGTAAGCAACCAGGTGCAAAGGGTTTTATTACTGATCTGGCACAACAGGGACAGGACTCAGGAGCCAAAAGATCAAACCATATCCAGAATTGGATTGCAACATCCAAACCAAAATGCAGAACATCAAGGTAACACCACCGACCACTCATAATTGGGGACCAACAAAGTGACAAACAAGAGACCAAGAGGATCAAAACAAGAGAGTAGCACAGAGGAGATTGTCCATGGCACAAAGTCAGGTAAAGCGCCAAATGCCAAGCAAAACAAATCTACAGAATTGTCTAACTCATGGCATAGACACCACAAGCTCAGACCATCACAAACCCAACAAAAAGGCAAATTAACAAGGAACTGACATGCTTGGAACTGAAAATAAGTAACGCGAAATTAGTCTCGGATAAGGGGGGTTGCTGCACTAGGATTGATAACAACTGCATCAAAGAGATCAAAGGAAGTACAGCAAAGAAAGGCGAATAGAGTAAACAGAGAAAGAGGCTCTACCTTCTCTCTAGAACCCTTTATGAGCGACTTTAGTAGCAAACACATTATTGTTGTAGTATTGAATTGCAAGTGATGATCACTAGTATTTCAATGAAGAAGGGAACTAATGTTGTGCATTATGTCTTCAGATTTCAGTTCAAAAATCAAAGCAGTTTAGAATTTACATCTCTCTATATATGGCCTGACCCCATGGATTGATACAAATTACTTTTGCAACAGAAAATCTCATTTCTTTCTATGTTTCTCTATCCATCAGAGAATTCGAAATTTTGCTCAGGTTTGTAGAGGACAGTTTGTATCTCCTGTCCTATCGCCAGCTTGTGAGTAACTCGGAATATGACCGTATCTGAGCTCATGTCGTACAAACTTGCACCTTAAACATTAAAAGCTGTGAAGCCCTTTGTCTGAACCATATGATCTTTGTAATTTGTAGATCGCACCTTAAACATTCAAAGTTGTTCTGTGGATAGTGGTTTACTTCTAAGGAGCCTCTCGACCTCATCATTTGCCTCAGCTTGCACTTTCCATCGCTGTTTACAGACATCATATGGTAAAAGGAACAGGTTATTTTCAAGAAAATTTTCTAATGTTTGTGCATAGATGAAGGTCAGCATCATAAAAGTATATTCATAACAGTAAGTCTGGAACATCATTGAAACTGGATTAATCTAGCAGGTAGAACCGTAGAAGGAAACAACGATCATCGATCACTAACCACAACTTCTATAGTTACCAGGTTTTAGCGTTTTGCCAACAGCAAAAGGTTTCATAAATTTAATCACCCACACACAGCCAAACATTCAGGTATGTGCGACACAGCAACGGGTATATAGAGCTTGAAACATACCTCTTCAAGATTTTCCAACTCCATCGCTTGCTGAATTTGTTTGGTAAAACTTTCCTGAGAACAGAAGGAATGCAAAAGTCAGATTTCTCAATGAAAGATTACAATTTCACATGGGACAAAGGGAAAGCAGAGAAATGCTCAAAGGTAATATTCACCGCGTTACTAGAAGCTTCAGCAGCTAGAACATCAGTGTCCATTTCCACTTCAATTTCAATCATTGAAAAAATCTGGGGAACAAACAGCTAAGTTACTACATGAGGCAACAAGTATGGAATCAGATATATGCCATTCTGTGCAAAACATACTCTTGCATAGCTGTCAATGAGCTCCATTCGCCCTCTGAGGGAATTCTCCAGGCCTTCACGCACACTTTTGATTCTATTTCTCCGAGCTCTGCAAGAAAGATTGGTCGTAAATGAGCTGACTCTTAAGGGTACATCAGTTGTATAATGGAATATGAGAAGAAACATGAAAAAAATTCAATGCCCTCACCGGTAAGAAGGTTCACCGACAGCAAAGATTCTATTTTCCAACTGACGCATCCGAGCCAACATCCAAACCTAGCAGGCAAGAAAAGTTTAATATACTAGGCTACGGAGCTCTTTAGTTTTGCATGGACGGCCAGAATAACCAAATTTGCTACTTAACCTATAAACACCATCGTATTCAGATCAAGATGCCAAGAGCATGGCCTTGAGAAAAAGCCAGTTTCCAAAATGTACAAAACCTCTCCATATAGTCAATTTTCTGGTGCAAAATCATGGTGCTCAGGCATTATTGAAGCGTGAAAGTATATCGTGATGAAACCTGAATTTTACTTTCTTGACATCCCATTGGACAATCATTGACGCAGTAAACTGAAAGAATCGATGGTTCATAAAAGTTCAATATAGCTTGTGCATGATGAAATGAACCAAATTCCAGTTCTATGGTACATTTACTATGTAGATACCTCATTTTCAGCAGAATCTTTAAGATCCTTGATGCGAGACTGAAGCATATCATACTGCGCCAAAAGTTGCTGTTTGATCGCAACTGTATCCGCGAATCTCTGTGGCAGCTGTAAGCGAAGACTAAATGAGAAGCATGATTGATCACAACTAGAAAATCCTGAAAGGCTGAAACCACTTAAAGTGTGTGCTTTGGGCTCCTCACCAATACAGTAAAAATATGTCCTTGGTCAAGGAGTAAATATGAAACTAAGAAGCATAGATAACTTAGAATGCAAGTGTTGAATATGTACTTACCTGTCCCAACTGTGGTAAAACCATGGTGTTGAAAGTGACTCCCACAGCAACAGATGCTGCAGCAGCTACTGGAAGGAACTGGGGCAGGTTGGGGTTGATCATCCCTGAAGCAGCATCACCAGAGGCCAGTACAACAAGAAGTGGAAGGAAAATGGATGGATTCAGTAACATCACCTTGCTGTTTGTTGAAGGGGCTCTTAATAGAAGAGATTCACGGCCATCTCTGTGGTTTGTCAAGCAAAGAGGCTCTGTAGGGTAATACTTTGGGGCTTTGGGACTAAATCTGAACGGGCCAAATTCTCTGTCAACGCTTGAGGGAGCAGCTAGAGCTATAGTTACTCTTTCCCCTGGTTGTGCAGGGACATCAGGTGTCTCGGTTGCAAATCTGTGTGTGCGAGCAACTCCAGAAGGGGTTTGGATCTACACATGTATATGCTTCCATCAGAACTGAACAATAATATATATGAAGTAAGATATACTAATAATGATAACCATCAAATAAAATGTTCAGTATTATGATACTCATTGAAGAACCTGTTATTGCAGAATGCAGATACAAGAATGAAAACTGAGGAAATTATGTGCAAATAAGGTATAGAAAAAAATTATTAATTGTAATCAGTACCACTATAGAATGTACAGCTGAGGGTATGGTTTGCTTCATTATTTGAAGAAATCCAAGCCACCTTTTCCAAGCTGGAAAATCCATGCTGCGTTCGGCAGGATGAGATCCTTAGAGACAGTGAATGTACCAGGATCAACACCACAAAACTGACAATTCTTCTCCAGTGAATGAGCAAAAACTGTAGGATTCTTAGCTCAAACAATGAAAGAAAACAAGTAATAGTTTGTGGAGCATCTTTTAATAACTAGTAATGCTGCTTTGGAGCAAGCTAAAGATTACTTTGGAACTAGCACTACTCTTTTGCAAATAACTGTTTGACAACTATTTACTCTCATGTGAGGGCCCAAGACTAATGTTATATGCTCACCTTATTTCTTCTGAGTCGATATTCACTATATCTCCAGAAACCAGCTCATACTTGTAGCGGCACTTTGCACAAGATGCTACCTGCAAGAGAAAATTGTTAGTAGGCATTTCAACACACAGCATATACAGCTTCCAGTACATCAATCAAAGCCTAATCAGATAGTTGTTCATGGTATACATTTCAGTTACTAAACTGCACAGATTGTCCTAGAGTCAATTGATCATGAAAAATGGTATCCTCATTAAGTAGTACAAAATGTAATATTGAATTTAGTTGAATGTGCTACACTGCTACTTCAACATCATCACTCCTCCCCCTAACCCACCCAAAAGAAAACTGAAAGTGAAAGAAATTGGCCCTATGAACTGACAACATGAAGTCGGGTTCTAAGTTTTGATGACATATACAAAAACAAAACCATAAGAGACCTTCATGTGCATACTTGAATACCCTGTTGGGGTTGTGCAACAGCAACAGCTATCAGGCAAGTTGGGCATCTCACAATCTTACCAAAAGGGACCTACAACAAGAAATCCAACTTACATTAAGCACAGGATTCAGACTTTCAGAGCATTAAGCCAAGAAAAATATTTCTCGTAGCGTTTTATCAGAATGATACAGCATCAAATTTAAGCCCATATTGATAGGCTCACTACAACATGATCATTACTAAAAAAGTCAAGGACAACCCTACTGACCTCTTCCCCAGGAGAAGCTCCAACTCGACAAATGTCTGAAACCATTTTAAGAGCATCAGAAACCCTCAAGGAATCCGCTAGACCCAGAGCTAGAGTAGTGTAAATACTGAGATCCGGCCTTGACCATTTCCAATTCTCAACAAAGCCACGATCCTCCTTCGAAACTGCAGAAGTGCAACCTCATGAACAATGCAAGGCATGTATGCTAGTAAAATCAATACTTTACACAACTGTACACACTCTTTACTTCCAGGTCAATAAGTGAGTGTCTTCATACACTTTTTCACCCATGACTATAATCAATAAGAGACTTATGCAAGAACTTAACCAATAGCTTACTAATACATGATCAAACTGAGGCATCCAAAAATAGAAAGGACGACAGTCACAGTCAATGACTCACAGTGCTGGGACATAGAGAGTACTAAACTACTAATGCTGAACTAATAGTCATTGTTACCATATTAGGATGTTCAGAAAAGGAACCAACTTTCTACAAACAATAAAGAATTATATTTGTTTGTTCAATAGTACCCATACAACTAGTCAAAATTAGACTATTATCAAGACTGATGGTAAAAATGCAATAAATCCTTAGTTTGAAGAAGTTAACCACCATGTGACGAGTAATTCTAGATGAATGGATCAGTATTTCATAAACTCGGTTTTGTTCATAACATTGTGATTAAGCAATGAGAATCAAACTCTAATATCTAACTCCTAGGGAATCAAAAATCAATTTGATTAAGCAAAATGAGTAGCAATACAGGATGTATTTCTAAAAGTAATCACATTCCCAATCTTATCCCGCCCTAATCTTGGTAGGTCTAGATGTACGCAGTCTTACCCCTAACTTATCGTTTCCGAGCCAAAATCAATAATCAATATACACCACGAAAAAAAACAATGAAAATTAGAAAAAAGAATTGGAAACCTTGAGTGAAAGAAGAGGAGCGCATAGCAGAAAAGACAGAGAGAGCCAAATCAGAATTACAACGTTCAAGAGCGGCACTTATAATTCTACGGCACTCACTGCACCTCACCAACTTCGACTTCGCTTTCGACTTCTCGGCAATCATTTCCAGAACATCACTCGCCTCTTTCAACCTCGAAACTCGACTAATCATCTCATCATCCAACACTAAAGAATCAGCATCTTCTTCCTCCTCTTGTACGACGTCGTTCTTCGGCGTTTCACTCACCGAAGCTCGAATAGCGGGGGACTTGTTTGAGAAGAATAGAGGAGTTGAATTATGTTGTAGTTGTATATTTTTTTGGATAAGGAGATAAAAGAGGTTATTTTTGTGATGGTAACAAGGGAAGAAGAAATGAGAAGGGTGAGAGATAAGAAATGGAGAGCTTAGTTTTAGTCTTGTTATCGCCATTGATTTATGTCTTTTAGTTTTTGGTTTCTCTCTCCTCAACCAGAGAATGAAATTGCAGAGCAGGGGGACATTTTTTTGTTGAAGAAGATGAATTATGGATGAGGAAATGAGTGGTGGGATTGAATTTGAATTAAACGAAGAAAAAGATAAAAAGAAAAAATCATAAAAATAATTATAAAAAAAAAAGGAATTTAATTGGAGGTGCGGGGAATCGAACCCCGTGCCTCTCGCATGCGAAGCGAGCGCTCTACCATATGAGCTACACCCCCATCTGGTTGTTGTTGCAACATCGACTAAAAATATATAAAAATTGAATGGTTTTTCTTTATATTCAATGAAACTATTATTATTATTAGTGTTTTTTTTTTTCTTTTTATTGATCGCATCAGTTTCATTAATATTATTAGTTTGCTATCTAGATGGATGATAATCGTGGGTATAATCACAGGTAATATAAAAAGTGTCATTTTTGAAGTGGCTATAGTAAATATTATTGAGATTTAAAGTTTTTGTTTAAGTTTAATTTAATTTTACTAATACGAAATTGTTTTATATATGGTATATTTTTTGGTAACATACTAACAGGTTAAGTCGTGAGCCTATGAACTTCTAGTTTCTACAGAAAATAACTATATGTCATTAATTCTGCCCAATAATATTATTCATTTTTGCATGTGATAAATAATAGGTTATAAAAAAATAAAACCTTTAATGAAAAAAAATGATAAATCAAATACTCCTAAACTCTTATCTTTCTGACATTTATTAATATTTGCAAATTTAAAAAGAGCAAGTTTTGTGTGAGACCAACTCAGAGAAAATTGGGATTACTATTAAGAAGTGTAGGGGTCTCTACACATTTGTTTTACTAAAAATCAACACACATCTCACCAAAAGTTATGAAAATAAAGACCGTCTTATAAAAAAAAATTAAATAAGTACCTTAACGAATGATTATTAACCCGATAAAGATCAGATGACATAAGTCACAATAACTACTACTAATAGTATTTAGATTCAGTTGGTAATAATAAAAGATATATCTAGCATTCTTTTATTTATTTTCGTTGGAACATCTATATTTATTTACAACGTTTTAATCTAGTAGAAGGGTTATTAGTTTATTATAGTTGTTTTCTAATGAATAATCAGTTTTATTGCTTCCGTTAAAAGAAAATTTATGGAGAGTAAGTTGCTAAAATGTACAGAAAACAAATGCCAAATTGCCAACTATATTTTTGTAGAGCTCATATTTTATATCCATATGGCATGTGTTGTAACATCTATAAATAAATATTTAGTTATTAATTTCGTTTAAACTAGACCAATTTAGGGTTCAATATTTTCTCAAGCCAATCCATAAAAAAAATCAAATACAAATTTTACCAGACAAATAAAAAAAACACTCTTAGACATTAGAGAGAGAGAGAATTTTACAAATTCATTTTGGTTGAAATTTCCCATTAGGTCACAATGGCGATTTGAGGACAAAAAACTCATTCTGGGTTTTTGTTCTCGTAATCGCCACTAGATTTCTTACATCAATTGTTTCTCGCTCCATTCAAATTGCCCTCATAATTGATGTTTAACTTTTGTTTTTTTGGAGGGCAATTGATTATTAAGTGAAAAAAAAAGAGACAAAAGCTTCAAGAATGCAAAAATTAGTTTGCATATATGCAATTTTGTATCTTTCCTTGGAGCTAGGGGTGTTCATAATCCGGTCTGGATCGGAATTTTAGACCGAACCGGACGGGACCGGAATCAAACCGGATCTGAATGATTCCGGTTCAGATTCCGATTCACGCAAAATAATGATTCCGATTTCGGTCTTTTCCGGGTCAAAAATCGGAAGATTCCAGTCTAGATTGGAATAGACCGGAATCTTAATTTGGGCCCAAAAAAAGATAAAAAAATAAAAATTGAGAAATGAAAATGAGTCTGTGACTCACAAATTTGCTCAAAATAATTGTTTTAGGTACATTGGAGAAGTTCTAGCATAATTAGCAATCGAAATTGAAGGTAAATGCTACACGGATTTTTATTTTTTTTTAAAAAAAAGTGAAATTAAAATTCCGGTCTTAAACCGGACCGAACCGGAAAATTCAGGTCCGGTTCAGTTTAAACCGGAATTATTCCGATTCAGGTTCAGATTCCGGTTTTTTCGGGTTCCGATCTATTCCGGTTCCAATTTGGATCGGTGTTCACCCCTACTTAGAGCCAAAGATCAATGCTATTGAGGTTGACCCGCTATTATTGAAAATGCTCCCACCCGATTATAAAGAAGTCTTTGGGCCAAATTCAATAACCTTCGATAGCACATGGGAAAAACATGCAATGTGGGTCCGTATAATATAGTCAACTAATTATTCTCACTTTCTTCTTTCTTGGTAAAATTTATGTTTACATTATTTTTGGAGTAATTTTGGTAGTACTAATCAACAAAATGAAGCATGCATTACAAACCCATTTTTTAGAAGGTATTGTGTAAGACAGTTTCATTAGAAAAACAATTAATAATTACATTTTGTTTTTTTAAAATGTGACATTCGTCTTACGATGAGACAGTCTTATAAAAGTTTTTCGTGCTTTTAATCAAACGCTAATTCTTGAACAATGCAGTATACCAAAGAAAAAGATAATGTAGTGAACATTTTTTTTTTCGGGGCCAATTAATGGAGGTTGGCTCGGAATAGGGTTCTCAGAAAATGGTCGTATGGTAGGGGCTAGCGCAATGGTAGGATGGGCTGGTGAAAATGGCAAAAACAACGTCAAGCAATACTCAATAGATGGCAATGTGGCTTCGGAGATTATACCTGATAAGGGTACCTTAGACATAACAAATGGCTCTACAGCTTCTTTTGTACTCAAAGATAACTTTCTCTTTACATTCCAAATTAAGTTTCCTCCTTATAACTTGAGGCACAAGGTCATTTTGGCTTCCTCACCCAATCCTCCAGATGACAAGGCTGTTCTTACTCACCACACCCAGAAGACAATGATCAAAATCGACTTTGATAGTTGTATATGTAATTCCCGATCTTGCATTGTTATAGGTTTTAGGCTATATTGTTTGGCAAAATTAGCGGTAAGGTTACTGTAGATGTGAAATCTTAAAAGATAAAAGGAATCAGTAAAAAATAGTTAAAAATTGTTACGAAAAGCTAATAAACTAGCTGTAGCTGTAAGTTGAAAGCTAATATGGATAATTTCACAAAATTAATTGTAGCTATAATTTGCAAATTGAAAATAATTTAGCAAACTATTCGATAATTGAGAGTTGAAAAATAGGCTGAAAGTTTCAAGTTGTAACTTATCTTGAAAAATTAGCGGGTTTATGCGAAACATAGCCTTTGCGACGTATATATTATATCATGTATTGTACAACTTAATAAGGGTGTTTTCCCCCTATGTTTTACCGTTATTTCGTATGGGTCTCTTTTCTTTTTTTTTTTTTTTTGAATGAATTTCGTATGGGTTTCTAACAGGAGATTTGGTTACACACGAATTTGAAAAGACAGCACATGGAATTATGGGGATACTGGCTTGGCAAGTGATAGTTCCACTGGGGATACTTTTTCCCTGTATATTTCAGGCATCTTGATAACTGGTGTTTCCTTCATTTGCCATTTCAAATTATTGGATGTGTTCTTTCCTTGGTCTGCGCTCTTACGGGATTCAAACTATCATGGAAATTGGTTATGCAAGTTACTTGGCACAAATACTGTGCTGTTCTTGTATTGGTACTCGCCACCTGTCAGTTATATATAAAGACACAATATACTGTGTTGTTTTAGTAATTAAATAGGAGAGATATAGACACAATATTACAGTGGGTTGGACACTCATTGGGTCAACAAAACATTTTTCATATATAAATATATAACATCAAATATCTCACTCTGTCTTCAAATTTCATCACTACTACTCCCTTCGTTTTAGAAAAACTTTAACATTTACTTTTGCACGGTCAAATATCTCACTTATGCGTATAAATTACATATACTACAGTATGGTCTTTAATTAACTAATGAGAGTGAAAGTATACTTTTATGTCAAAAATCTAGAAAGGTCTCCAAATTGAACAAGAAGTATTTCTTTGCATTAGGTGATATAATATTAATTTGGCCTTCAACTATTTGTTTAAACTTTTGATTGAATTGGTTTCAATACATGTTATCAGAGTAGTAAAGACCAAGAGATCTCGAGGAATCCTGGGAACCCCCTTGCTCATATAGTAGAGTTTATTCTTGTAGTTGAGTCTTCTAGCATATGGTAACGACATTCATGTGAGGGGCGTATATATATATATATATATATATAATATAGATTTGGTTTACAACCATTATTTTAAACATTGGTGTGTTTTTGAACAGATACTTTCGATATGGATAAGGCCGGGAAAGGAATCCAAGCTAAGGAACCTATGGAAACTATCACACATTCACACCGATATATGGGTTATACAGTGTCATTTATAGGACTCTTCAATGTATACTAGTTTTAAAGTCCGTGCGATGCACGAGTTCATATTAATATACTCGTATTTGATATGTAATATACTATATACTTTAAACTATTATTTCATTAGCTTATACAATATTTTTTAAAAATAAATAGACTATAATCCAATACCTTCATTTAAATATACAAAGTAATAAAGTAATTTTTATTAGTACACATATCGATTACATAAATATTCCCACAATTTTAAATTTTATCCATCAATATAATGGTAAACTTTTCAATTATGAGTAAATAATAATCCGTAAAACTTAACCACATTTAATGAGGTTTGGTATGTTTTCTCCTTGTCAACTTGAATCATGACTTAATTATACATACAGGAAAAAAAAATAAAAATATGAGTATATAGAGAGTAAGAGAGCCCATAGATAATAATTTGACGAAAGGAAGGAATAAATGTTAGAAACTAAACGGTATACATATTAATTTCATATCCTAGATGACAAAATCTCTGAAGATTAAAAATAAATATTTAATTCTTATATATCTATCTGCCAAAGTAAACGAAACAAAAAAAATATATATATTATATGAAACCTCTTAAAAAATTTGCCTCGCTCTTTATGTATTGTAGATCATAGCCCATAGGGGAAAAAGATATGAGATATGACCTTTTATAAGGTACTTACAAAGATAAATTTAAAAAGATTACTTGCAAATTGTAATTATATGTATAAATTAACATGTATACCAACATATCTCAAAATTGAATTATGTATAAAATTCATACCTATGTATACAAATTAATATATAACCATGAAAACAAAATACGCATAATGGAAGTAGGGAGCTATGATTAATTGGATGAGGTAACTGTGAAGGAGGGATATCAATCTTATATAGAGTAGGTTCTCATTGCATACTCATATTTGGACTCCCAAGTGCTTGTAGAACTTTAAAGTTGAAACTTCTCACTATATCATTCTATATGAACTACTATTATGAGTATTATTTAACTTTTTTAATCATTGTCTAAATTGTTTTACTGTTAATACACATACAAAACGTAAGTAGGGGGAAGACTGACAGGAAGGGGTGAATTTTTTTTTTTTTTTTTGATAAATCTCACACACTTTGTTTTAATAACTATCTAATTGTCAAAAGTATTATCAGATACCATAACAATTAAGAAGTAATGATTAAACATAGGCATCTACTTTACATCGTCATTTTTTAAATTAATAAATTTGGTTTTTAAATGCTTTATGACATGATGTGGTATAACTTTATGTTTTTTGTTAATATGACTCTTTGATCCCGGAAAATGCTTTCTTACACGTGTTTTAATTTTCATTACGGCAACCAATATTTGGAGACAATCGTACATGTTTCTTATTCATATTATAAATGGATCTCATTTTACGGTAGTTTTCGAGGATGATATAAAAGTTTTTAGTTTTGAGACGTGTAGGAAAAGTTATATTTGATTTGAAATATTTGATAGGATCTAATATAACTCTTATAAAACTCTAGATATCTATCACAACTCAAACTCTGTTTTTCATGATCGTAAATCTTATTTATTTTTTCTTTGCTTGCTTACATGTCATTCCTAGTAATAAAGCGTGTGCCATAATTGACAATGCATTATATTATGTTGCATAAACTATGAAATTAACTTTATCTCAAATAATTAAGATATAATGATGTTTACAAAATATGAGATTAAACTATAAATAAGATAAGTAAGTTTTAAATTGCTAATAATTTGTACTACAAAATTATTGTCGGCAACCAATTCACTCCTACTAAGGGTTCCCAATATGAGTTTGTTATTGCTTGAAGACATTCACCCGGCCTCGTATGGATGCAGCTCTTCTTTGGACACCTTGCCTACAACAATTTGTGTATCACCTATCTATAGCATAGTAACGGTAATGCCTTTGAAAAATCCTAATTTCATTATCTTTCTACCAAAGAATAAAGAAATAAATAGAGTAAATAAATACTTATGAAATAATTAACGATGCTAATTACCTGACAGATTTCTTTTTTTTTTTTTTTTGAAAGGGGAATAGGAAATTTTCATTAATAGAAAAGCCATACGGCATCTACAATTAAAATAACCCTAGAATATACTAAATCAACAATAACAACACAATTTTTGCTAATAAGACAATTGACAAGGACACCTCGGTGCGACTCCCAACATGCATAGTAACCATGTGCTTCCTTTGATGTATCTTCATCTTTGACGGAAGTGGAGATCTTCACCGCGAGCAAAGCAATCATTTGCCTACAAAACTTTGTTTGATACCATCGGTTGTATGTATATCCGGTCCCCAAAATCATATTGAACCTATAAAATAGATATCGCACCATAGGCGAAAAGAGAATCCTACGAAGAGGAAGAAATGAAAATACCAATGAATTCCACAAAGGGAGAGAAATTTATTCCACCTAAAGCGAAAAAGAGTAGAAATTAGAGTCAAACTAGATGAAGAACATCAAATACAGGCCGGAAATGACCTAAATCGGTCCTCCCGGCCTGAAATATAATGAAAGATGAGAAGAGGCAAAAGAGAAAAACTAGGGTTTTGAGAGGAGAGAAAAAGGAGAGAGAGATAATTACCTGACATCAAATACCTGACAGATTTCTTGAGCAGCAATATCTAGCTAGTTTCAGGATCTGCATATATACCATAAATTGATTAGATGAAAATTAAGCAAAACCTTACTAATTTGTAAGAGTTTTTTTTTTTTTTTACCTTACTTTGGAACAATTGATCTGACTTGTATATTGTTGAACAATTAAACACTATAAACCTGCAAACGATTATGGAGTAGGGAGAAGATATGGACAAAACAACCAAAACACAAAATAACGTAATGGAGTAATACTTCCAAACTCATATCGATCAAACTCTTCAATTTAAATACCTTCCTAAACCGTTTGGTTTGATTTTGATAGTTTTGACTTTATCCGTTTAAATGTTACTATTTCAGGGTTTTTTTTTGGAAGGTCGACTAGAAGTGTATCGAGTTGGGGGAACTCCAGAATCGAAGATCTAAACAGGTGACCTGCAAAAGAGAACACGTGACTGCCCCGGGTAGATTTTCCCGAGAGGGGGCCCCTCCGACGGTCAAGTCAAAAGTTTACAGGTTTAGAGAGAGAAAATCGAGAGAGAGTCTGAAAAAGCGAGGCTAGAGAGAGAGAGAGAGAGAGAAAATTCATCGCCCCTGAAATGAACAGTGACCATATTTATAGGACATCAGCTTTAGGGCACGGAATTCCGTACCCTGTCAGATGTTAGGCGGAAACCTCAGCGCCTCGGAAAATGGGCCTGCCATCTAGAGTATTCATGGGCCAGGCTGGTCAGATCACTCACGCTGACGCGCTAAGGAATATTCCCGTAATTTTAGGAGGCTCTGTCATGGCCCCTTGAACGCCACGTGTCGGCTTACGATTGGCTGTTTGACTTGTGGACCCCTTTTGGTGACGTGGCGGTCAAGGTTCAGTCAAAATCCATATTTTGGGTCCCAATATTTAGCCCCTTGAATTATGTCAAAGGAAGACCTTGAGTTTGGCATGATTCGAAAGAAAAATGTGTACATGGGGGAGTCCTTTTTGGCCTGAAGTGGGCGAGTCCTCTTTTGGCCTGAAGTGGGCGAGTCCTCTTTTGGGTCCTGAAGTGGGCGAGTCCTCTTTTGGGTCCTGAAGTGGGCGAGTCCTCTTTGGGCCTGGAGTGGGAGAGTCCTCTTTTGGCCTAAAGTGGGCGAGTGCTCAACCAAGGATAGCCCTTCCTTGAGAGTTGATGGTTGGGCAAGTCGTCTTTTGGCCTGAGATGGGCGAGAGCTCAACTAAGGACAGCCCCTCCTTGAGAGCTGATGGTTTGGCGAGTCATCTTTTGGCATGAGATGGGCGAGTGCTCAACCAAGGACAGCCTCTCCTTGAGAGCTGATGGTTGGGTGAATCCTCTTTTGGCCTGAGATGGGCGAGTGCTCAACTTGGAACACAATAGGCCCCTGGGAGAGCTCAAGTATTGGCCAATTGTATGGGTATGAAGCCCATATGATGGCGAGTCTTATTTTGATCGAAATGGTCGATCCCTAGGGACTAAATAAGCCCCTGGGAGAGCCCAAGTATTGGCCTCCTGTTTGGGGAAGAAGCCCCTATGATGGCGAGTCATATTTTGATTGAAATGGGCGACCCCTAGGGACTAAATAAGCCCCTGGGAGAGCCCAAGTATTGGCCACCTGCCTGGGGATGAAGCCCCTATGACGGCGAGTCGTATTTTGATTAAAATGGGCAACCCCTAGGGACTAAATAAGCCCCTGGGAGAGCCCAAGTATTGGTCACCTATCTGGGGATGAAGCCCCTATGATGGCGAGTCGTGTTTTGATTGAAATGGGCGACCCCTAGGGACTAAATAAGCCCCTGGGAGAGCCCAAGTATTGGTCACCTATCTGGGGATGAAGCCCCTATGATGGCGAGTCGTGTTTTGATTGAAATGGGCGACCCCTAGGGACTAAATAAGCCCCTGGGAGAGCCCAAGTATTGGCCACCTGCCTGGGGATGAAGCCCCTATGATGGCGAGTCATGTTTTGATTGAAATGGGCGACCCTTAGGGACTAAATAAGCCCCTGGGAGAGCCCAAGTATTGGCCACCTGTCTGGGGATGAAGCCCCTATGATGGCGAGTCGTGTTTTGATTGAAATGGGCGACCCCTAGGGATTAAACAAGCCCCTGGGAGAGCCCAAGTATGAGCCATCTGTATGGGGGTGAAGCCCCTATGATGGCGAGTCGTATTTTGATTGAAATAGTAGACCCCTAGGGATTAAACAAGCCCCTGGGAGAGCCCAAGTATTGGCCACATGTCTGGGGATGAAGCCCCTATGATGACGAGTCGTATTTTGATTGAAATGGGCGACCCCTAGGGACTAAATAAGCCCCTGGGAGAGTCCAAGTATTGGCCACCTGTCTGGGGATGAAGCCCCTATGATAGTGAGTCGTATTTTGATTGAAATGGGCGACCCCTAGGAACTAAACAAGCCCCTGGGAGAGCCCAAGTATGAGCCAACTGTATGGGGGCTGAAGCCCCTATGATGGCGGGTCGTATTTTGATTGAAATGGTCGACCCCTAGGGACTAAATAAGCCCCTGGGAGAGCCCAAGTATTGGCCACCTGTCTGGGGATGAAGCCCCTATGATGGCGAGTCGTGTTTTGATTGAAATGGGCGACTCCTAGGGACTAAACAAGCCCCTGGGAGAGCCCAAGTATTAGCCTCTGGGTGGGCCCGTGTATTGATACACTGTTCTATAATGACTTCGTGCCTGTCACGTGAATGTCCTACTGTTCCAACAATGGGCTTTGAACAGTATGTGTTGAGATTGGGCTTTACAGGCCTTTTTGGCCCAATCTGATGACACGGAGGGGTTAACGTCAAGAGTCCTTGTTATAAATGCCTTGAGAATGTCATTTTCCCAATCACTTGTCTTTTTCTCAATTTTAAGAAAGCACTTTTAGAGAGAGAAGCTCTCAATCTCTGCTTTAACCTTCATATTGATCTTCATCTTAGTTCTTCATATCTTCAACCAGATTCAAGCCAACCTTCATCAGGTACGTTTCCCGTTTTGTAACATACTTGTACTTTTAATCTTTCTTTTCTTCCTTGTTGTGCAAATAATGAGTTCTCCGCCCATCAGTCATAGTGATTCTGTTTACTTGCCTTATATCAATAACATCAATCCCAACTCGCCTGTTAATTCATTTTGCTCTGAAAACTGCTCCACTAATAACCCCCATGCCTATAAAGTGGCGGATAAGAACATTGTGCAATATAGCTGTAGAGAGTGTGTTGAATAAAGAGGCTGGGGTAGAGGTTTCTTTAGCCGTCCCTCTTTATGGTAGGGCGTGTACTATCATTTTTCCAGATGGCGATGGGTTTGAGTGGTCTGTGTCTAGTATTTCAAGTTGGGTTGATCCCCCTGTGAATTATCCTTGGCAAGTGACGAAGGCGAACGACTTACTGCAGGTGATTAAGCATCCTGTTGTTAGAATAATGGCGGATGAGGAGGTAGATAAGCCCATGACGTTTGGGCAGTCTGGCGAGTCTGTTAACCAACAACCCCCAACCTTGGACTCAGACGACCCTCCTTCCAGTTACTTCATAGATCAGAAGTGGCACAAGAAGCTGTACAGGGATGACGAGTATCTCAATAGCTTCGCCTTTAACTATTTCATAAATTATCCTTATGAGTTGAAACCCCCTAAGATGCTTCAAACGGTTAAGGAGCCGCCCAAGAGATGTATAGCCTTGTAAAAAATCGCTTTCCTGCTGGGTCTTAGGCTTCCCCTGTATCCTTTAATAATAGAGATATGTAGGCATTATGAGATCGTCCCTTCACAGCTCGCCCCAAATAGTTGGATGAATATCCTTAGCTTCATTGCTACCACTTTTTTCAAGGGCCTGGAGTGTTCAATAGAGACCTTTGTGTTAACCCATTATATGACTCGAGTGAATGGAAAGGATGTGGGTTGGTATACGATCACCAATCGCAATACGGTCTTGACTGCCCGCGAAAAGGCCAACAAAAATCACGACTGGAAGCACCAGTTTTTCTTCGTAAAGCGCCATAAGAGTTGGCGAAGTCTGGGTCTTCCAACTGATTGGAACGATAATGTTGATGTCCACGCCAAGAATAAGATGGTCACTTGCCTTTCTGTGGAACAGTCTAGGGTGATCCAGTATTTTGAATACAAGTTAAGGCCACACCCCAAGTATCCCAATGATCCAAAAAAGTCGATCAGGAGACCCGTCAACTGGTTGCTTTGGAGGGATTAGTTCAAGTACGACATCTTTTTTAGTCTTTGTGGCATCTCTTTTGTCGTGGACGTTGGTACTCTACCTTTCTTGACTTGGTCTTTTTGTATTCATATAATACTGAGTAATTTATACTTGCTTCTATGTAGGTCAAGCCGCCATCATGGTTGATCCGTCAATGACTGGGACCACCAAGGCACAAGAAAAGGCCAGAGAGGCTGCTGAGCAAAGAAAGCTGCAGCAGAAGGCAGTTTTAGAGGCAAGTTCCTTTCCCTTTGATTTTTATGCTTCTAACCATGCGGGTCTTCCTAACACGGTTTGTGATACCCCAATATTTTCTATAATTATTATATTGATTTATAAATAATTTATAAATAGTTTCGCAGATTAAATCGTATATTCATTCAAGGATTCGATTTATTCAATTAAAGCCATAATAATATAAATTATTATTATGAGACTTTCATAAATTGCATTTATTAATTTTGAGGAGTTTAATTAAAATGTTTTATATATGAATAAGAATTATTCTTATAGTTTTAATTACTTTTAATTAGTTTTAATTTGTTATTTAAATCAGAAAATTATTAAATAAATTCCTAAACCTAATAGTATTTGACTTGGGTTGACTGATGGCCTATATAAGGGAAATGTGAGGCAATTCATCAGTTTTGCAAACTGAGCCAAAACCCTCTCTCTCTCTCTCTCTCTCTCTCTCTCTCTCTCTCTCTCTCTCTCTCTCTCTCTCTCTCTCTCTCTCCTCTCGTCGGCTCTCTCATTTCTCTCACCTCAGCCATGCACCTCACCGAAGAACCACCGGACCGTCGCCCCTCTTCCCGGCGGTAAGACTCTCTCCTTCTCCCTTTCTTTTTCTCTTTCTTTTGTCCTTTCTCTTTCTCCTTGCGTCGCGACCCCTCCCACTCCTGTTCGTCGTCACGCCGTCGCAGGGCCACCACGGCACCACCAGGCTGCACCTGGGTGGTCGCCGGTGATGGCCCAGGCCACGAGACCGAGCCCTGCTCTCTCTCTCTCTCTCTCTTCTCTCTCGCGTTCTCTCCCATTTTCTCTTTCGCGACTTTCTCTCTCCTCTCTTCGTCGGAGCTCCAGCGACCACCACCACCGGCCATGGTAGCCAGTGGGTGGTGGTGGGGGTGCTGGGTCGGTTTATGGGTCCCATGCATGGGTACCTGTGACCTAGACCTAGTTTTGAAGTTAGGGTTTCGTTTTTATATTTTTCGTAATTATTAATTCGATTTTCAGTATTTTCGATTTAATATTTTTATTTTTCTGCACTCATTCAGAATTGGAATTCATATTTTCAAAAGCCTAGATTGGTTGAAATAAATCAAGGAATTTAATAAAATTATCAGATTGAGATTTCGTTACTGTTTGTATTTTCGTACTTAATTAATACTGATTCGGTAAATATTTTTAATTAGGACCTAACGAGCAAGCGTGATTTTCGTCGATTAGTTGGAGCATAATTACCGTTGGTAGTTTTTTGTGGTAAGAGCTCATGCCTACCTTCTTCCAAAGCCCCAACAAAACTATTTTGATGTGTTATGTGCTAATTGGGAATTTGTTGTGAATTTAATATGCAAAGCATGATTAAATTATATCGTCGTTATTATGAAGTTATTAAGCATGATTCACTACTGTAAATATGAATTATAATTAGCATGTTGATGTTATCATGTTTTGGGAATTAATTAGTCCATATGATGATTATTGGACAATTGTTGAATAGCGAATTATATAATATTATTATGCTATTAATTATATGCTAACTGGTATGGGTATTATTGAGTGCTAGTGAGCACCTATATATTATCGTTGAATGTCTTTGGTGATTTGTGAATTTTTTTTGCATATCATATTACCCTGCCGAAGTGCTACCGAAATTGTGCTAGACATTACTTGTTATCATTATTGAATTATCGTCGTTATTGAATTAAAGCATGTTTAATTCTCATCGCATTGAATCATCTTTATCGTCGTTATTTACTATTCATTGTCAAGAGCATGAAATGAATTAGTAAGTCGTGGTCTCGTAGTACCACTTATGTCAACTAATGCAAATTATGTGAATTGAATTAAATGAGAGTAAGACTCCTAATGGATCCCTAGGAGTAGTCGAGCAATCGGGATTACACCTAATGGTGTAGTTCAAGGGATGAGTGATTCCCAAGTTACTTATGGACACCTCACAGTGTGTCTGGGACAGATCATTCCCTATTTATTAAGTCATCTAGGCTCGTGTAATTGTACTAGAGGTAGTGTGCACACTAGAGTCATTAAGTCCATGGCGTGATTGTATCTTCGATGAACAGTATGGGTAATCGTTGTTCTATTCGCTCTCTTACATCTCTCTAATCAAGACGAATTGTCTATGTCGTATTTCGTGTGATCACTATACAAGAATTGCATATAAAAGAAGGTCGTTGTGCGTATGCTTGATTATATGCTTATGTGCGTATGCAAATGAATTTCAATGATTCTTCTAAAACCTCAGGTAAGGTTTGCGAAATGTTTTTACTGGGTACGGATGACGTTTATTCAGTTTATCTGATTTTTGTTTCTCTTTTGTTTCTTTTCTTTTCTTCTGTATTTTGTTTCCGTCACGGAAACCAAAGTGCAGATTTAGTTGGTTGAGGACGTACAGCTTGGAAGTAGAGTTGGCGTCGATTTTTAGAACTGTTTCTGTTCAGATTAGATCGTGGGATTATTTTTATTGGATTTAGCCCTTGAAGGCAAGTTGTAATAAATTTGGTTTAATGGTTTTAGCTCACTATATAGACAACTCTGATATTAACTGTTTAGCTTGTTTAGTTCCTTAGTAAGCTCCTTTTGATGCCTAGTCTTTCTTTCTGCTTAGCATTTACTCCTTAGTGTTAAATGTTGCAGTAATGCCTTAGGATTTGTGACAGTTCAGTGGTGTCGAGTCATGGATAATGGCGTCGATAGTTCCCAGGAAATCGTTGTAAATTCGGGGGTGTTACAAATGGTATCAGAGCCCTAGGTTTAAAAAGGTTGCTTAGGATTAATTAATGAATTAATAAAGATTAGTTTCATTTTGCGGAAAATAAAATATAATTAAAGCTGTTGAGCGTAGTAGTCCTAGAAGATAGGAATTATTTGAAATCACTTTGTTTGTGATTTATAATGTTCTTATTGTTTGAATGTCTACCGGTATATCGTAAGGACAAGAAAGACTGCGCGAATGACGACCGCACACCAAAGGGCTCGCCCCCTAGCTCATCGTGCACCACCTGCAAAATATGTAGCTTCATCGGATAGCGAGTCGACAGGAAACGACGCAAACATACGCCGCGAACCCGCGCAAGACCGCGCCGCGCACGTGATCGTCGCACGCGACGAGGCCGCACGCCCCACGTCGATTCCCGCACCTATAGCCGCGCCTGTACCTGCCCCAGTTGCCGCACCTGCTGCATGCGTGGAGGAAGAGGAAGATCCCTCCGAACATACAACGTCTGAAGAGCATGATGACATGCCGGAATTGGAAGATACTAGTGCCGAGAGCGACAACAACATTGCGCCTACTCCTGCACCTACTACCGCACCTACTCCTACTGCAAATTGGTGTCCTTCTGTGGAGCCATTCTTTGCTACAGATGTTGAGCTCGAGGATATACGTATCTACATACGACGTGCTTACACTACGATCGAGCGTTATCAGTACGAGAATCGCACGAGTCTACATGAAGGCTTATGGGTAGAGCTACTGCTGGCTGGTCTACCTAACATCCATCCTTGGATGGGACTCGAGGAGAACTACGACGACGTAGTCTCCAAGAGTAGTCACTTGCACGAGAAGAAGTACGGAGAAGGTACGAGATGGTCTCTTTGCTTTAGAGGCGTCGCAGCTGAGTTATGCCTATTCGAGTTCGAGTGGAAGGTGAACCACGTGCTAGTGCCTGCACCGACAGGTATGTGCGAGTATTGCTGGACCAAGAAACGCAAGCATGTGGATGATTTTAGGAAGCGTTTCATGCCCTAGAAATTCGGTGGATATGCTTATCTATACACGCCCTGCAAGGAGGTGAAGCCTAGGAGGAAGGACGATCATGACGAGTCCCCTAGCGCGAAGAAAATGTGTGCTAGTATCAAGTAGAACTAGATTATTGCCTTATTAGTTTTACTTGATTTTTATTGAACTTTTAGCTATTGTGACGGCCCTGCGTGGTCAATTTTGATGTTGGTGTAGTTGCATAGGCAACAAATATTTATGATTGTTATTTACTTGCAATTTGTCTCATTGCAAGACTATTTCATTTGATTATATGATATCGTTGAGAACTTGTTTATATGATCGTTTTAGCACATAATTGCATGGTTGACTCATAGCTTCGTAATGCTATCTCGTATTTCCTAGACATGATAGGAAATCCATGTCGGAATTATGGCAAAATTTTCATTGAGCATGATCATATTAATTGTGAGCCAAAGGCTAAGCATGTATTGTATGCAATCAAATGTCATTGTTTATTGCCCTACTAAAATAGTATGGAGCCTCGATGTGTGAATTGTGAATGCCATTGCTTATCAATCGTGTGAGACCAATGTGTCTACTTTGTTATTGCATATCGAACTATTATGCATGGGAACTGAGAACATTCAAAGCAAGTATGTTGCTTAGACCTACAATGTAAGGTCGATCATTGAAACTTATATGCTAATTGCTAAATGTCAAGAGATTGGTTTCAATTATAACCTATGTCTCTCAATCAGACCTCAATTTGGGTCGAATGTGCCAATTTTGCTGAAATGGTGATCAACCATTGCTCTTTTATGTCTCAGATTTGTTATAATGGCAACCAACGGCCGACTCGCGAGACTAGAAATAGGTCTTACTAATGTTGTTGAGCACATCACGCGCCAAGAGCAAGATCACAACGCGCAGAACTCTGAGACGCGCAACTTTAGGGACTTCGATGCACTCAAACCTCCGATGTTTGAGGGTGGCTCTGAGCCCACCAAGCTTGAGAACTGGATTACTGAGTCCGAGAAGTTGTTTAGGACGACTAATCGGCCCAACAACATGAAGGTCAACACCGCTACGTACTACCTGAAGGGTGAACCTAACAAGTGGTGGAGCGATGTGGGCACTGATCTACTCACCATTGAGGAATATGGGTGGACCGAGTTCAAAGAGTCTATTCGTGAACGGTTCTATCCAAGAGCTCTCCGTCGCCAGAAGCAACGGGAATTCGAGAACATCTATCAAGGAAATCTATCTGTAACTGAGTACGCAACAAAGTTCAACGAACTTGCTGCTTTTGCACCTAACTTGGTGACGACCGAAGCTGAACGGGTCCAGAGGTTCGAGGATGGTTTGAAGTGGGACATACAGCGTTTTTTTATGGAAAACTCGCTGACGTTCCAGGGAGCGTATGAGAAAGCCTTGAACCAAGAACGTGCTGTGGATCGTCGTGATTCGTTGCTCGGAAAACATAAATGTAAAGAAGGGAGTTCTTCCCAGTCAAGCGGCGCAGATAAGAGGCCAAGGCCGAACAACGGCAATCACAACAACCAAGGTGGTCAGAACCACAACGGGAACAGGAATCGTGACTCGAATAGTCATAGAGCTACGATCTTACCTTGGAGGAATACGTCTTGTAGTCGCTGCAACAAGACGCATCCTAGCAAGAACTGTCGTGGCGATGTACTTCAATGCTACGAGTGCAACAAGCCTGGTCACAAAGCTTCTGAATGCTGGAGTCGGGAAGGAACGGCAATGGTCAGAACCGCGATAACAACTACAATCGTGGTGGAAATGGAAATGGTGATCGCGGAAATGGTGGTAACTACCATGGAAATGGGGGTTACAACAACAACAACCGCAAATACTACTGCTCATGTTGCGAATAATCAAGCACTACCATCCGTACCTGCCAACCCCGTGCAGAACAACAACAACAACAACAACAACAACAACAACAACAACAACAACAACAACAATAGAGGGGTGAATGGATGAGTCTATGTGTTGAACCGCAATGAAGCTGAAGCGAACCCGAACGTGATAACTGGTACTTTTATCATTAACTCTCAACTTGCTTTTGTTTTGTTTGATAGTGGTGCAACGCATTCTGTTCTTTCTAAGAGCTTTGCATCTAAGATAGGTTTAGAGCTTAGTTCTGTGTATAGTGTAAATATTAGGATGCCAGATGGGTCGATTGTAAATTGTAAAGCGTTGTATGAAAAATGTCCGATTAGGATAGCTGGTTCCGATTTGCCTGTGGATTTGATTCAGATGGATTTGAAGATTTTGACGTGATTTTGGGAATGGATTAGTTAGCCAAGTATAGGGCTAAGATTGAGTGCTTTGAACAACGTGTGTCGTTGAGTGGACCGAAGGGTAGGAGGATTACCTACAAAGGTGTCGTGGTTAAGCCAAAGTTGAAGGTAGTGGCGACCATGAAAGCAAAGGAGTGTATGACTAAAGGTGAAGAGATTTACCTATGTCATGTAGTGGATACAAGCCGAGAAGCCGAAGTTTCAAAACCTATTCCAGTTGTGTCGGAGTACGCTGACGTCTTTCCAAACGAGATTCCAGGAATGCCTCCGCAACGCATTATCGACTTCACGATCAACTTAGCTCCGGGTTCTGCTCCGATCTCGAAAGCTCCGTATCGTATGGCTCTTGCAGAGATGAAGGAACTGAAAACGCAACTCGAGGAACTACTGGAGAAGGGATACATACGCCCGAGTGTATCGCCTTGGGGTGCTCCTGTTCTGTTCGTACGTAAGAAGGACGGTAGTATGAGATTGTGCATAAACTACCGCGAGTTGAACAAGATTACGATCAAGAATCGTTATCCAATGCCGAGGATTGATGATCTATGCGACCAACTGCGTAGAGTGACTGTTTTCTCGAAGATCGATTTACGTTCAGGATACCATCAACTCAGGATTTCCGAGCCTGACATTGCAAAGACCGCATTTAGGACGAGGTATGGACACTACGAGTTCACGGTGATGCCTTTTTGGTTGACGAACGCACCTGCGAAGTTTATGAATTTGATGAACCGTACGTTCCAGCCTTATCTCGATCAGTTTGTAGTTGTCTTTATTGACGATATTTTGGTCTATTTGAAGAATGCTGCTGAGCACGAGCAACACTTGCGTACCGTTTTGGAGATTTTGAGACGACATCAGTTGTACGCCAAGCTGTCGAAGTGCGAGTTTTGGTTAGAAACTGTTTCTTTCTTAGGACACGTGGTGTCTAAGAGTGGAGTTGGTGTTGTCCCGGAAAAGATTAGAGCTGTTATGGACTGGTCCGCACCGAAGAGCGTGACCGAGGTCAGAAGTTTTCTTGGGTTAGCTGGTTACTATCGTAGGTTTATGGAAGGATTTTCCAAGATAGCGCAGCCTATGAAAAATTTGATGAAGAAGACGACGAAGTTCGTATTGTCTGATAAGTGTGAAGCCGCTTTTCAAGAGTTGAAGAAACGTCTTACAAGCGCGCTGATTTTGACTTTGCCATCGGGAACTGAAGGGTACGAAGTCTATAGTGACGCGTCTAAGCATGGCTTAGGCTATGTGTTGATGCGACATGGTAAGGTAGTGGCTTATGCCTCAAGACAACTGAAGAAGCATGAGGATAATTACCCTACTCACGACTTAGAGCTTGCTGTTGTCGTATTTGTCTTGAAGATCTGGAGACATTATCTTTATGGTTCTGCTGTCAAGATGTTTACGGACCACAAGAGTCTCAAGTACATATTCAAGCAAAAGGAGTTGAATATGCGACAAAGAAGATGGCTAGAATTGTTGACGGAGTACGACATCGACATTCAATATCACGAAGGGAAAGCTAACATGGTAGCTGACGCTTTGAGTAGAAAGACTCGTCATACGTTGAACACTGATTTAGTACTTCCAAGGAGATCATTTGTGACTTGCAGAGTCTAGATGTGGAGATTGTGCTGAAAGGTGACGTTCAATGTACCTTAGCACATATGTGAGTTCCACCAACCTTGCTCGACGAGATCAAGGGTAAACAGAGTGCAGATGAGGATCTTCAGTGGATTCTACGCCACAAAGACGAGGGCAGATCTGAGGACTTTTCTATTGGTCAAGACGGTGTCTTGAGATTTCGTGATCGTGTCTGTGTACCGAATGACCCAGAGATCAAGAGTCAGATTCTGGGTGAAGCTCACAATACACCTTATTCTGTACATCCTGGTGGAGACAAGCTTTACAAAGACCTTCGCCAAATGTTCTGGTGGAAAGGTATGAAACAAGATGTCGCTGAATTCGTGGCTAAGTGTCTGACGTGCCAGAAGTTCAAGATCGAACACAAGAGACCCGGTAGAATGATTCAATCGCTTGAGGTCCCTACATGGAAATGAAATTCAATCTCAATGGACTTCGTCATGGGTTTACCATTGACACAGAAGAAGAACAACGCCATTTGGGTAGTTGTGGATCGTTTGACGAAAGTAGCGAGATTCATCCCAATGAATGACATTTGGGAAATGGAGAAGCTAGCGGATGCTTACGTCAAGGAAGTCATGAGAGTTCATGGTGTACCTGAAGATAT
Organism: Tetragonia tetragonoides; assembly: GCA_038025085.1. Taxonomy (NCBI): domain Eukaryota; kingdom Viridiplantae; phylum Streptophyta; class Magnoliopsida; order Caryophyllales; family Aizoaceae; genus Tetragonia; species Tetragonia tetragonoides. Next base: position 38,559,909 of record CM076144.1, on the reverse strand, counting down.
CGTTTCAGATAGAGACTTGAGATTTTTGTCACACTTTTGGAAGAAATTGCAAGAAGCTTTTGGAAGCAAATTGAAGTTCAGTACTGCTTTTCATCCTACGACTGATGGTCAGACGGAAAGAACGATTTAGACATTGGAGGATATGCTATGAGCATGTGCTCTCGAGTATCAAGGCTCGTGGGATATACACATTCCATTGATCGAGTTTTCTTACAACAATAGCTATCACTCAAGCATTGATCGAGCGCCATATGAAGCTTTGTATGGTAGAAGGTGTAGATTGCCTGTTTGTTGGAACGATATTAGTGAAACTGCAGTTTTCGGTCCTGAGATGATCCAGCAGACCGTCGATGTGGTCAAAGTGATTCAAGCAAAGATGCGTAGTGCTCAAGATCGCTAGAAATCGTACGCAGATAGAGGTGGTAGACCTGAAAAGTTTGAGGTGGGAAGCAAGGTACTTTTACGAGTATCTCCTACCAAAGGTGTAATGCGTTTTGTTCGCAAAGGAAAGTTGAGCCCTCGTTATATTGGACCTTACGAGATCCTGGAAAGGATTGGTGAGGTTACCTATCGACTAGCTTTACCTGTGGAACTTGCAAAAGTCCACAGTGTGTTTCATGTCTCTCAGTTGAAGCGATACGTACATGATCCAACTCATGTCGTTCAACCTGAAACGATCTATCTCGATGAAAGTTTGACTTATGAAGAGCGTCCTATCAAGATAGTGGATCGCAAAGAGCGCTCAACTCGAACAAAGACTATTCCGATCGTCAAAGTCGTTTGGTCTCGACAAGGTCAAGAGGAAGCAACATGGGAAGCTGAATCCATGATGCGCGAGAAGTATCCAGATCTCTTCCTAGAAGGTACTAGTCCCACTTGAGTTTCGGGACGAAACTCCTTTTAAGGAGGGTAGAATGTCACGCCTCGAAATTTCGTCTTTTTTGCGTGTTTTGTTTATCGCTTTGCACGAATTGCATGTTCAAGAATTGCATGGTGCATGCTAATCAACTTAGAATCATGATCGTACTTGCTCATCTTGCATATGTTAGTGTCCTAGAAATTGTTTTATACCTTTGTATAGGTAAACTCGTTTTGTTTTGGGGAAGTGATTACTTCATGTCTCAAGTTTCGGGACGAAACTTCTTTTAAGGAGGGTAGAATGTGATACCCCATATTTTCTATAATTATTATATTGATTTATAAATGATTTATAAATAGTTTCGGAGATTAAATCGTATATTCATTCAAGGATTCGATTTATTCAATTAAAGCCATAATAATATAAATTATTATTATGGGACTTTCATAAATTGCATTTATTAATTTTGAGGAGTTTAGTTAAAATGTTTTATATATGAATAAGAATTATTCATATAGTTTTAGTTACTTTTAATTAGTTTTAATTTGTTATTTAAATCAGAAAATTATTAAATAAATTCTTAAACCTAATAGTATTTGACTTGGGTTGACTGAGGGCCTATATAAGGAAAAGGTGAGGCAATTCATCAGTTTTGCAAACTGAGCCAAAACCCTCACACACACACTCACTCTCTCTCTCTCTCTCTCCTCTTGCCGGCTCTCTCCTCTCTCTCACCTCAGCCGTGCACCTCACCGGAGAACCACCGGACCGTCGCCCCTCTTCCCGGAGGTAAGCCTCTCTCCTTCTCCCTCTCTTTTTCTCTTTCTTTTTCCCTTTCTCTTTCTCCTTGCGTTGCGACCCCTCCCCCTACTGTTCGTCGTCGCGCCGTCGCAGGGGCACCACGGCACCACCAGGCGGCGCCTGGGTGGTCGCCGGTGATGGCCCTGGCCATGAGACCGAGCCCTGCTCTCTCTCTCTCTCTTCTGCTCTCTCGCGTTCTCTCCCTTTCTCTCTTTTGCGACTTTCTCTCTCCTCTCTTCACCGGAGCTCCAGCGACCACCACCACCGACCATGGTGGCCAGTGGGTGGTGGTGGTGGTGTTTGGTTGGGTTATGGGTCCCATGCGTGGGTACCCGTGACCTAGACCTAGTTTTGAAGTTAGGGTTTCGTTTTTATATTTTTCGTAATTATAAATTCGATTTTCAGTATTTTCGATTTAATGTTTTTATTTTTCTGCACTCATTCGGAATCAAAATTCAGATTTTCAAAAGCCTAGATTGGTTGAAATAAATCAAGAAATTTAATAAATTTATCAGACTGAGATTTCATTACTTTTTGTATTTTCGTATTTAATTAATACTGATTCGGTAATTGTTTTTAATTAGGACCTAACGAGCAAGCGTGATTTTCGTCGATTGGTTGGAGCATACTTACCGTTGGTAGAGTTGTAGTGGTAAGCGCTCATGCTTACCTTCTTCCAAAACTCCATCAAAACTATTTTGATGTGTTATGTGCTAATTGGGAATTTGTTGTGAATTTAATATGCAAAGCATGATTAAATTATATCGTTGTTATTATGAAGTTATTAAGCATAATTCACTACTGTAAATATGAATTATAATTAGCATGTTGATGTTATCATGTTTTGGGAATTAATTAGTCCATATGATGATTATTGGACAATTGTTGAATAGCGAATTATTAATATTATTATGCTATTAATTATATGCTAATTGGTATGGGTATTATTGAGCGCTAGTGAGCACCTATATATTATCGTTGAATGTCTTTGGTGATTTGTGCATTTTTGGATATCATATTACCCTGCCGAAGTGTTGCCGAAATTGTGCTAGACATTACTTTTTATCATTATTGAATTATCGTCGTTATTGAATTAAAGCATGTTTAATTCTCATCTTATTGAATCATCTTTATCGTCGTTATTTACTATTCATTGTCAAGAGCATGAAATGAATTAGTAAGTCGTGGTCTCGTAGTACCACTTATGTCAACCAATGCAAATTATGTGAATTGAATTAAATGAGAGCAAGACTCCTAATGGATCCCTAGGAGTAGTCGAGAAATCGGGATTACACCTAATGGTGTAGTTCAAGGGATGAGTGATTCCCAAGTTACTTATGGACACCTCACAGTGTGTCTGGGACGGATCACTCCCCATTTATTAAGTCCTCTAGGCTCGTGTAATTGTACTAGAGGTAGTGTGCACACTAGAGTCATTAAGTCCATGGCGTGATTGTATCTTCGATGAACAGTATGGGTAATCGCTGTTCTATTAACTCTCTTACATCTCTCTAATCAAGACGAATTGCCTAAGTCGTATTTCGTGTGATCACTATACAAGAATTGCATATAAAAGAAGGTCGTTGTGCGTATGCTTGATTATATGCTTATGTGCGTATGCAAATGCATTTCAATGATTCTTCTAAAACCTCAGGTAAGGTTTGCGAAATATTTTTACTGGGTACGGACGACGTTTATTCAGTTTATCTGATTTTTGTTTCTCTTTTGTTTCTTTTCTTTTCTTCTGTATTTTGTTTCCGTCATGGAAACCAAAGTGCAGGTTTAGTTGGTTGATGACGTACAGCTTGGAAGTAGAGTTGGCGTCGGTTTTTAGAACTGTTTCTGTTCAGATTAGATTGTGGGATTATATTTATTGGATTTAGCCCTTGAAGGCAAGTTGTAATAAATTTGGTTTAATGGTTTTAGCTCACTATATAGACAACTCTGATATTAACTGTTTAGTTTGTTTAGTTCCTTAGTAAGCTCATTTTGATGTCTAGTCTTTCTTTCTGCTTAGCATTTATTCCTTAGTGATAAATGTTGCAGTAACGCCTTCGGATTTGTGACGGTTCAGTTAGGCCTGGCAAAAGCTGACCCAACTCGATAACCCGACCCGAACCTAACTTGAAAAAAGCGGGTTAGGGTTGAGATTTTCGACCCGAAACGCTAAATGGGTCGACCAGATTGACTCGAAACTTTAAATGAGTTAGGTTAATGTTGGATTTTCCAACCTACTCAACCTGATTATCTAAAAAAATTTAGGGAAAAAAAACAATGAAGAAAAAAATGCATAAAGGAAAAAATGAAATGAGTTTGGCCCAAAGCCTCAAAATAAGCCCAAAGCTATAGAAAACCCAAAACCAAGTCAGTCGCTCACCTCATTTCATCTCATAATTTCATTCCTCATTTCATCAGTGTCTCTCTCTAGAAGTTGAAACCCAAAAAGCTCTCAATCCTTTTCAGTCTCCTCTCTTTCTCTTACTCTCACCATGGGTTTCTCTCTCCTCACTACACTCTCACCATTTCTGATTTCTTCTTCATTTGTCCATTCTTTGTCCAAAGGTATTTATCTTATCTCTTATTCTCGTAGATTCTTTGTTTGATTGTTGGTTTTGTTTATGTTTTATTTCTTCTGATTTATGTTTCTCTGATGTTTCAGTACACCCTACATTTTCGCATGTTTCTGATTATGTTTGAGGTATTTCTCTTTTCGATTTTTTGTTGATTGTTTTGTTAATTCTTTGTTTCTGAATTGTCTCTCTCATTTCTCAGCTCAGCCCACCTCCTCTCTTCTTAAAGTAAGTCCATACCGTTAAATTTCATGTTTCCAATTTTAATTTCATTCTTGTTGGTTTAGTTGTTAATATTATTTGGGGTTTCGATTTCTGATTTCATGCTTAGTTCTTACTTAAGGTTTTGATGTTCTGATTTAGGGTTTTGATATTTTGGTTTGTTCTAACATGTTATTTTCATGTATTGCATCATTTGATTCTGTCTAGATGCTTAAGTTTGCTTGTTTAATGTAAGACAGATGAGGCTAATAGCTAGGAGATTCAGTGATGCAATGACAGATTGACAAGAAATCTTAAAGTTTTGTTTGTTTGTTGTTGAGATTGGGCGCACAGAGTATGTATAAACTTATGACTATTGTTTATTTTGCCTTTTCATTTCATTTATTCCCATGTTTTTTTAATATCATGTCTTTGTAGCCTTTATGGATCGGTTGGATCCTCAATTGGAGGAGCTCGCAGAATCCGCTATGAAGTTGACCTGTTAAAGTTGGCAGATGAAGATTGTACTCCACAACAATCTGATTTAGCATCTAGTCCTCAGAAATCAACCATACTTCTTTGATGTGAACTTTAGTTTATCTAATTTATTGAACTTTTCAATCCTTAGTGTTTGCAATTTGTGGAATCAAACTTCATTGGTTGTAAGACTTTATATTTGAGTCAGTTTGAATTTGTTTGATCTCTGGAGAGCAGAGACTCTAGAATCTTGGTGCTTCTTTCAGCATATTGTGGAGGTGCTAGTAGCCTGGTGTGCTTGCTGCATACTATTATGTTGTATTTCTGACTTTAATGTGTTTGCTGCCATACCTTTGTGATGATTAATGTTGCTGAATGCTGTAGATAAAGTTGTTTTAGAGTCATAATTTGATTGCAAACGAAACCGACCTTACTAATTGAGTGAAATTATCAAAGTTTAAAATTTCCAGGTTAAACGATAAAAATAATTCAGGTTGGGCAGTTCAAGTCAGGTCAACCTGATCAAATCAATAACAGATCAGGTTCAGGTTGGATTTTTCAACCTGTTTATTAAACAGATCAGGTTCATGTTGGGTTTTTCGACCTGTTTAGAAATCAGCTCAGCTGACTTGAACCCGAACCCGACCCAACCTGATCTGTTTGCCAGGCCTAGGTTCAGTGGTATCGAGTCATGGATAATGGCGTCGATAGTTCCTAGGAAATCGTTGTAAATTCGGGGGTGTTACACGGTTTCAATTGCAGAAATTTGGTTAGAAGGTTGGCGAGTCTTCAGCTGCTGCTGGGGCCACTAAGGCGGCCAAACTTAGGCCTTCGCCCAGAGCTCCTAAGGCCGACGAGAGCCAGGAGTCTTTACCTGCTCAGGAGATGGGTGACATTCCTGCTAACAATGAGGAGTCGCCTTCCCTGCAGGTCACCAGGGTGGTGACCAAAACTAAGAAGATCATGGCCAAGTCCAAGGTAGAGGCCAAGCGAAAGCAAGACCAGCAGAACGAGTAGCTGAAGAAAGACCTTGCTGGGGGTCTTCTTACTGGGCTCCCTCCTTCCGACTCTGAGGGGAGTGATTCTGATGCTCTGGTCATCCCTCCCCCTCCCAAGAAGGCTAAGAGGGCGACCCCCTCCTCTACCAGCACTCCATCTTCTGGGAGTTTCAAGATCAGGCTTCCCATTAAGAGGAACGTGGAGGCGCAGAGTCAGGAGGTGGTGAAGAGTCCGGTTCGAGCCTCCCTTTCTCCTCTTCGCCCATACACGGCGTCTTCCCAGAACAACCAGACCTCCATCGCCAAACTTAAAGAGGTCTTGACGGATGAGGATCGCGCTCATTTGAACGGCGAGGGCACCGAGATTGACCTCCATCTGATGGAGAGCTTCTTCGCTGAGGTAGGGGAAGTGAAGTTCCTTTACTTAGAAATATTTCGTGATTCTAGACTAACCCTTCTCTTCTTTTTGCAGTTCACTCGCCGGTTGGTCCATCATGATGAGAAGATGGCTATAGCGCGGCGAGAGGCTTCTGCTGAGGAGAAGCGTGCACGCGAATGCTGGGCCAAGATGAAGGAGGCCCAAAAGGACTTCAAGCTGGTCAAGGAGGAGCTGGCCAAAGCTGAGAAGGAGAAGGGCGAGTCTGAAGCTCTCCATGCTGAGGCCCTGAAGAAGATCCAAGAAGGACGCCCGCCTGACTGAGCTGCAGGGCGAGGTCGACAGCCTCAATAAGAGGCTGGTGGAGGTAGAAGATGATGATAGGGATCAGATTCTGATCAAGCATGGCTATGACATGGCTAGGAGCCTCCTCAGGCCGGCTTTGGAGAAGTACAATTGCTTGGTTGACTAGGACGTTGAGTATCCCAAAATAGAGGGTCATCTGAGGAAAAAACGTAAGTAGTACCACCGTGACGAGGCTCGCCTTTGGAGGGCCTTGGATCTCAAGGCGGCTGGTACCTCTGAGGCGGGTGCTTCCAAGGATCATTCGTCAGTTCATGTCTCAACAAGCCAAGGCGGAGAAGACGTCCAGGGTACTCAGTTGGAAACTTCTGACGCGGAGGAGCATGGTGACGATGATCAGGCTGAGGAGGAGCAGTAGGGATGTCTTACTTGTTGTCAATGAGTGTGTGATCTGTAGACACCTTGACTCGTCTGTTTTTGGAAATTTAAACAATTATTCCATCCTCTGTAAATTCTAACTTTTAATGCCAAATTTTGGGCCTGGTACCTCTCGCCCATCTTCATGAGATTTCTTTCAATTTCACTTTGCTTGTGTGTTCTTCAGTTTCGCCATATACTTGTGCTATCTGATGATTCAACATAGTAGTTCGCAAATACTTAAGAGTACAGTTAGGCGACCTTAGGAACGCCTCGTTTGGGCGACTTCAAGGAAAGAGCCCCACTACATCGCCCATTGGTGGGTTCGATGGGCGTTAATGCTGAATCAGGTCCATAGGTACATGAAGTTCAATTGGGCGACCTTAGGAATGCCTCGTTTGGGCGAGTCCTAGGTAAGAGCACCACCACATTTTCCACTGGTGGGTCCAATGGGTGTTAGTGCTAAAATAAGTCCATAGGTACGTGAAGTACAGTTGGGCGACCTCAGGAGAGCCTCTTTTGGGCGAGTCCTGGGTAAGAGCATAACCACATTGCCCACTAATGGGTCCAAAGGGTGTTAATGCTGAACTAGGCCCAAGGGTACATGAAGTACAGTTGGGCGACCTCAAGAAAGCCTCTTTTGGGCGAGTCCTGGGTAAGAGCATAACCACATTGTCCACTAGTGGGATCAATGGGTGTTAGTGCTAAAATAAGCCCATAGATACGTGAAGTACAGTTGGGCGACCTCAAGAGAGCCTCTTTTGGGCGAGTCCTGGGTAAGAGTATAACCACATTGCCCACTATTGGGTCCAAAGGGTGTTAATGCTGAACTAGGCCCAAGGGTACATGAAGTACAGTTGAGCGATCTCAGGAAAGCCTCTTTTGGGCGAGTCCTGGGTAAGAGCATAACCACATTGTCCACTAGTGGGTCCAATGGGTGTTAATGCTGAACTAGGCCCATGGGTACATGAAGTACAGTTGGGCGACCTCAGGAAAGCCTCTTTTGGGCAAGTCCTAGGTAAGAGTATTACAAGTTACACAATACAATTTTATTTAATGTTGTAAGTTTCCATTGAGATTTACAATACAAAGTGAGCAGTTACATACAAGCCGCCCCTGGAACTTACAATATTAAAGCAGTAAATCTAAGGAATTTTATTAAGTGCTATCACCTAGATGTAGTATTTGCTCAGATTGTCCACATTCCAAGATCTTAGTAGTTGTTCACCCTCCAGAGTGGATAGGCGATAAATACTCTTCATTACTTCCTCTACGACCAAGTAAGGTCCTTCCCAATTGGCGGTAAGTTTGCCATGGATTGCATCTTGTCCAACGGCCTCAGCTTTTCGAAGAACCATGTCGCCTACTTGTAGTGGACGAGCTTTCACCCGCCTGTTATATTGTCTGGCCATTTGAACTTTGGCTATTGCCTGCTTCAAGACCGCATTTCCCCGTACTTTGGGTAGGAGGTCCAATGCTTCTGCCATGACTTGTTCATTTTCTTCCTCTTTGTATTCAATCATTCACCAAGTAGGCTCCTTGATCTCAACTGGCATGACAGCTTCTGAGTCATACACCAGCATGAATGGGCTCTCGCCAGTGGCGCTTTTTTCTGTAGTTCTTATGGCCCATAACATGCACAGTAGTTCGTCGACCCATTTGCCTTTGGCGTCGTCGAGCTTCTTTTTTAGCCCATTCAAGATTTGTTTATTGGCGGCTTCAGCTTGGCCATTTGTCTGTGGGCAAGCCACTGACGTAAATAGCGGTTTGACACCATGCTTAGTGAGAAAGTTGGTGCGCTTGGGTGTGTTAAACTGTGTCCCGTTGTCAAATACCATGTTCATAGGAACGCCAAATCTTGTGATGATGTTTTTCCAGATGAACTTGGTTACGCCCCCCACTGTGATGTTTTTCATCGGCTCTGCCTCGACCCACTTGGTAAAATAATCAACAGCCACGAGTAGGTATTTTCTCTGGTATCGACTTATAGGAAAAGGACCCAGTATGTCCATTCCCCATTTGGAAAAGGGCAGAGGTGTTGAGATAGGAGTAAGCTTGTTTTCAGGCTGTCTATAGACAGGGGCGAACCTCTGGCACTTGTCACACTTCTTGACTAGCTCTGCTGCATCTGTACTTATTGTCGGCCAGTAGTAGCCTGTGCGAAGCGCCTTCCCAGCTAGGGAGCGGGCTCCTAGGTGGGCTGCGCAGTCGCCGTCGTGGATTTCTTTAAGTATGGCCTTCCCCTTTTCTAGGGTGAGGCATCTCAGTAAGGGCTGAGTTATGCCCCTCTTGTAAAGTAGTCCCTCATGGTAAACAAACCATTCTGACTTTTCTTGATTCTCTCAGCTTCTTCTTTGTCCTCTGGCAGCATGTCGTGTCTCAGGTATTGGACTATTGGGTCCATCCAACCTTCGGATCTGTCGAACCATAGGGCCTGTTTGTCTTCAATGGTTTTTGTTGGGGAGTATTTCCCAAAACACCGATCTAGGATGATCATTTGGCGATGAGCTGGCCAGTTTGGCTAGGGTGCTTGACTTCAATATTGTCATACTTTTCAATCGCTTGTTTGACCTTGGCTAGGTATCTTTGCATTGTGTATTCTCGGGCCTCATAGTCTCCATTGATGTGCACCACAACCAGTTGGGAGTCTGTGAAGGCTTTTATGTATTTTTCCCCAGCAGCAAAACACATCTCCATCCCCGCCACCAATGTCTCGTATTCAGCTTCATTGTTGGAGGCTGGGAATAGGAATCTCATGGCGTATTCATACTTATTTCCCTCGGGGCTAATCATGATGATTCATCCCCGCTGCCATGCGATGTGGCCGAGCCGTCGACGTAAAGTTTCCAGAATTCAGCCGGTTCTTCCTTGTTATCAGGTCTAATGGTGCACTCCACTATGAAGTCAGAAAGGGCCTGTGCTTTGATGGCGCGGCGAGGTTCAAATTGTAGCCCGCAGGGTCCCAACTCGATTGACCACTTGATCATTCGCCCATAAAAGGTTGGATTTTCCAACACCTTCTTCAGGGGTTGGTTCGTGAGTACCACAACTTGGTGTGAATCAAAATATGGTTTTAGTTTTCTGCTTGCCATGAGGAGGGCGAGGCCGAACTTCTCAATTTCAGGGTATCGAGTTTCAACCCCTGCTAGGGCGTGGCTGACATAGTAGACTGGGACCTGAATTGCCTCTCTTTCCACAATCAAGGCTGCACTGATCGCCTTTTCTGCCACTGACAGGTATAGGTACAACACTTCTTTTGGGGCGGGGCTCACCATTCTCGGCAGTTGGGCTAGGTATTCTTAAGTTGTTGAACGCTGACTCAGCCTCTGGTGTCCACTCATACTTGCCCTTTTTCATGAGTATGTCGAAGGGAAGGCACCGCTCCGCCGATTTGGACATAAACTGTCTCAGAGCGGCGACATATCCTGTGAGCTTCTGTATTTCCTTGATGTTTCATGGAGCTTGCATGTCGATCACTGCTTGGACTTTGTCTGGATTAGCGTCGATTCCCTTTTGGCTGATGACATAGCCTAGGAACTTACCCGCCTCTACCCCAAAAGTACACTTCTTTGGGTTGAGTTTCATCTTGAACTTTCGCAAGGTTTCAAAAGTTTCTTTGAGGTCGCCCAAGTGATCTGCAGGTGTTACACTCTTCACTATCATATCATCGACATAAGCCTCCATATTCCTACCCAACTGATTGGCAAAGAGCTTGTTTACTAGGCGTTGGTAGGTGGCGCCCTCGTTTTTAAGTCCGAAGGGCATTGCTGTGTAACAGAAAAGGCCTCTTTCCGTAACAAATGCTGTGTGCTCCTGGTCATCTGAATGGAGGGCCAGCTGATGGTACCCCGAAAAAGCATCCAGGAAGCTAAGGGTTGTGTGGTCTGCAGTCGAGTCCACCAGTCCCTCGATCCTGGGTAAGGGAAACCTATCCTTAGGGCACGCCTTATTCAAGTCTGTGAAGTCGACGCACATACGCTAGGAGCCGCCGGACTTCTTCACCATTACCACATTAGCCACCCACTCTGGGTATTGGCACTCTCTGATGAACCCTGCTTCCAACAGTTTCTTGACTTCTTCTTGAACACCCGCATTTTTCTCTGGACCCAGATTCCTCTTTTTTTGTTTGACCGGTTTAATCCGGGGATTTACACTCATTTTGTGGATGATCACCTCTGGGTCGATGCCGGGCATTTCTCCCACAGAGAACGCAAATATGTCCTGATACTCAACAAGTAGTTGGTGGATATTGTTTTGGGTTTCTTGACCAAGCATCCCCCAACTCTTACTGTGCGTTCTGGGTAGGTGGGGTCTAGGGCGAGTTCTGTCACTTCCTCCATCGGTTCTAGGTGATGCTCGAACTCAACTCTTGCATCAACTTCCATAGCATCAATCGACATAATGCTCGGCCCAGCTCTTTGGGCGGCTCTGGCTCGTCCAACTTTCTCTTTTTGCCAGCTGGTGGATCTTTGAGAGAGGCTTTGCTGCTCTCCGGTTTATCGGGGATATCCAGTGGATCCGCCCTTACTGCAGGTTGGAGCTTAAAGGATGTGTAGTAGCATTCTCTCGCCTCTGCTTGACTCCCGCATAACTTACCCACAGTACCGTCATCACATTCGAACTTGAGCATCAACATATGGGTGGCGATGACCGCCTTAATCTTGTTCAGGGTTAGTCGACCAATAAGGGCGTTGTAGGCCAATGGAACGTCGAAGACAAGGAAGTCGACATCAATAGTTCTCACCTTGTTGAGTTTCTTATCACCCACTCTAACTTTCAGTTTTACAATGCCTAACGGCTCCACATTGTGGCCGCCAAAGCCTACCACTTGGGAGGCGTATCTGAACATTCTTTCCTCGCCCCCTGCTAACTTTCGTAGACAATTGATGTGGATCACGTCGGCAAAACTTCCGGTGTCTATCAGAATTTTGGGAACAATCAAGTCGTCTATCTTCATCTGGACGACTAAAGGGTCGTCATGGGGTAGGTGTAGGTCTTGCCTATCTTGTGCCTTCAAAGTCATTTCTGGCATGGTGAGAGGTTTCACCATCAAGTTCTGTCTGAGGCTTCTCACATAAGTCTTTCTTCCTGCTACTGTCGGGCCTCCTGAGGCGAAGCCTCCTGAAATTACTGCACAGAATTTCGTGCTAGCGCTACCTTCCGCCTCGTCGATGGGCTTAACCGAATGCACAGTCTTGCCCTTTGCCTCCTTGAGGTATTTGTTCAGCTTGCCTTCTTTAGCCCATGCTCTCAGCACTCGATCAAGGAACCTACACGTATTTGTGTAATGGCCATGCTCTTTGTGGTACTCACAAAACTTTGCTTTGTTTCTGTATTGCTCGGGGTTGTGAGTGGTGGAGGTATTGGCAAGGTCATTTGGTCCCTGATCTCCATAAATATGGTCTGTATATCTGTCTTGAAGGGTGAGGGCTCCTGCTCTTGGAACTTCTTTTCGGGCGCACGCCCTTGGGGCGGCTTCTTGTTTTTGGGCCTGTCGTCAATGGTGAATGCTCGCTCATGGGCTTTTCTCTCTCTCGGCCTCTTGAGACCCACCAAGTCGGTAGCTGTGAGATAGGCGTTCGCCTTTTGCATCAGGTAGGCGAAGGAGTTGTTCGCCTTCTTGGCGAGTGAGAATTTCATGTCCTCGTCCAGTAGGCCATTCATAAAGGCGATATAGGAAGCCTCGTCTGAAAGATTGGCGATTTGGCTAGCTTCGTCATTGAACCTCTTAAGGTAACTTCTGAGATCCTCATTTTCCTTCTGAACGATTCCCTGAAGATAGACGCTAGTCTTCATTTTTGTCTGTGTGCCATAAATCTATCTGAAAATTCTCTGGCCAACTGGTCATAGTTATGGATGCTTGCTGGGGTGAGGTTTTTGAGCCATCTCAAAGTTGCACCCGTTAGGGTCGACTGGAAGTATCGACATCAGACCGCGTCACTTGCTGCTTGTAACATCATTTTGGATTCAAAGACAGCCATGTGATCGTCTGGGTCCGTTTTTCCAGCGTAAGAAGGCATCGAAGGCACTCTTGGTTTTGGGGGCATGGGGGCATTCATAATGGCATCATTAAATGGTAGAGGCATTAGTGGGAGCCTACCTGAAGTGTTATTATTCTGAGGGCCAAGGCGATCTCTCAAAGGGCGGCTGCAGCTAGTTCCCTCGCCCTTTGGGGGGTTCGGATCATAACCGTCATAGTCAGTGTTATTGTCCCCATAATTATCATATTCGCCCCCGTAGCCTGGATCATATTCACCCGCCCATATTCATTACCCTCAAAGTCACCCTCCCCAAAATCTGAATAAATAGGGATGAGTTGTTTACCTTGAGACTTAGGCATGGACGACGCCTGCGAGGTGAGGTGAAGTGAAGGCTGGCTGTTTGTCAAGACCGGCGTGGAAGTCGACTTTGCCAGATGTTTCTCCTGCGAGAAGAGTAATTTCTTGTTATTCAAGTACACACGAGCGTCTACCTGGGAATGGCCCCCAGTGGGTGAGTCGTGAATAGGTCTTCTGGGCGACCTGTGGGTCAATAGGCCTCTTACCCTCACGCTTTGAGAGTTGGCGAGTGTCTTTTCCAGGGTTTGGGCGAGTCGCGAAAGTGAGGTCCTTGCGACCAGGAATTGTGAGAATATGGCGACTTCCCGCCTGGCGCCCGCCTTGATCAGGGTTCTGGCAAGTCAACTGTGACGCCTTGGGGCGTGGGGCGGCATAAAGCCTGGGTTGAGTCGCCACGGCCACTTGAACGAGCATCCTCGCCCCCTTTTTCATCTCTCTATGGAAGAGATCCATCATAGATTTCTGCATGTTAAACATGGATTTCTGCACGGTATGCATGGATTTCTCGAGGTGCTTTTCTGTGACAAACTGGACTTGACGAGTCGAGTGTCGACCCAAATGTCCTCTCGAGGATTGGGGAGTTTCACTAGATTGTGCTGACTTCCTAGTCTCATCCTCTACACGGAAACCATCCTCTTCCAAGGTCGGCATTTGGTTCTGGTTGAGGGGTTGAGAGTTGAGGGGAGAAGAAAGTATATAGTCTCTGGATCTTGTGGAGTAAACCCTTCAACAAAGGGCTCCCCACAGACGGCGCCAATGTTTCGGGGTTCTTTTTTGGAGGATCGACTAGAATTGTGTCGAGTTGGGGGAGCTCCAGAATCGAAGATCTAACCAAGTGACCTGCAAAAGAGAACACGTGACTGCCCCTGGGGGTTTTCCCGGGAGGGGGCCCCTCCGACGGTCAAGTCAGAAGTTTGCAGGTCTAGAGAGAGAAAATCCAGAGAGAGTCTAAAAAAGCGATGCTAGAGAGAGAGAGAGAGAGAGAGAGAGAGAGAGAAATCATCGCCCCTGAAATGAACAGTGATCGTATTTATAGGACATCACCTTTAGGGAACGGAATTCCGTACCCTGTCAGATATCAGGCGGAAACCTCAGCGCCTCGGAAAATGGGCCTGCCATCTAGAGTATTCATGGGCCAAGCTGGTCAGATCACTCACGCTGACGCGCTAAGGAATATTCCCGTAATTTTAGGAGGCTCTGTCATGGCCCCTTGAACACCACGTGTCGGTTTACGATTGGCCGTTTGACTTGTGGACCCCCTCTGGTGACGTGGCGGTCAAGGTTCAGTCAAAATTCATATTTTGGGTCCCAACATTTACTTACTTGATCATTATGGTTATATAAACACTGTTCTTTTGTATTCAACTCCTGCACCCTCAAAACAAATTGTGAAAAATTAAAACCGGAATAAAACATAATGAAATTAGAGTATCATATTTTGTAATATATTTAAAAAACGTAACACAATGAATGGGTAGAATTAAGAACCTGTTAACCAAGTACAGTAGAATTTAGAACCTGATAATAACCCCATAGATAGCTTTCAAATAAACTAAAGTGGTATCCCATGAATTTTTGCTTGATGCCTTCGTATAAATGCCATAAACTATGTAGTAGTAACTATTGCCCCCAAAAAAAAAATTCATAGTAATTACGGGTCATAAGTTATAGACATGAGTTAATATGAATAAATGATTCCAAAAACCTGCACAATATTAATGAAAAAGAAGCAAGTGAGCAAATGATAGTAGTGGAGATTAATTAGTATGACCATGTATCACACAAAACAGGTTTAACGCAACATGGGGAAAGTATAAAGAAGAAAAGGAACGGTTGGAGACTTAAAGTTCGTTATATAGAGCTCACCTAGTATTACAGTTTCGATTGTATTCTAAAACTTGGTGTATTAGATAAAGCATTATTTTTGGAGATGAAAATAAGTCTCTTCATCTTCTTTTATCTAGAATGCTGTGAAAAACAGATGAAAATGAGACACCATAAATCATTTTTTATAAACTGATTTTTTAATTGTAGCATCACTTTATGTCCTTGATGTAGCAGTATAACTTAATATTCTTTGTCATATGTTCTAAACATATTGTAAATGCATCTCGTTTTGAAGTATTTTTTGATCCGAATCTGATGGTGTAATTTTTGTTATTTTTTGAGATGTAGAGAAAATATTATTTATGATTTTAAGTAGTTGACAAAAATTAACCTCTCAATAATCCTAAACAGTAAAGACGATAAGACTTCTAAATATTTTACACCACTTATTTTTTGTCATTATCTAAGACTCCTAAATAGGTTACATCAATTATTTTTTTGTCTTTATCCTCGCTTAGGTGGCGCGCTCCTAAAATTCTTGCCTACATGGCGTGTCTCATTGCGCCCGAAATATGCCTCCTTTATATATATATATATATTTTGATGATTGATTGATTGATTTGGAAATGCGACTACCCAATGCAGGGCTCGCTTGGACTATCTTCTTTATCACCAATGTCGTACTTTATGCCACCTTATTTTTGGCTCTAGGTGGAAGGGAGCAACATGAGCAGCAAGAACCTCCTGTATTTAATCTTATGATGAAGGGGTGAATTTTGTGGTTTTTTTTTTCTCGAACACAGATATAGACACAACATTGTGGATTTAGAATGCCTTGAGAGGGAAGACTATAACAAGCATCCGATACACATGTCTTGTTGAACACAAAAACTCGTATGAGGCGGCCTCAAGGTGAGGCCCCTTTAACAAGCACAACGTCATGACCCATGCTTATGTCATGCTTGGCTATAGAGAGGGCTTCACCTTAAGGTGACCTCATAGGAGATTGTAGTATCATGTTGGCATACCGGAGGTGCAATATGTCATTGCCCAAGATTTCTAAACATCATAGACTTGTTTCTCCTTGCACACTTTTTGAATATTTTGAGAATACAATTAAGCATAAATCTGATAATAGTATTTTTACTCTATAAATCATTGTAAATTCCTTAAATTAATCGTCAAAGTTTGTAACCTCCGACCTCAACAAGTGAAATGGAAATGAGATTTCAAGAAGAGGAGTAGTTCAATAAGACGAGAAAACCAAGTTCTGGAGAAGTAACATCAAATATTAAACCAGATTACCATCATGCGAGTTGTTTACTGTACAAGGCCAAATTCAAATGAAATCAGAGTTGACATTACAAAGAACAAGCCAAGCAAACTTTCCCCGAACTGAAAACGCACTAGACCAAGCCTTTCCCTCAAGTCTGCTAAGATTGACGTGATCCAACACCAGGCCATTCGAGTTGCATCAAAGCTGATACTCTTTGTTTGAGCTCATCCTCAGTTCCGGTAGTTGCCAAAACGACCCCTTAGCCATGGCTGTCTTCGCTGGTTACCCACAGAACCACGTCCAGCACCACCATTGTTCATGTGAGTAACAACTCTCATCCGCTGCTCCTTCATGTTGGCGAACAATGAATCCAATGTTTTAGGCTTCTGCTTAGGAATTGGCTCCCCATTTTGTAGAGGCTGTCGTTGTCTCTGTTGCTGTTGCTGTTGCTGTTGCTGTTGCTGCTGCTGCTGTAAAAGTTTCAAGCCTCAAATTAGCCTCCAACTCAGTAGACAAGCACATCTTATGCAGAAGACACAGCAGCTGAACATAATGACGGGATACCAACTCACAGTCACCGTGAAAGCTAACACACCATCAAACAAGTGGACCAAACTACTATCTTCTCTATTTGAAGCAACTACTCCCTGAAACTATTACAACACAGGCACTGAAAGTCTTTGATCAAGGCAAAAATATCATTCCAAACACAACACTTCTAAAAGCAAAAGCATAAGCCAGCACAAAATTTATCAAGGGACTAAGCTGTATCGTATCCCCAAGAGTCGAATCCTAAAAGTAGCAGGTAGCAACATCTAAAATATTCAATCTCATCAAGAAATTCACCTTAACATTATTGCCTCCATTAGAATGATTTCCCTGTCGCCTCAGTGGACCACCAGGTCTGCAAAAATAGGTAGTATCACAGAGAAGCCAGGTTATTACAGAATAAAATTCAACAAGAGAAGTAAATACCACCTTGCTGCCCAGAAACAGTTGATGAAAATACCCAACATAGTCGATTGGAAAGTACTCACCACAGGCACTACAGTTACTTAAAAGTATAAATTAACCATATTTCAAGGATGTCAAA
Source organism: Tetragonia tetragonoides (assembly GCA_038025085.1). Lineage (NCBI taxonomy): Eukaryota > Viridiplantae > Streptophyta > Magnoliopsida > Caryophyllales > Aizoaceae > Tetragonia > Tetragonia tetragonoides. The sequence continues at coordinate 38,542,373 of CM076144.1, read as the reverse complement.
ATCACAGGAGAGAACCGTGGGCAGCACATTTCCATTAATTGACTTCCCTTCTAGAACATGAACCATTAAGCTACAAACTTCCACTAACTGTACACAAGCTTCAAAAGTAATCCAAAAAGAAACCACCATGGAGCTGCCGAACTTAATGAGCTCTGATTCAACAATGAGACAGCCATGTGAGGCAAATGCAGGGGTAAGGTTCAGAGGATACCAAAACCCACTTTGAAGATGTAACTTTTTAGTGTATTTGCTAATGCGCATGAGCAAATGAAAAGAAGCAGAACATTCCACAGCATAAAACTCTTTACCAGGATACCATAAAACTCTTTACCAGGATAGCCAATGAGTTAAGCGACTGCACCCAACTTACAACCACCAATGTAAGTTAAATACAAGTTTCCACATCCTAATGCACCAAACGAACCACCAATCACTCCCGGTTCATATTTCACCAAACTGAAGGCTAACAAATATACCAAGCTCACTCCAGCGGTTTAAGTGATGTGTATTTGCTGCAGGAATTGTTTCATTCAGCATATGGTACTGTGCAACCTACAAGGCAACTGGATGCCAAGAGGAATATGCAAAAACTAAGTCGATCATGTATCAAGAAAAGGTCAGCAACCAGACAAACTGGTCAACTTTCAGATCAATCTCATTAATGACGGACATCATACACCAGTTTACCAAGACAGTGTTTATGCAGTGTTGGTTTATGCATCAAGCTTCCCTTTAATGAGGAGAATGCCAAGACAGTGTTGGACAATGGAGAGGCGAGACTTAAAAAGGAATTGAATGATATGACTGAGTAGGAACAGTTTAACTTTTCAGCTCAACAAGGCCAATCACCGATGACCATACTCAAAGCTTTCCAGACCTTGCACACATAAAATTGCAAATGTAGCTCTCCAAAAGACTACAAGCTTGAACAAGCCTTGAATGACTCATTGCAACTATTAACTACCATGAGAAAGGAAAAAGTTCTTCTCACAACCAGAAGGGTGGCTCATTAGATGTACCATTGAAGCTATCAACTATGGTGACAAAGGGAAAAGTTCTCCCTCACAACCAGACAGGTACTTCACATAATCTTAACCTATCCAAAGCACATGCCAACATAAAGTGTCCCAACCCAGTACAGAAACCTTCAATCTTTCATAATGATCCAGTGTCAATACCCATCCTCAACCCCACTGATCACACCCACAAGTTACCAGTATATAGAACACTAGCACTATAATCGAGGTAGTCATTTCCAAATTCCAAGGGATAAAGGCCACAGCAGACGAACTGATCGAGCCTTACTCATCTAACAGGAGATTTGATAAATCCAACCATAATCATTTCATGACCCTCCCAGACAGCATATTTTTCATGCATATTAACTGGAAGCAGGAGGCAAGTTCGAGTAATACAAGACCGTGGTTTACCTGCCAAACGAATAATGATATCAAATATTGGCTATTAATCTACCACTCATGCAAATAGTTTGAAAAAGAACATGCTTTACCTTGGTTTATTCCAATTAGCAGCCCTATTACGGTTAAAAGCTCTGTTGCGGAAGGGAGCAACAACTGTCTTCCGAGCAGCCTCAGATGCCAAAGGAAAGCTGTTTCCCTGAAAGTTGGACCTCCTCTGAGCAAGCACCCCCTAATGGAACCAGAAGAAAATTGCTCAGTGTGACGCCACCCACAGGAAACTTCTAATGCTTAAAAATGTTGTTAAGGGTTTAGATCAGCTGAATAAATTCAGAAAACAGTCAATCACTATATGCCCTCGTCACAAACCTGTCTTAGAGTAGACCGTGAGTCCATATATTGTCGCATCTTTAGGGCTTTATCTTGGTTGCCATTGGGAAATCTCTGACTTTTATTCTGCACCCCAACATTTCCACAAAACAATATAATTTAGCATCTAGAGAAATCTCACACTGATGACCATATAAGATCAACAAATCGTAGAACAAATCATAGAACAAATCTGAAAGGTGTCATACCGAGGCCCTTTGCTTCTTAGACTTGGCAGCAGCATTTGGTTTAGACATCTTAATAATATCATCTGCAAAAGAAATGAAATATTAACAATTAGCAAAGTTTTCCCAAAAAATAGCTTCAAAAACACATCATTCTGAAAAGAACTTATATACTTTACCTAGAGTCATGTCCATCTTCTTTTCTGTTAGAGCAATAGCCTCACTAGTGAGTGGTTTAATCGCCATCTGAAATCAAGAAATTGACTCAGTTTTGATATAAACACAATGAGCATCTCATTTGAAACTTGAAAGACAAAAAAATAACTGTTTTTTCTATAGAGCACATGAAAGACATCAACCACCAAAGCACATCCAAAAAATACAATATTCATCAATATTGTTTTGTCAATAAATCCCCAATTAAACAAGATGACTACCATAACCAAATGGAATACAATACAAATTAAAAAGCAATGACCGCCATCAAAATCCATGAACAACAAATAACTCTAACATGATGTCAAAGTTTTCAATATTTCGCCACAACTCACATTCCAATTCTCTTTTTGCTAAATACACCGTAAATTTACACGAATTCTTTAATTCAATTTCCCAACAAGTTATCTTTTCACCAAATTGAAAGAATATCCAAAGAACAAACAAAAAAAATTGAAAACGAAAAAAACACACGACAAAAGAAAAGGGGAAATCAAAACCCTAGTTGTTATATAAATCAATTCAAGAAAGAGAAAGAACATACCAGATACCAATGAGAGTTGCGAAATCGACAGTAAAATGAAAGAAAGGGAACGATCCGTAGAGAAATTTTGAATGAAATTGAGAATTAGGGTTAGGGTTTCTTGAAATTTTTGGGAGAACACGTGCTTTTGGGGAGCTTCTTGAACAAGAGGTCAAGGTTGAAGGAAGCAAGCGAATATGCTAAGAATGATAATTGAGAGAGACCCGCGGGTGATTTTCCTATCTTTATATAGAAACTAAGGCGGCCGTGAAATTTCTATTTTTGTTTCTTTTTTTTACAGCTCATAAGTAGTTGTACTTCTACAGTTGTAAATTTCTAACCTCTTTCCCAAAATTTTAGATTTATACTCCATCATTAAATAAAAACACATGATAAAATCATAGACTTTTTTTTTTTTTTTTAATCTAAATCGTGGACTCTGAGTGTATTCGCTTTAGTTCGATTCACTTTAATGGATTTCAGTTCAATGATCTACTTTTTTTTTTTATCGCAGATTACTAGTTCAGGTCAGTTTAGTATAGTTCATCTCAAATGAACTTTAGTGAAAAAGAACACACAATGTGTTTGGTATAAAGAGGTAGCCTCACTTTGAGGCGGCCTCATACAAGACTTAGGCTCTGTTTGATTCAACTTAATTTCACTTAAATTCAGTTCAGTTCATGTGTAACTTTATCACTCATATAACTTTTTATTCCGAAATAATTTCATGATGATAACTATGTCATCGGAAAGATCTCAAAGCATACTTTCAAATGAATCCAATATTGGCTATGTTTAAACGAATTTTAAATGGTTAACGGTCAAGTTAAAAAAATCAATTCAATTCAGTTTTATTCAGATGAATTAAACGGAGCCTTATTGCACACATAATGATACTGAGGATATGATGTCGCTCACCCCCTATTTTTAAGGCAAATAAGGAAGGTCGAGCTCTATCTTATTCTCACGAGTCCCTTTGTAAAGACAAGTCGAAAGAATTCGTCCAAGATAATACTGATGGCAAAAGTGAATACAGTTTGCTAAAGAATCACTACCGATATAGCTTTTCTAAAATAATGTAAGACTTCAACGTTGTCAAAGAAATGTAAAATCTTTCATGATATCTATTTTCTTTCAAAGTTTTGAGGTAAATGTCATTACTGGTTTAATTACTGTTATATTATCTCCTTGAAAGTAGGAAAATTTTCACTTTGGTGCCCTAACGTATGGGATAATCATTATTTAGTAACCTGTGTTTTTCGTATTTTCACTTTAATTACCTATGATATTAGAAATAGTTTCACTTTGAATCTTTCCGTTAGACCCATTTAAAATTTCCGTTAATTTGCTGATGTGGCTACTAAATAAAGAAAAAGAAAACTAAAACACATATTAAATAACCAAAATACCCCCACTTAAATTAGAGTTACCTATCCATTCAACCAAAAAAAAAAAAGAAGTAAGAGTTGCTTATTTTTCTTCAACATTTTCAACCAGCAATCTCAACATTAAAATCCATCACATCTACCAATTAAATCTGGCATAAAGGGATAGAACAATGAAAATTTTCATTGCGATCTAATAAAATTTTGATAGAGAAAGGCAAAGGAGGAGGGCTGAGGGTGATTGGGAGGATTCTATTTTCTTTAGGTGAAATGGAGAGAGAGAGAGTGTGTGAAAATGGGGTAGTGGGTTTCGAAAATTTCTGGGTTGAAGGAGGGGGTGGCGATTCTGGAGAGAGAGAGTTCGAGAGGTGGTCGGCGTGAAGAAGTGGTGGTGAGTCTGGTGACGGTTGGGTGGTTGGTGGTGGGGTTGTGGGTTACAGTGAGGTGTCGAATGTTTTGTGGGCGGTGAGTCGAAATTGTGGTGGTCGGTATTTCGTGGGGTAGGGTTTGTCTGGTGTTTTGGTGGTAGGGAGAAGGAAGGTGGGTGGTTCGTGGGTGTGAGAAGAAGGTGGTGGCTGGGGTGTTGCAGGTACGAGGTGGCGAGTCTTCTGGTCTTGTGTGAGGGGAAGTGGCGGTAGTGGTGGTTAGAGGTGGCCACTGGACCGGGCTTGGCCCAAGCCCGCATGGACCGGCCCGGGTGTGGGCTAAACTAGTGCCGAGGTGATTGGAGGTCTGAGCCCGGCACTGCTGCGGCCCACGAACTACCAGTGCGGGTTTGGTCTTGTCACGAAAAAAGCTCGGGTACAACTTCATCCATCCTCCTCCCCAAAATCCATTAAATCTCATTCCTCCTCCCCAAAATATATCCCCAAATTCCCAACAATGGCAGCAACTCTCCAAGCCCCATTTTCTCTCCTTCCTCCTCACTAGATATCTCCACGGGCCAAAGCTGGCTAAGACCCTACCAGGCTCGGGTGGACGGCCCGGTACGGCCCGGTGCCCATTCATGCGGATTAATGCTGAGTTACGGCGAAGCACGATCCACGAACGAAATAGATCGGCCCGTGGCCACCTCTAGTGGTGGTATTGGGGGTGGACGAAATCGCTGGTGCATGGTTTTTTTTTTGAGGCCGAGCTCTCTTGTTAACAATGGTGGGCGAAGATGAAAAAGGAAGGGGATGAATGGTTCCACATAAATAACCAGTTTACCCCTCAATTAGTAAGCAGTTAACAAAGATGTTAATGGAATAGACGATAAACACTTAAAAAACACTAATTTAATTAACTTAGATAACTAAAGTGAAAATATGTAAAACACAGATCACTAAATAATAATTATCTCATACGTCAGGACAGTAAAGTGGATAATTTCCTTAAAAGTAATGCTTGTTACACCTAATGTGATACGTAATTGTCAAGCTTTGTCAACTCCTTCCCAGAACTCGATGGCCTCAAGTCCTCAACTAATAGGATTGAGGTGTAGGTTGAGCTCTTAGGGACACAACACACAACTAATGCAGTTACGGCTGAGAGTTCTAAATGTAATACTCTAGTGTGGATGCTCTGCTATTCTAGTTCCTATGATGTTCTTCCCCCTCTCTATCTTTCTTCTATAATTGTTTAAAATTTAAAAAATCCAATCCATCTATCCAATGGTAAATAAATCTCCCCTTTTCATCCAAAGGCGAATAATCATGAAACATATTGTTATTTTTGGAATAAGATAGGATCTGGACTCGTAATACCCCGTTGTTGCTTTAGGATTATCCTTTTGTCAGGCAGCCAAATTTAAGTTTTGAAAAGTTTGCCTGAGATTGTCCAACTAACTAGAGTTAACTACTAAATAAGGACCTGAACTATCACATAAAATTGGAATAAGGACCTCAACTATGAAAGTGATGGAATGAGGACCTCACTCTAACTCCGTAAACTTCCATTTAGTATAGTGCTTTTTTTAATATTTCTTTTGTTATTTCTCATTTTTCTTTCTTTTTCTCTGATTTTTTTTCTTTCGTTTCTCCAGTCTTCCACCCATCCCCCTTTCTCTCTCCTCAATCCCCATGAGATAGTCACCACCCTCCCTTTCTCTCCCCTCACCACCACCAGACCACCCTTCTATCTGAATTAATCTATAGCGGTTATTTTCTCTCTCCTCACTCTTCATCTCACTGCCCTCAATCCTTGTTTTCCTTTTTTTTGTTAATTAGAAAGTTGGGTTTTTGATTGGTTGCTTGTTTTTTCAAATTCTCAAGTTCTTGGAACTGCCCAGGTATCTGAAAAAGGGTTTTATGGGGACAAAAATAACCCTAGTTGTTCAGAGCAATTGGGTTTTCATGATTCGCCCTCTTCCTTTTTTGATGTATTGATTTCTTGTTGCCTAGTGCATTGAATCCTTGTGTTTGTGATTTTGTGGGCGAAAGATGTGATTGTCGGTGTTGGGTGTTTGTTGTGTCTTAGTTTATTGTCTTGAAAGTTTTTCTAGTTGAGGTATGTTGCATTTGGGATTTGGGTGTTTTACAGGTGTTTAGTGTAATCTGAGCAGGAGTTTTGGGAGGAAATGGAAGAAGCCAGTAGCCTAAATCAGCTATACAATCAAGATGGAAGGGTCAAGGGAGGGAGTGAGTACCTGTGCGGTTGGAATATACATGATCAAAGGAGTTTTGGTCTAAATTTTCCATTGTTTCCATGATCAAAGCGCAAACTCAGTTGCTGTTTTTGGTGAAGCAGGGGATTCGTAGAGCAATGATTTTTTGTTGCTTGGTTTTGAGGTCTACTTCAGGAGTTTTGTACTGGTGCTGTAGTATTGTCTTTACTGTGAATATTGGTGCTACTGTTTTGTTGTGTAGCTGTATATGCAGGCTTCAAGTTTGAAGACTCGTTATTAATGAAATACAATCCTAATTATCAAAAAAAAAAAAACCCACTAGCCTAAAGCGAGCGTTCATTGTTACCCAGTAGGCTAAAGTAGTGGTCCTATTTCTTTCCTCAAATTAGGTGGTGATGTTGATGGTGATGTTGATGGTGATGGTGGTGGCTTCTGGTGGTGGTTGAGGGGTCGGGAGGAGGACATGTGGTTGTGGGGCCGGGGTGGTGGGTGGTCGTATCTGTAGAGGAGGTGGGGCTGGTGGGGTAAAGAGAGGGAGAGCTGGCGGTTGGATGTGTGGTGGGGATTGAGGAGAGAGAGAGAGGGGCTGGGGAGTTGAAAATAATAATTGAAGAAAAGAAAAGAAATCAAATCTAAAAGGTAGAAAATTAGAGAAATAATAAATTAAGTATAAAAAACTCAAATACCACTAACGGAAGTTGACAGAGTTAACTTGATGTCCTCACTCCATCACTTTCATAGTTGAGGTCCTTATTCCAATTTTTTGTGATAGTTCAGGTCCTTATTTGGTAGTTAGCTCAACTAACTACTTCCCTAGGATTCTAATGAGCAAAAAAAAAAAAAAAAAAAAAAGAAAAAACTACTTCCTAGGATCCTAGGTTTCAGAAATGGATATTTGTCAACAAGAGCACTCCTAGTATCACAATCAAAACCTTGGTTGTTCAAGGAAATCCATTCTATAGATGGAATGCTATTAATAACTTCTTGAGGTAATATTACTAGCCAAATGGTCTTTATTCCATCCAATAAGGTTAGGTGACTTACAATCTGTGGCCTTGTTCCAGAGACCTTTCAATCTATTTTATTTGCATGGTATATATCTCGCTTGCTGTTTGATTGGCCTACATAAGTGTTGCCCGTCCTGCCTGGGATAGTTCGCGAACTTCCTTGATAAGTGTAACTACAAGGATGCAATTGTGTAAAGCAACAGGTGATCGATCATTCATAACTATGCAAGTCTGATTGAAGGTAAACATAACATTAGAGTTGAAAGTATAAAGATGTAACAAAGGCAAACTCATCGACTCATTTTGCTCGCATCCTGTCGAAAGTAGATCAGTCAGCCAAGTAAATGAGGTCCCAAAATACCTTATTGCTGAACTCTCATCCCTTGAGCAGGCAATATTATACCCTCATCAGGGACCTAAGCAAGAAAAAATTTCAGATTTATTGTTGCTATTATGTTTCTATCCCGATTCCCAACCTCTCTAGGGACCTAAACGACATGCGAAAAATTATAAAAGACACAAGACTTGTCCAGTTGTCTCCATAAATCCACTTTTCAGCATTGCTTGTGTAACTGACCAACTCTTCTGGTTTGAACCACAATTTTATTTCATCCTTAGCAGTCTCTGGGCCGTCACTTCCATGGATAATATTTCTACAAGAAACATATAGAATACTGTTAGAATCATCAAACACAGGGCAACAAATACAAGTATAAACCAACAGCAATCAAGAATCAACAACAGTTCAATGTGCAGTTTTATTAAGGTGTCAAATTGTTATACCTTCCAACTACTACTGCAAGATCACCTCTGATGGTTCCAGGCTCTGATTTCTGTGGATCTGTTGCTCCGATGAGTTTCCTGCCATATTTAATCACCCCCTTACCTTCCCAAACCTACGAAATTGAGGGAAGTTTAGCTACCAACAGATAGAGAACCTCTTTTTGCATGAAGTTAAAAGTTAAAGCTGTTATGCTAACCATTGCAATCACTGGGCCAGAGCTCAGGAAATCACAAAGGCCATTGAAGAAAGGTCTCTCCTTAAGGTCATGATAATGCTTCTGGGCAAAATCCTTTGATGAGACCGTAACTTTGATTGCCACCAGCTTGAAGCCTTTACGTTCAAAACGAGATACGATTTCCGAAATCTAGATGAAACAACAGAGAACTGTGTTAGCCAAACAATAATAAAACAGTCTCCTACTTATGAAGCTTCAAAGACATTGGTTCTGGTAATGATAATAAAAAGAGGAATCAGCAGTCACAGTACCAGCCCTCTCTGGACTCCATCAGGCTTGATAGCGATGAAAGTTCGCTCCATCTACAAATTAATATTAAGTGAAAAGTTCTCTTAGAATCCATTCACAATCAGAGGCCAAATGATGATTTGATAGGTTAAGGATTTGGCCAGTGAGTGAAAATAAATAAGATAATGAATGGCTACAAAAACAGAATGTAAAACAAGTACCTCTGCAGCGTGAACCTCCTGATCCTGAATCATATAGACTACACAGAAAGGAGAAAGGCGCAGATCACAGAAAATAAAGAACTAGCACTTTCACAACATCAGGAACAAGAGGAGAAACCACAAGCCTGTTAAAAGAATTTATTTTTTTTAAAAAATTCTTAATAGCTGACCTAATCAGCGCCTATATGATTCAGCACTCAGAAGTGCGAAATGCCAAAATGGAAAAGAGATGCAATCCACTAGTCATGATGGTAGGTGGTAGCATATGCTTATCAAATTCAATGAAGAAAAGAACAGAAAATCCATATATCAAGAAAGCAACAACAATCACATCTCATTTCTCATTTAAGTAAAGCTTCTCTCTGTGTTTTTTGGTTCTCTAGAGGAGCTTTACAGAGGGGGGAGGGGCGAGAAACAGCGAAAGCAACTAATGATAGACCTGGTATATGATCGAAGAAAAGTGTATTTGCTCCTGAGTCCTGACCCCGTGAACTAAGAAAGCATAGGTTTTGTAGCAAAGACTCAAAAAGTCAAAATGTCTTATGGTAAAAATTGGGCAAGCGCCAAGATTCCTTCTACTTCTAGTGCATATAGAAGAGGTTTCATTGTCACAATGCTAAACATGAGCAAGGAGCAAGGCAGAAGGGTCACGACTTGCTCAAAATCTATTGACTTGACTTCAACTAGACATCAACTTGAGATAAATCATATACATTGGTGAACTTGAACTGCAATATATAACAGATCTGCAGAATTATACGTTTGCAAGCACAAACTTGATATTGAAGACAGGAGGATAACAAAAGCAAATGAACGCTTGAGGGGGTTTCAAAATATCAACTTGCACCGTGAATAATTTCCAGAGTTTCAAAATTGAACAGCAAAAATTGCTTATATCACATACGAGCACAACTGTTTTAAGGTATTGCACAAAAAGGCAAGCAAAAGCAAGCAGATAGAAAACATATGTGCAAAAAAAATGGCATGTGTCTCAAGTAGCTTTTCACAGGCAGGAAGTGCAAATAATTCTCCATACCTGCTGCAGGGACAGCCAGAGCAGAGGACAACCACGCTCTTGATGCATTGGCTGATTCAGCGCCTCCAAATGAAGCCAAGTAAGGTGCTTTTCCCCTTAAGGAAACTGCAGCTGTAGCAGCTATTGCTCTTCCTTCTGCATTTCAAAGAAATTGAGACGATCCGTAAACGAAGCACACAATAGAATGCCAGATTACCACATAGACCATATTCCTCTTTTTTCATGAACTGCTATCAGATTTACAATATTGACGAAAAAGAGACGGACAATAGACAATATGATCCATGAGAGTAATAGTGAGAGCTCTCAAGCCTCTCTCCCTTTTTCTTTTTCCCTTGGAAAGAGGTGGTGGGGTTTGGGATTCAACATTCAAGATGGAAACCAATTTGAAAAATATATAATACTCTCTAAAATTTCCCACTCTATAATAAATCATCAATTCAGAAATGGATAGCCTCCATTCATCCTTGATCCCTTTAGTCCAACCACCAAACATTACTCATATGATCCAAAAAAAGAAAAGAAAACGAAATCATGTAATAATTTGTTGGGCCAACCAATCATTAGAGAAAACAAGATGCTTTTGCCAGAAGTTGAATAAGGTCTTATGTCCCATCAACCTAAAAATACAAAGATTTCCTGACTTCCAACAAAATTTCAAAATTTCCCCCCAAATCCCAATACAGTCCAACAAACCATCCAATTTAACTGTTCAAAAATGTCAACGGGCAAAAACCCATTAATCCGAATGATCCCATTATATTTTTCATCCACCATTGCAATAGTTCCTCATTAATAAATACAAATCAAGAGTCAAAATGCCAATCCAATCTCTATAATATCAGATCAGCAATAATCAGAAAGTCAAAACAATCAAAAACCCACAAAGAGAATCAAGTATTTAAATGATATAACACCCAATGTTGTGAGGATCAATCAATGTACAATTTGTTTTTTCATGATCTACGTAGAGAAATGCAAACATTTGCAGAAATGATTAATATTTAATAGTAAAATGGGTCAAAATCTGATTGATGAATATGTACAAACCTGGTAGAGATTGTGTGGCCTTCTTGGAAGCAGAGAGAAGAGACCTAGCGGCTCTTGCAACAGATCGGTATGCCTGGGAGCTCATTTTGGGAAGAGAGAGAAAGAGGCGATAGAGAGAGTGAGGTGAGAGGAGTGACAGGTAACAACAGAATAGTAGTAGCAGTAGTAATAAGGGAAATGCTCAGAATATAAATGGACGGTTTTTGAAGATGCTTTGCTTGGCTTGTTGGGCTCAATTAACCAATATCCATATTCCATCATAGTGGGAGTCTAAAATTATGAATTTAAGTCTCCCATGACCCACTAATGAGTTCTTGGCATAGAAGGTAAGACTAAAGATTGAGGTCTAACACACACACACACACACAAAAAAAAAGTTACAAAGTCAATAAGTGGTTGATGTGAGTGGTTCGACACTCTCATACTCTACCTCTTTTTAGATCGACCTAGTGCAAACAAGGGGAAAAAGATTCCAAATCTGCTCTTTGTATCTCCCATGAACACAAAGAAAAAAAAATCCCTTCATTGGTATAAAAGGGTTCGTCCAAAAAGAACATAAATATTTGGAAAATAATAATCATGTTGTGAAACAATTAGAGAGATAGAGAATAGAGAGTAAAGGGGAGCAAGATGTGTGTCTATATTATTCACACGAGGGATATATATAGTACAAGAGGGGCTAGAGTTTTGCTTGTATAGCAAGAACCCTAGTACAGTATATGGTAAGTATCTAAGTATAATATCTTTACAATATATTGTACATCCACATATATAATATATTTCATAGCACTCCCCCTTGGATGTACATCACTAAAGAATATGCCTCGTTAAAACCTTACTAGGAAAACCCTGTGGGATAAAAACCTAGTGAAGGAAAAAGAGTACATTATTCTTCAATACGCGTGAGATGCTGCCTCATTAAAAATCTTGCTTGGAAAACCCACTGGGACAAAACCATGGCTAAGGAAAAAAGAGTGCAACACGTATTTTCTCCCCCTCATGACCATATCCATCTAGATCTTCAAGTCGATTCAATTGTGATCTTCAGTAGGACATGTCTTCTTACTTGTGTTGACTCCTGCATGTTTAAAATATGATTCCAACAATCTTCATATTTCCCTTGAATATGATGTATATAACTTTCATTCGTATCAATATCATTTCAAACAATTATATATCCAACAAAGGGAGACATTAATATGAAACTCTATAAAATTCATAATATCCTTGTTATGCTGCCTCGTTAAAAACCTTGTTAGGTAAAACCCAATGGGATAAAAACCTCAACGAAGGGAAAAAAAGGTACAACCACTACTTCACCAAAACCTTTGCTAGGAAAACCCAATGGGAAAAACCTATGCAACAGGAGAAAAACGTGAAGTGCGTAAAGTCTCATCCTTTAATAGCAATTTCACAATATATGAGCAATTTCCACTATTCCAATACCATTTAACATAAACCTTCTTCAGGAGGTCTTTAGTAATACAGATATAAACCTTCTACAGGAGGTCAATATTGGAACATAATAGTATCAAATCTAAAATATCAATCGTTGCTCATATTTTTCATATCATCACAAAATATTTGTAATTTGGGAATGAGAGATAATATTTTATGGTACTTCAGGACTATAAAGATCACCTATTTCATAACCATGGTACTTCAGGACCATAACAATCTCATATTAAATATCACCAATAGGTCATCACAAATGTGATCTTCACATAAACTCTCTATCTTTGAGAATGTTCTAATTATTTTGCGATCGATAATTTCATAGCATGCTCAAACTTCTGGTTGAGACAATAATCAATTGATTAAATACTCTTTTAAAGAGGTTTTTGTATCTTGCATCACGTCGTATCCAAATCGTGAATGCTTTCCAACAATATATTTTGTCTCATTCTCATTCAACTTATTTGAGACAAATAGTTCATGTATATCATTGATTCATAGACCTTTGTAACTTTGAATATCAGAGGTTCATATAAGTTCAAAATATGCTCTTCAGGAGCCACTTTTTCAAAGGTCCATATATGTCATTATACATATCCAACAAGCCATTTAGAGTCCTTCAGAGACTATATCATCAATCCTTATGGGATTGGCATACCATAGAAGTAAACATCTCCTTTTATAGGTTTTCTGCCTATAAAATATGTAGTAACTTACACAACTACATTTCAATGAAAATGTGTGCATGGATTATGAGATGAAATTAATAAATTAGTAAATGTTAAATAAATAGAAATAAGGTATAAAATATAGTGACATGCATGATGTATGACTTGTAATCTATATGCACACAATGTATGACTCGATAATGTAAACTGTACAGTTTGGATATCAAATCCATAAATCATTTGGACTGCAGGTCCATGAGCTCATTTTCCAATTTTCAATCAATAATATGTCGACAATTATATGGACTTTATAAATATGATCCCCGTTCATATGTCCATCTCATCTTGCATATGCATGTCAGTTCCATCATATACCGGTATCAAAATATTAATCATCAAAATCTCATAATCAATTTATTTATCCATCAGTACTGGTAAATGAAATCTGAATATTTTCTTTGGGTACCTTTTCCTTTTCCATATAGGCCATCTATTTGTGATTCAGATATTCATACCTCTTCAAGGGTATTTATAAGCTATAAAGCTTGTTTATATATCATAACTCTTCAAGAGTATCAACCAAACTGCACGATCTTGCCATGTTTGTATAATAGACTTTCATTAGGATACGATCTCCAATTAATTTGAATGAAAGTAAACTCAGTATACTAAACTTCAGGTGTATCAATTCTAATATAACTGGCAAGATATCCCAATTCTCACATGTATATCTACAACCAATCTGTGCTTCGATATGCCTCCCAAAGGGTCATATTTGTGCAACAGTCAAATCATAAAGTTTCATGCTTGAATATTTAGAGGTTTGAAATAAAGCTGGCATATATGTATATATATATATGAACCTCAAATTTATATCATGTTCTGAACTTCTGGTTCAGATGGGGATCAACATTGTATATACTTAATAAATGTCTTTGTTTTCTTTGGCTTTCCTCTATTATTCTCCCCCTAAGCTGGAAAAACTATCTTTCATGGACAGTTATAAATGGGCATTTCATTACATTGAAATTCAGCTTAGATAATCCACCACTTTCTCATCTTCTCTCTGCGAGTTTCACTTTATTAGTTCTCTGGTGGAGAATAACAATTCTGGGGAGTACATGTAATTTGCAGTTGGTTATATTTGTGCTCATATAATTTGCCTCATACAAGAGATCAAATATTGATAAAAACGCTCAAAACATACTTTATAACGAACTTGCATAATGCAATGCAACCCATCTTTTAAGTGATCTTTTGGCCACTTGTCTCTTTTCGAATCAAACTAATTTATTGTTCGAAACTATATATACTCCATCTCGTTGTCAGTCTTGCCTTTAAACATTATAGTAATAAAACACGAGAGAGTATGAGCACATTATCATATATTCATTCAAGAGAAACTTCAGGCTCTCGGAACGGGTGTCTTCATACCCGAATGGCCTAAACTGTCACATCAACCAAATATTTCACGTAACTAACTTCTGGTTAGTTTTTGCTCAATAATAATCAACTTTAACGTAGTCATTTACACGTGATTCTGGCCAGATGTATGATGTGACAAAGACATAACTTATGTCTCTTTTCTAATGGCAAGACATCTCATTTTCAGGGGAGATATAGTTCATGCTCTTCTAGAACTTGTTCTCAACTTGTTCACATAAATGGACATTTCTATCTTGTGGATAGATTCCTTGGAATAACACAAATCCATTGTCATAGTACAAAGCATATGACATTGCTTATCTCATATTTGAATGCGATTACAATTCACATTCTATCTCCCCCTTTTCCGTACATCCGTAGTAGGAAATAAAAATCCAAAACACAAACACAATCAAAGTTACTGTCACAACAATGATTATATAAGGGGTACAAGTTTCGAGCTTCAAATGCATATTGAATATATGCTTTTTCCCACTTAATTTTGAACTTCAGGCCAAAGATTAATTTGTTACATCATTGTATTAACAAAATTAAGCTTGCAACTTTAAGAGACTTCTGGCCCTTATTTAAATGGTTGACTCAAGTGGGGTACGATATCAATCTATAATCATGAACTTCAGGTCATGGTAATTGTACCATCAAATAATTTCTCCTTTGTTTAATAATAGGTACCCCATTGGTGATATACGAATCACTATCAATAATTTATGTCAATCTCCATCATCAACTTTGGACTTCAGGCCAAAGGATTATTTCTTCCTTGTAATTTACGAAACTTGACACATTTTCTTTATGAGACTTCTGACCCAAAATTTCATGAACTAATGGTTCATATATTCAAAATAATATCAATATGATCATGAGCTTCTGGTCATGATTATGTGTCATTATCCAATTTCTATCTCATTGAAGATACCCCTTTTGTGATCTGCAGGATCACTATTATAGATTTCTTTCATGCATGGGGCTTTAAAATTATGAACAAATCTCATAGAACATGATTTGTACTAACTCATAATTGTTTTCTCATTGTCCCAATTTACGAGCCTTCAAGCTCTACATATACGTATCTTCAAGCTCTAGATATACGTATCTTGAAAATAAGTGAATTGGACAATAATTAGTCTAAGAAAGTATTCATAAAGTTATATCTCCAAAAGTACAATATTTAATCATTTCAAATTAAAAAGCATAGCTTACATTTTAAGAAAAATTACTCATGATTTCTCTAAATATCATTCATGAGCTATATAATTTTCTTCTTCGGTGAAGGATTAACAAGAGTTCATCATAGATATAACAAGCATTGAGTAAACTCATTATTTGGCATTCGAATTAAATAATTGTCAAGTCGAAACAGAATTTTGCCAAATATATTTTATCAATATGAACAAGTAATTACGCTTGATAAAAAAAAAACGACAATCCTAGTCCAGAATGATCACTTATCAAACAAAAACCCGGACAAAAAAAATATAATATGAAGCCCAGATAGAAGGACGAGATATAAGGACTAAACATGTGGAACAAAACAATATAATCTCGATACCACAGGTACGGTTGACACATAATCCAATAGTAGTCAACGAGTCTTCTACAACAATACTGATAAATGTAAATACCACAGGCATAATTTATCCATTCATGAGAGAGAGACTAAAGAACTTTGTTTGGCAGGACAATATTGATACAACAATACACCTTGTGACCTTAATGGTGTATGATACATATAGCCTAGGTATTCATGGTGGTTGCTGCATATGCAGGCAAAAGGGAAAAAACATGAAAGCATGTGCCAAAACAACTCCTAAGAGTCAATCGACTACAGAAAAATTATTTAGCTATTTACCAGCCACACTATATAGAAATATATTATTGGATCTAGTCGAATTTCTTCAATCAGCCACAAGAGCAAATATGCACCAAAACGTGGTTGAATCAGCCACAATCATTTTACAAGTACTATTTTTTTTTTTTTTGAACTCAAGCCGCTCCCGCGGTTCTAACTTTCGATTAACTGATCAAAATCTGCCAACACAGCACTAGCGACATTGCTAGGCAACTCAGCGTTCCAAAAACGACAACCTACCTCCCAAAGCTGCACATGCGCTAGCTCATGGGCTACTCTATTACCCTCCCTACGAACAAAAGACCAAGAAACTGACACAAATTGAGACACAAGCGCTAAAATATCGTCTAAAACTAAATGTAAATGACTCGACCCTAAACTTCTTGCTTTTAAAACAGAAATAACACAAACGTTATCAGACTCTACGATGACCTTATCAAAACCAAAGGAATCTGCCAGCTGCAGACCGAGGTAAATTGCCTTAGCTTCTGTTATCCCAATCTCCCAATCAACTTTGAAGTTCATTGTCGCACTAACACACACTGCTTCGCTGTTATCACGCCCCACTATGCCAATACTGGTACCGGCACTACCGCTCTTCCATGCGTCAACATTCAGCTTGATCTGACCCTCAGAAGGAGTCGCCCACTTTCCAAGAACCCGAGGTCCCTTTATTGACAGCTTCATTCCATGCTCAGTAATTTCAGCTAGCAGTTTCTCGACGTACGACACCACCTCCGAAGGGTGTTGAGAGAGACCCTCAAAAAGGCGCTTGTTTCGGGTACCCCAAATTGCCCAAGCAGCCGTAATAAACTTTGCATACTCATCACTATGTAGCTCCACTCGCACAGCCTCAAACCAATCCCTCACCCCTCGACCAGTTGCCATGCCAAGAATGCGCAGGCCACTTTCTTCTCACACAGCCTCCGCAAGAGGGCAGTAGCGCAGGGCATGGAGCCCGCAATCTCGCGGACCCCCACACACATTGCAGTCCTCCGAGATGGAGGGAACGCGGCGGTGAAGTCCCAGCTTGGTAGGCAGGGCGTCATGACAGGCCCTCCATGCAAAGATTTTAACCCGAGGTAGCGTCTCAACATTCCACACCTTATTCCAAAACAAATTATCTGACATTGATGATGACGCTTCTTCTTCAGCTATATGATCACACATAATCCCATTATAAGCGCTTTTCACATAATATTCACCACTCCTTTCCCATTTAAAAAACCTTGTCAACAGGCAAGCGAGAGCTAAGTGGGATAGAAAAAATCCGCTCTACATCAATAGGAAAAAATGTTTCACGAATTTTAGTCACATCCCAGCTCCCAGTATTTTGATCAATGAACTCCGCTACTCTCTGCTCTGAATCATGTAACCCTTGTGGCGAGATAATCTTTCCTGACCCGCTGCCAGCAAGCCATGGATCACGCCATACTCGAATACTCGCACCGTCACCTACCCTCCAGGACATTCTTTTCTTGAGCACCCATTTCGACTCCCAAATGCCGCGCCAAGTAAAGCTAGGATCATTACCTAGCGAGGCATTCAAAAAATCTCCGCTTGGATAGTATTTCGCACGAAGCATTTGGCCCAGCAGGCCATTCTCACCAGTGAATAATCTCCATGCTTGTTTCCCTAAAAGTGCCCAGTTGAACATCTTGAGGTCTCTGAAACCCAGGCCATCCAAACTCTTCGGTCTACACAATTTACCCCAGTTTAACCAATGGATCTTCCTTTCATTCTTCTTTTGGCCCCAAAAAAACTAAGAGATCATCGATTTCACTTCATTACAAAAATCCGCTGCTAATTTGAACACACTCATCACATAGGTAGGGATAGATTGGGCCACTGCCTTTATCATAATTTTTCTCCCTGCTTTAGATAGGGACAAACCTTTCCACCCTTGAAGTTTCTTCCATAACCTCTCTTTCAAAGGATCACAAAGCTTCTTTTTTGACCTCCCTATCGTAGTTGGGAGACCCAAATATTTTTCATGGACCTCAACTTCTTCCACGGTCAAAATATCTTGAACCTTAACCCTCATAGCTGAGCGAACCCCCTTACTAAAGCAAACTTTTGATTTCTCAAAGCTTACTTTTTTTTTCCGAGGCCACTTCATACGAGTTCAAAATATCCTTGACCACCTGTGCTTGCCCTTCAGATGCTCTTGTGAATAATAAACTGTCATCTGCAAAGAAAAGATGAGTTACTGAAGGCGCCCCCGCACAAATACGAACCCCCGAGATAGCACCTCTTTCTTCCGCTCTTCTCATTAAACCAGAAATACCTCAGCACACAAGATAAACAGATAAGGAGACATGAGTAAGAGATTAAGAAAGAACCCAAATATTTTACAAGTACTATTAAATACACTAAAACGTGCAACATGCATATATATAAAAGGGGGTTCAAGTCATCATAACATTACTCCACAACCCACCTATGAATATAGTTATTAAAGTGAATTGCTATTTACCGCCCAAAATTACTACCTACCGCCCCTATAAATTACCCATTTGCCCTTCACTCACTCATCCTCACTCATCACTCATCCTCACTCATACTCATCCTCACTCAAAGCAAAACCACCACCACCACCACCACCACCACCACTCACGGAAAACCACCACCACTCACGGCAAAACCACCACCATTCGAAATGTCAGGGGCTAGCGGCGCGGGGACGGAGGCGGCGAGCATAGCGGCGCGGGGGTATAGATTCGAATTTTTTTTCCTTTATTTACTCTAATTTGCTTTGATTTTTACGAAATGTGTTGATATAGGAGTGTTTTTATTCGCGGTTTATAGACAATTGATTTGAATTTGTGTTGTTTGAAGTTGTGTTGATTGATTTGTGAATTTTCGAGTTCGTCGGAGTAGAGTCGGGCGTCTGAAAAAGACGACTCACCCATAGGTGAGTCGCCTGTAATAGACGACTCACCCATGGGTAAGTCGAGATCGGCAGACGACTCGCCCATGGGTGAGTCGCCTGTAGCAGACGACTCACCCATGGGTGAGTCGCCAGTCGCAGACGACTCACCCATGGGTGAGTCGAGATCGGCAGACGACCGACACAAAAAAAAAAATATTATTATTATTATTATTATTATTATTATTATTATTATTATTATTATTATTATTATTATTATTATTATTATTATTATTATTATTATTATTATTATTATTATTATTATTATTATTATTATTATTATTATTATTATTATTATTAGTTGTCAATTATTATTTTAATTGTTTATTACTGATTATTGTTTAATTAATTAAAAATGTGAAATGATAGAGGGGAGGAGCCGGTAAATCGGTGCCGAGGTTATTCAGTGAACTAGCTGGTTCAGGACCGCGTCACACGAGGACGCGCGGGATTGATGCCTCTGTACGGAGACAGAGAGAGGCAGTTCGGATGAGGGAGATGACTGCTGAGCAACACGATTACGAAACTAGCGAGTTCTACTTCGGGGATCAGTCCATGGACGATGATCAGATTGGCGTCGAATCATCCTCAGATTGGCGCGTGGTGAAGGGCAGAGGCGGTAGGTTTGTTAGTACTGGGTCGTCCAGTACTAGCAAACGATCTAGAGCGGAGGACGACACTACGTGGCTTGTTACAGAGGCTGTGCCCGGTGGGCTGGCGGATGATAGCGTCATACCGAGCTTCCTGGGCCACGTAGCGTCTCGTATGTGGAAGGGAGAGACGAGGGGTCTCTTGAAGTGTCAGAACCGATTCAGTGTCTGTCAGCGGCTGAGTGAGTGGCGAGCGAAGATGTCGGCCGAGGTGAGGGCCCAGATCGAGGGGACTGGGTTATCACACCTGACAGACATTATGTTCAGACATATTGACTTCCCCCTGATATCTGCATTCGTGGAAAGGTGGCAGCCGGATACGAACTCGTTCCACATGCCGTTCGGAGAGATGACGATCATGTTGCACGATGTATGGCATATTCTTCGGATTCCTGTAGAGGGACAGCTCGTTTCCATTGAGGGACGGGATGGGCAGCTGCAGGCGACGGCCATGGAGGTTCTCGGGGTCACCCGAGATGAACTGCTGTTTAGCTACTGGCAGGGCGGTGGGGTCCTCACGGAGTCGGTTTTTGACCTTTGCCGAGTGGAGGACCGAGTGGAGGACATCCAGGCGATAGCTTGGATGTGGTTACTTATTGGATCCACCTTGTTTGTCGAGAAGAGTGGTAACCGTATTAGACCCTCCTGCGTGATGGAGGTCAGGGACGGTGTCGGAACGGCGCATGAGTTCTCTTGGGGATCTGCTGCCCTCGCCTTCCTATATCGTCAGCTCGGTATAGCTAGTCGGGGGGATTCTCAGGGCATCTGCGGATGCCTAACTCTCCTCCAGGCATGGATATACGAGTACTTTCCCTACTTCCGACCTCATCGGGAGCGGATGGTGTTCGGGGACGGCGAGGTGCCCCGTGCGTGCGTATGGAGTGCCCAGGCTGAGGGCAAGGACGTGGGTCGACTGTGCTCCTTACGTAGACGATTGGATCAGCTGCGAGCGTCAGAGGTACGTCATGCAGTTATCGGTGTTCATGATTTATTTCGTCCTTTGCTATGTTTTTTTTACTTCACCATAACTTGAACATTTCTACGTAGGTGGTGTGGCTGCCGTACGGTTCTGACCCGGTTGCATCTGTACCGAGGACTGTATTCATGGGGTGGCTACGGTATCGGGATATTATCGAACCGTACATGCCTGGTCGTTGTTTACGACAAATTGGGTACGTACAGAGTATCCCTTTCCCGATCACTAGGCCAGAGAAAGCGATCAGGTCATGGAGCAGTCGTTCGTACAAGGTTGTCTACCCCGTACGAGTATCATCTGATGCCTGGCGTATGTTCCCGGGATGTTACATTCTTGGTCTCCATGGGTTTCAGGCATCCACGTCAGATCCCACAGCATGTATGGATGACTACCTCGCATGGTACTACCGTCACTCCCACCCTCTGCTGATACGTGACGATGCAGCACCTGTTTCTGTGATTCCTCCACGATCCAACAGCGATTATGTAAGTGATTAACTAAACTAAAATATATATTTTTTTACGTATTACATATCTCTGAACTCACACTCATTGTTACTTTTTTGCAGTGGGTGAATCGTCTAGCCGTCGCATTTGAGTCTTTCATTACTTTGCTTCCTCCGGAGCAAGCGGAAGGTCCTCGATCGGTTATGGAGGAGTATATGAGAGATTGGCGGGCTGCCAAATGATGTATTGACCCTAGATGAATTTGTTATATACTTATATAAGAGTTTCATTGTTATTGTTATTTATTTGTGTTATTGTAATTTGTTGGTTCTTATTCACCTTTTTTGTTTTATTGTAATTTGTTGTTTTATTTACCTCCAATAATCACGAAAAAATATAACATGCAAAATATAACAATCACACAAAAATGTGACAATGATATAAGTAGAAAAATATAACAATCACGCAAAACATTCAATTACGTCGACCTCGCTAAACGATCCCAATGTGCTCTTCGCCTAACATACATTTGCTCCCAACCAGCGACACTATCAGAATGGGAAGTAAACCATGCTGCGCATATCGGAGGAACAGGGAAATCTGAGGCTAAATTCAGACGGATATAATGCATGTACGAATCACCTAAATGAGCTATGACAATTTCCCTACTTGGACGTGTAGCAGTCGAAGGTGCTTGCAACGGTAGCACTGTGTAACAAGAATATAACCCCTTCCGCTGCCGTATCCGAATAACATAATTGCTGCATTGAAGAGGTTGGCAATCGGGAACAAATCCTCAACTACTATCATCCAGTGATCATCGTTACACGCACCTCCGTCCCACATAATACGGCGGTAACCAGCGTCGACCCCTTCAACGTATATGTTTTCGTACAATGCTCGGTTAGCTAAGAGTTCGTGTGCAATGCAAACTCTCGTCAATCGCCATTGCTCTTGGTCTCCGAAAACGTAGTCCGCAATGACACGGAAACCGCAATTACTATCCCCAAGCACATCGAGATATCCTTCAATGAAAGGTATGATGATTCCCGGAATTTTGTTAACATGATAGAATTCAGTGATATCTATTCCGTGTCCAGCTGCAAGACAATATAATAGAAAGTCATTAATAGTACTTATCAAAAAGTAATTAACAACATTATGTACATGTTAATAAATTATGGGTTTTCATACCAGTGCTCCGCACGACGTAACTCGATGAGGATGAGCTACGACCACGCCCGCGGCTCGAACTGGATTACCTAGGGCAACCACGACCCCTCTGGGAGTACTCCCATGAACTAGGATCACGTCTGGTAGAGGAACTCCCTCTCGGTCGACCTCTGACTGTCGTGTTCGCTTCCGGCTCGACGTAACTCGCTTCCTCAAGATGAAGCTGCTCATTCATAAGGACAGATATGTTGCGCACAACTGCCGGGTCGCTTGAGTTAACCTCGTCGACGAGAGAGTGAAAGTATCGATGGTCCTCAGATGGATGCTCAGTCATGTCAAGCGTAGCTATCTCCACTGCATCACTAATAACGAGTGTTCGCCAAAATTTGTGGACACTATTCAAGCTAATTGGCGTGCCCGTATCCGTGGCCGTTTTCAACTCACACGCACACGGGATCTGATGAGTGGATCTCAATACACAACCGCAACGATCAAATACTTGGTGACTCAATTCTCTCATCCTCGTCAGCTCAGCCCATAATATTTCTAAGCAGTAATGGAAAACATACCCGGTCAGATAGTTGAATGGGAAACCCGAGTACATCACACTTCTTCGTCTTCTGCACTCTTCAAGTGTGTACTTGATCTCAGTTATTTGTGACTCGATTGACTTGTTGACCTTGTTCCAAACATTGTCCAAAGCTTCAGTTGAGGAGTTCAACCACTGTTTTAGCGCGGCATGTGCACTCTCCACCCTGCAAGTCATAGTGTTGCCAAGGTGTAGCACCTTATTCGTCCACGCAGCTACAAACATCTCTTTATATCTCAACCAGGTCTCCTCTACATAGGATATCATGTGAGGGTAATTCTTCCAACTATCCTTCATCAAACGCACTGCTCTATCGTACTCAGCTTCTGTGGAAGCTTCCATGATAAATTTCCACCTCCCGTTCTTGAACCTCTGCGCGGCGACCTTATCTTTTCCACAAAGTCTGTACACTTTGTCTTCAACGACTTTGTTAATGTGCCATGTACAGAGCAAATGGGCACTCTCGGGAAATATCTCTCTAATAGGTCTCATCAACCCTAGCTCACGATCGGTCAAAATTGCTGTTGGGTGTACATCATTTCCAATAAGCATCCTCAACTTATCTAAGACCCACGCATAGCTTGCCTCAGTCTCATCCTTCATAATGGCATAAGCTATGAGGAAGTTCTTATTGCTTGGAGTCATCCCCACTATCTCAAGAAACGACATCTTATACTTGTTTGTTTTGTACGTGGAATCTAAGCCAATCAACCAAGGAAAATACCGAAGTAACTGAATTGATGTAGGGTGTGCCATGAACACGTGAGTTACCTCATTAGTAGCTTGGTCGGCTCTTGTCCAATGTACGTACTTATTCTCCACAGCTAAATGATGAAACTGACCAATGACATCTCTCTCTTCAAAATCAAGTTTCCTTATACGATCTCTGTGGTTATACACATGTCGTCAAGTTGCATTGTCCTCGGGAAATTTTTCCTTAATAGCGACCAAGATAGCACATGGCTTTGTTTGTGCCGAAGTCATGTCACGAACGAGTTTCTTTGACCCAGGACTAAGACCACTCATCTGACGATATCCCTCAGGAAACACAGCAAAGTCATGGTTGTGCGTACCCCTAATCCCAGGCAATGTGACAATCATCCAACTACTGGACCCATACACTTGCTGAGCTCTTAACTGGAACGTACATTTACAAGCCTTTGTTTTCGAATTCTTCCGAGCAGCAGTATCTAAGTCTCTTAATTCCCCTCTGTAGCGTTCACCTCGATTGCATCTTAAAACAACGAAAACAATGTTAGCTTAATCTTAAATTCAAACGTCTATCAAAACCGACTGAACCAAAGGACAGGCG
Organism: Tetragonia tetragonoides; assembly: GCA_038025085.1. Taxonomy (NCBI): domain Eukaryota; kingdom Viridiplantae; phylum Streptophyta; class Magnoliopsida; order Caryophyllales; family Aizoaceae; genus Tetragonia; species Tetragonia tetragonoides. The sequence continues at coordinate 38,517,618 of CM076144.1, read as the reverse complement.
TCTGAAATTTACGCGTCGACCATGGAAGAGGCGGAAATCACGGACGCCTTGGCCATGGTTGAGGCGTAAATCTCAGACGCCTGAACCATGGTATAGGCGTCCGTGATTGACGCCTAACCCATGGTACAGGCGTCCGTATTTTACGGCTCGTCCATGGTCTAGGCGGAAATTTCAGACGCCTGTACCATGGGCTGGTCGTAAAACACAGACGCCCGTGCAAAAAAAATGCGCAAAAAAAAAATTTACCTCCGCCACCGTCGACGGCACTTCCTGGTCGCCGGCAGACATCCGCGGTCGTTGCTTGAGTGAATGTTGATGAAGGTTGGGTATGAGAGTGGGTGGTAGAGAGGGAGAATTGGTGTGAGAGTTAGAGAGGGAGAGGATGAGTGAAAATGTGAAAAAGGGCAAAATTGAAATTTCTAGGGGCGGTAGGTAGTAATTTAGGGGCGGTAAATAGTAACACCCTTATTAAAAGAGGACTCATATAAAACAAACCATTATCAAAAGTAAATAAAAAAAAATATATTAATTAATGAGACATGAGTAAGAGATTAAGAAAGAACCCGCATGAGACACAAACGAATTGATTATCTAAAGTTCTGATCTGCTGGCCTTGCTTGGTCCATTGATCCAAACGATATAGTGATTTCCTTCTCCATTTGGCCGAGACTCAATTTGGCTTTTCCTTGTAGTCTGTCTGCGATTAATAAACATAAAAAAAAAATTAGCTAGGGTTAAAAACTGGTGCTGATAACATGTTGTGAAACAATTAGAGAGATAGAGAATAAAGAGTAAAGGGGAGCAAGAGGTGTGTCTGTATTATTCACATGAAGAATATATATAATACAAGAGGAACTAGGGTTTTGCTTGTATAGCAAGAACCCCACTACAGTATATGATAAGTATCTAAATATAATATCTTTACAATATATTGTACATCCACATATATAATATATTTCATAACAAATCATTGTTTTATTATATGTTTGTTTTTTATAAATGAAATCCCCGATAACCTCTTAAGATGATAATCAAACAAATTAAATGATCAACGCCCGGTCGAAAGAAATCGACCAACGAGAAGGCTTGGATACGAATATTCAAAGTTTGCTATAAAATCTGCTACCGTATATGATGCTTCTGTAAAGTAGTAAAGGATCTCTACATTTTAAAAATGTGTAGCTCTCCTCTAGTGTTAATGATAATATTTTCAATCTCTCCAAAGATATGTTATTCTCCTTTGACAACTTTAATAATAAGCGTGAGATAGCCAGCTTCAGTAATGATATTTTTAATACCTAAACTACAAATTAGTGTGCATGCACGTGTGATTCACGGAAAGGTTCACCTCTTTTTGGGTTTTTTTTTTTTATATTTAATGTTTTCTAATGGGTTGCCTTACTACAAACTTTGTTGTAATAATTTTTTTTTGGTGCTAATTTTATGATTAACTGGTAAATAAAACTGAAACAACACCAAGGCGGGATTTGGAGAAGTTTCATTCGCAACCTAACTTTTAATTTGTTTAGGAAAAATATTATAAAAATTTTTTTTGGGGGGGGGGAGGAATGCCCTTAAGTTATGATAATTGTCATTCACTGGTTGTGTATTTGCCATTGACAAAATAAAATAAATAAATAAAGTCATCCATTGGCTTGTGAAGCCTTTATAATAGTTTAGAGGTGTGTACCCCTAAATGACACTGTTTGTTGCATTATGATTTTACTTATTATGATTGTCATACTGTAAACTTTGATCTATACTTGACTTAGTGCTTAGGAAACATTATTAACCTTTTATTAACAAACATAAAAATACTCTGTTATAAAGTTCTTCTATTAAAGATTATCATAGTAGACAATGTATCTGAACTAAGCACATCAAAAATTTATTGAAACAAACTCTGGGTGGCCCATGTCCCATGTCCCAGCGCCCATGTCCCATGGGTGAAATCGAAGTTTGGGTGGATCCGGATGACCGTTCCGAAGCACCGGAGGTCCTCTAGGGTGACGATAGACGCGCTGGGAAATTTTGGACAAAAACGAAAACCGGACCCCGGGAAGCCGAAAATCAAATGCTATAATCCACGTTTTTTGGGATTCTGGGAATGCCCGGAATGAAGGTAGATATTTTTGCACCATATTGTACGGGACACCTTTAGGAAACATAAGAGGCCCTCGGAGTCCGTTATCAGGTCCCTGATAGGCTTGTAAGGGCGTTTTTGCGGAACACCAATGTAAGAGCCGGAACAATGAAGGCATGAGTGATATCGAAGTTTGGGGATCCGAATGACCCTCCCGAAGCAATGATGGTCCTCTACGGTCATGATAGACCCCCTGTAGGAGTTTGGACAAAAATGACACCGGGTCCCCAGAAGCCGAAAACGAATGCTATAATCCACGTTTTTTTTGCTTCCGGGATGCCCTGGAATGAAGGTGGATATTTTCACACCACATCGCACGAAACACCTCTATGGGATATGGGAGGCCCTCGGGGTCGCTTAGCCAGGTCCCTGATAGGCATGGAAGGGCGTTTTACGGGACACTGGTGTAAGAGTTGGAATACCAAAGGCATGGGTGATATCAAAGTTCGGGGATCCGAATGGCCATCCCCGGGCACCGAGGGTCATCTAGGGTAGTGATAGACCCCCTGGAAAAGTTTGGTCAAAATTACACCTGTGCCCAAAAAAGCCGAAAATGAAGGCAATAATTCACGTTTTTCGAGCTTTCGGGAGGCCCCAAAACTAAGGTGTATATTTTCGCACCACGTCGCACAGAACACCTCTAGGGAACATGTGAGGCCCTTGGGGTCGCTTATCCAATCCCTAATAGGTTTGGAAGGGCGTTTTACAGGGCATTGGTGTAAGAGTCGGAATACCAAAGGCATGGGTGATATCGAAGTTCGGGGATCCGGATGACCCTCCCAGGGCACCGAGGGTCCTGTATGGTCATGGTAGATCCCCTGGAGAAGTTTGGGCGAAAAAAAAAAAACCCGAGCCCCGGGAAACCAAAAACGAAGGCTATAAATCCACGTTTTTTGACCATCCGAGAGGCCGCGAAACGAAAGTGGATATTTTCGAGCTAAATTGCACGGGGCACCTTAGAGGACATGGAAGGCCCCCATGGTAGGTTATTGGGTCCTTGGTAGGCTAGAAGGGCCTCTTACTTTACATCGGAGGCTAATCCACGGTTTTCGGAAACCGAGCATGATTCCCCACTTCCCCACCCCCATGCCTCCAAACCTACCCCCAAGCCCTCTCTACTATTTTAGTGAAGTCTCATAATTTTTTTCATTTTTGAAATGATTTCTATTTTCTTTCCTTCTATTTTTCAGCGTATTTTTTTAGTCAAAATAAATTAAATAGCTAAAATTTGTGAAAAATAAAAATATTATTTTTTCCCGTAACTTAATAATATACTTGAAAAGTTTGACGTGGAACTTTAAAAAATAATCCTCCAAACTCTTAAAACCCCAATATGAAAGTTATGCACTGGGCATGTCTACTTGTGTCAGAACCATTAAACCTTTCTAAGACTATTTAGTGGGTAGTTGCTTGAGAGAGAGCATTGTGGGCGAAAGAAGACAAGCGACGCGACATGAAGCGCCTACCATTATAAAAGTTATGCACTGGGCATGTGCACTGCACGGTTTTTGGGTACCGAGCATGGCTCCCCATCACCCCGTGCCACAAAACCTACCGCCAAGCCCTCTCTACTATTATAGTGAGGTCTCATAATTTTTCCCAATTTTTTTGAATTGATTTCTAAGTTTTTCTGATATTTTTTTCTATTTTTTCAGCGTAACTTTTTAATTAAAAATTAAATTAAATAGTTTTATACATTCAAGTTAGTATAACTGTTCAGAGAAAACAATGTAAAGCAATATATGGTACTAAGTTTAATGAAGTTGGAGGAATTATCTTGCAAAGAGAGGAGGTGTAGATACCAAATGCCTATTAGCAATCGTAAAAAGAAATAGGAAGAACCTTACCAAAATGGGGATTGGTTGTACACGATGCCTAAAAGATGGCGGACGACGGCGATGAGATCCGGATACGAATGTTGAACATATAGGAATGTAAGAGATGAATTGATGGTGTGTGGTTTCATCATCTATTCATGAGAGAGGAATTTATTTATTTATTTTGGCTCGTCAATATGTGAGAGAAATTAGCTACTACTCAATTTCTTAGATTTGTAATGTTGACAACTTGTGAGAATGAAGGAAATGGGATGAAGGAGTCATTAAACTCCATTATGTTTTTGTAACGTCTAATTGTTGCTACTTTCTCTCTCTTTTTTCTGTTTTTTATTTTTTTTACTGGCCATGAATCACATCACATGACACGCCATTAGTAAATTGACAAGTCATTCGACAACTCAACAACTGATGTGGCGAGCTCTAATTGATCATTGCGTTTTAATCTAATTATATAGATTTCTTGTTGCACCTTAATGTAAGCCTATTTATTCGGCCAAAAGGAGAGAATCGAGTGATCACACATTGTTGTAAACCTAGCAAAATGACTTCCCCTTGTTTATTACATATACCAAACCTGTAATAACTTGTGAAGCGTTCTTTTTGGACCTATCAATGTTTATTTTCACATAGTTATACCTTAGCGACGACCAAGGAATATTCTTTCTAACACCTTATTTTTTTTGGTGCAACTCTAACACCTTATTTTGTATTCATTTTAACAATAGCTCCTCCAATGTCAAAATCAAATATTTGGTTAGCTAAAGAATTCCACTATAAGAAGTTGTGTTATTTTGTATTCATTTTTACAATAGCTCCTCCAATGTCAAAATCAAATATTTGGTTAGCTAAAGAATTCCACTATAAGAAGTTGTGTTCTAATGGAGTAAGTTATTTGGGTAGAATTTGTAACTAGATTACCGAAAGAAATTGTATTACGAGCAAACCAAAACATCCACTAAGTTAAAATACCATTTCTCAACTTACATACGAAAGAAATTCAAGCTTATGAACTGCAAGACAGGTTGGGAAGTACTAGTAAGTAATAGGCGAATAGCCTGTATTTTGGGGCTTTGGACGTTCGTTTCCCCTCTTCCCTAGTGATCACCCATAGATTAAGGTCTAGATTGAGTGATTGATATATGTTATAGCAACATGGATTTGATTCTCGTGGCCCCAATAGCTAGAGGTGACACTATTTCTGTATACAAGTTAACAAGGCAGCAACCAGAGATCAGATGCACAGCTCACTACAATCAACAATGTTGCTATATCCACAAGCAATAATGAATCACTTCCAAAGAACGCAAACTTGGACATTCAATAGCTTTGTGCTTCAGAAAACTTGATATTACAGTTATGATCAACCGGCCAGGGCCAAAGTTATCAGATCAAAATTTACAGCCTGTTAGTAATGGTGTCAATCAACCAAGAATCAACCTAACTAGATACCAGTATCAGAAAAGGGAACAAGAAACTCAGAAGTTTCATTCATAAACAGAAAAGGGAATGAGAAAAACTGCCGAATTGAACTCAGCAAGTGTAGGCGATGGAGCGTAAAAGCATTCTAGACATGTTTCAAGCAGGAAAAACATTACAAGGGAGAAGAGAGGTTCCAGCTAGGAACTCTATGATGAAGCAAAACAATGTAATCTTAGGTGTGAAAAGAACAGATGAGAGTTATGTTGTCCAAAATAATGTCAATAGCTATATATGCAATTACCCCAAAAACTCACCATACAGGAAACAGTAGTATAGGAATTTTAGGTGCATCATATAGGTAACATACATGTGCGTTCGCATTGTCATGTTCTTCAAGGGAATGATGTTCTCAACCTCTAGAGAAGGGTTAAATTAAGTATTCCTTCAGGGTCATTCATTTGTAGCTCCTTATATGTATACCAGTTTTCAGATCATAGTTAACACTACACTTGTCTAGAAATGTGGGACAACGGAAGATGCACTACACTTCTCCGAAACAATTGTACCAAGCCTCGTTTCATAGGCGCTCAGCTGGAAACTGGCAGATAGTAACCTTTGTTGTCCACAAAGGTTGTTTGTCATTGTCTTCTCCATCTATAAATTTCCACAATGTTGTGTGAAATTTGCAATACTGGTATTGGGAATACACTATTTGAAAGTACTCGACCACTGAAAGATGACCTTGAATGTGCTAAGATTGTTCATCCCACCAAGTCTAAACGGTTCTTTCCGTAAATAGCTTCACGTTGCCTTGAAGAGTCGAACTTTTGATGATTGGCACACTGTTATATTGCGGATTTGATTAACCCCATGAGCATAGAAGCTCCACCATCTACTGGAATTTAGATTGCTTTTTTATGTCTCTAGTTCTGAAGTAAGAACTAGAACGACTAAAGACAGGTTTTGTGTGAAATCATTGGAAAGCTATCACTCTCTAATCTTGACGCTACGTGTTCAGATTTCATGCAACGGTGAGTTTACTTGTACAGTTGTACTGTCACCCGTAGTTCAAGGCCTATATCTGCTTGTAATAGGAGACTATCCAACCAAGTAAAGAGAATTCCGGAAATAACACCAACACAGATTCGATTCGTGTAACCTGTAGCTAGAGGAGACCCTTCTTTATGTATACAAGGTTAACATGTCAGTAACTGGAGCTCCAATGCACAGCTCACTATAATGTACACTATACAACTGCCTTATTTTCTAAGAATTAGATTGCCTGTTATATTTACAAGCAATAACCAATCAGTTTCAACAAATCAAACTATGAGCTTCAGTAGACTGATGTTCCTCAATCCTCACCTTGTTGGCTATGTACAATCTTGAGGCTTGCTATTACAAATATGATCAACAGGTTTGGTCTTATCAGATACAAACTTGCAGTCTTCTCGTAATGCTGTCAACCAAGAATCAATCTGTCCCAAGAATGAGATATCATCAGAAACGGAAGAAATTTTGAGATGTTTTATCCCACTATTAGACATGTATGCAGCTAGTAAAAATCACCCTTCCCTCCAAAAATGACAGAAATAAAACCTCTCAATTTCCTTTCCCTATCAAATATAAGAGCTACAAAGGATATTCTTTCTTTCTTCTACTAGTGCAACTCAGATAACATTTGAGATGTTACACGTGTTTACCACCTCACAAGTTGCATTTGCATTATATCAGAATGGTTATGCAAGAGCTGGTTATGCCTGACATATAGGTAATGGTCGCTACAGGGACAAGTTAACCATGAAAAGAGGCTCATCATCAGGTTACTATCTGTCCTTATACATGATAGGCATGTTCAATGATAAGAAGCTGGAACTCCAGAAATTTCAGTTAGCACAGTTACAACTTACAAGTACTAGGTGATGGGGACACTCAATATTGTTGCATTATAGTTGAACAAAGTACCATTCTTATTTCACATATCACAACAACTGACTGATCAGTTTCTGAAATTCACCTGTATTCTGGAAATACTGGAACACTCGATCCGAAGTCCATATCGTGTTACTATGTAAAAACAATGCCAAAGCTCTCCATTTTCTCGTACAAGGCTTGGCAATTCGTCTACTTCAACAATATCAGAAAGGAGAGTTGAATCTAGAGGGCTCAAATCTGACCAAGGTTAGCAGATTATCAGGAACAAGCTCCCACGCAGTTAATGACTCTATTGTCAGAGGAAAGGTAGAAATAAAAAAGACAAAAATGAAAGATCACCAAATATGAACACACATCAGGGTGAAGTACAAAAGGCCAAATGCATGGGTATTAAGCTACAAAGTACAAACTACCTTTAATATAGCCTAGTTCCCATCATCGCGTGGGCTTGTTGCCTTCTTTTTCCCCCCTTTCTAAAGTACACAAGGTCAAATAAATCTTCAAGTCTGGGAGTAACAATGTCACTAAATGGTGCTTTCATAATCACACACTCGGCCACTCGGGGACGCGTTATTTATAAAGGATTAGAAAAGCTAATATGTTACGGACATGCAAGTCGGTGTGTGCCATGTCTGTGTGTCTAATACACGACACCTATATAATAAAAATTTTCTATCACGGGTCATCCCGGAAAGAATTAGCAGTCCCTCTATTCCAGTAAACTGCCTCACATTGTGCACTCGGCAAACAAGCCTCGAGCGAAAAGTGAGAGGGAACTACTTGGAAACTTCTCCAGAGTGGAAAGTGAGAGGAAATGGACACTTCTCCAGAGTGGAAAGTGAGATATTCATTTCAATGAACCTAAGGATTGAGCTTCTATAGCGATGTAAATACTAGGAAAGATTCATCAAGCAATACATTACCCGTGGATGACAGATAGAAGAAGATGCATTGCCCTTGAAGAACAATAAAGCGCGGAATCCAATCATCAACGTCACAGTCATCAATTGGAGGCAATTCTCCTGGTAATGCTGCCCATCTCTGACAAAATGGTATGAAGTGAATATATAAGAGGGTAGGTAACATCCAGAATAAAGTTGGTTCAGAGTGTTAAAAAGGATTTGAAAGAGAAGGAGCTCTAACCGTCCTAGCCGACAAGTAACCTGATAGGCGAGCAGACCTTAAAATTTCATCTAGATGTTCCAACCTGTATTAGATAGGTAAATATAAGAAAGGAAATACAAGTAGCTGGTCATTTTAATGCATCTCTACACCAAGAAGGAACAAGCATCCCATACTGTGCTTTCAAATGGGCTTCTCTTTCTTCTACGTCGGCAAGTTCTGATCGCAGCGACTCTAGTTCTACAGCACTTAGCTCAACCTGTAAGTTGTTTTCAAAGAGTGATATGTACACTCATACAGCCAACAGGAAATATAAGAGGAACTGATTTGATTGAGCCTACCTTTTCTTCACCATTTAGACCTGTGAAATGTAGGCCCCGTAGACTAAATAACCTCAACATGAATGCAGCACTTCTCCGCTTTTTCCCAGTCGACAAACAATTTTGAAATTTCCTGAAGTTAAAAGAGGAAAGAAAACTAGAATCAACTAGCAGTATTTTATTGGATATTTTTCTTTCTCCGTCATAAGGGTACCCGATGGAGCTGTCGGCACTTGAATGTTACACAAAATTTTCAACTAGCAGTATTTTACTCGATATTTTTCTTTTTCCACCATAAGGGTACCTGATGGAGCTGTCAGCACTTGAATGTGATGTACACAAATTTTCCTGAAGATGAGAAGCTGCGCGGCCAGATGTTGATGTATGGGGAGAATCTGGACCAGATAATGATGTATCTGAGCTTCTCAGTTCAGGAGAATCTGCAGTGGAAGCTGAAGTCTGGAAGTAATCCGGTATGATCTCTATATTCCTAGGCCCATCACCCATGAAGAAACTTTCCTTCACCAAAGCAGCTGTGACATGAAACTGCTAAGGAAAGAAGAAACCAAACACTAAATCAGAAAGTATAATTTCCTCATTACAATACCACTGGCCATCAGTAGATGACCCTTCACACAAGAATAATAGTAAGGTGTTTGGTTGAGGTAGCCATGTGCTTTATTCAAGAATGCTACAAATGATGTAATTAAGATTATTCATCTAAATCAACCAAAAAGCTATTGATCGGACAAAGCTTCATTATGTATATAGGTTTTAAATCAAAGGAGAGGGAATATCTCTGTATTGCTGAACAAACTAAGATGTCTCCCCCACCGCCCAGCGCACAATCAAGAAAAAAAGAGGGGGGGGGGGGGTGGGGACAAAGGAGAATTAACAATTGTACAAGGAAGCTGAGGAGATAGTTGAAACCTAAAATCTCTGTATAAGCACCAACTAACTCTAATGGAAGAGGCCCAAGAAGATCATAGAAGTATAAGTATAAGCAACAGCTAATATTCATTTGCAATCTGAATTTAGCCCTCTCAGTCACTTACCCACTTTGTCTCAAAGTAAATACGTAAGTGGTAACCTCCAGATATCAGCAAGCAACAAGCTATAAAACAGGACAACAAGGAAAGTTGCACCCAAAAAAAGTAAACTAAAAGGAAAGTGGTAACTATTGGTGAGACAGATATCATAATTGCAACTGTTCTAGGAGATACAGACACAGGCTGCAAGCCAAGGAAATTTCCTCGGAAGCCAATGACCAATCTCTTGCTGACTCCAGAAAACACACAATCCAGTATCAGTCCCATAGGAACCTAAACAAGCATATATATCTAATCGAAGTCTGGACGGGTCTTCCCAATATGCACAACGGCACAACTCCAAAAGCTGCCATCGTTCATGGCCTTTTCCCCCTACCAATCCAAGCATACTTTCTTAGAAGAGCAATTTCACAAACAGATGCATATCAAGGTTGTCGATGATAGTAATTTGTAATACTTAGTATTTATACTCCCAATGACTTGACCCCAAGCCGTGTGCTGAATCCTGCCTAAGCACCATGAATAAGCAGAGGCCAGCTCCTCCAGTATCCCAACTTCCAAGTAGCCACAGGGTCTAGTTTGTTCACACTTCATAGGCAACACCAAATCCACTCCACAACAGCTGCATTTACAGCTTGCTGAATTACTTCTGCTTTTCAAACAATCTCTCTCTAGGTATCAAATTACTACACCATCATGCTTCAATGGTGGTCCCCAGTCCCCCACCAAGCGAAGTCCTAGGTTAAGAGTTAAAACCATTCAATTTTACAGGGTTTGAGTGTCCACCACTTATTTTACTAGCCAGTAACACTACCAAGCATGGCATATGGTGTGGTGATGAATGACAAGTGAACGACTGATGATAAATTGATAATTGATATCTGAAAAACTTGTGACCTAAAAGCTGTTGGGATGTACTCTAGCTCACCGTGGCTCCATTTATCAGGCTCTAAGACCTTCTACTGATCTAGATTCTTTGATTCCTGCAAATACCACCTCAAGCCCAAACTCATAAAAACTGTTGCTTTGCCACCCCTATTCTCATCAAATGGGAACCATAATCTACATATTCCTTTTTCTACCTTCACATTTATCCTAATTCCCCACTCCCTAAACAGATCCTACACCTTAAAAATCTCCATAATTTCTAAGACACATTCAACAGCAAAATCACAGTATTTGGATATACAACACAAGTACACAACATATAGGTTTTTAAAGTGGACACTTTTCCCCTCACAATAAAATCTAAGAGTAAGGTCACTTCATTAATGGACTCAACTTCATCACAACCCCAAATTGCTTTCGATTTGAATTCAGCAATAGGTAAAACCTTTGAACTTATCTCGTTGATAACCCCCCAAAAAAAAAATGAAAGGAAGAATAAAACTTTCTATATCAAGCTGCTCGAAATCCATATTTGTTTAGCAATCAAAACAGAGCTAAACCCATTACAAAGTGCGCAATTTGTGAAATACCCAGTAAACGGGATCATGATCAATAAGAATCAAATAATTCAAGCTATGAAAGGACATAAAATTGAAAGCACTTAAACAGAAAAAGTGAAAAGGAGAGAGAAAAGGGTAGTACAATACCTTAAATAGAGCTCAAAATCTTTCACGGGAAGATGGAATTAGTTGGATTGGCGATGTAGGAGAGAGAGAGAGAGAGAGAGAGAGAGAGAGAGAGAGAGAGATTGAAGGTGAGTTGTTCAAGTTGTTGTTGTTCTTGTAAAAGTAAAATTGACCAATGAAATTTTGCATATCATATTCATATTCATATTCATATGGACCCTTCAATTGTTGTTCGGTATTGTAGTTTTGCTGTAATACGTTTTGCTCTTTTTACTGATTTACCCCTACCAAAACAAAAAGAATCGGCGGCCCGCCGGGTCAGGGTGTTTGCCTGTCGCCTTAGGAAACATAAAAAATAAAAAAATAAAAAAACCTCTTTTTTTATTTTTTATTTTGTAATGGGCAAAAAGGAAAAGATTTACATGATCTCAAACTTGTAAGCAAATTGTCCATGTGAACAAAAGTTGGCCTGAAAACACTCGAAACAAATAATTAGGGTTCAACACAGGGCGGTTAGAAAGGTGGGTATTTAATTAAAAAATAAAGATAAAATAAATAAATAATGCATTTCTTGTGAGGTCGTCTCAACCTGAGATCAGCATGACGCTTATTTGATGCGCCTCACATTAAAACAATCTTATATAAGAATTTAGAGATTTTTAATTTCCCAGTTGTTTGATCTCGATGGAGTATTATTAAAAATCCATGATACCAACATTTTCTTCCTGCGAATGACACAAACTTAGCTTCCAGTTCTCATAACATTCCAAAAACCAAATGGAGCTCTAGTGGTGATCATAATAAGTGGACAACTTGGCTTAACTTTCAAGTGTTCTTAGCACCCAAAAAAATGTTTTAAGTGTTCTCTTTTGATGACCATCACATTCAAGGACTCATGGTCATGATGTGATCTACATAATTTTGGTACTCAAGGAGGTCCCACTAAATAGGGAAAAGTTATAAAAGAAATCTCATTTTGATGGGATGATAATTGAACCCCCATCTCAATGTTCCTAATCCTAATTTTCAATCATGCACTATGATTGCTAATTAAGTAGGCCACATTTGACACTTGTTCCATTCTGTTACCAATTGTTGAAAATCTTTGAAAATTTAACTTATTGTTTTTAAACGTCCTTTGTGTTACCATACTTGGACCATGTTACAAAAAATAATTATGAATCTGTTTCGAGTTATGTTTTACGTAATCAATTTGGACAAACTTGTGAGGTAGGTTGCCAATATTTAGGTAAAGCATCAGTCTTCGTAGCACAAGCTACCGCATTTAGAAATGGACTTCATAAGGCCATATAATTAGGGTTTTCAAACATTTTTATTGAATGAGATAACCAACTTGTTTTGCAGACAATTCAAGGAGTATGCAAGATTCCATGAAGCATAAGCAGTCTCGTGACGAACATCAAGCAACTAATTCGACACTCCTCGAACTGTCAAATTCGCCAACAATTTCAGGAGACTAACCGAATAGCAGACCAAATAGGATCAACTTCCTAATTCGGAGTTTAAATATATTATTTTTTCAGATACGATGGGTCTCACCCTCAAGGGCAGGATTTGCTAATCGCTTTTCTTACCATTTAAAAAAAATGTGACGAAAATAAACCGAATTATTTTTGAAATGAACGAAGCACACCATGTCTTTCTATTTTGACTTTTATCTCTTTGTTGTTCATCAAAATCATAACAATATTAGGCTCATGTGAAAGTGCATAATTAGTATTTGCGATCAAGCTTGAATTATCATAAATAGATCTTAAAGTCAACACTTGTTAATTAAATATATAAATTTCGACTTGAACAAAATTAATCTGAACCGAAAATGGTACTCTTTAGTCTTTAGTGAGACCAACAAGGGCGGTGGATTGGTGGTCTAATGGTTGTAAGCTTACTCTCAAGTAATTTGGTAAGATAATGTTATAGGCTCGAATTCTCATTCTCCCTATGCCTTCTGTTTGCTGCTTTCTAGGAATTATACTAGATCCTTATTGGTGCTACGTTGACGGAATGACGGGGTCAGTACTTGTGCTGGTGAGAATTCGAAGATGACGTAGCGGAGGATAACTTAATCGTTATTCACTTATACCCTCAAACAAACAGTTGAATTAAAGGGTGATAAGTGAACAGGGAGATGAGTGGGCTCAGTATCAGCAATTGTATTACCTATATCTAACATTATCTCAAAACTCATCATGATTTGTGAAAAAAAAAAAAAAAAAAACTTAATCATGATGATTTGGGACTGAGATAAGAATAATGTTAACTTCAAGGCTCAAGTTTGTACTTGAAAATCAGGCCATCCAATTAATAGCAGATGAAATTGATGACTGTACTCAGTGTACTGTGCTAACCATTATCTCCAAACACGTGGGCATTGGGCACTACTTTTTCTTTCTTCTTTTTTTTTTTTTTTTTTTACTATTTCTTCATCCTTTTTTTTTCTTCTTTTGTGAGATGCTAAGCATTGAGTAACTGTAAGTGGCCAATGTAGGAATCTTATGAACCCCACCAGAAATCATCATGTGGCCACAATTCAGGAGAACAAACAACAAAGATAATCTCTCTCTCTCCCCCCCTAAGACTGCCTGCTGTTGCTGCCAAGTGCAAATAAGCCATAATGGGTTCTTCTTCCTTACCACCCTCAAGCTTTCAAGCAACCCTTCACAAATCACAGTTTCTGGGCCAAAACCATATCACACTATTACCTCAAAGATCAATCACTTCCAGATGCCCCAAAACAACCTCAGTTAAACCAATTAGTGCTAAATTTAACCTCTTTGAAATTTTGGGTGGCAGAGGTTTATTGAATGGTGAGGTAGGAATTGGGGAAGAGCTGAAAAAGAGCACAGAAAACCCACCAGAAACAAGTGCTGCAAATGAAGAGGAATCGGGTAGCGTTACGCCAGCAGCGACAGCCTCAGAAGCTGAGGGGATCCCAATCCCAGAAGGCGCATTCGAAAAGGAGCTGCTAGGCCTAACAGGTGGATTTCCTGGAGGTGAAAAGGGCCTGAATGAATTCATTGAGAAGAATCCACCTCCAAAGAAAACCGAACAAAGCGCGCAAATGTGGTTGGCCCCGGGATCAAAGAAGGCAAAACCACCAGAGTTGCCGATGATATTGCCAGGAATGATCGCGATTGTAAAGAACCCGAAGAATCCGTTTTACATGTATTGTGGTATTGTGCAGAGGATCACTGATGGCAAAGCTGGAGTTCTCTTTGAAGGAGGGAATTGGGATAGGCTAGTTACCTTCAGGCTGGAAGAGCTTGAGAGAAGAGAAAAAGGTCCCCCAAGTCTGTTATCCTTGAGCCATTGATCGAAATGCTTGAAAGTCAATCAACATAAATAGTGAGACATGAACTTCACTGAAGTTCCAGTTCATCATTGGCCCTAATTTCCCTTCTCTGTACATATAGAAAGCTGAAATGTCTCATCATGCACACCAGTCATCAGTTCACTGAGAAATAAGCTCTCAGGTGACAAAATTACCCTACATTCTCGTTGCTTAGATCCTTTTTAATTTTTATGATGTGTAATGTTAATTAATTTATATGTAACTATATTGCCATTTCATCTGCTATCAAGTTCCAGCCCTAATTTTATTGCTATTCACTAAGATCCCACACAATGGCAAATGGTAAATAAAACAATACTAAGATTACTAACTGCACAAGAGCATGGGTATTACTGAGCCACTAGTTCAAACAAGGTGATGTCTAGGCCTGAATAATTAGTGACTAAGATGATATCTTCACCATCATATCATCAAATCTTTTACGCATTTGAGCTCCGAAAGGCTCATTTTCATGATAACAGACCTAGATAGTAACGAGGAACTTGCATTTCTGACTATAGTCAATATCAACCAAAAGGAAAAATACCAAGGCTATATCCAATGTCACATCATTGAGCTCAATTGAGACAATAACCAAGAAAGATGTGCAAAAACAGTAGAGTATAATTTCAATTAAGAATTTAACAGTATTTTCAAATTTATGTTCAAGTATATACCTATAAGTTAAACAACCTTGCCGATGTCTGTCAACACAATCCTCTTAGCTATATGATATCTCAAGTAAGATGGATATAACAACAGCAAGGATATCTCGAAAGTGAAATCCAGATTTACCAGTTTCTTCATCAAAACAGAACCAAAATGTATATAGAAGGAATGATAAGCTAGGAATCTCAGCACCAGTGAACCTCTCAAGTCTCAACGACCATTTAGATGCAGCCACCCAGCTGCCAAAATAAGGAAACAGATAAACATTCAAGAAAAAGGTTTAGCAACATAACAAGCTTATGCTTAGGCCTTAGGATGGGAGAGGGATAAAAGGAAGAGGAGTGTCGAAGTTTGAAATAGTTTAGGGAGGTGTTACAATACCAGTACTGCCTCTATCTCATCATTTGAAACTGGGGTTCTCTTAGGCTGATCAGAAGCCCTCCCAGCCGCAGACAAGGTTGAGTTGCCAGAAGACGGCCTTGATAGGAATGCTTTCACAACGTCATCTGTAGAGGACGCTTTAGGTTGGGATGAAGAATCTGGAAATTAGAGTAGAGGTTCAATAAAAAGAAACAAAAACAGGAAAGAAACAGGATTACCAAAATGCTTCGGCAATAATTAACCAAACAGGAATGAACCATTACATGAGGGAGGAATAAGTGAAATAGTTATTGAACAAACTAAAGACCACATGACAGCAAATTTGGTATAAAGAATATCATACAAGCACATTAAAGCTGTGTAATACTTTCACTTTTACACAAAATACACACAGTCCTGCAATTAGTCATTCGTCTAATGCCAGTTTAGCTGATCTCCATCAAGTAAACTGACTGGCACCAGAAACCCCATTTCGACAGCAAAACCCAAGGGCATAATAGACATTCTCATCTGCATCATCTTAGATCATTGATTTGGCCAGTTGCAAACTAGAATATGCAGAGTTTGAAACTTTTCCTAAAGGGACAGTACTACTGTACTACGACTAGTAACCTAGTTATAGACAAGGTGGCGTTTACTTGATAATAATAGTGATTGCAATGTAATGCACCATTTGCAGAGTAAAAGTTGGGTGGAAAAGGAAGGAGGGGGAGGAAAGAGATGGGAAAAGTAAGATTGATTACATCATACAATGTAATCAAAATTGTTCAACTTTAGGATGATTGCTTTACATAATTTAATCAATCACATCCTTATCATCTCTATCCTCCCCCTCCTCCCCTTTTCATCCCACACTTACTCTATAAAATAGTGCATTTTTTTGTAACTATCATCACTCCCAAGTCCCAAGTAAATGAGCCTGAATTCTACCATTCCTTTGATAAAAAATGCAGACCTCAAAGACTAGGTAAATGATACAGGGACCGTAGCACTCCCAGTTTGGCAAATGGTAAGCACGTTCCAGAAACAAAATGCATTAGAACTGTGAAACAAGAAAACGGTTCAATACACAAATGAACACCTTCCAAACAACATTTTGATGCTAAGTTACCTAAATGGAGTGGCCAAAAGGTCAGGCTTAACTTATACCTAGATTAGCCTGAACAAGGAGAAAATCTTAATAGGAGTTTGTTTCTTGACACAGATATAGAACAAGGTACTACAAACCTATTTTCCTCAGTTGACACAGATACAATTAACAATTCAAATAGACCCTTCAAGATTTAAGGTCCAAATAAGCACCAAGTTTGGTAAATTATTAATTTCAGATCCATCAAAATTCCAAATAAAAAACACCCATTTCTGCCCTCTTATTTTTCTAAGCAAATAAAGCTTTAATTTGCTAATTCAATGTTATTAATCACCAATAAAGTTGAAAATTTTTCCACCTTTCACAGATCACACTCAACCAGACAACCACAAGCACCAAAACAAATAAGAAGGGGTCAAATTACTTCCATAACACAATCAAGTTTCATGTTAAATCCATATAAAGACAATTCCAACTTGCAACGAAATCCATCCAAAAGCAACCCAAGTTCCAAAATTGCTTCAGTACAAATGAGAGCTAATCCAAAAACAGGAAGCTCATAAATCAAACACGTTTGTGTATTTTTCTTATTATTATTATCATGTACAAGTATTATTAAAGTTATACAATAGCATGAAAAAACATAGGAAATAAAGAAGTTACCAGAAGGTTTGGGATGTCTTTGGGGGAATTTGATGCGAGGAATCCTCTTCAATGCTTGTGCTCCAGCCATCTTTGTCTCTCTTTCTCTCTCTCTCTCGGTCCCTGTCTCTCTTTGTCTTTGTCCGTAGAAAGGGGGAAGAAAGTTGAAAACGAAGACGAGAGGTGGTTTTTCCAGACTTTTTTTAGGACAATTGAGAATTAGCAACGCGGGCCGTTCAAAATGACCTATTGCCCTATTGGTCTTTTTAAAAAAAAAAGATTAAATAAATATAATACAGAGAAATTATATCGAGGTTTAGTGAAATATACTTTTTGAAAAACACATTAAGATATACGATTCTGCAAAGTTAAGGTAGTGTTTGGCAACGTTTTTCTTGTTTTTGTTTTTAATTAATTAAAATCAATTTTTTTATTTTTAGTTTAAAAAAACAGTTTTTACAAAGCAATTTTGTTTAGATAAACTATTACTAAAAAGCAATTCTTGGAAAAACAAATTTGGATAAGATGCTAATCAAAAATGGTTTTCATAGTTAACTTTATGATATAGTATATATAATGTATATTATGAATACAAAACACACCTAGCTATCAGTATAGATAATCTTTCCCCTCAAACACTAAAAATCAAAAAAAAAAAAAAAAAAAAAAAAAAAAGCTGAAAAGATACATAATTATCTCCAAGCCCACAAGTGAAGACCCATAGCCGTGATGTACCATGGAACTCTAATGCTTTCATTCATCTCCATTACTATAAGTCAAAGCTTCCCCGAATATCCAGATCATGGTGTACATGAGTATTATCTACCCAGTACTGTGAAAGTAATAAACTGGGTTTCGTCGGTTCATCAATGAACCACGGCAATCAATGAAAGGCCGGTTGCCTACTCTAGTTCAGCCCTTCCTTCAATTTCTCTCTCCTCAGTACTGCTCTCTAAATTCAGTTTTGTTTTGCCCAATCTAAAAAAAATGATTTTTTGTTTGTAGAAGTGAAAATTTATCGCTTCTTGTTTTTCTATTTTTCTGTTTTTGTTTTTGCTAAAAAATGTTTTTTCCCTTTTCTAACCAAACGTCATTTTTGAAGAAAAAAACAGTTTTATATTTTTTAAATAGAAAAATAGTTTTTAAAATCTGAAACAAACAAGGCTGTAACTCTGAATTTTAATGATCGGATTCAGTAAATTATGCACGGGAGACTATTAAGAGCAACTGAGACAATAATAGTTCATAAAAAACAATCAAAGGAGCATCCTAGAGTCTAGATATGTCCCGTGAACCTTAATGTGTAGCGGGTATGCCCCTTATACCATTTCACATATCCTTGTTTCATGATCATAAAGTTTTAAGATTTGTCTTTTGAAACACATTGGCATCTTAAAGTGATTGTCTCTTTCAACCCTCTACATAGTAGGCCAATTTTGTTATCATGCATAGGAGCGTTCTGCGCATTACTTTATTGTGTGTAACACACTGGCTTTTTATTTTGAAGGGTAATAGCCGGTTTTGGTAACCGAAAACAAGAAAAGTGGAAGAAAAAAAATTCAATTGGTGCACCAAAAAACTCAATTGGTGCACCAAAAATCAATTAGTCCACCAAAACAACCAAAACAAATGAAATAGTTTTGAAATTGAAAATATGTCTTGTAATTTGGAGTAGAAACTTGCCTATATCGTGTATTTTCATGATGAACTGGAGTAAATAATTTGAAGACATGGAGTAAGAGATAATTTTTTATGATCGGATAAATGGTAAGGCGAAGTAAAAGTATGATGAAATGGTGTATTTCATTGTTGGGATGGAATAGAAACCGATGATATGGAGTATTTTAGCATATAGGCTGGTGCACCAAAAATATTAGTTGGTGGACCAAAACGAATAAAATAATCCTTAGATTGAAGATTTGACTTACATGGAAGTAAGTGATAGTTTTTTATAATTGGGTAGATGGTAAGGCGAAGTAAAAGTATGATGAAATGGTGTATTTCATTGTTGAGATGGAGTAGAAACCGATGATATGGAGTAATTTCGCATATTGGCTGGTGCACCAAAAAAATCAGTTGGTCGACCAAAACGAATGAAATAATCCTGAGATTGAATATATGACTTACATGGAGTAAATGATAGTTTTTTTATAATTGGGTAGATGATATAATGAAGTAATAGTGTGGTGAATTGATGTATTTCGTTGTTGGAGTGGAGTAGAAATCGATGATATAGAATAATTTTGCAAAATAGAGTTGGTGTACTAGGTGAACTTTTGGTGGACCATTAGTTTTATTTGGTAAACCAGTCAATTTATATGGTGGACCATATTGACAAATAAGAATAACTTGGTGTGGAGTAAGCTAGCAAGTAGTAAGTTAAAAAGCAACAAATAAAATGAAGGGCTGAGATCAAAACACACATCTAAGGGTTGAGAAAATGTGCTGCACCCTCCTGTGCAACACAACAGAAGCGCCCCTACATAGTATACTCGATCCAATCACCAAAATCGCGAGTTGTACTCAACTTTCCAACATAGAATAACTTTATATATTTTGTGAAACGACGATATATCTTAGTGTATTTTCGCGAAACCTTGGGATACCTTAAAAAATAAAGATAAATAAAATCGGAGGTTGCTAAACGTAAACACCAAAATTACTTAACGCAAATCATTTTTCCCAAATTACCCTTCACATAACCCTATTCCCTCCTAGAGTAACCACTCCCCTTTCTCCTTCCCCTCTCTCTTTCCCGACATTCATTAAGAACACAACAACAACAATAGACCACCACCGCCATGTAATCAATCGGTCACCGGAAGGGGTTCGCATGACTGCTCTGCTCTCACCACCACCGTCATGGCACTACCATCGTCACGTTCGCTGCGCCTCGTTCTTGTCGGAGACTTCCAAACAAGAAGAGTTGCCTCACACGAGAAACTCACACAAGAAAATCGGCCGACGACGGATTTCATGGTGATGGGATGTTGGCATGTTGCTGGGTTACATGGTGGGGCATGGATGGAGTCAAAATTTGGGTTGTTTTCTTCCCTTTTGTTCATCTTATTTTCATTGTTTATAAATAAACCAAATCAAATCTTATAGTCCCAAGTATGAACTCCAAATAAAGCGTAAGTTCCCAAACTAATCAATTTTATTAATTAAAAACCAATCTCGGTTGAGGACTTCTCCTTTGGCTGATCGTCAATGGGCATGAACCATTTTTGCAAGAAATAACTTCATTTCCCCTAAAATTAAAAAACAATCTTTGGTTAATGACTTCTCCTTTGCTTGGGTGATCTTGCTTGTTTTACATTGATTCCACAATCGTAAAAAAATAATAATAAATGGAGATGATATCAACTAGACTTATGTTCCCATAGTTGCTGAAATTTGGATTTTATAAAATAGTTTGATCTAGTTAGCTAATAGCAATGGAGTGAATAGATATTTAAAAGAATAAGGGAACGAGCAGTCTTTTAAATTTTAAAGGGTGTTTTTGAAAATATTATGACAAAAATATTTGCGCTTAGTAAAATAGCATTAACGTTAAGAAGTTCCGATAAAACCATGATCTATATTCTGTTATGTTACACTTGGAATCTCTGCTTTTGTTTCACTCATTATCACTTCACATCTATAAGAAGGTGTAACCGTGTAACTGAATCGCGATCGATACTTGTATAAGTGATTTTGAGAAAGTTTTAATAAAAAAAAGGTTCATAAAGTAAAAAAGAATTTGAAAGGCAATCTAAGCCATTGATGTTGGGCCATGGTTAGTGTGTAGAAGATGATCGAACTAAAGAATTGAAAGGTAATGTAAGCCATTGACAATGGGCCACGACAGGTGTGTAGAATTCGTCAGATCGTCTTTTTTACGTTCAGAGTTTATTTGAAATCAACAATCGTTGTCGTTGACACACCTTCAATATTTGTCAAGTGTATTGCCTACCTACCATATAAGTTTTCTTTTCACCGGTTTAACATAATTTAATACAATACAGATTTTTTTTTTTTAATTCAGTGTTGAAAATATTGTGAAGTTGTCATTGATTTTAGAGGACTATTCATTCGAGTAAGTATTGTGTGAGATCAACTCATAGAAAAATAGGGTTATTATACAGAATTTTAAGGGTCACTTAGTCTTTGTTTGATTCATCTTAATTTTACTTAAATTCAGTTCAGTTCAGTTCATGTGTAACTTTGGCCCTGTTTGGCAATTGGCTGGTGACATTAGTTGTTAGCTGATGGCTGGTGGGCTGGTGGTCGATGTCTGGTGTTGTTAGCTGATTTGACCGGCTGGTAACATTGGATGTCTGGAAAGAGATGTTTGGTAACATTGGCTGGTAACATTAGTTGGTTATATGTAAAATGACCTATAAGGACATTCATATGATTGAGGAATTTGATGGCATAGAAGTAAATAATTACAAGTCTTGGACTATTATGTCATTGGACTATATTAATGCCACCAGCCAATACTCATAAGCCAATCTCTTTGGCTTTTCAAAAGTTGGCTTGTGAGAACCCAAAAGTCAATCTCACAAGCTAACATCCAAACATCAATATTGGATGGTGGACTGGTCAAACATCTAATTTTGCCAAAAGTCACCCCATAAGCCAACATCCAAACACCCCCTTTATCACTCATACTCCCTCCGTCCTACACTAATATTATCACTTTCCTTTTTCATCCGTCCCACACTAATGTTAGCACTACCTAAGAATGCTAAGATGGAATATATTTTGTAGTCATATTACTAGAATACCCTTACTTGTGGGCCATATGTTTCTCTGTCATATTCAATTAAAAAAGTTTGAATTAAGAGTTGGGACCACATGATAAAAATCAACTCAATCAAGGGTAAAGTGGAGAACTTTGCACCCTTTTGATTTTTCCTTAATCTTCGTGCCCAAAATAAGTGATAACATTAGTGCGGGACGGAGGAAGTATAACCTTTTATTCCGCAATAATTTCATGATGATAATTATGTCATCGGAAAGATCTCAAAGCATACTTTCAAATGAATCCAATATTGACTATGTTTGGACGAATTTTAAATGGTTAACGGTCAAGTTTAAAAAAATCAACTCAGTTCAGTTTAGGTCAGTTTTATTTAGGTGAATCAAACGGAGCCTTATTATGATAGGTGATCCTTGTTCCACTAAAAAGCGACCATCGTCTTATCAAAAGATACGATAAAATCGTCTTAAACAAGTTTTGTCGCGATATTCGTATATTACGTCAAATAATTTCTAATACTAGTTTTAAAGCCCGTGCGTTGCACAGGTTGAGTGAAATATTGTATATTAGTATTCATTTGGTGAAATACGCACACTAACATGCCTATTTAAAAAAAGAAATCATATAATAATCATGCATGATATATAGTGATGCTAGTTTCATGATATCGTTAGTGATTTAGGTCGATCTTTCTTTTATTTTTCACGCCCCTCGGATCATCAAGATTTGCTAGAATAAATAAGAAAACTTGAAAGCAAAGTGATGTAGGGAGAATAAAGGGTGAGAAAATGTTCAAAAAAAATGGAGAAGTGATTATGTGAGGCGTTTAATAGAAAAATATATTAGTTATTATAACCCTCCTAAAATACAATTAGGATTCTAACCAAATTGCACATCCGAAAATGGTTACTTTAAAATCGTTGTTAGATCGATATTCAAACACTATATATCATATCAGAGGAGCTTTGAATCAATGCGATAACCTCTCAATAAAGTTAGATATACATGAAACATTCAATTTCATTAGTCTTCGGTTACATTCAAGTCAACTTTTGGCCTTGTACTCTCGTAGATAACAAATAGAGAGGCAAATTAATAAAAGGTTAAATGTGAACATAAGTAGAGGCATATATCACATTTTTCACTTTTTTTTTCCTTTCAATATTCTAAAATATATTTCTGACTTATGTGGCTTGCTTTTAATTTTATTTTTGTTGAGACTAATTGCTTAGGTGATACAACTTATAGTAATCAAACTTGTGCTATGCACGGACTTAAAATATATTTGCTCAAATTTATTTTCAAGTCAATCTTACATGTTTCTTATACATATTGTACGTAAATGAATATCGTTTTAAGGTACTTTTTGATGCGAATCTGATGATTTAAAAGATTAATTTTTTAGACATGTAGAAAAAGTTATATTTTGATTTTATAAATATTTGACAGAGATCTAATATAGCTCCTATAAAACTCTAGACGTCTATCACAACTCAAGCTCTATACTTCATTTCCTAACCTTTATTTATTTTTTGTTTAATTGCTTGCTTAGATAACATTCCTATGTGGCGCGATGCCCGTGGGATGCACGCGTTCAAATTTATATGTTTGTTGTTTTCGTTTTTCTTTTATTAGTAAATATCATATTTTAAAATTTATTTACTGTAATATTGTAACACAATCTTACAAGTTTATTGTAAATATATTATAAATGCATCTCATTTCGAAATACTTTTCGATACGAATATGATGGTGCCAATATTATTATTTTCTAAAGATGTGTAGTGTAGATATATTCGAGTTTGAATATTAGTCAAAGATAAAGTAGTTATGACGTCAATAAAACTCTAACTATTTAGCACAATTCAATCTTTCTTTTTCATTAACCGATTTATAAAACTTCTTTATATTATATATATTGATTGATATGTTAAAAATAGTTTTATTTGGCAATTGATTTGGGTATACTAATTACTAAATTATTAACGTGTGGAGAGGGAACTAATCGATAAAAATACTTGCATATGTAACAGATAGTTTATTAGTCAATTTTTTTATACCCACAACATTGATAAGTAAACTATACTTGAAATCTTGATTTTAGAGGTTAAGGAGAAAAAAGTAGGAGTATTATAAAAGGTAGAAAAAGAAAAAGAAGTCATATATATGACATCTAAGCATTAATGAACAACTATAACCTTAGTTTTCCCGCAATATATACATTAGTTACATGTACGGAAATAGAAACATACACACCAAAAAAAAAAAGAAGAAGTAGAAGAAGTTAGCTTGTACATACAATCTAAAATTGCAATACAAAAGAAATGACATATGCCTAGAAAACAATCAGATAAATGTTACCATCAATTGTTGGAAGAAGAGCAAAGAAAAAACTTATTTTTTTGTTGAACAATGCAATACACTCTTCATAACCTGCAAACGATGAATTTTCAGTTAATAAGTTTTAACATAAATTGGTGATCAAGTACTTTGAGATAACATAAACTGGTGATGAAAACATAAACCGATGAAGAAGAATCATTAAAAAAATAAAAAAATAAAAAAAACGTGAGGGAGGAGGGAGCCGTGGGCTAATTGCATTCATGGGGTTGAAGGAGATAATTTATCATTGTCATATATAATATAATGACACAAAAGATAACTTTTTTTGAGAGAAGACATATAAGATAATTGAGTCTCCTATAAGAATAACTACAATCATCACATTATATGATCCTAATTATGTTTGCCAAAAAAAAAAAGAAATACAAAGATCAAAAGATGCATGCACACTATTGGAAATTTGGAATGAAAGGAAGTGGAGGATCTAAATAAATATATTAGCAATAAAAACAGGAAAGCAATCTAATTGATCCGATGATCTATCAGTAGGGCTGTAGGGGGCTTACCACTCCCTATAATCAAATATGAAAGGGGAAAGAAGCATACATGCTGATGGATGATGATATTATGGAGATCAATACTGATAAGGGAGAGCCGACGTGAAGCCTGAAATTGATAGCAAAATCAACTACATGTGAATATTGGAAAATGAATACTTTACGAAGTACGTAAACAATAAACATAACAAAGAGGGAAGGGATTAGAGAACCGACTGAGTTGAGGAACATCATAAATGTTTTATAAACATACACACATGTATAAAACTTCTATTTAAATAGTTGGATGTTAAGACTCTTAATCGTTTTATAGCAGTTATATTTTATCATTATCTCAGACTCCAAGACATTTTACACCACTTATATTTTATTTTTATTTTCGCTTAGGTGACGGTCTCTTAAAATTCTGATGCAGTATACTACTATTATTTATTGATTGTTGTATTATTGATCTTAGGATTGTATGATAGTATTTTTTTAACGTGACCAAACGTCAAGCAGCTTGTCAACTGTTGGATAGCCGTGCTACACTGCATGTTTGTATTCTCGTGCTTACTATTTTTTTTCCTTTTTCTTTTTTTTTTCTTTTTTCTTTTTATGATAACAGTGTTAGTTTTAATTTCAACTATATTTTATTATTATTTTTTTATTTATAAATTATCTTTATTTTGTTATTTTCTTAGGTGGCGTGTCCTAGGCTCTTTGATGACGTGACACGCCTCATTGCTCCCAAAAAATGCTTACTTATATATTTTAAATATATTGTAAATGCATCTCGTTTTGAAGTATTTTTCGATCCAAATCTAATGGTATAATCTTTGTTATTTTTTGAGATGTATAGAAAACATTATATATGATTTTGAATATATAACGAAGATATGTTATTAGCCTATTGAAATTCTAATAGTTTATTAATATCTAATTTTATACTGGTAAGGATACTAAGACTACTAAACATTTTACACCAAGTATTTTTCGTCTTTATTCACGCTTAGATGGCGCGCTATTAAAATGCTCGCCTACGTGGCGTGCCTCATTGCTCCCCAAATATGCCTTCTTTATATATATACTAGTAATTATGCTCGGCGATGCACGGGTTGAAGTCTATTTGTTTTTGTTGTTTCTTTTTAAATTTATTATTAAATATCATATGATAAACAGTATTCATGATATACAGACAACAATTTACAAAAACTTAAATTCTAAACAACAATTAGAGTACTATCTTTGAAGAATGGACTTTTAAACTCAGTGAAAATAAGCCGTATTGGCTTCTTTTCAAATTATATACCAAGTAATCGAAAAGCCTTAACTGTAACTTTTAAATAGTTTACCTTTAATCAGATTCAATTTCTTACCCCTTATTTTTATTTAGATAAACCCCATAAAAAACTTAAACTAAAATCTTAAAATAATATTATAAACATTACTTTTGCTTATGGAGGATTTGTCTAAGAGTCAATTATGTTGCATTGCGCTTTGGAGAACCAATTACGATGCATTGCACTTTAATTTGCTTATCTGGGAGGGATATTATTCTGCTGGATCAATATTTTATATGCATTTATTAAGTTGCAGTGAAAATTGAGAAGCCATATGATATGATGAATAGCATTACCAATAATATATATGAGTAAAAAGAATAGGGTAATAGAGTTTTAGGGACAGTAGAATATCATAATCATTCAATTGATAAGGGTCACATATAACCATGTACAACTTTATATCGAATTAGAATTCAGAGAAGCAATGCATTAAGTTCACGACTCAAGGAGTTATTCCAATACGGCAGATTATGTTTCATTTTCATTTATCTAGATTTTGATTTTTCAATTTTCTAAAGCTAATTACTCGTATTAGCATGTTTTATTGCTCTTGAAATATATCAAATTTATATATAGAAGACATGTATTATATGTTACCATAATTAAAATGGGTCTTATTTTAAAATATACTTCATGCTCTATATAATGGTGTAAGAATTTTGAATTTTTGAAACTTGAATCAAGAGTTATATGTTATTTAAGAGGCAATTATACCTGTCATTTATTGAGAGTAAAACTCTAGTCTTTTCTCTTATCCAAAACTCTATTTGTCCATATTCCTTATTATTAAACTCTATTCAATTATTTTCAATTTTTAATATGTTTGCGTAGGTGCCTGCCTCAAAACTCTTGAAAAATGCCATTTAATTTGTATGCTCGAGTATAAACTTATGTAGCACATTAAAAAAAGGGTTATAAAGAAATAACAGATGTGTTGATATACTAAAATATTTTAATATCCTTACTCTTGCATTTTGAGTGAGGTGATATTATGCGTGTACAGAGCTCTCATAAGTAAAGTGTAGTACATGACAATATTTGAAGAGTAATGTACTCATGTAGCTTAGAATTTTAGTGATATTGAAATTCTTGAAAGACTCCATCAGTCAATGTAGTTCAAAATTGTTAATAGACTAATACATGAAAATACCTTAAAAACAAAAAATGCTTTAACTCTAACATAAAAGTGGAAGACTAAAACATAAAATACCTTAATGTATTAACATAAAGTAAATGTGGATGCAGGCTACTTGCAGGGAGGTGGTGTGGGCTTAGGTGTTATGATCCGTGATGAGAATGGTTTGATTGTCCGTGCAGCGGTAAAACAGATGCACTCGGAGTTGGATACACAGCTAGCTGAGGCACATGCTATACTTTTTGGCTTGCAGATGGCTTTGCAATGTCGTGAGGACTCTATCATTTTGGAAGGTGACAATTTGTCACTTGTCAGAATGCTGCAGCGTGGAGCTCACCCTATCAACAGTTTAGGACTTATTTTAGATGAAGTTTATGCTTTAGTTCCGTTGTTTTGTAGAGTCGTTTGGTCTCATGTTAAATGAGAGGGTAACAAGGCTGCGCATGAGATGGCGCATTTGACCCCAATCTTGTTCTCGTCTAGAGTGTGGGTTGACTGTGGCCCGGTAACTGTTCTTGACGTTGTAGCTTCGTATTTTTGTTTGTCTGCTATTAATTAATAAAGGAATGTTCCTTCTCAAAAAAAAAAAAAGTGGAAAATGTCATGCCTCAATGCTCATAGAGTAAACTTTTTCGTTGTATATAAGGGTTTCACTAAACATCATCCTCAAAATCTGTAAATTAAAAAATAAATATTGTTAATACATTAAATTTATTAATTAAGGGTTATGGTTGAGTGGTAGAGACTCATTCATAATCTATTATTAACCAATGTTTAGGTTAGGGTTTGAATTTTGTATTGGGCGTGGGTGCAATCTTAAATCTTTGTCAGATTCTTTAAGGTGCCTGCAAGTCGAAATACACAATTTTTTATATACATAAAAAGAAAAAACTTATCAAAATATTTCTTTGAGAGTGAACAATAAAACTTATCTTTAGATGCATATTTGGCGACATTGAACATAATACATGTACATCATGACATAGTTAAAACAAACATGATTTACGTACTACAAAGCCTGCATAAGATACAATTGATAATTTACAACATCCAATCAATCATAGACGAAGTAAGGAAAACATAAAAAAAAAAAATTACCATTTATGTAGTTTTGTTTCTAGTAAAAGCTATGTTCGCCATCTATGATGGTGTTTATAATACCAGACCTTTATAGTATCATGGTAAAGGATTTCACTCCAATCCCATATTAATCAAATAACCGAATTTACAATCTCCTTCTTCAGTTGAATTCTACTTCTATTTGACTCCTACTTACCCAAAGTCATTCACCTATTGAAATTAAGTGGGTAAACTTTCAACTCAACTTTGTTTTCATCGATTAATTAAGGGGCAACGAATTGCATTCGGTCTTTCACCATGAATTGATATAACAAAAGAGAAGACCTTACTTGAACTCTCAATCCACAATCGATCAAAAACCTGCATACGTAAAAGATAGTTCATTAGTGAAAATTTCTATATAAGAAGTAAACTATGAAGAGTACTATGAAATTTGCATTAGGGGCCTAGGGGGTCGAAATCCTACGACATCTTAGCTTGGTTTAATTACCCATAAAAAAACTTACTCATAAATGTAGACTTTGCCATCTTTTATGTCAAATTTGATTTATGACTCCAAAACCTGCAAACAATAAGTTTTAGTCAATTTAATAACCTTGTTAGGGTGCGTTTTTTAGGGAAAAACTTATCTGAACTGAACTGAATTCAACACCACTGAACTGTACAACACTGAAGTGAATTGAACACAACTTAATATGTAAGACAAAAGTATGTTTCTGAACTCGGCACTACTGAATTGAACATCAACTAAATTGAAAATCATTAAATTGACGGTTGAACTGAACTGATCGTATAAGCTCCAAAAAAACACACCCTTAATTGAAATTAGTGTCAGCAAACATAAAACAATTTACACCAAAAAAAAGTAGAGCAATAAGAGTTCCTTTACGGTATGGAGAGAGAAGCAAAATCAAAGACAAAGAAAAAAAAAATAACGCTATGGGACTGGGGTATGCTGCGGCTTAGCTTGTTGTATCATTGATGTCAAAGAAGCTAGTGTGAGTAAACTTGCTGCTAGAGAATCAATCAAGCAATTCCTATCAACATTAACTTCTTATCAAATTAGAATATTGTTTGATCATTGATCATAGTGTTGATATTTGACACCCAAAAAAAAAAAAAAAAAAACCAAACACTATATAGATTTATAGAAGATGTCACCATACCTGATATATAAATTAAGAAATTGTCACATTGTAAAGCAAATTCTGCGAAAGAAGGGGAAAAAAAAGTCAGGCCAGAAGCATGAATTCCTATGTCGTTATACCGTTCTAGGTATATATATACACCTCTTTTAAACAAAAAGATATTATATCTATTCTTTAGTTTCCTCCATTCTTTCAACTACTCCTATAGTTTTGATTTAGCTAATTCTCTATTATGATATTTATCTTTTAGCAAACTAAACATAATCATTATTATTATTATTATTATTATTATTATTATTATTATTATTATTATTATTATTATTATTATTATTATTATTATAAAGGAGGCATTTTCCGGGAGCAATGAGGCGTGCCACGTAGGCGAGAATTTTAAGAGCGTGCCATCTAAGCGAAGGTAAAGACGAAAATTAACTGGTGTAAAACGTTTAGGTCTCTTAGATACCCTACTATTTAGGATTCTTGAGTTTGATAGACCTCTAGAGTTTTATAAAAGTTAAACTAGAACTCTGTCAAATATTTGAAATCAAATATAACTTTTTCTACACATCTCAATAAATAATAACTTTTATACCATCAAATTCCCATCGAAAAATACTTTAGAACGAGATACATATACACTATGTATAAGAAACATGTAAGATCGCATGTATATGTTGGTTCCCGTAAATAAGTAAAAGTCATAATAATATTAACAATAAAATTAAGCTGAAAATAAAAAAATGAGCAAATATTAGCCACCTAAGCAATTAGACAATCAGCGAATGAATACTAAAAACGAAATGTTATGTTGATTTAAAAGGTATTTTGAGTTTATATGGTAAAAAATAAAAAAATTAATTAATTAAAATTGGTGATAAGAGTTAGAATTGTTCAGTGTGTCCCATATAATGCCTAATAATCCTATTATATGGCATTACTGATATTAGAATGATTATATCAATGCTTATTCATACATCACTAAATAATTTTTCATAAGTGATAGTTATACTTATGATTTTCGATCGATATGATTGATTAACACGTTAAATTGACCACGAATCGTGTAGCACACGAACATACACCTACTATATATAAAGGAGATATTTTGTGACCGCATCAGACGCATCCACCTTATCGAATCATCCAAGATTAGAATTAAAAGTGCCACCTATGCGAGCCACTAAGCTTAATAAATAACAAAAGTATAATTAATATATATCAGGTGAAAAGAATAAATTATAGTTATAAGTTATAAAATAGGAGGTATTTTCTGGTGTTATTAAGTGTTAGTATCAGGTATTTTGTAGTTTTTCAGGTGAGAAAGAACAAACCCTAAGGTCCTGTTCTTTTTAACGAAATTGTGTAAAATAGAACGAAACATAACAAAATAAAATGACATGAAAGATAACGGAACAAAATCGCATAATGGACACAGAATGTGAGAAAAAAAAAAATACAAAATGAGATGCGGATTGAAAAGGAACGATTCGGATTAACTTTGTATACAACACTAATTCGACTAAATAGTATATACAAGTATAAAACTAATATCACCTAAAAAAACTAATATACAAATAAAATATAATTATGTCATTTGACAAATTATTTCAAAAATATGAAGAACTACTTAGCCTCCGGCCAGAAGCATATCACCACATAACCGAATATGTAATGATGTAAAGCTCACAATAATAAAGTTTAGGATAATAGAAGAGCTTGACTTATAAGTTTTAGAGTTTTAACAAAGTTTCATAGTCCATAGAGCATCACATAAGAGAAAAAATATTACTTAAAATGTTCTAATCAAATAATGACAAATATATAAGAAAAACAAAGAGATTGTGCATTTGACTGAAAATATTGAATGTATTGCAATGCACAAGATTACCTTCATGTCCAACAGGAATCCAATCTACATACCGCAGTGAAATTGTCAATATACTTCGATCCTCTATATCATTTACTAGCATCAGATGAGTGTATTTATTTTAAAAAATAAACACCTAAACCGTGCAACGCACGGGCTTCATATCTAGTTTTATTTATTCTCAAATTCTAGAGCTAGTGCAATTGCTATCCCATATTATCACTTAGTTTCTCACCCTTTTTATAATAATATATAAAATACAAAAAAAATTTGAAAATTTAATACGATTGATGATGTGACATGTCCCAAAATTCTCGAAAAATGCCAGCTTTATATATATACATGATGATTAATTGATTTATATATATATTGATTGATTGATTGATGGTTTAGAAATGAATTATTTGTCGTGTCGTCGATCTCTAATTGCATATTTCCATATCTGTAATTCATATCTGTATCTATCTTCATATTTGTATTTGTGCAACCAAATTCCTACACTGTCTTAATTCCTATTAATTCATCATTGACATTTCAGCACATACGTATACTCCAAAAAATTAGACATTCATCGTCGATGGACATTGGACCATGAGCGAGTACCTCTGTACATGTCCCAGTTTGCTTTAAAACCCCAAAATAGTATGTATTGACACTTGACAAATTAAGCAATAAATACAGAGAATTTTCTTCGTAGAGAAGAGTTGCGTGGTTTCGAGTGGTTTAAAAGCTTTGAAACATTCAAATGGCAATTCAGCGTTGAATTAGTAAACATTCAAATAAATGACTATGCCAGAGCAAAGAAATTATGTTCCATTACAGTATTACTCCTTCCGGTCCATAGAAATATTTACGCTTTTCTTTTATGTTTGGCCCAGATCAATATTTACGCTTTTCTTTTATGTTTGGCCCAGATCGTTACGTTTTGTTATATGGTATTGTGTTTGAGAATCATTTCCTTTTTTATCTTCTTACTTCTCACAATCTCACCCCTCATGTGCCCTGTGCCCATATTCTCTTAGCCTCACTATTTTCTCTCTCTTAACACTCATATACTTTCTTAAGAGTAGGGTTGGAACAATTGTGCCCAAATATGTTTTCCTTAATCATTGTATCATTCTCGAAACGTAAAGATTTTTATAAAACGGATGGAGTATTTTAACAATTTAACTCGTAGTCACCAAAAGAAAGAAAAATAGTAAAGGAAAAAGAAAGATACAGCCAAACAGATCTCTCTGATTTTACACGATGGTTGAAATTAATGTCCTCTTCAGTAGGGCCATGGGGGTAATACTAAAAGATTGACTGTGTTACATAGTATACCTTGATCACTTTTGAGTCTTTGACAGTCAAGGTAACAGCAAACTTGAATATTGAATTCTTGATCAAAGTCATCATCCGATCGTTATTACTTGTGGGTTTAAAAAATAATGCTCCCTGGTCACCCATTCTGAAGTCTTTAGTTCAATTTACGTGAAACTTATTATTAAAAAAAAGTTTTTTTAAAATAGATATGATACTTAAACTCGATTCATAATTTTATTTTTGATAATTAAACTCGACTCAAGTCAGTTCAATTCAAAATTTTTCATGTGAAAGTACCGAGTTCAAATTGAAGTACAAGTTTACAAATATCATTATTGAATTACGGTTGTACGTATTGTATGGTGGTACTGAGAAAGTCGTGCTTGAGTATCACTAAACTCGACTCATGTTATTTCTATTTTTTTGATAAGTAAACTCAAATCAAGTTTTTTTTATTTTTACTTTTTATTTTTTTATAATTAAACTCAACTCATATGTTAGTCCAAAGAAAATATTATGATATACTGATATGGACGGGCGCACACAAAGGAGCCCAGTAGGGGCCCCTGCCCCTGCGGCATGGTAGTTTTTCTCTCTTTAATTTATCTATATTTGCTCCAAAATTCATAGCTTTCAACGACCCAATCCCTTTTCGCCCCCTCTGATCCCCTTCTCTCATGTCTCGGCTTAGCTCCTTCAAGATGAGAATCATGCGTCCTCTATTGCTGATATGCGTGGTATTCTATCATTGAATTACTAACGCTGAAGTCACCTAAGAAAATACTGAGTTCACAAATGAAGTTGTGAGGTACCAAGATGCAAGAGCCATTTCTATAATCCAATCCAAAAAAACCAAACAAAAAAAGAGAAAAAAAGAAAAAAAATTCAAGAGCCATGCTATATTGCTAAGAGGAGTGTACATCTAGGGTAACTTATGGAAATGTCACCAAGAACATGTCAAAGTAACATTTCCTTTTCACTCTAAACAACTCTGCCCCATTTTAGAAGTAATAATTTTGTTCTCTAACTCATTAACGTACAAACAATGATGGATACAACTTGAGAAAAAAATGACCCAATGATAAGGACTTCGGTGACTAATCTTTTGACCCACCTTCTTCACTTCAATTGGCCTATATAGTGAAAAGTTTCTAATGAAAAGATCCAATTTTTCTCTTAACAATCTCTCACTTATTTTCTCTACCACTTCACTACTCCTCTTATGCGTCTTACTATAAATACTTTCCATACCTTCATACAATCATACACAATCGTACTACTCAAAAATTATAGCCCTTACAACAAATAATCTCTCTATCTCAAAAATACTATTAACCATGTTTCAATTAGAAAAGTTGCTTGAAACACTTCCAATCAAAAAACCAAAATCTCCAAAATACTTCATATATGGAGATGAGCTTAGCAACAAGAAGCATGGTTTACCAAGAAAGCTTCATAAAAGTCCGAAAGTCGTCGATCCTCATAGAGAATACTACTTGGAAGATTTCTGTGATGAGTTGAAGCAACCCTTTTTGTCCTCTCAAGACTACTACAAAGGTAACAATATTAATGGATCCGCGGCTGAAAAAAGCAGCAACAAAAATGGAGAATTATCAACAACTGTGCATTGCTCGGGCTCAAAAACTGGTAAGAGTAATAATAACAACAAGGATAGTAATGTAAGAGTAAAACTCTTACTTACAAAAGAAGAGGTAGCTAGGCTTATGGCTAAGTGTCAAAATAAAGAGGGCACTTTGGAGTTTAAAGATGTGATGAATGAGCTTTTGAAGCTCCCAGCTCAACGAATTAATGTTGTTTCTCTTATTACTACGCCGAACCGAGATATGGTGCTTGCTACCATTCCTGAAGAGGATGATGATGAAGAAGAGGATTTCATTGTCCCTACATGCTGAGAATGAACGAGTGTTTGTGTAGCAATTTTCTTTTTTTTTTTTTTTTTTGGTTTGAGCAATTAGCAAACTAGCTAGTTTGACTAGATGTATAGTTTTGGCTCAATTAGAAAATGTTGCTTGATAGTTGATAGAATTGAAACCAATTATCTGTATACTATATTAAGGTAATTTTGTGTTAATTGGAAGGCAATTTTGGGAGTATTTTATTGACTAAAGTTGCAATTCCTTGCGTTGTGATTTATTTTATGCAATTATTGGTCTTATGTACGACGATTGCAAAATTACCAACATCCCATCAAAATGCAGAGTGGTACTCTGCTCCCTAATACTCATTTTGGTAGCAAGAAGAGAGAGCATAAGTTATTCCCTCCGTTCTCAAATAAACTTTTCGTATTTCGTGATCAGATTTTGAGTACTAATTTTTCTAAATATATACAAATAAAACTAATATTTGAAATCATATTATTATGAAAGTATCATTTGATATAAAATTTAAAATGTATATATATTATATTGTGAAACAAATTATTTTTCTTCATTTTTTTTTAAGTTTAGATACTACTTTTCTTAACAAAGTGTTTCTCTCAATGACCCTCAAAAAAAGAAGTGTCTCCATCAATTTGGAAATGTCTTCTTTGTGTCCCTTTCTTACAGAATTGCTTAATGTAAATCCTAAATTACTAAATGCAAATATTTTTATTACAATATTTCCCAAAGTACCCTTTTCATTTGCAAACCTCCTTCCTCCACCCTATTCTTTTTCCTCTGAAAAATCCCAAATCAATGCAATTTTTTCAATACAATTAAGATGACATTCAGATAGCGATTATAGTATAATGAAAAATTAAACTTCTCTGTTCACAATAAAAAATATTGATTGAACTTTAATTTTCTTAATTATTCATTCTCCACACGATATAAGCGGTGGTGGAGCGGTGGTGAGACGTGGTGGTGTGTGGGTGGGGGCGGTAACTGCAGGAAGAGAGAGCAATGGTGGTTGTCGGAGGGTGGACGCGCTGCACGCTATGACTGCCCCCAGTGAGTTCGCTCGCCGACCCGACCCTTCTGGCGGTTGGAGATCTGATGGAAGTGTTTTGGGTTTGAGTGAATTGATTTGGGAATAAAGCTACAGTTATTCGATGATGTGATGATGACGATGGTGAATTGTTGATGATGATGACGATGGTGAATTGTTGATGATGATGAATGATGAATTTGTTGATGCTGATGAATGATGAAGGATTGGGAAGACAGGAAGTTAGTCATGTGGAGTGCAATTTACAGTGCATCTGTAGCCATGTCGAGAGAGAAGGGGGGAAATGTTAAGATTGATGAAAATTAGGGATGTGGTATATGACGAGGGTAGTTTGGGAAACATGATTACGTTTAGTAATTTGGAGATTTACGTTTAGCAACCCCCCTTTCTTATTGGTTGGTAGGTGCATTAACGCCAAAATAATTGTATTGTAGCACTATTGACGTGGATCTCCAAATTGAATATAATTTGATCTAAGAGTCATTCATATTCAAGTGAGTTACGAGCTTGGGTGGATATCGCAGTGGCGTATTTCCTATTCATCCCTAATAATAATCTAAGATCGAGTCTCATTACCCTTTCATTACCCTTAAAGATAATGACTTTCTTGCA
This sequence comes from Tetragonia tetragonoides, assembly GCA_038025085.1. Classification (NCBI taxonomy): domain Eukaryota; kingdom Viridiplantae; phylum Streptophyta; class Magnoliopsida; order Caryophyllales; family Aizoaceae; genus Tetragonia; species Tetragonia tetragonoides. The sequence continues at coordinate 38,481,016 of CM076144.1, read as the reverse complement.
ACTTCTAAAAAATATACTCCTCGGAGAAAGTGAGTTACATCATATAAGTCATGGCTTTGGAGTTATTTCTCATATCAATGAATACCGCAAGCCAACACATGTTAACACAACTCAATTATCCCATTGCTTATACCCTAAAACTTTAAGTGGTTGTGTAGATTCAATGAAACTATGCCCGGAAAAATTAAAACTATCCATAGTTTCATTTTGAGTTAGGGAATAAGAATTTGATCATTTATGCCCAAAAAACCTATACAGTCATTTAGGTTTTTTCTTTTATAATATTTTTGTTTATTAGGGGGGGGATTGAAGGAGAGGGTAATCTAAAAGGTAAGAAAATCATAAAAAGGTAAATATTTAAAAAAAAAAAACACACAAACAATTGAAAAGGTCATTTCTAAAACATATATAAATGGCAAATCTATGAACCAAATAACAAGTTAACAACCTACTACATTGTCAATCACCATTGGGCCTTTATGTTTCTTAAGTGATTGATAATTACATGCACCCACAAGTGCAAGTGTGCAACTAGTGCGTGTACAGTGTAAAGTAAACCCTGGTCATCTTATCCACTTACTACTACCTAGGAGAGATCTTTGAATGAGAGTATGACTAATAGTGCTCCCAGTGGCAAGGAATTCTGCAGCAGTTTAGCATTAGAAATTGCTGTTCCTATATCTGTCTGCCTTTGTCTTTGAAATGTACAAAGTGGGTGAGGATCAATAACTACCTTTTCTAGGTAAGGAAGTTGTTCAAGCAAACGTTCAACTATTACTATATCTTTGTTATGCCCAAGAAATCCAACAAATTCTACCACCTTTAGCTGCTCGTGCTGATATGTGACCCTTCTTGAGTTTCTTCTTGCCTTCTCGATGTCATAAGTATCATTTCCTCCTATCTCGGATATCTGTTGAACAAAAATTGGATGTCGGATTATGAAAAAAGAACAAACTCTAATGTATTGCCAACCAACAATGTCAGAGACTCACAAAATAATCCCTTTTTTATTTTTCAAAAATCAAGCGTACAAGGAAGGCTTTGTACTCTTATCCTTCATAGCATCATTCAACAATGCACATTATGTACCTCCACTTTCTCCGAAGGGTTGAATGTTTCTAGGTTGAATGTTTCTTAGAGCAGCAATACAAAAGCACCAATGAGCATTTAGCAAAACGACATTAGTGCTGCCATTCAAATGACAAGTTTTAACTGTTCGACTCAAAGACTCTACCCTATCATATTGAGATGTACTGTAGTCTGTAGATATCTAAAAGAAGTAGCTTAAAAGACATTGGCATTTCATTTTACTAAAGCCACATAATAGCTGCTACTGCATTTCATATTAGATCATAGCGCTTGCTGAAGAACATTCAATGGTTCCAGTACATTTTACGAGACATGCTGTAAATCGAAAAAACAGTAGCTATATATGCATATAAACATACAGTTTTGTTTAACTTTCTCTAGGATGCATAATTTGAAAAGTCCATTGCACACCCAAATACCCAACCATATCCTCCAACAGTAAGGTCACCCAAAGATCTTGAAGTTGCAGCTTCAATATAGGACACAGCCTCTTGGTTGAGGGTTCTGCCCTCGCTATGCTCAAGATCAGTTGCAGCCACAGCAGTAGAAATTATCCTCTCTCGTCATGGTTCTGGTATATAATAGAATAGAGGCTTTTCAGAGCCTCGTTTCTTCCTACTTTACCTGGACTTGGCAGCAACTTTGACAAGAATCAAGAGCACAAGACAAAAGATGTCCAAAATATTAGACACAGGGTTTAAGGCTTTAAAGGAAGGTTTCATCCTTTCTGTCGTTCTCTACATATCCTTGAAGTAAAATCAAACAAAACTAAGCTTTGTTTCCAGTAAGTTGAATCAACTACTTCAATCCAGCTTCGCCACTCTGATTTATCAAAGACCACATGTTCTATAAGGCCTAAGCAGGTCAATGTGTATGTCTCCTAAACAAGTATTTTGAAAAATGATAACAATTTAGGAAACAATTCAGACCTTTTTGTTATCGGCGCAATGATTGGATGTGTGACAAATAGACCTTGTCAGACCACGCCTTTAACTTCAGTTCTTCTTCTATCAGTCGCCCACACTCCAAAATTATGAGGAGCTTAAGTAGTGCTGCAGTGCAGGTTGATCGAATGTCATTATGTCTACGTATAAACAGCAGTACCATTTCTCGGATGAGTCAGATGCCTCTGTAACACAACCTCAAGTTCTCGCAAAAGGGGCTCCAGGAGTGTCTCAGGAAGGAATACAGAATCAAATCGCACTTGTGCTGATGGTTTACGGGCAGTATGTGCTTATTTTACAAAGAAGATAAGACTTTATTGTGACCTGCTCGTAGGCCTATTACCAAACTCCAAACCACTGAAGCTCATTATGCGATCTGACCATGTGCCTGAGGGTTTCACAATCTAGGAGAAGAGTATAAACTTACCTATGCAACCCGAAGCCTGAGTGTTCAGTTCTGATAGTTGTCTATCCAACGTGCAAGATCCCCCCGCTCCTCCAAGATGGAGTAATAATGGAGTATCAAGTTAACCAATTATTGAAAGTGAGATTCAGAAAGCAAAGAATGCTTCCTATACCCAATAAAATTCAAAGTGCACACACACACGCACTCAGAGAGACAGAGACAGAGAGAAGTTCATTACTGCTAGCTACTATGAGCCAGAAGGTTCTTTGCCTTTACCTATAAACATGTTATAGAAATTGGCACAAAACGATGTTTATTTATTTTTTTGATAAAAGGCACGAAACCAGATTTAACTGCACCACAAGGAAACAAACTCGCCCACAAAGAAAGTTTCTCAAGAAGTTACAAGAATAGACTAACATCAAATATTATATACTGGCACATATTTCTAGTTCTTCAACTGGAGCAATGTCGTTGAACAATTTGCAAATTATTTCATCTTAAAATTTGCAGCATAGGTTGACACAGATTATAAACAGCAATAATTCTGATACTTCAAATGTGTGGAACTTTAGAAATGTACCTTCAACACAAATCTCTGCAACGAAAGGGATGCCTCGAGTAGCTTAGTGCATCGGCGAACATAACCATCAACAGTAAATCCAGGAAAGGTCACTTCCAATTGTTTCAGTTTTCCAAACGAGGGAAGCTTAGGAAAACCCCCTTGGAACATCCAATTCTGTAAGTCCAACACAAGTGACTCTAATAGAGAAAAATAGCTCGAGAAGTGGCAGATATTTTCAATAAAGAATATTGTATCAAGATCTGCTTCGATAAGATGAGGAACTTCCTTGAAATATATGCTTATATCAGGACCATGATAAGCAAAGGACACAAGATTAATAGCATGTACTTCAAGGCAGCACATATCATGGCAATGCTTTATCTCCAGACACCTTAGGTGGGGCGATGGGCCAGCAATTTTTAGCTTTACCAAAGACGACAACTTGATGAGATGCAACTCCTGAAGCAGCGGGCAACTGGATAAAATATATGCAATAACTTCTCCAGTCACGTTTACGCTTCTCAGATGAAGATCAGTAATGGAAGTCAGACTATAATTGCTGAAAACCTGTGTTCTAAGGGAATAGTGACGTGCCAAATGGCCAATGCGGTACAGTCCAACATAAGCCTTTTGATACACCTTTCTAATGCAAATTTTATCCAGCTGTTTATTACACCTGAACTTCCCTCATCCAAATTACAGCAAACCTTAAATTCATCTATGGTAGAACTTTTATGCTGATTCAACACGACATTCACCCAATTTATAAACCTGCTTTGACGCTGAGTCAATACCTCGTCTATTCCTTTAACTGAGTACAGTTGCACGCGAGTACGCCTCCCACCATATCCGTCAATGGATTCAACAAACTCTAAGATACCAGTAGTGTATGTCCAAAGGTATCTCCATCTGTGAGATAATACACTAGTTCTTGCTGCGTCCATCAGATTTAGGTGAGAGACAATTGAAACAAGAATATCATCTGGCAACATACTAACCTGATCTTCAAAGTTACTCTCCATCTGCCAACACTGATACTTTGCAAGAACATAAAGTAATAGCTTAAATCAAGTTCCCACACTTTATGTTCCAATTTTTCAAAATCATTTTCAGAACCAACATAAATATTTTCTATATTATCATGCACACATTCATAATTACAGAGGCACAAATTCATGTATTTGGTAAATATAAAATTCTAACCTGAGGAAAACTACAAGCAACAAAATTTTCTGAAACTCATCTTTCTTTACAACAAAAAATATATTTGATTCTTTGGCCGAAGAATGGTTCCATTGTTCAACTACCATAAATATTTGATACATTGCATGTGCTACAAAAAAATTAGGTAGGCACAAGATTATGAATGTTTGAAGATCTGCAGTTCTACCAGATGGGATAAACTACGTCCGTCAGATATTTTCAGACACTATTATATCCGGCACAAACACATGATCCAAATACCCTAGCTTTCAACAAAATGTGTTCTCTAAACCAAACTAAGAACCCAGTGAACAAACAGATTGAAGTCTAAATCTTTTATATGATATATTGTAGTCAAAGATTCAATCTCAAATCTTCTGCAACACATCTAAACAGATTCTCCAATGTTGTTTGCTCAATCACCAGTTCTGAAACTTGTACATATCAGCCATATATGTAAGTGAGACAAACACCCCGAATTCAAGGATAACAACAAACCATTGTGCTTCTCGAGTTTTTCTTTTTATCCCCAACTGTTTGGTGATACGGCCACTTTCTTCATATTCTCAGAATTTAGTTTTCTACATTAGGAACAGTTTCATCAATATGAATTACTGGCTGCTTCACTCTCCCTCATCCTTCCTCTTGGAACCTCTTTTAACAAACTTACACTTCTTAATTAAGAAAGAAGGCAATACGTCATTTTTATGTCAAAAAAAGGAAGTGCACATTGCCACATAATACACATGCCATGCTTTCTAACTGAGCCGCCATTACATGTTTAGCTAATCAAAATTATTGATCTGTTTTCAAGGATTATAACATCCATGTAAGTCCTTTATATAACCTCAGTCAAAATGGACTATTGAGAATGGAGAGGTTTTCCTACATGATGGATGAAAATGTTGTTAATCAATTAACTAGCAGGTAAGAATGATTACGAGATTTAGGCAAGAATTTTAGCCAAAGCTCAATGCACAGTGTAGGCCATGAGTGCAAACGTCTCTGTGTAATCTATGCCTTCGACCTGATCATCCCCACGAATCACTAACCTGGCTTTAAATCGCTCAATCGTGCCATCAGAATTATATTTAATCTTATACACCCATTTCGAACCTATGGCCTTCTTCCCTGGGGGAAGATCTGTAAGAGTCCATGTTTCGGTTTTTTCAAGAGCATCAATCTCATGCTGCATGGCTTCACGCCACTTAGGATCAACAACAGCCTCAGAATATCGTTTGGGCTCGACACCTGCTGTAACTGCAGCTAAAAACTTGGTGTGTGAAGCAGAAAATTTCTTACATGTGACAAAATTTGCTAAAGGATACCGCGTACCTGAGGAGTCCTGAGGAGATGAGGAACTTGGAATGGGGTCAGCCAAACGAGTCGAATATGTCACATAATCACGATATTTTGCTGGGGCATGTCGTTGTCGCTTGCCACGACCTAAAAATGCAGATTGCGAGGCGGGAGTAGCCAAAGAAGAAGGAGAGGATTGTGGAGTAGATGTCGCCGATGAGGAAGGATCAGATGGCGGCAATGAATCATCTCCCCCTTGCGACAAAGATGGGGTAGACATCACTCCCCCTGTTACTGGACGAACAATAGAAGGAGACCAATACCAATCATCCATACAAGTAATATCAAAAACATCAGGCACCACATTATCAGCTGAACCCATATCCTTAGAGAAAGGAAAGATAGACTCGTGAAACACAACATCTGGAGAGACAAACACCTGTTCTGAGTCAAGATCATATACCTTCCAACCTTTCTTACCATTGGGATACCCTAAGAAAACACACCGACGACTACGGGGAGCAAATTTGTCATTGTTACGAGATTTGTGATGTGCATAACACAAAGAGCCAAAAACACGAAGACGCTCATAAGATGGAGGAGAAGCATGCAACAATTCATATGGAGTTTTCCCTTTCAATACCTTAGAAGGTGTGCGATTGATCAGATAAGCCGCTGTAAGAACACATTCTCCCCAAAATTCAATGGGCAAATTTGCTTGGAAACGTAGAGCTCGAGCAACATCTAAGACATGTCTGTGTTTTCGTTCTACACGTCCATTTTGCTGTGGTGTACCAACACATGAACTTTCCTGCAAGATACCATTCTCAGCATAAAAGGATTTCATAGGCCCGGAGAAAAACTCCTGACCATTATCACTACAAACAATCTTAACGCTTTTACCAAATTGGGTTTTGGCCATAACACAGAAATTCCGTAACAAGGTACCTGCTGCACTTTTGTCAATCATCAAATATACCCACACAGCACGACTATAATCATCAACAATAGTCAAGAAGTAATGTGCACCAGTAAGGGTGGAGGTGCCATAAGGCCCCCAAATATCACAGTGTATTAATTGAAATAAATCGTCTGCACAACTGTCACTTGCAGGAAATGAACTACGAGTCTGTTTACCACGATAACAAGCATCACACACTGTGTCTCTATTGGAAGAGCAACTGCTATGACTAACATTAGGAACTAAAGACATAGGATAATTAGATGGATGCCCAAGTCGACGATGCCATAACTCATAAGTGTCAACGCTACTCGTCGCCGCCATACCAAAATTGATCGACAAAGGCTGATAGATATAGACCCCATTCCGTAATTCACCCACTCCAATCGGGCTCCTCGATGTGCGGTCCTGTAAAACACACAAATTTTCAGAAAATGTCACAATGTAATGAGAATCTTTTATGAGCTGGCCAACGGACAGTAAATTAACTGATAAGGGAGGAACATATAACACATGTTTCAAAACGAATCCGGAAGGAAACACAACATCTCCGGCTTTCACTGCAGATATACGGGCACCATTGGGAAGAAGAACCGGAGAAGGATAAATATCATACAAGTTGGAGAGAATAGACAAAGTACCAGTCATATGATGGGAAGCACCACTATCAATCAACCATTGAGAACTTGTGTCATTCTTACCATAAAGTTTATCACCTGGAGGAGATGGCTCAAGTAAAGAAAGCAACCGCTGCACGACATCATTGCTCAGTCCTGGAATGGAAGGTGACAGGGGCTGAATACGAGAAGAGTCAACAACCTGGGAAGAAGCATGTGCTGCTGCTGCAGTAGCGGGTTGGACAGTAGTTGCTCCGATAGGAGCAGTTGGTGCAACAGTAGAGGTAGTGCCACGACCCCTACCGCGACCACGACCACGAGACCACGACCACGACCCCAACCAGGTGGTCGCCCAATGCGATCGAAGCACCTATCATATGTATGTCCAACTCTGTTACAGTATGTGCATGAGGGTTTTTCATCAGCAACTTGCAAATTTGTTCCTTGAATGGAGTTAGAATTCTGATTTATCATAATACCACGAGCACGTCCAGTGGCTTGGGCCGCAAAGCCTACAGCCATGGTGCCATTTTCATTTGTACGAGCAACAGCTCGGTGAGTCTCCTCACGCATTATCATAGCATAAACATGGTCAAGACTAGGAAGAGGCTCGGTATTCAGGATTTGAGTGCGAACGACTCCATACACATCATCTAGACCAAAAAGGAACTGGTACGTTTTCATGTTTTCAAACCATCGAAATAGACTAACAGCACTTTCCCCGGATGCAAATTCAGACAAAGCATGAGTACATAGTTCATCCCATAGACCAACAAGTTTGGTATAGTATGACATAACATTCAATCCTTCTTGTTTGGTTGAACCTAAATCACTCCACAGTTGATAAATTTTTGGCCCATTTTTTACAGAGAAACGAGCTTTCAAACTATCCCACAAAATCTTGGCATTATTAACTCTTGCAACACTATTATAAATTGGAGTATCAAGAGAATTAAATATCCAAGAGACAATAGTAGAATTAACTTGTTCCCAAGCAGCAAATTCAAGAGATTGAACATCAGTAGGTTTAGTAACAGAACCATTAATAAAGCCAATTTTGTTTTTAGATTTCAAAGCAATTAACATGCCTTGCTCCCAACTAGAGTAATTATCACCTTTGAGAGTGTGTTTAGTTAAGATCACACCTACATGATCGGCACCAGGATGCAAGTAATAGGGAGACGATGGGTCTGTGACTGGATTAACAGCGGGCTTGGCACCGGAACCGTTCGAATCATCACCGGCCATAGCTTCGTGGAATAAATTGCACTTCACCACTCTGAGAGACAAGAACAATTGGAGGGGACCACCACAAATTCACAATTGCTTCTTTGAACAAATTTTGTGAGTAAGACAATAGACAAAGTCCACCGCCAAGATAAATAATTAATTGCTCCAACTATGAAACACCAACAGAAGAAAAAAAAAACACTCTAAAGGGATTTGATTTTCTCCCTTTATATGCCACACATAAGTGGGAAAGATGGGAACCCAATAAACTAGCAACAACCGTTGCTTGTGGAAATAAGAGATTATTAGATCACAACCGTGACCCCTAAGATGGGAGAGTAACCAATTTCGTTGATTAGACGGGCAGACAACCGTCACCGAGCAAGGAGAAATCAACGATCACGGGCAAAATACGAGACAGTGAAAAAAAAAACATTAGGGTTTTGCGAAAGCTTTGAGCCTAGGAAGGAGGCTCTGATACCATAATAAGAATTAGGGTAATCTTTTGTATGTATTCATTTACCTAGAAGGCCTGTATTTATAGGCAATATACAAGAGGCTTACAATACAAGCTATAGACAAGATTTAGGAAATATATACATATTTGCCTAATATACAAATATATGTACTGTCTAATAGTATAGGGCATCATTCTTACGAATTTTAGTCTGATAATACAGAAATGTCAGCAATACAGGACTCTATTACACAAACACATCCTGGAGGCTGGAGCATATAGACCCCCTATTGAACGACAACAAAGCCAGCAGAGGGATTCTGGAGAAATGAGTAACTCTCAAGTCGGTGGATGTTCAAAGGACTCAACGTTGACATTCATTGTCGTCCAATAGAAACAACAGAAGTATAGTTTCTAATTAATTCTAGGTGATTGAAAAACAGCTCGCCCATCAAGGTGTGCTAAATAAGATGTAGCCATGGAAACACCTATTGCCTATATTATTCTAGCACGCCTATATGGCAAGGTCCTACCGTATGCTTTTCCTGAGGCCCCATAACATATATCATAGCCTCAGGCACGTACAAGTTCTGATTCTTCCCATATAAGTAGCCATTACCTTATCTTTCTCCTCTCTAAAGCACCTTCTTTCAATAACCCAAGGTATAATGCATTCCTAATATACCTACCCCAACTACTTTAGAAGCTCATCACAGTCCAACCTGATCAACCTCATGCCTTTTTCTTTATCCTTGCGGTTTTTTTTTTTTTTTTTTTTATGTTTGATAACTTACTCCTTGAAAATTTGAAATACCATGATTTTAATTAAGGGAGGGAAAAAAGGTATTTCGACTTAGTTTTCACTTTGCTGTTTCCAAATACATAAAAATAAAAATACAAATAAAGGGGCCGGGATTCAATAACTTTGGAAAGGAATTAGAGGATGCATTTCCACAATCCCACTTGATACTCTATCCCTACCAGTGCGCCAGTACCAATGTACGATACAAACAGTTATTTATGTTACCATACTTGTATTATGTATGAGATCTGTCACAAACACACAAATCAATCTAAACAAGAAACAATTTTTGAGTTACGCGAATGCATGAAATGGACTGTAAAAGTGACCACGTGCATCATATATTCAGTCACTACAATCTATATAAATCATTTGATGGTTGTGCTTGATCATAAAAGTGTGAGTAACAAGCAGCAAAAGAACACACTTTACTATCTTAGGAGAGAGAAACCATGGAGGGAGTTAAAGCAGGAAAGAGCGCAGTAGCCATTTGTTTAGTGTTACTTGTGATAAGTAGTGTATTTGTAGAAAAGTCAGAGGCCAAATCTAAAGTGGGCTGCTTTCTTAAGTGTATGATAGTTTGTGCTCCTTTCAAAAATCCCTTCATTTGTGCTGGTGATTGTGGAATTAAATGTTTTATTGGTGTTCTTGATGCCCCAGAACAAGCTAATCCTCACGACCTTTGCCAACTTGGTTGTGCTACTTCGATTTGCCCTCGTTTTATCACTAAGGATAATCCAGGTTAATCTCTCTCTTGTTTACGACTCCCTTTTCTTTTGGCATTGAAAAAAGATCACTTCCAAGGAAATAACGACTATGGTAAGACACATACAACACTTAAAAATTCAAATATTTCCTTGGAAGCGGTAACTTTTACTTTGGCATTATCGTCACCCTTTCTTTTTAATGGTAGTTCTATCAACCAATGTGGTCTAATTTGGTAAACTTTGTTCTTTGTTTGTGTGGCAGGCACAGAAAAGCTGGAGAAATGCGTGAATTCTTGCGGGACTACATGCAACAAGAACTATCTATCTCCTTAAGGAATTGCAAAATATTAGTTTCCTATTTTCCTTTCTGTTTTTTTTTTTACTTTTCCATATGGCTTCCTAAAGATTTGTATAAAATTCTGAAATAACATTACAGTTTCAAGTTTAAGACTCTATAACAAAATCTTTGCTTATGAACTAAGGGCGTTGTGATAAATTTAAGTAATTGAATAAACCTTTTTGTTCAGCAATGTGCAATATCATCAATTCATCATTCTCCTTTTTCCATATGCAATTCAAGTAAAAGGTGCATCACAGTAATTAACTTTCAGACAATCAACAATTCAACATCATGGTAAAAATTAAAAAGAAAACATCTTGACGATGTAAAAAATCACAATACCTCCCAATTGCCTAGAAAACACGATACTTTAGGATACATGTTAAAATAAAATAAAATAAACCACACCAAAAACAATTCAAGTTCTATACTTTGCACCAAAAACAAATTAAAGTTGTAAAGTTGCAAAATCAAGCAACATGTTTTGTTAACTAGCACCGAAGTTGGTGATTAAAAAATAAAATAAAAAACTACAAAAAGTTGATAAATACTCCCTCCGTCCCATGATTACGTTGTCAGTTACTTTATTGCGGTCTCCAATATACAACTTTGACCATAAATAACTATAAATCTATGAATATAAAAATATGATTTTTCAAAAGTACTGTTAAAAACGAATCTAACAATAAAAATTTTACATTGTCAATCTTTATATTTTTTTTTCATACATTAACGGTCAAAGTTTGTAAAATTTGACCTCCAAAAAGCAATTGACAATGTAATCAGGGGACAAAGAGAGTATATCAATTTGAAAGACAGGATAAGGACCCAATAAGAAATACCTGAGAGCAAAAGCTACAGGAACACTCCATGATCAATCAATGGAAACTCTCTCTCTTCTGGTTCAGTTCAGTTGGCAATTCAAACTGATACTAGAATAACAAATAACAAAATTGAAACAGAGAAATACCATGAGAGACTGCTACAGTTTTTTTTCTTTTTTCTTTTCTTTTTCTCTTATATATATATGTCTAACTGTCTATCGTCTATAGCAGTCTAGTTGTTCACGGTTCGAATCTTTACCCTGTAAATTTAAAGGCGGAAAAGGCCTACAGGCTACAGCCCATAAGTTATCTTGAGAGAGTACAAGGGCCATTTAGGCCCATGAGCTTTTATATCGCCAACCACAAGTCATTGGCGAGCTCGTCTTGTGTGAACTTTGTTCATCGTGGACCAAATGGTAAATTAAGAACATAGTCCAAATTTTTTAGGAACATAAGAGGTATTTTTTTAAAAAAATTGATTTTCGATTCACCGTAAACTGAGTCCACACACAAGATATTATAATCATCAGCTCCAAGTCTCCAACCCTCATTTTAGGTCTCTGGCAGTCTGGCCCATAGCCCAAAATTCGACTTCAAAAAACATAAAAAAGTAGAGCAGACTTTTTTTATTTTGTATTTTTTTTTTCTTTGCCAATACATTTCCTGATTTCCTACATTCAACAACTTGAAAGAGGAAAAAAAGTAAGGATTCCAGACCGTTACAATTAAAGGAGACAATCTTACCGTGATTAAGTCCCTCAATACTCCGAGAAAAATGATATATCACCTAAGAAATAAAAAATATTGGAATAGACACTAAAATTGATTTACATTTCTTTCAGAAAGTTGAAGTACCACATTATTTCTGATATCAAACTCGGTTTATATTCATAGCAAATATAGACGGCCAAAATCAACTAGATAAATCTTGAGAAACTTTATTGAAATGAAGGATAGGAGTATTTAATTGGGAAACTCACAAATAATTTTGCTTATTATTTAAGCCATTAACATTTTCCGACAAAAAAGCTAAGTAATAAAAAAAATGTTGAAAAAGGAGAAAAAGACTAGTGAGATGCTAGTCAAAGTAATTATTTTGAAGGACTATTATCCTTGACTAGAAGAACCTATGTGAATGGAAGTTATCAACCTTGGAAGTGAAAAATCCTTCTACTTTGGTCTCAGCAGATTTAAGATCAGAATGTTCACCAACTTGAACACCACCATTAACGCCTAACATTGGTGAAGAATTACTCTTTTCCGAAAACATAGCTTGATTAACTATATTTTTCTTAAGATCTTCCATGGAAGCACTTAACACCTCTAATTCATGCAAGTTAAGCTTATCGATTGGGTTCTCCCACCACCATTGTTGGCTTTGGTTAGATGTTCTCATGTTGTTTAAAACCTCTCCTCCTCTACTCTTCTCAGTCTCGAGAAGGTCGGATATCTGAGTTAATTGTGAGTTGAGCTCGTGCATATTAGAACCTTGTTGAACACAATTAAACTTACTACCATTGTCATCCGAGAGTTTAGGGTAAGAGTTACGACTAAGGAAGCGTTCGACTAGAGAGTCGACAATAGGATACCCAAAAAAAAAGATTTTTTGACCAGGCGAAAACACTATTATGGAAGCTTCAACACCACAAAGAGAGAGTGCATATTTCACTCGCTTTTTTGAAGAGGCCTAAACGACGTTTTGAGAAAGTAACTTGTCCATGACTAGGATTCTTGATTCTAGCCATTTTAATCTTTAATCGACCCTTCGATTCCTTCTTTGCCATGGATGAAGATTGGGAAAAAAAGATTTAGCCAAGAAGGGAGGGAGATAAGCAATTCTAAGTATGCTGTTATGATATGGGCTAAGCTAAGAGGGTATTTAAAGGGCAATGTGCGTGGCTTATGTGATCGACAACACTAGTTGGCTAAGCTTAATGTTCCCGTTTATTATTCATAATAACTTCTTTACCAATTATTGCAGATTTAGGAGTTAAAAGAATCTTATCCATTTAATATTTTCTCATTAAGGAGATTTATTTACTCTTTAGTTGGCAAACTCAATTACTTCATTAGCATCAATATACACCACTGTACTAAAGTAAAACATTACTAGCATTTAATTGATGCCCAAAGGAGAAGAGAGAGATAGACTCATACTCATGCTCGTGCTTTGGATTCCATTTCTCTTCTTATCACTTATTATTTCATTAGTTATTTTGCATCTTGTTGCAAAACATTAAGTGGCAAAAAACTACAGCCATTAATCCCTCCACTTACGTTACAAGCCCTAAAGAAAAACATACATGGAACCATAAATAATAATTAATGATATAAAAATATTTATGTTGGTAAATGGTGATACTGATGATGCATGGCTATGCTTGATATTTAATTTGCATTGCTTGATTTTCTTAAAGAAAAAAATACCATGATTTTTTAAAATGTTTGTTATTTTTCTTGAAAAACTTAGCTTTATGAAAATACTCTTGTAGTCCGAGAATATGATTGAAATTTCATTTTTAAACGAATAGCTCTTCTCAAAACAAGTGAAACGTGGTATATATATGTAGCACTCATATGGTTTGATGACATTTTCTGTCTCATTTACAAAATGCTTCCAAATTATATATCATTTTCTACTTTACTATAAATTAATTTGATTTTTCTTATTTATTTCTTAAGATCTTGATAACATTATCTATGTCACGACAGTCGACATATTATAATTTCATATTTATTTCGGATTGCTTATAGGAGTACCAGTACTTAAGTTTGGTAGCAAGATGGAACCCTTTTATTATAAGTCATATTTTAAAATAAGATAATTTTAGCTAATTGGATGACTAATAAGCCTCACCAAATATTAGTTTTTTTTTTTTTTTTTTTTTGGACAACATCTTAGTCATTATGGTTAATTCGCTTTTAAAATAGACTAGCTAGCTAACTAGGTGAAACTATCGAAAGGTGGAATTCTTCAGTTTTTTTTAAAAAAATTGGTCGTTTAATAAAAAAAAAATTCAATAAGTTTTGTATGAGGCCGCCTCAATATGAGGCTATTTCTATATATACAATCATGACGTCAACATGACATCATGCTTATATGAGAGCCCTCACCTTGAGACCACCTTATACGAGATTTTGTGAAAAAAATTTCTAAGATGGTAAAAGTAATTTGGGAGAATAAAAGTGATTCTAAAATATTTTAGGGATGACGATTAAACCCCATTCAAGAGCAGAAGGTGGAAATAAAGCCACTTGTTGCAATCTGATTTTTTTTAATTTTTTTTTTTTTGAGGGTACAATATGATTATCTGGTTATTCAATATGTTGATTATTTGTCTTTTCTACTGATGTAGCCATAAAAAGTTGGTCACAACTCACAACTCACAACAAGCTAGAAATGTTGATGCATCCAAGCTAAAGAACACTTTTTTTTTTGTTTGTTTGAAAAGAGTCATGCTGATCTTTCTGAGTTTAACAATTAACACAACACAATTTAACAGGGAACTCTAACACCTTAATTTATCTCAAAAACTATTTTACAAATTACAAGTATGGCATACAAGAAACAACCTTCATAATCATACCATGAAGGGAAACACAATTTCACAAAGACCCAAAATTGCAGTTAGGGGTTTCTGAAAAAAAAAAAAAAAAAAAAACTAGCTATGCATCTCAAGAACCTCAGGGATCTCAGAGATGCTATCAAGAGAAGGTTTCCAACTAGCTTGAGCTACTACTTTCCTTCTGCTCTTCTCTATCTCTCCTAAAACATCTTCTATCCTTCTACTTCCAGCACCTTGATGATCTCTATTGCTAATCTGCAACATCAGCCATTGCAGTTCTTCTTTGGTAAGCACCATTTTAACTCTTGTACCTGTATTATTATTTTGGTTTTTTCCAACACCCTTTACAAATTTATCTTCATATTTACCAAAAACAACCATTCCCCTGTTTTCTTCTCTGTTATCTTCTCTCTCTTCTTCTTCTTGTTCAACCATGGAAGTTTTCTCAACGCAATTCCCCATGAATTTGTTTGCTCTGAAGTTGCTTAATTAGGAATTTTAGGAAAAATCCACTTTTTTTTTTCGACAAATTTAAGCTGGGTTTTTTTTGGGTTAAGCAGATTTTTTTTTTTGGTGAACAGGGTTAAGCAGATTTTTGGTTTAGCAAATATGGAGTTTGTTTTCTAAGTAGTGGTGGTAGCTAAAGTGGTGCATGAGATGTGGGAGAAAAGGAGGGTCTATTTAAATTGATTGGAGTCTATAATTGTGGAATTGATTAGTGTACGTAGAAACTTTGACTCTCCCCATGAGGATTGTCCTTTTGCTCGTTGATAAGTGACAGGCTCATAACCTCCACATTGTTTCTGGCCCTACCTGATTAGTATTATAAGAGAAGTGTAGTTTATAATGAGATCTTATACCAACTAATGGTTGGTGTGAGTAGTTTATTACTCTCATTCTTTATCCAACGTTGAGGGTTCAAACCTTGGTAATGCACACATCAATTGGTGAGAGCACTTTACTTATTTGTGGATCAATTCGGTACGAACAGGATTAAATCTAACTCAAAGGGTTTAGAATGAACCATTTGTCCAAACAAAATAAAAAAGAGACCTAAAAAATTGAAATTTGGTAGAGTTTTGGATGTTAGATGTATACCATTTTCATCAAATAGTCCTAACTGTTTACTCGATACAAAGTAGAGATGTAGGACCACTATTATGTCTTGTGGTAAGCTTGCTTGCTCCCCCTACCCAAATCAAGTTGGTTAGTTTGAAATGAATGAGCTCATACATTATACATACTCTCTCAACCTCTTGTCAAATCTGTCCAAGAGGTTCCTTAATGAAATTTTCTGTACTCCGACACAGAGTGATAGTGACATTTTTTCATGACTCGTAACGAATCTAATACAATTGATCTACTGATCAATTGCTAATGTATCATGTTAGCAATCCAATCTGTTGCTATGTTGCCTTATCTGAAGATATCAATGGCCGTGATTGGGTTACATTTTGGTAAGAATATTTGAGTGTTTATGATGATGTTATGTATCATTCACGAGATGATAAGTTCTCCTCCAATTACGCCTTAGATAATCTTTCATTAAGTAAGAACTTAATTGCAAAAGAAACAATATATCAATAATCAAGCATGACATTAACTTTCCTCAATGTCGACAGGAATAGGATGCCATCTTGAAATTTTGTTTAAAGAAGCAAGCAAGTAAAAGAGCCTTTCTTTTCAATAATTTCATGGCAAAAATCAATTATAGGGCATCACATCACATACTTTTTTAGTTAAACAACAGCTAAGTGCTCATGTCATTTCAACAAAAAAGGTATATGAACTTAAGTTTTATCACTTGGTAGTTTGTGCTTGGCAAAAGCTAATCACACGAGTTCATAACAATTAAACAATTTGAGCAACTTTCCAGCCATTTTTGCACCTGTATAGGAGAAATTTCAGATATTTCAAATCAAAGATGTAATAAAAAAAATTTGCAAATCTTTCCTCAACAAAGATCATCACATATGCAGATGACTAGGCTCCAAAAAATTTCACACCTAATCTTTAAAATAATTTAATTAATTAAGCATCAAAAAATTTTAAAAATATTTTTAGGGCGATTTAGATATATTGTGATCTTACCTGCTCAAACGGAAGATTAGGAACCATGACACATATAACAGTAAAATGATTAATATTATTAACTATTTTGTCTTGTCACCAAAATTAAAAAAAAAAACAAGAAAATTATGCGAAAGCCATAAAATAAAATGGGAAAAATAAAGATAAATTGCAATATATAAGGTGTCAGTGTCATTGTTCCTTAAATGTAATCATCTGGTAATGACACAACTACCAGGAACATGCACCGACAGCTAATATTGATTGCCTTTATTATTTATGTCTGTCATCCTAACACCATTTCAATTTTATTTTATTTTTTTAAATTTTTTGGAGTGAACTTGGCGTACGTTCAAGTAATTTTTGACGTGATCATGACAATGCATGACGCAAAAATGGTAGGGAGAAATAGAAAAAAGAAAAATCATTTTGGGCCTAAAATAATACCCTTAATGGGTTGTATTTTTAGGGGCCTCTAACATAAACTATGCCATACGATGTTGTCTACTCCTAGAATGGAGAAAAATGTCTTCTTTGGAGTAATTTGATGACGACCATCGACAATCGGAAGTTGGAACTTACTTTGACTAAGCTATGTTAAACTAGAATGTACTGTAATACACTGATACATTTATCATCGAACACAGTGATTATTTTCGCCTTGTTAGCATCTGAAAAGATAAGACAAGGGACAACTAGCCAAGAAATTTAAAACTTACTCCACGCCCAATGTAAAATTTGAATAATCGATTTTAGTTAAGGTGAATGAGTCTCTACCACTCGAACAGACCATGCCCCCTAGATTAGAATTACAAGTCTAGGATACGACTAGGGTAGCTAGCATAAGAGGGTTAAAACTTAAAAGTAATAATAAAATGGTAGGTGTATAAAAATCAGACATTCACAAGGATAGAATTAAGGAAACTAATCAAAACTGCCATCCCCGTAACTGTCTTAAATAAATTTGGGGACCAGAACCAGAAGACATCATTTTCACGAATCGGCGGGAAATCTAATCAACGGTATTTAGGAGACAGTCACCCAGATTTAGGTAGAGAGAAGAGACTAATTACGCTAATTTTTCAACGTTGTGGAATGGCCTTTTCCTTCTTTTTTTTGACCATTGTGGAAAAAGGTTTTGCTTACAAAGGCATAAAATGTTAATCCAGCCATGGCTCCACATAAAATTAGTACTTTTGTGGCTAAATGACTTTTGAGATTATATATAATAGGACCTAAGATTTTGCAAATCAACCTCAAAATCCGGCCTTTTTGTCGATTTGTAAGTTGTATACAGTTCCACCCACGGGAATTCTGTGAGAAGAAATTCACGAGAAGAAATTCCGTGAGAAGAAACTCAGGGCCCGTTTGGCCTACCTTCTACCAACTTCTCATTCTCTTCCCAAATTTATTCTTGCTCACCCCCTTTTTATCCACTCACCCCTCCATTTCTAACTTCTAAGAAGTTGAAATAAAACTACAATTAGACAAGAAGGAGAAGTTACAAATTATAGCTTCTCCTTCTCCTTCCACTTCTAGCTTTATTTTAACTTCTTAGAAGTTGGAAATGGAGGGGGAGGGGATAAAAAGGGGGTAAACAAGAACAAATTTGGAAGGAGAAGTTGAATTTGTGGCAGTTACGCCAAGCGGGCCCTCAATCTACATAACGCCTAGATGAGTGACTACTAAAAGAAACACCCTTCTCTATATTGAGGGTGTGTTCTTTTCCACTTATTGGACTGTACTCAATCATTGGAAATCAGTGACAAGACTTTACTCAATCAGTGAGAATCAGTGGCAAGACCTTAGTGAATCAGTGAGAATCAGTGACGGGACCTTATTCAATTAGTGGAAATCAGTGGCAAGACCCACATTTCTCCTCACAGGATCAATGGCAGGACCTTATTAAAACAGTCAGAATCAATGGAAGGACCTTACCGAATCAGTGGAGATCAGTGGCCAGACCTTACCGAATCAGTGAAAATCGGTGGCAAAACCTTACTCAATCTGTGAGAATCAGTGAAAATAAGTGGAAAAGAACGCACCCTGAGTCATTGATCACTTGCTCTCTCATCATAGTCATCAAACAGAAATGGGCGAGTGAATGACGATCTAGACACCATTCTCTCACAAAGAAGATTCCCGCATTTTAAACAGTACATAGTATGCTCTACTTCTTCCATAACCTGAAACTCAAAGTGGGGCATGAACACAAGATGGTATTCATCTTTTCTACTGCTAAACCTCATTGTATAATAACAGAACAAAATTTAAAATCTATCTGATAAATGAGCATGAACACAAGATGGTATTCATCCTTTCTACCTCAAATGATAATCTTTTCACAAAAAAAACTATCATAACACGGAGTAATTGCAACTTTTGGTGAAACGAGGGTCACTGATGTTTGTTCAATATTGGTGGCAGTGGCTACTCTTAGTACTATGAAACCAGTCAAATCACCCAATTCAGAATTTTGCGTATACCCTAGATTAACCCTACCCAAAAAATCAAGGAAAAAAAAAGATTTTATTGTCCAATGTCTGGGGTAGTATATATTTGCCGTGATGTAGGTTATCCAGAATAATTGTATGGCATAAGGTTAGTATTAAAGAGAAAAAAGGAGGATAAATTTAACTCAATAAGATGCAGTTGATCTACTGGAGGATATGGAGATCTCACAATCTAACAACTATACCCTCCTGTCAGTTTCATCCTGATCTCTGCAGTTATACCAATTTATAACACACACAGCTAACAATTTCCCCACAAAAGCTTTGAAGACTGTATTTCAATAAAAGGCATGGACAATTGGAGAAGCAATGTACACATGTTACGAACAAACTACAACAACTTAAACTTAAACGGTACCTACAACTACAAGCAGGACATGACAGCAAAGAAATTCAATAATCTATTATGGAAGAAGTGATGCACATAAAAGTATTCTCAACATTGTTAAAATCCCCTATAAAAGAACTCTTGACATGTACTGATCTGAACAAGCTAAAAGGTGACTATAATTGCTGATGTTAAAGAGCTTAATGCAGCGGTAAAATGTAAACCAGCCACAAGAGTACCCTGTAACAAAGCGGGATTTGGTATAGGTTGGAGAGTTCAGTCTTAGAAAACATCCCCTGCCAAATTGAATGGAAGTCCTTCTAATGATCCAATATACATCGTCCCACAACTTGGGTAGCAAATAGAGTACCAGTAACATTTAAATCTTATCCAATACATGGAAGATCTTTGGCTTAATTAGAAAGGGACGCAAAAACCAGCAACCAACTATATGGTCCATGAGAGGAAAAGGGTGAGAGGGAGGGAGGGGTGGAGGGCTTGTGTGGCGACATGGGTTGCCACTTGCCACTAAGCTACTAGACCGGGTAAAAGTAGTTTACTGATAGTACCATGTCGAAAAACACCAATCACAGACAGCAAAAAGATGCACATCTTAATTCAAGAAAGCAGAAAAATGTAGCATCCACTTAAAAAACAGGGATGGTTTTAGGACTTCAATAAGCAAAAAGACCATGCAATAAAGGCTAAAGCTAACCTTACTTTCTTTCTTATACATTTGATGACCGCACTTCTTGTTGATATTGTCAAAGAAACATGCTCTTGAATATCTTGGTCATAGATACTTGAACATCTTTCACATGGAAGTCCCGCCAGTTCTTTACTCTTTATTTCTCCCCATAACAGGTGGTGCTGCCCCAAGATCTTTTTCAGCCAACGGAGGCTACTGGATTACTGGGTTGGCATCTTCACTGATCTTTTTCAACCTCAAATTTTTCTCAAGCATTCCTGTAGGGAACAGTCCCCAAACATTAGAGAAAATTTCAAACTCGACATTACTGACAGTATGAGACTGTTCTGGGGTGTAGTTAGTACCCTCGATCTTGCCAGACCTGACAGCTAGAACGAGTCTCTTTAGGAATTCCTTTCCCCTTATCCACAGTTTATAAAGCATTGTCCTTAGGAGCATCAAAGAAGTTAGGGAAATGGGTCTAGAATGGATGAGCAGTGCCCAGATTAATGAGCGCATGACTCAGTTAGAAAGGTCACAAGTAGTACCCTCAATCTTGCCAGAGGGGTCATGGCTAGGTGGAGCCTCTTCCAGTGTCCAGTTGCCCTCTTCCATAGCTGCTTCCATCATCCTCCCTAGAAGCAACAAAAATATTCTCAGGATTAGGGTACAAGAATGAACAAGCAGCTGAGCAGCTCTGGCATATGAACTTCTCATGTAGGGGGACCCCTTCCTCATCAACTGAAATCTGAAATAAATGACTTCACTAATCTTCCACCATAAAACAAACAGCATACTCGAGTTATTCAAGGACACTGAAAACTGCAAAGAAAGACAACAGCCTGAAAGGCAAAAATGAACATCATGGAAAGACACCAAACCCAAGGACATATTGAAGAATATATGAGAAATTGAGGATACAGTACTAATCCCCCTCTTCTCTGGATGGCAAATTGAGTATACAGATGTGAGCAGATGACAAAGACAACAGAAATCATATTAAGAGAAAAAATAAGTTTCATGATAAACCACCCATAGAAGAGGCGCAAGGTGCAGCTTCATTGGTGACTGTTGATAGTATCTTTGACGTATTTCAATTCAATAATACAAGTACCACTGGAAGAAGAAAATTTTATCTGCTGTATTCAATCAAACACCTGGATTAAAGAGTTTTCGATGACTTACAATAGGAGGCTGATGAAATTGTTTGAGGTAACTGATAGTTATGGGTAGGATTTACTGTCAGAAGATCCGTCTTCTGTTGCAAAGAGTTGAGAACAAGATCATCGATCTGGCTAGGTAACTTAGACAGATGTGCTGTTGAAACAACATAGATGAGCAGCAAAGAAGCAACCTCTTCAGGGAACTGAAGGCCAAGATGTTCCTTTGCAAAACCAATCTTCACACAGCACTGGATAATGTCTTCCTCCTCTTTAATAATCGTGATCACAAGTACATTATGCACCTTTGAAGTTTATGGTTGTACAAACTCACCCCACATCTTCAACATCTTATTTGGCTGAAGCTTGCAGATGAAGTCCCCAGATTCAGAATTTCCAAAATCACACCTGATGTTTCTCTTGGTATACACCTCCAAAATCTATTCCATGTAAAAGCATAAATAAGAGCATGAGTGCATGACGATAAGTTAACCACAAAAACTTCTATAAGACGGTCTTTTCGTAACTTTTGGTAAGACGGGGGTCACTTTTCAATGGAACAAGGGTCACTGCTCACCATAAGTGACCCCCACATTTCTAAACAGTAACCCCATTTTTTTGTGAGTTGGTCTCACACAAGACTTGCTGATATAATTATGGGTGCATATACAAGAGAACAATCATAGTTACCAACTAATAGAAAGTACGAAGACCTCAGAGGTGCTGTGTAGCATGTCTGACACAAATACACAATGGCAAGATACAAAACGCGTATATGAGACATATTAAGCTTTTCACCCTCTATAAAAGGTACTTACCCATGTCTGTGTCATGTCCTTCATTGTGTATGTGTCCATGTCCGTGTCTATGCAACCTCTTAGTACCGAGAGGTGGGGGGGGGGAGACCAGTGCATATATAAACTTGTGCAGGTCTGAAGTTCAAATAACTTAGTATAATGTCCATCAGACAACATCAATTCCTGCTTGCATTCTTCACAGAATACTCTTATACACTTAAACAGAGCTTACAGAAAGCAAAAACAACAGCAGAAAGAGCAAGACCAACTAAAGGACCCAATTTCCCAATATTTGAAACAACTTTTGATTAGCCATCATGCCAAGATATCAACATAATTTTCAGCTAAGATTATATATTCACAATCAATAACATACATCCAGTTGAAATGCAAAGTCTCTCCTGTGAAGTAACATTATTCTTCGACAGAGCTAAATCATTGACATAAACACTTAATGACACGATCTGAATGCATGAAGCAAGGAAAGAAATTTTGTGCCATGAAGAAAGCAAATTGTATAATTAAAAATAGAACTTGAGACAAAGCAGAACTGACAATACAGTGTACAACAAACACTTGAGATTCGGAAAAGTGTATCTCAGATAAAGAGGGAATCACTATACACTTGAACAAAGAACTGATGTTGCAAGATTGTAGTTTATGAAATCTGTCATTTAATGCCAATTTCCTTCATTTGGCCACGCCAGAAAGTGAAGCCTCCAAAAAGCTTGAGCTTCATGTTTAGGCAGATATTACATATTAGTCTCTATTAATATAGCAGAACAAGACATTAAACTCTCCAGGATTAACTTTAACTTAAGAACCTTTCCTTTCTATTATGTGACCATTTGTGAGAAGTGGTATACATTCACGGTAGGTACACATTATGCAGCTTTAGGTTCTAGATGTAGTTATACTTTGCTCGTGCTACCTGCCTTGCCCCTTAAAGTGGTTTCTTTGCCAACCACTTGTGGCAGGTTAAACTCAAATGTTTTTGCAATATAGTAGTCAAATCATCATATATCTTCACCTTTCAAATATTTCAGTACGTTTTGAACGTTAGTGCATTAGCATTTGAGATTTGAGACAGGTAATGTGCATCTATAGCAATCACTTCCATTCAATTAAAAAAAACCATCAAAAGCGATAGCTAGGAGGATACAATCTTTGGGTAAGAAGCTCCAATGAACTTCTTTATAATACTGATGGGAGAGCAAACGCACCTTTTACCAACCAAAAATGCAAATTTATATAGTTTTAACAAATTTCACAGATATAAGCATGTCGTGGAACATTCATGGAACGACATGCAATTCAGAGGATTTGTTAGCATATCATATCCCAGTAAACATAGCACATTATTGTAAACATAACGACATTGATGTGGCAATATCTAAATACTGCACTTTAAGGTAGCCCGAAGATTGCAGCCACAATGTTGATATATATTGTACCCTAAAAAATAAAAGTTGATATATGTTGTAGGAACTGGTATTAATATATTTTGTTGCAGGTGACAGAAAACTATATCACTGCTGTTGATAACCATTATTCAACAAAGCCCAATGGTCATCACAAGGGATACAGAAACAATTGTCCGATGCGGGTCCAATGATGAACTAACCATGTTTTACTAAGGATATAGATGGACTATCCCAAACACCATGAATGCAGATTTTGATATAGATTACCGTGATTCAAGAAACCCAAATCTAAGTGTTTTAATGACATGTCTACTACTAATGATACTTAGCTAATCCCAAGGAATCAAACACTAGGATCCAATCGGTTTCTGCTTTTAAAGTTTATTAGACTACTAAAACAAGCTTGACCCAAATATCCAAACTTCAATTTTCGCTTTCAATTTCGATTTCCCAAAAGCAAAAGGAAAAATAATCCGATCAAATCAAGTATAACTCAGGTTTAGAGGCAATAACACACATAGCAATTACGGAAACTTAAAACTTCCACAACACGGAAGCAACAATCCATATGGTAGTTTGCCACCAATAATTCTACTTACAGTTTTCTACAATCACTACAACTACAAACAAATCATGCAATTGATACTAATCAAGCAAACATATGAGATATTATACTGTAAATTTCATCTCAGATTGCTCCAAAAGGGATCTCAAAAGCCAAATATTAAACTCAGATCATTGAATTAGCTTAACAATTCTCTCTCATAGAAGAAAATATTTTTAGAAAAATTACCTCATGTCGTTCATCGCAACACAATACACATGCAGCGAAATTTTCCAGCATTTTCTTGGGGATCGAGTGCGAATTAAACACTTGATGATGAACAACTTACCTGAACAAATAGCAGTTGCTCAAAATTAGTCACAGATATTAAGAATTACACGAAAAACATTTAAAAATCTACTTACCGATTTCGCGGACGAATCAACGGATCAAATTGTAGAAACCCTAACAGATTAGGACGAACAATAAAATTAAAAGTTTAATATTTCTGAATAGTAGGGGGAAATTATGGGGAAATAAAAAGGGGATTGTACCAGGTTAGTGTTGAATTAGATCATCGTCCAATTTCGAGTTGCGATTACTGGGTTATGTGAGGAGAAATCCAAACCCTAAAATTTACAGTTGAGCACTAGTGCCTTTTCCCGCCCTTTCATGTACCGTGTACGCTCATTCCTCAAGGCCAATGCTAAAAATGGTTTTTTTGTTTTTCTTTTGCCCACCCTTCTTTGGAGGGGGGCTCCTGGGCTCTGCGTCTGGCCTCCTCAGCTGAACCATCTCAAGATAGGGCTCAGGCGCAAGTGGTTAGGCATTTTGGACGCAAAATGGTGTCCAAAAGCCCTTGGTGAGAATAATAAAAATTAACGGAGATTGTACAGTTGAAAATGAGATCAATACTTCATTTCTGAAAATTTTAAACAATGAGAATCAGAAGATCTTGAGTAAGACCGTCTTATAATAAGATAATAAAAAATAACACCTTTTTTTTAAATGTAAAATTATTATTTTTATATATGTTAGTTAAAAAGTGATACATTTACATACAAGTTTTTGTTGTTTTTTCGTTTTACAAAACTATTGTTTGAACGTGGGATCCAATCTTTTTTTTTTTCTTGTTGCCATGAAAAAGAGAAACTTTCATTGAAACCCGTCAATATTGATATGATCCAATTATTAGAATCAAAATTTTCTTTTCCTTTTCTTTGACAAAATGTCTCTTATGACTTATGAGGCCGCCTTAACATGAAGCCAGCCAAGTCATAAGAAATTTTATGTTCTTTTGGATGGGCAAAACCAAAGCATGAGATGAAGGAAAATTAATTAATTAATTAGTAAATAATCCAAACGTCTAGTTTAGGTAAAAAACATCCCAACATGTTTGAACCATTGTGGGGAGTACAAGTTCTACCTCTTAACACCGTATCGAAGTCAAAAGTTGTACTCAACTTGTGCCCATATGTAAAATACAAAAACTCATGAGGCGGAAGTGAGAAAGTGTATACAGAGACTCTGTTTGATTCATCTTAATTTTACTTAAATTCAGTTCAGTTCAGTCTAGTTCATGCGTAACTTTATAACTCCTATAACTCTTTATTCCGAAATAATTTCATAATGATAGTTATGTCATCGGAAAGATCTCAAAGCATTCTTTCAAATGAGTCCAATATTGACTATGTTTGGTCAACTTTTAAGTGGTTAACAATTAAGTTTAAAAAATCAATTCAGTTCAGTTCAATTTATTTCAGTTCAATTCAGATCAGTTTTATCCAGGTGAATCAAACGGAACCTGAATCAGTGAGTATGAGTACTAGTTTAAATAATTCATTAGACTGAATAAATTAGTTGCAATCTTGCAGCAATAAGATTGTAGTCTTGTAGATGCTCTTGGCCAACAATTATGACTTGTGAGTGCTCTTAGAATGTCACGTTGAGGGGAAGAACTCAAGTTCAAAACGCTTTTGGGTCTTCAAACTGTTCAATTCTTGTGTGCCTGAGTTTGTGTATGAAAAGTTATAAACTCGTACCCAACTCAGACTCTCCATTCAAATACTAGGACAACAGTATAAACAGCAGCAAAGTTTAGGCCCCATCTGTTTGAGCGTGCTGGTTTGGTCTATGTGAGATTGAGTAACGTGACATCTGCTTACATATTTTTTGATATTACAATGGACCTTTAGAATTGCTTCTCAAATTGTAATCTTCAACTGAGCAAACGCCGTATGGAAGTCGAGCCATTCTAAAAATCCAACATGCTCCCAGTAGGTTATAAACTTACAAATTTCTCCCGCGTCTAATTTAGTGTTGTATTGGAAGAGCTCCAGAAAGATAGTCACTATGCTGAAATCTGATAGCTCACTAACGGTGCCATACAAGATAACACCACTGATATACATAACAGGCATTAAGGTCCAGAAAAAGAAAATAGAGCAGAGACGGAAAACCTAGCAATCTTCTGAACAGAAGAATTGGTTCAGAAATCTGACAAGCCCAAGGCCATGCAACAAAAACTAAAGCTTAAGGCCTACTCTTGATTTGTATGATATAGCTTACATACGTCGGCGTTTCTTTTTCAGATTGTCGAAGAGTTGATAAATTTCATCTGATGTAATGACCTTCGATGCATCTCGAGCTGCCTGAAAAGGGTAAAAATGCCTAACTCAGTAAGTTTCATAAAAAGAGAGTACATAATCAAACCCTCATAGAACCAGTAATGATATGAAAATTGACATACAAAGAAAGATTCCATCTCATTCTTCATGTCTGCAATGCCACTCATAATTTCCACTTTTTCTATATGACCAAGGTTACTGAACATATTTTGTGTCGCACCCTCCTGTTTCTCCAATCTTTCTTCTCTCCTCTCTTTCGCCCTTTTCTCATATTCTGGAATAGATTCATCCTTGTCAAGCAGAAAACCTACACACTTCTTGTTGTAGAAATTTGAGCAGTTCTGACATTGACAAAGGAAGTCCCTCCAGTTCCTTACGAGGAACATGGCCTTATTCGTTTGCGGAACTGGTGCTGCTGCAGCAAGATCGATGCCAAGCTGACATGTGGTACCCAAGCTGGCATCCTGACTGCATTTGCTCAAGCTCAGATCTTTGTCAGATGTTTCTGCTGAAACCAACCTATCTCCATCAGAGACATTTTCAGACTTCACATTGGCAACACCATCACTTGATTTTGGGAGGTCAACCGCAGTATCTTCATTCTTGACAGAGCTGGAACAGGCAGATGGGGCCTCTTCCAGGATCCCTTTTCCCTTCTCATCATTTCCTACCACATCAAGCTTCTTGGGAGCAACAAAGATATGCTGGGGATAAAGGGTCAAAAATGAACATACTGCTGAGCAGTTCTGACATATAAGCTCCTCAAACAGTGGCTCTCCTTCCTCGTCCGCTGGAATCTGAAATAAAATTAACTCACTATCCACCATAAAGGCATAAATAGACAGCATAATAATAAACTTACGCATATCACTCGAGGAAATCCTAATCAGTTTTAAAGGCAAAGGAAACTGGAAAGTAAAACAGAAATCTGAAACAAATGCCAAGCAAACATCAACAAAAACACTGAAGAGATAAAGAGGATGAATAAGCTACTAGAAGTAAACAACAGAGCCAATCCAGACATAAGAATCCAAACCATAAGAGATATGGTCATAAATACAACCCGTTCATGAGCTGCATCTCTATAGGCGTACATAGAAGCAGCGTCATTGATGCCTTATAAACTAACAAATACGCCAATCCCCTAGGTTGAGGACCTTTCTCTGCACTGACAGGAGACTGAGAGTGGAACTTGAAGGTTTGGATAAATGGTTTAGGTACATTTAAAGGAAAGGGTGATTTGCAGTCATGACTCATGAGCTTCCTGTTGCACTAATTTATCCTATGACGAGAACATATCCTGGAAACACTGCCAAGACAAGCAGACAAAAGACACCAACCTTTTCAGAGGACTCAAGACCAAGATGCTCCCTGTGAAACCAATCTTCACATACACAGCACTGTAACATCTCTTCCTCCTCTTCAACATCTGGATCAGGATATGGGCGATCACAAGTACAGTATGTACCTTTGAAGTTATGATTGTACGAATTCTCCACATTTTCTATGTCCTTATTTGCCTGAAGTTTGCAGATGAAGTCCCCAAACTTGGAATTTCCACAATCACATTTGAACTTTCTTTTGGTCCACAGCTCCAAAACCTTAAAAAATGGAAAAAAAAAAAAAAAAAAAAAAAGCACAAAGTAATTTGTTAAAGAACTGCATCTGCGCATATACAAACACACAAATCAGTTAGTAAATGAGATTGGCCACTTGGAACCATTCATAGTCAAACATTAATCATATGAAGTATCCAAACAGTAAAGAGTCCGAAACACTTGTGCTCCATTTGAAGCCACCAATTTTTGTCTCTTTTTATGAGGGAGATGTAGAGGATTTGGAATCATTCATGAACTTTCTTATTATTACATGACTACCATGAGAAGCAGTAGTTTTCTCATCCAGGGCATAACAGCAGGACAAGGTTTCAAGAATAGATAGACCTTGTTTCCAAAGTTTCTTCACCAACTATGTCCTGATGACTTCTTCCACATTCTCAAGAGTCATTATCACCTACCGCCTTTCTTTCCTCCCGCCTATTCACACATGAAGATCATCATAAGTATGCTCGACTACGAAGAGTACATTATGGCAGTATCAGTCACCTGGGCAAACCAACCTTCCTACAAGAAGAATAGTGATATGTCCTCTTGACCCCTATAGAGGGATTTGAGAATCCTAAAGGTAAAAAACTAAAAAGCATTTATTGGCAAATAGATTAATAATTCCCATTCAATCACTGGAGAGTGGAGACCAGCCATCATAAAAGTAGAATAGATCAATTTACTTTATGTGGATTGTAGAGGTCTGAGGAGTATAGATGGATATAGTACACTAACCGTGAAGCCAGGTTAATAAGGTTTAATCTGGCCAGTCCACAGCTGCTTTCCCATGTAGGGCACGATAACATGTATTAACAAGCATACATACAGCTACTTTGAAATGCATGCAAGTCCACAAAACGCATAGATGGCTGAGAAAAAGAATCTTTCGTACCAATGTACATCTACAAGGAGAGCAGAATTGGAAATGAGGAGATAAGGGATAATGAGGGAGTAGCCTCTATAAAAGAAAAGATGCTTGAGGCAAAGCATAGAAAGTTCCGCAAACATAACAGGATGTGGTCTAATACCACATTCAGAACATGGTGAGGTTCCCAATTATAGTCAAAGAGAGGAAGGAGAAGCCCTATGAAGAACTGAAGGAGAGTAATCAAACATGACTTAGCTCATTTAAATTTATATGAGAGCATGATCCCATGAAAGGACTTTATGGTATTTCATGAATCGTGCGGCAAGATATAACCAGAGGACCTTCTTTCCTTATCTAGCACTTGTTCCTTTTCATCCCAGTAAGCTCTTCACACTATATCAGCATCTGTGTATGATTTTGCATGTAAGTTGGTCGATTTCCTCCTCTTATGCTTCTAAGTATACTTTTGACGAAATTACAAATTTCTTTATTTATTAATGTAGTCAAAATTATTCCCATACACTACTGCTTTCATTGGCTTAAATTTTCCTATTTCCAATTATTATAAAGACCAGATGAGATAGAGAAAGGTAAACAGAACGTTAGGAGAGAAGGCAGCAACAGTTCACAACTGGATGATGATCTCAGCTTCGGACTTAACATCTTAAACAGGCAAATAGTTTTAGTCAAACAAGAAAAGGGAACTACCAGTCTACAGCTACTCTTCTAAAGATAGAAACTGGATATAGAAAGACACATACTACCTAAACTATAAGGAAATTAAAGAAATTGGAAGAACTATACACCCAATAAGCTAAGCAAATAGTCACAGATCTGCAACCCAACTTATATTCTATGTTTAGTCTAGACCCTTGCATGAGGCATATGCTCTGCAGCATATTCACCACTCTCTTAGTTCTATAATATAACTTCTCAGCAGGGCCCTTTTGAAACAAGCTCTCTGCATTTTCTAGATGAGAGAATAATAATACTAATAACAAATCAACATGAATACAAGAGGAAAACAAGAAGTCCTCCTAGATTATTACAGTCAAAACAATATCCCTTCTACTTCTGACAAGTTGACTGAGAAAAACATACGAGCAAAAACACCAAAATATTGCAAACATCGCACACCTCCAAAATATCTTCCCCTCCTTCCTAGTCCTAAAGCCTCAGAAGATATCTTTAACATTAACAATTACAAAGACAAGCCCAGTACTCCCTGAAAACCCCAAGCCACCACTGCCACATACCCCATGCAAAAGGAAAGTGCAAAGGAGGACGTTGTGGCCTCTGGCCTCCTAAGCCTGACTACGTTTGGTAAGACCCTAATACCCCAAACATTCCACCCAAGTATCTTCATTTCCATACATCCTAAATCCTACCCCCTATATCCTTCCCCTTATGACCATCATAACTAATGGAAGAAGCTAGCTGCCAAAGGACCTTCTTCACTCTCCCTTTCTCCATTATAAACCAGAGAAGAAGAAACTTTGACATCCACACACCCACCAGTGGGACTACAAAAATGCATCCCAAAGACTCTGAAATATTCAATCAGGTCTCACGTACATCGCAACCTCCCCAAGCCCACAATTTGGCAGAATCCATACTGGGTAATTGGTTTTGATACATACGACCATTTTTAATCAATTAGACCACATCACACTCACAAGTATTCAGCCCAATCAAAATTCTATGTTTATAGTTAAGAAGGGATCTTAGTATATGACTTGTAAATGAGTCAGCTTGTGATAAGTTACTTTGTTGGCACATAATTTTGACCTTCTCCATAACTAAGGAACTCACGCTACTAACAGATATCTAAATAACCCTAACTGCCCAAAAGAGAAACTCTAACAGAAAGAAGAAACTAGGCATATCAGAATTTCCTTTCCTATTTAAAGAGTAAAAAAAACATACCTCGTGCCCTTCATGGCAAGACAAACTACATGCAGTGCAAACTCCAGCATTCCCCTCAGGCGTGCATGTCAAACACGAAAAGATTGCCTGTCTGTTCATATAACCTTTACCATATGTACACTCATCGCCATCATCACCGCCCAAAACCATTTCAGCTTCCTGTAGTAGAGACCAAAGTCAGAATAAATGGTGGATAAGCTGAGTGCACCTCGGAAGCAATATTGCCTTAACTATACTAGATTCTTGTTTGCCACGGAAATCTACACAGAGAAACAGCCTTTGAAAAATAAACAGATCCCTTCTACATACCAGTTGATACCTATAGCAATGCACATCTAAAAATCACTAGGACAAATTTTAATTGCTGGGCCAAACTTCTCAGGAGAAATTAAGCCTCAAATTGTAGAAACCCTAAAAAGATGGTAAATATTTATTCTTACAAGCCAACCACGAAATTATATGTTACCCTATGAACCACACTTTGATATAAATGTACTTTTGCGAATAATTAAGAAATACATTTCCTCCAGCAACAATAAAATCCCCACAATTGCATTCATGTGCGAAAAACAGCAAATTATGCTAGACGTTTAACCATATTTCACTTTAACGAAACAAAATTGAGCCGGTCTACCGTCTAGCATGTAACCCTAATTTAAATGCAAAGCCTTTCACTTCAATCACTCAAATACACAAAACAATTTAAAAGTAAAAAGCCATAAACGACATAATCTCTACACTCTACTGTATCAATATAACAGATTCATTTTCCCATCAAATCCCCCTCTCAAGAACTCCAATTTCGCATGAAATTAGACGAAAACATGAAAAATCAAAATTGCAACCTAAACCCTAAAATAGAGTGACAAAAGAGAAACAAAGTTCATACCAGCTCGCGTTCTTCGAGGTCCTCTAAGTACTCATCTAGCGTAAAGGAAGGCTTTTCTTTCTCTTCATCGAACACATCGTCCATTTTCAGATACTCTTGAGACAAATCAAAACCCGGTTGATGATCAAGATTAGATTAGCAAACCCTAATATTTTACCCAATAGAGAACCAGAGAGTGAGAGGAAAAACAAAAAGAGTGAAAAGAGGAACTAGGGCTTTATAGTGGAGAGCGTAGAAGAGAGAGATTACAGGGGCCACGAGGACATTTCCCGCCAGATCTTTTTGGGTAAAGTAATCCGGGTAAATCGAAATTTATGATTGTGTTCCCTCTTCCCATTTGGTTCAAAGAAGTATGTTCGAGTGTGAAAATGTGAATTTGGTTGTTCTAGGATTTCAATTAATAAGGCTATGTTTGGCATGAACAGTTCAATAAAAGCTATAGCTTGAAGATTGAATCTTGAAGTTAGTGTTTTTTACTCTTTGCTACCAATCAGTTTGTCATTAGATTTTTATTTTGCAGTTACAGCTATAGCTAACTTTGTGAAAGTTATCTCTGCAAACTTTTACCTGCAGCTACAACTACAAATAGTTTATTAGCAATTTGTATCACTTTTTAGTAGTTTTCTATTAATTTATTTCCTTTAATAACACTTGACAGGTGCAAATAATTTTACCAAACATAGCCTATAATTTGTATGGATGTATGGCTAAAAAAAAATGATAAGTTTTACGGATATTCTATATTTGTTGTTAGATTATTGACGATAGTATATATAATTTAGTTCATATTTGCATGTGTTGAATATACATTTAAATTTTATATTAAATTAAGTAATGGTTAATGAAGATATCAAGATGTTAGCCTTGTTGACATGTTACACTATTTAGACTTCTTGGTGCAATTGAACCATAAACGGACAAGTGTAATTAAGCATTAAGGCTTTTGTACGAGGCTTGACAAGGAAATTAATTATGATAACACTAATAATAAGAACGGACATCAATAAAGCGTTGTCATATCTATGGAAGCGTGGCTAGCATGTTAGGTGCTACTTCGAAGTGGAAATGTGTTGCGCCCGCGATGATCATTGGTGACATGGAAATAAATGTTACGTTAAACAACTTCATATAAAGTTATGATGTATAGAAAGTTGATACTACACTTTGAGTTATGATAATTTTGATAGTCTATGATCTTGATATGAAAGTTATATCTGTGTGATAACATGTTTTCTGTTGTCAAATACCAAGCATAATAAGTCTCTTTAGCTGAAGTGTTGAAATATATAAAAACTCGTATAAGACGGAGACAACACAACCTTTATATATGGACATGGAGAGTTAGGATGTAGTTAGGTCATTGGCTATTATTAAAGGACAAATGTTGAATGGACCTACATGGGCACGTGGTACGATATATCATAGATGTGATCTACTTTCTCGATTACTTGGGCACAAATAAGCTAATTTGTTTATGAAAATAATTATCTAAATGAACTCTCGAGCGAGTATTTATAACCTAATAAAGTCATGCATGATGATCACGTACTTATAAAATAAGAGTAGTGGACGTTAATCGTAAATAGACATTATCAGTGCCTACTGAAATCCCATAGTTAGAGCCAATAATCATTCAATTCATCGTTTAAAATAATAATATTTGACCATCTAATCATGCCTAGTTAATGAATCCAACTCAAAAAGAAACAAATCAACAAAAAAGGAACAAAATTGTTTAAAAAACGTAGAAAATCCCAATCGTAACGTATATTTCATACTCTTAATATATTTTAGAAAATCATAGTCACATGTTTAATTTTATTCTTTGTGGAAGGCAGCATGAAATATAATCATGCGTTATACTATTATCCTTTGACCATCTTATAAAAAGGGATCAGTAGACACTTTTGTCAGTAGACACTTTTGTCAGAGTAAAGAGTCATCACCCAACAAAACTCCCAAGTCCCAATAGTGACTCAACTCAGGTGGAGTAGTATTTATTTGGCAGTTGCCTAATCACTTCAATGGCCACTATTGCTCCTTGTTGAGCACCAAAAGCAGGAGCATTAAGCCCATCTCAAATCGCCAATTTGCAATCACACAAACAATCATTTCAGATATTATTTGTGTATATCTATAAACCAATTAATCCATACAAATATTGTTATCTAGGAAGCTTTCACAAATACACAACAAAGATGCATAACTATCACACCCTTGTAACTCCCACCATCATTTTCTCTCTCCTCACCATTTTCCTCCCTTCCACATACTCCACCATCTGCCCAGCCGTGTCCTGTAATCGACACCATCGGGACACGGTCCAATTCCCTTTCTATATACCCCGCAACCAGACGACACGTCGTTGCGGGTATCCAGGTTTTCTCTCTCCTGCTCCTCCGACGGCACGCTCTTGACCCTCCCTTCCCACCCTTCCGCTCCTTTCCGTGTCCGCGCAATTGACTATATCAACCAGCTCATTTGGCTCTCGGACACGGCCGTGTGTGTCCCTAGCCGTGTCCTGTCACTCAACTTAACCAACTCCCCATACGTGTCCGGACCCGACACGGCGGAATACTCGTTCCTAAACTGCTCCAAATCCGCGGTCCCCGAACCCGACCATCTCCCGGTCAGGTCCTCGATCGTGTCTTGCATGAGCGGGGTGGATTATACGGTGGTTACGACATTCGAAGAGGCGTCGGAGGAGAAAATGGTAAGAGAGTTGAAGTGTAAGGTGATCAAGAGAGTGCTTGCTCCCTTAGGGTGGCAGGAATTCGGGTATGGGTATTATTCGGAAGATATGAGTGATGTTTTTATTCAGCTAAGTTGGGATGATCCGGGTTGTGGTGATTGTTCTCTTCGTGATGGGAATTGTGGGTTTGTTGACGGGTCGGGTCTTTCTGTTGGGTGCTTCCTTTCTGGTAGCAGTGGTGGTGAGTCATTCTCTAACTTTCCCATCTTTTCTTTGAATTTTTAACTTTTTCAATTTTTATTTTATTTTATTTTATTTTATTTATTCAGTGTTCAATTTGGTTTTTTGGAGTTTTCAATTTGGTTTTGAGTGGCAAACCCATAGTTCCGTTAAATAATGAACACATAGTTTGATCTTTTTTTGGGGGGGCGGGGATGTGGGGAAATTGTAAGTGACCCACAAAATAATATTATCCTTAAAAAAAAAAAAAGACATAAGGATGTAGACAATACATAAGTTTTACAATAATAAAATTAAGTGGTTGAAAAAGTTTGACAAATGAGTATACTAAGAAATTTAGATTATTAAACCTCAAAAAAAAAAAAATTAAATTATTACCTAGTAGTTCTATACACATTTAGTGGATTGATTTTTTCACGACTATTTCTATGTTCTATCATCCAATTGATGCCTTGATGGCAAGAAGAAGGTAGAGCCGTCTAAAATAGACCTGACTTGAAAATTTTGGATTTTGAACAAGAATTTTGATCTAGAGACTAAAGAAAGTAGAGTCACAAATCTGAATAATTACAAACCCTTTGACAAGATTACAAGAAAATGTTCACCTAGTAAAAGTCATAATACATTGCAATCGTTCTATTGACAAAATTATAATAACAGAGTTTTGAGGTGGAAAAGAAGAATAGAGGAAAATGGCAACCTGGAAAATATTGGTCATATAACACAACTGATATACTGTATTGACAATTTGACACAACTACTTCACACCAATGTTGCACCAACTACTGACGTGACATTTGAGATTCAAACCAGAAATAGCACGTTGGATGAATAATATTCTAATGAAGTTTGCTTCGTTGTCCTTTTACAAAGTTCCACAATATAGCTTATCTTGTGACTATATATAAACTTAGCTTAGTATCGACTTTAATTTTCCTCATTTGATTTTAGTGTTTACGCTACATAAAATGGTCAAATTTGTATCATATATGTGTGTTTTAACCAACGCAATCAAAAGTTATTGATAATGATTGGAGGTCTAATTAGTATTATATTCCTTAATAATATAGAATACGTATTTACAGCTTCACGTCAGCTTCGACATGAGCCTTGATAATTTGGTATGATTTGTAGATAAAAAGTTGTACTGAGTAATACCAGAACTACTTAGATTAGTGCTACAATATTGAGATGACGGTGATTCATGGAGTTATAGTTTGGTTAACAAACTACCTGTATAAAAAAAATAATTTTTTTTTGAGAAAGCTGTAAGCTTCTCCTTGGTAGGTTTGGAGATGTGGACTTGTCAACTGATGTGCTCCAGTAAAATGGATTTTTTCAATATTTTGTGATCCACGTAAGGTCGGCTAGCAAGTTCTTTTTTACTATCTAAATTCAAAGCTTATGGGTGTCATTTAGCTCTCTAATTAAAGTCACTGATAATGACATTCATAGTCTTTATTATTATTATCTTGAAAGACCTGTGTACTTTGAGGTTTGAGCACCTGGTCAGTTGCTCACCTGAGTATAACTTCTAATCGTATTCAAACTCGTAAACATGCGAGAAATAGTTTTTCGCATTTAAACTCCGTCTTATTTGAGCAAGTCTTGTAGGATCACTATTTAGAAATGTAAGGGGCGGGTCACTTATTATTAGATAAAAAAGGATTTTTAGCTTGTTTCTCTAATTAAAAAGTGACTCTCATCTTCCCAAAAATTACAAAAATATGACCGTCTTATACAAATTTTTGTGGTTTCAAGCCATTTATTTTAACCTCCGTGCTTATGTCGTTGTATAACTCCACATGACACCTGTTTGTGGAAATAGTAAAGCTAAGGCCAAAAGTGATGGCTGAAAGAAACAATTCATATTCCATTAATCCAAAAAAAACGAAAAGGACAGTTTAAGGTGGCGAAATTACGTATTATCGATTAATAATTGAGGTGCTGCCTAACTAACTATGAGATGTTGCTCTATCAGAAATCAGAAAAACAAAAAATATGAGATGTTGACCCAAATGTTGCCTGATCAGGATATGAAATCCCTTCCATTTTTCGAGTTCTATCGGAAACAACCTCTCTACACCAATAGGTAATACAGGATTAAGTCGACTTGACGTATGTTATTTGTCCCTATCTTGAATCCAGCATAGGTGTGACCCTTGTGCATCAGTGGATAGTGGTTGTGAGGGACCAGTATACTAAGTGCATATTGCATCTCCTAACCAAGTTGATCCATTGCCACCATTGGTATAAATGATGCTCCTCTTTGTTATATATTCACTGTGCAAACAAACTGTTAGTTTAAAACCACCTTCTTAGACCTGTACTACAGTTTGCTTGCTCTAACAAATAAGACACTTGTAAAAAACAGCACCCTTTGTTACAACTTAACTTACAAGAGAACATGCTGATAGCTACTTTGAAATTTGACAATGAAATTTATAACATGATATGCAATAGTCTGAAAATGTAGTCTAGTACTCCGTATTAGTATTAACATAAGGTGTTACTTCTTTTCAGGTCTTCCAAAGGGCGCGCAAGTTGGTTTAATACTAGGTGCTGGAATACCTGGCCTTATATGCATGATTGCTTTGACATTTTACATCAGTGGCAGAGTTAGAGCTTCTAATCAGAATCGACGTCGTCCAAACACTGAACTTTCACCAGCTATCTTCCCACAACCCTATACCATTACATTGGGTCTTGACATGCCCACTATAGAGTCCTACCCAAAGACGATTTTGGGGGAGAGTAAGCGGCTCCCAAGGCCTAGTGACGGCACTTGCCCCATATGCTTGTCAGAGTATCAACCCAAGGAGACCTTGAGGTCCATACCAGAGTGTAACCACTTCTTTCATGCTGAGTGCATAGATGAGTGGCTTAGCGCGACATGCCCTTTATGCCGAAATTCACCCCCAAAATCTTCTCCTGCTGCTGGATCATAATCATTGTTACATGTAGATATTTTTTTCCCTTGGGAAATTTGTGTACACTAAATTTTGACAGTCATACAAAGTTTACAAACTTGTAGAATATAGAAACATTCATTAAACCACAGTTCATTGTCATTGAAAATCAACCATACTAGCCTTTCTACACTGGGATTGTGTCATCGATCTCGTTCATTTTACATTTCAGTTGCTTTTTATAGCAAACTTTGTACTATTTGTTATAATGCACAACCAATGGATAAACAGAGGTAATGAGTTGTAATTGCTCCAAACCTAAGGATACTAATACCCATATTGTCTCTAGAACTAAGGAGCGTGTTAGTTTTGCTCTCGGAAATTTTTTCCCTGTTTTTCCTCCTGTTTTGCTCTTCTGGTCTGAACTCTGTAAGTTTCTTTTCACAGAAACACAGGCTCAAATGTGTGAAGACATTGTTAATTACATGTGCAGTACGCTTAAAAAAAACTCAACTCTTCGCCTTAAAATCATGAGATCCATGAAACTTGCATGCCTGTATGTAATTAGCAAAGGCGATACCTTTTCTAACACTTGTATATACGCATGATCCTCAACATATCATCAGTACCAAAACAAATAAAAAAAAAGAAAAAGAAAATCCAGTTCTACACATCTAGATGGGTCACATTGGTGTATTCCTGGCTCTAGTCTTTATTCTCTATGTCCGCGTGGCCATGGGGCAAGCGGCAGAACTTCCATGTGAGCAGGTAATCAATGAATTGAGCCCTTGTGTGTCTTACCTGAACAGCGAGGTGACCTCACCCTCGGAGCATTGCTGCCAAGGCACAAGTCATGTCATGGAGGATAATGGGAGAACCAAGACTGAGAGGCAAACAGTTTGCAACTGTCTTGAATCTGTGTTGCCCTTCATTGGGACAATTGATGGTTCTCTCGTCTCCAATCTTCCTCGCCTTTGCGGGTTGAGCGTGAGCTTGCCTCCGATCAACAGCAACTTCGACTGTTCAAAGTAAGCCTTCCCCTCCCCCAATTCCCTTCTTCATCTAAGCATTCTTACTAAGTAGTAAGAACTAACTACTACTTCATGTGTTCTTATGCAGGGTAAAATGATGGAAAAATTATTGGATGATACTATCTTCTCAACCTTAGGGGTAAGGGACCGTCCATGAATAGACGACATTACTTTTTGTGTGATCTTTGGTTGATGTCATTTGTATATGTTCTTTGATAGGTGGTAAGATTGTTAGATATATGGGTTGGTTAATTTGTTATGAATTTTCTCAGCTTCAAGCAGTAAAGCTTTATGACTGGATTGTTATTTATTGATGTGTTTGAAGTTGTTAAGTAAGGTTTACCGAATGATTGGACATCTTTTTCTTTTTTTTGTTTGACTATTGACCAACAAAAGCAATAGATTCACTCAACATTAGGACTGAACAAGGCATTCATGAATGTTAAACTATACTTTCATCAGTGTGTTAAGGCCTTTCATTTCACCAAAAAAAAGAAAACTATACTTTCATCAAAATAGAAATTTATGTTTGTTAAATAAAAATAAATATAAAAAAGTTTGAACAACGCATTCATTAGAATTTAACTAGCTAGACATTTATCAATATACAACACTAAGTTCATCAACTATAAATTTATAAATATTATTTTAGCAAAGATTCATTAAGATTGAATTAGGCATTCATCAACATACTACAATATGTACAGAAGAAAAATTAATTACGAATAAAACATTCTTTTAAAATGAAAAATTATTAGGAATTGTGTACACATTTATTAGGATGGAAATTGGCATTCATGAGCAAAATTTCATTTTGAACTATGCATTTATTAACAAAAATACATCTTACCTTATTATTAAAACACAGTGCAACCCTTCTTAAGATTTGCCACGTGGCACATTCGAGATTGACACATGGGATGCCACATAAGCCTTCAAATTCATATGTTAATGACACATAAGCAGCCACATAAGCCGTTCATGCAAGTGTATTGAGCATTTATTTGACTTAATAAATACAAAATGACATAATTATTATCTTATTCTTCAAGTTATAAAATCAAATAACTTTAGTTACGCAACTATAAAAATAATAATTATTATTTCATTGGATCAGGTTGGAAAATACTTCAAAATGAGATACATATGTCCTATATTTGATCCTATAATGTTCTGTAGAAGTTATAAAATGTACACCACATAGTTTCTTCTCGTCATGTGGCACTCCTACCAGGTACTTGCTATGTTTTTCATGTGACATCCGTATCACCACTGCATTGCCATGTTTTGTTATGTCATTCGTTGCTTTTATTGTATGATTAATTTGTTGGCTAAAATTTCACCAACATAGATAATTGAATATCAAAACTTCTTTAATTATAACATGTACTTACTTTAAAAAAAAAAGAAAAAACAGAACAGGAAAGGCCCTTAATCACATGACTACTTCATTCGTGTAACTAAGACGCCTATTATAAACCTAAAAGAATATACAACAATATAAAAGAAACCTAACCCGGGGTATCGCCCGGGGACCAAAACTAGTTAAGGATGAAAACACCTTTATTAGGATTGAAGTAGACATTAATCAACGAACGACTATTTGTTCATCAAAATTACTAATTTTTTTTTAATAAAAAAAAATATATTATTTTTAACCAAATTCATTAGCTTTGAATTACGCGTTGATCAAGATTGAACTAGGCATTGTTAACGTACAGCTATACATTCATCAAAATTTTAAAAAAAAAAAAAGAAAATTACCTTTGTTTACTAGAATCTTATTACAAGTAAAATATTTTTATCAATTAAAACTCAATCACATTCATCATTTTTCGAACCCAAACCTTCCTAAAATTCAGATAAGGTGTTTACCATCTTGACTTCCCACTTCAATCCCCAATGGCATTCATCATATTGAACTAGACATTCATCAACTTTCAACTATAGGTTTATCAAAATAATTTTTTTTATAACACAAAAAAAAAAAAGAAAGAGGAAACGAATAAAAAATAGAACTAAAATGTGCTAAAGCAAGGATTCGAACAATTACCACCCAGACTACCGACCGGCGTATGATCTAGGCGTTGAGCAGAGTCTCTCTCATCTTTGGCCGGTGTTTTCGGTTTTAAGAACTGAGAGAGATTTTGGTCTTCAACGTCGCCTATTCACTCAAAAGGATTAAACTGTAAGTTCCCTTTGGCATTTCTCCCCGTCATTTCTTTAAAAGTTTACCCCTTTTTGTTCAGAGCCTTAAACCCTAAACCCTAAACCCTCAACCCTCAACCCTCACAGAATTGTGCTCTTCGCTAATTGCTAGTATATACGGAGTAACTATATAAGTTTGTATATTACAATTCACATCTGGGTCACTCTAACTTACCCTTTTCTCATTTTTCTTTTTCTTTTGTTGTTCATTTGACAATTTCAGGGCTGTGATTTGGTCATGATATCTGAAAGTATTCATCTTTATATTGATTGAGAGCTCTGTTCGATTTGGTGGGCATCAGTTTTGTATTATTTTGGATATATCGGCGTGGCATTTGTACAAGAGCTACCCTTTTAGCCAGAAGATTCAACCCTTCTTTTAGTTACATATCTCATGGCCATGATAATGATAATCATGAAGAGAAAGCTCGGTATCAAAGTGGTGATTTTTTAGCTGGAAGAAGGTCTTTCGGAACTTATTTAAACAATTGTCAAGGACCCAGTAACTTATTTTGTCATCAGAGATCAATTTTCGCTGGAAATGGAAATGGGTTGCATTTTCATAGATATATGTCAACTTCCATTGGGGAAGGGTCAGACAAGGTTGGGTACTTTAGTGATGTTTCTGGAGTTATTAGTGATGCTTCTGGGATTATCAGTGATGCTTCTGGGATTATCAGTGATGCCCCTGTGGAAGTGATAGCTTCTCATGTCCCGGCTATGAGTGAAGTTGCGGTCGCTGCTGCAGATTCTGCGATGCCAGTTGCAGCCTTGCAGTACGTGATTGATGGAGTTCACTCGTTTACCGGATTGAACTGGTGAGAGAATGTGTTAGCATTACTATTCATCTTTGATCTGCTGTTACTGAATTGGGAAAGTTGGGAAGTTTTAATGTTGACTTGCTATGTGTTTAGGTGGGCTTCTATAGCTATTACCACTCTGTTGATTCGAGGGCTTACTGTCCCATTTCTGATTAATACGCTCAAGGCCACCTCTAAATTATCGGTGATGATTTTAATTTATTGCACAGAGTCCGCTGTACATCAATTCATGGCATTTCATGCACCTGTTATTGAATATTGAGTGTAGTTATATATACTACGTACAAATTATGCTGAAATAGTTATTGTTAATTAATGTGGTTTGCAGCTAATGAGGCCACGTCTTGAGGAGATTAAGGGGGAGATGGAAGCCCAGGTATCTTTAGCAGTTTTATGTGGTTGATGGTTCTACAGAACCACCTTGTTGGTGCCTAATTTGATGTATCATATATTCATATGTAATTGTTAATGTTTTGCCCCCTTGTGGTTAAACTTAGCTCTCATACAGAGTATCTTTGCCTGTTTTGATGTTAGATACCTATCACACTTTTTGACTTTGCTAGGGTGAATAAAAGGAAAGTGGTTGTTGAACCCTATTTACCTATAGGTTTAGGGATATTTGCTGGGAATAAAGCGAACAAATTGGAACAAAGTATTTGTGTTCTGGCAACCTCAGAGCACCATCTTGACAATATATGATGAACAAGTATGTGATTCTGGTTTCTGTTGTGATGGTAATTAAGAAGAGGTTATGGCCATATGTCTATGGTTATTATATCTGTCCTAGGGAGAAGTGAAGACTTGTCAACTGGTTTAATTACTTTGAGTTTCTACACATTTACCGAGCAATTTACAACCTGTATGAGTGTTTTACTAACCAGGCCCAATGCACCTGTTTATTGTGGCCGATATCGCAGAGTCTCTGCCTGTAGATGTGTCCTATTATTGTTAGACATGGCACCAGAACTCTAAAACAACGGTGACTCTATTTTTCTTATTAAAGTTTTTGTCCGACCCACAAACATGGCCGACCCGAACCGACCCAATTAATAAATGGGCCGACCCGACCCGGCCAGTTGCCCAGGCCTACCCACAAAAGAATATTTTTGAGTTGCTGAGAATAGTTGAAAAAAAAAATATATAAATTAATAAGTTTAGAAAATAAACGAAGATTAGGCAGTAGCAAAAGCAAAGGGAATGAAAAAGGGGGGAGGGGGTTAAATCCTAGAACATTAAAAAGGAGAAAGAACACAAAAGGCCTCTCCTCTCTACCTAGGGTCCTCTACATGTGTCCTATTACCCCAAAATTTCCTATTAAAGGTCAAAGTCCTCGCACCTCAATGGGGCATCCAAGTGTCTTCTCAAAAAATGTCCTAATCATCTGAGCCTCAACTCTCGCATCAAAAATTTCTCCCATTGTCTTCCTCCCCCACCTGCCTACTTACAAAGTTGTAAGGTTGCATATCCAACGAAGCATCCTCATCTCAGCCACCAACATCGTATGAACAAGAGCTTGCTCACAAGGCAAGCACTCTCTGCCGCATAGATCATGGCTGGCTAATAGCTGTACGATATAATTTAACTTTCTATTGGAGTGGTATTTGTCTGTCACACAAAACTCTCAAGGCACTTCTTCATTTTAACCACCCTGCTTTGTC
Source organism: Tetragonia tetragonoides (assembly GCA_038025085.1). Lineage (NCBI taxonomy): Eukaryota > Viridiplantae > Streptophyta > Magnoliopsida > Caryophyllales > Aizoaceae > Tetragonia > Tetragonia tetragonoides. The sequence continues at coordinate 38,437,009 of CM076144.1, read as the reverse complement.
TAGACTAATTCTGTATTGTAAAATGTCCTTGGATTAGTGCTTTGGTTTTGCAAGTGATGTATATTCATGATGATCCAGTACATTGTGGCCCTACAGTATGTTTGTATGGCGCCAAAGAAGTTTCTGCGATGGCCTAATTGGTTTATTGCTATGCATATGTCCAGTTATTCCTTGTCAGATCATCGTGTCCACACTAGGCCTCTGTTGTGAGGAATTAATTATTTAGATCCCTGTTTGGTAGAATTTACTCATTTTCTAAGCATATTATCTGTTTCTTTACAGGCTATGGATCCTCAGGCTGTAGCTGATGGCAAACAAAAAATGAACCAGCTTTTCAGAGAGTAAGTCAGACATGTAGGACTTATAAATATACTTTCATTTTCATTTATGCTATCTGGCGTGAGACCTGGCTGGACCTGTGCGGCTGTGCCAAAGGCAAGGATGCTTGTGTGATGTGCCTTCAGAGTAGGACCCTGATGCTCACATGTTCTTGCATTATGACTTGGCTCAGTCGCCTGGGCAGAGGCTTTTGCCGTTATGGGGAAAGTTTGGGTGGGCGCCTGTAGTTCCTGAGCGCTTGATGACATGGACTTTAGCCTGCGCACTATAGCTTACCCCAAGTTATGACTTGTACTTAATGGCTTGAGAGCCCTTAGCCATTGGAGCTATAACTTAGTCTTTGGTTGGAGTGACATAGGGTCTCTTGGACTTTAAAATTCTTAGGCTTCCGAGAATATCTTAAGATTGATAAAGCGGTGACTTATTATGAGTTTCAGTTTGAGCAACTTCTCAAACCCTTCAGATTGACGAGGGATGGTTTCTTAATATCGGTATCATTTAGAATGAGCCATTATATTGGACTATGGAATTTCTTCTTCTTCTTCTTTGTTTTTTTTGGTTTTTGTTTTAATTATGATTTTTTATCGGGGTTTCATTCCGTCTTCCAACGGATACCAAGGCAGTACCCTTGGAGCAAATTTTACAAGAGTTCAAGCATATCAAGGTGATACCCTGTTACATCAAAAGTAAATCAAAACAGTATGTGATGCTCAAAAGGAATAACCCCTACTCTGCAGAATACTTATACAACCGAGCATAGAATCGAATATGCTCCTAACTATCTGAGCTACAGTTCTGGTCCCATTACCAAATTTTCTGCTGTTCCTCTCCACCAGAGTTCATACTTAGTGGTTGCAAGTGCTGCCCTTCTTGCTCTTTGATGCAAAGCTGCACATTCTTCCCTCTAACTTTCTGTCTGAATCATTGCAACTCTCTCTTCGGTGGCCATGGCCTCCTGCATACACCTATCCATAAGGAAACTTCCTGCCATACCTGTTTTGAGACAGAACATTTGAGGATCAAATGTTGACAGCATTCAGCATCACGGTCACAGGTTGCATTCTGCTTCCCCCTTGTCATAAGCGAATCAACATCAGCCGACTTCTTGTAAGATGCAAAATTCTTCTTTTTGAAATTTTCTGGTGTAATTACTATTAAAAGAAATAAGGTTCAAGATGTTTGCATTTGAAAAGTGGCCTATTTTAGGTGTAGACAATAAGTAACATGTTTAAGAATGAACAGAAGCTGCGACATCAACAGCCTTCGGTGAGATCTGGGTGAAGATGTACACAGTCTTTCTCCTGACTTGTGGAGACTAGTAGAGAGGCCATTCTTGACTAATAGGATATTAATGAATACTAATGACATTGAATAATATCCCACAGAACTCTTAAAATTTCAGAATCGTTGTGCTTTCTAGTTCTTGCAGCTATGATTTTGTTGTTGGAAGGTAAACTTGAACATTTTTTTCGCTAAACATTGAAGAGGGAAAATGCAATGGGAGGTTTAACTAAGCTTTCATTCAGGACTAAACATGTTAGTATGAGCCATTTCAAACTATAGACAGCTTGTATACCTTTTTAGTGCTGGTGATATAAAATTTTTATTGGATTGATATGTTAGGCAAAATTTGTGAAAAATGTCATGTTTTGTGATTTATGATTACAAATTTATATGCTTGATCATCCCTTTCTGCTTTCAAATGGCATATTTTTATATTTACTCGTGTAATGCACTAATAATTTTATGACTGCAGATATGGTGTGACGCCCTTCACTCCACTTAAGGGGTTGTTTATTCAGGGTCCTGTATTCGTCAGCTTTTTCTTTGCTGTAAGTTGAAGCTGGCCAATCTTTCAATTATGGTACTTGCTGCGGGTAAATATTCATATGGTCTATTTGTGTACAGATATCAAACATGGCAGAGAAAGTTCCTTCATTTAAAAATGGTGGAGCAATTTGGTTTACTGATCTCACGGTTCCAGATAGTATGTACATCTTCCCTGTTTTGACAGCATTGACTTTTCTCGTAAACGTCGAGGTAGGCATACTTGTTGGGGAACTGAAGAGATCTTTTAGTGTTTGTGCCTTCAGTTATTCAAATGGACTTTATACATATACTTCTTTTCCCTTTTTTTCATTCTTGAGTGTAGATGCCAAACTGTTATGACTGAAGATCTTGCTTGACATGCTTCCTTGTTTGTTAGTTCGTCACTCGGCTAAGTTATCTGTATTGTTTCAGTTCAATATGCAAGAAGGATTGGAAGGGAATCCTGTTGGTGGCACAATGAAACAGTTTTCAAGAGCCCTAGCTGTTCTTACAGTTCCATTCACCATGAGTTTCCCGCAGGTACTTCATCCGCTTTGTTGAGAAAATCTAGGGGATTGGTTTCTGATGAATTTATATCATGGAAGTCCTCGAAATCAAATCTTTGTTACAGTCGGATGGATTGAGTGAGGGTACACTGCGCACACAGCTTTGGCTCTTGTGGCAATTGTAGTGCTGTCCTTGAGGGTCTGGCTTTACAAGTTAAAACTAGCTAAAATACTTGTTGAGCATGTTTTGCGCTTCACATATTCAAATTCTTAAAACTTTACAGCCTAGTTGACCCTTTGAGGCAAAATGGTAGTTTGGAATAATGACTTGGCTGGAAAATATCTGTCCATATGGGTTTCGCACTGTAAATGTTGCAGATGAGTGTGTAGTAGGTCTTTGTGACCTTGCTTGTTTGCTATATGTACAAGCATCTGCAGTGGATGATTCCTTATCTCAGACAAGTATAGACAACATACAACCTCTACATGTGCCTGAAAATATTATTTATTAATGAAGGGGTAGGGATAGAAACGCTATACACAAGCATGCTTTTCTGGTTTTTGTAGCCCTTGTATGTTGGAAATTGAAGAATTTGAAGAGTTAGCTTGAATTTGTGCATAAATTTTAACTGTTTTAGTGTCTTTCCATTTCTTTCTTGAGCTGTGATGACTAAATTATTTAGGATGTTCAAATAGATTAATCAATAAAAGAAAGAACTAAAGTTACTTGGAAGTATCATTAACTTAAGACTTGACTTGATACTTTTGCTCATTGATATGTGTTGGCTGCACCTATGCTTGTAACTTTCATAAATTTCAACCGCTTAAGTAGGCTCTAGATCTGTGAAGCCGCTGTCCACTGCCTTTGCTATTACAGTATTGGTATGGTCAATAGTTTCACCCATTAAGGTATAGATCTGATTATTTGGTACATTAGGCATCCTTTCTTTTTTGCTGCAAGGGTGCATGCAATAGCCCGCAAACCGGATGCACCGGACAAGCCAACCCATCTCTGATGGGCTAACGGGCTCAAGGTGAAGAGGAGACGGGAGACCCTTCCTGCAAAGAAAGGTAGAGGAGGAGTTATTTTCCCTACTTGGATGAGGGTTTTGAACTCCCAACCGCAGGGTTGTGAGTGGGGAGCACTTGCCACTTGTGCTCCCACCTCATCCTTTTGCTGCTTAAGATAGAACAAAATGCTCAATATTCTTTACCAGAATGCCTCCTCCTGCTAGCTCTAGCGTTCATAATTCAAATGACTGTTATTTGGATAAAGTGATATTCTCATTCATCTTGTGCTTGCCATGTTCGAATTTTTTGTCTGTCCCAAATCCCAATGCGCGTTTCCCCCTACATATTCTTATTGTTCACTTCTTCCCAGGTTCTTCTTGTTCCCAATCATTAGATTTGCTTAAAATTTCTCATGCATTAACTGCATCTTTCTATGTTTGATTCTTTATTTCATAAGATTGTTCTTGGTGTGTGCAAGACTTAGAATTACTAATGGTTAGTTTGGCCTTCCTCTATATACCAACTCTTACTGGAATTAGGTGGATGGGAACTTGTTTGGTAGAGTTCTTGTTGGTTATATTCCATAGATCATATCAAAAACAGGTAGCCGTTTTAGTTTGCTGAATATGAGAAGTGTTGAATGTGGTTTGGATTCAATGCTTTAACAAAAAAGTGGATTAAAGGCAAACAACTGTTCAACAAAATAGCCCAATTCAAGAAGGATCTGTTTCCGAGAAAGGGGAGATTACTGAACTAAGAAGTAGATGAAGGGAAGCAAAAGTCTCAGAACAAGTAGAAGATCTAGAGATTATATTCTGAAATCTATTGATCCATGTATTCTCTTGTTGGCCTAGGATTAAGGAAATTTCTGAAATTGCATATTAGTTGGAAAGAAATCAGCAGGTGGTTCAGACAAAAATCAACAACCTTGGGCTTTTTGCCTTGATGCAAAAAGGAATTTGGTGGCTAATAATCTTTATTCTTGTCACACCTTTTGGATTCTGATTTGTTTTGGTTGCTTACGAAGAGGGCTTTGCCCAAACTCCAACCATGTAATGGCTTCCTGAAAAGGTGGAATTTCTGTCATTTTGCAGTTACACAAATGGATTTCACTTTTTGAACTTGGAAACTATGCATGGAGTGCTGATAAAATTTAAAAAGTGCCATTTGGAAAATTTGTCCGGTTTGATGTAAAACAACCGTGTACAACCCATTTTGATGCAGTATCTGGTGATGGTTGGAATTTTTCTTTGATAAAGTATGACGCAAAGTCTGAATAATTCTCCGTTGGTGTTTTGATGCTCTCTAAGAATTATTTCAGAGGTCCCAAGTTCGAGTCCCCTCAGGGCCACTAGAGGTTTTCCTGGTTGTTAACTTCAGGGTCCATGGGATTAGTCAAAAATGTTCTGGTTGCTTGAATCTGCTTATCTCGTGTTTCTTGTGCATATGCCATTTTCAATGGAACACTTTGGCTCACTATTTTCTTGTTTCTTTTGCTTGTACAGGCTATATTCTCTTACTGGATTACTTCTAACGTTTTCTCCTTCGCATATGGATCTGGTGAGTACTTTAGCCTGATTTCCATGTCCATAAAGTGCTGTTGCCTTTATCATTATTTTGTTTTCCAAGTGCTTCAATATGCGATAATAATAGCAATTTTTGAAGATTTTATAGCTCCTCTGGTGCTTTAAAGATGCTGAATCTCATTGCCTGAACCTTGTGACCGATTTCTTTATCTGCAATCTGCAGTGCTAAAAAATCCTAAAGTCAAAAAGGCCTTGGGAGTTCCTGAGGTACCAGTGGCACCGCCTTCTAGTAACTCGCAATCTGGCTTCTCATTCTTTCAAGCACTCAAACAGGCCTCTGAAGTGTCAAAGAAAATTGCCTCAAAACATGCCACTCCACAAATTGTCTCAAAAGACGCCACTTCTTCAGAACAACCAAGTCCTGCAAACAACACAAAGGCGTCATCATCAGCAGTTTTGAGTCAGCGGATAAAACATTTAGAAAGAAAAGTGAAGCAGAAAAAGAAAAACAAGTAGTAGTAAAGGAGTTTCCGCTTAAGTCCAATCATTTTTGCATAACATTATGCCGCCAATATGATGCTTATACTTCGATTTTCCATCTTAGAATTCTCAGGATGTTATTTACTTGATTATACAGCAAGCTTTTACGCAGGTAGCATGCCAGTGTACTACAGGCTTTTTCAAACTTGAATCGCAGTCATCACCAGATGTATGTGTTAGCTTATGAGATCTATAGACAAAGCCACAAAGGGCAATGTATGGGTATATGCTTTCTTAGTTGTACCAAGGATGACTTGAGAATTAACTACTCACTATTTGTTACTTGGTAAACAGAATTCCAAGCTGTCTTCAATAAACTCTTCCTTGCAATGGCTGCAAGTGGTTCATTTAAAGTCAACTGTTGTATTAAAATTCTTTTAATGCTTTGTACTAACCTGAAACCTTTTTGATGTAATGATTTGTCACTAGGATTGAAGTTTATGGTAGAAGTTTTCAAGTGAATGAAGCCATGTTTAATCTGTTCAGTTGTAGGCTTGTGCTTGTCCTGGCAATAGGTTGAATGAGTCATTCTTGCTAACCCTTTCCCAAGAGGACTAACAAGCTGTACTATAGGTAGACTTCTTATTAAATATTACTCCATCGTTTTTAGGGTGATGTTATTTCCGGATCATAAACATTATTGCCAAGTTCAACATGAAAAGACTACATCTTTTATATTTCTATATATGATATGAAATAATCTGGCAATAGTGTTTTTATGGCCGACGATTACGACGAATAATATTGCCCTTTTTTAGCCATAATAAGTCATGATTAGAATGATAATGAATCTCAATGATGACATAATACAATGTGATAGAACTGGATTAATCAAGTAGCATAATAAAATTGATAGTTGCTACAAGGGAATATCCCATTCTTTCTTAATTAGTCAAGTTGTATAATGCTCTCAGCAAAAATTCATTAATCTTTTTGGCATGAAGTTCCTAGATTTGTGCTTCATAAAAGCTGTCAATGTCATACCTCACTTAGGTCAAACATTTGATTTCTTGGGAAATTTTGCCATGAATAAGTCTACATCCTCAATTCCCCATGCCCATACCGACCTTCAATACCACATCTACCATCTTCTTGCTACAAGCCTACAAATACAATAGACACAAAACACAAAATTCACAGGGACAACCAGCAGTTTGTGTACTATATATGTAGTATGTATTGAGTCTGTTAATTAGTATTAATTTTTTGGATACTAATTTTAGAGTCTGTTAAACTCCATCATCTCCCTTTCTTATTGGTAAATGTAAAACCAACTTTCTCAGTGATATTTTGTAGTAGAGGCCTTGTTTTTGGTGCAATATTTATCCTAAGATCTTATAATATAAAATTATGATTAAGGATGTAATATGAGAATTTGTTATCTTTAATACTCCCTTGTATTAAGTCTCTCCGCGTATTAAAAATCATTAAAACTATATAAATTAATTAGACAAAAGTGAATTCGATACTTATTAAAAACAAATTATATTTATAAAATTTTAGTTGAAAAGAGTTTTCGCATATAAAGTGTAAAGATAACTTAGAGCATCTGCAATGCAAGGTTTTTATGGGAGGTTCGTGAAGAAAAACCTTTTTATAAAAACCTCCTACCAAGTGATGAACTTATAAACTTTGGGTTTGTACAAACCGGTTTGTCTAACCTGATTTATAGGCTATGATTGTCACATACAAAAACCCTCTTAGAGGTTTATAGCATTACAACACAGAGATTTGTATAAATGAGGTTTTAATTTTAATGATGTATCAACAATAAAAACTCCTTCAAAGTTTGTAGCATACTAACATTGGAGATACTCTTATGAGTGTTTGTCAAGGATAAATAACAAAAAGCTACAAACCTTCCATTTTATGTAATTTAAATGTCTTTATAACTCTAAACAAGCACTTCGTGAAATCAAGGAGAGGATTAAGAAAACAAAGGATGAGGAAAGCCCCAGAGAGAGAAAGATAAAATAATTCTGACTGATCTTAGAACTGAAGGTAGAATTGAATTTGAACTGAAGGTGGTGAGGAGTTTTGCGGGCATGGGCATAGAGATGGGTAAGCTTAGAACTGAAGGTGGAATTGAATTTGAAGAAAGGAAGAGAGAGAGAGATCACCGTACATATATTAGTCCAACACTCGAACCCGAATTGGTACTACCGTACTATCAAAAGAGGAAAGGCCCACAATAATCAATTAACATGGCGTCCATGGACCATGTCCATTTTTGCTGTTTGAAGATCACACGATATTCCTGAATCCTAATAATCCCTTCCTTTTGCATGTCTATTTTCATTTAATTATTTATGAGCAATAAATTATATAATGGTTATTTCGTTGACAAAGTAACAAAATCTGAGAACCATAATATTTCAAGTTGTAGCCTTTTTGAGATAGGGTTGGGAAAGAATGCAAGAGAATGTCAACTAGTTTGCTTGTAATTGTAAATATGTTAAATGTTAATTTATATCGTTACCCACGCACCAAAAAAATAAGAATATCGTTACCCTTGGGTTGTTGTCTTGCTAGCTAATAAACTGGCGTTGCAATAATGAATCTTAAGATTATTTTTTTTTTTGGTAGAAGAATCTTAAGATTATTTATGTAAAGAGTTAAGACTAATCATACGACCGTGAAATTATAAATAAGGTGATATATACTCATTTAATTCAAATTGATCTATCTATTTGATTTTAAACGGTCTTTTAGACAACACTTTGATCATCAATCACTTTAGTTACACAAATATAAAAACTAAAAAAAGTTGATATTGTGAAAATATAATCTAGAATGAATCTAAGAAGAGTATTTTGATCTTGTAATCTCCATATTCTTTCACAAATCATTGGTCAAAATTTGTGAACTTTGGCTCACAAAATCAAATGAGTAGATCAATTTGGGACGGACAGAGTACAATTTTAGCCAACCTTTTCATAGTCATGAATTTCCCTATTTAAGGAAAAAAAAAAATCATATTTCAAAGTTTGGCAAACGTGACTTCAAAATCTATTTTCCAACTCGAATATATAACTCGATACCGAATCTTAAGGTGTCAATTCGATTTAGACTCAATTACCCAAAATTATATGAACCAAAATCGTGAATCCATGATGTAATCAAAACATCATGACCCGATGATGGCACGTACCTAAATCTGATCCGTATCGAACACAATCGGAACTGGTTTTGCCCGAGCTAAACCAAATACCCAATAACAAAATAAACCAAAACCGAAAATTATTTATTTTTTTTTGAAATAGCAAGGAAGCCGGTCATGAATGACTTTAACACCCCGAAATTTTCGAGCAATTTTTTTTACATATAAATACAATGCAACGGAAAATAAACGGAAATCCCAAGGTGCTATGCCGCATTTAATAAATCAAATACAAGGCCCAACCAACCTAAAAATAAATAATAACAACATTAATAAATTAATAACTAATTTCCAATTTAAACTAAGCAAGTCTAACTTAAAACTTTTTTTTTTTTTTGAGAAAAAGTCTAACTTAAAACTTGATAGATAATAACAATAATAAATCTCAAATCTTAATCCAACTAAAATACTTAAACAATGTTCTCGAGGAAAAGTAACAATTCTTCCTTCTAGCGTCCTCACTCCAACGCTTATTCATCAAACTCACCTGTAAAATATATAAGAAGAGAAATAAGGGAAAACAAAGAAGAAAATCAACAAAAGCTGGTAACCTTACTTTACCCTGTAAAATTCATTTGCAAACCCCTACCTGGATTTTCCAAAAAATTTTGTTGAAATTCATTTCATACGAACATAGCATCAAACCAAGCACACGCATACCAATCATATATTTATTCATTAATCTTTAAGCCATCTTGTTTAGAGGGAAGAACGACAAGACAAAATTTCACCAATGGAGAAGGGAGTTCAACCTTTCCATGGCATAAATTATTTCCACCAACTTATCAGCAAAAGTCTAAGTGTGCACACCCCCTTCTAAAACCTCCACGGCTTAAAAGGACGACAATAGAGTACCACTATACGTCTGTACTCAATCCAATTTGGACAACCAATATAACCAAACTCATGGGATCAATACCCAAAGAGTCAAAATAAGTACACAGCTTGCGCAAACCGCAGTCCTGCAAGATATACAAGTATCCACCATATCTATGTCTAACCTTTAGGGGATCCTACCTAAAGGTCTCTTAACCTTCAACATAATTTTAATAATCGTGATCATACCAACAACAATAATCCACACCAGTTATATGACAAAAGTTCAATAATAATCCAATTTCAATATACTCATATTCCACATGAACCAATTACAAGGTTCTATCCATTACTCACCATATAAAATCCATATCAATATCAATTTATCGATAATAAGCCAATATTCCAATACTCAACCGATCCATGTTTCCCATAAACTTACTTCACATAATTAATCCATTATACATAATCTTTTCATATAATTAATCCACCATAAATTAAATCATCATAAACCATCTTAAATAATAAATCCATGACCATACAAATCATATTTAATATAGTCCATTTAAGCATAGTCAAATATACCACTTAGCACATACTCAAACTTTTCATGGGGTTGAGTAAAATTGTAGACATAAAATTACCTTGATTTCTACGCTCCAAACCAAACAAACTCAAATCTAAAATCTGAAATCAGCAAACGCAATCTAAAACAAATACTCGAACGGACCATCAAACGAAGTCCATATTATCTAAAAATTGCCGTAAAGGCTGAGGGCATACTAAGGTTCAATTACACCGAAGAATTTGTAAAAATAATATGTAGATTTTGAGATATGATAGAACAAAATAGGCGGATCTGAATCTCGCATCAGCACTGCGCTACCTCAAGAGAAAAATTATTTGGGGTATCAAACGAACTCTAAAAATTATGAAACTTTTCAGTCTGGTTCTATACATCTTAGTCTCAAACACATCTAAAATTCAAGTTTACACGATAACTATAACAGGATAAACGGATTTTTCAATCCGACAAGTGTGTGCTGGACAGCTTTTTGGGTTTTTGTAAGGCTTGTGAGAGTCAAAACGTGAGTGATCTTTATGGACTCACTAGGGCACAAATGGAGAGGAAAATAATCATATTTAGTAAAGTCAATGGGTATTTATAAAGGTTAGGAAACCTTTACCTAGTTAGAATCCTAGTCCGACTAGAACAACTCAATTAAGGAAACTATCACAAGGAAATTATCTTTTCCTTTTCAAACACCAATTAATAAGGAAATAAATATTCTTTTCTCCAAATATTTATATTCCAAATCAAATAATCACATTACTACATATTATAAATATGCGGGGTATTACATTGACCATGAGTACGAAGGACTCAATACAGGTTAGTAACAAAATAAAACACCATTACAATAAGCAAAAGACAAAATAATTAAAAGCTACGTTTTCAAGCCCTGCTTAGGAAGTAGGAACTAGTTACAGTGAGATCCGATAGTAAAAACTTACATTCTCAATCGCCAGAAGGCCCAGGACCACCACCAACTTCACCATCGTTAAAAACGCTATGACGCTAGTGGTTGCAAACCGAAAATTGATTTAACTTGTCTATTTTTCTTTTGTTTTATTCTTTTCTTGCCTTCATTTTTCCTATACTTGGATTTAACAAAATGGATATTATGTAATTTATTAATTTCTAGTTATTAGGATTAGTTATACTAAAATATAAGGTTATCCAATAAGACCCAAATTAAAATTAAACAAACTCGAAACCAATCCAACCCAACACAATATTAGACGGACCCTAATCAAAAACCAACATTAGATTTTGTTTCATTTCATCATAATTCAGAACTTTATCCAAACTCGATCGAGTAGTACTAGTACTTTGCTATTGCTTACCTAATATTGATCGAACTCAATCTCTTCCATTCTTTCTTCTCTCCCAAGCACGTCACGATTTACAATGACAACCTAATATAGAAATAAAAAAAATACCCACTCCACAATTCCAATCCCACATCAATATCAATATATTCAACAAGTCAAAACTCTCTCTTATTCTCTCTCGTATATATTGACATTGTTTGTTTTGTTTCTCATCTGCCACCAAAGCTTATACAAACAAACACTCACCCATCTCTTCCCATCTGGAGCCCTTGTGTTCTCTGTACTTTGTTGCAGAACTTCACAACAGGAGAGAGAAAACTCGAAATCGCATCAATGGCGACAGAGAAGAAGTACATCTATGAAGTTGAACCTGCCAAACCTTCTCAAGAAGAAGGAAAGCCTTCTATGGGCGCTGTTTATCGTAGTATTTTCGCTAAAGATGGTTTTCCTCAACTTCCTGAAGGGATGGATACTTGCTGGGACATCTTTCGGTGATTTTCTCTCTCTCTATATTCGATTTTGTATCTGCTTCATGAAATTGATCAATTTTGACCTGAATTTTTTTTTTGAATTTGTCTTGTTTCGTTTTTGAGTTGTGTAATTTTGATGCGATTTTGAGAAAGATTGTCTTTTGTGAACTCTGTTTAGTTGACTAATTTAGAACGAGTTTTCTATTTTTCGTGTAAATTTTAATAATTTATGTCCTGTTTGCTTATTTGATTTGTGAAAGTGTGAATTACTACGTTTTGTTGATCTGTAGCTCTCAGGTTGCATTGACTTAATTCGAATGTTCTGCTTTTTTTGTTTTTTTTAGTGATTTCTATTTTTGAATGGAGCTTGTGTTTCATTGTTGAGGATTAATGTGGTAACTTATGTAGTTGTTTATCTATGATGACGACTCATAGTTCATAGTTAAATTAGTTAGTCGTAATCTGACTTTTGTTAAGTCAACTTAGATTGGATCGTCACTTTTTTTTGGATTTTAGTCGAATTCTTCTTGAACATGATTGTGTATTTCTCCTTGATTTTGATCACTTTGGTTATCAGCTAAGGAACTAGGTTTACATCATAATTTAGAAATTGCATTAAAGAGAAGCATAAAAACAAGTCTTTTGGGAGAAAATGTATTGGAGGACTGACCACCATCATTATCGATATTGCTACATGATGCAATAGGCATCTCGACGTTATGCTATAATATGATGGGACTACGGTAATTGACTTTCGTTCGTGCAAAAATAAAAAAGGAAGTGTCTTTTGGTATAACATGGATAACATTGCTTGAGGAGCTACTTTGCTTCTTCAAGCAAAGATACTTGCTTCTTGACCCTAGAGTTCACTAGGTGGTAAATTGGATTCGAACCTAAGCCAGGCTGGACATACTTATTTTCCTAATTTGAATTCCCAAATTTAATTACTGGGCACCTGGATGCAATTTGAACAATAGAACTCGATTGTAGACATACCTGACCCTTGGATCTACTGCTACTGATTCTTGAATCCTAGTAACATAGAACCTAGGATCTTATACTCAAGAACATTGGCTTTGGGTTTATACCCGTAGAAAAACGTTCTCTGACAATTTCTGTATGCTCTTATCCACCTGCTTTACTAGCTAGTTTTCTTTCTGTCCGACTGATGGGAGCTTACATTGGTGCAACACCTTTGCTAGACACATCTTTCACTCTTAGTTTCGCCATTTGACTGCTTCTGCAATGAAGATTTGATACATTCTTTTTTTTTTCCCCAGCGGCGACTTCTTGTCTTTATCTTATTTTCCATAAATCTTTTACTGCAGCTTGGCAGTGGAGAAATATCCTGATAATCCAATGCTTGGCAGTCGGAAGATTGTGGATGGAAAGGTACAAAGCTCTTGCATACTTATCAGTCCATTACAATATAGTACAGATGCCTATTTGCGGTAATTTCTACATGATATGAAGTGACGGTTACATGTCAATCTCTCCTTGCAGGCTGGTGAATATGTTTGGATCACTTACAAGGAAGTATATGACAGTGTCATAAAAGTTGGAAATTCTATTCGTCATTGTGGTGTTGGAGAGGTAAAATTTCTTGGACAATGTATTGGTTAATTGGTAATGCTGTTTCTGGTCTGGGAGTATTCAAATATAAACTTCATCTCTTCAATGATAGCTGTTAACCCCTTGCTATCTTGAAGCCTTAGTTTATATTCTACAATGACGACAAAAAAAGAAGTTGATGGTTTTCATCTCCTCTATCTCACCTGTATCTTCTTTGAGCCCAAACAACATAAGTTCTATTGGTATTTAATTGGTCTCGGTAAAGTTGTTAGCTGCCATAATATTCACTTTCCCGGAACTTGTTACTGATATTCCTACCGTCCAGAATCTGCATCTTAAAGCTTATGTTTCATCTCCTTCCCCCACCCATTAAAGCAAATGTCTTACTTTTTATGTGACCTTGCACTATATAATGTACTTGTTATTTCCAGGGAGGACGCTGTGGTATCTATGGAGCAAACTCTGCGGAGTGGGTGATGAGCATGGAGGTATAGTACTTTTCTTCTTGTTTGGTCTTTCTTTTAGGGTGGGTTTTTCTTGGAATGAGGTTGTTTTTTCACTTGTCTTCTGCTACATCTTAAGATTGTTGGGTATTACTTTTGGTGTAATTCACAATCTCAAAGGCGATGTACCTTTATAGGACTGTTTTAAATATGAATTACACTTCTACAATTGTGGACTTGGGAATTTACGACTGGGATTACTCATCAGTTATCACTCTCTTCCTTGTTTTTTCTAACATGAGTGCAATCATACAGGCCTGCAATGCCCATGGAATCTATTGTGTTCCTCTGTATGACACTTTAGGTATGTTTTTTCTCTTTATGGAAGATGTACCCATATGCGCTTTAGCTATATTGTTAGTTTAGTTCATACAAAATGGTTAATACCTTGTTGTAATTTGTAAACAATCCTTAAGCTCTTTAAGGAGCATGCTACTCCATTCTTGTTGCATAATGTGTTTGCTGTCAGCTGGGTTTTGATTCCTCTTGTGCATATGTAGGGGCTGGTGCTGTAGAATTTATTATTAACCACGCGGAGGTTTCAATAGCATTTGTTGAAGAAAAAAAGGTTCCTGAGGTAAATTATCTGCAAGCTAACTAATTTAAGTGCTAGGTATTTGCTTTACTTGGTATTGTTTAAGTAGTTTATTTATTGGCTTACTTCTTGGTAATCATAATTCATACCCATAATCATTGTCATATTATAGTTTCTACTCTTCTGATTATAGATAATGCTTTGGTAGCCTTCCAGAAGTCTCAAGGCTAGGAGTAGGACGCAGTAATATTCTTGTGACATTCTCTCATTATATGTTTATTTATGCTTGCAGCTGCTTAAAACTTTGCACAACACATCACAACATTTGAAAAGTAAGTTTCTTTTACTGTTAATCTTAGAAGTTTCCATATTAATATTGTGGAGTGACCTTTACATATGCTGGTTTATGTGCACAGCTTTGGTCAGCTTCGGAAAGGTTACAGATGAACAGAAAGAAGAAGTTGAAAAGGCTGGTCTACAAATATATAGTTGGGATGACTTTCTGCAACTGGTAGGTTGAATAATTTGAGTGTGACTGATTTTATGTTGTACTTGTACTAAACTTCATTGATTCCTTCATTCTTTACTTTTACTGTTGAGAAAACTTGTTTGGTAGACGCCAATTCTCTCCATGTTATTGGCAAATTTGGCCAATTTATGTTTTCAGAAGCACTGCTGTATATGAATGCCACATCATCTGAGACAAAGGCCTTTGCCCAGCCTCGAAAATCCAAGAATGGAATGTCTTAGTTGTTTGACTAAAGTTATTAGTCAATACAAGCACAGGTTATATATGCAATGTTGTGCCCAGAGCCCCAGAGTTACTTCAGATACTTGGGTTTAATTGTACTTGCAAACAATTGTGCTTTTGTGATGGTTGATGTAATCCTGCTCTACATCTTAGCTTCGAATGGTTTGGATGTGCATTTTTGCTAAGTTGTCTCACCTGGAATCCCAAACATTTGTTACTTGCAATTTCTTTTTCAAATGCTGTCCCCTGTGAAGTATCGAGCTTCTTGGAAGCCTTTTCTATTGTCTGATATTGTTTCTTACAGAGCTGTGTCAAATCTAATGCTTTTAGGAGTTTTTTTTTTTTTCCGTGCTTTGCTTTTGCTACTTTATCCTCTTAGGTTACATTGGTAGTTGTGCCAAGTTCTTAAATTGCTACTATTCACTGCAGGGAGGTGATAAAGACTATGAACTGGTGAAGAAGAATAAAACTGATATTTGCACAATAATGTATACCAGCGGAACGACGGGTGACCCAAAGGGTGTGCTTTTATCAAATGAAAGTATTATTACTCTAATAGCTGGTGTGAATCGCTTCTTGGAAAGCGTTAATGAACAGGTAATAAAAATGGATTTCTATTGTGTTTAGGTTTTTATTTTTCTCTAGTTTCCTATATAATTTATTTTGCAATAAATTGCAGCTGGATATGAATGATGTATATCTTTCCTACCTGCCTCTGGCTCACATCTTTGACCGTGCGATCGAGGAGTGCTTTATTTCTCATGGTGCACGAATAGGATTTTGGAGAGGGGTGAGTTTACTGTTCACAGTGATGTTTATTGGAAAAATTGGGAAAAGCAATGGTATTACTTTGATTGCTTATCAGGAAGTAATTATTGAAATGGCCATGGTTGGTGTAAAATTTCAGGATGTGAAGCTATTGCTTGAAGACATTGGAGTGTTAAAGCCAACAGTTTTCTGTGCTGTTCCTCGTGTATTGGAGAGAATCTATTCAGGTATATTGGTTTGTGATTTTGATAGTTATGTCTTCTGACTTGCATTTCTACCTCACATGATGTGTAGATTTAGATGACATTTTCCTGGACCTCATTGTCATAGCCGTCCCCAATATAGTATGCCGTTGTCACTCAAATAAATGGGATGAAAGTTCCTTTAGTAACCTGTTCAGTTGGAAAGAAGTCTACATGTGCCTTTATTTCTACTAGTTTGTGCTATCCTTTGATTTTGGGGAGCTGGAGGCCAAAAACTGCAGTTATAAGTTTGGTGATTTCAATAAGAGATGCTGACTGCTGCGGTTATTTCCAGGATTGCAAGAGAAACTCCGTGCTGGGGGTGTGCTCAAGCGTGCACTTTTTGGCTTTGCGTACTCACGGTGAGCTGCAAACTTATAGTGCTGCATTTTTTTAAAAAAATATTTGCAGTTATAAGTTTGTGATTGACATTTGTTTATTCATATTGCCTGCAGTAAATTTAATAATATGAAGAGGGGAGCCAAACATTCTGAAGCATCCCCAATGTTTGATAAGATTGTATTCAGCAAGGTAGGAAGAGTTTAAATGAATGCTTTCTTATCTTTTCTCTTACTCCTAATTCTTTTAAGGAGGCTGCAGTTTCCAATTTCTATCTTACTTCTTATTTTTCTTTTAACCTCAGGTAAAGGAAGCTTTGGGAGGCAATGTGAGGCTAATACTATCTGGAGCAGCGCCACTTGCTACTCATGTAGAAACTTTTCTGCGAGTGGTAGCATGCTGTTATGTTTTACAAGGATACGGTATGCTCGTTTGATTTGTCAAGCATTTACTTTTTAGAATAATGGGATATGTAGTAAATTCAAGAAGAGTTACTTTGGAGCTTCTGCAAAACTAACGATCACATAAATAAGCTGGAGGATAACTACCATTTTTCATTGTATTGTTAGTCCTAGTCCATGTGAACCTTTCTTATAAAATCTTCTAATTTTTAAAACTGATTCTGCCATGATTTCCTTTTCCTGTGCCATGATTCCTTTTTTATTGAATGCTGAGTGGCATACTGAAAAGGCACTTGCTTTGTTTGCATTTAATAAAACTCTTTTAAGACTAGGATTGTTAGATGTGAACTTAGTATTGAATGCTGAGTGGCATACTCAGAAGGCACTTGCTAAGTTGCACTTATCATATTATCAATCAGTACTTAGTTGTGTTAATTGTGCTGATTCCAAATAATATCAATACAGGTTTGACTGAAACCTGTGCGGGGACATTTGTCTCTCTACCAAATGAACTTCAGATGCTTGGAACAGTTGGCCCTCCGGTGCCAAATGTGGAAGTATGCCTTGAATCAGTCCCTGAGATGGGGTATGACGCTCTTGCTAGCACACCACGTGGAGAAATCTGTGTAAGGGGCAAAACTCTATTTTCAGGGTACTATAAACGTGAAGATCTCACCAAGGAAGTTATGATTGATGGGTGGTTCCACACAGGTATTTAGAACTTCTAGTTTGAAGTTTGCTACCCCATTTATTGTCTTACAGCACTTCTTGCTGATAAAGTTGCATATATCAGGTGATGTTGGAGAGTGGCAGCCAGATGGGAGCCTGAAAATTATTGATCGTAAGAAAAACATATTTAAGCTTTCACAGGGTGAATATGTTGCAGTTGAAAACTTAGAGAACATCTATGGCCTCTGCTCTGCTATTGACTCTGTAAGTCGTTTAGTAGGTTTTGTCTTCAAAACTTCATTCTGTGCTGAGAAATATGTCTACAAAAGTTGTCAATTTTGAAGCTTTATTTATTTGTAATACACAAGAAAGAATTTGCAATTAACTTGAGTACCTTCACTTAGAAGTAACACATTCACGTTAAAATGTTGCTTGATCATCACACTCTGAACTTTCTCAATTTCAGATATGGGTCTATGGGAATAGTTTCCAGTCATTCCTGATTGCAGTTGTTAACCCTAATGTGGGTGCACTTAAGCGTTGGGCGAGTGAGAATGAGATAAGTGGGGATTTCAATGCTCTGTGTGAAAACTCCAAGGCAAAGGAATACATAATCGGAGAGCTCACAAAGATTGGCAAAGAGAAAAAGGTTAGTATAGTCGAGCTCATTATGTTTCTTCTTTTCTTTCTTGGTGTCTTTATTTAGCTAGCTATACAAATCTGAGCTCTTCTGATTTTTCATGTTTTTTCACAACAGCTGAAAGGATTTGAGTTTATCAAAGCTGTTCATCTGGATCCCGTGCCCTTTGACATGGAACGGGACCTGCTTACCCCAACATATAAGAAGAAGAGGCCACAATTGCTCAAATACTATCAGGTAAGTCTCAGAAGCCACACGCACACACATTTTGGTACTCATGGGTCGGGAAGCAGTCAATTATCAATATTGAAGTTCTAAAGGAGAAAGATAATAGCTATGCCAGATTATTTTTTTGCCCCCCTTGTGAGACTCGGGTTGGATATCACACATTTTTACTGTCGTCTTTGAAGTATAAGTTTGTTTTTTTCAGCATAATTGCATAAACATAGTATATTCATTATGTCTGCTAACTTTAGTGCCTTATTTTATGCAGAATGTTATTGATGAAATGTACAAGAGTAAGGCATGATGACCAGCAATTTCAAGAGTTTTTTTGTTCAGCCAAAACTTGTACTGTTTATTGGTTCCTTTCCTTTTAAATTTTACCTGTACATGCATCTCCCTTTATGCTAGCAGATAATTATAGAATGGATTGGTATTGCACAGGACATAACACTGAACATTAATTTAAATGTTTGGATTTATATTCATGATATAAATGTACATTGTATATTCTTTTTGTCTTGAATATGATCTGAATAGCTATAAAATGGCAATACACAGGATATAACACCAAAATCTTGTTTAAATGTCTGAACTTATCTTCATGATATGAATGTAATTGGTACGATTTTGAATACAATCTGAATGTTTGGGTAAATTATGTTCACGATATGAACATACTTTGTACTATTATTTTGAATACAATCTTAATATTTAGTTAAATTTCTGAATTTGCTTTCATGATATGATCGCACTTTATATATGTTTATACAATCAAATGAAGGCGAAAGAATTCGAATTGTCTGATCATCTACAAAGTGCTCTGCTCATACTTTGCCGATTACTATTAGAATTAGCAGATTTCCTTTGGCTGAGGCCCGAGTATACAAAAAAAGGGTTCTTGAGACATCATAAACTTCAAGTGTAAATGACAAAACAATCCTTTACATCTTGAGGAGTACAAAAAATGGATACAAGTTACAACAATTTACTGTCGTGGGAAAGTCAGAATATTTTCCCCATGTCTAGTATAGGTTTCTACTCTCTAGTCATCAAAAAGAAAAGAAAAGAAAAGAAAAGCCAACAGTCTCCTGTAAGTTAGGTGAGAGGTGCAGTCCACTGTAGAACAGCAGAGGTGCAGTCCACCAAATCTCACCTTAAAATTGGTCTCTCTTTTAGGCCCTAGGATTGCAGGGGGGGTTTGGGTGGTTAGAGGAGAGAGATAGGAAGAGAATGACTGCCTCTGTTGTTAACAGCAAAGGATCTGAACTCGTATAACAGAACCAAATTACAAGGGAGCGTCAATAAACAGAGCCAAAGCAGAGTCGCAAGAGTTAATCCACCTTAAGCACCTCTGTATCTACTAGAGGTGGAACTAGTGGTAACGATAAGTGCTGCAACGCAAGTAGCTCCTTTCTTCTGTACTTCGTCCTTTGATCTATTTGAGAATAAAAAAACCACAGAATTAGCCAAGTACGGGACATCACTTACCTAATAGATCCTTCTTAAACAAGGACGAAATGGGTGAATTTCCATCTTTTTGTTTCAACTTTGAATTGTTTGAGCCCTTTCTTGACGAACCCACGTGTGGACTGGAGTCATGATGGTCCTCTGAAGGCATAGAGAGATGATCATGCATTACTTTGATACTGGGATGACTTTCACAGAATGATGTCAAAGCATCCACAGTTAAAAGCCAACAGCCTCTTAAATCAACCACCTCCAGAGTTACTGGTGGGTTGAATGAATCAAGGGCACCATTGGTCAGCAAAGCACCTTGAATACTAAGATTTACCAACTTCTTGACCGATGATAGATGTTCCAGGCAACTGTCTGTAAGTGGGGTGCTGCCAAGTTATAAATGGCTCAGCTCCCCAAAACCCAATAATACATGAAGAGCTGTGTCAGTAACTTGGGTCCCTTCCAAATCTAAACTTTCCAAGAGCTTCAAGTCTTGAAGTGCTGCTAGTGAGAGGATATCATCCTGTTCGTTGCTAATGTGGCGGCGGAAGAATCCTGACAGCACAGTAATATAATTTCAAATTTTGCGCTAGAACTTCAAATAATCAATAATTTAGTCGCAAGCATCAGAGACGGGGAGATCCAAGTCCAATACCTTTGATATGTGTATTGCTCAAGTCAACTGTCTTCAATGAAGGCATCATGCTAATATATGCTAAAGCAACATCATCAATATATGTGTGAGACAATGACAGAACTTCAAGATTAGGGACATGTCCTACCAAAATTTCCACTCCAGCAGAACTGATTTTCGTATTATTGAGATTTAAATGCCTCAAATTTGCACCTATACAAGCAATTGCTTCAACTGCATCATCTTGTATGCTGCTAAGGCTGAGATCCAAATGTGCCATTGCATGCATATGACGCAAAAAGCCGAAATCACTAAAGGAAGTCTTAGATAGATTCAAGAAAGACAATGAGCTTGGTTCAATACTTGATAAGGATTTGCCAGAGTCTAGGAATGAAGCTCCATGCACAATGAGTTTTTTCAGGGGTGCTCTATCACTTGTAACTTCCATTACAGAATAGATGGAGCAATAACTCATGTTCAAGCAGGTGAGAGACTTCAGGTTTGGTAACTTTGTGACATTGGTCCAAGCTAGATCCAAGAAGCTTAACTTGGGCAACTTCTTAAAAGTTGCAGTGCCTTCATCAGATATTTTACCCCCCCAGAGGTCAAGATGCTCAAGATTTGTCAAGACCTACATAAGATCCCACAACAATGGAAAAGAACACATCTACTTGTCAGTTGCTAGTGCCATCAGAATCAATCCCAATGTAACATGGTGAAAGCTCTAAAATGCTATTGAGTCTATTACAGACTTCCTAGTACAGATATTCAGACCCAATGACAAGAAAGTTGCACGGGCAGCATCATGATCTGATGGAGTGATGGTCAGCCTACACCCTAGTATGTAAACTGATAACTTGGGACAGTACATAATGTAAACCTGAGACTAGTTATTTGTTTCAAGCAGAGATGCCTAACATGAACTAAAGATCTTACTCGAAATCAGGGAAGAGGAAACGACAATTCGAAAGTAACCTTGACTTGAAGTTTCTAATTAAGCATCACGTATTCAGAATTTTAAGTGATAATAAGTGATAATAAACCATCATAACTCCGAGATAAGGAACCTCAGGCATCAGTAGACCGACAGTTAAATACCTGGAGGGAACTCAGTGCTAGATCGGATACCAGTAAGCCTCCCAAGTCCAACATAGAAAGGTTCAGTAGTGCAGAGATAAGCTTGATACCATTAGCAGTTACCCCTGTTTGTGAAAGGTGCAGTTTCTCCAACTGTGAAATGGAAAGAATATGCTTAATACCAGCATCAGTAACTTTCATACATCTTGAAAGATCAAGCTCCTTTAAGCTTGTCAGTCCTGCAAATGCAGTCCCCATCAGCATGGACTTCAAGATAGCAAACAACAACATGACATGCCTTCAAAGGGTGGGGGACTCTATATCACTAATTTTGCTAGTTCAGAACTGAATTTGTTAAACAAAATGGCCTTGAATCGATAATGCAAAAAAAAAACAGAGAGAGGGGATGTAAACCTGTGAGCGGCCAAAGTGCAGAGTTATTTATTCTGTAACAGTCTGCCAAATTAAGCGAGCGCAAATAGGTAAATGCTCCTAAATACGCCATCCATTCCGCATCCACATAATTCTCCCTTCTTAGATCAACCTCCTCTACACTATATTTAAAAATTCTACACCAAATACAATAAGGAAAAAGAAAGAACAAAATCAAACAGAGGCAGTAATGTGTGAATTGCAAACAGAAGTTCCGTAACTGCTATAAAGCTGACCACTCCACCATCAGTTGAGCAAGTAATCTTTCCATGTTATACTCACTCCCACTGTTATTCGAAAAAGAGTTTTATACAGAAGTTATGGTTTTCAATATGGATGGAGATTGGAGGAACCGATACAACTCATTGCACATTTCATCCCAAAGCTTCAAAATAAGAATGGGCAAGAGAAAAACAACTTTTTGAGAAACAAATTAAACTAAAAACAGAACCCCAAGCTAATGTATATTCACAGATGTTGCAACTTGTAAGCATTAAACTCATATCCATGTTATCATCGAGAACCAAAACACAACCCATGCTTTAGCATACTGTTGCAAATTAAGTTCTAGCTATAAACTTTATCATGAAAATCCGAAACAGACACAAATACAAAACTAAATTAGGCAGAGAAACAAAGTAAATTACTCCATGATTCTGTCACCCCAAAGATTATACTTTTCCCGAAAAATTAGCCCTACTGTAGAACAGTAAACTCCAAACTAATCAAAGAATCATCACAGTACATACATTTCCTGAAGATCACAAAAAGTCACTTAAAAGCAACTACAAATCCAGATCTTCAATTCAACACTTTCTTTAACAACTCGAATATTATCCGCATCACAAAAAAGCAACAGAAAATTTGATTATGTGATTAATCAACTTAACTCTTTTTTTTTTTTGGGAGGGGGGGGGGGGGGGGGAGGGAATAGTGATTCAACTTAACTATGTGATTAACAAAATGTGAGACATCAAAATTCAATTAAACCTTACAACTCCACAAATACTGATAACAGCGACATAGAAATTAGATCCACAAAAAAAAAAAAAATATATATATATATATTGTTGGAGTATCCCTCCTACATGGAGGAAGAGCCCAATTAATTTGGGTTATATTTGCTTACCATATGGGTTATCCATATGATGTTTAAGTGAAGGGCAATTTCGTATATTCACTCACAAGTGGCTTCCCTTATAAGCCAAAAGGTTAGAAGGGCTGAGTGCAAGAGAGAGAAAGCCTAGACACTCAAAAAATTCAGGAGAAAAGTCTAGAAGAGAAGAGGAGAGAGAGAAGAGGAGCCACCCACGAATTTTGGTGCTGGCAGCCCAGAAATCCGCCCCGATCGACGACCAAACGAACTCCGATCGTCGCGAGATTTTAGCACGTTGTTCCTGACATCCCCCTCTTCAAATCCAACGGTCAGAATTTCATTTGGAGCTCTCTAACTCAGTTTTCTAAATTCAGCTCTTATTTTATACGAAATTGTATTTCCACTCTTTTTGGGTGATGATTTGGGAGACTTGTTGTGCCAAGGTTGATCCTTGATGATTGTGAATACCTCTAGTTGATCTAGGGAAGAACTATTGTTGTACCCACTTGTTAATTTGTTGATTAGTGGAGGTTTTGGCACCGTTTGTTAACGGTCCCGTGGTTTTTTCCCCACATCGGGGTTTCCACGTAAATCCTTGCGTCTCCTTGTTTATTTACTGTTTTTGGGCTGATTTATAGTTCCATTTGCTGCTGTCATTTTGGTTCAATATTGTTTGGTTGCTTGAATTGGTTATTGCTCATATTTGCATCACAACCGGGGAAAAAGTCTTTGTTGCTTCCGCTTGTGTATTTGTGTGCTTTCCCCAACATAGTGGTATCAGAGCTTTGGTTAGAGTCATTGTGAATTTGTTGTGTTGTTAAAGATGGATGAAAAATCTGGTGTGCACGGAATGATTAGTTTGAATTCTGGAAATTACTCCGTGTGGAAAACTAAAATGGAGGATATCCTTTATGTGAAGGATTTGTATGAACCAATTTTAAATGCAACCATACCAACTGGTGTTGTTGAAAGTGAGTGGAAAATATTGAACCGTAAAGCCGTTGGAACAATTAGACAATTTGTTGATATGAGTGTCCTCCAACATATTGCCAATGACACGAATGCTTATACTCTTTGGAAGAAACTTGAGACCATGTATGAAAGGAAGAATGCCTTGAGTAAAGCGTCATTGATTAGAAAACTTGTGAAACTGGAATATAAAGATGGTGATAGCATAGTAGTTCACTTGAATGAATTTCAAAGTTTGATTAACAAGTTGTCTGCAATGAAGATGAATTTAGATGATGAGCTGCAGGCATTGCTACTACTTTGCTCATTGCCAGAAAGCTGGGACACTCTATTTGTATCACTTAGCAACTCCGCACCAGAGGGCACGCTGACAATGGAAATTGTCAAAGCTAGTTTGTTGAATGAAGAAACTAGAAGGAAGGAAATGAGTTCCTCCACACAACCAGAGGCTAATGTGACACAAGAATCAAGCAGGGGAAGAAGTAAGACTCGATATCCCCAGCATAGAGACAAGTCCAGGGGGAGATCAAAATCAAAGGGTAAGATCATTTGCCACTATTGTGATAAGCCAGGCCACATTCAAAAACATTGCAGGAAAATGAAGAGAGACAAGTCCAGAGAAAGGAAAGAAAAGGGTGAGACATTCGGGCAACAACAAGAAGAGAAAGATAACAACACCACTGCAATTGCAACAAGTGATGAATTATTTTTTATTGGTGACCATTGCCTAAATCTAGATAGTGATGATTGTACTTGGGTGATTGACACGGGTGCTTCGTTTCATCTAACCTCGCACCAAGATTACTTCTCATCTTACACCAGCGGTGACTTTGGCTATGTAAAGATGGGGAATGATGGCTCATCCAAGATTGTAGGCATGGGTACAGTGTGTTTGGAGACATCCACAGGTTGCAGTTTGGTGTTGAGAGATGTCCGACATGTTCCAGACATTCGGCTGAATTTGATATCTCCTGGGTTGCTCGATGATGCTGGTTACTCCAGCAACTTTGGTGGTGGAAAGTGCAAGCTTATCAAAGGAAGTTTGATTGTGGCTCGTGGGAGCAAGCAGAGATCCTTGTATGTGATGCAAGCTAAGTTGTGCAAAGGAGAAGTACACGCAGTTGATGATTCCTCCAGCGAGTTATGGCACAAGAGACTTGGTCACATGAGTGAAAGAGGTATGCAAATGCTTGCTAAGAAGCAACTCCTTCCTGATGTTCAAGGTATGTCCTTGAAACCCTGTGTTGATTGTTTAGCTGGAAAACAACATAGGGCAGGATTTCATACTCGTCCCCCATCTAGAAGAAAACATGCATTAGATCTTGTTCACACTGATGTATGTTCTATGGATACTAAGTCACATAGCGGTGCACTTTATTTTGTTACTTTTATTGATGATTATTCTAGAAAACTGTGGGCTTTTGTGTTGAAAACCAAAGACCAGGTACTACAGTTTTTCAAGCAGTTCCAGGCCAGAGTTGAGAGAGAAACAGGCCGGAAGCTCAAGTGTGTTAGAGCTGACAATGGTGGAGAGTACAGGGGTCCATTTGAAGAGTATTGCAAAGTACAGGGCATCAGGCTTGAGAAGACAGTTCCCAAGACACCTCAGCTGAATGGACTTGCAGAGAGAATGAACAGAACAATTGAAGAAAGAATTCGATGTATGCTCTCTCATGCGAAGCTGCCTAGGATTTTTTGGGCCGAGGCAATGTTTACAGCAGTGTACCTCATCAACCGGTCACCTTCAGTTCCTCTTAATGGAGATGTTCCGCAGAGAGTATGGACTGGTAAAGAGGTATCATTCAGCCACCTGAGAGTCTTTGGGTGCCTTGCATATGTTCATATTCCCAGAGATGAGAGGTCCAAGCTTGATAGCAAGACAAAGCCATGCATCTTCCTAGGGTACTCAGAGGATGAGTTTGGGTACAGATTGTGGAATCCAGTTAGCAGGAAAGTGATTAGAAGCAGAGATGTAGTGTTCTTTGAAGACAAAACCTTTGCAGATTGTGAGAAGAAGAAACAACCAGAGCCTTCTCCTAGTGACAGCGCCAACTCAGATCCAATATTTCCTGAAGTAACTCCTAGAGTTCAAGGGGGAGAACAACAGGAAGATGGCAATGATGATCATAACAGTGATGATGGTGATGATGTTCAGCCACCACCAGATCATACACATGAAGAAGAACCCCATGTACAACCAGAACCACAGTTGAGAAGATCCACCAGAGAGAGACAGCCTACCTCTAAATATCCAGCAGATGAGTATGTGTTGATGACCGACGGGGGAGAACCTGAAAGCTACGAGGAGGCTATGTCACATGAGCACTGCAAGGAGTGGTATAATGCCATGCAAGATGAGATGAAATCCTTGCATGAGAACCACACATATGACTTAGTGGAGTTGTCTAAGGGCAAGAGAGCACTCAAGAACAAATGGGTGTACAGACTGAAAACTGGAGAAGATGGTTCACCACCTAGGTACAAGGCACGTTTGGTGGTGAAAGGCTCAGGTCAAAAGAAAGGCATAGACTTTGAAGAGATTTTCTCTCCAGTTGTAAAGATGTCTTCTGTTAGAGTTGTTCTTGGCTTAGCTGCTAGCATGGATTTGGAGTTGGAACAACTTGATGTGAAGACTGCTTTCCTCCATGGTGACTTAGAGGAGGAAATCTACATGGAGCAACCAGAAGGTTTCCAAGAGAAGGGAAGTGAGAAGCTTGTATGCCGTTTGAAAAAGAGTTTATATGGCTTGAAACAAGCACCTCGACAATGGTACAAGAAGTTTGAGTCTTTCATGAAAGACCACAGTTTCCACAAGACACATGCAGATTCATGTGTGTTTGTGAAGCATTACGCCGGAGGTGATTTTCTCATTCTCTTACTTTATGTGGATGACATGTTGATTGTTGGACAGGATAAGGAGAAGATTGCCAACCTGAAAAGTGCCTTGAGCAAGTCCTTTGCAATGAAGGACCTTGGCCCTGCAAAGCAAATTTTGGGCATGCGTATCTCTCGTGATAGGAAGAACAAGAAGATATGGCTATCACAAGAGAGTTACATCCAGAAGCTGCTAGAGAGGTTCAAGATGGACAAAGCTAAACCCGTGAGCTCGCCACTTGCAGGTCACATGAAGCTAAGCTCCAGCCAGTGTCCTACAAGTGAGAATGACAAGAAAGAGATGATGACGGTGCCTTATGCATCCGCCGTGGGGAGTTTGATGTATGCCATGGTATGCACTAGGCCAGACATTGCACATGCCATTGGGGTTGTTAGCAGGTTCATGTCTAATCCTGGTAAGGAGCATTGGGCAGCAGTAAAGTGGATCATGCGGTATCTCAGAGGTACTTCTAGAGTGTGTTTATGCTTTGGTCCCGGACAACCTGTGTTAGATGGCTACACAGATGCTGATTTGTCGGGTGATATTGATGCTAGTAAGTCTACCTCCGGATACTTGATGACAATTGCAGGGGGAGCTGTTTCATGGCAATCAAAATTGCAAAAGTGTGTTGCTCTGTCTACCACAGAATCTGAGTATATGGCAGCGGTTGAAGCTGGCAAGGAGTTTATTTGGATGAGAGATTTTCTAGAGGAGTTGGGTTTGAAACAAGACAAGTACCCTCTTTATTGTGATAGTCAAAGTGCCATCCACCTTGCCAAGAATGCAGCCTACCATTCCCGAACCAAACACATACGGAGGAGGTATCATTGGATTCGAGAAGCGGTAGAAGACAAGTCATTTGAGCTTGTGAAGATTCACACCGATCTCAACGGATCGGACATGTTGACGAAGGCCTTGCCTAAGGAGAAACTTCTTGTTTGTAGAAAGATTGCGGGCTTGGTCGAGCCCCCCATGTAGGAGTGAGGGGGAGATTTGTTGGAGTATCCCTCCTACATGGAGGAAGAGCCCAATTAATTTGGGTTATATTTGCTTACCATATGGGTTATCCATATGATGTTTAAGTGAAGGGCAATTTCGTATATTCACTCACAAGTGGCTTCCCTTATAAGCCAAAAGGTTAGAAGGGCTGAGTGCAAGAGAGAGAAAGCCTAGACACTCAAAAAATTCAGGAGAAAAGTCTAGAAGAGAAGAGGAGAGAGAGAAGAGGAGCCACCCACGAATTTTGGTGCTGGCAGCCCAGAAATCCGCCCCGATCGACGACCAAACGAACTCCGATCGTCGCGAGATTTTAGCACGTTGTTCCTGACATCCCCCTCTTCAAATCCAACGGTCAGAATTTCATTTGGAGCTCTCTAACTCAGTTTTCTAAATTCAGCTCTTATTTTATACGAAATTGTATTTCCACTCTTTTTGGGTGATGATTTGGGAGACTTGTTGTGCCAAGGTTGATCCTTGATGATTGTGAATACCTCTAGTTGATCTAGGGAAGAACTATTGTTGTACCCACTTGTTAATTTGTTGATTAGTGGAGGTTTTGGCACCGTTTGTTAACGGTCCCGTGGTTTTTTCCCCACATCGGGGTTTCCACGTAAATCCTTGCGTCTCCTTGTTTATTTACTGTTTTTGGGCTGATTTATAGTTCCATTTGCTGCTGTCATTTTGGTTCAATATTGTTTGGTTGCTTGAATTGGTTATTGCTCATATTTGCATCACAACCGGGGAAAAAGTCTTTGTTGCTTCCGCTTGTGTATTTGTGTGCTTTCCCCAACATATATATATATATATATATATATATATATATATATATATATATATATATATATATATATATATATATATATATATATGCAAAGACTATCTAAACTACCAGCAAAATTTCGCAAGCTCAATACACTAGACAATCAAACAATCAGAAATAAAATAGAGCAAAATCGAAAGACGCATTTCAAAGACGGTCCAAAACAGCTGAAAATATAATTTTTATTATTTAATAAATTGATGAATATGTAAAGTGAGAAGATATTGTTGACTGAATCGAGCAAGGAAGGATAGAGAAGGCGGCGATGTTTAAGGCGGTGAAGAAGAGCTGATGCGGATTGGAGAAGGTAAGCGTTGTATTGTGCGACGCTGTAGCCGCCATTTTTCCACAGAGTCTCTGTTGTTGGTTGCCACTTCGATGCATCGTCGCACCAGTGGGCTGTCGTCTATTTCCCTCTCTCTCTCTCTCTCTCTCTCTCTCTCTCTCTCTGCCTGAAAATGGAGACTTCAACGGTTCACCGGGGATTGATTACTTCCATTTGTGAGTGGTTTGGAGTTTTTAGACACTAACTAATCTTTTGTGCTTAAAAAAAACACTAAACGGAACTCAATTTGGTCGTTCCGGGTGATTTTTTGTTTTTTCGAAAAACTAAAAACCAATTTTGATATTTTTTTTTGGCCAATTTTATAAGTTAAATAGGCAATTATAAGGACAAAATTTCAACTCCAAATTAAATCTCTACAAATAGTTTAAAAACTTTTAAAATCAAAAAATTTGTAACTCGTAACTATCTCAAAGTTATTTATTTTAAGGTCAATTGAGGTGACATTAGGTATCTTATTATGTGAACTTAGGGCAAAATTGAATGAAGGTGGTGGTCTCTTCATCTTTTTTTTTTTTTTTAATTTACTTTAGTATAAGTTATTTAAAATATAATATTTTATAAATTTTAATTAATAGTATATGTGTAATTAGAGAGATTTGTCAAATGAACATAATGTTGAAAGTTATAAAGGACAAAATAGCTCGATTATCAATTTACTTTATTTAAGTTTTGTTTTATCCAAGTAATGAGAAGAGACTTTAGTACTCTCTGTACCCCACACAAATCTTGTTGTTTGCTTTTTTGATGTTAAAGTTTATAAACTTAGATATTGATTTGTCAATAATTATAAAATTCTACAATGTAATTAATACTTTTATTTGATTTATCTTCTATATTTCTTTTAAAATTTTCATATTTTAGATTTTCTTATTAACATATTTGCGATTAAAGTGGTGTCTTAAAAATCATAAAATAAATAAATGACAAGATTTATTTGGAATAGAGGGAGTATATGAGAAAAAAGATAAGGTGTAGAACTAAACTAAACTAAAATAAATTAAAGCTTGAATGGTGAATATTTATTTTTTTTTAAAAAAAAGGATTTAATATACAAATTGAACTAAGATGAACTATATAATGAACCAAACTCAATCGAAAAAAGCATGGCAAACATGAAAATATTAATAATAATAAAAAAAAAAAAAAGCTTTCACTAGTATGGAAATACTTGGACATTGAGTAGAGTAGTACTAGTAGTAGTCCACCTCCATAGTAATTGTTGGGGATGGACCCTCAAATCAATAATAAACACAAGAACACAATATTTAAAGGGTGGTTGAATCCACCCACAACTTATATTACTCAACTGCAAATTACAACTTCAATGTTGTTTCTCTCATAACACTCTCCTCTCAATGACTCTCCAAGCACACAATAACCCTACTTAGGCGCCCATATTTATACGCTACACAATACACTACTTCTACCACAACTAGTAAACTAGTAACCTTCCTAAATTCAATTACCCACACAAATAAACTACCAAATAATAATATTATTTCCTACCAAAATATACTACCACGTAAATAATCTACCGAAGACTACTACTAAAGCAAATCTAATAACCTGCTGTCAATATCCCATAAACTTCCAAAATTGCCAAAACACCTTCAGTAGAAACTTTCCATATGCTTTTGCCTTCTAATGGAGTACGTATCTCGCCACATACTACTTCCAAGTACTGCTACCAAAAGTACAATCTTCACCAATAATTAATTTATTCCTTAATCAATTGTAGTAATGGGCTTGACCCTAACAAACTCCCTCTCAAGACCACTACCTTTCACAACATCTGCGAACGACACTCGTTTTGTAGACTTCTTCGTTCTAACTTCCTCCATGTAGGTGCTCCCCTCTAACTCATACAAATTCTTCTTGTTCTTCTTACCCCACATCATCACATTATCGCCATTAGTAACCTTTAAATTTTCATCCTTTGCGTTGTAGCCATAACCCAACTCATCTAGCCTCCCTAAAGAGATTAGGTTCCTACCAAGTCTTGACACGTGTCTTACCTTCCCAAGAGTCTTCACACTACCATCATGTAACTTCTACTTCAACTTCACCTTTTCATCATTAGGCAGGATGACCGACATACTTTTAACCTCCTCATAGCTTGTAAAAGCTTCCTTATTCGAGCATATATGGTGGGAGCACGCCGAATCAAGAACCCACTTTTCTTCGCTTACTTCATTCTTCTCTTCTTCTATCATGATCACATTGTCTTTATTATCTTCTTCTATAGCCACACCTGCCTCCCCCTCTTCTCATTCTCTTTCTTATTGTCACCAACGTTCAACAGTCTAATCTTCTTCAGGTCTTCTCTGAAATCACGATAATTATATTGTATGTGCCCCTTCTTCTCACAATAGTAGCACACCCTATCACTATAATCATAATCTTCTCTAGGCCTTGATTGGGATCTAAATCTGCCTCTACTTTGACTCCTATAATTGTTTCTCGCCCTTTCGCCACGTTCTCTATCACTAGTCACAACCAACCCTTCTCCTCCTCCATTGGGAGAGAATTCCTTCATTAATTTTTCATTCTCCAACAATACCGCAACTGTCTCATCTACCTGCAAAGTAGACTTCCCTACTAACAAACTTGTCATCAAATTATCGTACTTTTTAGGGAGAGAGGCCAACAAAATTAAAGCTTTATCTTCTTCTTCAAACTTTTGCTCTAAACTTGCAAGTTGTGAGATAATCCCATCAAATTTATTGATATGATCTCTAAGGCTAGCGTTATCCTCCATCTCTAAGCCATAAAGATCATTCTTCAAATACAACTTATTAGTGAGGGACTTCGATATATAAATCATCTCCAATTTTTCCCACAGTTTATTAGGGGATGTCACATCTAACACATTATACTTAATCTCTGGAGCAAGAGCCAATCTAATTGTACTTACCGCACGGATCTCCATGTCTTCCCAGTCTTCCTTCTTTATCGAATCCGGCTTCTTAGCATCATTTCCGAGCACTTTATGTAATCCTTGTTGAACAAGGACATCCTTCACCATACTTTGCCATAGAGCAAAGTTGTTCTTCCCATCAAAGAGTTCAACTTCAAACTTTGAACCTTCGAATAATTTCGCCATGGATCTTCAACCTCGCTCTGATACCACTCGTTGGGGATGAGCCCTCAAATCAATAATAAACACAAGAACACAATATTTAAAGGGTGGTTGAATCCACCCACAACTTCTATTACTCAACTGCAAATTACAACTTCAATGGTGTTTCTCTCAAAACACTCTCCTCTCAATGGCTCTCCAAGCACACAATAACCCTATCTAAGTGCCCATATTTATAGGCTACACAGTACACTACTTCTACCACAACTAGTAAACTAGTAACCTTCCTAAACTCAATTACCCACACAAATAAACTACCAAATAATAATATTATTTCCTACCAAAATATACTACCACGTAAATAATCTACCGAAGACTACTACTAAAGCAAATCTAATAACCTGCTGTCAATATCCCATAAACTTCCAAAATAGCCAAAACACCTTCAGTAGAAACTTTCCATATGCTTTTGCCTTCTAATGGAGTACGTATCTCGCCACATACTACTTCCAAGTACTGCTACCAAAAGTACAATCTTCACCAATAATTAATTTATTCCTTAACCAATTGTAGTAGTGGGCTTGACCCCAACAGTAATCTTACGTGAGGTTATCCTTTAGTGGGTTTGAACCACTAGTATGGAAATACTTCGACATTGAGTAAAGAATTCTTTCAAGGTTGGTTCATTGATCACCTATTCACCTCTACTTAGTGTGTGTGTTTTTTACACTGATTCTCACTAATTAAATAAGGTTATGTTAGTGATTTTCATTGATTGGGTAAAATTTTATTACGGATTTTTAGTGATTGGGTAAGATTTTGTCAATAATTTGTTATTGATTCCGTGAATAGAGATGTGTTCTTCTCCTGTCTTCACTAATCTCCACTTATTCAGTAAAGGTCTTGTCACTGATTTCAACTGCTTGAATAAGTTCTTTTTTTTTTTGAGGAAAATGTCGCAAGGCGACATTAATTCAATTCACTATTAATAATATCAGCTTCCATTACATCCATAACCTGTTTCGGGAAAGAGACATCCCAAAATCTACTACTTACCTCCCATGGAAGAACATGAGCATATCTCATGGGCAGCTTTATTTCCATCTCTACCTACGTGACTCCAACTAATAGAAGTAAAAACTGAACTCAAAGCTAAAATATCATCTATAACCATATCAAATTCACTCAGACCACTACGCTTCTCTTTAACCGCCTTTACCACTCTTAAGCAATCACTCTCCACAATAATGTCTTCGAAACTCTGTAATTCAGCAAGTTGTAACCCAAAAAGAACTGCCTTTGCCTCTGCTTTTGCCATATCCCACTCCTCTACTACTTGCATCGTAGCCCCAACAATTGGTAAGCTAGTAGAATTGCGACAATTTATCCCAATGCAAGTTCCATTGTCCCCAATCCTACCAGCATCAACATTTATTTTTACCTTCAAGTTGCAAGATCTGCTCCAAAGTGCAATGGGTTTAGCATCCCCAGAAGCCAGCACCACCTCATCTTTTGCTAGCTCACAGCAAAGCTTGTCAATATAGCTAACTACCTCTTCAGGTTGCTGCATTACCCGCTCAAAAATCCTCTTATTGCGCGCACCCCAAATACTCCAAGCAGTAACGCAGCCTCTCACAACTCGGTCTGCATTGCTCCCTTCAACCAAATTCTCCACCCACTCACGAACTGACTGAGCATGCCTTGGGCGCAGTTCGTCTAGACCCGCAACAACCCAAGTAGCAATTGCAATAGGGCACCAGAAAAGAGCATGTTCAATATCCTGCACGACATTAGAACACAGATCACAGAAAGGGGGGATCCCTTCCACTCTCCTATGCAGCCCCGACCGTGAAGGCAAGGCCGAGTGACAAACTCTTCAGAGAAAAGATTTAATCTGCGGCAACACATTAAGAGACCAAATATATTTCCATACCTGTAAGTGCAGAGAGGATGATTCTGCAATTTCCACGTTATAGCTCGCTTGAAAAGTTGCATTGTAGGCACTTCGAACTGAGTATAGGCCATTCTTTTCGAAACCCCACACCAACTCATCTCTTGGTCTTCTAATACTCAAAGGAATCTGCAAGATGGGCTCTACTTCAAAAGGTAGAAACATAGCTTTCACAACATCTACATCCCATCTTAGACCATCAGTTGGCAGCAAAGAACTCACACAAGTATCAGGGTCACGGTCTCCCCTAGGAGAGATGACGAAACGTGCATCCCCCCAGGTATCCATGCATCACCCCACACCTTAGCTTGCTCCCCATCTCCAATTCTCCATCGCAAACCTTTACGTAAAATCCATCTTGCGTCACATATACCTCGAAAACTGTAGCTTGCATTAGCTTCCACCCGAGCACTCAAAAAGTCCCCCTGCGGAAAATACTTAGCCCTCCACACCTCCGCGAGTAAGCTACCCCCGTCTTTAACAAGTCTCCACCCTTGCTTACCTAAGAGGGCCCAGTTAAACAACTTAAGTTCACGAAATCCCAGCCCTCCCCGGCCTTTTGGCTTACAAAGTTTCTGCCATGCAACCCAATATATTTTTCGCTCTCTATTTCTTTGACCCCAAAAAAACTGAGCTAAGAGTGATCGGACCTCTGTACAAAACGATGCTGGAATTTTGAAAACACTCATCGCATAGGTAGGAATAGATTGGGTCACTGCCTTTATCATAATTTTCCTACCCGCTTTAGATAACAGCATCCCCCGCCAACCCTGAAGTCGCTTTCACAACTTGTCTTTTATAGAAGCGTAGATAATCTTTTTAGACCTCCCCACTACGGTAGGCAGACCCAAATATTTATCAAAGCCATCCACTTCCTCCACCTCCAGAACACTCGCCACCTCATGTCTAATAGGATCGCTAGTATTTTTGCTAAAGCAAATACTAGTTTTTTCCAAACTAACTTTTTGGAACGAAGCCCCTTCATAAACCTGTAGCACCCGTCGTACCTCCTCAGCTGACCTCCGAGAAGCATGAAAATATAAAAGGCTATCATCTGCAAAGAAAAGATGAGTAAACTCCGGAGCCTGTGGGCATATTCTCACACCCCGAAGAGATCCCCTCTCCGCTGCGACCCGAATCAACCCCCAAAACGCCTCTGCACATAAAATAAACAAATACGGAGATAACGGATCACCTTGCCAAAGACCTCTGTGAGGAGAGAAAGTCTCCGTAGGCTGCTCATTAACCATTATAGAGAAAGATACAGAGCTCACACATTCCATGAACCGGTTAACCCATCTAGCATCCAACCCCAATTTCAACATCAGCTTCTCCAAAAAATTCCATTCGACTCTATCGTAAGCTTTGGACATATCCAACTTCATAGCACAAAAACCCTCTCCTGACCCTAAATTCTTCATATAATGGAACAATTCAAAACTCATCAGAATATTATCCGTTATAAGTCTCCCGGGAACAAAAACACTCTGATTAACTGAAGTAATACGGGGTAAGAAACATTTCAATCTGTTAGCCAGCACCTTTGAAATCAACTTATAAACCACGTTGCACAGGCAAATCGGTCGCAAATCAGTAATACAAGTAGGCTCATTTTTCTTCGGAATCAAAACAATGAAAGTGTGATTTAACTCTGAAGGCAAAGGAGCCCCATTCAGGACAGAAATAGCCAAGTCACAAACACTCGGCCCCACAATGTGCCAATACGTCTGAAAAAACAGAGGACACATTCCATCGGGCCCCGGAGCTTTAATGGGATGCATTTGTTCAAGCGCCACCTTGACCTCTTCAGCAGAATACACTCCTTGTAGGCCTCTGTTCATGTCGTCTGTCACACGCCTCTCTACTCCCTCCAGAGCCTCCTCCACGCCAAGAGACCCCGAGGAATCAAATAAATCACGAAAATATTGGCAAGCAATCCTCGCCACTTCATTATCCCCTTCCTTCGTCACCCCATCAGTATCTACCAAAGATTTAACAAAATTCTTTTTCCGTCGTTGAGAGGCACGATGATGAAAAAAACTTGTATTACGATCACCATCTTCGAGCCACAAAACTCTAGACCGCTGTCGCCAATACACTTCCTCCTCTCTCCCTAGACATTCAATACTCTTCAACAGCTCTTTGCGTTTCAACAGTTGACTAGCTGTCAACCCTGCACCATTCAACACTTTGAGCTTCCTGCGAACTTTACGTAGCTTTTTGAAACGGGTACCAAAAGTGGACTCCCCCCAGTCCTTGAGTTAAGCTGCACAGAGCGCTATCTTCTCTTTTGCCGTGGGACCCCCACCTAGCCACGCCATTTCCACTACTTCACGACATCCCTTATGCTCAGTCCACAACTGCTCAAATCTAAATAATTTCTCATATCTATTTCCCCGAGCTCTCGAATCATCTAATACAAGCTTGATCGGGCAGTGGTCCGACCATTCTCGTTCTAAGTGCACAAGTTTTGAGTGAGGGAACATATCAAGCAAATCATCTAGAGCCAGCACCCTATCCAATCTGCTTTGCACATTCGCATCCCCCTCTCTCCCATTATCATAAGTATACTCATACCCCGAAAATCTGACTTCTCGCAAATCACATCTGTTAATCACATCTCTAAAATTCCTCATTTGCCACTCCGCTCGATCAACATGTCCCAGCACCTCAGTATTGAAACCAACCTCATTAAAATCACCCAAACACACCCAAGGATCCTGCCTAGCACTCGCCAACAGCTCCAACTATTCCCACGACAAGTGCCTATTCGGAATCTCCTGCCAGCCATAAAACCCAGTAAGGCGCCAACTAAAAGCACCCAGCCCACTCTCAACCATGACGTCTATATAGTGTAACGTCATAGAAATGAATTGAACTACTACTTCACCCTTCTTCCATAATAAAGCAAGACCTCCCGACCTCCCTGCACTATCCACAAATACTCCTTCATAATCTCGCAACTTGTCTTGTATAGGCACCATTTTACGCCCACTAAGTTTTGTCTCAGATAGAAAAATAATGGACGGGGCCTCTCTCCGCACAAGATCACAGAGTAAAGCAACTGCTCGGGGATTGCCCAACCCCCGGCAGTTGAGACTCAAAATACTCATTGCGTGTGGCGGACCCACTCCACGTCGGGTTCCGTCGTACTTGCCAGTATGCTATCTGTTTCCATCTCCCTGTGTACTTTCTTGGCCTCCCCCAAGTCTCCATCAATCAGCATTACGTCAACAGTCTCCTCACGCCCTCGCTTACTTCCAAAAACATTTCCAGTCACCTCTCCAATATCCTCCCCTGCAGAAACACAACCCTCCCTTGCCAGTTTCTTCCACTGCCTTCTTATACTACCCTTCCCTCTCACACCACCTTGACCTGAAACAAAAGAAGAGACCACGCCCCCATCGACTACAGGATCAGTTAAAGAAAGCGAGGTTAAAGTAGGTAAGAAAGCTACTGTCTCCTCCACTAAGCCATCTCTTATCCTCTCTTCAGCCAACCTCTCACCACTACTATCCCTGTCACCTCAACATCATCGGTAAAAACCTCTTTAAAAGTTGTTCCCTTCGACACCCCAGCAGACTCGTCACCCACCCTAGGATTGACATACAAAGGAGGATTTTGCCTATCACCCAAAGAGTGCTTGCCTACCAACTTGCTTTTAGAACTTTTCGCATCCTTCAACATCTCAGCTTCCTTCATGGTACCTTCAGGCTCATCATCAGGAAAGAGAATTTCCCTCATGCATGACTCTTGAGTATCACGTTCCAGATGTTTGCGCATCCGAGTTTCCTTCTCCCTCTCTACAGCAGATTGGCGTCTGACAACCTTATTGGGGGTTGCTCTAAGCCACGCTCCATACTATAAACCATCCGCCTTAATTTCTTCTTCCCCATATACATCACACTCCTTCTCCAAATGTCCAATTATACCACATGCATAGCAAAAACTAGGTAAATAGCGGTATTTGAACTCCACAAGCACTCCTTGAACATCCTCAAAAGACATGTTCATCCCCCTTTGAATAGGTGTGGACACGTCAATTTCAACTCGAACACCCATGGCCTGTTCCCATCCTAAGGAATGTTTGAAGGTGATAAAATGCCCCAACTTTGCCCCTATCAACTCCGTCGTCTCCTCATCTCGAGCCCCAAATGGCACGTTAAAAGCTTGGACCCAGAACTTGGCCATATCAAAACTTAAGTCTCCTGGTTTATCTACCCCATGGATTTCCCTTAACGCCAATAAATGGTTGTCAAAAGTCCATGGTTCATTCTCCAGGACAAATTTGCGATCACCTTCACTAGAAAACTGAAAAATATAGGTCTCAGCATCCATCTCCTTAATGAGAAAATCCTTTCTAGGACGAAAAATCTTTTCAATTCTCATCTTGAAAGCCCTCTTATTATAAGGCTTATTTGTAACTAATCTCCCTGCCAAACTAAAACCAATCTTCTTGCTGCCTTCCGCAACCTTTTTCCCTTTAACCACCACCACCTCTTTTTCCTCCTCTGTCAATCTCAACCTTGCCCAGTACTTGGTCAATTTCTCCGTCATGGTGAAAGCAACAGAGAAAAAGAGCCAAGAAAAGGAACCCTAAAAACCACTACCTCACACCTATTTGAAACACCAGTAGAAGCGAAAAAAAAAGACAAACTGGTCCCAGAATGAGACTCGCCGTGACAAAATTGATCAGAAAACTCG
Organism: Tetragonia tetragonoides; assembly: GCA_038025085.1. Classification (NCBI taxonomy): domain Eukaryota; kingdom Viridiplantae; phylum Streptophyta; class Magnoliopsida; order Caryophyllales; family Aizoaceae; genus Tetragonia; species Tetragonia tetragonoides. The sequence goes on along the minus strand of CM076144.1, from coordinate 38,397,851 downwards.
ATCTACCCTCACTTCGAGGTCATCAAAGTGCTGACACACGCAGTAGCCGTCACTCTCACCAAACCCTAGGTTGAGAGAGAAATCTTAAAATTTATTTTTTTAAACCATACTGCTTGCATAAGTTCTTGTCATTAATTCTCACTAATTTAATAAGATCATATCACTTATTCCCGCTGATTGGATAAAATTGCCACTAACTTTCACTGACTAGGTAATATCGAATAAGTAAAATAACACACCGTTAACCACATCCAATCTGAAAACTAATAAGCTGATCGAAACTAGTTATACACAATACCATTTAACACAAGCAATTTAGATTTCCAATTCAATAATTCTTCCACTCAAAGCGACTGATTGTTAAGTTCTCCAATTCAAATACACAACAAACTTGACATGTAACCAACCCACCAAATCAGGTCAACCAAACAATTTCGATTCATGAAACATTTAAATTAGTAAATTATGAGTTAAGTCTTGTGTGGGTAATTTCCATTCACAGTATAATAAGGTTACTTATCACTCTTATTTCGCTAAAATGTAAGTGTTGTCTTCTATGATAGGACCGTTTTTTTGTAAACCGTCAGATCTAATTTCTTATAAAAACTTGTGTGGACTTAGTCCATGGTGGATCAATATTTCACCTTCAGCCATTCCTCTAACATTGGAGTCACCCCATACTTCACCTGGAGCCACCTCTCTAAAAGTGGAGCCACCCCCTACTTCACCTAGAGCCACCCCTCAAATTTATACTTGGCGTCACCCCTCAAATTTATACTTGGCGCCACCCCTCTAATACTGGAGCCACCCTCTACTTCACCCGGCGCCACCCCCTACTTCACCTGGCGCCACCCCTTAAATTTATACTTGGCGCCACCCCTCTAATAGTGGAGTCACCCCATATTTCACCTGGAGCCACCTCTCTAGTAGTAGAGACACCCCCTACTTCACCTAGAGCCACCCTCTCATAGTGGAGTCACCCCCTACTTCACCTGGAGTCACCCTCCAAATTTACTTGTTCCACGGTGGACTAAATACACACATGACAAGCTGCCAATTTCTATTGGGCGCATTCAGAATCAGAACCAACCCAAATTAATTTCATATAACATCACGGAAAATGTTTCATTCACCCACTGGGTTGCCAACCCACTAATTTATTGTTTCTATCTCTCTCCTACTTCAATTGCTATTTTTTGAAAATAGAGGAGAGAAATTATGAGATTATATTAGTAGATTGACAACCTAGTAGATAAATATATCATTCTCCTAACAGTATCCACAGAGTCACAGAGTAAAAGGGGTCCTAAAAATTAAGCATAATCATAAGCTCGATCTTCGGGAACCAACATCCCCATGCCCCTCCTTTGTCATCAAATTGGTCCAAATTTATTACCCTCCACGAGGACTTCTCTTCCAAAACAAATGCCACGTTATGGCTCTTCCAGAAACTGCCTTCTTTGGGTTTGGGCGTTTTGCATTCGGTGATGGATATTTTATTTTATTTATTTTTTTTATAATTGATGAATACAAAAAATATTTATAAGGTGCGTTCTTTTTCATTTATTTTAACTTATTTTTACAGATTGAGTAAGATTATATCACTAATTCTCAATAATTGGGTAATGGTTTGCCATTTGCCACTGATTTTCACTAATTACAGGTTTTTTTACTGATTTTCACTAATTTAGTAAGAATTTGTCAGGCTGCCACTGATTGAGTAAGTAAGAATGTGAAACTTGCCACCGATTTCCAATAATTGGCAAAGTTATGTCACTGATTTGTACTAATTGGGTAATGTTCTGCTACCACTAATTCAATGAAATTTTGTGATTAATTTTTATTGTTAGGTAAAATCTGTCATTAATCCTCATCCATAACCCAATTTTTTATGAAATGATCTCTCACAAGATTTGTTAATTGATGAATACTCCATTATTCGATCGATTAAAGCAATTTACTTGTAGTGCCACCTGTAACCCCTTTTCCAATCTTGGCTGTCCACGTCCTTATCGAAACATCCATGGCTTTGATTTCTGTCATCGAAGGCCTGTCAAGGTCTTAGACTAGCCTCCCACTCCTCTATCAGTCATAGGTACACTTGTCCACAATCTAATCTTGTATCTGACTGCTGTAACGACTGTTATCCTCACACCCCTTTTGTTGTCCCAAGATGACACTCGAGTGGATATAGGTGGATGTCTTGTTTGGTTGAATTAGGAAAGTGAGTTTCTATAAGAAGTACTAATTTATGGGAAATATAAAATTATAGGAAGTGCCTAAACTTATTTGGTTGCATAAATGAACTTTGAATTCATGAAAAGTGATGTGGGAAGTAGTACTTATCTAGGAGAAGCTTGGTAAGTTACTTCTTTCATTTTGGAGGAAGTGACTTCCCATGGGAAATTAATTCCTGTTTTTTGTCAACCAAACAACAAGGAATTTTACACTTTTTAGGAAGTTGTACTTCCCATGTTAGTTGTGTGTCAACCAAACAAGCACTAAGTTAGAGTGGGTATGTATACCAAAAATAATTTCTATAACACATTTTTTTTGGGTGTTACTATATACCGCCATAAAATTACTTATCACCGCCCTTGAAAATTACAATATTGCCCCCGCTCACATTTTCACCCTTCTTTCTCCCACTCTCCCTCTCCCTCTCTAACTCCCTCTCTAACTCACCCACCCACTCTCACACCCACCCACATTTACCAACATTCTCTCACCGGCAAGCAAGGAACGACCGCAAATGTCTTCCGGCGACCAAGAAGTGTCGTCGACGCCGTCCGAGGTAATTTTTTTTTCGCAGAAACTAGGTCGGGCGTCTGTAATTTCCGCCTGATCCATGGGTGAGGCGTAATCTATGGGTCAGGCGGAAATTACAGACGCCCGACCATTTTTTTTCGCAGAAACTGGGTCGGGCGTCTGTAATTTCCGCCTGTCCCATGGGTCAGGCGGAATCTGCAGACGCCTGACCCATGGGTCAGGCGGAAATTACAGACGCCCGATACTACGAACTGGAAAAAAAAAAACCGAGTGAAGGGCAAAATCGTAAATTCTAAGGGCGGTGGTGAGTATTTTTGGGTGGTAAATAGCAATTCACTTTTTTTTCTCGTAATTTTCAATGAGACGAGCATCATATTTAAGTGAAATAGGGTCAACATAAAAAGTAAAGTTGTTAAATGGGTTGGTCAAGTAGATTTGGATCGGGTCAAACTCATTTTGCTCAGTTTAAGTATGATTCTATACAAATTTTTAATGGGCTTTCAAGATAAGAAACCATTTTTTATCGGTTGGGTTTGGGTAAGATTTTCGGATTTGACCCCTTTTATGACTGTTTTAGCTGTTTCGATCGGTTAATCTCATTTGTCCCGATTTTAATCCTTTTTTGTGTAAATTTTTAGTGCGCTTTCGAGCTGTAAGGTTAGTTTTCTGTCATTTTATGGATCGGATCAAATTTTGACAGCTCTAATAAAAAGTGACCCATATATATCTAAATATTAACCTTATTTTATTGTGATTTGGTCTCATTTAAGACTTACTCTTTAACTATTATGAGAAATTAATAATTTGAAGGATTGAATTTACTTGCTTAAAACGGTCTTAAAGTAATCTTTACTAGGACGAGAGTCAATTTTTTGTAGAATCAGAATTACAGCTTATAATAAGTGATCTCTACATTTCTAAATAGTGATCCATATATTTTTAAATAATGACCCAATTTTTCTACAAGTTAGTCTGCTCGGTCAAAATTGATCAACGTAGATATACTCAAAAAGGGGATATCAACAAAGTTCCTCGTATTTGTCGCTATCTTATATGCACCAGCACCTCCATTATATGGGGTTGATTTCCACAGCCTTACTCTGCTGTTTAATACGGTCTCTCTCACACAACAAATTTCAGGTGATCAGACAGCAGAGATAGAATTGTCTTCTTATTCCAACGCCGGTACAAAGCTTCTGCTCCGGTGGATGAGAAATATTATTGTGGATGTTTCTTGTGGTATTAGTAATAATTATAATTCTTACATCACTGCTAGTAAATTGTTAGGGAATTTAAAGAAGAAGAAAGCTTTGCACCAAAAAACAAAGAGAAGGAAAAAGCTGTTTTTCGTTAATATACTGGTCGCTAGAATTTAAGGTCAAAGGCCAAGAAATCGATCATCCATGTCAAATCTTGCAGCACTACCAACAGCTATGCTTGTTTCTTCTTCCTCATCCCGACCATCGAGCTCACTCGCTCAAGGTACTTTCTAATTCTATCCTTGGTTTGATTCGATTTGGTTCAGTTTAATTTAGGACTCGTTTGGCCTACCTTTTTTCAGCTTTTTTTTTTTCTTTCAAATTGTTCTGACTCATTCACCTTCATCCACTCCGTCTTTCATCTACCACTTTCAAGAAGTTGAATAAAGTTACAATTAGTCTAGAAGTAGAAGTTAAAATTCGTAGGTTTTCTATACAGTTTTAGCTTAATTTCAATGTATAAAAGTTGGAGGTGGAGGAGTGAGCGGATGAAAATGAGGTGAATAAGAACGAATTTGAAGGGAGAAGTTTAAATTTCCGGAAATCAAGCTAAATGGGCCTTTAGTTCAATTTAGTTCAATCCACCTAGTCTTTGATAATTCATGATAATACATATTCAGCTTGTCTTGTGTGAATTTAGTCCATCGTAGACTAAGAATATAGTGGGAATGTTGTAAGGATCCAGGATATAAAAGGTACTTTTTAAAAGGATTTGGTCTCTTAGTCTACCGTAAGCTAAATCCACATAAGATTTTGTAGTATATCTTTTATCAGAAAGATTTCAACCACAGAGAACTAAATCCACATAAGATTTTGTAATACATCTTTTATCAGAAAGATTTCAACACTCTCAAATGAGGCTAATATTCAAAAATCAAAATGTTTGGATTAATTTTAAATGGGGAAAAGGTCAAAGTAAAAAAATTAATTTCGTTCTATTTTAAGTTAAACTCGATTCAGTTCAGTTTTATTTTTTTTATGTGAAAAGAATAAAACTATTCTGAGAGCATATACTTGCTTAAACATTACAGCGAGGATCGAATGACTGAATATTAGAGTAGTCTAGAGAGTAATTTTTCAATGGTGAAGTTTTCAGTAGTATTATTTTGTTAGTGTTAATCAAATATTACATACTCGTTTAATTTAGCTCACTCTTGTCTAAGCTTAGAAATTACACATTCAAGACTTTTGAATAAGGTTTCACTTATCTAGGGTAGTTAGACAAGTTACTTCTTATATCTTGGGGAGTTGTAAGAAGTGTAGTGTGTAGAACTATTATATGAAGGTTTATTAAATGTGTGTGTGTCGACTACTAAATAATAATGTAATAGTTTCATTCCTCCTATTATAAAAATTTCACTATGTGTTTGTGTTGTCAAACGAAACACCGTTAAAAATATCAATAAGTTTCTTACAAGCCGTCTCAATAAGGGTTTTATTTATAGTCAAGCATAATATCAGCATGACGTTGTACTTATTTGAGGCGTCTTACATTGAGGTCATCTCATGCGAGTTTTTTGTGTTAAAATATTACTTCGCCTATACTCGATCGTGCTATGCACATAATGTATTCCTTTGTAACGTAGTATATCTGGCTACCCTCAATCTTCATGTAGCATTTTGCTCTCATCCCTTGCGATTCAAATGTCACTTAAACATAGATCTTTGGGAGGAAATAAAAACATCAATGCAGCTGATGCATATATTTGTTTTCTTGCTGCAAAGGAGGTACAAAGATCGATGTGGATGGGTGTTCAAATCCAGGTCCCTGGTAGAGATTTTACCAGGAAAGCTAGCTGCTATCCGCATGGACATCATATGTTAACCGTGAACGTTATTATATATGTCAAATTGGAAATTTGGATATATGATAACTAGCTTTCCTTCTCTAAATTAATTTATGTAGTATAATACCAACGATTTTCCATGTTCCACGTCAATATAATTGATTATGAAACAAGTCTTGTGTACCTCATGTTCAGACATATATATATAAACGGAGGATGACTTCATATAATATAAGTCACTCCTATTTCTTTAAAAAGTCATCATATCTTACTATGATGACATTTACTACTATTTTTCTGTCTCTCACCTTAAAATCGTCTCACCTTAAAATCGACTCATATGAGTTTTTTTTAGATTATATATAAATACTGGGAGTTTATCTATTTTTTTTTCCTCGGTGTATGTACGTATGGCAATCACATACACAAAACTCTATTGTTTTTCAACATGCTTTCGGAAAAAAAAAAAAAATATAGACATCATGCATGCAGTAACATTTTAGAAATTGATGGGTATATATTGTGAGTTCATAAGCGATTCTATTGCCTCTCTCAAACAAATTGTCTAGTATACAAGTATTATTATTAAAAAGGGTATGTAGGAATTAACAAAAACTACACTTATATGCGCAGATCAAAGGAATTTGGTAGACATACTACTAGCAAACGCGGAGAACATGATGAACAGAAACTCCACCATCATCCGATCTCACGGCGTTATTTCGGTGATCGGACGGCAGAGATCAATGCAGGACGCCTTCACTGTGGTCCCCAGCCTTGTACACGTCAGACCTCATGATGGTGACCACGTAAGCAATGACGTCAACCGCTCCAGCTGGTACGACCTCTTCGCCGTGTTTGACGGCCACGGTGGCAGCGGGGTGGCGTACCGGTGTAAGGAGAGGTTGCACCAGATCATAGCCGAGGAGATCACTGCTGAGGTGGAAAGGACACGTGGCAATAGCAGGGAGATATCGATGGACTGGGAGAGGGTGATGGCTGCCGGGTTTAAGAGGATGGATGATGAGGTGGCGTCGACGTACGAGGAGGCGGCGGTGGAGGAGGCCGGAAGATCGTTGGCGGGGGTGGGGTCTACGGCGTTGGTGGTGGTGGTGGGACGGGATGTTGTTGTGGTGGCTAACTGTGGGGATTGTAGGGCGGTTCTTTGCCATGGCGGCGCCGCTTCGCCCTTGTCACAGGATCATAAGGTACGTAGTAAGAGCCTAAGAGGTGCATGCATGTGCCCCTTGTCCCCTGAATTCTGCTAATAGTCATTGCGTCATAGAGTTTATGTGGTACTTCAGTTCACTTTGTTCTCAAAAAGTTATCTTATCATGAATTAGAACTTTCGAGAAGTACCATGTTTGATTGTCACCATGATAAAGTTCCACGTAATACATACGAGGAACTAATCAACTAGATGAGCTGCTTTCTCTGGGGGGATTTTGCATTACATATTTACATGTGTCGGAGCAGAAGTGGTGATTTTGGTCGGCGGTTTAAATCCTCCACATATGTTAGGGGCGAAATTAAGATTTTATGGATAGGGGCCAAAGCGTACATAAAAATTTTGAGTAAAATCACTTAGGCTCTATTTGATTCATCCTAATTTTAATTAAATCCAGTTCAGTTAAGTTCAGTTCCTGTGTAATTTTATAACTCATATAACTTTTTATTGCAAAATAATTTCATAATGAGAACTATGTCATCGGAAAGATCTCAAAACATACTTTTAAATAATGAGTCCAATATTGACTATGTGTGGACGAATTTTAAATGATTAACGGTTAAGTTTAAAATTCAATTCAGTTCAGAACAGTTTTATCCAGATGAATCAAATGGAGCCTTAGAGTTAAAACTTAAAACCATACCCCAAAAAAAAACACACACTTTTGATTAGAATAATAAATAACAAGCATGACTAAAAAACTGGCTGGAACGGGAATCAAAACTTGGTTGCCCATAATGGACACCTTACCAAGGCTTTGCACGCCACTTACCAATACACCAATTTCCATTTCATGTTTAGTTGTTTACTACACATTTTTTTGTTATTATTGCGTAAACCTACATAGGCCAGGAAAAAAATATGAGATGTTGGCTTGGGCCACGGGGGCCAGCCTATGCCAGCCCCCCTTGCTTCGCCCCTGCATATGTTAAGTTTTCCTCTTGTCTTTGGATATGACGGTTCCAATTTTGACTACTTTTTAAGAGGTTCTTATGACATTTATTTGCATTTTGTGAAGAATAATCAATGTATTTTGAATTGTTTCCTCCATTATTTTCTTCTAGTTTTACTCATTTATTTGGGTTTCCGTTTTAGACTAACAACTACTGAACTCAAATCTTTTAATGCAGCCTGATCGGCCAGATGAAAAGGAGAGAATTGAAGCTGCAGGAGGCGATATTGTCAGCATGGATGTTAGCCGCGTACAAGGGGTGCTTGCTATATCGCGATCAATAGGTATGTTCCTTCCTTCATCCATTTTAGAGCATCTCCAGACTCCAATGCTATAACGCCTTAAGTGGAATTTTAGGTTTGCCACATCATAGATGCAAAAATCCTCTTTTATGAATCCTACCTTCCCAATGTTACAAACTTTCAAAAACTTTATATTGATGGATCCAATATAGAAAAGGAAGAAAAAAAAATTAGAGCGTCTCCAATGCAAGGTTTGTAGGGAGGTTTGTGGGGAGAAAAACCTCTAAAAAAAACCTCATTTCCATAGTGATAAACCTAAAAACCCAACTTTTACACAAACCGGTTTGTCTAGACAAACCTAGTTTTTGGGTCATGATGTGGCATAGACAATAAACCTATTAGAGGTTTGTGGCATAGTGTACAAGAGATTTATATAAATGGGTTTTTGGGAGCATAGAAAAAAATCTCTCTACAGTTTTGTAGCATTGGAGATGCTCTTATAAACTTGATTTGTCTAGATAAATCACTTTGTAAAAGCTACTGGTATTTAGGTTTGTCATGATCATCACTACAGGTTTTTAGGTTTATCACTATGGAGTAAGAATTACTGAAAATGTTTTTTATCTCACAAACCTTTCCAAAGACCTTGTATTAGAGAGCTCTAGCGAAAAGATGTTTACTTGTTGCAAAATCCCATAAATTCCAAGACATTACCCCAAATTCCAAGACATAACATGGGGTTATGTGATTATTTCGATTACTGCCAAATTCTGTGTTAAATCCTAGATACATAAATTACAGTCTTTAGTTAATTAGATGATATGTTTTTTCCGATTTTGTATAAGTAATAATACAAAAAAAAGGGGGAAAAAAAAAATGTCTGTCCAATGGTATCTTATTTGTTAATTGAAAATTATCGATTAAAGTTTCAAGAGCAAAGTCATTTTGTAGACTTGTAGTCCACATTGTGGGTAGATTACCCAGTAGATAGGGTTAAGCATAGATAGATTATGCACTGTCCCGAAAAACTGGTCGGACATCAACCATATTAAAGATTCTATTTTGGAGCAGGGTATAACAATGTTTGTAACCATATTGTTCTTCAGGGGATCATTGTCTAAAGCCATATGTGATTTCAGAGCCAGAGACCACAGTGTACAAACGAACACCATCAGACAAATTTCTTATAATTGCGACTGATGGTTTGTGGGATATGGTGTCAAATGAGGTCGCTTTTGAGCTGGTGAGGAAATGTTTTAGTGGTCAAGTAAGTCGGAAGGTGTTGGAGGGCATGAACGGAAATTGTTCAGCTGCAGCTGCCACTTTTTTGGTAGAATTAGCAATGGCACGAGGAAGTCGAGATAATATTAGCGTTATAGTGGTTGATATTGGGGCTACTTGACCTTTTCTTTCTAGTATTTTGTACCAGGTTGGATTGCTAAGTCCTAGACATTGAGATTATAGCTTAATATAGAACTTTGCGTGCACTTCATAAAGTTTCTCATTTGTTGAGACTTTGAGCATGATTAGTAGGCAATGAAACTGTTCAAGTTACGTTAAATTGTGGTAACTATTTTGATTTTGGTGTGCATGATGGTAGAAGTAGGCACTGAAATCCGACGGTATACGTATGGAAACCGAGATAATATTACTATTATGTTGTTATGATGGTGGTGGTTGTTGTATGTTGTATGTTTGCTTATTTAACATAGTACATGTTATTGTAATTATTAACCGTTTGTCCATTGTGAGGGATGTGAGACCCTAAGCATCAAATTAAATTCTTGGTTTATAGGATATCCTTTACAAATTGAAGAAGTTAAATGACCAAACAATGAATCAAAGAGATACTCTAGGATTATGACTAGGAATTCGTTTTCAACTATGAAATTGAGAGTTTCAGACCTAAGATCAGAAGAGCCCCAAGTTATTGAGACGGCCTATGTTTGGTAGTGAATATAAGAAAGTTCTGCACGTTTACATATATTGTACTTCAAGAGGTTGCAAGATAGTAAAAATAACCCAAAAAATACAAACATACAACCTATAGACCGCTAATTTGGTGGCAGAGCAAATGATATAGAGAGTGGTTAATCTGCTAGCTTGATATAGTGGAGTGGAAAGCAAATAGAGTAGCATAGGACCAAGGTATCTCAAAGCCCATGTTTTATTGAACCAGAGTACATCATACAGGGGCACTGGACTGGACTGAACCAATCATCCAATCTCCACCCGCTCCAAAATTAATGGGATGCAGCCCAGTGGACATGGTGATGGGCTGTGTTTCCATTCCTAGACTCGTTTAAGAAATTCATAATTTTTGTGCTACAAGCCAAGTATTGCAGGGTTCTTTTTCTTTCTTTTTCTATAATAGGTAAGCCGGTATTGATTTTACAATCAAAAGTATTTACACAAGACTTGCTAAATAGTGAGACGTGAATCACTTTTGAGTGAAATAAGGGTCACTCCTCATAATAAGTAACCACTTACTTTTCTAAATAGTGATCCCGATTTTTGTGAGTTGGTGTCATACAAGACTTGCTCAAGTATTAAACATGCAAGTAGAAAGAAATTTAGAAATGGGCAAAGTGCAGAGATTTGTAAGAAAATGATTCCATTGCATAATAAGACTATATTCATTCATAGCAGAAAGGCAAGGAATGTATGTTGTACAACATCACAACACAAAAATGAGAGAAAATGAAAAAAAGAAAAGAAAAGAAAAAAAGAGATACACTCAAAAGCACCCTAACTCATAAAAGGAACTTAAAAGACTCCCAAGAAGTTTCCCTTGAGAAGTGAATTTCCATTGTCACCTCTTTTGGTCTCTCCCTTCTTTACCATCTCACTCTTGCACATCTGTCATCTTCTATATATATAAGCAGCGACGCCGAGGAGAAAGAGGATGAGCACTCGTCTTTTGATCGTCTCTTCACTCCTTTCTTCCCCCAACATTCACTCTTATTTACCCTAAGGTGTTCTTCTACAGACAACTTCTGGACTGGAACTAGTATAAGCTGCACAAATTGTTACATCCACAACCCCTGGAGTTTACGAAAAGTAAACCTGTTCTCCTTTTTTTCCTTAACTTTAAGATCATTAGGCAAGTGTATAACTTGAGAGCCAAACATCTGCAGGATTGGCGGCGTGGATGTAAACGAATTCGAGGCTCTTTCCAGCTGATAGAGAGTTGACCCAAGCTGGGAAGCCATAAGAATTTCCGAACTTTGAGACACCCCAGATAGGACCATAAAGCTTGTTAATAGTCAGCTTTATGTCCTTGAGGGTCTTTGTTGACTTGTTAGTTACAGTTGTAGAGTATCTGTAGTATGTCTTTCCCTGGTGAACCCAAGAATTTGTGATTTTCTGCTTCACGATAATGGGAGCAGAGGATGAAGCTGTAAAGAACCAATCATTTCATGAGTCCCAGTTGAACTAAGCTAGATTATGGTAAAATGTAAGGTTTTTGTCAACTTTACAATGTCTAGGGTGTTAAATTTTAGGTTTTGACAAGGCGTGTCAAGGAGAGAAAATTATACCTGGGGCATGAGTTGGTTTGCTTCTTGGTGCAGGAGTTGGCTTGGCCTTTGGTGCAGGAGTTGGCTTGGCCTTTGGAGCAGGAGTTGGATTGCCAGCTACAGGTATTTCCACTGCAAGAAACCCGAGTAAATAATTAAGCATTTTCTAAGAATCAATCAGATGTGAGAAGTGCTAAACCTGTTCCAACTGTTTCAGTTACCTGTCAGCTGGTTGTAACCGCTGTGATCTGTCATCCGAGCCAGAACACCAATAAGAGGAGCGTTATTGTAAGTCGCTGGTTCAGTTTGCTCGTAGTTGTCTCTTTCATCAGCAAAGTTGTCATAGGCATCTGGACCACCAACAATGGCACCAGTAAGCACATTAGGGTCACTTGATTTCTTGCTGTACCATGTCGCATATCCTCCCCTGCAAGTAACAAAGGAAGGGTTGGCCTTGTACGAGACAATCGATGCAGCTCGGTGGTGAACCTGCTGTGGGTAGTTGTTTCCGTATCCAACCATGTAGCTTGTTGCTCTTGGGTTGTCTCCAAGAATGTAGTCAATCTGAAAATGCAAAACAGAATCTCATTTGGTGGCTATGTACAAAAGAACTAACCAACTAACAGTCGGAAAACTGTTCAATAAAATAGCTGATTAGCTGAAGGAGATTATTAAACCTGAGATTTAGCCATAGAGAAGAGCTCAGAAGGGGAAACATTGCTGCCATAGCACTGCATGCCCTTGCCAGCTGAGGAAAGGTAGTCAGAGTAGGCAGTGAGAAGGAATGAAGCGCTGGTGACAAACTGCAAGTTGTTCCACCTCTGGCGGAAGATTAGCCCACCGGGTGTCTTCTGAACATTTCTGCTGCCCTTTCCGAGACATGAGCACATGAAAAACTCTGCCTTCTGCTGGTACTTCTGGAATACTGGTGCATATGCACCTGCCTTCCCTTGCATTAGGAACTGCACACAATTATAACAACCAATCAACACCTTTTTTTTAAGAAAATATACTTTAAATAACTGACTCAGTTTTAGCTGCACACAAATAATAAAATCCTAACTAGGACATATTCTGAACAGAGAAGACTTACCTTTGAAACAAGGACTTGAACACCAGCATACTTGACATCCCATCCAAACTCAGTCATGCTCCAACCAGTTCCACCCAAAGCGTCAGCATTTCGGCCAAGGTAGTCCAAGTAGTATCTGTTGTTGGTTGCTTTGTAAAGCCATGCAGCAGCCCAAAGGAGCTCATCCTGCACAGTTCATAAGATGCAAAAAATAACATCAATTTTCAACATCTGACATTAGGAGCTTAGAATTTAGTCGATAAGCCTAGAGCTGGGCAACTGGGCGGGTCGGCCCATTTAATAAATGGGGCTGGTCGGGTCGACCATGTTTGTGAGTGGGTCGGGTCAGGTCGGCCCATTTTGACCCGTTGAAAATTTAAAAAGTGCTTTTTTAATTAAAAAATATATATTAAATGTGTCGGCCTATTTGCGACCCACTATGACCCGCTTAACTTTTAAATGGGCCGGCTCATTTCAACCCGCTCATTTATATTGGTAAGCGGGTCGGCTAGAGAGGCCCCGCCCACTTGCCCAGGGCTACGATAAGCCGAACAATAATGATAAGATGCAACAGACGAGGAAACTCTGAATTATGCTGTTTCAGCTATTTGGTAATGTCCATTTAAAGTTTCACAAACACTGAAAATTTTGTTCAATCGGCGACATTGTTCTAATTCATTTGGTGTTTGTAGTTAATTAAGCCCAAAACGACATGGCACGACACAATTGGTATGAATCCACAATCAAGGTAATTGTGTGAATCTAAGCAAGACAAGAAACATCCGTCATTTTACGATGTGAAAATTTTTGGTCCAACAATTTGATAAAAAACACACCACATGCACAAAATTTCCTGAAAGTGATGGATTTAATTTGAAAATGCACCTCAAATCTTTTTTTTCTTTTTTTGTCCTACTTATGTTGCATGTCAATGCAGCTTAATTTAATTGCATGTGCATTTATAGTAGTTATGTCCTGTCCTTAAGAGCAACCAACGTGGTTGAATGAAAGTCCAAACATACCGCATAGCCACTGACTGATCGGTAATACTTCTGGGCCACAGTTATACTGCTGTCATATTTGCCCCTGTACTTGTCTGCAAACTCGAACAGCTGAAATGCAAAATCAATAAAAAAAACATTAGATAAAAAGGACTACAAACTTATTAAAACATAAACAAAGTCTCGTGCGAAACCGATTCACAAAAAAAGGGGGCGGCGGCTACACTTATGAATAGTGAGTAGTAACCATTGTTTTACTAGACGGTGACCCTCATCTTTACGGAAGTTACTCTAAGACTCGAGACCGTCCAATACAAATTTTTGTGTTACTACGCGTCTATGCCACATGCAAGTATGCAACAATGAGATTATTGGAAGCTAAAAAGGGTAATTATGGAAAAGCCAAATTTTCCAAAATTTGTTAGACACCACCGACAATTGAAGTCACGTGAGTAGCAACACTAATTTGCGCTTTTGGCGGATCGTATAATATACGGTTGAGATCTTATTGTGGTCCCCTCCAACCCCCATCTTCACGGTTGAGAAACACTGAGCGTGATAGATGGAAATTAGGAATAAATATAAAAAAAAAAAAAAAAAAGAAAGAAAAAAAGTGATCCAACATACGCGCTGAAAAACTCGTCCTTTCACCCTAAATCTTTCCTTTTTTTTCTTCTCTTTTTTCAAAAACATTCTTGATGAGTTCTACGTAAATTACGAGTGTGTTTTTTTCACTTATTCAAATCGGTTTAGTTCAATAAATTTCTTTTTAGTGATTATTATCTCGCATATTACTATAGTTCGACTGAAAAGAACACAAAAAAAGCTTTTACATTTCACTTCACGTTATTCATATGAGATGTATTATTCGTTGTAAATGTGCTATGAAGAAATGAAGACGCAAATGTTCTCTCTTTAATTAACCCTTTTTCCATATTTTCAGTTGAGCTTTAATAAAAGCTTTCGGCGAAGCGGTTACGAAATAAATGAGATTTGCAGGATTTCAGTAGTAGGGTAGTGTACTCGACCACGCCACGCTAAGCACAACACCTCAAAACCTGACACAGAAAAAAGTGCAGTGCGACAGTAACCGTCTCATAACTTCTCTTCTCATTGCGCCAGTTAAAGTGGAAAGCTAAAAGGAGGCCACTGACTCGTGATTCTGCCTCAGTGAGGAGAGAGAAAGTGTGTGTGCGCGCGCGCGCCTTTCATGTCCTCTTGGCTCTTCTACATTAAATTACTCCTTAATCTACGGTGTTGTTCACTGTTTTATTAAAAAAATTAGTTCCAATTTAATTAATAATATTTTATCTTTTTACCACTGTCAAAAGAATTTCAAACCCATGCTCACTTCGACCATTGCACGAGCTTTGTGCTTTGTTTGACCACCAATTTGTGTAGAGTATTTACTAAGTACCTTTTCAACTAACCAAATTCATCCAACAAGAACAAGACTTGCGATCAAAAAAAAACAAGAACAAGACTTTTTTTTTTTTTTTTTTTTTGACTAAACAAGAACAAGACTCTTATTTTTAACTGTAACAAGGAGTAACATTTTTACTTGTTTGCTCAAAAAATTTGGGGATTATACCTGCCGGGCATGGGTAAGGAGCTCGGCTGCGTAAGCGCGGTTGGAACGGTGGAAGACAATGGAGGCGGCCGCCATGGCAGCGGCGGTTTCTCCGGCAAGATCCGAGCCGGGTCTGCTTGGGTCAATCTTATAGGCGGTTCGGTCTGTAGTCATTTCCTCTGGCCTTTGCCAGCAGTAATGATCCGTGTTCCCATCTCCCACCTATACAATGCAAGTCAAAAAAAATTATTCATTACCATCAATGTTATTGTTATCATAATAACATACATTCCACTTTGCACCAAAAAAATAACATACTAATAACATCCCACTAAAAAAATAGTGGAGTAATAAACTATAGCTATAAAAGCACAGTAACATTATTTTCTTTGTCCTTGGTTTTGACCATTTTGGATTTTGAGGATCCAAATCTAACATGGTAAATGGGGACACCTAATTTCAGTTAACAAAACAATAAACTGAGTTGAAAGAGACAGATGGTATACTTGTCATACTCAATAATCCATTGAACTTAGTGAGCTCAATTTATTTAATTTATTTTGCAAGAAATATTGTCATTACTTGAAACAATTGAGAATAATAACAGTACTATGTTAGGGTTTTCTATTCTATTTGGTTATTCATCTCAATATAAGAGTTAAAAACAGAGCACTCTGTTTCAAGGTGGGTTTTGTTTTGCTTAAGACCACATACACACATTTCTGATACATTACAAAACAAGAAGAAGAAAAAAAAGGCAAAATTGGAATATGAATATTGACAAGGTCCTTAGATATTCCACTTGGCTTTAATTAATTAATTAAATCATTATTAATTATAGATAATTCTAAACCTAACCACAAAGACAAGTGCATATAATTTTTGTAAGCAAAGAATCAAATCAAAGAAACCAAAAAGGGAAAACAAAAAAGTGAAAAAGTGGAGAGAGAAAGTTACCTCTCCATAGAGAACATTAGGCTCAGGGTGAGCTTTAATGAAATAATCAGTTCCCCACTTAATAGCATCAAGAGCATGGCTAAGCTCACCATTAGAAGCCATTTGTCTACCATACTCAATAACACTCCATGACATCATTGTCACTGTGAATGCCATTGGCAACCCAAACTTCACATTGTCCCCTGCATCATAATATCCTCCTACCAGATCCACCTGCCAAATTTTCCAACAAATTATTACAAATTTTTCTTAAATCATCAAAGTCAATGTCTGTTAAGCTACCCATTTTGCAATTTTCACATAATTTTCTTCAACCCAGTTCAGATAAATGGAAAACAAGGCCAAAAAAAACAAAAAAAAGTTTGATTGAAACATGTAGCTAAAAAAGGACTTACCCCACTGGTTTTGCCATCATTTAAACCAGAATTAGATCTCCAAGTGATTCTTTGGTTATGTGGGAGATACCCAGATCTTTGAGCTTCATAAAACATAATGCCCTTATTCAAAGCTTGAGCATAGTCATGACCAGCAAATGCCAAAGGAACAACACCCCAAAGCAGAGCAATCAGAAACAGAGGACCCATGCAAATGGGTGAACTCACAAACTTCCCCATTACAAAATTAAACACCAAATTTTCTGGGTTTTTTTTTCCCTCACTTGTGTTAGAAATTTCTCAGATTTTCTTTACCAAAAGAAAACTGTGTATAATGTTATTACAATTTTGAAATGTGGGTGTGGTTTATCACTAAAAATTGATAAACCCACCAAGAAAATAAGAGAAAAAAGAGAGAAGGTGATGAAGTTAAAGAGGAGAGAGAAAGAAGTAAGAGAAGAGTGAGGGGAAGCAATGAGGAGCTCAAGGGTCTATATAAGAAGAGGCAAAGGAAGGTGCCAATTGTTCAGAAAACAGGGAGATATTAATAAATGCAAAAGGATCTTATTTTAAATTAAATTTTAATTTAATTGAAATCAGTTTTGGATTTTCATTTTGTTTTTATTTTATTTTTAAGGTGATAGGAAAGGAAAGAGAGGAAACGGTTGAGAAAAAGGGGCAGAGTCATGTGGGTATGGTTCCCTGGTCCTTACTGGGAAGGGTCGGTGTGGACTTAACTGATGAATGGGGGGGTGGTAATAAATTACTGTAGTCTGTAAGTTCTGTAACCAGTTTCAGTTTCAGGACAAAAATGATGAAAAAAACTACTTAATTACTGTTTCTACTTATTTGAATGGAATTAAATTTGCAGTTAATTGGGCATTTATTTACCTACCAATCTCTTCAGATTTGAGGGGAGTATTTATTACCACAAAGAAGTTGTTTGGACTTTGGATGTGAAGGGTTCAGATTGGAGAATTTTACCTGAAAATGGTAAAGCTTGCAAATGTGAACATGTGGCAGTATGGTCAATATATTTCCAGGAATGGTCTTCATTGGTTTTGTTGTGTGGCTCTTTCCCTTTGATGAATTGAGCTGTCCATAACGCCTCACAGTACTCTACTACACTTTCAATTGCTTTCTACGATGCTTATTTGGTTTAACATGCACTTCAATTGGTGTTCGTTCCCAATGTGATGAAACAATTGGTATTTTTTTTTTTTCTCTCGAGTGATGTACTACATATGAACAACCATATAACACAAGCCAACAAGGATCTCACTAGTCATGGCACAATTTAGAGTGTTTTGGATACAAATAGTAAATATCATAGAGGGGTTGTTTACCTATGGTTAGAACTGTCAAAAGCAAGACACGACACAAATCGTATGAGTTTATGTTATCAAACTTACAATGCTAAGCCCGATCTATTTTGTTAATTTTATTCTAATAGTTAAAATTGATATCTTATTCAATAAGTGTGTCTTGCGTTTGATTAGTTGTTTGTCCTTTTGATTGGAGATATTCAAAGAGATTTGTGGCGAGGAGAAACACCACATATGATATCTAGTTGTTCTTAATTCATTATAGTAAATTTGCTTATCCCTTTTTGGCATTTACTGATAATTTGAAGTTAATATAGGATTTGTGTTAATCTTTATAGCTGAACCTAACTAAATTAAATTAATTATAATATATGAGATAAATCATATGTTGCAAATCTGCTCGTGTCGGAACTAAACTGAAATTTTTTAAATTTAGCTACGAAGAACACTCTCTAAATATGGATTTTTAACTTGATAAATGAAGTTTGCTATTTTATGGACTGTAATACTTTCAAGCCATATGACTCTTGCTTTAAAATAATTCTTCCAAGTAACGTGCGAGACGTCGTAACATTTCATAAAGAAGGAATATATTGCCCCCAAAACAGCACATTAAATTATTTTCCATTGAAAGACATGCTCAATGAACTAACCCACAATCACCAATTAAAAATGTGACTGATTCAATTGACCACATAGTTTCCGTTGGACTAGAAACAAACTTTGATACATGTTGCGATGTACTCATAATATTGTGAATTTTTTTTTGAATAAAGTTTTTTTGGGAAATTTCAGTTGATATTTCTACTTATGACTTTTGAAAATTTTAATTGGTATCCTTTTATTTATGTCAAAGATAATGAGTGATTGTTGTTAAATTTGCTATCAAAATGATAATATGGCAAATTGGCAACAAAAACAAATTGTGATAGATAAATAGTGGAAGATGATGATGCAAAAAACTTTATTTTGTGTAGTAACTTTCGTCTTAGAATAGTTTAAAGTTTATATTAAAGTTAATAACATAAGCGACAAGTTTGAGCATTTACAAAGAAGTTTATTAAGTCGAAATGAAGAAAAAACATCTTAAGAATAAAGATTAAACGAAAAAGCAATGCTACAATATCACTTTAACAATGATATAACAAACAATTAATGAGAGTTGTTAGTTAACTAGCTTTTGTGACAAACATAGGAGTACCCTGCATTTCGAAAAGTATTACGGTGTGCTTTTTAAGGCCAAATTGAATAGAGTTCAATACCATTAAACTGAATTCAATATCACTAAAGTGAATTGTATACCATTAGACTAAAAATAGAACCCCCTCCCCCCTTCTATGTGAGACAAGGGGTGTGTTCACTAGGCCCCGACTTAACTGAAGTGGATTGAATTGAATTGAATTTAACTGAATTAATTGAAGTCAACATTAGACTGAACTGAACATCACTTTGTGTGCATTCTTTAGAGCTTACATGGTCAATTCAGTTCATTCCAGATGTCAGTTCATTGATTTTCAATTCAGTTAAGTGATATTTAGTACATCTCATTGGTGCTGAGTTCAGAAACATTGCTTTTTATCTCACATATTATCAAGTTTTGTTCAGTTTAGTTTAGTGTTGTCCAATCCAGTAGTGTTGAATTCAATTCAATTCAGCTCAATTCAGTTTAACCCTAAAGAACGTACACTTTATACGTGAGACAAAATGTATGTTTCTAAACTGAACAACAACAGTGAACTGAACTGAACATCACTAAACTAAACTGAAATCACTGACGCGGGATCAATCATGAACTGAATGGAACTAAACTTACGAGATAAGCTCTAAAAGACACACTCAAAATATACGTTTCTAAATTAAACACAAATAAATTGAATTAAATATTACTGAACCGACATGAGACCACGGCTAAATTAACTGAACCAACCGGTTGAACACACCCTTAATTACCATTTGAAAAAGTTATAATAAGTTCAAGCGCACTAACTAAAAATTTCTCTAATTTATTTAAGTGATAACTACATCAAATAAACTAAACTGAAATTCTGTAGTGTTTAAAATTCACAAATGGCTTCCATCTTTTGACGCGTAGGACAAACTCCTTAATTCAGAACCTAAAATGAAGGTCACTAGAATTTTTTATTTTTTTTGGTGAATAAAATAAGGTCACTAGAAATTTGATTTAAAAAAAAAAAAAAAAAAAAAAAAAACATAGTTAGGTCCTCTGATCCTCAGCCAAAATCAGAAAAATTAATCTATAATAGGAATTCAAATGCCCGACAACTCGACAAAAAACACTCAACAATATCATTCAATTTTCAATTATTATTAACATCTCCAAATTACAAGCACCACCGACAGTGTCCGTAAAATAAAACTTAGAAATAATAAGACCGTACACCAAAAATAATCACCATGATTAGCTGAAATTACGTGGTATTATTGGTAAATTTATGCCACTAGGGGGTATTTTAGTGGGCTAGAAAAGGCCAAAAGCGCCCTGACTCCTGAGAGAGGAGAGAGAGAAAAGAAGAAGTGGTCAAAAAGGGTAGAGTCCTAATGTCAGAACAACGCTTTATTCCTAACCGCAATCAACGGCCACCCGCCGGAAAAACAGATATTTTAAGGAGTTTTTTTTTTTTTTTTTTTTTTTTTTTTTTTTTTTTTTTTTTGCCCTTTTCCTTTTAGCATTGCAGCATTTTGTTTTTTTTTTTTAAATTTTTATTTTGAATAGTACAAAAACTTGGGTAGACGTAGTTCATGGTGGACCAATACTTCACGTCTTTATCTGGAGTCACCTATCTAATAGTAGAGTCACCCCATACTTGACCTGGAGCCACCCTTCTAATAGTAGAGTCACCCCCTAGGCCCCGTACTTTACCTAAAGTCACCCCTCAAATTTATACTTGGTATTACCCCTCTAATGGTGGAGTCACTCACCCTCTACTTCACTTGGAGTCACCCCTCAAATTTATACTTGGCGCCACCCCCCCTCCTCTATTAGTGAAGTCACCCCATACTTCACTTGGAGCCACCCTTCTAATAGTGGAGTCACCCCTTACTTTACCTGGAGCCACCCCTTAAACTTACTTGGTCTATAATAGGTGGACTAAGTCCACACAAAAACATGTTGTTTTCATAGATTTAATAATAGGGGGGAAAACAAAGAAAAGTTAGCTATTTAGGGATACATTGAAAGTTGGGTGTGGAATCGGCAATGCCCGTTCTTTTCACTTCAATAATATTAAACTGAATGAAACTCAATTAAAATTAATTTGAATTGAATTCAACTGAATTAAAATTGATATGGGTGAAATTGAACTTAACTGAAGTAAGTTGAAACTGACTTAGATTGGTTGGAAATATTTTTAAAGAATCACTCACAGCCAAGGAAGTGTTCTTTTTAGCTTACAATTTTCAATTCATAATAATTCGCTTCAGTCCTGGTCGAAAATATACTTTCGTGTTTCTCATACTATAAAAAAAAATAAAACTTTCAATAATAATTATCTGAGTTTCATTTTTATTAGTTATGATTACAGTTTATGCACATGAAAATCTATGCAATAATTCGTGGAAAACAACACGTACACTCTATGTTATGAATATGTGTGTTGGATGATATGCGTGGCCATTTAAGCTATGTTCATTTCACGTTACTATTCAATCTGTTCAATTTATTTCAAATCATGGATTCAAGTTTACTTTAGTTCGATTGGTTCAGTTGGAACAAAGCGAAAGCCTTGAGTGTACGTTGACTACTTTGGTTTGATATGGCTTGCGTGGTCCAGTAAATGCAATACATGCCCCAGCACAGCATAAAAGAATCCATTTCCACCCATTTGCGAAATTAAAACGTGCACATCAACTGTCCTCTTTTTATAACCTTTTTTTCGAAAGTCTTCCCTCCAATTTCTTTTCTTTTCTGGGGTTCGATCACTAGTTCACGTTGAGTTTTTTGGGCCAATAATTATGTTCAACCGGGTTAACCGTTTCTCTATTCATGGGAATCAAATCCTCAATTTTATTTAATGGATGAGAATGTCGAATCACTCACATAAACCACTTCTTGGTCGTCTACCACTCCTCTTGGCTGATATACGAAAATAAAGTGAATATTTTAGAAATTATCACCCCCCACGCTCCACCACAGGTGGGAAAGACAGTAGGAAACTGACACGTCAAACAAGTCAAAGGAGCAAAACTCCGTGATGACCGGCAAACGCCAGTAATGTGACGTCCACGGCAGTGTATTTCCAATTGCGCCGTCACCGGATGACCAGGCAATAACCAATTTGCCAGTAATATTACCAGCAAAGCAAAATTATAACAAGGAAATTGCATAACTGGCAAAATCACAAAATTCTGATTGCCAGCCTATGTGTAATTAATTAGGTAATTTCCACGATGGCCGCTTTCATACTTCTTGTCATTAATTCGGACATAAATTCAGGGCCTGGATTACATTATTAAACAATTTTAATTAAATAAATACATATTTGACATGCTTCATTTAAGGCTTGGAAACTTCAAGGAAAATTATTTTTGTTATTAAAGTATTTAGATAATCCTGGCTGCGCGCTGGACTTCTGTAGATCTTTCCTCAGGTTCTGTGCTAATTTTGAACTTCCATCAAATTTCAAATCTCATCCCAAATTTGAATCACATTGTTAACGGTTCAATTCTGATATTAGCACATGTCCAACATTATAAATAAAAGAAGAAGAAGAAAGATCTTCTGAATTTCTGGAAACCTTTACACTATGTTTGGGAACTTTGTAAATGAGAAAAACTGTAGAAAAGTAAATTTATAGAAATCTACATAAAAGTAAAACAGTGAAAATCTTATCATTTTCACTTGTTTGGTTTATCGGTTTAAATGTTGTAGAAATGTAGGAGATTTACATCGTTTTCTTTTGTTTGGTTGGTTATTGTAGAAATCTATGATAGAATAAAGGCTTTCTTTTAAGATTTTCTCATATTTTCACAGATTTTCCATCGATTTTGAGGGGAAAACTATAGAAATCTAATTGGACAAATTATAACTAGGAGATTCCTACAGATTTTCATACTTTTAATTTTCCACAGTTTTCCTTATTAACAACCAAACAAAGCTAATTTAAAGACTTTATAGTTTTCTCTAGTTTTGCTTCATTTTGCTCATTAACCTGAAGTTCCCAAACACACTGTTAATCATCAAATGTTGTTTGATTCAATTGTGTAGGATCTCAAACTCAATCAATAGCCAAGACACCCCACCATGTCATGAGATATAGTTACACAAGGTGTGTTTGTTAGAGTTGAACTAATTACCATAACTGAACTGAATTCAATATTATTAAACTGGACACTACTGAACTGAACTGGTCGAACACAATTGAGCTGAATTGAACACAATTTGATACGTGAGACAAAAAGGAGCATGTTTCTAAACTCAGTTTCAATAAACTGAATCGATGAGCATCATTTAACTGAATTTGAAATCAATGAATTGACGGTTAAACTAATAAACTGAACTAACTGTGTAAACTCTAACAAACGCACCATACATCCATGAGTAAAAGCAACATTGTTGGTGTATAAAATTAATAATAAAAGCTAGCAGAAAAAATCATTTAGATATGTGGCTTCATTTCTTGTGACAACGAAGATCAACAGCTCAGAGGAGAAGATGTATTCAAGTTAAATGATATGTTTACTTCAACATAATTTATGTTTTTGATTACATATTGTGTACTATCAGTTTAATTTAGTGGGAAAAAAACACATCATGCCACAAATTTAAATTATAAATATTTTAAAAAATATGAAATTACTTTTTTTTCTTTCGATATATAAATTAGTAGGAAAAAATAAGTACTTTATCCGTTTCATATTTTTTTTTTTGTATGCAATACTAGTACTCTTGGAGATTGCTTAATACACGAAAATCTTCCTCAATATGAGCGAAGGGTACTTTCCTTGAGCAATTTATGCTTAAAGAATGTATTTTTGTTTCTAATTGTGAAAAGTACGTAATTCTTGCATATTTTTTCAGTCTTGATGAATTATTTACTCGTGAAAAATCTTCCTCAATAAGAGTAAAGTTAAGTTATATTTTCTTATTCCCCTAAAATAAAATAAAGTTTATTTTCTATTTCTTTTTTTTTTTAGGCAATTTATGTTTTATTTTACAAACCTAAGCTTTTTTCATCCAAGGACACTCAAATGAGCATATTATACACAAGAAGTAATCTCTCTACCAAACGTGCCACATCCAATACTCTAAATTTCTAATCCAGTGTTTAAGCAATTATGTAGGGAGTATTTTTTTCCCACTTATCTAATAGTCAGCCCAATTCATTTAACTAGTGTTCACCCATATAATATTATAATCTTTGTATGTGTTTGAGTAAAAATACGTTAAATTTTAACTTAATTGAACTATTGACCAAAAAGTATAAAAGAACACCCCTAATAAATGGATCACAATACGTGGGTAAATAAACACCTACATAGGTTCTGTTTGATTCAGCTTAATTTTACTTAAATTCAAATCAGTTCACTTCAGTTTATGTGTATCTTTTTCACTCATATAACCTTTTATTCCGAAATAATTTCATGATGATAATTATGTCATCAGAAAGATCTCAGAGCATATTTTCAAATGAGTCCAATATTGACTATGTTTTGACGAATTTTAAATGGTTAACGATCAAGTTTAAAAAATCAATTCAGTTCAGTTCAGATCAGTTTTATCCGGTGAATCAAACGGAGCCATAGAGTGGACGGAGGCCACGGAGCCAACACATCAAAAAAAAAAAAAAATCAAAATGGAGTAAGAGGGTGTGTTGTATTCCATTAATCTGGTTTGATCGAGCCGTGATTTAGTCTCTTTTAAATTGATTTGACTAGATAAGTGAGCTCAATTAATCTGAACTAACCACTTATGTAATCTCCACTGATCTAGTGTATTGTGATCTGACAATGAGAAAGAACACACTATTAGATTCTCAGTGTGTTTTTTTTCATTGTTTTCTACTAATCACATATAATGGGCTAAGTGATATCCTCTACTTTGAACTGACTGGGTAGCTGATCTCTACACATTTGCTTGCGAATAAATAATCTTTATAGATATGCTATGATCAGATAAATCAAATAAGAAAAAAGATCACACCTTAAGTTGAGGTCCCAAACTACTAAAAATATAGACAGGAATTGAAAATTTAACATAACTATATGAGTGTTTAATTAACCTATACCAACCGCAACCCCAACCCCAACCCCATGTAGGGAAACAACTTGAATCGAGTATGAAATATGGCATTGGCTTAATGTCAAGATCTCTTCTTTTCTTTATAGTAATGTGAAACTGATAATGTCTCCATTGTGGGTTTCAGGACTTCAGGGGGCAAATTAAAGCACACCTTTGTGATGCTTTTTACTATACACACTAATGTCACTAGCTTTGCGCAACTGATATTAACCAGTCAAGACATTCCCACTATGTACAATTGATTTTAGATTGCTTAAAGAGTTTTTGGAAGAAGCCAATACTACAACATTTTTGTGGAGACATGTCATATATCTTTGCAGATAAAAACATTTTCTCTAATTAATCACCTTTTTTTCCAACTCCTCATACATCATTTGGAGTTCTGATTCACACATTGGCATTCTTAGGATGTGTTTTTGTCCCTTATCCGATCATTAGTCTAGTTTAGTTCAATCCAAATATTCAACCAATGTCAGTGGTGTTTAGTTAGGTTCAATTCATTTTTAAATAACACTATCTTTTTTATATTGAACTACAAATTGACCCAATTTGATGAAAAAGACACCCACAATAAAAATTGTTATCTAAAGGGTAAATTACATTAAGGTATATTGAGGTTTGGCAAAATTATAGAGAGATATACCCACATTTGACTAAATACACTGAAGTATACTCTTTGACCACTTTTTTATCGTTGACCAAAGTCAAAATAATTTTTGGACTTAAATACCCCTAGTATACCTCATTGAAAGTTTATAGAAAAAATTATTGTCCAATAATTTCCCACTTACTTTGCATTGCATGCTCGTATATCTTTTGTTGATTGTGTCATATCGTGCTCAAATTTGTTACCAAGATCGACATATAATTGGCATCAAACTCTCATAACTTTAGATCGATAGCTTTTTTCGGTGCAGACACAAGATTAGACTTGTGTAGTCAATTTTGCATGATGAGAGGATTGTTTAAATCGAGCCACGAAATTTATTAATTTATGGTGCAGTTCTCTCAAAATCAAAAACTAAATAAAAAGGAAAAAAAGTGGGAAATCATTGCACAATAATTTTTGTTAAACACTCTCAATGAGGTATACTAGGGGTATTTATGTCAAAAAATTAGTTTGACTTTGATCAACGATCAAAAAGTAATCAGGGAGTATACCTCAATATATTTAGTCAAACATGGACATAACTCTCTGTAATTTCGACAAACTTCATTATACCTCAATGTAATTTACCCTTATCTAAATAAAAATACTTTAAAGTTTAAACGCAATATCATGGGTGTAAAGCTATCAATGATTACTCATATATACCCTCCAATTCTATACAGTCATCACCTCTAATTTCGAACAATAAGTCAATAACTTGTTCCCATACACAATCATAACCAAAAGTCAAAGTCGTATTAGCTCACAGTTTCACACATCAAAAAAAACTTGCATATAGTTAATTATAGTAAACGGTCAAAAGAAGATCAAAAAAAAGAAAAAAGTAAACGGTCAAAAAGGCTGGGAACATGTAATGGTTGTCCCACTTAAGTAGTTACAGCTTTTGGGCATCCTGAGGAAGTGAAGGAATGATGTTCCTCCACAACAGGCGTACACGCACCAATTTCAAGCTTCCGCGAGTGAACTTCCCCGTCTCCTCAAATTATGACTTCTATTTCGTGCATTGAGTGAGCTTCTTAACATCTCATCATTGTTTAAGATTTTGTAAAAGGATTTATGAAGATTTTATTAGCATCGGTTTGATTGACAATAGAAAAAAATAATACTCCGATCTTTAGAAGGCTAAAATATTAGGATACAACTAATCATATTGCATAGGATCGATACACGAGTAAAGTGTTTTTAATAGTCAGCGTTTTGTTGGTAATAAGTGACATTGCCATGTCATAGCTGAGTTTGTTACAATATGTAACAAACTATTTCCACATCAGCAGAGTTTGTTAGAAGGCTCTAGCTAGTCAGTAGTCAGTTGTTATTACATTGCTTGTATTAGTTTCACCTATATAAGTCTTTTATGTATTGATTTACGCATTCAATTAATTAATGAAGAGCTCTTCTCTTCTCCTCTCAATTCTCTCTTTCTCTCTCTAAAAACTTGAGCATGAGCTTGTCATCAGTTGATTCAGGTTTTTCAACAGCTCCATTGACGAGACCTAGCTTGTTCTTTGCTGAAAGAGCTATTATCATGCCTTTCTTCTAGGAACCATAACTTCCACCATCAAAAGGTGTAGAAACCAGTAACATGCCAGGATGATCTGAAGGATGTAGGTAAAGAGGATCTGAAGAACTAGGCGTAAACACCATTGTTGCAAGAAATTTCTTGACGAAAAAATGATTGAGAGAATCTGCTCAAAATTCTGAGAAATGTGATCAAAAAATCAGCGATTGACGAAGAACGATCACAGGAGATTAATTGAGGAAAAAGTTTTTGATTATATTAAACGAAAACTAAAAATGAGCTGATGAATTCTTGATTTAATACGAGCTAGATTGTTTGAAGAATCAATCCAAACAATCGAAGAAGAATCGAAAATGATTTTGTGTGAGAATTTAAGCTAGATCAATTATTGAACAAATCAATTAATCGAAGAAAATTTTTTTGATGAAAAATCAAGAATTCTCTTGAGCATGAACTGCTCTGATACCATGATGAAGGGAAGGGGTTATTTCAAAAAAAAAAAAAGGAAACAAATGAAAAAGAAACACAAAGTCATGCAAGAACTAGCAATTAAGAAATGAGTATTTTTCCTTTTTTTTTTTTAAGTTATTATTTGGGTGGGGCCATTAGAGGAAAGAATCAGATTATTATTTTTTGTATTTCTTTTTTCATTTTATTCTTTCTCT
This sequence comes from Tetragonia tetragonoides, assembly GCA_038025085.1. Classification (NCBI taxonomy): domain Eukaryota; kingdom Viridiplantae; phylum Streptophyta; class Magnoliopsida; order Caryophyllales; family Aizoaceae; genus Tetragonia; species Tetragonia tetragonoides. Next base: position 38,369,685 of record CM076144.1, on the reverse strand, counting down.
CTCATTTGTATTGGGTTACGGTTTTGGCGATTTAACACACAAAATATTTGGATTAGAAGTGCTCATATTTTACATGGAAATAACCCATGTTTAACACTAAAAGTGACCCCTTTATAACAATAAAAGTGACCTGTTTAAAACTAAAAGTAACCCACATCTAACATTAAAAGTGACACACGTTTAACATCAAAAGTGACTCACGTTTAAACTAAAAGTGACCCCTTTAACATTACCCAAAACACAAACATTTTTCTATATTAACATTTTACGTAAGTTTAGCTAGTCTTTTATTTGTTTGATTTTTCTTTTTTTTTTCCCATCCCAACTCTCCTCTCTCTCTCTCTCACCCCTACACCCAAACCACAAATTCAGCCACCTTTATTATTATTTTTTTTCCTTTATTTTCCTAATCTTGTTTTTTCTACCATTTTATCTTACCCTCCCTAAATCACAAAATATCCCCATTGTCTCCTATTTACCCAATATAGTCTAACATCATTTTTATTTTCTAAGATTCCTATTTCTTCTCTTAGTCACCTACACTTGACCCCTAAACTTGGCTCCTACACTTGACCCCTAAATTACCCCCTAATAAACCTATTTTCTATTTTATTTCTACATTTTTCTGATTTTCTACCCCAAAACCCTAATCCCCCACCCTTACATTTGCCTATAAATACATTTTATGTTCCCACTAACAAAGGGGCCTTTTGGCTTAGTGAATTTTGCTAAGTTATTTTCTCATCTTCCATCTCTACTCCTCACTTTCTAGTAGTCTTAAGTTAGAAATTTTTTTTATAAGTTAAAAAAAATCAAGAAGAAAACCAAAAAAACAAAAAAACAAACACAAACACTAAAAAAAAGAGGCTCTTTTAGTATTAATCTCCAACAATTGAAGAGTCAAGATCAACCTCAAGTCAAGGGTAATAATCTCTTCATCTTTGTAATATTTTTATTCACCCCCTTTTCATTCTTTTGATCTTTGTGTAAAATCCCTCTCCCATTTCTATTCATTGTGTAATTTTATTTATTAAACTAACGTCACTAATTATAAACTCACTCATTGGTTTGTTGCGATATGGGATGATCCATTGGGTCTACCATTTTTCAAAGGCCAAGAAACTAATAGGATTCAACCTTCATTGAGGGTTTAGACGTTAATTGCAAGATAAAAATGAAAATTCGGTTAGATGAGTGAGTGCTAACCTTTTTTTTACTTGTGTTATTATACTCACCATCTTTATATTCTTCATCAAAAATGCTAAAAAATGTTCATTTTGCATATCAAACGAAATAAAGGCCTTAGAGGAATATTATTTAGTTGTTTTAATAATCTCGGACTTTTGACAGTTTTGTAGTATCAATTTCCTTTATATTTTGCGGATGATCCAACGATTAGATCTGAGTGAAATTAACGCTAAACAAAACTTTGATTTGTTATATTTAAAATGAACTATATTTCACCAAGATCCAGGGTTAGTTGTTTAGTTATAGCGATTATAAATAGAAGTGTCCAAATCTGATCTTTAAGGATAAAATGAGCTATAACTTGGGAAAATAAACTATTTAGACTTAAGATATTTCTGGACAATTGGTAAAAGACATCCCCACGGTTCTACAGAGACCAAGTTTGCATATTTTGGACAAGTAACGAATTTACCATGAATTATTTAGTGACGAAGTTATGCTGGACAGTTTGGACATTTGGATATTTTTAACTTGTTAAACAATGACCTAATTACCTCACTTAAAGATATCACTAATTTTTCATGATTTTTATTAGAATTCTTAAATGTATGAAATTGAATTGGTAAAAGTTTTATGAAGTTTTAATGAGTATTAAAAATGCTAAAAATGGATAAACGAGCTATGGTCCAGAATTGATATCCTTCGATAATCTGTAAATAACATGGTGATTTGCACTACCTCAATGCAAAGTGACTCTTGGACTAGATACTAGACTCAATTTGGACCATTTTGAACTTTAGAATTACTCTATTTGGACTTCTAATGTATTTTTGACGAATTAAACAAAACCAAACAATAAGCTGTCAAGAAAAAATTGTTTCTGTCATCATTGAAATCATGAACGAAGCGCTGCTGGACTTTTGTTTAATTTCGTTAATTTTCTCAACGACCATTTTAATTCTCAATAATTTTTGTACGTAATCACCAAACAACCTAGTTTAATGTATGTAAATATTGGACACTAAATCTTTGTAATTAATTCCAGTTAAATCGAAAATCGCAAGTTTGAATTACATTCCACAAGCTCGTAATTTGAAAATAATGTCCTACTCACGAATTGTATAAATTCCATATTTTATAGTAGAAAATAACACAGGTTGTGCTTTTAAATCACTCCATTTGCTTACTCTAAGACATAGTTATGATTTTTTGAAGTTCTGTCCAGACTTGCACAAAAACAGTTTGATTTTTTTTAATCATCAAATAAAATGATAAAAATATAAAATTCTCCAGTCTAGCTCTTTAATGAGTTTAGTTTATTTTAAAAATAATTTGATGAATAAAAAGAAGCGTATGGACCTTTCCCCTTGTCCAAATTCGTGAGAGTGCGCTGTAAATAATCAATTTTTAGATTAATCATTGAAAATAATGATTTCAACATCGGTTTTCTGTTCTTTCAAAGACGGGAACCAATCCCGAGTCTTGGAGCAACAATGGATATCAAGACCGAGTGATATCTCGTTTTTGTAGGACTTGTACATACTTGTGCTATTTTGATGTATATATTTTTAATGATGTAATTCGTCTCCCTAAGGCGATTATAAATTCATTTGTGTACATATTTGCGTATGCATATTTCCACCTAAATAATTAAATTCACCATAATAAAAAATATTGTTTGACTTAACCATGAGTGTTTGCATACTTATACAATCATTGTTGATAAATACCGGTATATTCACTTATGTACAAAATCGGCGCAAAATTAAATTCGAGGTTTGAATCACTTATTCACTTATACACGATCATGAATATTTCACCTACCATTATTCAAAACCGACTTCACTCGTCAATCCCCAGTGGATATTTTCCCAGTGGCGTGAATCCTCATCGGACTATCCCACGGTCGAAAACCGCTTTCCCCGGTGGAATACCTATGATCGAATATAAACGAATAATTGATCGTCCCCTCTTATTTGGCTTTGGGCCATTTCGGGGAATTCTATCTAAGACTCTTTCGAACCACTATTCACCAAACCCATAACCAAGCTCTACTGAAATCATCCATTTATCCAACCCCAGTGGACGTTATTCCCTAGTGAAGAACGGATATTTCCGAGAAGTCTAATACTTATACTCAAAGCCAAGAATTGGGTTGATTCCCGTATATCACCAGATGTTTTTGGGTTGAACGCCTCGAAGGAGTAGGCAAATCATCCCATTTTGAACCATTTCTTGCTCCATGTTAGGGGAGTAGGAGGTTCCTCGGATCAATTCGATTCTAGTAGCGAGTCATCTTATAAGTTTCTCAATTATATCCCTCTAACAGGAAAGAATGAACACGCCCGCCTTAGTGGCACCCAAGAGTCTAATGACGGAATTCCCCGTTTAAGAACTACGATTAGGGCTTTGATCCATGAGTAGATTCAAGTCCTACGATGATTGGTATGTAGTGCAGTATAAGTGTATCCAAGCCCGTTGTACATATGTGAATATATCGGTTTTAGGCATTTGCCTTGATTTGCGTGCAAACATGTTGTGTGACAATGTGAACTTATGTGTTTTCATTTTTAGGCATAATGTAACCAAATTCGAAGCTTTCAAAGGGATTTGACGTATTAGTAAAGAGCCCGTACTCAGTACGGAGGAGGAGACGGGTCCGAGGACGTCCGCACCTTCTAACCTAGACCCTGAACCCAAATCTTTGTAATGTAGACCAATCACAAGAATTTTCGTGCCTTATCGCAATGGAGTCAATTTTGGATTTCTTAAATGATTTTCTTTTAAATCTTTTATAAAACTCTTTCCTTTTGGAACCCGTCCTTGTTTGGGTCATAACAAGGTGGCGACTTCGAACCTTTATTTATATTCATTTTAACAAGTATATGCTGCCTATGCCACCAGACTGAAGAATCCCTTCAACATATCTTCTTTGAATGCAACTTTGCTTGTCAACTGTGGGATAGGATCTATAAATGGCTACAGATTACTCCTCTCCAGTGGCAGTGGCCAGGAGTTTTTACACAAATCTGTGAGACATTCAAGGGTAGACAAAAGAGAGCAAAGGTCATGTGTGCCTGTGTTGCAGCTGTGATATATTTCACATGGAAAGAGGGGAACTTGAGAACATTTCAGAGCAGGGCAAGCTCAGTGGATAGCATAACGAAGCAGATCATTCTTAGTCTTCATGGCAGAGCTGATGCAGCAAAGGATGTGAAGATGATGGAGCTTTTCCTTTCTAGCCTTAACTATTTTGCTTAGATTATTAATGATGTTTTTGCTGTTATTGTGTGTTTGTTATGCTGGCATGATCATCTTGTAAGCAAAAAAAATGATAAGCATATGATTGTGGTCTCATATTCAAAGGCCCTTCCTCGAAGGTAAGTTGAATATGAGCTATGATGTCATTGTAGTCGGTTTTTTTTTTTGCAAAGGAGGGACCTACTCCTTATTGCCAGTGAGTATCTAGAGTTTTTTTTGGAGAAACATTGTGCTGTAATTGCTTATCATTTGGGAAGTAATGAAAACATATTTACATTCCAAAAAAAAAAAAACAAGGTGGCGATTTTGAACCTTGCGATGATTCCTTGACAATTGACCTCCTTCAATCGGTCAATTTTCGTGGGATGCGCCCCTTGGCGCATAACGCGATGATTCCCGGGTCCTAATCCAGAAAACCCAAGAATCCGACCCCACATTGTATAAACTGAAAACTCTTTATTTTTCATTCTCTTGATATTCAAATGGCTGTTGCTTTACTATGTGATGTTTTCCCTAGAGCTAGACAACACAGGTTGCCCTTTCCTCACAGCCAAATCCATACTACAGCCACCTTTGAGCTCATACATATTGATCTTTGGGGTCCCTATCACATTCAAACTTACAATGACTTTAGTTATTTCCTTACAATTGTTGATGATTTCCGCAGGGTGACTTGGACTCACCTTCTCAATACAAAGAGCAATGCTCTTGAACTAATTCAGTCTTTTGTTGAAATGGCTCATACTCAATTCAATTCCTCTGTTAAACACATAAGGTCTTACAATGCTTTGGAACTAGGGTCCAACATTGAAGCTACTAAATACTTTCTTTCCAAGGGAATAATTCATGAAACTAGTTGTGTTGGAACTCCACAGCAAAATGGAGTTGTTGAACGCAAGCATAAGCATCTACTTGAGACTGCAAGAGCTCTCAAGTTTCAGTCTAAATTACCTGTCAAAATTTTGGGCGGACAGTGCCCTTACTTCCACCTACCTTATCAATACATATCCTTCAAAGCTTCTCAAAGGAAAATCACTACATGAAATTCTTTTTGGCACCAAACCTCTATACAGTCATCTTAAGAGTTTTGGGTGTTTGTGTTATGCTTCTACCCTCAAAGCTCATAGGAACAAATTTCAACCTCGAGCTTCTCCCTGTGTATTCATTGGATATCCCTATGGTAAAAAGGCATATAAATTGTATAATCTTTACACTAAAAAGGTTCAAGTGTCTAGGGATGTTATTTTCCATGAGACTGTTTTTCCTTATCATGAGTCATGTCCTTCTCTTCCTTTGTTCTTTACACCTCCTTCACCTGATCATACAACTACAGATGACTTCTTTCCCTTTCCTCATACATCTTCTCCACCTACATCTCCTCCCACTTCTCCTCATACATCCATCACCACATCCAGATCTTTAACTCCCCTCACATCCTCACTCAGTCAATCTCAAACTCCTGCTATTTCTCATCCATCTGTTCATGTCACCAAACAGTCCTCTAGAGTCTCTAAACCACCTTCACATCTTCAGGATTTTGTATGTAATAGTGTGTCCCTGCATGATTCACCTACTACATTCACCACTTGTGCTCATAGTATAACTTCCCTTCCCTGCACACCTACTCATGTCTGTTTCAGTACCCTTTCTTCACACACACAGCAGTTATTGAATAATGTTACACTTGTGCATGAGCCTACTAGCTATAGGGAGGCAGCTACTGAGCCAACTTGGAAGGAGGCCATGGCAAAGGAATTTAATGCTCTAGAAACAAATAATACCTGGATCATCACTGATCTTCCTGAAGGAAAGAAACCTATAGGTTGCAAGTGGGTCTACAAAGTGAAATTCAGAGTTGATGGCATAGTTGAGAGGTGCAAAGCTCGACTTGTTATTCAAGGATGTACACAGAGAGAGGGGATAGACTACACTGAGACTTTTTCCCCTATAGTTAAGATTACTACAATCCGGGCACTTATTGCAACAACTGTAAAAAGGAATTGGCCTATGTTTCAGCTAGATGTAAACAATGCTTTTTTGCATGGGGACTTGGATGAAGATATCTACATGAAGCCACCACCAGGGTTAGTTCTCAATTCTCCTAACCAGGTCTGCAAATTACAGAAATCACTTTATGGCTTGAAGCAAGCTTCAAGACAGTGGTATGCTAAATTGTCACATGCTCTAATGTCTAGGGGATATTTAACCTCTAAGAATGATACAGCTTATTCCATAAACAGATGGGGTCTTCTGTTGTTTTCTTAGCTGTTTATATGGATGATGTTTTGATTACTGGAGATCACATGGAGGAAATTATTGATCTTAAGCAGTTTTTGGATGATACCTTCAAGATCAAGGACCTAGGGAGATTGAACTACTTCTTAGGAATAGAGGTTTTGCATGAACCTCAGGGTGAAAGATTTTGAGCATTTGCAAACATACTCTGGTACTGCTATTTTTCCTTTGGATTCCAGCACCAAACTCTGACATGCTGAAGGCAAGCCTTTAAATGATCCTAATGTATATAGGCAAATTGTTGGTAAATTGAACTTCCTCACTCATACAAGACCTGATTTGGCTTTCACGGAGTAACACTTAAGCCAGTCTATGGAAGACCCTAGGGAACCTCATCTAAAGGCAGCTCTACACACTCTTAAATATCTGAAGACAGATCCTGCTCAAGGTCTTTTAATGAATAATTCTTTAGATTGCAAGCTCCTGACCTATTGTGACTCAGATTGGGCTTCCTGTCCTCATTCCAGAAGATCTGTTAGTGGCTATTTCATTATGCTTGGTGGTAGTCCAATTTCTTGGAAATCCAAGAAACAAGCAACTGTATCCCTCTCTAGTGCAGAGGCTGAATATCGCAGCATGAGGAGGGTCACTTCTGAATTGGCTTAGCTTTCAAGGCGTCTACATGAATTTACAATGTCATCTGTGATCCCTATTTCCCTTAAGTGTGACAGTCAGGCAGCAATCTACATTGCCAAAAACCCTGTCTTCCATGAGAGGACAAAACACATAGACCTTGACTGCCATTTTGTGAGAGAACAATTGCAACAGGGCCTCATCTCCTTGCATTTTGTCAGAACTACAGACCAACTAGCTGATTTCTTAACTAACAACTTATCTGGCAGACATCATCACACTTTGCTTAGCAAGTTGGGAGTGATATCCCCCTCCAACTTGAGGGGGGGTGTTGGTAATAAGTGACCTTGCCATGTCATAGCTGAGTTTGTTACAATCTGTAACAAACTATTTCCACATCAGCAGAGTTTGTTAGAAGGCTCTAGCTAGTCAGTAGTCAGTTGTTATTACATTGCTTGTATTAGTTTCACCTATATAAGTCTTTTCTGTATTGATTTACGCATTCAATTAATCAATGAAGAACTCTTCTCTTCTCCTCTCAATTCTCTCTTTCTCTCTCTAAAAGCTTGAGCATGAGTTTCAGCAAATTTCATCACGTTTTGATTACCAAGATTCAAACCATCGACCTTGATTAAGTGATAAAAGTGTCGAACCGTTTACCCCAATCACTTGTTGATAAAGTAATTTACTACAAGTAGTTTAAATACATGCTCAATGCCATTCGTTTTTCCATGCAGGACAAACCACCTAATAGAATTGTGAACTATTAATTTTAACTTTTGATTCATCCTTTCACCATTTGTTTTTTATAAATCTAGTTCTTCATATTGCATAAGAACAATAAGAACCAAGACGCCATGAGTTTAATTTTGAGATTCCCCCGCTCTAGTTTTCTTTTTAGGGTCTGTTCTTTTTGCCTAGAAAATACATAAGTGAATTGAATTTATCTGAACTGAATTGAATTGGAACATGAGTTATTTGAATTGAACTAAGATGATCTGAATTGATTGTTTCATCATGATGATCTTTAACCATTTAAAATTCATCCAAACATTTTAAAAATTTGGAATGTCTTTGAAAATATGTGTCAAAATCTTTTCAATAACACATACTTCCTCCGTTTTATGAAGATGTTTACATTTGTTTTTTCACGGTCTCCAATGCACCACTTTGACCGTACATAATTGTAATTACATGCATATATAAATTATAAAATTATAAGTTTTCAAAAGTATTCTTTAAAATGAATCTAACAATAACGTTTTTACATTATAAATTTTTGTATTTTTTCATCAATTCATGGTCAAAGTTAACTGTGAACTTTGACCTTGAAAAATAAAGTGTAAACATCTTGGTGAAACGGAGGGAGTGTATCATTATGATTAACAAAAAAAAACCATAACACCCCCAAATCTTACCATACTTGCAACGGATTAACAATAAAAGATTTATTTTTATAGTTTCACTAGGAAATAACCCGTGCTATGCACGGACATTCCATTTACATCAAGTCTTGTGTGAGACCAACTCACAAAAAATTAGGGTCACTTTCTTGAAATGTTGGGGTCATTTATGTTAAACAGTGACCCTTGTTTCAATGAAAAGTGACCCTGTCTCACCAAAAGTTACAAAAATGTTTTATAGAAGTTTTTGTGTTCAGCTTATCACAATATGTTTAATCTTATCATATTAAATTTTGAAGTTTTTTAAATTATAAAAAAGTATATATAGAATAATGAATATAGTGATTGGCCAAAAGGTTACGTGTCATATTACTTATCATTGTCTTTTTAAAAACAAATATCTATAAATTGTCACCTAACTTGCAATTGTACATCAAAAATATAACTTAACAAATTGCACTACAAATGAAATACTTGTCATTTTATTTTCGCTTGTACGTGCAAAATTTAGTCATATATCTAACCTATATTTATACCCTCAAATATAAAACTTAACTAAAATTTTACCACTGTCATATTAACGATGATTATCCCCACAAATAACAGTACATTTTCACGTAACATACGCTTATACCAACTAATATAATTTATGTCATTAAACAATTATCAATTTGATCAGACTCTCCCTTAATGTGTATTTCACTAATTCGAATGTAGAATTATAAGACTAACTTAACCTCAAAAAAAAAAAAAAAAAAAAGAAGACTAACTTCCTTTCAAATGAAAAAACAATTGCGATAACTCACCATCTAGGAAAATGAAAAATAGTAGGTAAGTCCTCAAAATGTGACTCTTTGTACGTTACCTGCGCTTATACCCATAATTGCATAAAACTTTTTGTATATATTATGTGCATCTATTCCGATCCCCAAATATTCCTCATCTATACTCAATTAAAGTTTTTATAATTTTGATAACTTTAAAAACTGGACATCAATATCATTTTAGATTTATCAAATTATGACATATGTACGTCACATGCGCTTTTACTCACAACTATATTATATTTTTTTATATAACGTGTGAAATATTCACCCTATACAGAATTGATTAGAATTTTTTTTTTATTAATTTTGAATAGCAAATAGAATTTTTCATATACAACTAATTGTCAAGTCAATCATCGTCCTTACAATACCTGAATAGTCATACGTTATAATTGACAACGTTAATGCGGGAGATTAATGCTATTTTAGGTTGTAGAAATATAATTTAAATATTAAATAGGAATAAGAAATATGAATTGGTTATAGCAATTAATTATATGATATTTATTTTTGATAATTTATTACTCACCATAATTAAAACCAAAAAAAAAATAAAATAATATACTAACCAATCAAAGTGTGACACTTGTCACATTACCAGCGATCTTAACGAAAATTATATATATACTAGTTACATTCCCGTGCGATGCACGGTTTATTTTTTATTATTAAATAAAATATTTCTATATGTACAAATTTTTAAGATATCTTTCGCATATGTCATATCTGGATACAAAAATCATCTTCTATGACCAGCTCGCTTAATATGGTACAAACCATATTGCATCAATTGTAGGGGAAAATACAAAAAATAAAAATTTCTCATTTTATCATTTTAAGAAATAAATTCGCTGGTTTGTATAGCCTAACTTGTTTATTATTTTTATTGCAATTTATTCCAATATATGGTGTTCAATATCTAGTACAAAATATCGCTACCACTACTACTACCATACTTTTGTAGTGCAAGTTACTCTAGTATCCAACCCAATCAAAAAAAAAATATCGTAAAAAAAAATATCGTAAATATCAAATTGATGCATTAAAATTAAGTTCAAATTTTTAGAATTGGAACTCCGAATAGATAAGCTCAAGTCAAAACTAAAATTTCAATTTGAATGCCGATCTTAATGTTCACTCCAATTCGAATAGTTTGATTTGGCTCGGTACAGATTTTGTACTTAATCCTAAAAAATTTCAACAATAACAATCCATTAATTTTCCAAAGTACATTAATTAACCACTTAATAATCAAACTAATTAAATTAACAACATACATTGAATCATGAGTTAATAATGTTTGGATCAATTGAAAGTATTAATGTACTGCATTAATTGTTAGTGTGACTTGGATTACACATATCAACTAATGATGATTGGACCGCCTATGTGGATGCCTACGTGTCCTTCTAGCAATTGTGCTTATTCACTTATATATATATATATATATATATATATATATATATATATATATATATATATATATATATATATATATATATATATATATATATATATATATATATATATATAAGGACCAAGGGAGATAAGTGTGGATTCAGAGCATGTGTGCATTGTGACTAAAACCAGTAACCATACCATTCGTTTCTTCTCTGTCCTCTTTCTTAACCCACCTGCGTCCAAGTTTTCAGAGGGCAGCCATCCTCCTTTTAATTAAGATAAATTTTCCGGTGGCCTAAATTAATCCTCTCTTTCTCTTAGCTTGCCAAAAAGCTAAGACCATCCAGAAAGGTTAAAATACTTAAAACCAATACAAGTTCAAGCATCTACAAACAATAAGACAAGGCTTTTAAAAAAAGAAATCTTTGTGCCTCAAAATTTTGTCCATTAGTTTTAAACTACACGGCCACGTTTCAAACTTTCAACCAGTGTGAAAGTATTGTGTTAAATTAAGCCATATTTGGCATTTCGATACACCTACGTTGCAATGCTTAATTTGTCAGGAACTCGCTAACAATCGACGTGTTAGATATTTTATCTGATTAGAATTTTTGTTTGCGCTTAAGCTCAACATCTATAAACGGATCGGATTAGTCGGAACGATCAAGAAGGTCTCATTAGTAATCTAGGACATAATCTAGGACATAATCTAGGACATACACTAACACCGTAAGCACTTCAAGCACCATATACGCGAGTACATAATTCACGCGTTGATTGTGGTGGAGGGCAACTAATGCCTCTATTCTTCGAAGCGTACCAAATGGTTCATTGACACTAGAGCTACCAATGACCGACACATGACCCTCTCTAACAAATACGGAGTATGTTTTTTCTAGTTTTTGTAATGGCTACAATTTAATTAAAATAATGTAAAAAAAAATATTTTTCACATCTTTTTCTCCTATTAAATAGTGATCCAATTTGCTACGTTTTTCACAATTTAAAATAAAAATAAAAATGAGAGAGTACATATAGTGTTGATGGAAGTCTCCAACGCTTCATAACAGGGTGCGTTCTTTTCCACTTAATTCCACTGATTCTCACTGATTGACTAAGGTCTTGTCACTGATTTTCATTGATTCGGTAAGGTCTTGCCACTGATTTCCACTGATTCGGTAAGGTATTGCCACTGATTCGGTAAGGTCCTGTCACTGATCATGTGAGGAGTAATGTGGGTCCTGCTACTGATTTTCACTGATTGAATAAGGTACTGACATTGATTCTCACTTATTCAATAAGGTCTTACCACTGATTCCCACTGATTAAGTAAGGTCTAGCCGCTGATTTACACTGATTGAGTAAAGTCCAATAAGTGAAAAAGAATACACCCTGAGTGAAATTGGAAGATGCTACAAAGCAATAACTAAATAAAGAGATAAGATCATGTCCAATCATTATCTCCAATAAACTCCTCCAATACCTCATAAAACATAAAATAAAAATATAGGAAGGATTTTATTTTATATTATATTTTTGTGAGGTATTGGAAGAATTAATTGGAGTAATTGATTGGAGGGGATCTGGTCTGGAGGGAGAAAATAGTGCCTTCAAGGTTCATGTGGATGGTAACTTGGTAATGTACAAAGCGTCCAAGCGCGTAGCTAGATGCCTATGCTTGCCTTAGCAACTTTAGTGTAATCCTCAACTTTAATGCATGCATGCCCAAGAAAGATTTGGGCAGTGATGGTTCCTAGCTAGTTTGATTACCTATACTATATGCTATTCATTTGGGTTCTCTCGTGGTCCGTGGACCACCTCTTTAAGAAGGTCCTATAGCTTTATTTGGTGTTCCCATTTGTACAACTTTGCAACGGCCGCATGCATATTTATGGGGTTACCAGCTACTGAGCTACATGCACCAGAGGATCAAATATGGGAAAATAGTCTTAGCACGCAACTCCTATTTTTAGCTTCTAGGCTTCTCGTTTAGGTTGATTGGGTAGTAAATTTTGATATAACGTCGATCATCACACAATGGGATTTCTTAAAGGAGTGTATATACTTACTAATCTTCTTTCAAATTAGAGTCTATATATAACTCATGATCTGATCTTATGTGGAAAGTTACGATGGAAACTTAGGTTGCCAAATAAATCATTTTCTTAATGTCAATGATTAATTGTACTCTTATGGCTTATCTGGCTTTGAAGACGAAATTTGATGACATCTCTTGCACTCATAACAAACCTTAATTAGCTAGCTTGCTAACAATCCTAGTACTTCTCAATTCTCACAAGATTTTCACTTCCGTTGAAATATGATCTGAGTTATTAATTTAACTAGTGTGTGAATCGTGCGATGCACGGATTAATTTTCTTTTGATTTAGCGTTTTGTAACATTAACTGTCACAATATTGTATTTTTCTTTTGGTATGTTCAAATGCTAATGTGTGCCCAGGAGTTAAAATTATTTTTCAATAGCGTTTTTATGTACTTAATACTCATATGATCTACATTTAAGTTTTTGATTATAGAACTGTCTGCTAGCGCCTTCTTGAATTAGACGTAGCGCAAGGTTTTATTTTGTACAATTCATCAACCAAACCTGTTACAGTATATAAAATTCTTTACAAAACCTGCAAATTAGTATTGATGTCCAGTATAAATTGCTCCATGGCTGCTTTATCCTTGTATTCCCTTGTGTATTGTTTATGTAGGGCATAATGAGAGAGATCATCGATCATATGCATCACTCTAGGATAACCATCCAATCCAATTTTAAAATTATCTTGAAAAAGAACTGTAAACCTCTCATTATCTTGTTGTTAATAAGACTCGGTTGCCAGGGGGAGGATCGGTTCAACGCATGTCTTCTATTTTTTTTTTTTTTTTTTTGTAAGATCGCATGTCTTCTATTGTTTCACCCACATGACAACATTCTTATGTCTCCATGTTATGTAAAGCAATGTTGGTCGCACAACAGAATGCAACATACACCAACTTCCATAGATTCACATGTCTTTGTAAATGTGCAGTAAGGCCAGTAACTAATAACAAAAGGGATTTGGCCGAGTAACCGAACCGGAAAATTAATTGACCAAATAAGTCAAAAAAATTGGTTACAAGGTGTTTTTTTTTGGTAAGGTTCCGGTTCCACCTTTTGCCAGACCGAAATTTACGATTGTCATACACTTGTACTGAAACCCAGATTCTGTACTGTTAACCGCCCATAAACACCCCTAGATCTCCTACTATTTGAATATCTTAAAGTTCCGCAAATAAGCAACTCTGAAAATGAAAAGGATATTAAAGATACAATAACCAAATAAAACTTTTTTCAAGAATTATATTTGTTTTTCCGATCACAAAAGGAAAGAGAGAGGATAAGTGATATTGATTAACATATACTGATATACACACACAGATGTGAATAGACGAAGTAGTAGCTAATATATTTACAATGCACTGCTAAGTGCTAGCATTCAGTCAAAGCTCTTTGCTTTTTGTTTAATTTTGCTTCCCTTGTCTATTTGGTACATTAAAGGAAGAGTTAAGCACCACCTATAGAGAACAAAGGCTATGTAATATCTTGTTCAGCATCTACCAAAAACCTGTTTTAAATTGTCCCAGGGTTTTTTCATCACAACTTTTTAGGAAAATATCCTGTTTAGTGGACTCTCCAAACTGTCTAGTTTGCACTTAAGATCAACTCTGATAGTTTGATAGTGCTACTAATACTTCTTTTGCACGCAAAATACATGGGGGGGGGGGGGAATAGACTAAAGTTTCGATGATCATTAAAATTACTAAGCTAAGTTGCACAATACAAACATTTCTTCTCATGCATTGTTATTGTAAATTATAGGAATTGGGTCAAAAATGCAAGACGTGCAACTCCATTTTCATTAGCCACAACTTGAAGCCCAATAAAGTAATGCGAATGACAGGAACACAACAATTTCACGTGTGCCTACTACTACATTCACAGAAACATAAAGGAAAGGAAAAGTGTAAGACATCTTGACTATAAGAACTCAAAAACCAACTTTGTATTTTTTTTTTCCCTTTTCTTGACTAAGAACAGCAAGCACATCAAATAAATATAGATTTCTTCAAATTTAGGTAAACACTTCAATTACAGTTGGTACTGGGAAAAGTGAAAGCAAAACGGAGGAGAAAACACCTGACAGATTGTAGCAGAGTGGAATTCATAAAAGGGTCTCAGCCTTAAGAATGCAGTAGCATCATCCGTACCTTGAAAAAAGAAAATAGTGTCTGCCTTTAGAACAGTTATTCAATGGGAGTGAGTGACATGTGATGTTTTTATAGGTTGTGAATAATTAAAAGGAAAACATTGCAGCATGAGCAAATATGCATAGTTTTTTTTTGGGTAATCTTTTTGGACATTTCAAATTTATTAGAGGGATGAGAGGGATCATATATATAATGAAACTTTATTATAGCCTCAAGTGTTTATACTGCAAAAAAACCTTACTCATAGCCTGGGCCATGTCGATCCATCGGCGATAACATCTGGTCCTTGATTCTAAACAACGATGTCATTGCCCAAGAAATTCCGATGCACATTTCCACTCCCCAACTGAGAAACAGTAAATTAAAAATTAAACTTGATATGATAGTGGTATAGAATTATGAAACTTTTATACTCCTGAAAAAGGAATTTGGGTTTGGGTAAGCATTAAATGGTAGAACATATTTCAAATTGCTCAATTGGGATCAAAATAGTGTCATCTCTTTAAATAGAACATTCAATTAGGAATATCATGAGAATATAAAGTTAATCAAAACTTATCCGAAATAATTCAATAAAAATACAACATCAATTCGAGACATGATATAAAACTTGCAATTGCATCAAAAATTGAGGCTAAGTGGTCGTCTGGTTCAATAGAGAGGGGGAATGGGTAATGGTAATGGTTACTTCTATGTATCGTTTGGTTCAACCAAAGAATGGAATCACTTGTTCTTTATTCTATTCCATTACATGTTTTTGGTTTAAATGCTGTAATTGGTATGGAAAAGATGTACAACCTTTGCTACAAAATTTCACATATATTCTACTACTGTATAGTGGAAAAAATAACTGACAATGTCCCTAAATCAAAAATCATAAATAAAAATCATAAAAGAATTCCAAGATTCTCTATAATCTTCCAACGACAGTTTCTTCATGATGGGCAGACAATGCCTCACATCAGGAACAAAATATGAGCAAAACAAAACCTAAAATTTGAATTTAGGAATTAAAAAATAATGACACAAAAACCCTAATTTGTCAAAGCAAGAAACAAAGATGATGATAGAAACCTTGAAAATTTCAAAAATAAGAACAAAACTCAAACCAGTTCTAACCATTATTTTCCACAGAAATTATGAGCAAAAACCTTAATCCCTAAACCTTAATGATTGTTAATTTAAAAAGATTATTGTCGTTAGATATTTTTTTTTGGAGGGGAGATTATTGTCAGATATTTTTTTAGGAGGGGAGATTATTGTCATTAGATATATATTGAAAAAACTTTTTAACTTTAATTTCTACTAAGGAAGTAGATATGTATCAAATAAGTGTGTACAGTGTATATGCATGCATGTTTTTGAATTAAACCGAACTGAATTGAACCACTAACCTAAAGAACATACCCTTAGTTACCATAGTCTTCCGTTCTCCAAACTCATGAGTAGGGGTGGGTAGAAATTCCGGGTACCCAGTATCGGAAGCGGAATTGGTTTGGAACCAGTGATTTTCCGGAATCGAAACTGGTTCAACCAATTCCAATTCCAATTCCCAAAATAGGAATCTGTACCAACCAACTCCAATTCCAATTCCCAAAATAGGAATTGGTACCAACCAATTCCAATTCCTAACTTTTGGAAAATGAAACCGGTTGGATGCCCAGTGTAAATCAATTATGAGACTTTTTTCTTTGTTGGAAATAAAGAGTGATGAATTTTTAGTAACATTAGTGGTTTGAAAAATTGTATTTGTAAATTTAATGATTTAATGATTGTATTTTTAATATTAATAAATAAATGATTGTATAAGTTTTATATTTTGAGTTATAATGTTAAGTATTTTGATTGTAATATTCGATTTTGAGTTTGTTGTATTTTTTGAAACTAATTTTAGTTTGTGTAATATCATAATTGATGTTTTTATTACTAAAATATAATATTATTTGATATAAAAAAAAATTGGATTTAATATGAACTTGGGTACTTATGAAATGATGGGTATCCGTTATATCCAATTTCAATTTTTAAGAATTAGGAATCGGTGCATCCAATTCCAATAAATTAGGAACCGATAGATCCAATTCCAATTTCAGGTAGTATAAAACCCGATGAATACCGCTTACGCTCACCCTTACTGTCACGAGAGTCATGATGCAAGTCATCAGATTTGGTAATATATCATTTGTTATACATGTAGACCTGTTAATTGGGTCGGGCGGGTCGGGTCATGTTGGGTTAGGGTCATTAGCGGGTCGGGTCATTTCGGGTTCGGGTTGAGAAATGCTTGACCCTGACCCAGTGTTGTCGGGTTCGGGTCGACCCACCGGGTCGGGTGACCCAAAAAATTTTATTTTATTCGTCAATTTATGTTTTCAAACGGTAAATTTGTACACATATACTCTAATTTTTAACTTGTTTTAACTACATACGTATTTTATTCACGTTTTGGAATGTATATACACCTATATGATATTTTTTATATTTTGTTTAATTATTCGATAAGTTGTACAATATAATTCCGTCCATTTGAGGGTAGTTAAGAGCAAAATTTCTCATTTTGAGAGAATAAAGATGTAGAGAAAAAGTTAATGAAACACAAAAAAAAGTTTTAAATGGTTTTTTAGGATAATTTAGTTGAACTTTTTATTTATAATTACAAATTGTTCTATTTTGCGGGTCAAACGGGTCGAACCACTAACGGGTCGGGTTTGACCCAAAAATACCGGATTAATCGGATTTTGGTCAAACCGGGTTTCGAGTCGAAAAATAAGTGTCAGGACCCTGAAAAAATGGGTCGAGTCCGGTTTCAGGTCGGGTCGAAATTGACAGGTCTATATACATGTGAGTATGTGACCCCATATTTGGTCTTTAACATTTATTTGTGACCCCAAATTATATGAGTATGACATTATGAAAAGCAAAGCCGCATGCACTACACTGCGTAGCTGCTCAAGTGCCCAACCGGGCCAACCCTCAAGCCTCAACCGTCGGCATTTTCTTTTCCTCTGTATTCCTTTTGTGCCTTTCTCTGATTTTGAGATATTGTCCCAAATATTCTACGTACCTTTTTTGTTCCTTTTTTGTTGATTAAAGCAAAATAATTTCAAGTTTAACCAGTTGTGCTAATTAACTCCATAGATAATCCTATGACCCACCTGGTGGACTCCGGTCCAACTAAAAATAAGTTTTGTTACCAAAGTCATTGTAACATGATATCCTACTGTAGCTTAATAACAATTTTTTTTTTTTTTTTGGCAGACATGACTTGTTAGCTTATTCTAAAGTCTATACTCCATCTGCCAATAAGTGGTTAGTGTAAGTGGTTCGGCACTCTCATTCCTTAAGCAAGGTCGAAGGTTCGAATCTTGTGAATGGAGAAATCATTTAGTGGGAGCACTTTACCCCTTCATGGACCGACCCGGTGCGAACAAGATTAGCATTGGCCCAAATGACTTAGGTGAACTTGTGGCTAAAAAAAAAAAAAAAAAAAAAAAAAAAAAAAAAAATCTATACTCCATCTTTTACCAAATAAAAAGGTCTATACTCCATCTGTTCAATTTTCTCCTTTTTATTTGACTTTTTGTGGAAGTTTACCGATTTTGACCATTAATTTTACTCTTATATTCATTTTTATTTATACTTTCATAATATCACATTTTTATACAAAATTTTATAGTCATAGAATTACAATTATTTAGGGGATCACGGTCAAATGGAGAGTATCGTCTTGTAGACCGTGAAAAATCAATGGAAATAAGATTTTGAAATTGAGGCTATATTAAGGCTCTGTACTTTTCAATCAGAAAAAGCTGAAATGAAATGAACCGGAGTTAAGTAAAATCTATTATGGCAAGGGGATTTGTTCTTCCAAATAGCTGCAACATGTTTCATGTTTACCTCTGATCGTAGGGAAAAGGCTGTGGCGTCTCGTTTACTGTATAACATATTTTTTGCTATATCAGGGCATTGTCAATTATCGACGAAGCTGATCAACACGCCGATTTCTAGCAGTGATGCTTGGATTGGTAGTCACTTATTGACGGAGCTGATCAAGACATCGATTTCAAGCAGTGATATGTGGGAGTCATATTTATCTTGTTATATTACATTAATACTTGGTTATGCTAGATTTATAGTATTTGTTTAGAGATATTCATTGTTGTAGAAGCCGGATGACTTTTTATGAATGAATGAATTCTTTTTCTTTCAAAAAAAAAAAAGTGAGGAAGTTAACTACGTATGAAGAAAAAATGTAATACGTAAATGCGAAAAATAGGATATTGGAGACTGAGGCCCTGTTCTTTTCAACGTTTCTATGCTGCATTCCGTTCCGTTCCGTTCCGCGCCGTTCCGTTCCGTTCCGCATTCTGTACTTCATTTTGTCTCACATTTTTTTGAATTATCCGCACCGTGCCGTTCCGTTCCGTTCCTTTCCAATCTGTTCAGTTCCGTTCCTCACCGTCCCGCACCATTCCGTTGAAGAGAACAGGGCCTGAGAGTGTTAAGATAGTGTAGCAGTGATATTTTGTTAGAGTATTAGAAAAGGTCTTCCACTAACATCAAAAATGTAAGGAGGCCAGATTTACGAGTATATTTTGAAGGGATAGATGAGAATGGCAATTGACAACGGCGGAAATCAAGGTTCGACATTGATTCACTAGACGCTCTTCACTTGAGCCAATCACGGAGATTGAAGTAATGTATTTGCGCTTTTTTGGCCAGCTTTTACGAACTAGTGTTATAACGAGTCAACACTTGTGTCTAAATTCAATCACTAGAGCTCTACTTCTACTTCCAAGTTCCAACTAATGTTTCATTTTCTGGTACTTTGCTTGTCGTCATTTGATCATTGCTACAGAATTTCAGCAATCACCCAATTCAGCACAATGAATTATTATAATTATGGCCGCTTTTTATGGTCGTGTCAATGTTTATTACCTTTAATCCAATGTTTTCAGAATCATTTTATAATAATAAATGAATAAAAATGAAATAATATGTGAAGGCAACATTCATGATCTTGGAGCATGAATAGTTTGATGTGACATGCCCGTACACTCACAATTATAATGGGTCATAATGGCACTAATTATGATCATTGACATAATAAAGGTACATATCTACAACGCTTTTAAGATCTTAACAACTCCATAAAATGTCGTCTTGTGAACTATTTTCCTAACAAAAACAAACTTCTTCATTAGTAACGAATTTATTTTATTTTGAATAAGGGTTTGTTCTTTTAAGTGTTTTAACCATGGAAGTTAATTAAGAAATTTAAAGTGTATTCATTTTCACTCACTTGAACTAATAAAAGTTAACCAATTGAACTGAATTGAAGTAAACTGAATAATAATAATACGTGAGAGAAAAAAATACATTGAATTGAACTGATTATTAGATAAGTAGAAAAGAACAGATTCATTCCTTTTTTTCTCATATATTTCACTTAATTTAGTATCAATGATGTTCAATATAATTTAGTTCAGTGGAAAAAAAAAATGCACTCTTCAACCATATATATATATATATATATATATATATATATATATATATATATATATATATATATATATATATAAGTGAATTTGCTTGATTGCTACAATGACACGTGGGCGCCATATCATCGTCTAAATAGTTGACACATCATAGTATTAAATATCTTTTTTATTTATGTTTTAATAAATTTAATGAATCTTTACTACACATTCAATATACAATGTATTAGTATTAACTAATGGGCCAAAGTCAACAAAATATTAAGTACAACGAATCATAATAATCCGTAGGGTTTTTAAAGTGTCGATTTTGTCTTTCGATGTCGATTTTTGACCAAGATATTCATTTATACTATATAAGTAATAGAATGAAAGTACTTTTCAACACGAATCCAACAAATATTGTTTCATACTTTGAATCAAAGTATTTTTTGGCACGAAATATGCTCTAACAATTACGAAATTGTCTTCATATCTTTAAAATTCATTTCAAAATTCATGACTTGGGTATTAAGTATATAATTTGCTTTCTATAGAAAAGAAAAAACACCAAATTCAATCTATTTAACATCTTTTTAGATTAATGTATGCTATCAAGGTTACTACCCAGTTTAAATAGTATAACAGAATTTTTTTTAAATAAATCGTGCAATGCATCCGGGGAATGTGCACCTTTGCTAGATTGACACATAAGTTTTGACATATAAGCAAATATTGACATGTCATCAAATAGTATAGGTGCATGTACTTCTATGAGTACTATGTAATTCTTAGTGTAATGTCATAGTATAGTTGCATGTATCTTCAATTAGCACTATTAGTATATGTGCATGTATCTTCTATTAGGCACCATATGGCTGTTAGATAATGTGTCTAATAAATTACTACAATGAAATTTTTTAGTTGGAACCAAATATATTTATATATAATAGTGTATTACATGGGGCATGCAACTAGAATCAAACAAGAAAGCAAGAAAGTTGATTTGAGTAAAAAAAGGGAGAAGCCCATAGATTATTTCGTAGCAAGATGTGACATAGACAAAAAATTTATTTCAAATTTATACCAATAATTTTTTTTTTGTTATAAATACACAGACCGTGCATCGCACGGAAATGTAACTAGTTGTACTTACGCTTAAACTTTCTCTATTCCAAATCAAAGAAAAGAAGTCACTCTAACACCCCAAAAGACCAGCATGGAATTCAATGTTCAAATTATGTTGCAAACTAGCTATGTTTCCATTAGTCATTAAACAAAATCCACTTTATAGCTCAAATGAATTAAAGTCTAGTTTCCATGGCAATTGTTAATTTAGGCCGTGCTTCTTTTCACTAAATTGAATTGAACTCCACTAAATTAAAAATTAAATTAATTATTAAATAAGTGGAAAAGAACATATCCTAAATCAAACTGAACTAAACACTCTTAAACGATCAAATGCAAATATGCAAATGCAAAAGTTTGTTACCAAACACCCAATGAACATATATTTGGGGATATTAGAGGAAGATTGACGAGACTGACATTACATGGATTATGGAGTACTTGATGATAAGACAGCATGAGGAATTGAAGACTTGTGCAGTTGTGCACATTGAGCCCCACAAACTCGCCATTGTTTCTCTTCTTTTTGTACTTTTCCCCACTGACCTAACCATTTTTGTTCCTTAGAATTTATAAATTACAGTATAATAATATATTTGGATATAGAGTAAGATCATATTCTTTTGTCTTCTCCATGCTACATTTCATTCTATTCCGATATGTTTTGTGTTGTTCATTTCCGCATTTTATACTTGATTTTGTCTTCCATTTTGTTTTATTATCGGCACCGTTTCATTCGTTCCATTCCAATCCTTTTTATTCCTCACTGCCTTGCATTATTTCGTTGGAGTGAATATGACCTTAGTATACAAACATCATCAAAATGGGAACTATTACTACTATTTTCTACTCTCATCAAACTCATCAGCTTATGAGTAAAGAAAATAAGTGGGTGATAAAAGGGCCGACACCCGAATCTCAATCTAACGTCCAAGTGAAGTAGTTAACCACAATGGATTTCTGGGCCCGATTTTCTTTTGTTTTTCTTGGGAAAATTATTTACTTTGCTTGGATTTTTGCGTTCCGATCCATACAAACACAAAGTTGCAAAAGTTTGATAATCCAACGGCACATTTTGGAGTTATATTGGTCAGGGCATGGTACCCAAGATAACCGAATCCCACTTGTGAGGTACCAATGCAAGGTCACTGAATTCGTAGTCTCCTCTTCCACGCAAAATAAATAGTAGTGTAATTCCGATATCAACAAATTCAACAATCAACATAGCACAAAAAATCATAGGAGTTTACTAGAAATATGCAACGATCTAAGTGACCTTGGTCCTTGGCCCCTTACTAAGGAAAAAAACGAGAGGATAAGTACCAAACTACCGATCCTCAGCTCCTACCTAGAAAAGAAATAGGAAATTAGATAAGGTGAACATTTATAGGGGGTGTGTTATTCGTATTTTATAGGTTTGTCCTTTTTCCACTAGTTAGTAATTAATTTGACGAGCAAAAAAAAAAAGTTAGTAATTAATTCAATTTAGTTTAATGATCTACTTTTTCTTTCACATATTACTATTCAGTTTAGTTTATGGTGCGCTTTTTAGAACTTACACGATCAGTTCATTTCAGTTAAGTGATGTAGTTACCAACAAGGGTGGTGGTCTAATGGCTCCAAGCTTTACTCCCAAGTGGTTTGGTAAGGAAAGGTAATGGTTTCGAATCCCCTTTCTCCTCATGCCTTGTGTTTGCCGGTTTCTAGGAACTATACTAGCCTCTTGTTGGTGCTACGTTGACGGGACCAGTGCATGTGTTGGTTGTTCAGTTAGTCTGATATGTTCGCTGTTGAACATGATGTACTACGATGGGAGGGGGGGTGTCTCGGTCGCCATCCACTTGCACCCTCTTTTTGCGTAAGAAAAAAGAAGTGATGTTCAGTTAGTTTAATGGTGCTTAGTTCAGAAATATACTTTTTGTCTCATATATCAAGTTGTGTTAAATTTAATTTTAGTGGTGTCTAGTTCAATTTAGTGATGTCCAGTTCGTGGTGTTAAATTCAGTTCAGTTCAGTTTAGTTCTAGTAAGTTCAGCTATAAAGAACGCACCCTTAATTTAATTTAGTTAAGTTCCGTTCAGTTCTATGGACTTCTTAGTTTAGTCTAGTTCAATTCATGTTCACCTTAATTCAGTTCTATTCAATGAAAAAGAACACACCCTATTTCATGACCAGATCACATCCACAACTTTCAAGATTAGAGGATTTTTTTTTTTTTTTTTGGCATACGGAAAGATAATTACAGAAATTGTACAAAACGCACACCTTTAGCCGCTTTCTTAGCCAAAGTCTGCGCAACCTGGTTAACCGCTCTAGGAATAAAATCAAAATGACAACAACTAAACTGCATAACTAAAGATCTAATAAAGGCAACTAACTCATCTAACATATAAGTAGGTTCAGCAGCTCCTTTGATAGCTTGAATGACGTTCTTTGCATCCGAGCTTAGCTTGATACGAGTAAAACCCCTATCAGCCATACCTGTAAGCGCCTGAACAATAGCCAAAGCTTCACAAACTTCAGCAGATGCTGCTCTGCATTGATCAGCTCCCCTACCAATGATGCTTCCATTTTCAGAATAAGCCACCCATCCAATGGAACCTTTAACAGAGCCCTTGTTCCATGCTCCATTAGTATGTATAATGATGTCATCATTAGAAGTAGGCCATCCACACTGTGACGGAGACTCATGCTTCATGTCAGATTCCACCCCTTGTTCATGCAAATTTCTTTCCAAGAGATTATTGGATAACTGCATTCGTTCCTTAACCATTTGATCAACACTTATATTCTCTTCATAAAGCTCTTCATTCATCTTCAGAATAACTTGTGGAGGAAAAAGAGTCCCTCTAAACACCAAATTGTTCCTTGCAATCCAAATTGACCAGAGAACTCCCATATAGTAAGTAATTGGTTTAAAACCATTATCCTCCTTTTTAGCTAAGAAAGAAATCCAGTTGTCAATCCATTGATATAAGGGGACATATCCAGCACCTGCAGCATTGATACCCAGTCTGCAGCCAGCCCAAATTCTACTAGCAAAAGAACAATCTCTAAATAAATAATTAAGAGTCTCCATGGAACTAGAAGTATCATGGCAAAGCATACATCCATTATGCCTTTGCATTCTCCTTCGAGAAAACTCCTCACCTATAGGGAGGGCATCATTGTAGATCTTCTATAAGAAGATTTTCCATTTTGGAATTAAATCCAAACCCCAAAGCTTGCTCCACTTGATACTCTTGCGTGGATAGTCTGAATTAGATTCAGACCCATTAACATAAAGACTTGAGTGAGCTAGTTTGTAACCCTACTTGACCTGAAAGGAACCTGAAGAATGATGATGCCAGATAAGTTTATCACCCTTCGAGTTTGGGTTAATGAAAATAGAACAAATTTTGTCACACCATGCTTGACCAAAAAACCTCCTGAGCAGATCCAAATTCTATTTACCATCAAGTATAAACTGATGAACCCAAAGAGGAGGGCTAGGGCCAATGAAGTTTTTATGAAGAAACCCATCTTGAGTTGGAGGAATATCACCATAGACCCAAGGATGACGCCAGACTTCAATGCTCTTTCCCTCACCAACCTGCCATGAACATCTTCCCACTAACAGATTAAGTCCCCATAAAATTCCCCTCCAACCCCATGTACAGTTGTTAATCTTCTTGACCTCATTATTAAAGAATGAGGAAGCATTAAGGTTATATTTTCTGCCCACAGTGCAAGCCAAGAGTGACTCTGGATTCTTAAGGATTTTCCATCCTTGCTTAGCCAATAATGCTTGATTAAAGCATTGAATGTTCCTTATTCCCAGGCCTCCTAGCCCTTTATTCTGCGAAATCATCTTCCAACTTCTCCAGTGTAATTTTTTCTTGGTGTGATTACCTCCTCAAAAGAAGTTAGCCATTATAGAATTAAGCTTCGAAGCAATAGAACTTGGGATTTTAAAAGCAGAGAGTATATAAGTAGAGAGTGAAGATAAAACATTAGAAATCAGAGTTAATCTCCCTGCTGGAGAAAGGAAAAGCCCCTGCCAACTCTGTAATCTTCTATATTGTTTCTCCTACAAGATAGAGTATATTGTAATTATAATAAACATGAAAATTTTAAAAAGAAGGGCACAATGAGAGAAGAGTGAGAATGTCATGTCTAAACGTATATTCTTGTCCATTTTTTTAATAATCAATTCAATTCTGTTGGGACATTTGATCTTAAGGTAAGTTTTGATGCTAACAAACTATTATAATGTGTGATGTATTTAACTTGTTTTCTAGTACTTTCAGATCTCATTTAAGAGCTTGGATGGAGATCAATAAGAAACAAGTCTAGACAACGTTTTCTCTGGCAACTTAGATATATTTTAGAGAAAATGTTAAAGTGTGCTTCAAAGGGAACATTACCTAACTTATTGGAAATAACAGACTAAGGTTGTTACCTGCGTGTGAATAGGACGGTTCTAGGATCCCAGTAATTCCTAGAAGAGTCCTACTAATACACACACAACAAGAGTTCAACAAGAAAATGTTGTTAAGAATTAATCTTAACAATTGTTTTCTGTTTTTAAAAAGATAAAATCTGTTTCTAAAATCTTATCTTTCTAGCTAACAGTTTGCATGTTAATATATACTTTATGTTTTCATAAAACTCTAGTCACTAGAAAGACTACTCCTAAAAGGACTCTAGTTTCAACTGATTTTAGAAACGTTCTGTCAAGTCTATCTTATCAAAATTAGTTTTGAGAATATTAGCTTTTACGTTACTTAAGTTATTAGCAATACTATCTTGCTAAGTCATTAAATGCTCTAACTAATTAAAAGGAAAAGATAAGTTTCTATTTTGTTTTTCTAAAAATAAGGAATGTGTTTGCTTTAATATAAATATAGAAACTCAACACTCTTTTCATTTACATCTCTCTAAGCTTTCAGTTTGAACGACATTTTCGATTGAGAGAATCAAGCAAGAGTTTCACTAAGTCTTATTGCCAATTGATCTAAGTAACGTTCTTACTTGCAAGTACACTATAGGTCTCATTTGTACCTTTTCGCTTAATGAAGTATTCAAGGTAAACCGTTGCCATACCTCAACACAACTTGAGTAAGTTGTCCTTTGTACTTAGGAGAGCTCCTAAGTAAGTTTGGCTTGGTAGAGCTACCAGGTTCGTGGATCATATTAGAGTTAATGTGATCGAGTTTTAAAACATTACTGAATAAGAGAAGTAGTGTTTTAAAGTCCTTCGGGCCGAGGTTTTTATCTTTGCTGTTAGCAAAGAGTTTTCCTCGTAAAATCGCGTGTGCTTTACTTATTTCTTTTAGTTCTTATTTCGCTTAATTGTTTTAATTTACTTAATCAAATTAATCGAGAAAATAGGCATATTCGCCCAATTACATTTAGTTCACAATTTACCCCCCATCTTGTGCACTAACAATTGGTATCAAAGCAGGTTTCTCTCATTTCAACAAGGTAACACTTGGATAGAAAAGCGATCATGAGTAAACCATACTCACTAGCTCACGCTGAAGGTACTCATGAAGGACAAAGCATTGTTCGTCCGCCATTGTTCGATGAAACTTATTATGGCTGGTGGAAGAACAAAATGAAAATATTCATCCAATCTGAAGACTACCAGGTATGGCAGATCGTTCAAAAAGGACCTATAGAAATCACTGTGACAGATGCCACCTCAGGTAAGGTTATTTTAAAACCCTAAAAAGATTGGACAGAAACTGAACTGAATAAACTGGAGAAAAATGTCAAAGCCATTAAACTTCTTCACTGTGCGGTTAGATACAAGTGAGTTCAACGGAATCTCAGCTTGTGAAACAACCAAAGAAATATGGGACACACTAGTCACCGCTCATGAAGGAACTAACAAAGTAAAAAATGCTAGAATAGACCTCCTAGTTCAACAATATGAAGCATTAAATATGATTAAGAATGAATGTATTAAAAGCATGTTCACTCGATTTTCGCATATTGTGAATGAGCTAAGATCTCTTGGTGGAACTTACAGCAACGAAGATCAGGTTCGGAAGATCTTGAGAAGTCGATCTGGAGAAAAATGGAGACCTAAGATCACCGCTATCCAAGAGGCCAAAGATTTGTCAAACGCTACCATTAGAGCAACTGATGGGATCTCTCACTACCCATGAAATGGAGCTAGACAGAGACCAAGTTGATGGAGTTCCTAAAAACAAAGGAATCGCTCTAAGGGCCAAAGAGGAGGACATTGGATCTGATTGGGATGAAGAAGATGTTGCTCTCATTTCTAAGCAACTCATGAAGATCTTCAAAAACAGACCAAATAAAAGTTTTAACAGAAATAAGTCAAGCTCTTCTTTTCCTAAAAAGCAATCTAACGCTGATATTAATTGCTATAAATGCAGGAAACCCGACCATCGTATGAATGAATGTCCTGTGTGGGAACAAGAAAGACAGAAAGCTAAACAAGAAGGAGCCAGAAGGGAACTCTCGCATGCTATTGGTGCCTGGGATCTAGAAGGAGTAGAAGGAGAGAACGATGCAGAAGTTGGAAATAACTTAGATGCAAAGGTTGCCCTCATGTCGTCGTACAAGTCTGTGATGAACCTGGTGATCAAACAGAAGTGGACTATGAGGTAATGATTGCTGAAATGAAAGCTAAACTTCCCACTTACTCTAAAGAAAAATTAATCAGAGTAGTTGAAACTTTTATTGATGATGTGGAGTCTATGTTCTTTAACATAAAACAAGATCTTGATGAAACCACTGCTAGACGAAATATTCTTGACATTGATTGCATTAAACTGGAAACTGAATGCATAGCTCTAAAAGAACAAAACGAATTTCTTGAGAAAAGCAGTAAGGAACTGGAAGGAAAAAAAAAAAGAAACTCACTATTGAACTAAGAAAACAAAAACTTAAATCTACCTTTGTTCAGGAAACTACTCCTAACAATAGTAATTTGTCTAGTTCCACAAAACACCATTCCATGCTTAATGCCTCTACAAGCAAAAACAATAGGGCTCGTAATATAATCACCAAAAATAAAGATGAGTTCACTAAACCTAGACAACAGCTATGATTTGATCAACAGTGGTCCTGTAACTTGCTTGCCAAACAGAATGGAAAATCTAACAAACCTGGACTAGTATACAAACATCCTACGACCAAGAAAAAATCTAAGTATGTGAATCTTTTGGAAAACAAAATCTACTATCATTATGGTCATACTGGTCATTTACCTTATGAATGCTTTTCAAAACAAAAGTCTTATGAAAAGAGTAGGATTATCATAAAATAAGTCTGGATTCGAAAGGATCAACTTCAAGGTCATACTAACCCCAAAGGACCCAAATTTGTTTGGGTACCTAAAATGAAGCAATAATGTTTGTTGCAGGCTAACGTGAGAGACAAGAACTTGTGGTTTATGGATAGCGGATGCTCACTCCACATGACTGGAAACAATGGAAATTTTCTCTCACTAAAAGCCTTTGAAGGTGGGCATGTAACCTGTGGGGATGATAGCAAAGGAAAGGTAATTGGCGTAGGCAAGGTTGGTAAAAGCCTTACTCATTCTATTGAGAACGTTCTGTTGGTAGATGGTCTGAAATATAATCTGCTTAGCGTATCCCAGCTATGTGACAGGGGGAACGAAGTCAGCTTTACATCAAATCAATGCAAAGTTTTTAAAGAAAGCTCAGGTGAACAGATTTTACAAGGCATACGTTGTGGAAACGTATACAAAATTGATCTTCAAACCTTACCTGAGAACAGTTTAACTTGCATGAGTGTATCCTCTTTTATGGCATAAACGGTTAGGACATGCTAGTGTTAAAGTATTAAACAAACTTTGTTCTCAAAAATTAGAAGAAGGTTTGCCTGATTGTAAGCTTGATTATAATGGTGTTTGTGAAGCATGTGCGAGAGGAAAACAAGTGCGTTCCTCTTGCAAATCAAAGAATTTGGTAAGCATTTTTTTGCCCCTATAACTTATACACATAGATTTGTGTGGCCCTATAACAACACAAAATAGAGGAGGAAGCAGGTATGTACTTATTTTAGTCGATGATTACTCCAGGTTCACTTGGACATTGTTTCTCAGTTCCAAGGAAGAGGTTTTTGATGAATTTCTAATTCTTATTAAAAGAGTTCAAAAACAAATTAATCTTCAATTATTATCCATCAGATCAGATCATGGAACTGATTTTGAAAATTTCAAATTTATTAGCTACTGCAATGAAAATGGAATTGATCATAATTTTTCAGCTCCAAGAACTCCACAACAAAATGGAGTGGTGGAACGTAAAAACAGAGCCCTGGAAGACATGACTAGGGCAATGCTCTTATCTAGTAATCTCCCAAAGAATTTCTGGCAGAAGCGGTAAGTACGACATGTTACATAATTAACAGGGCAATGGTGAGACCAATCCTTCACAAAACCCCTTATGAGCTTATCTATGGTAAGAAACCTAATATTTCCTATTTTCGTACCTTTGGAGCTCGTTGCTTTGTTCATAATAATGGTAAGGATTATCTGGGAAAATTTGACGCATGTAGTGATGAAGCAATCTTCATTGGCTACTCATTGCGAAGTAAATCCTATAGAGTTTTTAATAAAAGAACAAAATGCATTGAAGAAAGCATACATACCATATTTGATGAGTTTAACTATATACAGAGAGACACAGGACGATGATGATTTTTAGTTGGGATTAGCTAGACGGGACGACTCACTGCTTGAAGAGAACGTCCCTGAGACAATGGAACCACACGCAGAACAACATGAGGAACTCACCCCAGTACAAGAATTGAACACCACTGACGTTGCAAATGAAGAAATTCAAAGTCCTGATGTTCACAACACTGCTCCACCCTCAGCACCAACACAAAGGACCTTCAAACATAAGAGCTCTCATCCTTAGAATAAAATCATCACTGATCTAACCAAGGGAGTCCAAACTATATCTTCTGTTAAAATTTTTTGTGCTTTTCATGCTTTCCTGTCTGATATTGAACCAAAAAATCACAAAATTGCTTTAGAAGATCCTGACTGGATTCTAGCTATGCAAGATGAACTTATTCAATTTCAGAGAAATAAGGTGTGGCACCTTGAGCCTTGCCCTAAAAATCACTCAGTAATTGACACAAAATGGGTCTTTAGAAATGAATTAGACGATACTGGAATCATATTT
The DNA here is from genome assembly GCA_038025085.1 of Tetragonia tetragonoides. Lineage (NCBI taxonomy): Eukaryota > Viridiplantae > Streptophyta > Magnoliopsida > Caryophyllales > Aizoaceae > Tetragonia > Tetragonia tetragonoides. The sequence continues at coordinate 38,338,699 of CM076144.1, read as the reverse complement.
CGTAATAAAGCCAGACTAGTTGTGAAAGGCTATAATCAGCAAGAGAGCATCGATTATGATGAAAGTTTTGTTCCTGTAGCTAGGGCTGTTCAAAAAAATCCGTATCCGAGCATCCGATCCAAAAATATTTGAAAAGCGGATATCCGAAATTTCGGATACGGATTCGGATATCAACTTTGAAAATTTCGGATACGGATATCCGAAATATCCAAAAAATATCCCCTTTTTTTGAATTTTATGGATAAATTTCGGATACTTTCGGATTCGGATATCCGAAATATCCAAAAATATCCGAAATATCCGAAAAATAACCAATTTAAAGTCAATAAAATAACATAAAAATAAACTATTTTGGATATCGGATATCCGAGTATCCGAATCCGAAATTTCGGATATCCCATTTTCGGATATCAAAATTCACTATCCAAAATTTCGGATATCCTATTTTTGGATATTCGAAATGTCGGATATCCGATTATGAACAACCCCACCTGTAGCCAGACCTGAGGCTATTCGTACTTTAATTGCCTTTGCTGTTCACAAAGATTTCATCCTCTACCAAATGGACGTAAAAACTGCCTTTTTAAATGGGTATCTCAAGGAGGAAGTTTTTGTTGAACAACCCCTGGGATTCGGGAAAATAAAGACTTTCCCCATCACGTCTATAAATTACACAAAGCCCTCTATGGCCTAAAACAAGCTCCACGAGCCTGGTACGAGAGACTTTCAAAATTCTTAATAGAAAAGGGCTTTAGAAGAGGTCAAATTGATAAGACCTTATTTTTGCAAAGCGAAGGTCATGATATTTTAGTGGTACATTTTTATGTAGACGATATTATTTTCGGTGCAACTAACACTAAACTCTGCAACAATTTCTCTCAGATAATGCAAGGAGAGTTCGAAATGAGTATGATGGGAGAATTAAAATCCTTTCTTGGACTCCAGGTAAGACAGGATAAGGATGGAATAAGAATCCATCAACAAAAATACACTAAGGAACTTTTGAAAAAAATACAAAATGGAGGAATCTAAGCCCTATGGCACGTCGGTCCCAACAGCACAAAAGCTAGATTTGGACGAACATGGTATGTCAGTACATGAAACGGTATGTCAGCTAGATTTAGTGGATTGCAAAAGCACCTCGGGAATGGCACAATTCCTAGGAGCATGTCTCATATCGTGGGCTTCGAAGAAACAAAACTCCGTAGCCCTATCAATAGCCGAAGCAGAGTATGTTGCCGCAACCGCCTGTTGTTCTCAGATATTATGGGTAAAACAACAACTTCATGATTTTAATATTGATTGTGGTTGTGTTCCTGTATTATGTGATAATACAAGTGCTATCAATATCTCAAAAAATCCTGTGAGCCACTCTAGAAAAAAACATATAGAAATACGTCATCACTTTCTTTGTGATAATGTTGAAAAAGGCCTAGTTAAAATGGAGTTTTGTGCCACTGAAAATCAAATCGCTGATATTTTTACAAAAGCTCTAAGTAGAGAAAGATTGGAAAAAATCAGACTTAACTTAGGCATGATTCGTTTAAATTAATTCGTATCATATCGTGTGGAACCTTATGTGCAATGATGATTGTTTATTGTGACATGTCTAAATTAAAATTCTTATAAAGTCACAATTTTGAGTTCCTCTTTGGTATTTTCATACTGATAAAGGACTCACAAAGGTCTCATGCGATGCTATACTGATTTTGCATTTGTTTGTTTACTGTATCTATTTACTCTCATCCATTTTTTTTTGGTAAAGCGATCTTCTTTCTAAAGGACTAGCATGAGTTAAGCTCAACTTTGTTGCCACATTACAAGCCCTGCTAGTCCTTGCCCCTTAAGATTAAACACCTACCAAGTCACAATTAAATTGGACTCTACTTTCCCTATGGCATGCAACGACCTTATGCATAATTCAAATGGGAGACATAAGGAGAATATCAAAGGAAATTACCTACTGATCGTTTATTTTCCTTCCTTAATTTTCATATTTTTTTTTTCTTTTTCCTCTCTTTCTCATCGTTCCACGAAAAAAAAAAACGTGGAACAGTATTTTCTTCCTTTTCTCCACACACTCTCCACCATCAAATTCCATAAATTGGCCTTGTTGATCCATCAAAGAATCCCACTGACGCTCCCATTTTTGCTTGCCCAAACACTTGTCATAAACTGGAAACAATTACTTCCTATTTTCCTTGGGTAAATCTCCTATGGATCTAGGCTTTGTATTTTAGTCACCTTAGGATTCCTTAGGTTGCCGTGTGACCATCGAAAGCAAGAGACAAAGGATGATTTTCTTGGGGAAGCCATGCTCCATTGCATGTTTTGCAAACACTGGACTCTCTTGCCAAAGACAAGACCACTCTCCCTCCCTTTTCAGACTCTCGGTTATATAAGAGAAGTTGCATGTCTAGCCTTACCACCCACGTCTCACTGTTTCTCCACCGTACAAACACCAAAAACCCGAAAAGCCCTCCCACCCAAATCACCATGGCCATGCGCCAGCTATGAAATCGCTTGGTTGCTCGCGACTCTTCCTCTTAAGCAACCCAAAACGACCTCCCTCATGAGACCGCTCTCACCCATGTTGTAATACCCCGTAATTTTTATTCATTTTAGAATAATAATTACTTAAAAAGAAAAATGCAATTTGGTATTTAAAATAATTAATTGGGCTCATAAATGTTTTGAGTGCCTAATTAATATTGGGTTTTAATTTTGGACCTCATTAAATGTAATTGGGCCAAAATAAAAAGAAAGAATTTGGACTGGATTATTTTCGGATTGGCCGAAAATAATCAAGGCCTAATCAAGGCCATTATTTTCGGCCAAGAGCCGAAAATATGGGCATGAAATCAGTTTTTATTTTTCAAAACTTTATTTCCTAAAAAGGTGGATTTTGAGAGGGTTTGACTGGTTATCTGTTTGGGAAGTTGAAGGAGAAAAGGAAGGAGTAGAATTAGGGATTTGGTTTCCTAATTAAACTCAACTTCCTCACTCATCAACTTAACCTAGACAAAAAAAAAAAAAAAAAAAAAAAGCCACTCATCTCTTACCTCTCAAACTCACGCACGACCCAGGAGGAAAAGAAAGAGAATTCTTCACTCTTTCACAATTCTTCTTTGCTCAATTTTAATCCTTGATTTTCAAGTAAGTGTTCTAAATTTGTTTCCTTTGATTATTAAAAGCTTTTAGATTCAATTCAAGTATGATTTTATGAACCCTAGTTTTTGTATGGGTAAACCCTAATTTAGTTTTGCCTAGGGTTTGCTAGATTCTATTAATTTTGCATGATGGGATCATGAGTAGGGTTTGATTGTGGTTTTATTGAAATTGAATCAAGCTTGAGTTGAAAAAGGTTAGATCTTTGTAATTTAATTAAATCTGGAAATTTATTAATTGTAAAGTTAATTAGATTAGGGTTTTGTTAAATTGATTTTTTTTTTTAAAAAAAAATGGGCACGGCCGTGCACGAAGGCACGCGTGCCGCGGGCTGCCGTGGGCTGCCGTGGGCTGCACGGGCCGCTGGCCGTGTAGCCGGCAGCAGCTGCCGCCCGGCACCACCAGCCGCTCCTGGTGGTGGTCGGCAGTGGTGGTTGATGTGGTGATGTTTTGATGTTGACTTGTTTTGACTTGTTGACTTATTTTAGGGTTTTGGAAAGTTTCCTAAATTGGTTTATGTAAATTTTGTTTTTGGAAACTTTGAGCATGCATGAGTAACTAAAATTCCAGCAACTTAATTAATTAAATTAAGGGTACTAAATCATCTTTAAAGTTTAATAAAGTGGTTTAGAAGTCAAGGTATTGACTTTTGTTATATTGTGGATTTATTAGGACCCGTTGACCGCGCTTGAAACGTACGGAGCTTACGTTGTTTGTTTGATTGGACTTGCCTTAATCTGAAGGTAATGCATGTCTAGATGAATTATGTAATCTCTTTGTCATATTTCATATCTATTGGGATTTGTATTCATTTGTCTAGTATTGAATTGAGAATGTGAATTCATATTTGGACTTGTGAGTATTTTGAAAATGGGATGAATATTTATTTCCTTGTGATAATTCGTATAGAATTATATGTTAGTGAATTCATGTATAATGTTGGAAATTCACTTGTGTAGCAATGTCTACTTGATTAATATTCATGTGAGGAGATGCATGTTTTATTATTGGTTATTGAACGAAATTATGTGGATTCATGTTAGAAGCATGTTACTTCAATAAGTTGATTTGAACTTTGTCTATTGAATAAGTGGTTTTGAATTGGGGCCTAGATGCCATTCATGTAATATGCCATCGGAAATTTGTAACCATATTGGGTTACTTGAGTGCCAAGATTTTGTGTATTACTTGTTATGTGATCACATATTAAATTGAATTGAGAGTTAAGACTTCTTTGTGTGAGATATCCACCAAAGGACGCGAATGGGAATTTGTCACTTGTAACGTTGAGTGGTTCCATTGGTTATGGCCTCAATGTATTGGAAATCTCGTATCCATATATGATGATTGGCGAGTGGTTCTCCGGAACAGTCCGTCCTGTAGACTTCAGGGTCGAAGGAGGGTATGCATACTAAGGAACATTGAAGTACTTCGGGAGTCATCTATACTCCGGGACGGTTGATCCCTCTTTTGCCACTGTGCACAGGAGTAAGATCCTATTGAATCGACTGCGGTTGGTTTGACAATTCATGCGATTCTCTTCTCTCTAATGAACTTGGCTAATGGACAATAATAAATACTGAGATTTATTATTTGATGATTGTGCGTGTCTTTACTTTTAAAGCATGATGTCTTTATTCTTAAAGCATGATTATTATTTTATTTGATTAAGCATGTGGACTTAAATTTGGAGATTGAGTTGGATTATGTGGTTATGAATTACTCAACATCGCTGATTAGTTATTTTTCTTTTTACTTGTGTTTGTTGTCCATTTCTCTTCAATGGTGGGCCTATGATGAACCTATATGGAATTTTTCTATATGGGGGAGTAGATTGACAGGACTGTAGCTCGAGGAGTAGAGCTAGTGAGGGCGTGCCAAGAAGATAGTATATCTTCTAAAAACATTTAAAAATTATTGTTTAGTTTGGAACTTCTATTTATTGGGATTTTTATTTATTGTAATGAGATTAATTCTCTTGCATGAGAATTAATAGTTTCATATTTCTATTTCATTTGGATTAATTGTTTTAAGTCTAGTTGGAAAAGATAGTTAATATTTAATTATCTATTACGCTTGTTTGGGGACACTAGCATTTGTTTTTCTTTAGCCTCGTATTTAATTTGAACACTAAATACGGCGGTGACGCTTCGAGTTTTCAGAATTTTTCCGCTGCAACTCGTGATTTTTAATGGTTTTAAATTGAACGGAAATTCGGGGTGTTACAAGTTGGTATCAGAGCGTATGTTACTGTCCCTAATACACGCTTTGATTGTAAAGTATGTCACTAAGACATATTCTTAGCTCGAAAATTTAAATAGACTTAAGTTATGTGAATAAAAGATTTGCAAGCCGAAATGAGTTTAATTGTTCTTTTACTTGTTTTGGTATTATTTGAAGTACTCGAGTGAAGTACTAACGTGTTGTTCTCGTGTGCAGATGGTGAAGCTTGAACGACCCGTGACTCCTGAGGATCCAAGGCAACTATGATACGAGGGAGGCCACTTGGAGGAATACTTTGATCTCGTACGTGAAGTATTCATGTAGTAAGACGAGCGCCTTGATGTTCAGTCTTCTCTACGCTTGGAAAAGATGAAGGCCTTCTGCTTCATCAAAAGCTTTGGCTACACGACAACCAAATGGCGCCGATTCCACGACGACTGGCTAGTGAATTGGGAGATGAAGAACGATAGGGACTACCCCTATCTGGAGACGTCGGAGTCCTTGATGATGAGGGCATACGCATGGGATGAGGCATACCCGGATTAGAGACCCCTACAACATGTATGTGGAGAACGCTGGAGGGTACGACCCATTGCTCGAGGTGGACGACCCAATGACCCGAGAGGAGGCAGACGCTAACCTCTATCGAGCACTAGCGTTCGAGAGAGACTACTTCGCCGAGGAGGCCGACACACCTGCTGCTGAGGTTGAGGAGGAGCCTGTACCTGCTGTTCATGAGGTTCCTGCAAGGCCACCTAGGCCTAGCGCTATGAGAGACTGGCCCGTAGGCTTGAATGGCAAGCCCAATGAGCCAAGGACCTCTACTGAAGAGGAGGATCCAGAAGAAGAGGAACCCATGGAGGAGGAAGAGGAGGACGAGGTCATAGTGACACATGTGTGTCGCTACCCTTTGAGGAACCGTGCAAGAGGAGCGTGATTCTTAGTTTTATTTAGTTTTGCTGGAGTAAACTATTTGAGACTTTATTTGGGCCTGCGAGCCATTTGTTTTGACATTATTGATTAGAATGTTAAAATTTTTGCTTTATTCATGCTATTGAGGCTTGGTTTGACAAGTCCTCATTTTATAGAACAACTACTTGATTATTTGATTTATGAGATGAAATTTTTGCAAGAAATGTGTTATTTACTTGCTATCTGGAGCATGAGTATGGTGGAAGCGCCTATGAAAAAGGCATGGATGTTTCATTATCATTGTGAATTGTTTATTTTTAAGAAAGAACAAAGTCAATTGAAACTTGAGCTTGCTTGTACGCAATAGTGTAATAGCCATGGTTGAATGCAATAAGAGCCTAGAGCCCTAGTTGGCTATTGAACATATATATATGAGTCAAGTGTATATGTTAGTTGTGATAATCGCACATGAGTGTGATATGGGTAGCTAATACCCTTTTTCTTTTGCTTTTGTTGATCCTTTAGGTCGCTAGATGCCACCTAGAAGAAATAGACAAAGAGTCGAGGAGTCTACCAGTTCTATGTGAGACAATAACAACAATGTCGGGAATGGGGAGGAAATGGCGCAAGCCTTATTAGCGCAACTTGCTCAGTCGCAGCAAGCCTTGGCGCAGTCTAATGCATTCATCGCGAAGATGATGCAGAGGGAGGACACGAGGGCTACTGGGGGTGACGACTTCGCCGCAGTATCCAGGAAGATTAAAGGGCATAATCCGCCTGTGTTTGAAGGGCGCAAGGATCCCGCACTTCTCGACGATTGGATGCGGGATTTGGAGAAAGTCTTCGCAATAACTGGGTGTCCGGAGGCACTTAAGGTGGACACTGCTATCTATCTGTTCTGAAAGAAGGCAGATCGTTGGTGGACAGCCAATGGTACCTCGATTAGAGCTCGACCGGGTTTTAATTGGAAAACGTTCAAAACAGTTCTTCGAGAGGAGTTCCACCCAGAATATCTCCAGGACCAGAAATATAACCAGTTCTTGAACCTTATCCAGGGAAGGATGACTGTTCAGGAATATGCTGAGAAGTTTGACGACCTTGCTCGTTTTGCTGGAGAGTTAGTTTGTACAGAAGAGCAAAGGGCCCGTAGATTCCAGAATGGGTTGTACTGGACCATTCGCGAGTCTTTTGGAGGTTTTAAGTGTCAAACTGTGCAAGAAGTCTACAATCATGTTGCGAATCAAGCTGCGATTTACAAGCAACGAGAGGAGGTGACTGGGAGAAAGAGAAAGCTTGATGACCATCAGGGTAGTGGTGGTGAGAAGAAGGAAATGTTCCGGGGAGGGAACAGCCAGAACAACAACAACAACAACAACAACAACAACAACAATAACAACAATAGCAAGGGGAATAACCACAATGAGGGTGGGAATTCCAGGATTGGAAATGGCAAGAATAGCAATGGGAATGGCCATAAGAATAATGGGGGTTGGAAGGGCAAACCCTACATTTGCAAGAGATGCAACAAGAATCACCCAGGACTCGATTGTGCTGGAAATAAGGTGAGGTGCTTCACTTGTCAAGAGTTTGGGCATCGTTCTTTTGATTGTCCTCAGAAGGGAAAGATCGTGAACAATGGTGGGGGCAACAATAATGTTCAAGCTCCTGCAGCTCAGGGTCAATATGGGAACAACCAAGGTGGTAATCGACAGAATGGGCAGAATGGACAGGCAGGAAATATTCAGAACGATAATGGCAACCAGAACAGAAATGGAGGTCGTTTGTTTGTGATGAATCAAGTACAGGCTGATGCGGCAAACAATGTGGTGACTGGTACGTTTCTTGTAAATTCTTTGCCTGCCTATGTATTATTTGATTCTGGAGCATCACATTCATTCATATCTAAAGACTTTGTTAAGAAACATGGGGAATTTCAAGGCTTAACTATTACAGAACCTTTAGAGAGTAGTATAGCCACTCCTACTGGGAAGGTGGTATTGCGTAGAGTAATACATCCCAATGTTCGAGTGAACATTGCAGGGTCTGAATTGCCTGCAGACTTGATTGAGTTTCAATTGGAAGATTTTGATGTTATTCTAGGTATGAATTGGCTTAACAAGTATAAAGCGAGAATCGATTGTAGTGAACAAAAGATATCTCTGAAAGGGCCTAGAGGTAATAGAATCTCTTTTAAAGGAATTGTCGCTAAGGGAGGAATTGGGATTATTTCAATGTTGGTGGCGAAAAAGCACTTAGGGAAAGGATGTGAGGGATTTTTGTGTCACATTCAGAATATAGAGGGAGTAGACGAGGAAATCTCAAAGATTGACGTGGTCAATGAGTTTCCAGATGTATTCCGAAAGGAGATTCCTGGTATGCCACCAGTGAGGGATACTGTGTTTCAGATTGACCTAGTTCCTGGAACAGGTCCAATTTTGAGAGCACCTTATAAAATGGCACCTTTAGAGATGAAATAACTTAAGGAGAAATTGAAAGAGTTGTTGGAGAAAGGGTACATTAGACCTAGTGTGTCACCGTGGGACGCACCAGTTCTATTTGTGCGCAAGAAGGATGGTAGTCTGCGTCTCTGCATTGACTATCGTGAGTTGAACAAGGTCACTGTCAAGAATAGGTATCCTCTACCAAGGATTGAAGACCTGTTCGATCAACTCCAAGGGGCTGGAGTGTTTTCGAAGGTGGATTTGCGGTCTGGTTATCATCAGCTGAGAATTGATGAGGTCGATATTGCGAAAACTGCCTTTAGGACAAGGTATGGGCATTATGAGTTTACTGTTATGCCATTTGGGTTAACTAATGCACCTGCTAAGTTTATGGAGATGATGAATAACGCTTTTAGACCATATCTGGATAGTTTCGTGGTCGTGTTTATCGACGATATTTTGGTGTATTCGAAAGACAAGGAGGAACACGCAAGACACTTGAGAATTTTGGAGGTGTTGCGAAATGAGAAGTTGTACGCTAAACTCTCAAAGTGTGAGTTTTGGCTAGAGAGTGTTGCCTTTCTTAGACACATTATCTCTAAAGAAGGAGTCTCTGTTGATCCTTCTAAGATTCGGGTTGTCATGGATTGGCCTGCTCCGAAAAGTGTGACTGAGGTACGAAGTTTCCTCGGGTTGGCTGGCTATTATAGGAGATTTGTGCAAGAATTCTCCAAGGTACCAAGACCTATCACAAATTTGATGAAGAAGGAGATGAAGTACAAGTGGACTGAACAATGTGAAGAAGCTTTCCAAGAACTTAAGAAGAGGTTGACTACGACACCAGTGTTGACTTTACCGTCCTGAACGGAAGGATTTGAGGTGTATAGTGATGCATCTAAAAATGGGTTGGGGTGTGTGCTTATGCAAAATGGCAAGGTGGTTGCTTATGCCTCTCGCCAGTTGAAAGTGCATGAGAAGAACTACCCTACTCATGACATGGAGCTAGCTGCTGTAATTTTTGCCTTGAAAATTTGGAGGCATTACTTGTATGGAGCTCGTTGCAAGATCTTTACGGATCACAAGAGCTTGAAGTATATCTTCACTCAAAAGGAGTTGAATATGAGGCAACGGAGATGGCTCGAGTTGATATCTGAGTACGATCTGGATATTCAGTATCACAAGGGAAAGGCCAATGTAGTGGCTGGTGGGTTGAGTAGGAAGACTTCACACACTGTGAACAACATGATGGTGCTACCGTATGATTTGTGTGAGGAATTCAGAAAGTTAGACCTAGAAGTTGTTCAACAAGGTGAGACTGCAGTGTTGCTGAATGCACTTGTAGTGCGATTGTCGATCTATGATGAGATCCGACAGTTGCAAGTTCATGACCCGTTTCCAGATAAAGGATGGGAAGCATCCTGATTTTGAGATCCTTGATGATGGTACGATCAAGATGAAGGGTCGTTGGTGTGTACCAAACAACGGCGAGCTGAAACGAACCATTCTAGATGAGGCGCATGGAACTGCGTATTCTGTTCACCCAGGTGGTGATAAGCTGTACGAAGACTAGAAACTTCAGTTTTGGTGGACAAACATGAAGCGAGAGTGTGCTGAGTATGTGGCAAGGTGTCTTACTTGTCAAAAGGTGAAGATCGAACACAGGAGGCCTGGAGGTCTTGTTCAATCGCTGGAAATTCCTGGATGGAAGTGGGATTCATTCTCGATGGATTTCGTGACTGGATTACCAAAGACGAGGTCTGGCAAAGACACTATTTGGGTTATTGTCGACCGACTGACGAAATCGGCGAGATTCATTGCAATGAAGAAAACTTGGTCGATGGACCAACTCGCTGAAGCTTATGTGAAAGTTGTCTTGAGGTTACATGGAGTGCCTAAAGACATTGTGTCAGACAGGGATACGAGATTCTTGTCCAATTTTTGGGACAAATTGCAAGATACTTTTGGTACAAAGTTGAAATTTAGTACGACATTTCATCCTGCGACAGATGGTCAAACGGAATGTACTATTCAGACATTGGAGGACATGTTGCGAGCTTGTGCTCTAGAGATGAAGGACTCTCGGGAAAAGAGTTTGCCTTTGATTGAGTTCTTCTACAACAATAGCTACCATGCGAGCATTGGTAGAGCACCTTACGAGGCGTTGTATGGCAGAAAGTGTCGATCTCCTACGTGTTGGAACGACATAAGTGAGACCTTTGTTTTGGGTCCGGATTTTATCCAAGAGACTGTGGATCAAGTGAAACTTGTCCAAGAGAAGGTGAAAGCTGCACAAGATAGACAGAAAGCCTATGCAGATCAACATCAACGAATGGAGGAATTCCAAGTTGGTGGGAAGGTACTTCTCAAAGTATCGCCTACTCGTGGAGTAATGAGATTTGGGCGTAAAGGGAAGCTTAGCCCAAAGTATATTGGACCCTATGAGATTCTTGAAAGAATTGGAGGTGTCGCTTATAGGCTTGCTATGCCTATGAATTTGGAGCAAGTGCACGATGTGCTCCACGTGTCACAACTCAAGAGATATCACCATTATCCGAGTCATGTGCTGAACCCTGAAAAGGTAGTGTTAGATGATACACTTACCTATGAAGAGCAACCAGTTCGATTCCTTGAGGAGCGAACTAAACCTGTGAGGATCCTAGACGATAAAACGAAGAAAACTCGTGCGTTTATGATCAATCTTGTGAAAGTGTTGTGGGCTAACCACAAAGTCGAAGAGGCGACTTGGAAAACTGAGGCTGATATGCGCAAGCGTTATCCTCAATTGTTCGAACAAGGTACTTAACCTTGGTTTCGAGGTGGAAACCTTTTTAAGGGGGGAAGGGTGTAACAATCCACAAAAAGAAAAGAAACAAAGACTGGAAAACTCATTGCATCATGCTCATTTGGTTATTTGGAAAAGTTGTGAAAACTTTTAAACTTTCGAGTTACATGTTGTGTATTGAACTTTGAAAGTGTGGTGGAAAAACTTCGCCTTATGGAACTAACGTTACCTTGGTGGTGATCCTAAGTTTCGAGGACGAAACTCTTTTTAAGGGGGTAAGGATGTAATACCCCGTAATTTTTATTCATTTTAGAATAATAATTACTTAAAAAGAAAAATGCAATTTTGTATTTAAAATAATTAATTGGGCTCATAAATATTTTGAGTACCTAATTAATATTGGGTTTAGTTTTGGACCTCACTAAATATAATTGGACCAAAATAAAAAGAAAGAATTTGGGCTGGATTATTTTCGGATTGGCCGAAAATAATCAAGGCCTAATCAAGGCCATTATATTCGGCCAAGAGCCGAAAATATGGGCAAAAAATCAGTTTTTATTTTTCAAAATTTTATTTCCTAAAAAGGTGGATTTTGAGAGGGTTTGACTGGTTATTTGTTTGGGAAGTTGAAGGAGAAAAGGAAGTAGTAGAATTAGGGATTTGGTTTCCTAATTGAACTCAACTTCCTCACTCATCAACTTAACCTAGACAAAACAAAAAAAAAAAGCCATTCATCTCTCACCTCTCAAACTCACGCACGACCCAGGAGGAAAAGAAAGAGAATTCTTCACTCTTTCACAATTCTTCTTTGCTCAATTTTAATCCTTGATTTTCAAGTAAGTGTTCTAAATTTGTTTCCTTTGATTATTAAAAGGTTTTAGATTCAATTCAAGTATAATTTTATGAACCCTAGTTTTTGTATGGGTAAACCCTAATTTAGTTTTGCCTAGGGTTTGCTAGATTCTATTAATTTTGCATGATAGGATCACGATTAGGGTTTTATTGTGGTTTTATTGAAATTGAATCAAGTTTGAGTTGAAAATTGTTAGATCTTTGTAATTTAATTAAATCTGGAAATTTATTAATTGCAGATTTAATTCGATTAGGGTTTTGTTAAATTGATTTAAAAAAAAAAAGGGGCCACGGCCTTGCACGAAGGCACGCATGCCGCGGGCTACACGGGCCGCTGGCCGTGTAGCCGGCAGCAGCCGCCGCTCGGCACCACCAGTCACTGCTGGTGGTGGGCCATGGTGGTGGGCGGCGGTGGTGGTTGATGTGGTGATGTTTTGATGTTGACTTGTTTTGACTTGTTGACTTATTTTAGGGTTTTGAAAAGTTTCCTAAATTGGTTTTTGTAAATTGTATTTTTGGAAACTTTGAGCATGCATGAGTAACTAAAATTCCAGCAACTTAGATAATTAAATTAAGGGGACTAAATCATCTTTAAAATTTAATAAAGTGGTTTAGAAGTCAAGGTATTGACTATTGTTATATTGTGGATTTGTTAAGACCCGTTGACCGCGCTTGAAACGTAAGGAGCTTACGTTGTTTGTTTGATTGGACTTGCCTTAATCTGAAGGTAATTCATGTCTAGATGAATTATGTAATCTCTTTATCATAATTCATATCTATTGGGATTTGTATTCATTTGTCTAGTATTGAATTGACAATGTGAATTCATATTTGGACTTGTGAGTATTTTGAAAAGGGATAATTAATGTTTATTTCCTTATGATAATTCCTATAGAATTATATGTTAGTGAATTCATGTATAATGTTGGAAATTCACTTGTGTAGCAATGTCTACTTGATTAATATTCATGTGAGGAGATGCATGTTTTATTATTGGTTATTGAACGAAATTATGTTAATAATTGTTCAATTGGATATAGCTCGGAATTGCTATTTTGGTATCATGTTAGTAATCATGTGGATTCATGTTAGAAGCATGTTACTTCAATAAGTTGATATGAACTTTGACTATTGAATAGGTGGTTTTGAATTGGGGCCTAGATGCCATTCATGTAATATGCCATCGGAAATTTGTAACCATATTGGGTTATTTGAGTGCCAAGATTTTGTGTATTACTTGTTATGTGATCACCATATTAAATTGAATTGAGAGTTAAGACTTCTTTGTGTGAGAGATCCACCAAAGGACGCGAATGAGAATTTGTCACTTGTAACGTTAAGTGGTTCCATTGGTTATGGCCTCAATGTATTGGAAATCTCGTATCCATATATGATGATTGGGCGAGTGGTTCTCCGGAACAGTTCTTCCTGTAGACTTCAGGGTCGAAGGAGGGTATGTATACTAAGGAACAATGAAGTACTTCGGGAGTCATCTATACTCCGGGACGGTTGATCCCTCTTTTGCCATAGTGCACGGGACTAAGATCCTATTGAATCGACTGCGGTTGGTTTGACAATTCATGCGATTCTCTTCTCTCTAATGAACTTGGCTAATGGCCAATAATAAATACCGAGATTTATTATTTGATGATTATGCGTGTCTTTACTTTTAAAGCATGATGTCTTTATTCTTAAAGCATGATTATTATTTTATTTGATTAAGCATGTGGACTTAAATTTGGAGATTGAGATGGATTATGTGGTTATGAATTACTCAGCATCGCTGATTAGTTGTTTTTCTTTTTACTTGTGTTTGTTGTCCATTTCTCTTCAATGATGGGCCTATGATGAACCTATATGGAATTTGTCTATATGGGGGAGTAGATTGACAGAATTGTAGCTCGAGGAGTATAGCTAGTGAAGGCGTGCCAAGAAGATAGTTTATCTTCTAAAAATATTTAAATTATTGTTGAGTTTGGAACTTCTATTTATTGGGATTTTTATTTATTGTAATGAGATTAATTCTCTTGCATGAGAATTAATAGTTTAATATTTCTATTTCATTTGGATTAATTGTTTTAAGTCTAGTTGGAAAAGATAATTAATATTTAATTATCTATTACGCTTGTTTGGGGACACTAGCATTTGTTTTTCTTTAGCCTCGTATTTAATTTGAACATTAAATATGGCGGTCACGCTTCGAATTTCCAGGGTTTTTCCGCTGCAACTCGTGATTTTTAATAGTTTTAAATTGGACGGAAATTTGGGGTGTTACACCTGTTCCCATGGTGATCTCACCCACCTGAGCACCATCTAAGGGGGAACGATGGAGGGGCAAGGGCACATCAAAAAAAACCTGTCCGTGCTAATCTCATTGAAGAAAGTGACCCAGATGAAACTGAGAGTGAAACGGAAGAAGAGGAGTCACTGCCTCCTATCAAAGGGAAACGCAAAGCCCTTGTGGACATGCGTCTAGCTCGAGATGACGTCTCTTACTAGACCTATCCTATCCCAGATGAGATTGTTAAAAAAAAAATGCTGATAACTTTGGTCTAAGGAAGCAAACTCATATGAAGATGGTCAATGCCGAGTGGTTACAAGATAATGGCATTGGGGAGATATGGGCAATGATTCAAGCGCAAGGCTGGGAACGTCTCCTCACTATGTCCAACTTCACCCTCTCTGGCGAGGTAAACCAATTTTATGCTTCTCTTACAATCCACAAGAGTGTAGGTACTGCTATGATGAATGGGGTAGAGTTTGAGTTTACTAGTGACACTCTTAACAATTGTTTACAACTCTCTCATCACGAGTGGGCTCACTATGTCAGGCCTCCTGTCACCCACACCAATCCCTAGGACATTAATAGGCGTCTAGCAGGGGACGACGCCATCACGTCCCCTAGGGAACTCAATGCTAGGGAACTCTCCATCCAAAATAGAGTTGTTCATCGCCTTATTGCACAAAATATAATCCCCGTCAAGAACGTCGTAGCGGCATAAGTTATCTTGACATGGTCGTCTTAGATTATGTGGTGACCCATAGGAAAATCAACCTTGGAAAACTCATGCTTTATCATACAGCCTACTGTAAAAAAACACCCAACTCACATTCTTCCTTACACTATGCGCTACTCACTTCCCTCTTCAAGTTTTGTAAGGTACCTCTCCCCAGTGGCTATACTACTCACCACATTGATGAACTGAATTCTAGCTCCATGAAGGTTATGAGGTTGGAATGGGTTTACAATGAATGGTGTAGGCGTCTCTCCAAACCCAAACATATTAAGGAAAATCCCCCACCCAATTTTGATAATCCTGATTTTGCCACACTTGTTCCTCATGACACTACCCCACACACCACTACTTGGGCAGATTATAGTGGTACTTTTGCAGGGGGGTTTTCTGGCGCTCATAGTACTGACATGGCGCAACACAGTGATCCGTCTTGGCACGCAGTGAACGAGGATATGGGTCGTCTCTCCGTTTCTGTGGGCGAAATGCGTGGTGACATGGACACCATGCGTAGGGATGTCAATCATATCGGTTATATGGCTCGTCGCACCAACCTTCATGTACGGTTCAAGGTCTTTAAGGACAAGTTTCCAACATGGATCGTCGCCAAATCCGCCACCATTCCCAACTCATGGATGCCCTCAATCGTTTTACCCGTGACCATTAATTTGCTATTTCCTATTGATGATTGTTAATGATACTTTTGACTTATGTTTGCTGGTAGTCATAGCATCACTAGATTGATGTTAGAGCTACTTCACTTTATTTGATTATGCTTGCTTTGAAGTTTTGCCTGAGGTTTTGTAATAACTTTCTTCCTAGACTTGACACGTTAAAATTTTTGATGTTGTCAAAATGGGGAAAACGTGGTGTGATGCTAGTTAATTTAGATTTATCTAGCTAAAGTCTTTAGTAGATTATTAAATCTTAACTACTTTAATCTTTTGTTTAAATATCATGTACGATCACAGTGTGTGCAATCTCCTAGTGTTACAGGAACGTTCCAGACAAATACAACTGTGTTCTCCTGGTATTAAACATGTTGCAGGTGACAAGGGAGAAAATCATCTATTCACTATGAATAGAAAGCTCACCTATGGTGTCATATAATATCTCCATTGTACTCTTATATGTCATGACCTTAAACTGTCTCTAACATGGTTTTGACATATAGCACATCATACAAGTTTGCCATCATCTAAAAGGGGGAAATTGTAGGGACATTTGATCTTAAGGTAAGTTTTGATGCTAACAAACTATTATAATGTGTGATGTATTTGACTTGTTTTCTAGTAATTTCAGATCTCATTCAAGAGCTTTGATGGAGATCAACAAGAAACAAGTCTAGACAACGTTTTCTCTGGCAACTTAGATATATTTTAGAGAAAATGTTAAAGTGTGCTTCAAAGGGAACGTTACCTAACCTATTGAAAATAATAGACTAAGGTTGTTACATGCGTGTGAATAGGATGGTTCTAGGATCCCAGTAATTCCTAGAAGAGTCCTACTAATACACACACAGCAAGAGTTCAACAAGAAAACGTTGTTAAGAATTATTCTTAACAATTGTTTTCTGTTTTTAAAAAAGATAAAATCTGTTTCTAAAATTTTATCTTTCTAACTAACAGTTTTCATGTTAATACTTTATGTTTTCATAAAACTCTAGTCACTAGAAATACTACTCCTAAAAGGACTCTTATTTCAACTGATTTTAAAAACGTTCTGTCAAGTCTATCTTATTAAAATCAGTTTTGAGAATATTAAGCTTTTACGTTACTTAAGTTATTAGCAATACTATATTTCTAAGTCATTAAACGTTCTAGCTAATTAAAGGGAAAAGATAAATTT
This sequence comes from Tetragonia tetragonoides, assembly GCA_038025085.1. NCBI lineage: Eukaryota > Viridiplantae > Streptophyta > Magnoliopsida > Caryophyllales > Aizoaceae > Tetragonia > Tetragonia tetragonoides. Next base: position 38,321,459 of record CM076144.1, on the reverse strand, counting down.
CTGTTTTGTTTTCTAAAAATAAGGAATGTGTTTGCTTTAATATAAATATAGAAACTCAACACTATTTTGCTTTACATCTATCTAAGCTTTCAGTTTGAACAACATTTTTGATTGAGAGAATCAAGCAAGAGTTTCAGTAAGTCTTATTGCCAATTGATCTAAGTAACGCTCTTACTTGCAAGTACACTATAGGTCTTATTTGTACCTTTTCGCTTCTTGAAGTATTCAAGGTAAATTGTTGCCATACCTCAAGACAACTTGAGTAAGTTGTCCTTTGTACTTAGGAGAGCTCCTAGGTAAGTTTGGCTTGGTAGAGCTACCAGGTTCGTGGATTATATTAGAGTTAATGTGATCGAGTTGTAAAACATTACTGAATAAGAGAAGTAGTATTTTAAAGTCTTTCGGGCCAAGGTTTTTATCTTTACTGTTAGCAAAGAGTTTTCCTCGTAAAATCGCGTGTGCTTTACTTATTGCTTTTAGTTCTTATTTCACTTAATTGTTTTAATTTACTTAATCTAATTAATTAAGAAAATAGATATATTTCCGCAATCACATTTAATTCACAATTTACCCCTTTATTATGCACTAACAAATTCAAATTAATTTAGTAGAGTGTAATTCAATAATGATAATTCATTGATCCATCCAGAAAGAGGGGCACATATACAATCATATATAGAAGAGTGAAAATCAAGGCCGGATGATGCGGCAGCATTTGGAGGCGCTACGTGTTTGTATTGGGAGCACTGAAATATTTGATCATGTGGCTCTCACAAATCAATTTGGGCCCCTAAAGCACGTGCTCTCAGGCTGCGAAGGTTCGTACACAGACATACTGTCGCACGTGCATCAATTGTTCCACTGCCACGTGGGTGCGTTCACATGCTTGTATTGTATTCCCACCGGCCACCGTTACCCTGGATTTTAGTTAATTTTCCTTTTTTACTATCTAGGAAATTACTTGTTTTACAAAATTCTGGTGTATGTTTCCTTTTGTGGTTATGGTGGATTTGGTTTTGTTGCTTGAGGAGAAGAGACAAAAGTGTAAGCCATACTAAACAAATGGAAGGAACATATAAGGGTTCTTGTCTATTTATAACGCAATTTGGCTTTTCACATTCTTAAGTGTGTACATGCACGGTGCACCTGAAAGAAAAACGAAATAAGATTGAGATGGAAGGCGAGATGGCAATCATCTCATTTGAATTTGGGAAAGATCCCGGTTCAAATCCTATCACTCATTTAGGAGAGATTTATTCCCTCTTCCCCCCTTCTAGGTGGGGCCTCTTTACTATTCTAAAATAAATAAATAAATAAATAAATAAATAAGAAAAACGAAATAAAAAGAGAGTTTTACAGGAAAAAAATTTCATGTACACACACTACATCATGTGCAATTCTCATAAGTTTGGGTTTAATAATGATGTTGAATTTAAGATATCTGAGAGAGATATAAGTTGATATGATGGAGCATAATGAGCTTGAGGGCCAAAGGGTGTGTGGTACGAATTATTCGATTGTTCCACATAATTATTAAAGTTAAACTATCTGAATTGATAGTAATGGTCGCTTGTAAAAATAATTAGTACAATTTATCATATCTAGAATTATTTGATCTGACTTTTTATTCATTTTCAATTGTCATATAAGTTAATGAGTGCGTATCGACGACCCTTAAATGATATAAGCGGGTTAAATTATTGGATGATTGAAAATTAAAGACAAGATTGTTGTGATTATTTATGGAGGGAGTCACGTACATGTATGGTGATGCCAACGATGTCAAAGTGAAAAGGAACATGTAAAAATCTAAGAGCCTAATTATTGAAACAAACATGTGAGGGTGAATGCATTTAGAGAGGAAAAAAATTTGTTCACCCACTGGGTAAGCTACCCAGTTAAGGTGGACTGAAAAAAATTTGTTCACCCACTGGATAATTATGTGTCGGTGTCGGTGTCGTGCCGGTGATATTGCCGTCCCTTCCGACCACCATTAATTTCTGGAATACAGAATTGTAAAGTCAAAAGTGGGAGTTTTCATTCTCCCAATTTAATGTCTGTCTTTTCTTTTACTTGTTCAATTCAATGTTTGCATAACTGTATTCCCTTCCTGATTTCCAAAGTGTAATTTGCTACTTTTATTATTTTTTATTCTTAAATTCACATCAGCCGGATGGTCTACCCACCAGATAGATATAGCACTAAGGGGTTTTTATTTGATTGCGATCGAATGAGTAATTGAGTGCATGAGTTGGAGGTGTGGGACGATGGATACTACATACACGCTATACTCACAATTGACAGTACGTACATGCTAATTGCTAAAGCCAAGTCCAACCGAGCATTTGCCTTAAATACGAATTTGCAAGCTAGCCTAACTTGGGGGTTTCAATTCACATTGTATCTTATTCAATTCTAATTATGTTCTATTGTTGTGTAGAATTAAACTCATGCAATTAAACAATTTGATAAGTAAAAAAAAAAAAAGTCCCTCGTGGAGAGCGCTTTCTCTCTTCACGTAGGGTTTCATAGTTAAGTGCCTGGTCGCGGCCATAGTTGAGTTCCTCGAGGAGGATTGTGAGTAATTTTCTTAGTTTTCGTTTCTTGAGGGTATTTGTTGTTATGACCACAGAATTAGAAGAGGCCTGTCGTAGTCTAAAACTTTCTGAGGAGGAAGAAGTGGTTATTGGGATTGATGTGGGTGATGATGAAGGGACTAATGACAGGGTTTCAAATTTACTTCAAGGGAAACTGCTCACAGACAAACCCTTTAGTGTTGCAGCCATGACAAAAACCCTACGTTTGATATGGAAAATTTCTGGTGGTTTATCTGTTAGGGAAGTTGAATAGAATTTGTTCATCTTCCAATTCTATAACGAATCTGACAAGACAAAGGTCCTTGAGGGTTGCCCCTGGTTCTTTGATGAATATTTGCTAATGCTGCGTTCTATTGATGGTTCGGAGAAACCCTCGGAGATTGAGTTCACGCACTACCCATTCTGGATCAAGGTTTATGATGCCTCGTTCAAGGCACGCACGAAACCCTAAAATGGCGAAGGCGATTGGTGACCATCTAGGTGACTTTATTGAATATGATGAGTCTGATGTACTTGGGTGGGATAAGACAATGAAGATCAAGGCGCTAGTGGATGTCAGAAAACCAATGAAGAGGGGCATGAATCTGTTCGTGAATGGTGCTAAAACATTGTTGGATATCAAATATGTTCGCCTTCCTGTTTACTGCTTCACTTGTGGCATCATTGGGCATGTTGAACAAGAATGCCCCAGACTTGAAGAGGAGGGTTTCTTTGCCTTAGCCAACCAATATGGCCCGTGGTTAAGGGCGTCACCTTTCAAGGAAAAAACCCGGATAAACCTCAACGAGGTAGAAAATGAGAAAGTGTGGTTGAAGAGACTTGAGGAGAGAAGGACCAAGTCCCAGGAGAGAAACTTGGATGGAAGCTCAAATAGCTCGAAGACTTGCTCAAAGAAGTTGCAATTTGAGACAGAGGAGGTAACATCGCTTAGCCCCTTAGTTAATGTGGATGTGCAATATGTGGGTGAGTATGGGGACAGAATAGCAAGTGGGGAGGAGATAAAGGCACTGCCATGCAGAGACCAACAAAACTTGCCTAGCCACCCCCCCCCCCCCCCCCCCCAAAGTTACCAACTCCACAAACAATGGCCCTACCTTCTCATATTCCCCAGCGCAGGAACTTGTTGTACCTGACTCCTTCCAAGCCCCACAAATAGCCAAGCTAATCATGTCCTCAGCAGCTACCTACACCTCAACCCACAACAAAAAAAAAAAGGATTATAGCTACTGAATATGGCGACAGACAGTCCATTCAGTCGCTGTTTTGCGAAATATAAATAGACAAAGCATTTGTTCTATATTCTACTTATTTTACCCACTTTACTAGCGTAGGTATAAAAGCCTCCTTTTAACACCAACCCCCCTTATCTGCCCCTTCATACAATCTCACCAGTCTCTCTCCTCTCCCCACTCTCTCCTCTAAGGCTCTAACTGATTGTAACTCTCATTCTCTTCTCCAAAAACTTTTCACAACTTCACCACCGTAATCACGATTAATAAAACCCTCTTTTTTCTTGCTCTCTCCTCTTTCATTCAACTCTTCTAGATCTGCTCTCTCTCACTCTTTATTTTCTTTTTTTTTTTTTGCTCTTTAACCAATTGTCATTCTCATGTTCTTATTCTCCAAAGCTAAGCCTTGATTTCTCTGTCCATTTCTCACTAAAAAGCCTCCATTAATATGCAATAATGGGAACTTGAAGGGATGAAGATGTAGATGATCTCCTGTGGTCAAAGATCTAGATCTCGATCTCGAGATGCGGTGACTGTTTCGGCACGACTCCTCTCGTCCATCAAGAATGTCGATGTTGATGGCAAGAACAACCCTTTATTGTTGATCTAATTTATTTTGTTGTAGATTCTTTTTTTTCTTTTTTTTTTTGTATTTGGGATTACAGTTTCAGATCTGTGAGGAATTTTCAATTATTTGTGATAATTCCATGGTTATGTTATTTTTATTTGATGAACTATAATTTTTGTGTATTTGTTTTGCTCTGGGATGTTGTTGGTTTTGTTTATTTTATTCATTTTTTTCTTGTATAATTTGCGTATAATTATCAGTAAGTTGTGAGTTCTATCACTTCTATGTTCTATCTCCTTGACAAACTTTTTGCTCATCAGATCTGCTTAGAAATTGGTACTCAGATCTCTAGCTAGTATTTTTGGTACATTTCCCATACTAATGTCCGTAATTGGGTGCTAGTATGGGAATAATTTTTTTTTCAGGAAAATACTTTTAGCGATCGATATAGCGACTGAATTTAGTTTAGCGACAAGCTTTTTACCGACCGACTGAAATCGGTAGCTAAACCTCTTTTGCGACCGATTTGAGTCGATTAGCGACTGATTTCGTCGGTAGAAAAACGTCTGTTTTTTTGTAGTGACCCAACCTATTGAAAACCTCACTCGTCCTCCAACCCTCCCCGAGGTATCCTTCTCGGTTGGAGAGTCGTCTTCCAAGGCTGGGAAGGCTCGGGTAAAATACAAGAAACTTGGTGGAAGGGAGAAGCGTGGTGTTGGCAGTGGTGGGCATGGTGGTACTATCGTACAGGGTAAAAGAAAGGAAGGTGATGTTGTTTCTCTGGGTGACTTGATGGCGGATGAATTGAAAAGGTTTCGATTTGGTGTTAAGCCTATGACTTGTGACAACCATGAGACAGTAGCGGAGGTTGGTGGTGACCAACCCCGCGAACAACAATGAAAATTTTAAGCTAGAACTGCCGGGGACCTGGCAACCCTCGGACAGTCACTGCCCTCTGATAGATGCTGGAGGGATCACCCCAACATTGTATTTGTCATGGAGACTATGTTGGATGCTCGTGATCTGTAAAAGATTCGAAGGAAGTGTGGTATGGAACATGGGTAGGCCTCTCTGGAGGCATGAGTTCCTGGTGGAATGATGTGAAGGAAGCACTTGACATGGAGTTTAATGAGGAGTCTACGGTTTCGTATTCCCGGCATCACTTCCATGCTGAGATTCTTGATGAGAATAATAATCCATGTTGGGCTGCAATGGGTATCTACGAGTGGCCTGACGCCCAAAGCAAGCACTTGACATGGAGTTTAATGAGGAGTCTACGTGAGAATTGCAGCGTCCCCATTGTGATGTTTGGGGATTTTAATGAGATAGTGGGTGAGCATGAGAAGGAAGGTGGCAGATAAGAAGCGAGCGATGCATGGATGCGTTTAGAGATGTAATTGACGACTGCTTGTTACGTGACCTCAATTTTAATGGTGCCTGTTTCACTTGGCAACGTGGGAATGACATAAGTACCTACATTCGGGAGAGGCTAGACCGTTTCCTGGCTGTTGAGGAATGGTGTGAGCTCTTCCCTACCCATGAGGTTACGCATTATCCTATCTATTGCTCGGACCATTGCCCGATTTTACTATCCACAGAGCAAGTTGTTCGTGGACCTACGAGTCGAAGAAGAAGTTTCAAGTTTGAACCTATGTGGCTGTCTAGTGAGGAATGCCAACATGTTGTACAGCAGGCGTGGGCGGGGGGTGTCAGATTGGGTATTGAGGAGAAAATTCAGACGTGTGGTAAAGAGCTTTCGAGCTGGACAGGTCAGACTTTTGGAGATACAAGGAGGAAAATCAAAAAGAAAGAAAAAGAATTGCAACAGTGGTAGAGAAAACCCCCTTCAGCTAATAGGATTCAAAACTGTAAGCTTTTCACCTCAGAATTGGATGCCTTATACAGAAATGAAGAATCCTTTTGGCACATTAAAGCTCGGGCGAATGAGCTACGTGACGGGGACAAAAACACATCTTACTTTCATCATAAAGCTAACCAACGGAAGAAACGTAACTTCAGTAAAGGGTTACATAATTCCGAGGGACAATGGCGAACTGAAGAACGGGATGTGGAGAGTATCATTGTGAATTACTATCACAGTTTATTCTCCTCTGCTGGTCCTGTAGACGTGGAACCTGCCTTGGTTGGGATCGAACAGCTTGTCACGCAAGAGATGAATGAAGCTTTGTTGGCTGAGCCTACGGGTGAAGAAATTTTGGCGGCTCTTAAACAAATGCACCCCACGAAAGCACCTGGTCTTGATGGTATGCAAACTTTGTTTAACCAAAAATTCTGGTATATTGTCGGTCCGGATGTAATTTCATATATCATGTTATGGTGGTATAGTTTTATTGACTTCGGAGCGGTTAATACTTCCAAAATTGTCTTCATCCCTAAGGTGAAATCCCCAAAAGATATTACTGAGTTCCGCCCCATTAGCCTTTGCAATGTACTCTACAAGATTGTATCGAAGATGATGGCAAATAGGCTAAAAGTTTTCTTGTCAGCACTTATTTCGGAGAATCAAAGTGCTTTTGTTCCCAATCGCCTTATTATGGATAATGCGTTACTAGCTTTTGAGCTCTTCCATGGCATGAAACGTAAGAAAAAGGGAAGACGGGGGACGATGGCACTCAAGCTGGATATGAGCAAGGCATACGATAGGGTTGAGTGGTGTTTTATGAGGGAACTTATGGACAAAATGGGGTTTTATTATGGCTGGATTGAAAGGGTGATGAAGTGTCTAACTTCAGTTTCATACACTTTTGCCATAAATGGGAAAACACGTGGCACGGTTACGCCCTCGAGAGGTCTTGTAAGGACTCGGGATTTCTACGGCCACGGAGTGCGTCCTTATAGAAAATTTGTACGCTAGGGGTTTAGATAAGTTCAAGGAACTGTAGAGTTAGAAAAGATTTTGTAAAGACTTGAATTGAATAAATACAATGAAAGAGGTCACAAATCTGTTGTAGGCGTTTTATCGAAGGGACAAACCGAAGGGACAACCCAATAGCGCGATAAGTGAACTGATCATTTTTTTAGAAAGACTCCCGCTGATATAGAACATATGAGTACCTAAGAATAAAGGGTTCGGGGGCGAAGGTACGAGATGGGAAGGTGTTAGGCACCCAAGTCGCCCGTTTATGACAGCCTCTACTAACTCAAGTTTGCATAATAATTTAAAGACATGATTCCCACACAAACCGGATTAACAACCTAGACTTAGACTATTAATTGGTTCATCACAAGCATCACAACATTTATTTTAGGGTGTTACTAAATGCCGCCCCTAAATTACTAGGTACCGCCCCCCAAAATTCCAATTTTGCCCTTTTTTAATTTTTCACTCATCCTCTCCCTCTCTCCCTCTCTAACTCTCACACCACTTCTCTCCCACTCTACCACCCACTCTCATACCCAACCTTCATCAACATTCACTCAAGCAACCCGCGGATGTCTGCCGGCGACCAAGAAGTGCCATCGACGGTGGCGGAGGTAAAATTTTTTTTTTTTGCGCATTTTTTTTGCACGATCGTCTGAGATTTACGACTCGCCCTTGGGTGAGTCGTCTGCTACAGGCGACTCACCCTTGGGTGAGTCGTCTGCTACAGGCGACTCACCCTTGGGTGAGTCGTCTGCTACAGGCGACCCACCCAAGGGTGAGTCGTCTGCTACAGGCGACTCACCCTTGGGCGAGTCGAGATCAACAGACGACTCACTTTTGGGTTGGTCGCCTGTAGCAGACGACTCACCCTGGGTGAGTCGAGATCGACGATCGACAGACACAAAAAAAAAATATTATTATTATTTATTATTATTATTATTATTATTTATTGTTATTATTATTATTATTATTATTATTATTATTATTATTATTATTATTATTATTATTATTATTATTATTATTTATTGTTATTATTATTATTATTTATTATTATTATTATTATTATTATTATTATTATTATTATTATTATTATTATTATTTATTGTTATTATTATTATTATTATTATTATTATTATTATTATTTATTGTTTGAATTTAAGATTAAGCTAACATTGTTTCCGTTGTTTTCGTTAGGTTCCTTTGGAGCGGTTCGGTGGTGATGGTGTTGATTACAGTACGCATTTCGTCACTGAAGAGTTATTTGATAGTGATACAGATGCAATTAATTGGGCAAAACAAATTGCCCTTACTATCGGGTTTGAGTTGATAATTTCGTCACACAAGAAGAGTGGAAGCGTAAAATTGTTAAGATGCAATCGAGGTGAACGCTACAGAGGGGAATTAAGAGACTTAGATACTGCTGCTCGGAAGAAGACGAAAACAAAGGCTTGTAAATGTACGTTCCAGTTAAGAGCTCGGCAAGTGTATGGGTCCAGTAGTTGGATGATTGTCACATTACCTGGGACTAGGGGTACGCACAACCATGACTTTGCTGTGTATCCTGAGGGATATCGTCAGATGAGTGGTCTTAGTCCTGGGTCAAAGAAACTCGTTCGTGACATGACTTCGGCACAAACAAAGCCATGTGCTATCTTGGCCGCTATTCAGGAAAAATTTCCCGAGGACAATGCAACTAGACGGCATGTGTACAACCACAGAGATCGTATAAGGAAACTTGATTTTGAAGAGAGAGATGTGATTGGTCAGTTTCATCATTTAGCTGTGGAGAACAAGTACGTACATTGGACAAGAGCCGACCGAGCTACTAATGAGGTAACTCACGTTTTCATGGCACACCCTACATCAATTCAGTTACTTCGGTCTTTTCGTTGGTTGATTGGCTTAGATTCCACGTACAAAACAAACAAGTATAAGATGTCGTTTCTTGAGATAGTGGGGATGACTCCAACCAATAAGAACTTCCTCATAGCTTATGCCATTATGAAGGATGAGACTCAGGCAAGCTATGCGTGGGTCTTAGATAGGTTGAGGATGCTTATTGGAAATGATGTACACCCAACAGCAATTGTGACCGATCGTGAGCTAGGGTTGATGACACCTATTAGAGAGATATTTCCCGAGAGTGCCCATTTGCTCTGTACATGGCACATTAACAAAGTCGTTGAAGACAAAGTGTACAGACTTTGTGGAAAAGATAAGGCCGTCGCGCAGAGGTTCAAGAATGGGAGGTGGAAAATTATCATGGAAGCTTCCACAGAAGCTGCGTACGATAGAGCAGTGCGTACGATGAAGGTTAGTTGGAGGACTTACCCTCACGTTATATCCTATGTAGAGGAGACCTGGCTGAGACACAAAGAGATGTTTGTTCCCGATTGCCAACCTCTTCAATGCAGCGATTATGTTATTCGGATACGGCTCCGGAAGGGGGTTATATTCTTGTTACACAGTGCTACCGTTCCAAGCACCTTCGACTGCTACACGTCCAAGTAGGGAAATTGTCATGTGTCATTTAGGTGATTCGTACATGCATTATATCCGTCTGGATTTAGCCTCAGATTTCCCTGTTCCTCCGATATGCGAAGCATGGTTTACTTTCCGTTCTGATAGTGTCGCTGGTTGGGAGCAATTGTATGTTACGCGAAGAGCACATTGGGATCGTTTAGCGAGGTCGACGTAATTGAATGTTTTGCGTGATTGTTATTCATTGTCACATTTTTGTGTGATTGTTATATTTTGCATGTGGAGAGTGGTCGTGATTATTGGAGGTAAATAATAAAACAACAAATTACAATAAAACAAAAAATGTAAATAAGAAACAACAAATTACAATAACACAAAGGGTTCACTAACACAAATAATAAATAACAATAAAAATAACAATACATCATTTGGCAGCCCGCCAATCTCTCATAAACTCGTCCATAATCGATCGAGGACCTTCCGCTTCCTCCGGAGGAAGCGAAGTAATGACAGACTCATGTGCGACGGCTAGACGATTCACCCACTGCAAAAAAGTAACAATGAGTGTGAGTTCAGAGATATGTAATACGTAAAAAAATATATATATTTTAGTTAATCACTTACATAATCGCTGTTGGATCGTGGAGGAATCACAGGTGCTGCAGCGTCACGTATCAGCCGAGGGTGGGAGTGAAGGTAGTACCATGCGAGGTAGTCATCCGTACATGCTGTGGGATCTGACGTGGATGCCTGAAACCCATGGACACCAAGAATGTAAAATCCCGGGAACATACGCCAAGCATCAGATGAGATCCGTTCGGGGAAGACAACCTTGTACGAACGACTGCTCCATGACCTGATCGCTTTGACTGGCCTAAAGATCGGGGTTGGGATACTCTGTACGTACCCGATTTGTCGTAAACAACGACCAGGCATGTACGGTTCGATAATATCCCGATACTGTAGCCACCCCATGAATACAGTCCTCGGTACAGATACTGCCGGGTTAGAACCGTACGGCAGCCACACCACCTACGTAGAAATGTTGAAAGTTACGGTGAAGTAAAAAAACATAGCAAACGACGAAATAAATCATGAACACCGATAACGGCGAGGGCAGCAGATCCCCAAGAGAAGTCATGCACCGTATCGACACCGTCGTCCATCACCTCCATCACGCAGGACGGTCTAATACGGTTACCACTCTTGTCGACAAACAAGGTGGATCCAATAAGTAACCACATCCAAGCTGTCGCCTGGATGTCATCTATTTGCTCACGGCAAAGCTCAAAAACCGACTCCGTGAGGACCGCACCGCCCTGCCAGTGGCTACACATCAGTTCTTCTGGGCTGACCCCGAGAACCTCCATGGCCGCCGTCTGCAGCTGCCCATCCCGTCCCTCATTCGAAACGAGCTCTCCGTCTACAGGAATCCGAAGAATATGCCATACATTGTGCAACATGATCGTCATCTCTCCGAACGACATGTGGAACGAGTTCGTATCCGGCTGCCACCTTTCCACGAATGCAGATATCAGGGGGAAGTCAATATGTCTGAACATAATGTCTGACAGGTGTGATAACCCAGTCCCCTCGATCTGGGCCCTCATCTCGGCCGACATCTCCGCTCGCCACTGACTCAGCCGCTGACAGACAGTCCATCGGTTCTGACACTTCAAGAGACCCCTCATCTCTCCATTCCACATACGAGACGCTACGTGGCCTAGGAAGCTCGGTATGACGCTATCATCCGCCGGCCCACCGGGCACAGGCTCTGTAACAAGCCACGTAGTGTCGTCCTCCGCTCTAGATCGTTTGCCAGTACTGGACGACCCAGTACTAACAAACCTACCGCCTCTACCCTTCACCACGCGCCAATCTGAGGATAATTCGACGCCAATCTGATCATCGTCCATGGACTGATCCCCGGAGTAGAACTCGCTAGTTGCGTAATCGTCTTGCTCAGCAGTCATCTCCCGCATCCGAACTGCCTCTCTCTGTCTCCGTACAGAGGCATCAATCCCGCGCGTCCTCGTGTGACGCGGTCCTGAACCATCTAGTTCACTAAATAACCGAGGCACCGATTTACCGGCTCCTCCCATCTATCATTTCACATTTTAAATTAATTAAACAATAATCAATAATAATAATAATAATAACAATAAATAATAATAATAATAATAATAATAATAATAATAACAATAACAATAAATAATAATAATAATAATAATAATAATAATAATAATAATAATAATAATAATAAAATAAAATAAAAAAAATAATAATAAATTTTTTTTTTGGGGTCGGTCGTCGGCCGATCTCGACTCACCCTTGGGTGAGTCGCCTGAGACAGACGACTCACCTTTGGGTGAGTCGCCTGAAACAGACGACTCACCCAAGGGTGAGTCGAGATCGGCAGACGATCGACTCAAAAAAAAAAAAAAATTCAACACAACTTCAATTCATAAGTTCACGATTCAATTCAAGGCAAAAAATATTCAACACAACTTCAATTCATAAGTTCACGATTCAATTCAAGGCAAAAAATATTCAATTCAAGGCAAAAAAAATTCAATTCAAAGAAAAAAAAAAATATTTCGAAAAGTTACCCCCCCGCGCCGTTGGTCGCCGCCTCCCTCGCCGTCGAAACCTCTGCCGCCGCTGCCGCTAGCCCCTGACATGGTGGTGGTGGTGGTGGTGGTGGTGGTTGCCGGTGTGATGGTGTGGTGGTGAAGATGAGTGAGGAAGAGAGGATGAGTGAGAGTGAGTGAGGAAGAGGGGTGAGGGTAAAATTGGAAATTGGGGGGGCGGTAGCTAGTAAAAAGGGGCGGTATTTAGCAATTCACTTATTTTAACCCTTATTTAGACATGCATTCGATTGGCAAGTTGAGCATTACAACGACTAGACATGCTTGGACAAGCAATATTTAGGAAGCGATAAAAGATAGTATACTAGCATGATATCTACATTGCGACCACTAGAAAATAAACAATTAGGCAAGTAATTTAATTTGAGCCCTCAAGAGTTAGTACCTGAACTGTAGGCTATGTTTCACAAGAATAATAAAGACAAGCTCTCAAGTTGGGAAGAAAGAGGGGGAAGCTCCGAGTCAAAACTACTGAGAATAGAGGTTGTCCACTGTAGACTGTGTGTTTTGAACTGAGAGAGGAGGTTCGTATCGTGGGGAAGTAGGGCTGGATGGCTGAAAAGGAGCCAAAAATTGAATTGGGCTTGAAAAAAGAGTCGGGCCAGAGGCTGTGTCAGGGCCGCTAGCGGCCCTGGGTTTTATCCCTAGGCCGCTGACGGCGCTATCAGCTGTCAGCTGGATGTTGTCATAATGACGACATCTAGTCTATTTTTATTTTCCGGAGGAATTTTAGTATTCCGAAAAATATAAAAAGGCCGTTTTACCCTTGGACGGTAAAAGACGGTTCTACCCCTAAATCGCAACTTAGCGATCGGGAGTCGGAAAGGGGCATGAGAGGTGTCGTTGGAAAGCTCTTGAACGGGGATTTTGAATGGGATTGGACTAAAGGAGTGTTTAGAGGAAAACTTGAGACCTTATCATAACTATTAAGGCAAAAATAGCGTTCAAGTTTATAAATTACTCCCTTCATCATCGGGAGGTGCTTTTGCGGAGAAAATTCAGACGTGTGGTAAAGAGCTTTTGCGAAGAAATCTGAAGGTGCTTTTTTGGCGTCTACAGAAGCCCTTACTTTGATCGAGCTTGAGTAAAAGCGAAGATCAAAGTATTCCGAAGGCGACATGCAGGATGCTGATGTGCACATGGTGTATATGAGTGTACAGTATGTATGCATATGAAGACAAACCTGAGTTGGGACATGCTCGTAGCGTGCTAAGATTTCATCTATGTGAACAGAAGAGAAATAAAAGTTATGGTTAGCAGGATAGAACACCGCTCGTAGATGGTATAAACGTCTACTGGGAACCTATATTCAGAGTGAAAGAAAAGGTTAGTAATACTTTGAGAATGATCAATATAGAGTGCTTCGACAACTAGTGACTAAACACCGCTCAGCGGCTGTCGAGATTCCGTCCCTGTATGAGAAACGAAAAAGTCAATGAGACAGCGCGATTAAAAATAACGGCTGTAAAATGGGAAGTAACACTGGTGAGAGTGAATAGTATAAGTGCTTTATCGAGCAAACAGTGACTAAACGCCACTCGGCGGATGCCGAGATTCCGTCTCTACACAAGAAACGAAAATGTCGACGAGACAGCGCGATCAAACTGACGGCTGTAAAATGGTTAAAACATATGAACAGTTTAAATGCAATAGCTTAAGCAATCATTGACTGAAACATATAAAAAAATAAATGGACAGTATAACTACAACAGTTTAAGCAATCATTGACTGACACATAATAAGTAACCTCGTAGAATGACAGTTTAACCGTAATAGCTTAAGCGATCATTGACTGACCCCAAATTTGTGACCTCGCAGAAGGACAGTTTAACCGCAACAGCTTAAGCGACCATTGACTAACCTCAAATTTTGTGACCTCGCAGAAGGACAGTTTAAATGCAATATTTTAAGCGACCATTGACTGACCCCAAAATTTGTGACCTCGCAGAAGGACAGTTTAATCGCAATAGCTTAAGCGACCATTGACTGACCCCAAAGTTTGTGACCTTGGGATATTTTGGGATATTGGGACGTTTGTGATGTTGAGACATTTGTGACTTTGGGACATCGGGACATTTGGGATATTGGGACATTTGTGAGTTTGGGACATCGGGACATTTGGGATATTGGGAAGTTTGTGACTTTGGGATTTCGGGACATTTGGGAAGTTTGTGACTTTGGGACTTTGGGGCATTGGGACATTTGAGAAGTTTGTGGGCCAAAGGGACTCGCTCCCGCGCGCTTGGTACTGATTTTGCCGCGAACGAACTGGAGTAACAGCTTCTGGGCTTGGAAAAGTCGTGGGATAGTAGGGGGCCCGCGCGCTTGGCTGTTGTTGGAAGCTTATTTCCATATTTGGTTGTAGTCGGAAGGTCTCTTCTGGGCTTGATCATGAGTCCCGGTTTTGCTGATTTCGATGGAGAGCGGGTAGACTCAAACCTGCAGTAGAAATATGCACATAGGGAAAAGAAGCAATAGACATGCCCGACCGACCATGACAAGATGCACAAGACATGACATAGTAATATGCACAGGGCAAAGGGGAATTGACATGTAAACACGCAGGGACTCAAGACACTGAGAAATTATGTACACATGCATGACTTTGAAGGCGACTCTAGTACTTATTCGAATATGATGTATGCAGACTCTATTGACTCACAGCTCCATGCGGCCTAGCCTAACATGCACGACTCTCCTATAGGGTCTGAAGAGGGTCTTCATATGGGAAAAGTTTTTGTGATCAAGAATTTTATTCTTGAGGTGATCTTGACAGAGTAAGAGACAAGTGGACAAGACTGGGTGCAGTCAAGGGAGAATCAACCCCCAGTTTGATGTGTGGTTCTTGATGATTATGACCTACTCGAGGAGCTAGGATGTTGATGCAGTGATACAAAATATCCTAACTTAAGGTATGGGGACGAAATGGACAAATTAAAACGTAGCGGACAAAGAACCGACTCATTCTGAAAAAGCCCCTACTTGGGAAGTCTATGTGCAAGCCTACGAGAAAGGTAATGAGTATGACTCTAGATGACTGACCAAAGAGTTCTTAAATGAGAAACAATGTTCTAAATCCTCGGAAATGTAAGTTGCCTCAAGATGTTGAATTTGTTTTATATATATATATTTTTTTGTTGCCCTAACTTTTGTCTAGGCCGCCCTTTCGGGTTTTCAACCTACCGGGCTCATTTTTTTTTAGCCTTATATGAGAATGGTGGAATGGGAGAACTCCTTATGATCATGTGACAAAGTGATTGTCGTGGTCGGACCTCTTTGAGGTTTCTTACGTATCCAGTGTGTGGAATCAGACCAACGTAGTTCAGAACTATACAATTGAATGGTCGTACCTCTCGGAGGGATTTTGGGTTGTAATGTCAGGCTGGGTTAAGGTGTCAAAAAAAGGATAAAGGCTCAAAGAAATCCAATGTAAATCCCCTCCCCAAAGTATGCTAGATAGTATAGAAGTTTTTGATCTAGGCGAGGTGGCTTAGGGACCAATGTTTAGGTAAGGCTACCGTTTGGTTGTGCTTGAAGTGTTTGCACTCTTTTGGATCTTTGATCGTTCTCGAATTTTTTTTCTTTTTTGTTTTTTTTTTTTTTTTTTTTTTTTTTTTTTTTTTTTTTGCTCTTGAACTTTCGAGTTCTCTCTTTTTTTTTTGGTATTTCTCTTGGTGGCTCTTTTGTAGGTCAGTCCACCTTGTCTAGAAGGTTGCTTCTATTCCCATGTCGCATACACCCATTCCCCGGGTAAGGATGATGTGGTTAAGAAATGAAAGGCTATGTGTTTAAGGCTCAAGGGTTGCAAGTGGTAATAATGTATAGGGTAGTAAACGATATTGATGTGATGTGTCAAATGAATGCCTCCTGTCCTCAGCACGGACGGTTCAACTGTATGTCCACAATGGGGATGATCATTAGGGAGTTTTTGTTTGATGTTTTCCACGACGAAGTTTTTTTTTTTTTTGATGATTTTTTTTATTCTGTCATAGGCAACATAAGTTCGTCATAGGATTGACCAAAGAACAATGATGGGAATCAAAATGCAATCTTTATTGAATCGAAGAAAAACATTACATGAGAAGTAAGCTAGACTCTATGGAAGAATTGAAAAGACAGACTAGACATCATTAGACTTGACTGGACTCAACTAGACTTGCACACTAGGAGACTTCGACTCTCTTCAACTTCTCAAGCACGGGCTGTTTGACAGGGATATGGAGGACAGCCCAGGTTGTAGATACTCTCGTTGTTCACAACTTAAGTGGAATTCTTAAGAAGGTCATCTTCAATTAGGATACCCACAGCATAGAGCCGGTTGTAGGAGTCAATTGCTTGATACTTGAGGTGTTCCTTGTAAGCAGGTTGCAGATTCTTGATGAATTGGCGGATTTGATAAGTTTGCGATGGTCGCTCGACCAGTTCGGCTATCCTTAGCCTCCAACGCTGAAGGAAGGCAGTGAATCCCTCATCTTCTTCTTGCTTGGTGATCTCTAACTCTCGAAGGGTCATAGGTAGAGCAACATTTTCCTTGTAGCGTGCAAGGAAGACTGTAATGATATCTGACCAAGTGCGGTAGTTCTCCAAATTCAAGATGTAGAACCAATGTAGATATTTTTGTCAACTCCTCTTAAACCCATGGAAGTAGTGAAGGCTTTGAGGTGGTCTTGTGGATTATCAGTTCCAGTGAATGTCTGAACCTCGGGCATGGAGAACTTGGCTGGAAGCTTGCCCTTGACTTTGGGATTGATTTTACCAACATTAGCATGGTAGTTGGCAAACAGGTCGCTGTTTTCGAGCGCAGAATTTATCTTAGCCAGCATGGCATTTGGTCCTTCCTCAAAGTCGGAGTCAGAGAGGGTTCTTGTTTCATCCTCTTTCTTCTTTTCCAAATCTTCAACCTTGAGTCGCACCCTTTCTAACTCAATCATTAGCTCAACAAGCCTCTCGTCGGTGGTTTTGACCATGGTGAAGTTTGGGGGTGTGATTGGTTGAGATAAGGGATGTATTGAGTGGTGACGAGCTTTGTGGTGGTGATGCATTATGGGGTAATGGCCTTTTGGAATGCGGTGGTGTCTTGGAGATAGCTTGTATATGAACCAATCTGCCAGACGATCGAGCCCAACCTTTGTCACCGTAATTCTTCCTCGAGCCCCCAATCCTGAACATAAGTCTCAACTTAGAAAGACGCCAAAGAAATGACTTGAAAACAAAGACTCATGATTTTTAGAAGACCCTCGGTAGCCACTAAGGTGAATGAGCCTATGGACGTCTACATGAACTCGAATGCATGATGACGACAATGTGACGACAGAGTTATGACAACAATATGCAAGATGCATGACGGACTGGCCTTGACGTGTATGACAATGAATTGACGCAAAATGACCTTAGAAGACTTATGATTGACTCGTCTCGACTTCTAATGCATGAGAGTAGTGAACAAATGGAGACATTGATGAATGCAAGACTTGGACTTTTGTACAAATGCAGATGCAAAATGACGACAATGTAAGCATGATGACTAGTTATGAATCCTAGCATGGAGCATCTAATACGTACAATGCAATGCAATGCAAAGAAATGGAAAAGAAGAAAGTAAAAAGCTAAGCCTAAATGCCCGATTATTTCCCCTCATATCAAAGGAAAAAATGAAAACGATGAACGAAAATGAGAAAATTAGAAAAAGACGGACCATCCTATTTTTTGTTTGATTTTTCTAGACTCAAGGAAAATGGAAAATGGGATAAATAAGTAAAAAAAGAAAATTTCGACATTTTTTTTTTTTTGATTTTCCGATTTTCTTTCCGCGATTTTTTTTAAGGCCATTTTTTTGCTTTTCTTTTTTTTTTTCCCAAATCTGAATTACATCAAAACAAAAAAGAAAAATAAAGAAAAATAAAAAAAAGTGGGAGAGGGGAATTGGTGAGACTGACTCTTTTTTTTTGCTAAAAAGGTCCTAGAAAATTGTTCATGACTTCGACGCTATATGAAAATATATCATCGGGGAAAATGACGAGTGTTCATTGAATGGAATTCTCGCACCGTCTTTGGGCATCAGGAACTAGTTAAAAGTAAAAGAAAAGAGAATCCTAACACATAAGTACATGTTGGCACATAATCACGGTTTTCATGCATTCAGGCAAGCATTATAACGACGCAGTTTACAGGCAAACATGTGATCAGACGGGCATTACAACGACACATGCACAACAAGCAAGCGAATGCATGTATGTGGGTTAAAGGCTTTTGGCTCCTGTGAGGTTACCACAACAAATTACAATTTACGTTGGGCGGATGGTCGACACATCAATTGTAATTCTTTTTCACCAACAAGAGTCGATGAGTCGTGGGTGAGGAAGCGTCGGTTTGCACGATAGGACAACTGTATTAGATATACGAGTTGTCTACAAGTTGCGACACAAACTTCCTCGAGGGTTGATAAGGGTCAAAAGGTTGTGCCAAAGCACATGCAAATGATGCAATATATGGAACATATTATTAAACAATTAAGCAAACTTGACTTTCGAGTCTCACCCTCTTAAATAAATCCCAGTGAAGTCGCCACTGTAAGGACCCGGGATTTCTACAGCCACGAAGTGCGTCCTTATAGAAAATTTGTAAGCTGGGGGTTTAGATAAGTTCAAGGAACCGTTGAGTTAGAAAAGATTTTGTAAAGACTTGAATTGAATAAAAACCATGAAAGAGGTCACAAATCTGCTATCGGCATTTTATCGAAGGGACAAACTGAAGGGACAATCCGAAAGGACAATCCAATAGCGCGATAAGTGAACTGATCATGTTTTTAGAAAGACTCTCGCTCATATAGAACATATGAGTACCCAAGAATAAAGGGTTTGGAGGCGAAGGTACGAGGTGGGAAGGTGTTAGGCACCCAACTCGCCCGTGTATGGCGGCCTCTACTAACTCAAGTTTTCTTAATAATTTAAAGACATGATTCCCACACAAACCAGATTAACAACCTAGACTTAGACTATTAATTGGTTCATCACAAGCATCGCAACATTTATTTTAACCCTTATTTAGACATGCATTCGATTGGCAAGTTGAGCATTACAACGACTACACATGCTTGGACAGACAATATTTAGGAAGCGATGAAAGACGTTATACTAGCATGATATCTACATTGCGACTACTAGAAAATAAACAATTAGGAAAGTAACTTAATTTGAGCCCTCAGGAGTTAGTACCTTAACTGTAGGCTATGTTTGACAAGAATAGTAAAGACAAGATCTCAAGTTTGGAAAAAGGAGGGGGAAGCTCAGAGCCAATACTACTGAGAATAGAGGTTATCCACTGTAGATTGTGTGTTTTGAACTGAGGGAGGAGGGTCGTATTTATAGGCGTGGGGAAGTAGGGCTGGACGGCTGGAGAAGAGCCGAAAATTGAATTGGGCTTGAAAAAAGAGTCGGGCCAGAGGCTATGTCAGCGCTGCTAGCGGCCCTGGATTTTCAGTCAAGGCCGCTGACGGCGCTGTCAGCTGCAAGCTGGATGTCGTCATAATGACGACATCCAGTCTATTTTTATTTTCCGGAGGAATTTTAGTATTCCAAAAAATATGAAAAGACCGTTTTACCCTTGGACAGTAAAAGACAGTTCTACCCCTAAACCGCAACTTGGCAATCGGGAGTCGGAAAGGGCCATGAGAGGTGTCGTTGGAAAACTCTTGAACGGGGCATTTGAATGGGATTGGAATAAAGGAGTGTTTATAGGAAAACCTGAGACCTTATCTTAACTATTAAAGAAAAAATAGCGTTTAAGTTTAAAAATTACTCCTTTCATCATCGGGCTTTTACGGAGAAATCTGAAGGCGCTTTTTTGGCGTCTACGGGTCTCTGTCAAGGTGACCCGATTTCCCCTTACCTTTTTATTCTTTGTGTGGAAGCCTTTTCAACTCTCCTCACTAAAGCTGCTCGGGAGAAGAGTATCCACGGAGCACAGGTCTGTAGAGGTGCGCCCATTGTGTCACACCTTTTTTTCGCTGACGACAGTATTTTATTTGCAAGAGCTAATTCTACTGAAGGTGCCAAAATTGCTGAAATTATTGGAGCCTATGAGAATGCCTCAGGCCAAAAAATAAACTCACTAAATCTGAGGTTTCTCTTAGCAAATATGTTGATGCAAGCTCCAAGGTGACAATATTGCATGCGCTAGGTGTGAGAGAAGTAGATAGCCATGAGAAGTACCTCGGCCTCCCCACTGTCATCGGAAAATCGAAAAAGACTATTTTTGCAGGGATCAAGGAGCGAATTTGGAAGAAGTTGCAAGGTTGGAAAGAAAAGCTTCTCTCCAAGCCGGGTAAGGAAATTCTCATGAAAGCTGTGGCGCAAGCTATTCCAACCTACATGATGAGTATATTCAAAATCTCAGATGATCTTATCAATGAAATCCACTCTATTCTGGCTTGTTTTTTGGTGGGATGCTCATGGTACGGAACGAAAGATTCATTGGAAGAGCTGGGAATCCCTCTGCCTACCAAAGTCTAAAGGTGGCATGGGTTTCCTAGACCTCAAAATCTTCAATCAGGCGCTACTGGCAAAGCAGGGATAGCGATTGACTCATGATACGAGCAGTTTACTGGCTCGCTCGATGAAGGCGAAATATTTAAAACTCTCAGATTTTCTGGCATCATATCGAGGTGGAACCCCGAGTTATACTTGGAGAAGCATTGGGGTGCTAAGGCGTTACTGCTTGAGGGAATTAAGTGGCGTGTAGGCGATGGATGCTCCATTGATGTGTGGGATGATGCCTGGCTACCTGGCCATACATCTACCAGAGTACCAACACCTGGGGCAAATGCAGACAGAACCTTGAAGGTTGCTGACCTTATTGACAAGCAAACGGGCATATGGGATGACGCACAGCTGCAAGCTCATTTGTGTGAAGAGGGCGCAGACCTGGTTAGAGAAATTCCATTGAGTTGTCGTTGGCCAAGGGACACCAGGTTTTAGTGGCCGAGCAAAAATGGGGTGTTCACAGTTCGCTCTGCCTACTGGCTTGGGAAACTTGGCACAGGGGTACATAATGGTGATGATGATGGCCTATGGAAGTGCATATGGAACCTGAATGCTCCCCCAAAACTCTGTCACTCTGTTTGGAGAGCGTGCTCTCGGAGCCTGGCTGTTAGGGAGCGGCTTGCACAACGACACATTATACAGGATGCCATTTGTTCTCTATGTGGAAATGAGAGTGAATCGATTAGTCATGCTCTTCTCGATTGTCCTGCAGTTCAGCAAGTTTGGGTCTCAAGCAGTTTCCTCTCGCTAATAGCAAGCGCTCCCGTGGGGTCTTTTAAAGATAGTGTTGTGGTTTAGTGAGAAACTCGACAAAGCAAGCTCTGCAATTTCCTCACCATGACTTGGGCTGCGTGGACCTGTCGTAATGATAGGTTGTTCAATCAAGCAAATCCAAATGTGGGTATAGTGGCTGCAAATTTTGTGAAACTGGTTCGTGACTATTGCGATTATGCTCTTAGAGTTTTTGGGTCTACTGCTCATATAAGGGTTGCCTCAAATGGGGATTGGATACCCCTAGGTTAGGGCGGTGTCAAAGTGAATACTGATGCAGCGTTGTTTGATGGCGAGTCTGTGGGACTGGGAGCTGTTATCAGAGACGAAGGTGGTCGGTTACTAGCGGTGGCGTCAAAGAGGTTCAAGGCCAGTGGGCTGTGGAGCTAGCTGAAGCTGCAGCTGGACGTTTTGGCTTGCAGATAGCCCGTGCTCTCAACTACTCTAAGATCCACCTAGAGTGTGACGCTCTGTCAGTCATACAAAAGCTCAATCAAGGATGTTGTGGACTCACGCCAATTGCACTGGTGATTGAGGATATTTTACACGTGTACTTTTTTTGATTTTTCTACTTTCTCTCATGTAAAATGGGTGGGTAATGCGGTTGCTCACTTCGTGGCTCGTTTATGCACGAATTTAGGGGGTGAACTAATGTTTGTTACCAATTTCCCGCAAGGTATTATAGCCTTGGCGGGTCTCGATTATCCGTTTGAATAAAATTCACCCCACCCCTCGTTTTACACCTCAAAAAAAAAAAAAAAAAAAAAAAAAAAAAAAAAAAAAAACTCATGCAATTTTGTGCATCTGTCATGTGTTATTGTGTGTGTGTTCCATATGCAACTTGTTTATGATTGTAGTTATATTTTAAGTTGGACCAATCTGTGAAATTTGGATAAAACATTATTACACATTTGAACATTGCTGAGGCCCGAGGGTAATGCGCCATCCTTCCACAAAAATTTACAGCACAAAACAACATGATGATTTAGATCGGGTGTGTTGTTTTTCCACTTATCCAATAATTAGTTTAGTTGTATTTAGTTTAGTGATCTACTTTTTCTCCCAAATTATTATTTAAATCAATTTAATTTAATGAAGTTCATTTTAATTCTGTCTAAGTTAGTCCGGTTCAATTCACCTCACTGAAGAACAACACACCCTTCATCTATGAACTTTTAACCCATTTAATGGAGTTGTTAACTTTCATTTAATTTGAGGCCCATAATAAATTGAGGGAATACATTCTTAGTGAGATTCCAACGAAAAACCTCAAGGTCACTATGAGTGTGTTGTTTTTCACTAAATCGAACTGCACTGAATTGAATTGAACTAAGCTGAACCAAATTAAATAGTAATATGTGAAAAAAAAGGTAGATCACTGAATTGAACTGAATGGTAATAAATTAAACTGAATGTACTGAATTAATCACTGAGTGTATCAAACCTTCCTTAAAAAGGGTGAACACTAAGGGCATGTTTTTTTAGACTAGGGCCCTGTTCTTTTCGTCGTTTCTATGCTGCATTCCGTTCTGTTCCACACCGCGCTGCAATTTTCGTTCCCTTCTGCACCGCACCGTAATTTCCGTTCCGTTCCGTACCACACAAGTTATGTTTATTATTCCATTCCGTCCCGCACTGCAATTTTTGTTCCGTTCCACACCGCGCTGCAATTTCTGTTCCGTTCCTCACCGTCCCGCATCGTTCCGTTGACGAGAACAGGGCCTAGATACTGAAAACTGGAAAAAAGAGGAACAAACTGGAGAAAACTGAAACTTTTAACTGGAACAAACTGAAAACAACTGGAGAAAACTGAAACTTACTAGAAATTATTATTATTATTATTATTATTATTATTATTATTATTATTATTATTATTATTATTATTATTATTATTATTATTATTATTATTATTATTTGGTTCACAACCAAGGGTATCTACTGTCGACCACAGTGACTATTTTTCCGCGCTGGCTTGTAGGCACCTCAAAGAATGGGACACTATTACCATTACTACTACTATTACTACTACTATTAATAGTATTTTCCCATCCTAGAAGCTTTTGTTTCTAGAACAACTCTTGTTTGAGGCCAATTTACAATAAAATGGAGTCTTTATTTAAAAATGTAAGGGTTACTTATTATGAACTGTGATCCTTATTTTAATAAAAAATTACTCACTTATTACAGAAAGGTTATTAAAATCGTCTTATACAAGTTTTTTTTTTTTTGTCATTTCTAGTGTATAATATGTTGCTTTCAACACACCTCTATTGGCTTTGATTGTGATGAAGATCGTTACTTGGAAGACAACAACAGGGTTTCCTTTGGATTGTGATACTTCTAATTGTGGTATTAGCTAGGTGACGTAAATGAATAATTGTTTGAATTTAATTTATATCAGTATCTCATCTTGTGCTCGATTTCTAGCAACAATATTTAGCATTCTATTTATTCTTTTCAACTTTCTAAAATACTATCCAATGGGTAGGTTCATTTTACTAAATAACATTCAACTGAACTCAATCGTGTTTTTTTCTTTTCGATTTATGATCTTTAGCACTCTTTTAATTAATTCACCAAAACCTTTTGATTATTGAGTTCATTTGAAAATAGATGTTGAAATATTGGGGGTTGCTCTTAAAGATAAATAGAGGTGAGCCTCACTAACAAGGGTGGTGGTCTAGTGGTTCCAAGCTTATTCCAAGTGATTTGGTAAAGCATGGTTATGTGGTTCGAATTCTCATTCCCCCTATATCTTGTGTCTGCTAGATTCTAGGAACTATACTAACCCCTTGTTGATGTTACGTTGACAAGGTCAGTGCTTACGTTGGTTGTTCAGCTAGTCTGATATGTTCGCTATTGAACACGAGAGTTCGAATATGACGTAGCGGAGGGTGCTCGGTCATAATTCACTTGCATCTTTTTGATGAGAAAAAAAAAAAGAGGTGAGCCTTATCACGTGCACGTGTCACGAAGCCCAAAAGAACACTGTCCCACTACAAGTAGGTAGGTTGTTGCAAAGTGGAGTAAGTAATATGGGTATGGCCCAGCCCGCTATGTTAGGTTCGGGCAGAGGACATCCATCATCAATCATCAATCATCAATCATCAATCATCAATCATCATCCTAGTCCAAGGTTGATAAACAGAAGGAAACTACCCAGGGAAAAAAAAAAAAGAAAGTATTGTTCTCTTGCTTTCGCTCCGAATGAAGGGGCTAAAAACAATTTAAAAAGGGTGAGGATGATGCCAAGGTTAAAAATACCACATGCTTTATTTCCTTGGAATGATCTTTTTACCTTGGCATTATCAATTCCCAAATAAAAAGGGCTTCTGAATTACATATAGAAATCGAGATGATACATTTCTTTCTTCCTGTGTCTAGTTTCTGCTAACTTTAAGTGTGTGACCCTAAACGGGTTGGGGGGAGGGGGACAAGGGGCAAAGACATACATATATTGAAGAGAAAACGAAAGACGGATGTCAACTAGCTTAGCTGTTGGACATTCACGAAAGAATATACCAAGATTCGGTAGGAAACCTGACCATATTAACCTTTGTGCTCCATTTGAAAACCAAAGGTGGTGAGGAAAAAGGAACAAGTCTGTCAATCTTTCCACCCTTCCTTGCTAAGTCGTCGAGAAGCGAGGCCCCTTGATGATAAATTTGGTGTAGCAGGCAATGTTGGTGTCTTGGGCGCTTCCTCATCATCCCAATGGTCATCCCAACTGTTGTCCCAACCATCAGTTGTATCAGAAACTGTTTTTTCTGCACTTGAAACCGGAAGCTCCATCTGGATGGTTTGATACCCATTCCCAATAAAGAGCTTCTTTCGTAAGCCAAAATACATCCACACACATCCAAACAGCAAAAAGGCAGTCAGAACAAGGAATATGATGCAGTGAATTCTGGTGAAGTTGTTGAGGTATCTGAGCTTGAAAGAATAACGAGTATCAGCTTTGGAGTCATGTGGAACCAGCTCTGTGAAATCAATAGCGCAGCGGCTATCTTCTGTTGTCAAGAAGATCAGACTATCCTTCCCCTCATAAGCTATAGAAACTCTGACCTGCAAAACATACCTCTATTTACTTTCATTTTCATTTTGTTTTTGTTTCTGGAGAGAACATAAACAGTCATGTATAACCCTCTCATTTTCGAAGGAAGAATGGATGATTTTCACTAGTAGAAACAAAAAAGACATACACCCACAAACAATAAGAAATAAGAAAGATAAGAAAACCCGATGTTCAGCCATATTTAACTACTGTATGTAAAAACTCCCCAATCGACATAAAACTACAGATAATAGATCAGAAAATGCTAGATAATCTGGAAAGCATGTAACCAGAATCATGCTGATGGACCCATTCCTCAATTTTGAATGCAATACCACATGCTATTTGGTATTACGAGGAAGAACATGGGGAGGAGACAAGTGGAATGTTTTATGAGTACACGACACAGTCTGACAATTAGAATATTCATGTCTGCAAGTCAAAAGTGTGAATCTGCTGCTGTTTACATTTTGCCATGGTAACAACTTCAACAAATGGGAGGGAATTTCAAGGACTTTCCAAATGTACCACATTATGCAAGTACTGAAATGGAGCAACTAGCAAGGCAGTAAGGCTAATAAGGATCTCATCCAAAGACAACAATATGAAGTCAATAGAGAAGGTGCAAGACAAAGAACAAAAGTCTGAGGGCATAACTTTGGAAATAAAATCCCAGATATATCTGACAATGTTAAATGATCAATGGTGGTTAGGAAACAAATTAGGCACAGTCAGTACACTTAATTTTATTCACTAGCCTTATTATTCTTAAAAAGTATAACCACTTCAATTTGCTCCATAGAGGAAAGTCACTAAGACGGATGAAGAAAGGGATCAAAATGGCAAACTTTGTCACGCCTAAATTATGTGGTATTAGATATATAGACAAAAGTATCTTTCAAATAGGCAATTCACGCGAACCTATTGACTCATTTATGACAACAAGGGGTCCATTACAAATTTGCCTATCACGCATTCAGAACAATTTTTATGCTTTAAATCTTTACCTTTTTGTCTTCATTTTGTTGAAGTTCAACTTTTGTTTCCTCCACCTGAACAAAGGCGGGTGCTGTAATCGTAACAGTAAAGGGTCTTGTTCCTTTGTTCTGAATTAGAAGTGACAGATCTGGGGAATCTGGAAAATCATAAGGCCTAAAATCACACAGTTTTCCAAGAGCAAGACTAAATCAAGACAGAAAAGACCAAGCAACAAATATAGAATACACTTAAATCACTTGCCCTAACACAGAATTACCTCTTGTACAACCAATCATCTCATTTGTAGAGCAACGTAGATAATATGCCAAAGTTTATGAGATAAATCACACTAATTTCCATTTGGCTGCGGGAGATATCATTTTGCTTATTGGCTAGCTATAGACGTAACATAATATGTACACTCCCTTTCCCTATATGGAAGATATTAGGTCCAGAAGCATTTTAGGGAGCATCTTGGCCCCTTTTATCCTAGAGGTCCTAAGTCCAAGCCATGGAACTCCCTATTTTCCAAGTGAAGGTAATCCTTTCATTTCTTTTTAGGGGTTGGATTGTGTGTGCTTGGGAGTGGGAAGGTCACTTTTACACCTAACTATGGTCCAGTCCAAATTGTGAATGAGGACTGAGATGAGTTGGGTTGAGTGATGGTCTTACCTTATAAAAAAAATTTAAAAAAAAAAAAGCAACTTATCACATATTTTCAGAGCGTCAGCTTCAAATATGTCTATTGGCCAGTCAGCAAAGTTTAGAGCTCCTCTTTACCATATCCACTAAATCATCTGTTGTCAAAATGTAGATGCTATAGATAAGTTGAATAGCCGTTAGTATTATCAAAACCATCTTACCACGCAGCACTTAGAAAATACAGTAAACCCTCTATAAATTGATTCTCGGTAAATTAATACCTCTCTAAACTAAAATTTAAATTTCTAGTCCCAAACTTGGGCCTTGCTAAAATAATACTCAGCAACTGAATTAACCTTTCTAACATTTATTGTTTATAGATGTTTTACTGTATGATGAATTTTTCTGCTATGGTTAGATTAAACTTCTGGGACAATCTCAAACAGATTTTCATAAAACCAATTCCATCAGTAACTATTGAAGCCTCTGAAGATATTAATACAATTAATATTACTGTAAAGAAAATCCCAAAGCACTAGCAGTATTTCTGAAAATTGCATCCTACTAATTAAAGTCTACACATAGACATACCGAGTAGAATGTTACCTAAATCAAGATAATCAATCACTAGAACTCTATGCAAAAACTTAACCACCTACATATACGAGTATCTATTGTTAGCATTCTTTACAATGTGATTCTTACTTTCTTAGAAATGAATAGATCACAAAGTTAAGAAGCAAAAGTTACACCATGAAACAATCATATAAATACTTCTTTGTTCTCTGTTAGAGAAACCACCCAAAAAAAAAGCAGTAGTATTGTTTTCCAAGCAAAGAATTTATGCTCGAAACAACTACTCTATTACACTACATGTCAAGAACCTAACAACTTTACTTAAACAGTATCCCCCCCCCCCCCCTTTTCCAAATAAAAACCACCAATTACCATAGAAAAAGAGAGGCATGCTCTGTCTCACATTCAGGATAGCTTGAAAGCCACACTACATGCACCATAAGGGCCTGTCCAATGATCCTGTCCTCTCTGATCCAAACAATAACTTATTACTTTGTATGTGAGAAAGAACAAAGCACTTATTAGCCCCCTAATAACTTATTACTATGTAGATAGACCTCTTGGAATCTGAAGGTGGCAAAGACAAACCATTCGTCCCGTCAAAACTTTACTTGATAGTTGTATACATAGCTAATCAACCATATTTGAGTTCTTATTGAACAGATATGGATATTGGATTGGAAAGGAAAGTTCGGCTAGAACCAAAAACCAAAACTAAATAATCTAATATGCACACTGATTCAAGTAGTAGACATTATGACCAATTGATGACTGGGATAAACAGCAAGAAAAGTTAGTCTGGGTGTTTGAAAAACAAGGTTCTACATAAGAGCAATATTCATCAATATAGTCAATATAGTCAATCTATTGAACAGAAGTTGCCACAAGATCATAGCAACACTCGTTTAGAAGAAATTTACCATTTCCAGGAACTCTTAAACAGGCAGTCAAATTCTTCTTCTCATCAACACACATGTTAGATGGATCACACTCTTCATCCCTGAACTTCTCCTTCTCCTTCTCCAAGCGCATCGATGAACCAGATGTCTCTTCAGTACCATCCTTTGTGAACCCTTTTTTGGAGTCAAACCCTTCTCCAGACTCAGTGCTATTGCCACTCTCATTCTCCTTAGCGTTTTCTTTCAATTTCACACTTGAAATATCAACTTTCCTAGTCTTATCCATTTTAGACTTGACTGGCTTGGTGATATTGTTCTTCACAAGATCATTGTGTATAACCTCTTTCGAATTCTCTATTTGTACTTCCTTCTTCACTTGGGAAACTACCTTAGAATCAGACCCAAAAGTGGCTCCACCTTTTTGCTTAGTTGAATTATTTGTACCATTTTCACTAGCTAATTTATGATTCTTAAGTGCCAAATTACCCTCCACCTAAATTCCCACACAAAATTAAATAAAAAATGAGCAGCTACCCAATAATACCACCTCAATTAAATAGAGAAAATTCAGAATTTTACCTCTTTATTGACATCAGAGCAGTCCACAACAAGTAGGAACAGCAAAAGAACCCCAGAAATAATATTGTAATAGGTTATCTTCATACCCATCTGCTTATATCACAAATTCACAACTCACAAGCAAACCCCAATTTGTGCCATGGGAAAAATCAGAACCCTTCAATTTCATCTAATAAGAACCTACATAGAAGAAAATGATATAATTAAGAAAAAGATAAGAACTTTGATTCTTGAAGGATTCATACAACTCAATTTCAAACCAAATAAGAAAAGAGAAAATACCAACCTTGAAGGCTGAAGCTTTCATCCTTTCATGGTTGTCCCATCTCAAATTCATGGAACTTAACTGAACTAAACTAAACTGATTTTTAATAGCAAAAGTGAGATAACATGAATTTAGAGAGAGAAAATAATGAGAGAGAAAGAGTGAAGAAAAGTTTTGAGACTTTGAGTCACCGGGAAGTCGGAACCCAGGGACCTCCTTTTGCTCTTCAAATTTTCATTTTTGCTTTTAATTTTGTGGTGAATAATACACAGAAAGAGAATCAAAAAAAAAAAAAAAATACACAGAAAGAAAATGGCCCAACGGGCCTAGACCCAAAATGGTCCAATAGTGAGGATTCGAAATAAAGTCTGCTTCTTTGTAAGGTTTGTAGGCCCACTTATAGTCATGGAGCCTACTGGCTTGTAGGCATTTTAGCCACCTAACTTATGACTCGGGTCCATTGATGATAGATTTATTTCTTGCACCATTTTCAAGTTATATTGCCGTGAAGATGACCTTCATAGTGATACGTTTAGCACTAAAACTCGCATGAGACGTATTTAAGGTGAGGCCACACATACAAGCATGATAGCATGTTGACGTTATATTTGTATATAGAGGATGTCTCACCTTGAGGTGACCTCGTAACTTAGTGTTCTTTGGCTTAGTATAGGAAGTTTATTATATATCACATCAACTTCAGAGTGTTTGGTTGCCAAGAAGTTAAATAGTAACTTCCATCAAATTTCTGCTTATTTAAGGAAGAGACTAAGTAAGCTACTTTTCTACCTTTTATTGTAGGGAATGAAATTCCTAAGAAGTTCTACATTCTCAATTTACTAACTTGTTGTCAATCAAACAAGTTAATAACTTTGCAATATGCCAATATCTATATAAATACAAAGTTTCCATTTCTCATATTTTGTCACGTATAAACCAAGCGATCACTTTACATATGAACTCCCTATTGAGAACCTTAACATTAGATATTAAACTACGCTTCTTTTGAAACACTAAATATGATTCAAGAGCACATGGAAAATATGCAAGTGCAATTGTAATAATCTCTCATTTATCTTTCCCTTAATTAGCTTGGGAAAAAGGATCGGATTCAAATGATATGTAATTAGAGCTTATTTATATTAGCAACATATTTTCATTAAAATAAAGGTATATGGATTTAGGAAGTATCTGGATTCACACAACAATAATTTGTAACACCAAATTCTAGATTTAGATTTTTGATGAGAACCTACAACAACTAATATCTATCCAAGGCGTCTCTTATGAGACCGGTTCAACATGAGACCACCTCTATAAATAAGCATGATGTTAGCATGACATTATGGTTGTCTGAGTGGCCTCACGTTGAATACGCTTCATATGAGGTTTTTGTGATATCTAAATACTCAGTATTATACGTTAGTTGGAAGGATTCCCTTGAAAATAAGTTTGTAGTATGTATCCATGACATTATGTTATGGGAAGTTCCTCAATCAACCAAAAAGATATACTCCTATCAAGTAAAATCCCTATGTGGCACTAGTGTAGGTAGTGTTGACAGATTTGCCACCTGGCAAACCAATAACAAGTCAACGTACTACCCAAATTCTAGAAATTCTGAGGCTAAAGAAGATCACAATTATTTCCCTCCTTTTCCATGCACTTTGAGCACGTAACACTTTGAGCATTAATTCATTGAGTTCCACTTTTTCCAATTTTCACAGAAAAGTGTTCCACACCTAAAAGGTTTAGGTTGGTTGTTAATTGGTGTATGAATTATGATTTTATCTGTTCCAAAATTATTGAAGCTTCTCAACTGTATATACGTCCATACTAGTGATTCTATATATATATATGTTTGATTGATTTCTTGGTCTAAAATGTTTGAAGCATTATTTGAATTTTGTCAAACCGACCAATCTCTTTTTTGCATGTAAAAACAAAGAAAATATTCCAAAAGATTATGACAGCTCTTTGGATCAAGAGAAGTTGAAGATTTTAGAACTGTAGAGGGAATACTGATCAGACTCCAAGTCACCCTAAAGTCTATTGCTAGTCGGCTAAATGCTAGCTAATAATGTTTGACCTTATTAATAATTGTGTTTCTAGATTCGTCTTTTAATTTGTACAACGATTTGGTTTAGCTCCCAATGGCTAAAGTTATGATATATGAGTGTGGGGTTTTTACTGAATTGAATGGTAGTACTAAATTGAATTGAACTAGACCTGAATAGTTTTATGTGAGAGTAAAAGTATGTCATTGAACTGAGTTATTAAACACCATTAAATTGAACTAAATTCATTTTTACATAAGTGAAAAATAACACATCTTACATCTTTTCAAGTTAAAGTATGGGTTCGGATCCTTGATGAAAAATTACATTTATGTGAATCTATTTTACAGTTTACAGTTATTCAATTCGAGTTAGGTCCAATAATTCCTTAGGAAGAGAGAAATCTCTCGCAATGCCCATTTTTCCATTCAACAAGACTCAAAAACGAGATCTTGTTTAAGGAATTGTAAACTCATTTTCAAGTTATTGGTTTGAAATATGAGATTAAGATGTAACAAATATATATATTAATCACATACGTACTAGTACTACTTTTTATCCATTCTAGTACCGTCCGCCAAAAAGGAAAAAATTGACCAATTCAACATTATCAATAATGGGAGGACAACATGATTGCTAAAACACTCTATCATCAGAAACTAAGTGAGTCATATAGAGAGCTTAATAAATTAATCCATCTTTTTTTATTGTCCACAACTTTTTTATATTTTGCAAAAATGGAGTTATGAAGTCAACTTACAAAAACATGATAATAGGCCCATATGCACCGTTGAGACAACATCAAGATCTCGATAAGGCGGGACCGAGGGACCAACAACCCATACGCCCATACCCTTGAGCTATTTAGGCCCTGTTCTCTTCAACGGAATGGTGTGGGACGGTGAGGAACGGAATGGAACGAAACGGATTGGAACGGAACGGAACTGAATGACGCAGCGTGGATAATTTAAAAATAAGTGAGACAAAATGAAGTACAAAATACGGCGCGAAACGAAACGGAACGGAACAAAATGCAGCATGAAATCGACGAAAATAACAGGGCCTTAGCTTTGACAAAGACGCAACTCCGCCCCAAAACTTTTATGCTTTGTAACATAATTGGCAAAGTCAGTTCCGATCATTATAAATTTATAACAATACACTTTTTTTTTTTAAACGTAAGGAGGGCTATTTCTGGGTTCGCCCATCTCAGGATAAAGTTCAAAAGTAAGGGTATGTTCTTTTTCATATATTTGACATTACCCAAACAATGGAAATAAATGATAACACCTCACCCAATCGGTGAGAATCATTTGTTAGACTTTACTGAATCAGTGAAAATCAGTGGTAGGACCTTACTCAATCAATTCTAAATACCCCAAGTATAATTTGAACCCTGATGGTGAAAGAAGAATATTAAAACTCAAACCATTAGACCAACCTATATTGATTTTATAATAATACAATACGTATAATTCATATTTTTTTTACTCTAATTATTTTGACAAGTAGGTAAAAAAAGTTAGTTTGTGAGTTTACATGTTACAACTAAAAAACTACTAATAAACAATTGATTTTACCAAACGTATTCTTTTAACAAGTCAATAGCTATCAACTAGTAAAATCAGATAATACAACAAGTTCAAAACCATCTACGGCTCACAACTTTTTGCTATATAAGATATCAGATTTTTTCTTTTTTTTTTGGGTGTTAGCCTAAACGAAAATTTAGGCGTTAGTAAGTATCTAATGCTTGTTCGGTTGACCATGGAAATTAATTTTCAATAAAACGTACTAAATTATAGGAAATAGAAAATCGTGTGAAGTGAAAAAACTGGTTTGATTTCACAAATAAATTTAAATTTAATGGGAACTTACATAGAAAGAAGTAGTTAGCTAGAGGAGTTCAGTAAGTAACTTTTTCCATTTTGGAGAAGTCATTTCCTAGCCAAATTTCAGTATGTTTTTTATCAATCAAACAATAAGAGAAATTACATATTTTGAGTTTGTTAGGGGTCAACAAGCAAGCACCTAGTCTATGGTAAACACCCGTACAAAGAAGATAAAAGAAGCTTAGAGAAACAAAGAAGATAAACGAAGGTCATCTCATTTCTTGGATGTAGGCCTGAGCAACGGAACGGGTTAGGTCGCGCCCATTTAATAAATGGGTTGGATCGGGTTGAGTTGGATCGGGTCGGATTAACCATATTCGTGGTGGGATGGGTTACTTACTGGTCGGGCCTACCCATTTTGGTCCATTTAAAATTTAAAACACATCAAGGACCAATGATCATAAAGTAGTATACCCCACACTTTGGTCACATTCCCCTTAGATGATCTCATGTTGACATCATTTGCTTAAGGTTAAGCCCAAAATAAATCACCAAACGCAGCATCTTATAGCATCTTATCCAGTAATAAATCAGCAAACGACACAGTAGCGTTTCCCTGTCTCACAGATCTGGTAAATCTGGATTATTTTGGGTCTAATCGAAAGACGCGTTGTACGAAATGGATATATGCGAAATTTACAGAGAGAGAAAAAAAAGGTGATAAGCTGATAAGCATCTTGGGTTGGGCCTGGAGACCAGCAAGGCGTATGGATCACTCCCATTTAAGTCGGCCTCATGTGGGCCCACTTCTTGCTGTTTGAATGACTTTTAAATCAATTTCTAATGCTGCCAAAATGTGCCTTTTTGAGTTTTCCTCCAACGTCATTGTCCACCTCGCTTAAAGATTAGGATGAGATTTGTAGGAGCAATGTTACATCATGAATTCATGACTCATGAGGTACTAAATGAAGATGGTTAATTTTATAGTACTACTTTCTTGTTTTAAGAGCTTGAAGTGGATAACACATATAGTGATGTTTTCTATTCATTTTAATAGTTCAGTTCAGGATTGGTCTTATATTAGTTTAGTAATTTAAGTTCAGTTTAATAATGTTCAGTATATAAATATACATGTTGTCTAACATAGAAAGTGATGTTCAATTCAGTTCAATGGTGTTTAGCTCAGTTAAGTAGTGTTCACTTCACTTCAATGATGTTAAATTCAATTCAGTTCAATTAAGCAATAAAGAACGCACCCTAACTTGAAAATTGAGATCGAGTATCATAAACATTAAAGACGTTGCCTTCCTGGCAATTTAACACAAACAAATGTCTTTCTTGCTATTCTGGAGATGCAAATTGCAAAATGGTTGATTATTCCTTTTGTTGTTGTATTTTCATGAATTATATGACAATTTTTTTTGTGAGATCGAGGGATTACTTTCTTATAGATTTGGGGCTTAGTTTTAGAAACTATTGATTTTTGCATCTATAAATATGATCATCGTCTCACCGTGAGTCCATACACAGTTTGCAATAACAAAATAATTTACTTTAGGATAACATTAATTTCTATTTCAACAGGTTTTTTTTTTATATTGATCGTTTAGCACTGTTACATAGGTTGACCATTTCATGCAAAACTTTTTGTAAAAATTTCAGGTGCTTTTCAATTCATTCTTAGTGATAAATCATAACTAATAGCACAAAAGTCTTTATCATAATGATGTACAATGAGCAACAAACTTTTTGATCAACATTAATTTATATATCTTTTTCTTTGGTTATCAGCCACTTATATCTAACAATTAAATTCTTTTTTTTAATGCGAAAAAACAAATCCAAATTCTAGTTTCATGAATCTGTGCTTCTTTATATTTTTCATGAGTTGCCAGAAACTAGAAGCATGTATCTGTAACTTGATTATCTATCAACCATTTCATTAAGAATTATAATATTAATTGGGCCTTCAACCATCATTTTAAGGTTTTGGTTGAGTTGGTTAATCCACATGATCTCAGAGTTACAGATGACAAAGAAGAGGTCATGTGTTCGAATCCCGTAAACATCATTTCCTAAAGAGCTATATTTTAACACAAAGTATGAGAAATGATAGACATTCCGCATTCGTATGAGGAAGCATATTAAGGAATATAACATTGACTGAACCTTCAACAATCGGTAAATAGGCTTAAAAATATAGGAAGATCGGTGGCTAGGATGGGAAAGGAAAA
The DNA here is from genome assembly GCA_038025085.1 of Tetragonia tetragonoides. Lineage (NCBI taxonomy): Eukaryota > Viridiplantae > Streptophyta > Magnoliopsida > Caryophyllales > Aizoaceae > Tetragonia > Tetragonia tetragonoides. The sequence goes on along the minus strand of CM076144.1, from coordinate 38,285,625 downwards.
GATGGTGATTAAGATGGGAAAGAATTAGAAAGATAAAATTCAACGAAGACAGAGCATGAGAGCTCCCACGGATTTGACTTAGGTGAAGTTGTTAAACTTCGCATTCGCAATTCACATGGTTGTAGAGAAGCCTTTTAGCCTTTAAGAGATCGGATGATTCACGAGCTTTGTCTTTTGAGACTTGAGAGGCCTTCATCTTTCCAAGATTTGCCTTTATGTCTTCAATGTCGATTTTTAACGAGGGCCCCCATTTCTTGGTTTAAGATGATTTTGATGTTTGCCTTTCTGTTTTAATGACAACAGAGCTACTCGTCTTGCACCATGGACCTTTTCATCATTCGGAGTGACCATTAATATTCACGCTAGTACCCTTTTAACAAAAGGAAACTAGAACGCCTAAAGTTATTTGATTGACAAGATGTAGAAAGTGAGGATTTTTAAAGGATTTTTTGTGCGGAACTATCTTGTTTGGGGTGTTATTTGTGACTTACTATCTTAAAAGTTTTTTTTTTATGGGGAACTACCTTAGAAAGCCAAAAAGCTTGTTGACCACTACCTTGACCATATTTTCGGGTATAATTTTCTGAAAACCCGAAAATACCCTCACGTGAGCATTTAAATGCCCCCCCTTTTATTCAGTTCCCTTTCTTCCCCCCACAGCACGTCCTCCATTGAAGGATTGAAGGATCTCCATTGAAGGATCTCCTCAAGTTCTCTCTCATTCTTCTCTTTTGCAAAATTGACGAGCCAATCCCAGAATTGACGAGTGATCTTGACTGGCCTGAAGAAGGGTAAGGCTTTTATGCTAAACAAAGGACTTGGACAGAGAACATCTCAGATTTGACCTCCATATTCTCTTTCGTGCAGGTAATTTTTGACCTATGAAGTGTTCATACTTCATAGTCCTACTGACTACATGAGTGGTTGTGGAGTTGCAAAGGGTTAAAAGAGCTACTTAAGCTCACTGTTTTCTCTCAATTCAATGACTGATTTAGCAAGACTAATTTAATGATGTGAGTACCAATTCATACAGAAAGAAATTGTTTTATAGTATTTCACTTATTGTAAAGATGTGAAAATTTTAATGGCTTAAAATAACTCAGAGATTGTTCAGTTCCACTGTTTTAGTTTCTAAAGTTTCTCTGTTTGTTTCTAAAATGGTTACAAAGCTTTCACCATTAGCGCATCTCAGTTTCTGAAGCAGTATGCGCTGCCCTTCAAGAATATGATGCGCGGCCTCTGTGCCACTTGTTTTAACAACAAAATGGGTTTAATAGACATTGTTAATCAGATCGATTTTCAGCTGAGGTGGAATCATTCCCACACTAGCATTCAAGAACATCTACTTTGGTTACAAAGGGAAATGTTTTTTTCCCGTTTATCACACTTCACGAAGACGATGAGGATATACTTCTTTCATCGGAGTGAGGAGAAACAATCCTGCTTGGTCTGCTTCTGCTTGCTTCTCAATTTTGTAAAAGAGAAGAATGAGAGAGAACTTGAGGAGATCCTTCAATGGAGATCCTTCAATCCTTCAATGGAGGACGTGCTGTGGGGGGAAGAAAAGGAACTGAATAAAAGGGGGGGTCATTTAAATGCTCACGTGCGCCTCACTTGAGGGTATTTTCGGGTTTTCAGAAAATTATACTCGAAAATATGGTCAAGGGTAGTGGTCAACAAGCTTTTTGGCTTTCTAAGGTAGTTCCCCACAAAAAAACTTTTAAGGTAGTAAGTCACAAATGACACCCCAAACAAGATAGTTCGGCACAAAAAATCCATTTTTAAAAGATACTACTTTTTTAAAGTGGAATTCACTAATCTAGTCTCTCCAGATTAAAGCGACTTTTTGAAAAAACTTCACGTTGCCAAATAAATATTTTCCGCCATTTTTCAAAAAGTTCTATGAAAATATCAGTTCACATAATTAAACCAAATGAAGAACATTTACAATGTGGAGAGTGGAGACTAGTAGAGCACATAAGTCAACCAACTATTGAGTGGATACCAATAGGCCTGACCCGTTCAACCATGAGAAAATGGCAGGATTGGACAACATGTAACGGTGAATGTATAAGGACTCAAGCCCAAAACAAGTCAAGTTTGACCCTCGTCTAACCTAAACTTAATTTTAAACGGTTCTACACGCAATAAGAGGGAAATTGATTCTAAAAGTTTCACTTAGAAAATAGTTGAATTCATTTGCTATACCAAAGAGATAGAACTGAAACTAACGCTATTCTTTCCATGTTTTCCAATTAGTTTTCAGTTCAGTTCAACATAGTTATGCAACACATCTGTATTAGTATTACACAAAAATTCATATAAGACGACCTCAACGTGAGACATTTCAAACAAGCATAATATCACGTCGTGCTTATTTATAAGATGATCTCATTGTTGGGTGTTATCCCAATTTGTGAATTACACCAATATAAGAAAAAGTAAAAACAGAAAATTGAAGAAAGTGTGAATGTGTAACCGAAGTCTTTTCGGTTGCTACTTGCGTAGCCTGTGGTGGGCTATTGGCTGATTGGTTAGTTGGGCCATTAAATGGTCAAGGGTTTCTTAGTTAATTAGCTTCCTGGAAAAGATTAGGGTATGCAACAACAGTAATATAAAAGGGCAAAGAGTTTGTCGTGAGGGTTATGCCGTGAGAGCCAAACGGTATCAGAATAGAGGGAGAGCGTTCCGGATGTTGAACCGTTCAATATGAAGATGAAGAAAGTCCTAATTAGGGGGAGACTTAATTAGGTGGATGACCACCTACGACGGAGAGGTTGTATATGAGGCGTTTGTTGGTTCGGGTAAAAAATCAACGGTTATGGCGTTTGTTGGTTCGGGCATAAAACCAACGGGGTCCTACAACAGGTATTTGGTCAATCCTAATATTTTGGTAGTAGTGTCAGTCGGGTGATATTGATATTGTACTGGGGTGCTTGTACTAAGAGTTGTGTTGTTTACCTTGGTTGTAGATGTGATGGTATCGGCATTATAATCACTATTGATTTGATATTAGCGGATTAGTTGTCGGTTTGTCCCGTGATTTTTACCCTATTGGAGTTTTCTACGTTATATCTGGTGTTGATTATTGTGTGTTGTTTTCTGTATTTTATGGTTGATTTCGCAATTGCTATTAGAGTGTTTGGGTCTTAATCGGAGAGATTTGTTGTGTGGGTCAAAAATTTCAACACTCATATTGAGTCGGTCTCATAAGAAATTTATTAATAATATTATATAAGCTCAAATTAGTTCAGATCAATTTCAGTTGAAAAGAACACACCCTTACCTTAATCATTCGATTAAGAACAAGGAAAAGCAATATCACGGTATCACCTAACAGAGTTGCGCTTAAGTAGAACTCGATCTCCCGGGAGATTCAACTTCATCAAAAAGATGATACGGGAGTGAGTAATAGATATTGCCTATCCTGTAAAGTTTGTCCTGCAAGAGACGAAACGAAGTAATAAAGGCTAGTCCCTCAAAGAACACGCCACGTGGCAACCATAGTTATTGCTCTTCACACTGTTTACTACAATTAATGCCTTACCAATTCTATTTTCTCCTTTCTTTTTTAAGAAACGAAGAAAATGTAGTTAGCTCCATTTGGTCCAAAGTTCAAACAAGTGTAGTTTCAGAAACGAGTTTCATTCTGATCTCCACCGTCGTACGGATCGAGTGGACATGGTCAAACAAGACACGAGAACAGTTTATTTTCCTCCCTCAAACCGAAAGTTAACCACCTTAAGAGTAGGGAAAAGACCTATGGAAAGACCCAAGAACTCTTTCTTGAACCCTATACCTACTTTCATTTCATATTGCTCACACGGAATGTACCCAGTTTTATAATTCACTATCTTTCGACCGAGGAATTATTAGATGATTTCGACCCATACTCTCACCTATTCTAATTATCAGGATTTTTTGGGGTGAACTTAAGTAAACCCCATTTATTTTGTAAGAGGTGAGAATATTGGTCCCTAACCATGTAATAATCTCTTCTATCTTGAACTAAATTTGTTCATCTCTTGAGTATGAAATATGCGTAATTTATTATGGTTAAACTCATTCTTCTAGTGGCTGTATTCTTTTTCAACTGAAAATCAATCAATTGAAACAAAATGAACCACTCTTAACTCATCTCATAGGAAGATGTATGAGAGAAAAAGTGTGTTGCATGGTTGAATTAATACGAGTTGAACTGGAAACTGATTGGAAGAGGTGAGAAAAACATATTATTAGCAGTACCATCGTTTCACTATTTAGAAATGTAGCTGTCATATATTATGAGTAGGTTCAGTAAAAAGTGATAATCGTTTCACTGAAAATTACGGTAAGACCGTCTTATACAAGATTTTGTGTATCGGAAGAAGCTCTAGTAACCCATGAAAAGCTTCTAGATAACCCATTTTACCAGCCTCCAAACAAATGGCGATGCACCATGTAGAAAAAGGGGACAATGATGGAAGTTGGAACTAACATGTAGAAAAGAAAATGAAGACATAACCCAAAAAAGATCAAAATGGAGTCAAACCATAGAGAATAGAGACTGAGTTGTAATGCAATTTTCTTCTCATCCAAGTGTGAAAACTAAGTAAAGTAAGCTCTTGAAAGGTGAAATTTTCTACCATTCAAAAAAGTGGATGGTTGTCATCTTGTGGAGACTCACACAATTGAGAGTAAGAATTTTGTTGAAGTTGTGAACAGGGCTTTGCTTTTGCAACTCTATGATTGACGCTTTTACTCCCACCTATAAATACACTTACAACCCTGACACACTAAAAACCCAACCCAGCTTCTTCATCACAGAAGCTTTCTAACATTTCTCTTTTTTCTCTCTCCATAGATCCTCCAATAAATCTTCTGTGATCTTCAAATCAGTTTTTCTTTTTCCCTGCAACAAAGCAACATATACACTCTTCTTCATCTAGCATCACAAATACCCTACTGCTTCCCCTTTTTTAGTTGGATCATTGGGTTTGTGATCTTTTTTTCATTAACTAGCATCTTAAAATCTCTGAAAAGGGATAATTTTGTTGGAAAGTTCCTACTTTTCCTAAATTTTCTGACCTGCAAATCCTCTGATTTTTTCCTACTGTCAAAAAGCCCTGAAATTTTCCCTCAATTCTGCATAAAAAAACCATGTCAGGCATGGAAGATAACATGGCAACACCATTCGCAGACATTAGAGAGTCACTATCAGCATTAATCTTAACAGCAGGTGCTAACAATACCAACACCTTAGATTCAATCTTCTCCCTTTGCTCACCTACAAACTGCACAACCACCAGCAATACAAACCCTGAGCCACTAGGCTCTTCAGCCTACCTCAAACAAAGGGATTTATTCCAACGATTCTGGCTCGAAAGCAGGTCCAAGACCGCGGTCTCTTGTTCTTCACTGAGCAACCAATTTCAAGGCTCCTGTTACTCCCTTAAACCTGTCCCTGGCAAGAAAAAGCTATACAGGGGTGTAAGGCAGAGGCAATGGGGCAAATGGGTGGCTGAAATTAGGCTCCCTCAGAATAGAATGAGGGTCTGGTTGGGTACATATGAAACAGCAGAAGCTGCTGCATACGCCTATGACTGTGCAGCCTACAAGCTCCGAGGGGAGTATGCTCGCTTGAACTTCCCAAATCTTAAGGATCCAACCACGCTAGGCGTGGGGGATTCTGCGAGGATGAACGCGCTCAAGACAGCTGTTGATACCAAAATCCAAACAATTTGCCAAAAACTTAAGCGCGAAAGAGCCAAGAAAATCGCCAAGAAGAAACAGCAACAACAGTCAAGCCTTACCACAGACAGTTGTGGTGTGAAGAAAGATGTTCACAGTAATGTGAATGAAAGTGATAAGTTGATGAAAGATTCCTATTCTTCATCATCTTCGTCATTCTGTTCTTCCCCTACCATTAATGAAAGCGCCATCAATAATGAAATGGTGTCACCAGCTGTCTCTGAAGACGGTTTCTGGAGGAGTGGTATTACCAATTCGCCTTCTTCCGATTCCACCAGTTATCTGACAGACGATTATGGTTTCGAAGACTGTTCTTTAGCAAGGATGCCATCTTTTGATCCAGAGTTAATCTGGGAAGTTCTTGCTAACTAAGACAGTGTTAATACAGTCTGAAATTGATATAAATATCTAGGTTAATGTACTGTACTGTAATATAAGGTGGATGGTATCTATTGTTAAGGCTCTAAGAGCATGTTACATGTCCCTAATGTTTGTTTGACATGCTAGTAAGGAGAATTAGGCTTAGGGTGTTCTGTTAGTACCAATATATTTTTGTATTATTGGGGTTCCCTGGAGTAGCTGCCTTTCCCTGGCAGGCTGCTAAGGAGTATATCATATGCTTATTTGGTGATACATGTTAGTATGTACTTTCGGGTTTTGGCCTAAAGTCAAGCATAGCAAGGAAATTTCTGATTGTTTTTTTGCCCTTTAATGGTGGAAGAGGGCTTGTACCTACCACAAAGAAGCCTGAGTGACTGAGTCCCAAGGCCACACTTACTCGATGAAAGTCATTATTCCAGTACATCAGATGAAGACACTGCTGCTAAATCCTTGCTTGTTACTTAAGGCCAGCTGCGAGCTGAACGAGATTTGAACCTTACGGCTATGCTCTGCTAGACTTGGCTAGATTTCCGTAGCCACTACACTAGAAAAACCTCAAGTGTATGCAATAGCCTGCAAACCAAGTACACCACACAAACCAACAAGATAAATCTTGCAGACAAGCTCAACAAAGAGGGCTTAGTGTCAATTGAACCCATGACCTTTGCCAATAAAACTAACCTAACAACCAACTACGCTGACCCTTTGAAGGAAGATTTGGCTAGTTAAACGAGGAAGATCAAGTTAGGTTGCTTGTGGGCCGGGTATTTAAACGAACCAAAATCAAGATTTCTAGTGCTAGGTTTCAAAAGCTCACAAGCTTCGCCCTTTATAACTTTTATGATTATCTAAATGTAAATATACATAGAAAGGGACGTCAAGGCTTATCTAGGTTGTTGAAGAACAAACTAAGTTTCTACGCTGACTTGTCTCAAGCTTAGAACCTCATCCACTTGGTTTATATTCTTTATTACCTTGGCCAAAGGAAGCTTAAGTTCAACAACCATTTGCAAGTAATTTAGAATGGAGCTCGAACGCCTTTCTCAACTCGGCTCTGAAAATACCTGATTAAAAAAGCCAATCCCCCCCCCCCTCCCAAGGCCCCAACGACCAACCTCAAAAAGTAAAAATAAATCCCCCCATGCCTTGTGTATCCTGGCTTTAGAAACTATACTAGCCCCTTGTTGATGTTACGTTGATGGGGTCAGTGCTTGCGTTGTTTGTTCAGCTAGACTGATATGTTCGTTATTGAACACGGGAGTCCGAACATGACGTAGCGGGAGTGCATCGTTCGTTATTCACTTGCACCCTCTTTTTGTTTAGCAGAAAAAGCCATGCCATGGAAGTACAAGACTTCATATCAAAACAAGAAGAGATACTCTAGCATAAAATTACCGCGATTAGTTAACATCTAAGTACATTCCAATGCTCATAGGTACCCATGTCTTCTCACTTAGATAAATGACAACATTTCAATCAAATCATAGGTAAAGGGAAAATTTGTACCTGTAAGAAAGTATTTGGCAAGGGTGATGATATACTTGATAGTGTGATTCTCTTATATTAGAGGAGTGCCAAGAGAGAGAGAATAGGTGGTAACTCTGGCAAGATAAAGATACAGAACACAGGTGCTACAAGTTCACATGGTGGTCCTGACTTGTCCTTGACATCCTGGTGTAGAAGCGACTTCTGACTTGGCATGGCCATCCAATACAAAATTGAGAGCACATGGGAGCACACTGTTTCGAGTGGCATCATCCCTTTGTTGGTACCACAATATAGTTAGTGAGGATCTAACATTTAGATTTAAATGGAAGAAGTTGAAAGCATTAACAACATATCACCTTTGGGGATAAAAGAAGGAAAAAAACAAGCAATACTACTACCTCTGTACAGACTCGGTTCTTTGCAAGGCGAAGGGGAAGGAGGGTAGCTAGGTTGTTGTGGAGGTGTGCTTGCCTGGCTATTCTCTGGTGCATCTGGTTGGAGAGGAATTCGAGGATTTTCTCAAACGCAACTAGGGCTAGTGCTTATGTGTGGCATCATATAGTTTACTTGGCCTCTCTTTGGGCTAAGGCGGCCGGCAGGGCCTTAAAAGGTGTTCCGCTTACAGTTGTTCAGCGCCATTGGCGCAATTTGTAGTTCTTTAGTTTGAACATGAGGATACATTGTCCTCCGTTTTGTTTTCTTTCAAATATTGATTAATAAAAAAAATTTCTTATCTAAAAAAAATATTACTACCTCTGTACCTCATAATAATTTAATCCTTGTCAGATAACTTCATTTAGCAAATAAATTAAACAATTAGTGTTCATTTGGTTTTGTTAATTTAGGTTTCATATACTTGGTGGTAAATAAGACATGTTCTCTTACCCAGAATCAGATTTGCTCTTTAACTAGTCATTTCACCAAGTTCTTCAAGATATGAACCTAAGATGAAAGGGATGACAAGTTCCGTAATCTTTTGAATATATAACTTATAACAGTAATTGTAGTAATGGTTATCGAACTTCAAACAGTACGTAAATCTTAATCCACAAGTTAATGACATGGATTCTTCATCATTTAAAGAAGCAAGAAGCCATTTCAAAATGCTTACAGTACCAGATTCTACACTGGTTATTACTTGTTAGTAGCCTAATGCACATAAGCATATAACCAAGTTCCAAACTCAAAGCTAGGCCTGTCTACACAATATTGGTTTCAGCTTACCGCTCTTGCTTTAGCTCTCAAAAAATAATTCAATTTGATGGTGCGTGATTTTTAGGGGTAGATAATGTCCCAGAAAATAAAATGAAATGAAAAAAAATCAAAAGAAACGAGGAAAAGGCAAAGCAAATTTAAAGGCAGAAAGAACACAAAATTGTAAGAGAGCTCCACTTGGTTTCTATTTTCACCGAAGTTCAAAGATAATAATACAGCATGAGAATTTGTAATCTGAGTACTGCAGAACACATATAAATTACATATTTACATTTTGCCTCTATGTAACTAACGACAAGTGACAATGTATTTAGCCACTCACATTGCCACAGCGGAGAACAGAAGAACAAAAAATCTCTACCAAGCTAGCGAGTCCTTGTTTTGCTGTAGCTTTTTGTTATAGGAATTTTCCATTTCATCCTGCAATGTAGTGTTAAGTCATTATTATGGTAATTCCAGATAGTATGTACAGTATCTAGGTTTTTCATTTACATATACAGATACCTAAAAACTAGATTGGGTATCATAGCAGCAAGACCATGCAAAATTGCACACTATATACCGAAAATGCAGGAACATAACAGTTAACCGCGAAAGCAATATATGGTATAATACTAGCTTTAATTAAACTTGTCAAACACAAATGCATGCCTGCTACGAAGACTCAGTCATGATCACATGAAAGACTTGCCCCTGATGTACCGCCCTTATAAATGGCAACTTTCGCATAACCAAGTCTATACTGCGAACCCTTGTGCCAAACAATTGATCTTGAACCAGCAAAAAGCCAGCAGAGAAACAAAAACACACCTTGAATATTCATTCTACTGTTTTACTTTCAAGAATGGTGCAGACTCAAATTAACATGCAGCGGGTTAACACATTTACATAGTAGGCAACATAAATGATCAGAATCACACAGCCAGCTTTCTTCCTTTCACCCCAGAGGAACAAGCTTGGAACAGGAAAGATCATAGGAAAGGAATGAGTTCCATAGAGTTCTCAAGTACGCTTCTAAACATAATAAAGCCCTAGCAGTACTAATAAAGTTGTTTTCCTCACCATCAAATTACATGATTATTAAAAGTGGGAAACAAATTATGTTCACAGTTTCATCATTTACCACATTGTCAAAGGCATACAGGGTTTTAGTAGTTGAGTTTAAGCTCTAACTACGAAAGAGAAATTATAAAATCTTGTTATAAATAAAAGTTTACCTTGCAAGCTTTCATTAGGGGTTGCAAGAATGATGATCTGAAAAGCGCAATTGACTTGCCAAGCGACGTTCTCTCCAGGTCTGCCACAAAAAATTCAAACTATCACTGTATTGCTTCGGCAAGGGCTAACAATTTCAGCTCAAAACAAACAAAAAACAATTTCTCTAGCTCTACTACTTGTTAAATAACTCCTCAGCGCTTCAAAAGATCTGGGGGATAGAAATTGTATAGCATACAGCACAATAAGCTCCTAACATCCATCAGCATACTCAAGAGTCAAGAACAAGACTAAAGCAAAACATATTGAGCGCATTTAGGTATATCTCATCATTGGCCCAACTCTCACTCGAGTGCACCAGGGAAAAAAAAAAGACAACATACCTGTTTCAAAATCCCCACCTACACCTCCCATGTTTAGTTCTTCCAAAAGCTGTAATTTGTCCAAAAAACCAGAAGCTCATTCAATTTACAGGCGAGAAGAGTATGTAATACCATTAAAAATACAGTTGAAAGATGCTTATTATAAAAGCTAACTTCACGACATACTGGCTCTGCATAATCAGAAGCTCATTGAAGAAGCTAGTATCTGATTGACTTCCATTAGCATAGGGATTACTATTAGTGCTGACAAGTTACCTGAGATAGGGTTGGTACATTGGTTGGGTCAAATTCCTCACACCGGTTGGGGTCAATAGGAACACAAACACGACCTACAAATCATGTAATAAAGTAAGAAAAATCGCAGGCGCAGAAGCAAATGACTCTTCAGTCTTCAAATAAGATAAATTGTTGAAAGAAACAATTTGGAGTTCCAGTTCCAACAAAGGCAATCGATAGTAGGCACAGCACAATTGTCTCATGTACATGACTGTTGACTGAGAAAATATCTCTTCTATCTGTAAAATTATCACCTAGGCAAGATATCACCATTGAACTTGGCAATAGCATTCACCAGAAGCATGATTTGTTTTTGGTTTTTTTTTTTTTTTTGAAAAGGAACCAGGAAGGCAGGAACATGTTCAATACGCAAGAACTAATGCAAACCTGTTTTGGGATGTACACAGAAAGGCGCTTTCAGCAAATGGTTCATGTGTTTTGAGACCTGAGACATAGAAACATGATTTCTCAAAAGTCTTAATAGTTGGAACTAGAGTATAATACTACTAAGGAGTAATGTAAAGCTTGAGGTTGGTCTAACTCTGACATTAACTACTACTGGTGAGAAAGAAGGCTCACAAACCTCCATATCTAGTCTGGGGTAGACATAAACGAACACAATTTCTTCGACACACCTTCGAAGTCCCAGTGCCTGACACATGATGCGGCATTAATTACTTTTGAACAGTTGTTCCCATTGATTGATTAAAAAGCAACAGAAAATCTAAGCCTCTTGACAATTGATATTGGCAAGATACATTGCGTCTAGAGTTAGGTTAGGCAAAAGTTAATTGCTGAAGAACATTCACTAGAAGAGGGATGACAGGACCGGAGAGAAAAACTAAAGTCATTTACTCTCTCAGAAGAGATATTTAATAGTACATAAATTGTTACAACTTGTCTTAGACGATGAGAAATTGTAAGGCAAATGTAAAAAGAACAAAAAGACATAAAGAATAGGACTATCATTCTTCCAGTGTACAGATCCTCTCCTCAGTAACTTCAAAGATAAAATAGATAAAGAACACCTAATTGGAACTGGAAAATTGCATCTTCTGTAACACCTTGATCATTGATTAAGAACATCCTGGTTCCATTCCAAACACATAATCAGGAACCAGGGCTTTAAGGATCATTAAAGCCTTACCTATGAAACGTCAGACTATAGTTCATTTATTGCTTATGCATACTGCTTGAACTAAGTGCAGATTTCGTGAAGGGTCAATATGTGCATGACTTCATAGTTCCCTACCTTCTGCTTCCCAGATTGTAGAACATGCTTTACTTGCCCCCAGCGAACAACGCTCGCGTCTTCTCTAGTTACAGAAGATCGTCTATTATCTTGCCATTTCCCCCTGAGCTCAGAAGCAATTGCTGCAAATGTACAAAATACTTTATTATACAGTGAAATGACAGAAAAACCAAAACGCTCTAAGCCAAGAGCAGCCTTTCTAGTAGTGACAGCATTTTCATTGGCAATAAGTACTCAAATCTACTGAGCTTACATTCGTCAGGAATCATCTCTAAAACCTTCTCATATCTCTCTTCAGTTGAAAGTATCTTTTGACTAGAAAGGTATGTCTCCTCAAAAAATTTCTTCAATACTTCAGTGTAGGATCTCCTGCAGAAAGGAAACAGTTTAGTGGAAGATGATCACGGAACCAAGGAATTCAAAAACGAAATTGTCGATGCACACTTACACAAGAAATGGATGAAGAGCATGGCCTCCTAAATACACTCTTTTCTGACTATTCTCATTTTCCTGCGAAGACAACATAGAGAAAAACGCAAATTCTTCAAAGGTGCTTAATCCAACCAGTATATAAAGGTAATAAATACTCCTGGCCAGCAGTGCTCACCTTGTATACATGAAAATATTCAGCAATAGCAGATCTTTGTTCATTGGTTAACCTGTGAAGAAATTGTACTTGAGGATTGAAGGATCTTTTATGCGAAAATTAATTAACTAATTTAACAATCCCTTTTCACTTGTCTTTCTTTACCTTCTTGCTTTTGCATCACAGACCCAACAATGGACTCCACGTCGACCACTGTATACCCAGAGAATATGATTGAAACCAAAATCATCTGTACATTACAACAATCATGGCAATCACACAATCATATTAGGTATCTAGGTTCAGTGTAACCAGTTATCTCTCTAAAGAGTACAAATTCCTTGCAGAAGTGCTTCATAGGCTAGCTTGCATTCGCAGAACATAAAAAGGACAAATGCATATTGGCAGGCAAAAGAATAGTTTTTATATTCAAATATAAACATGACACTGTATGATGCAGCTAACAGCAAACCCAATGGTCCAAAATTTTCTGGATCTAGGACTGCGACTACCCATTCTCTAGCATCACATTGATTACTTCAAGGTTTCAGTCGTGAGCCAATAAGGAAGGATTAACCTCAATTAAAGGTTTGAGGAGGGTGAATCATCATTATACACTAAAACAGGAATGACACATGTAACAAACAACATTATCCAGCATACCTCTGAGAGCAGTGTCGATGACTTTGATAGCAACCGTCATTAATGGCCAGCACTCACGGCATACATCAGCTCCAGAGCAGCAATATCTGACATCATCATAGTCTGACATATCCTGCAGACAGGAAAACTATGTAACCACACACATCGCATAATCAGCTTATTCAGGTTGTAGGTCACAGTTGCAAAGCTTACTATATCAAATATCAGTTCTCTTTCTACTGGAGTGAAGACATTGTCCCCAGTTTGTGCATAAGCATGTCTCTTAGATGGCTGCAGAAACCAAAATCAACAATTAGACAAAAGTGGCTTGAAGATAACAAAATCATGCTTGCCACAGGCCTTGGAAATATTTCACTTCAGATAACAGTTAAACTCCAATTCAGATTTTCCCGAAGGGACAACAGTTTGATTCTAATTACCAAAACTGATTCCGCTGACTAGTTGGAAAGGGATTGCAAATGCACGGTATGCCATGTACCACATAAAGATAGGAGTCGATGAGCATTGAATATTACTAGTACCACAGATAAAACACTAAATGCCAAGAACATAAATGTGACTCAACGAAGCATGAATTAAGTTGCTTAAGGGAAATTACAGAAAACAGGAGAATCTTACATCAACACTGTAAACAGGTCCAATATCTATTTTGAAGGGGCACTTCTCCTTGACAGCCTTTTCAAGTTCCGAAGCAGATTTGAAAGATTGAAACCGCAGATATATGTCATTATCCAATGTGAACGAAAATTCCCTTCTGCCAAAGTAGGATTGATCACATGCTGGGTGCTTCCCATCTAACATAAGAAAGGAATAGCCCAAAAAACGTCAATAAGCAGTGATAACAAATGAAGTTTCCCCATTTTGGCACTTCCTACTTGAGTATCTTAATTAGTCTTTGAGGTGGACTATCTGATACAAACTTATGGGAGAGTCCAACCCCCCAAAAAATAGCTCAAAGAGCGGGGGAACCGATATAAGTCTATATTAAGTATAAACCCCACATCAACCCTACATAAGGTCGATAAGGAACTTAAGTCCCATTACCTTGCAATTGGATCATAACAGTATCCTAATTGTACAATACAAATTATACGATAGCAATTATCTTTCACTAGTCCTGCAATAGTAAATTAGCAATGACATGCTACTTGCTAAATCCCCACTAATTCGCTCATTAAGACAGTTGATAATATGATTAAAAGAAAAACCCCAACAATCAATTTGGCCATTAGGGGCAAAGGGAGTAAAAAAATAAAAAGAAATTCATGATATCAATTACTCAGATAGAAAAATTACCATGTCCATATGACATCCATTTGAACATATCAGAATAAGGAAACAACTTTGCTGCACACACCAAAAACAGAAGACACAAATTAAAATAAAATACCCAAAACGAAATCACTAAATCAAACTTTAATTGAGAAATTATAATTCAAATCATATAAAAGAGAAATTAATGGTAGTACCATAGTAGACGTTGAGGTAAGTAACATTGAAACCCTCAGGTATCGCATTTCCTTGATTCGGATCAGGACCGTCGATTAACATGTCGTCACTTCCATTCTCAACCTCTTCTCGCGTCATCTTTAATTTTCACTTCGAAATTTACAATAACAAGAGAAATTTCTCTTAGGGTTTAACGAAATGAATATAAAATTTCCAATTTTATTTTTTTTCGATTGAAGTGATTAGGTTTGTTTATTGTAAAAATTGCACAATTTGACCGATTTGAGTAAAAGAGAAAGAGAGAAATTACCTAAAAAAATGATGATTTGTGCGCGGAAATTGAGATCGAGAGATAAACTCGAAGCTTGAAGTGACTCTTTTTTTTATTTGAGAGAGAGAGAGGGGGGGGGGGGTTTAGGGTTTCAAAATGGCGGGAGGAAATTGGCGATGTGGACAATAAACTGGGTTTTTGGCGGGAAAGAATTAATAGATAGGTTAAAGTTCAAAAGTTTATAATTGAATTATATAGATTTTACATGGTGTGTCTTTGTAATTTGATGAAATGCTTATTGTATCCACAAATTAAGTTTCTTATACGTTTTACTTTTGGGGTTTTTGGGTACCATTAATTTTGGATGATTTTGTCCTTCCAACAAATTGAAGTTGGCAAAAAGGCTTATAATCGGAAGCCTACACTGGCTCATACAGACCCACCCCTAGACCATTGTATAAAATTAGTTGCGAGAAAACTCAATTGTATATCGTAGACAAAGTTGACTTTGACCATCATTTTTGGATGATTTTGTCCTCCCAACAAATTGAAGTTGGCAACAAGGATTACAATCGGAAGCCTGTACCGGTCCATACAGACCCACCCATAGGTCATTCTATGAGAATTAGTCGCGAGAGGACTCAATAGTCCCACACATTGAGGCAGGCCAGAAAGGGGGATGCTTCGAGCAAGTCTCGAGCCCCTGACCTTCGTGTAAACATTGGCAAAGCCCTTAACCCTAATGGTGTTACCAATGGGTCAACAAATTAAAGTTGTTATATTTATTTATTTTTTTTGAAAAGGCAAGATAACCAGGTAACCAAGAAGGTTAACCTAACGTGTCTTGTGCCAATAAATTAGCAAGGAACTGGTCAAAAGGGGATGACCAAGTAAAAATATGACTACAACTGTGGCCGTGGTTCGCCAAGTAGTCTGCTACTTTGTTTGCTTCACTGTAGCAGTGAAGGACTTCTACCCTGTCGAAATGATGGAGATCTTTCTTTGTGTCCACTATGACATTCTCAATTTCCCATGGAATGTGCCACTCTACTCTAATCGCTTTGATTACCGCCAGGTCATCTTCTTCAATGGTTATGTTCTTGTGACCCCTCGAACGAGCTGCTCTAACCTCTTCCCTTAGCCCAAGTGCTTCTGCCATAAGAACCGAGCTTGTCCCGCAATTTTTAGCTCCCAACAGAACCGGATCCCCCAACATATCTCTTAGCACAAACCCTGCAGCTGCCTTGTCATTTTTAATCTTAGAGCCATAAAAATTTAACTTGATATAATCTTGCCTAGGTTTAACCCATTGTATGTTTGGTCGCGGTTCTTTGGAAAGTTTATTTGGAAAGACACCCTTTGTGTTAAAATCTGAATCCTTAGTGGCTAAATTGTGCCATTCTTGAAAACTAATATTAGCATATACTGCTATTTGTAAGGGGGCTTGTCACCAGATCGTTAAAAATTACTTTGTTCCTTGCAAACCAAAACATCCATCATGTCATGATAAGTAGAATAAAATCAGCTTGTGAAAGTTGCTTTCTCAATAAATTGAGACACTCAGTGAATGATAATTGTTGGTCTTGGGGTAGCATAATCTGGACATTACAAAGTGTCTCAACTTCAGTAAGAGTTTGGATGAAAGCGGGGCATTCGAAGAAAAGATGGAATTTAACTTCACTATGATAATTACAAAAAAATACACTCTTGAGGCGTAAAAACATGACTTTGTTGTAATCGTTGCTTAGTGGGCAAGCCGTCAAGACACAACTTCCATAAAAAAATCTTGACTTTCGGAGGTAAATTAATATTCCATATCCAACTAAAATCACATTTTTCCTTTGCATGACTCTCCAGTCCCTGTGTTATCCACGTAGCTGATTTGCAAGAAAAAATATCGTTGCTAGAGTAGCCCCAGTACCATTTATCCAGGACTTCGTTATATGGAATCGGAATACCTTGAATGGCTTGGATAGTGTCCATAGAGACAACTCTAGTCAGAAGATTAACATCCCAGCCTCCGGAATTGTGAATAAAAGTGCTTACATGGAAAGAAAGATCGAAAAGAGGGTCATGCGATTGTTCATCAAAGAACATTTCTTGTAAGGGAATCGGAGAGACTCATGCATCCGTCCAAAATTTTATGTTATGTCCGCCCCTTACCTGCCATCTAATACCTTTCTTAAAAAGACCTTGAACTTTTAGTAGGTTCGTCCATTGCCAGGAACTATATTTTTCTTTTGCTTATATTAAAAAATATGAGTACATTGGAGGTACTTTTTCTCAATTAGTCTAACCCATTTACTTTCTGGTTCTTTTAATATCTTCCAAATAAGCTTCATCTGTATAGCCTTATTAATAGCTCCTGCCTTCTTAAGACCCAATCCTCCTAAATTTTTTGGTTGACAGATTTTATCCCAACCAATAAGACTGGGAGACTTACTATCCGTAGCCTTGTTCCATAAAAAATTACAGTTAATTCTATCAAGCTTATCCAACGTAGAAGAAGGTAAAAAAAAGCTTTGCATGGTGAAAATTGGTGTAGCGGCCAAATTGGCTTGAATAAGTACGGCTCTTCCCGCTACAATTAGTTATTTTGCATTTTACATGTTATTTCCAGAATTATTGGCAAATGCACACCATACACATTTCCCTCAAATGTCCTAGAAATTCAAATTCATGGACTACTTTGATGGAAAATTTATAAGTAATTGTTTAGTTTGCCTTTAAAAACTCTTACCCCCTCTGTTTCACCAAGATGTTTAATCTTTATTTAACAAATGTAAACATCTTCATGAAACAGAAGAAGTATTTATTTGATGTTCATCTCATCTTTTTTTTCTTTCCCTCTATGTTTCAACATTCTCTTATCAACACTCTTGCCCCAAGTTGGTAAGTTCACAGTTCAATGGACATGACAAAAAGAGGCTTGTGGGACAAATATATCCCACAGTAGCCATAAACTAGTTATTATATTACCTTATTAATAACAGTGCAAAACGTCGATCAAAAGTCAAAACTCATTAAAACTCCCTTATAATAAACGAGCCGAATATAAATACAAATATAAACACAAAAATACTCATTTCGGTTGAGCTCATTTGCAACCCTATTACACAAGTCTTATACTCTAGGAATCAAGGATACACATGAGATGTACCTTTTAAATGCAATACAGATCATAACCAAACTGTTTCATCACACAATTGTAACACGGATTAATCTTAAGCACAACAATCAAAATATCCAATCGACAAACATTCTTAACCATAAAAATCTCATAATCTACCAATCTAAAAAACTTAGACCGGGATTCGCTCCCACATGCCTGTCCCGTGACACCTTCACTTTTAAAAATTCATCTAAACTAAAAATAAATAAATAAAAACTAACCATCGTTCTCAACGTCTTTGGAACTAAATTCTATGCACCCACTCAATGTCTCACTCATTCATTCATCCATCACTCCCACTCTCTCTCTCTCTCTCTCTCTCTCTCTCTCTCTCTCTCTCCTCACTTCCATCATCGTCGACGACAATTCCCTGCCGACAATTCCCACTTATCATCTCAAAAGCATTTTGACAACACCTCAAAAAAAAAAAAAAAAAAAAAAAAAGCATTTAAGCTTACACAACTTTTTCTTTCTTTCCAACAGTTATATCAGACACACCCAGTACCCTGTTTGCTCTTTATACAAGGAACCCAAAAATTCTTACCACTTTTTAGTTTTTATCATAAAACTACACATACCAAAATGCATGAATATGTGTTTGCATTATACTTGGTGATCATATCCATATGGTTGTCGTCGTCAGCGTACTCAGGTAGTGTCTCCGGCGACGACGATGTCGAGACGTGCTCCGGTATCGTACCGATGAGGTACCGGAGTGATAGGATATCGATAACGGAGTTCGGAGGTGTTGGGGATGGGAAGACGGTGAACACGCAGGCGTTTGTTGGGGCGATATATCGGATAGAGCATCTTAGAAGGAGAGGGGGTACTGTGTTGTATATTCCTCCTGGAGAGTTTTTGACTGGCAGGTTTAACTTGACTAGTCATATGACTCTTTTTTTGGCTCAAGGTGCTGTCATCAAAGCTACTCAGGTTAGAAATTTAGTAAATCAACCCCGCAAATTTTTTGTTTCTTTGTTTTTAAGGGGTTATGTGCAATTTGTACTTTTTTTTTGCTTGTTATGTGCAATTTGTACTTGAAAATGCTATTTTTCGCATTTACGCATTATCACTTGTGAACTGAATTGAATAACATCGAATTGATATGAACACCATTACACTGAATTAAATACCAATGAATGACTAAACCAAACATGAATTGAATTGAACTAAACACCACTAAATTGAATTGAAAAGGTAAAACTGCTAAACTGACCCGAGATCACTACGGAATTGAATTGACGGGGTAAGCTCGATCTATAGAACACACCCAATATGAGAAATAGTGTACTCGAGAGTCGAGAGGATTAATTTCCATAGCTCAATAGTACTGGCCTGGATGGATTATATGGATTTTGCTGTACCAATATTACTGAAAAGTAGTTGATTTTAGTTTTACAAGGACGGGAAATTGGATGGATTATGTGGATTTTGCAGTACCAATATTAGTGATTAATACAATGAGAATGGTACTAGGACTAAGATTATGGTTAATTACTTCATTGTAACTTCCCCTGTATTCTATTTGTACTGCATGTACTGATGTACCAGCCAGAAGTGTAAAGCTATTGTTTGATATTAAGCCATTTTTTTTGGGATGTCATAAATTCTTGAAATTCCCATGATGTGAAGGCTTTAAGAGTTCAAGTAAAATGTGGACTCTGAGTTTTCTTTTATTTTATTTTATTTTATTTTTTTTTGAAAGCCTTCAATTATTACGAGATCTTTAGATAATTTTGTTTTAGGTTGTATCTGTATGAATGTATGGTCCTGTGCCAGGCTGCATGTCCTCTTCTGAGTAAAGAGAATGCAGCTATACATTGTTGGTGATCAGTTTGGTGGGACAAGTGGTATGAATGCTTCCATATGTGCTAGCCTTTTGGTTATTCTGGGCCAGAGATCGGTAAGGGTAGTGGTCAGCTGGGTTTGTAGGCCACACACCACAGTCAGGTTCATGTCTATACATAATATCATTGTAAATTTATGGCTCTGGCTCATCTGTTCCATGTTGCTGGATTATAAATCACCTGACAGCAGGTTCAAGTATCAAGTTTTGAGATAATATAGAAATTGGCCCATCCCTGATTAGTATTATTATTATATACATAGTTTTCTAGATTACAGTAATAAACCTATGATTAATGCATGTTGCAGACTCATATTAGGCCAAGGTACTCACCTGCTTACAACATTTTATAATAGCATGTGACATCTGTGATGAGGTGACAAAAAAAACTCCAGTCTCTGGTTGATTGAGCCTGGCTTAGTCGCTTCTAATGAATTTGCTATTTTTTATTCAAGGGTCGACTATTCTAACCCTGTTTCCTGCGGTTCTGAGTGTTCGTATAATCGTATCTTGATTCCTGATGCACCTGCTAATATAGGTGTCAGTCGAGAAGTGAATAGATATAAACTAGTCGTCATGTTCTGCTTTACATCACACATCAAAGGCTCAATTGCATAACCTTGCTGCCACGATCTACTGAGATTCAGCCCTATATCATTTCGATTAAGGGGAATGTACGTGTGTTATACAGCACAAAATGAGAGGCAATAGCTTGCTAATGATTGTGAGGGTGTGAGGTTGATTATTTCATGTGCGTTATAAAGGGGTGAAAAATGAGGAACAATATGAAATAACCAAGAATCACTTTCTAAACTTCGAAAAGTTCCTTTTCATTCAATGTTGGTTCCTTTTAGTTCAATGTTGAATATATGGGCTTCCATATCAGGTTATTAATCATACATCTAATGCACTGAACAAACTGGTTTAGTCCTAGGACTCGAGCTTTTTAACTGCGTACAGGAACAAAGTGGAACATAACTTTTTAGCGGAAGAGATTAGTGATCAAGAACCGTTCATTCTCTATGCGCTGTTTTGTGCTTTGCCCTGTAATGAATCTAAAAATTCTGAGCAGATTCTAATTTCAGTGCTTTAGACTATAATCAGATTGATTTGGCTCTTACAGTAAGTCAGGATCTGTCTGCAGTCTGCATAGCTTTAGTAGTCGAATTTCTTTAAAACGCTGAAACTGAAGGCTAGGCTAATGCAGGATACCTTGCATTGATTCTGTATGCAGGAGGACCTTTAGTGTTTCTGTATTAATTATTGATAAAGGAATGAAGTTAAAAAAGCTTCATAGCGTTTGATTTGCTTGCTTGAGGAGGCATGCATACTAAGTTAATCTCTCGCTATTGTTAACAAGTTACATTTTTAAATCAATTTGTTGTCATTTTCTCCAGGATACATCAAATTGGCCATTAACTGATCCATTGCCATCTTACGGAAGAGGAAGGGAGCTGCCTGGAGGGAGGTTTATGAGTTTCATCCTAGGAGATGGAGTCCGTGATGTCATAATTACTGGTGAGTTCAAATACCTCCAGTAAGCTGTATGTATGAGCCCATATTATTATCTAGCCTCTTTGTCATTCTCAAGTAGGCCAGTAGTATCTGATTCTTGTAATGATATTACCTGAATTTCGCAACTTGATGGATGTTTCTCTGACATCAGATTGTTAATATCCATGCAATCAGCTTCTGTATATTGTTATGAATTCATAGCTGCAAACATTTCTAAGCTTTAAATCCCTGATGTATGTTTGGGTATTTTACAGGTGAGAACGGAACAATTGACGGTCAAGGAGGTGTTTGGTGGGACATGTGGAGAGATAGGACCCTACCATATACTAGACCTCATCTCATAGAATTTATGCATTCTAGACACATTTTTATTTCTAATGTGACATTGAAGAACTCCCCATTCTGGAACATTCACCCTGTTTATTGCAGGTAAAAAGTCTTGTATACTACAATTTGAGTCAGTATCTGTCAGTTTTGTGTGAGACAAATCACAATAAAGATGTACACTTGGGAGCTGAAAGACCATTAGCTGGTTAACTCCCTGTTCCAACGATCAGATGTCAAGGGTCTGAGGTTCAGGGTTCTTCTGAGCCCATGCCCTTGCCAAAGCCTGGGCATGGGCATGGGAGGCCTATAAATTTTGGTTTTCATCATGCCGAATTTACTAATTTGGCTTTCACATACAACTCCTGGTAGGGAATTGAAAGTTGACGCGAGCTAATATCATACTGGTTTGATCTCTGCAGCAATTTTGTTGTACGATATGCTACAATATTGGCACCATCTGACTCTCCCAATACCGATGGAGTTGATCCAGGTATTGCTCATATAGTCCTGCACACTTGTTAAATTATCCAACATTCGGAACTCTCACACAGAAAAAACACAATAAGCAGTTAGCCAGTACCTGATACTATCATTAGAATTCACTCACAACTCCCTGCTGGTCTTTGGCAGTCAACAACCTAAGAAAACTTCCACCTGCAAGAACATCTCTTAACAAGTGTTATGTTTGCTAGCCTACACTATTAAGTATCACAGATAGCATATTAGCATGCATCTTTTCCCTTGTATAATTTTAATGTTGTGTGGGATCTATAGATCAGCTTGACATCATGAAACTTCAGTGCTCTGAATTTGTGTTGTCCTTTGTTGTCCCTCCTTAAGTGCTGGTGTTTCTGAAATTGCCAGTTACTCTGTTAATTTATTCAGATACCTTTCCACTGTGAAACTACCAACTGTAGCCTTATCTCTTCCTTTCAGTTCAGATATTAAATTGTCCACATATAAGCCCATGGTCTTCTTTCCTAGTTGCTCCTCAAAGGAAACCCCTAAACCAAACATCCAATATAAGTCTTCACCATTTCATGGACATAATCCAACTCTACGAAGACAAAGAGTCACAATCTGCTGTCCACATCCCTTTCTATGCATACTAAAGCCAAATAACCTGCTAAACATTCCTTTACAAAGGGTTTTGCTAGTTCTGAAACTGCATACCGATGCCTCCTTTTGCTTGACAAATTCACACTCACTCGTCCGTTCTTTGAAAAGCATATTTTTGGGGTCCTGCAAGGAAATTGGGCAGTTGACAATGGAAGATTTTAGGGAAATCTTTATTCTTCATGTATCTGCTGTCTTGCGTGGTGCATCTAAGATTACAGTAACCTAACTACCTGTTTGCTTTTACTTATCATGTGATTAATATTATGAAATAAACCATCTATTTTTACATCTACTACAAGTTGATGAATGTTGTACCTGTTCTAAGATTCATCTAGGTAACTTAATGAGCACACCCTTTATTCTTGACTGAATTTCTCTAATGCTCACTGTTATAGATTCAAGCACCAATGTCTGCATAGAAGACTCTTACATTTCTACTGGTGATGACCTCGTGGCCATAAAGAGTGGATGGGATGAGTATGGGATTGCCTTTGGTCGCCCTAGCTCTTACATCACTATTCGAAGAATAAGAGGATCATCTCCATATGCTGGGATTGCTGTTGGAAGTGAGACATCTGGTGGGGTGGAGCATGTGTTGGCTGAGCACATCAACCTTTTCAATATGGGAGTTGGCTTACACATAAAGACCAATATCGGAAGGGGAGGGTCTATACGAAACATAACCTTCTCCGATGTGCAGATCTATAAAGCTCGTAAAGGCATCAAAATATCAGGTGAAGTTGGAGATCATCCTGACGACAGGTTTGACCCGAATGCTATTCCTGTTGTCCAGGATATCACAATGAAGAACATTTGGGCCCAGAATGTTCAACAGCCTGGACTGATGCAGGGTATAAAGAGTTCCCCATTTACTGACATATGCCTTTCTGATATCAACCTGTATGGCTCGAAAGCGAAAACTAATGCTTGGGAGTGCTCTGATGTGAAGGGATCCTCCTTAAAGGTAACCCCATTACCTTGTTCTGAACTGATTAACACTCAGGGTACTGGCTCTTGTTCTAGTCAAACATGAGCACGCTATTCTTTCAGCATAAGAGAAAACAAGTGAAATAAAATTCCTCAGCTGTTTTTTCTGAAGGAAAAACTGATGTTGATATTTGTTCATGTATAAATGAAATTATTCTTTTATTCTTAAAATCAAGGCTTCGAGACTTCGAGTTTGTTATGTTTTCTCTCAAGAAGTGGCCATGGTTTGCTAAAATGATCCTTGCACTGTTGACTACTGCCTGCGACTCGACCAAGAATAGATAAAATCCCTGTTTTAAGGGGTTAGCTGATTGGCATGATATGGGATGCACAAATTGAACTTGCAAAAGCTTGGCAGAAGAAGATCGACCTTCAAATTGTCAATTGTATCTCTCAAACCAAACAGAACAAGTAAAGCTAATGTTTGTCGCATGCAAATAATTGTTAAATCACTTAAGCTAGCAGTTGGAGGGGAAACAGGAAAATAGCAATGAAGAACTCCTAAAACCTTTTGCTCTTAATTCCTTATTAGGGCTTAGGCGGCTAGGCCTGGTTCCTGGACAGTGGACACGCCATGGTCGTTTGGTTAACTATGGGAAGTTGTTGCAGTTTCCATGTGAACATGGTTTCATATTTCCTATGTTTTTCATACCACCAAGATTTTGGCCTTTCAACATACAAAAACCTTACTGTTTTTCCTTTTAGAGCGCAACATTCATACCGGATGTTGTTTGAGAATTGATACATTCCTTGTAGACCACTCAAAAGCTCCTAAATTCTTCAACAACAGCCTCCCTTTTGTTTATCTAATCGAGCTGAAAAGAGCTGAGTTTGAGCTCAAAATGTTATCTATCGCTCAAGCTAGCTGGATTATTACTCGTTCGAGCTCCAGCTTGAGGCTGAGCTCACCGATGACTGCCAAGGTCGCGAACGAGCTACAGCCCTAGCTCCTAATCTCTTAAAGTCCTGCAAAGATTCATAAAATTTTACAGTACAAGAAACAAATACTCCTACAGTAATAAGTATGAAGCAAAGTAGAGCAAGCATCTGGAAGTCCGATGATTGTTTGTAAAGCCTCAAAGTGTCAACCTGTTCCTTGAGATACTTGACTTCGTTCATCAATCTTTCCTCACTTTCCGATCTCATGAGCATGCAAGGTCCGTACGGGGTGAGTCAGAGTCACTACTACTGTAAACATGCATGGCTGAAGAGGATCGGAGGAAAAACAAGAGTGCAACAGCAAGGGTGGTTAGATATATAATGGAGGGGTTTCATGGTGTTTTTGAATTGATTGGTTCATCTTAAAATTGAGAAGATCCAAATTGATATTAATCTTATGAATTGATTGGGAAATTTGGATTTAAAAACATAACTTTGAGTTAATATTGTACTCAAATTGATTAAAATAAAAGTCGATATGGAATTGATCTCATCAAAATCTCTAGTACATACTCCTATAAAGCAAATGAAAGGATACATCCCTTGTTGAATCACCTAACATTCATTGATCCTCAAAACCTCCTAATTAATCTCCAAAATTCATGCAAATAAAAATAAAACCTTGAAACAAAAAAAACAAATACTCCTACATTAACTACTTAAGCAACATAGAGCACCAATCTTGAACCCAATAACTTGCGAACCTTGTTCAACATAGACAATATTTAGGGACGGTGAGGTAAGGGGTAGTAGGATTGTAAGGAAAGATAAAGAAGTCTAAGAAATTGAGTAGGATTAGGATTGAAAGTTTTTTTGGTAACTTTTGAGAAAGAAGGTATTCGTGCGTGAGTTGAGTATGAGACTTAAAGAGATCCTACAACAAGCGATACTTTCTTTTTTTTCTTATTATCTTTTGTTTTTCTTCTTCATATTTTAGATGAAACTAGTTTTTAAGCCCGTGCAATGCCCGTGTCGTGTTTTACAATGCCAAGTATTGTCATTAATCCCGTATATTGTAGGGGTTTGATAACTTGAGGTGCATGGGTTAGTAGCATGTTTTATATAATTCACTATACAAAAACAAACTTTTATTTTGCATTTGAACTTAAATCAATTTAAAAAATTTAAATGCTATGGTATACATTTCGTGTGATGGGTTGGGTTAATTTGGATGGGGTGGTCCGTTTAGCCATTTTAATTATTATTTCTCTGTTGGTGGTTTCACCCTTCAATAATCACACTAATCAATCTGGCGGAAATCTTCTTTTAAAAAAGGATTGTCATCAACCCATTACCACTAAACCCTTTTTTTTTTTTAATATATTATATATCTTTCTAATTTGTTTTCCAAAAACAAATGATAAAGGAAAAAAAAGAAAGTGAGAAAAATCCAAAACATAACCGTTTAACTTTGTTTTTAAACCCGTGCGACATCCGAGTAGTGTTTTGTTTCCATGTTGGATATAATTCATCAAATAAAAGAAAATTTATTTTGGCATGAGAACTTATATCAATTACAAATTTTAATTACTTTTTTATATATTTCGTGTGTTGGTGCGGGTTTGAATTGGGTGATCTGTTTATCTATTTTAATTATTATTTGTTCGTTGTTGACTTTTGTCTTCAGTAATCTCACTATTTTAATATTTTCTATAGCAACATTATTAACCAGTGTTTTTGAGCAAAATCTTATCATGTTCTTGTTGTCGCTCACAACCCTCCATTTTGGTTTATTTGGTGTAATGGGAAAAAATTTAATTATGAAAATTCCTCCTTCAATTAATTTCGCGCCGAAATTCTGAACATAATTAGAATTTGTAGTACCATGTATGTAGTCTCCCTGCATTTAAAACCAACAAAATAAATATTAAAATTATATCACTTGATGAGATGGATAATTTTGTAAGAGACATAATAAATTATTTAAGATTTGCCTCTTCATCAATGAGTATCATATCAATACTCATTAAATAATCAATTTTCAACTTACTTACGTCCCAAAATCTACACGAAATTTGATTCTACAACCGGTCTTGTTGTCATTGAGTTCACAAATTAAACTGAAAAAGTTGTAATTAATACATTAATATATATCAATCAATATTTAAAAATTAATTTTTAAAAAAAATTCAAACAATATCTACAGAGAAATTACTAACGTGAAAAAGACATCTTAAGATTTTGAACTGAAAATTCAACCTCCTAAGCTTTGAGTTGTGCCAAAAAAATAAGTTAGTGAATAGTATTATTTATAGGGTTTTGGGGAGGAGTACAACTAATATGATTAATATTAGGATTCTACTACTATTATTTAATCATATAATAATTTGGACTCACGTTACAATATAATTTGTATTTATTTCTCTATTTTACTACATGCATATGAATAATTGTTACATATGAATGTTTAAAGGAGTAATTCTATGTTCACTCAAAAAAAATTAATGGAGTAATTATATGCATAATACACTTCCTCTATATGAAAATATATTCACGTCTATTTTTTCTTTTTTCTTTTTTTGTTTTTTTTTTATGATTATTGTGTCCGTTTGAATTCAATATCTTATCACTTAAAAGTCTTTTGGTTGATATATATAGTAGTCTACATGTTAGATCATCAAAAACTCTATCTTACAGGGATGAAATTATTTATTTGCGTGCTTAGGTGGCGCATTGCTCTTTAATAATGTCATTGCTCTCGAAAAATATTTCCTTTGTATATATTGATTTGAGGTGATGTTCTTGTGCTAGAAAAATACTTGTTTCTTACTTTCAATCAAACTCAAACTAAAAAAGATAAACTTCAGATAGTGCTTAATGGACTTTAGACTGAGAGGTTATAAATGAGATTGGAGATAATAATGGTTAAGTTTCCTACTGAAGCCCAAATTTTATTATTAATTATTTCTATTTTATGATATATAAACTATTCATTCATCATTACTATTCTAACTTCAAAATCTAGAGATATACATACTTACAATTTCTTTTTCTTTTTTTTACATCTCAAACATATTCATAATATGAGGATTTATGAACAGTTATAATCATTACTCTCTTTAGCATAATATTACTCTCTTGTAAATCAAAGTTAAGAAAATTTTTACTCAACATAGTTGAAAGGACACAATCCTTATTTAAGCAAAAAAATAAAAATCACAAATTGATTGGAGAATAAACATAAAAAATAATAAAAAAAAAACTTACTCAAAATTGCCGACTTCATCATCTAAACACTTACACTATCCCACACTTACACTATCCCACAACCTGCAAAAATAAATAGCCAAATTAATCTTTTCTTTAGGAGACAAATTAATGAATTTGCAATGATATAGAGCTTTAACACAAATTAAAATAAAACACAATAAGATAAACTAATAAAAGGAGAAAGACAAAAATAAAAACAAAAAAGGGAAAAATAAACATATGAGGATCCCTCAAGTCATAAACGGTGGGATTATAACACTTGCTAATTTAAACTACGATCCTTGCTAGATCACCATTACTTGAACTCTCGATCAAAATTAACCCCCTGCATATTTAAAAGGTTAAGAAAAATCAATCAAAAAAAAATTTGCAAAGTAAAAGTGTTTAATTTTTATCAAGCAATGTAACAGTAAGTAAAACGATGTTGTATATAAAACAACCTTATCAATGCCACAATAAATTGATTGAAGGGAGAGCAAATAAAAACTTACTTATACATGTCGATTTGGCTATTATTAAACAATTCAATAATCTAATCTCCAAAACCTGAAAAAGATGATTTACAAATCTATCATTTTCTCAGTCAACTTTAGTGCAAAGTACTAAACTAATAAAAAACAACAACTAAGAAGACACTCATATTGAATCAGGGAGAAAGGAAACACAAAGAAATCACGTAGAAAAAAAAATGTGGTGGCCTAATGGGGTTGCTGGTATTTTATTCATGGGTTAGGGAAAATAATTTATTATTTATAGATATGAAGATATAGTGGGTAATTATAGAGTCTCCTGTTAGAACTACAATTTGGTCTTTTATTATCATTCTAATTCTACCAAATATTATCTTCTTCAATTTATTTAATTTATTTATTTTTCATTGATCAATGATATGTGGCATATCTCTATGTTTTCGTCTCAATGCTTCCGAAAAATGCTTACTTATATGTTTTAAACATATTGTAAATGCATCTCGTTCTAAAGTATTTTTCGACCCGAATCTGATGGTGTAATTTTTGTTATTTTTTGAGATGTATAGAAAATGTTATATATGATTTTAAATATTTGATGAATATCTGTTATAACCCTCATAAAACTCTAGTGATTTATCAATATCTAACTTTTACATCGATAAGGAATCTAAGATTCCTAAAAGTTTAACACAAAGTATTTTTTGTCTTTATTCTCGCTTAGGTGGCGCGCTCTTAAAATTCTCGCCTACGTGGCACGCCTCATTACTCCCGTAATATGCCTCCTTTATATATACTAGTTGGTGGAACGCGTGCGTTGCACGCGTCCCCCCAAGTGAATTGACATAATTTAAAATGCTTAGTAGTAATTACAATTCCTTTAAAATTATCGTAATAATCAAATTTGAATCCTATTGATCACACAAAAAGAGAGTGAAATATTATACAGATTCAAACGATTGCTTCTGCTACATATATCATGTACTATTAACCAATTTTGCTTCATTATTTATTATTTTATTTACAAGAACAATATCAAAAAAAAAAAAATTCTAGTGCAAAATAAGGTTCAATACCTCTTTTGAGGAATGATTCAAGATCATATCCTTATCGGTTTGGATCATATGCTAACTGCCAATTTATTGCTCCTTTGCAATCCTCTTAAACTTTGAATCATGTCCTTATCGGTTTTGATCATATGCTAACTACCAATTTATTGCTCCTTTGCAATCCTCTTAAACTAAAATTTTAGCTACATTCATTAGCTAACAATTCTGTGTGAAGTCATATACACTAAGGTGGTGTTTACTTGCTTGCAATCAAATGCAATGCAATGCAATGCAATGCAATGCAATCATTTTATAGGGTAAATGTGAGGTGGAGAAGGAAAGAGGGGGAGGAAGGAGATGGGAAAAGTGAGATTGATTACACCATTCAAAGTAATCATCATTACATGTGTATAGTTGAGCAATTGTGATTACATTGAATCATGCAATCAACTCCACTTTTCTCATCCCCCTCCTTCCACTCCTTTATTTTTCACCCCACATTTACTCTATAAAATGATTGCATTGCATACATTTGATTGCATTGCATACATTTGATTGCATGCAAGTAAACGAGCCCTATGTTGTAAGTCTCTATTTACTAAGGTCCATAGCTTCTAACATTGCTTGGCTTTTTGCGCATGAGTCAGTTATGATTCTACCAACATTGCTTGGCTTCCTCATACAAGATACTCTCTCTACTTCAGTTGCCAAATAACTTGAACTTAAGTTATTATCTCGAGCACACAAGATAAGGTGGGCACAAAACCTACGAGAAGGGGTAGGTAGGCTAGCTTCTATCACCACCCGCAGAACCACACCATTGACAAATAATTTCTTTGAACTGCAAAATATTGAGAATTAGGTTATCAAACGTTTTGCCAAAAACAAATTGCCAAAACTATGCCAATCAACTCCTTTTTTCTTTTTTTTTTTTTTTTTTTTTTTGCAGAGTGAACATAGGGATAGGGTTCTTAAGTAATACTGAATTCTGCTACGGTCTAAAATACCGTGTAAAATTACAGTTTATATAACTTGTTTAACCCTGACAAGAAGGTGAGGTCACATGAGAACGTGCAAAATAACATAGCTAAAACAACCTCTACCACTATCAAAACAATCCAATCCTCTATGTTTTGCTTCTATGCAGTTGATAGAAGTCAGCGCGTTTATTTCCATAATCACTTGCTTACCCAATGCGAGCTGCAACCTCATCGCCATATCTTGCTATTACACTCTCTGCAAGCTCAGAAGTCCATATGGCTTCGACGCATTTCGTTTCTATAGCAAGCAACTTCCATGCAGACCCATGAATCACAACACTAAGCCCAATTAGACCATCCTCCATAACACCAACATCTGAGTTAATTTTCACCACACCCACAGGAGCTACCGAGCTCGATACAAGAGTCCATGCTGCACCTCTGTTTTGGGAGTGCACCTGCTACCCATAGGTACAGTAATCACTCCATAATCCCTCACAGAGTGAAGGAAACCGGGGACAAGCCGACAAGGACTTCCATATTTGGCGTCTGTGAAGTAAGCACTACATCGTTCCTAGCTTTTCACATAGGAGAAGCTCATCTTTGCAAACACCCCGAGAGTCCTCGCAAAACAAGTTTCAGTAACATCTGCAATGGTCCAGCGAATAAGCTCTTATCCCAAATACTTCTAACCTGTTGGTAGTTGAAAACAGCATGGAGCACATATTCACTCGCTTGGCCACAAATTACACAAGTGGGATCATATCTAATATATTTGTGCTGTAAATTCTGGAACACCCCCAAACTCCCCAAACAAGCATGCCAAAAGAAATGATTAGCCCACAAATTAACTTCCACAACTGCTGGTCGTTAGACTAATTTGATAAGGCTCACGCACTAAGATGATGTGTTTGTCCTAACCAGTATGTCGAATGAATTGAAAAGATCGTCATCCTTGGCTAGTGAGTCATAATTTTTTTTTCCCTTTTTTGTATCTTCCTTGTTACTTGCCAAGACAGTGCAAGAGACATAATCCAACCAACAATTTATCTCTCTATCTAATGAGGTATTTGGATATAGGCTTTTTCTACATATTAATTTTTACCCTTTCATTCACAACCAACCTATTCTCAGGATTGGAAAAATTGTAAAAAAAAAAATGTGAACAAAAAACAATGAAATCGAACTCCAAAATGTGATTTCCATCCACCCATACATAAACTTGTCCAAATAGCCATGCACATTCCCAGTACCCTGCTCCACCCCATTGCCATCCAAAGACTTAAACTGATTAGCGAAACCTCAAAAAAGTTGACAATTGATTCTGGCTAATCAACAACAATACAACTCCTTTCACATGAACCCCTATATAAACCTACTGAATTCTGGAGGTTTTTATCCCTGCTACTCACTACCTCAACAACCCTCGAACAAATCTTATATTGGCGTGTCAACCCACACTGGCAGTTTCCCTTCCCATCATCTAACACCCCCATTATAGTGAAACGCTTAATAGAATTTTACTTGGGTCGTTTGAACAAAATATGTAAGCTTGAGATTAATTAAGCATAATATGTTTGACATTTCAAAAAATTCTACTTATAAACAAAAGCATATAGTATATTACCTCATTTGTGATCTAAACGTGTTAATGTATTGATATATAGGCTTGACAGGTTGTCACACTCCAACTGCTAAATCGGAAAACAAGTTAACTACATGCACAAACTGAAGCAAAGAGACGAAAATGAGAATCACAAAAACCAGATTGTGAATTAAGCAGTAAAAATAATACCTTTAACATAATAGGAAACAAAAAAACAAAGCAAAATTAACTCATATGAGTGTCAGCCAACAAAGCGCATACAAAACAGAGAAGAGGAGACCAAAATACTTATCAAGAAAAGCAAGCTCGATCTAAAGGTGACAATTTGCATCACCTACTCAACCTCAACCTCGACCTCAAGTGCATATGTAATGGAATAGCCCATTTCTTCTTAAAATAAAGGTGTAGATAAAACAGAGGACAATTTAAAGAAAATGATCTGCTGAATTTGGTGAGCTTCTAGTAAGAGTTGTTGCTTAATATAAAAAAAGTTATGACAAAGTAGTAACCTGCCTTTATAAAAGCCCTAGATCTCCTCATTACATTCATAACACAGCAATACATGATAGTACCAAAAAAACATAGCAATACATGATTCATGCTCCAAAACCATCATTAACGGCATGTACAACCCAACTAAATTTGAACAATTTGGAATCTTAAAGTTGGTCTACTTTGATGAACCTTTTTTTCCTTCCTCTATTTTGGTCCTTGTTAATCAATTTGAAGAGGGGAAAATATGTATCATGTTATTGTAAACCAAGCGGTAAGGAAAAGAAGGGGTTTGCAGCAACAAAGATCAGAACAATTCGAATCAAGCATAGACTGAATTTTTTTTTTCAAGAATTTCATAATCTACCTCAACAATGTCGCAACAACCATAAAAAAAAAGCAGATGAAACATGGTTGCAATCAGAAACGGAGTTTACCAAGTGTCTTGAACTACGAGCATGAATCAGGGTTTGAACTTTCACAATGGTTGATACACAATGAAGAGTTCAACAACAGCTTGCAGTTTCCCCTTTGAGCCTGTTAATTGTATAGACTATAAACTAATACACCTACAGAAAGACACATTGACTCTAAGATGATCGAAACTATTTTCTCCCCTTCCACCCATGATACAAATGTTGTACCTTGAAATAAGTATTTCTCTTTTTATTTTTCCTCTTGTTTGATATTTTGTCCAACAACCTGGCAATTTCTCACTCAATCCCCAAAGCCCATACATTTTCCCTTACCTTGACCCCTCTGTCACATCTCTCAGCTTGACTCTCTTTCTCCCCCTCTCTCTTTCTTCCACACACATCTGGCATCTATAATTCTATTTCCATCATCATCATCTCTCCATGAATTTGAACCAATATTGTCTGAGTTATTCTCGGATTATAGTCCTCTAACTCTTAAAATTAGGCTTTAGGCTTTACATACGGCTTGTATGTATCAATATTTTAATAAGCTGCAGCAGAAGAATGGTGTCCTTCACCTTGATCAAATCTGATACTATATGCAGTGAGCATGTGACATTTTCTTTCTTTTTGGAATGGGGAATTCAATAAAATCAAAATACAATCAACAAACACATTTACAAGGTTATGGGGACTGAATTGAAAAGAAAAGAAACATGGGGAATCTTACAAATAATCGAAGGAAAACAAAAACAAAGAGGATTAAAGGCTAAGAAGAGACCTCATAATTACCATTTAAAACTAATAGATGTTTACATGTAATTGGAAAATGAAAATGCATCTTAGGTGAATGCAATAGGAATTGAATGCAGCAGAGAGGGGACAAGAGAATAATTGTTATTATTAACCAAAAAAGTAAAACATAAGGCATGTATTCCAAATAGAGTCCTAGGTCCTGGAGCTAATGAGGTAGTATTCCCTAGTAGCCAAGTTAAGCAAGTGCACTTTCGGAGCAAAACAAGTTGAATATCTAGGGCACCTGATTTATAATGAAGGGGTAGCTACTGACCCTTCAAAGATTCAAGCTATTATTGAGTAGCAATTTCCTAAAAACATCAAGCAACTTAGAGGGTTCTTGGGCCTCACAGGTTATTATAGGAGGTTTGTAAGAGATTATGGGAAAATAGCTAAACCCCTTACTGCCTTGTTGAAGAAGAATGCATTTGAGTGGAACAATAAGGCTGTAGAGGCTTTTGAAGCATTGAAGAAGGTAATGACTAATCCTCCTGTGTTGGCATTACCAGATTTTAGTGCCCCATTCATCATAGAGGCTGATGCCTCTGGGCAGGGTATTGGTGCAGTCCTTATGCAATATGGACACCCCATAGCATTTCTCAGCAAGGCTCTTTCGCCAAGACATCAAGCCCTATCTACTTATGAGAGGGAGCTATTAGCAATTATTTATGTTGTACAAAGGTAACAACAATACTTGCAAGACAGACACTTCACTATAAAGACAGATCAACAGAGCCTCAAGCACCTCCTTGAGAATAAAATTTCCACACCTTTTCAACAAAAGTGGTTAGCCAAGCTGTTGAGGTATGATTTTGATATATGCTACAAAAAGGGAGTTGAAAACACTGTGGCGGATGCCCTTTCAAGAACCAAACATGCTGAATTGTTACTCATGGCAGTTACGGCTATACACTCTGACTTGTATAAGCTAATCCAGGAATCCTGGCAGGAGGATATAGACCTACAGGGGTTAATTACAGATATGGAGAAGGATCCTGCAGCACACCCTCAATTCAGCTGGAGAAATAAGGAGTTAAGGAGGAAAGGAAGATTAGTGGTTGGCAACCATGGTGATTTGAGGGTCAAACTGATTGCTTGGTTACATGACTCTGCCCAGGGAGGACATTCTGGAGTAGATGCTACAACAAAAAGGATTGCACAACTCTTTTTCTGGTCTAAAATGAAGAAAGATGTGGCAGAGATGCAAGACTGATCACTCAGCCTACCCAGGTCTGCTACAACCCTTGCCAGTTCCAGAAGGGGTATGGGAGGATATCACGATGGACTTTATAGAGGGGTTGCCTAAATCTAGAGGCAAGGATGTGATAATGGTTGTCATTGACAGAATGAGCAAGTATGCCCATTTTATGACACTGAGTCATCCCTTCACTGCTGTAGAAGTGGCTCAGGTCTTCATGGATAATGTGTATAAATTGCATGGACTGCCCAAGAACATCATCTCAGACAGAGACAAGGTGTTTGTAAGTGCATTTTGGCAAGAGCTGTTCAGGGTTCATGGGGTGGATCATAACATGTCTTCTTCGTATCACCCACAGACAGATGGCCAGTCTGAGGTTCTCAATAGATGTTTAGAGTCATACCTCAGGTGCATGACTCATGAGAAGCCAAGAGAGTGGCCTAGGTGGTTGGCACTGGCTGAGTTTTGGTACAACTCTAATTACCATACTGTCATCAGAAAAACCCCCTTTGAAATACTTTATGGCCAACCCTCACCCATACACTTGCCATATCTACCTGGAGAGAGCAAGGTGGAAACTGTAGATAGGAGTTTGCTAGCTAGAGAGGAAGCTATACAAGTCATGAAGCATAACCTGCATAGAGCTCAGAATAGGATGCAACAATTAGCGAACAAGCACAGAACTGATAGGGAGTTTGAGGAAGGAGATTGGGTATACTTGAAATTACAGCCCTACAGACAATCTTCTGTGGCACACAGGTCATCTCAGAAGTTATCCACAATGTACTGTGGATCCTATCAAATCACTGCAAGAGTAGGAAAGGTTGCATACACTCTTAAGCTGCCACCAGAATCCCAGATACACCCTACAGTGCATGTTTCCTTACTGAAGAAACATTATGGGCCCCTTCTTGCTAATATGGGAGCCTTACCACCATGGCAAGAAGCTGCTGCTGCACCGAGGACTCCAGAATCTGTGATTGATACAAGGATTGTCAAGAAACATAACCATGCCCACACTGAATGGCTGGTGAAATGGCATGCTACGCCAGCTGAGGATTCTACATGGGAGTCTGTTGAGTTGGTGGAGAAGAAGTATCCATCCTTTGATCCTTGGGGTCAAGGATCTTCTCAAGGGGGAAGTATTGATGCAATTCTATTGGAAGCAGATAAAATGAGCTACAATATGCTAGAAGAGGGTCCACGAGATGAAGTTACTGCTTAGTATAAGAAGCTGCTAGAATAAATGCTGAGCTGGCACATTCAGTTAACCTGGCATTCTGTTACGCAAGGGAATCTGTGCTAGATTTTATTATTGCATTTTTTGATTTTGATTGATTTATTACCAATCAAAATGACAGAGAGAAGAAGGAATATTCCGTAAAGCCATCGCTGGCTACATAAGCTGTGTAACAGATCATTTGGGGTCATCCATAAATATACACAACTATTCTCTCTCTCAAACTCTCTCTCAACTTCTCTCTCAAAACTCTCTCATTGCTTAGAATTCCAGGGGTTATTCTCTTAGCTAATCCCTCAGTTCAAAGCTGATTGATCAACCACCAGTCTTCTCTGGTCTTGATTGATCTTGCAATTCTCTGAATTGCAACAATCTGATCGTATAATGGGAATGAAGATGATGAATTGATGATCTCTCTCTCTGGTTTGGGTATGGGTCTGGGAGATTTTTGGAGGGCTTTCTGGATTGTGTTTTGTACTTTCTACTGATTCGGTAAGGGAGTGGGGAAAGGACAAAAAAAATGAGAAAAAGAAAAGAACGGAGAAACAAAAAAGGAAAAAGAAAAAAAGAAAGGAAAAGGGATTGTTCATTGTCCACTGTTCATTTGAACAGTCTTCCTTGCCATCCTCTCTTTTATAAGGGTAGGAGGATATATTGATTATGAGACGACGGTCTTATCTTGACTTTTGGTGAGACGTTTGTCATTTTTTTTTTTTTAATGAAATAAGGGTCACTGCTCATAATAAGTGACCCCCACTTTTATAAATAGTGATCCCATTTTGTTGTGAGTTGGTTTCACACAAGACTTAGGCTCCGTTTGATTCACCTGGGAAAAACTGAACTGAACTGAATTGATTTTTATTAACTTCATCGTTAAGCATTTAAAATTCGTCTAAATATATTCAATATTGGACTCATTTGAAAGTATGCTTTGAGATCTTTCAGATGACATAGTTATCGTCATTCATTAATTTCGGAATAAAATGTTATCTGAGTGATAAAATTACAAATGAACTGAACTGTACTGTACTGAACTGAATTCAACTAAATTTAAGTTGAATCCTCCTCTACTTGAGCCCGTCAGCCCATCAAAAATGGATTGGCTTGTCTGACGCGTATAATTTACGGGCTATTGCATGCGTCCTTGTAGCAAAAATAAAATAAAATTATGGATATCTAGTTCATTCTGTTCTTCTTAAGTAATGGGCCTAACAGCCCAACTTCTTTGCAAAAAAAAAAAGAAACTCTTGAGTCTTTGACCTACGAGCAAAAAGTGGCGGTTCACTTGTACAATACTGACCCCCTTTATTTGTAATAGTGAATGAGTCTAAAATTCTAAAGAAAATATTTATTACACGAGATTTTAATCCAAAATCAATTGGTAATAGGTGTAATAACTCATCTAATTACAAACAAATTAAGGCTCTCTTTGGTCACTAATTTGGAACTTTCCACTTAACCATTAACAACTTGTCGCACGAAAAGATCCATATTGCCTATTGGGTTGAACCGTAGACAAATCAAAGCCTAGTTAGTCACATGCGCGTGGGCTAAACATGAGTAAATTAATAAATGTCTCGTTTGTGCTTCAACATGTAGGCCAACAAAGGGATGTATGACCAAAGTTCACTCTAATATCATGTTAACTTTTATAAATTGGATCAGTTAAAAAGAGTGTTTATAACATCAATGATATTCCAAACCAAAAACGATTAGTTCAAGAACTGGAGTAACTTCTCTAATTTTAAACATTGAAGACTCTCTATTTTCACCAATATAGGATTTCGGATTTCCTACTTAATACCCTCCCCCTAAAAGAAGAACAAATAAGTATACACCCGAACTCCAATCATCATTTTTTTTTTCTGACTTGATATATTAATTACATAAAAAGATTTGGCAAATTATTGATTTATGTTTTTATGCAAAAAGAAGTTTTTTTTTATTTAGTAAATTATATCTAATATGTTATTAACACACAATCTTAAAAACTAGTATAAGTGAATGAATGATTAGAGCTGATTAACAACCTGTGCTAAGTACATATTAATCGATAATATATTATTGCATCAACTATTACATATCCAAACAGAGTATTAGCATACATCCAGAGATTGCAGCTCACTATTTACAGATACAAAACACATACTCTATAAGTTTGTATCCCTTGTAAATTAGCACTCCTATTTAGTAACATTTCATACATATTATAAAGTATATATATAATAATAATACTCGTAGCTTAATACTAATTTCCCTATAACATCCCACTTAGGAAGCAAAGTGCAGTAACAGCACATCATATTACAAGTCTTACAAATTTTATTTTTTTAATTATTTAAAATCATCTAGAATTGAACCAAGAACTTGCGTATCTTATTAATCAACCCAATTTCTCTCTCCTTATGACGTTCCTCTAGCTCCTTTTTCATCTCCTTCTCCATTTCTCTCTCCACCTGATCACCATCCGCCTCATCAAAACGACTGCGTTTCTCCTCCTCCTTTTTCTCTCTCTGCATCTCCACCGTCTGATACTCCACATGATCATCATGGTGTTGTTGTTGGTGTTGATGGACACGTGGGCGCTGGAAACGTGGTCGTCCGGCGGTCAGTATAGGGTGGGTCCCTTTCAACTCGTTCAACACGTCAGCTTCTATACCAAAGTTTTCCTTATTATTTTTAATCTCCCTCGCCACGTGTCGTTTCCTGATAATCTCAGCGAAGGGCCCACCGCCGTTCTTCTTTTTCCTAAACATTAACCCAACGACGTCGTCTTGGTCCATCTCACGTGGCATACCCGGGCCCCACTTGAACCGGCGGTCCTGTTGAGGAAATTCAAAGAACCGCTGGTCCTGCTGGCGAGTCTGGTGATGGCCGTGGTGACAACGGTGAGGAAAATACCGGAGGACACGTGGGAAAGGAAACCGGTTGGTTAGATGAACCGGGTGGTGACGGTTCACAAGTTGACGTGAATCAACATTTATAAATTCTCTCTCCTCACCTAGTTTATGGGATTGTGTGGGGAGGAGTATCTTGGGAGAATCTGGACCGTTGGATGAAGATTCATCATGATCATGATGATGATTATGATGGTTTTTGATTATGAAGAGATTATTAGGTTGATCAGTTTGAGTTTGTAGATTGAGAGAGTGAGATGAGAGGGTGAAAAAGAGGAGAGAGAAAAAGGAAAAGAGAGTGAAATAATGAAGAAGTTTCATTTTTTTTGGGGGTATGAAAATACTAGGAAAGGGAAAGTGGAGAAGAAAGTGGGGGATAATGGATATATAGTGGAGACTCGAGAGAGAGAGAGAGAGAGAGAGAGAGAGAGAGAGAGAGAGAGAGAGAGGTAACAGGGAGGGAACTACGGAAGCGGGTTGTAATGTCCAATGTCCGCCAAGTGAATAATCAATGGGAGTGATTTGAAGAATAAAGAAGTCAAGGGACCTATCTTTAGACTTTAGGTGGGGAAAAATCAATTGAAATCCTTTTTGTAACGTTGTTGATTTGAGAAAATCACAAAATTCAAAATTGGTGTTATGCAGTTATGGGATAAGGTCCATAATAATATTCTTTGTTTCACATATGTTTTGTATGAGCTCGATTCATACGAGAAATCGGAGTATTAGACCATGACATTGGAGGAAGTAAGGGAGATAATCCAAAATCTACAACACAAATATCACAACTCAATCGATATAAATCCCAGCTTTGTCTCAAGGTTGGTGGTGTGAGTGAGTGCTCTATCAAACTCCC
Organism: Tetragonia tetragonoides; assembly: GCA_038025085.1. NCBI lineage: Eukaryota > Viridiplantae > Streptophyta > Magnoliopsida > Caryophyllales > Aizoaceae > Tetragonia > Tetragonia tetragonoides. Next base: position 38,245,605 of record CM076144.1, on the reverse strand, counting down.
AACTTTTATTCGCCTGTTAACTCAATAAATTAAGTGGGAGTCATTTTTCTGAAGTTGAACAGTTATCGTATTAAAATTTATCCAATTATCCTATAGTTAATATGGTGACACTGTCACAAAATTGTTTATTTAGTGCGACTAATGCAACAACCTAGTGATGTAAGTTAAGTGCGACAGAATGGTTTATCTAGTGCGATGACTACGACCAATGCAACCTAGTGATGTACTCCTAACTTCTTGATGAGTTGGTAAGCTATTGTATAGTTATTTTTTACTATTAAAGTTCATAATTTCATATACATATATTTACGAATATAATAGGTGATCCAGGGTTAAAGTATTGACTGCTGAATCATTTCGTGATGAAGGGCGTCGTCTTGTTTAATTAGCTTTACGGGGGTAGGTCATGCGAAAGCTCCAATGGCATTCGAACGGTTGGCAACGTATCATTTGGAACTTCAACAATTCAAAAAGGAATATATAACATGACCCAAACCAGACACCCAACACCAGGGCCATAGCTGGTCCACTTTGAAAAAAAAGAAAAGGCTTGTCTTGGTTGGGCTGGTGTCTAAGTTCATTGCTACCAGGCCTAAAAGAGACCAGTACTTGCCACAGTGTCATTAGCTCAGTCCATCAGATGATCTTACTCAAATAGTAAGGGTGCATTTGATAAAGCTTATTTGGTCAGTTCAGTTCAATTTAGGTGTCAATTCAGTGATTTCAAATTCAGTTAAATAATGTCGAGTTCAGTTCAGTAGTGTTGAATTCAAAATCATACTTTTTATCTCACATATCAAATTGTGTTCAATTCAATTCAGTTGTGTCCAGCTCATTTCAGTAGTATCCAGTTTAGTGATGTAGAATTCAGTTCAGTTCTGGTAAGTTCAGCTATAACAAACGCACTCAAACACACAAAGTCCCCGTTGTCTTCAACTTTTCCACTACTATAAAGTATTCAGTAAATTTTATTTCAGTAAAAAGAAGTTTAGTTCAGAAAAATTCAGTTTAGTTTGATAAAACAAAGTACAAATTTACTCTTTGTCATTGTAGATTCAGTAAAAATAAGTTTAGTTCAGGAAAATTCAGTTCAATTCAGTAAATTTCAGTTCAGTTCAATGTTGTACAGATACGTTCAATAAAAAAATATAGAGAGAACAGGGCCAGGATCTAATAAGCCTAATTGATCAATGAAATGATCGACTAATGATTTTTTTAATCTTTGAGTGAAATGATTGATTAATGATCTTACTCAATAGTTTCGAAAGTAATTTATCTTAGCGTGACATATTTTTCGGGCAAATTCTACCGTAAAGAAGGGCAAATTTTTGATCACACCAAAACGTAACCAATTAGCTACTCTTTGACCTAACAAATTGGGCTGTAAATAAAGTGAATTGCTAAATACCGCCCCAAATTACTACCTACCGCCCCCCCCAAATTCCAATTTTGCCCTTTTTTAAATTTTCACTCATCCTCTCCCTCTCTAACTCTCACACCAATTCTCCCTCTCTACCACCCACTCTCATACCCAATCTTCATCAACATTCACTCAAGCAACGGCCGCGGATGTCTGCCGGCGAACCGTCGACGGTGGCGGAGGTAATTTTTTTTTTTGCGCATTTTTTTTGCACAGTCGTCTGCAATTTCAGACTCACCCTTGGGTGAGTCGAGATCGACAGACGACTGACCCTTAGGTGAGTCGGAAATCGCAGACGACTCACCCATGGGTGCGTCGGAAATTTCAGACGACTGTGCAAAAAAAATATTATTATTATTATTATTATTATTATTATTATTATTATTATTATTATTATTATTATTATTATTATTATTATTATTATTATTTATTGTTATTGTTATTATTATTATTATTATTTATTGTTATTATTATTAATATTATTATTATTATTATTATTATTATTATTATTATTACTGATTATTGTTTAATTAATTAAAAATGTGAAATGATAGAGGGGAGGAGCCGGTAAATCGGTGCCGAGCTAATAATAATAATAATAATATTATTATTAATATTAATAATAATAACAATAAATAATAATAATAATAATAATAACAATAAATAATAATAATAATAATAATAATAATAAATAATAATAATAATAATAATATTTTTTTGCACAGTCGTCTGAAATTTCCGACTCACCCATGGGTGAGTCGTCTGCGATTTCCGACTCACCCAAGGGTCAGTCGTCTGTCGATCTCGACTCACCCAAGGGTGAGTCTGAAATCGCAGACGACTCACCCAAGGGTGAGTCGGAAATCGCAGACGACTCACCCATGGGTGAGTCTGAAATCGCAGACGACTGTGCAAAAAAAATGCGCAAAAAAAAAATTTACCTCCACCACCATCGACGGTTCGCCGGCAGACATCCGCGGTCGTTGCTTGAGTGAATGTTGATGAAGATTGGGTATGAGAGTGGGTGGTAGAGAGGGTGAATTGGTGTGAGAGTTAGAGAGGGAAAGGATGAGTGAAAATTTAAAAAAGGGCAAAATTGGAATTTGGGGGAGCAGTAGGTAATAATTTAGGGGCGGTATTTAGTAACACCCTAAATAAATTATAGTAGGCCTCTTATAACAAGTAAGCCTAACCCTCACCTCAAAAAAAAAAAAAAAAAAAAGTAAGCCTAACCCATCCATTTTTCGATTTGGGAGCATCTAAGGTGGACGCACCCAACTATAGCCAAGAATTACGGGAAGGAAGAAAGCTAATTCACAAACCTCAACCTCAACCTCATCAACCCCAACCAATACTTTTTTTTCTTCCCCTCCCCAATTGTATTTAATTACAACAATTTAACGTGGTTTGGCCCCAACTCAATAGCCTATATCCACGATTCTCATTTATTTGTATTAATTAATCAACCATATAATTAACAACAACGACATAAGACACACAAAGTGACTCCCTCTTTCTTAAGCACATTATGTATTTTCCTTGATATCCCCTCCATGGGGTTCGTCCCTTACGGTGCCCTTTGCCCCGTTACATGGTGACCCACTCTCTCCCTTTTAGAGGTCGTTTGGTTCAACTCTTTGAAAGGAAATGGAATGGAATTGGATTGAAGGAAAGAATGGGGATGAAAACCGTTACTTTTGTATGTTGTTTTGTTCAACTCTAGAATGAAATCACTTGTATTTAATTCCTTTACTTGTTGTTTGGTACAACTCTGGAATTTGAAATTGAATCATTCTTTTTCCAATTTTTTTTTTTTATAAATTTATTGTTTTTATCTTTCCCCAAATCTATAAAAATATACCATTTCATAGAATATTTTTACTATAAAATTTTAATAAATGAGCAAAATAAATTATAATAATGCTCCAAAAATTGATAAAACTGAAAAACAAATATAAAAAATGAAAAACAACCTAGAAAAGTTGGAAGTAAAATTTATACTCGTAGTTCAAAAAACAAATTTCAAGAAAAACTTTTAAATTTTATAAATTAATAACAAAAGGGCATAAATCACATTTTTTGGCTGAAAAAGCTACTGTAGCATTTTCGGATTTTTTCTTCAAATTTTTTTCATCAAAACTACAAAATTTTAAAAAAAATTGTGAGAAACTTCAGCCCTTAAATGAGAATGAAGATAGAAAATGCCAAAAATTTCGGATCTATGAATGAAATTGGTGATTGAAAACCCCAAATTTTCGAAGTTAGAAATTATGGATGAATGTGATCATGTTTTCGTTCTCAAAGATCCCCTTCTCGATCTCCATTGCTGTGAAGGGGCAATTCTTCAGTTGTGGAGAGAGATTTGGGCGTCGAAAATCAGGGTTAGGGCTTGTGTTGTAGAAGGAGAGGAGAGAGAGTGTAGCGACGATGCCGCCATTAATGCCGAGGAGAGAGAGTGTAGCGAGGAGAGAGAGAAAATGAGGAGAGAGAGAGAGGGAGAGAGAGAGAGAAAGAGAGAGAGAGAGAGAAAGATGAGGGGAGAGAGAGAGAGAGAGACAGGATGTCCAGGGAGGTTCAAGGGAGAGAGAGAGAGAGAGTGTGTGTCGTTCATTTTTTGATTCCAACCAGAAAGGGAAATGAAACCCTTGGGGGAAGGTGGGTTTCAAATGGGCAGAATCCATTAACCCATGTAATGATTTGGATTCCTTTTCAACCCAAACCAAACATCTTATAATGGAATGGGCCATCTGAATCCCTTTTCAGCCCACTAATTTGACCGAACCAAATGGGTTTTTAGAGTATGAGCACCCCTCTAATGCACTATACCTTTTAGCACACTATCATTTGTTATCCCTAAGCCTATAATCCTTCTTATATAGGCAACATTAGAATTTCTAATCTTAGAACTACTATAATGAGTTAAGGACCTAGGATAAAATATAAAATAAATAACTACTATCTCATAGGAAACTACCACTTTTATATATATATATATATATATATATTCGGTAACGACTTTGGCCGTTCCTAAAGAGCCTTTTTTCTTGTAGTGATATTTTAGTAAAAATTATCTTTTTATCTTAATTTATAAAAGAGTTTCAACCTCTTCGAAACATTGCTCACCGTATTCGGCTCGAACAGTAAGAGAAATAAAGATGTGAAGTGATACCTTTGTATATAAAACTATACACTATGCAGATATATAATTAGATCACGGAACATTAGGACCCTATGATTGCTTGTAAATCTGTAATAGCAACACCTGTCAATCAAATAGTGGTTCGTGAAGTATATTAAGATAGCATGTCTTCGATAAGTATGCATACATAGAGTACAATATATAATAGGGACTATAGGGTAATCAAGTCATAACAGAGTGACATTCATTGTTTGCAGTAATAGAAAAATCTTGAAGATCAGGAATGGCCGGTGCAAAAACTAGCTAGCATTCATACTTGGAGGAATCGTGCTGGTACAAGCTACTAGGATCACTTAAAATTATCAACCAGAAGATTCACTTTAATGAAAGTAATTAGACTCTTTACTAGGCCGAAAATGGTATTTCTGGTTCATTTAAGTTGGTATTACAAATATCATAAGGATCATGGTAGTCTAGTGGTTCCAAATATACTTCCAAATAATTTGGTAATGCAAGGTAATGAGTTTGATATCTTATATCCGGCCTCATACTAGCCTATTGATCGTGTTACGTTGACATGGACAGTGTTTGTGCTCATTGTTCAGTTTGTCCGATATATTCACTGTTAGACACGAGAGTATGAACATGACATAACGGAAGGTGACATAGAAGTGGAAGGAGTTGTAACTTCTCCTTTTAGTCCACTTATAAGTTTATTTCAACTTCATCATAAAAGTTGAAGGTAGCATGGGGAGTGGATAGAAAGGAAATTGGGAAGAACAAATATGGGAGCATAAGTAGAAGTTGGAAGAAGGTAAGCCAAACGGGCTTTAAGTATCCAAATATTTCTTTAATCTGATAAAAATGTTCAATAAAAAAAAATTAAGCTGATAAAAATGAAGTTGTCTTTGGACCATAGAAATGTAGTAGGTGCAACTTCTTGTGTAGTAAAAAAGTGTAAAGTTGTTTGATTGATAAAGCTTAAAAGTGTAGAAAGTAGTATTTCACAAAAAGTTCTAGTTCTCCCAAAATAAAAGAAGTCATACCTAATTCTCTTAAGTAAGTACTACGAAATTCTACTTTCCATTAACAATCACACAATCCTGTCCAATTCTCAGAGAAAACTCCATTTCATAAGACATCTGTTTTCAAAAAGTTGCACTTCAGACTTTCAACTAAACCACCACTTATGCGAGTCATATTGCTTGAGATATGCCTTTGATTGACACATTTTACCGGGGGTGGAATACTTGATTGATAGATAATTGAGTAACATGCAACCGTATGACTTTTTAATATTACTACTAGCAAGCAACCAATGGATTAGGAGATTTTCATTGGAGGAATCAAGTAAGGTATGGACGTGGGGCGTTCTCACGTGCAAGATTAAACTAATATTTGACTAAGATTTCGTTAAAAGAAAAAAGGAAATCTGTTATTGGTTGCATATTGCATTTCTTTGCGTCTTGCTCAAATTTAAAAGATTGTTTGATAGCGCGAATGAGTTTTGATTGAGGGTGTGTTCTTTTCCGTCCACTTATTGAGTAATTAATTGGTTCAGTTCAGTTAACTTTAGTAATTTACTTTTTGTCTGATATATTGTTATTCAGTTTAATTTATCAATTTATTCATAAAGAACGCACTCAAAGACGATCAACAAATTTTATAGATTGTAAATACTTTTGGTTCATAAAGTAAGGATGCGTTCTTTTCCACTTATTTTCACTGATTGGGTAAGGTTCTGCCACTGATTGTCACTGATTGAGTAAGATTCTGCCACTGATTTTCACTGATTCAGTAAGGTTTTTCCACTAGTTCTCACTGATTCAATAAGGTTCTGCCATTGATTCTGTGAGTAGGAATATGAGTCCTGCCATTGATTTTCACTGATTGAGTAAGGTACTGCAACTGATTCTCACTGATTCAATAAGGCCTAGCCACTAATTTTCACTGATTGGTTAAGGTCTTGCCACTTATTTTCACTGATTGAGTAAGGTCCAATAAATGAGAAAGAACACACCCTAACCATGGTAACTGGTAAGCAAATCTTTACTATATTGATCTAGCGCAATTTGGTGAAAACCACCTCAAAAGTTACACGTTTTGTTCAGTACCCCCTGAAAAGATGTTATTTGTTCAGTACCACCTTTAAAGTTACAAACGCCGTGTGAGTCACACCTTAAGTGAAATTCCGACCAAATCCAAAAATTTTCTGACCATTTTACCCTCACGTGACTTTTAAGTGACTTGTAATTAATTTTACGAAATAATTAATTAAAGTAATTAAACTAACTAAATTAATTAAACTAACTAAACTAAAAGCAAACTAACGAAATGGAATTAAAATCTGTTCTCTCTCTCGCTCAGCTCTCTCTCTCTCTCGCTCAACTCTCTCTCTCTCTTTCCCTGTTTTCGTGGCGAAACAGAACAACAACAACCATAACTGTAACCATAACTCCAGCAACCATAACACTCCGGCAAACAGAACAGCTCTCTCTCTCTCTCTCTCTCTCTCTCTCTCTCTCTCTCTCTCTTCCCCTGTTTTCGTGGCGAAACAGAACAACAGTTACTGGCTCACTGGTAGGAAGAGTTATTTGCAAAGGCACACTTAAATTCTGTACATGTTGCATAATAGCTTTGTGTGAGGTCATATGATGAGAGGCCCCACTGTCCAAAACCCAATTTATATTTTGGCTCAAATATACCTTACCAGAAAGATACTTTAAATTTTGGCATAAAAAAAGCCTTACCCGTCATCTCTTGGCTCTGTTTCTCTTTGAAGAGAGAAAATAATTCTTCTACCTGCTCAGCTGACAATCCTCCAATCTTTGAACTAGATGAGCTGTGTTAATTCATGTTGCCGTGTTCTTCTCCGGCATGATTTGCAGCTCCCCCGGAAGGATTACCGCCTCGAAGACCAGCAGCCCAAGGTTCTGAGTTGCCACCACGACCTCCAGTACTCCATTTTCGGCCAGTCCCGCCGATGTGCCCGCCTCTGTATGAACGGCGAGTACCCCAGTTTGTTGGGTACCCAAAAATTTCGAAGCACTGAGATTTCTCATGTCCAATTTTACCGCAGTGTGAACACTTCCAGTAGCACTATGCAGGGCCTCTCCTTCAATCATGGTTGTAGCTTCCATTTCTGTAGTGAGCAATTTATGTCTTTCTTCTCTGATTATTGCAGCATATACCTTGTTTAGATTGGGCAAAGGTTTAGTTGAAAGAATCTGTGATCTAGTGGGTACCCAACAAAACCGAAAATTAAGACAAAAAGGGAAAAAATTAAAAAGAAAGAAGGAGAAGCTTAGCTTGGAATCGGCAGATCGGAGCTTCTAAAGCTTATGCATGGCCATTGAAGCTCGCTCGAGATTAATCAGAAATGTCGCCGACCATGGTTCATGGCCGGAAACCACAAATCGGTGGCTTGAGAGCTCGATATGTGGTCGCCGGACAAAAATGGTGGTCGACAACCTTTAACTTCATCGCGGCCATGGCTTCGCTGAGTTCTTGTCGCCATTAATGACGATCTTCAGAACTTGAGAGAGAGATGGAGATGGGTACGAGCTTGAGAGAGAGAGAGAGAGAGAGAGAGAGCACAGAAACTTCATTGCGGCCATGGCTTCGTTGTCGCCATTAATGACGAGCTTGAGAGAGAGAGAGAGAGAGAGAGAGAGAGAGAGAGACCGCACGGAGGGAGATGGAGATCGAGGGGTTGGGTTTAGAGAGAGAGGATGGGATGATGGGGTTGGGTTTAGGAAGAGAGTGAAATTAATTAGTTTTAGGTTATTTATATTTATATTTTTTATTTATTTAATTTTTTAAATCACTTAAAAGTCACGTGTTAGACACGTGAGGGTAAAATGGTCAGAAAAATTTTGGATTTGGTCGGAATTTCACTTAAGGTGTGACTCACACGACGTTTGTAACTTTAAAGGTAGTACTGAACAAATAACATCTTTTCAGGGAGTACTGAACAAAACGTGTAACTTTTGAAGTGGTTTTCACCAAATTGCGCATTGATCTATAATAAGTTATGTATCGATCAAATGTATCGTACTGATGAACTACTGATCTATAATAAGTTATGTATCGATTGTACTAATCTATAGGTTATTATATACTTAAGCGTGTAGGTAGGCTGTCCGGTTAATTAGCCAGATATTGTCTCTATGGCTGGCAGTGTAAGCGTGTGCATCAATTTTTAAATAGTATTGGCTCGCTGCATTACAAATCCTTTGTAAGGAAGCTTCTTGGGAGAATCTTAGCGCTTTCGATCTCAAATTAGAATTATGAATGTACTTTCGGGTACTTAATACCTAAACCTTGACTCAGTCTAGATTTACAAAAAATAAAAATAAAAATAAAAATAAAAAATTGGAAAAGAGTTTCCACAAACAAACACGACGTCATACTTTCGGCTGCCTTAATGTGAGTTTCCACGAACAAACACGACGTCATACTTATTATTTCCTATGTCCCATGAATATATTCACACTAATTTTTTAATGTCAAACTTTACAAACTTTGACCATAAATATGTTAAAAAATATGTTAAAAAATATAAAGATTTATATTGTAAATATACTTTTGTTGGATTCAATTAAAAAAATAATTTCAATTAATCATAGTTTTATAATTTATATATTCATATAATTGTAATTATTTACAATCAAAGTATGTCTCGGAGACCGTGAAAAAAATAAATAAATAGAGTGAACATTTTCATGGGAAGGAGGAAATATGTTTTAACTTTTAAGAGTAGTACTTGGCTATAGGGGTGACCACATAAGATTTGATGATTTACAAAGTAGTTTTTCGTTTTTAATTAATAAGGTTCAATCTTGGTAAGGAAATATGAAAATTAAAACTTACCAAGTATCAAAATTTACTTGAAGTAAGTTGGTAAACAACTAATAATAAGCAAGCCCTTAGTACTCAATTGTGAGGAAGAAGGAACATCGATCATTTACGTACACTATGAACTCTCTTTAATTTTCTTTATAAATACCTTGCAAGCTAAAAGAGACCAAATAAATGAAGAAAAGGTGAATAGAGGAGAAAATTAATAAAAATAAATATATAAAAATTTAACTGAATTATTGCCTTGACTTCTATGCCTTGACTAGCCCATACACTCCTTTATAAATAGCCAACGTGTGGAGCTCTGATTCATTGTAATATACATTCAAAATAATCAAAAGAAGTAGAAAATAGTGTATATAGAAAGAGATATATTTGCATTGTTGGGCAATGGCAAGTAATAAGCAAAAGGAGTTGTACTTCGTTTTCATGAACTTCGATCCTGAATATGAGCGCCTTCGAACTGATAGGTATATATATATACTCTCTCATCTGTTATAGCATTAAACCCAGCAAAATCTTATCTTATCTACATTATTAATTACCAACATTATTGTATGTATACTTGTGTCTTACACACATATATGTATCATTGTACGCTTTCTCTATATAGTTATATAAAAGGATTTATTTAACATGTGTTAATGTAATACAATATTGATGTCAAAAGATCGATCTTGTGTAAAACCGTTTCATGGTGCGTGTATGTAAATTAGGTCGAAGCGAGGGGCATACGATCTGGATTTATATCTAAGTAGGAAGCATGATGATTTACTGGCTCGAACCCTCGATCATGGGAGCTACAAGAAGACTTTATCTCTGGTTATTGTTGATGGATTTGCTGTTGAAATCACTGAAGATCAGGTACAAAATTAATTACATTTATTATTATTATTATTATTATATTTTGATTTAATAATAATAATAATAATAATGAGTATACTGTAAATATTTATATATATGAAGGCAAGGCTGACTGTGCTTAGCCATTGTGATTACTACTTACAGGCAAATGTGCTCAGATCTGCGAAAGGAGTGAGAGTAGTGGAGAAGAATCAAGAGTTGGCTTAATCATCTTATATTTTCATGGCCTTGAGTTAATTAAGGATTGGGAAGGATTAGAACTTGCTTATTATCTTATATACTATAAATTAAGTATATATAAATAGCCCCATTGATTATTAGGAGCTATGATGTGCTAGTAATGGGTGTATTGTGTTGATGTTGTTTGTATATTTTAATTAATTTTCCAGGTATATATCTACTAGATATCCTAGTAGCTATGTTTATGTGTGCTAGTGATCATGATGGCCAACCCCCATATATTATAACAGGGTCCGATTATAAAATGCCACCTAGATATTTTAGGTCCTTTTCTTTTCTTTTCTTTTTTTTTTTTTTTTGAGTGAAGGTCTTTTTCTTTTTAGTAATTGGAGGAATTTGAATTATTTATTTTAGGTCCTCTTCTCATTTTCTCTTGCTGTATTTTCCTTCCAACCATATATATGAAATCACAGAGCATGGTGTAGTATAAAACCCAAGGGATTGATCGAGATCCTCTCATATTGTGAGCATAAAAAGTGGGATATAAAGATGGGAAAAATAAAATAAAGATGGGACTAAGTATAAGTTGCACACAAAAATTATTTGCAAAATTGTAAAAATAAAATAATGTAATAAAATTAAGTAATAATTTTGATGGTAACACCATTTAAATAAACCATGTCTTCATGAGTTGAATGTGCCGATATGTATTAATCTCTAAACTTTTACTACTGGCTAACCAATATGCAAATAACTTTTAAACTTTATTTTACTAGTTTGTGCCCGTACATATATAGAAGTCTAATCAATCAATACAAATCTTGTATATAGCCACATATGTAATAATAACTTCAATTTGCTGGAATTTATGTTCCAATATTATAATACTCATATTATATATACATAGCTACTTGTACATTAATCATAATTTACATCCGTTATAAAATAGAACGTAACATACGAAACCTTGCTAGATTATGTAATGAGTTACCTTCCATTAAGCTTTGCGTGATGCCTTAAGGTGTCTTTCCTTTTATATCTATGGCGACATCGATCAATGTGAAAGCCGAATTTAATTTGAGACAATACTTTCATTTATACACCAAGTTAGAACTTAGAAGTAATTGACTAATTAATAAACAAGTTACAACTCATACATTAGGTCATTCATTTAAATCTCGTGGAAAACACTAACACGCACGAAATACTCGAAATCTTGCGTTGGATGTGCCCTTGAAATTACTATTTGCCAAACCAAAAATGTGTTCATAGCCCCGGAAAACAAAGAAAAAGATGAAATGCAGCAAAATGTTGAAGGAGGATATCTTTTTTTATTCATAGCACTGACCAACTGGACATGAGTGGCTCATTAAATTCCATGGCCCCCCACATCTATGCAAAACAACAATGAAGAAAAAGATTCTCTATTAGCTGTAGATTTGTACAATAGACTGAATTGACAAAAGGATATACGTGCGATTTGATGTGCATCAATTCATATGGGGTAGTTTGATCAGAGGCTAGCCATAAGCTAAGCTTTTGTTGAACCCCCTTATTCCAGTTAAGGTTAGATGTGAAGCTAAAAATAGATACTGAAATTGGTGTCAATTTTTTTCGTGACAAAATTTCGATGGAGAGTAAAATAAAAGCCTGACATATGTGGGTCTAGTACTTTTATTGACATCACATGCATGAACAAACAATCTTCAATTATTTTCACATCATTGTCAAGGCTTTGCATGGTTGTATTAGGCTATGAGCTACTACTAGTAGAATTTTGAAAACACAACTTTTCATGGTGAAAGTAATAGTGAGTAAGAACAGATGAGAGAAGATGGAAAGATGAGGAGTACATGACTTCAATTCAATTGTCACTTTGGTACATGGAAAGCATTGCCCCCTACACCTACAAGTTCATGAGTTTAATTTAGGGGTCGGTCCGGGGAAGAAACTACAACACATTATTGAGATGACTTCTAGTCCATTGGTTAGTAAAATTCAAGTATACCCCTTAGGGATAGCAGAATTATTGAGTACTGAATGCCGAAATCGGAACCGATTCACAATCGGTGGTTCGTAACTAGAACCAAAATGACAGATCCAATTCCGATACCCGAAAATAAGAATTGATTTCAACTAATTAAAATATCAGTGTTGCTCATGCTTCTAATTAAGAATGTACCACTATCCAGTAAGGTATTGCGAGGGAAGGGACGACCAAACTTGTTGGATGTGTGCTGACTTTGTAACACCCTAAGCAACCGCGTCATGAGTATCTGCTGCCACCCAACAAATGTTTTGATGGCCAAGCACTCTCCACAAATCAACACAATTCATGCAAATCTTTTTCAACATGCTTTGTCTTAACTTCCAAGCCAAGAGGCTACATGTCCCATTTCTACTACAAGCAAAGCACATTATTGTTCAGAACAATTAGGGATAGGCCACGCGCTACCGACTACCCACCCCAAGCTCTGGTGATATAATTAATACCATTATTTAACTGTTCTCAAACATGAATTTGAATTCTCCCCGAAGTTTAAAAAATAAAGACAGGACAAAAAAATAAAATACTTGGGCTGGGCTTGGTCCTCCAATAATTGGGATCCAATTGAGTTGCACACTTTTGCACTTGGCGCGAAAATTGAATTAGACATTCCGCATTTGTAATTTGTAAAGCGGACATATTAAAAAAAAAATAAAATAAACTCGTCATTTGCAATCTTCAAATTCAATCACATCAAACCTAAATTCGGTAGCCATGGCTGATTCACCGCCATCGAAACGCCGTCGTAGCAAATTCAAAACCGGCAAAGTCACCGTCGCCAGCGAATCCCCGACGTTATCTCCGGTTATCGTCTTTGCTCACGGTGCCGGTGCTCCTTCCACACACGAATGGATGATCAGGTCTCTCTCTCTCTCTTATTGTCAATTGTTTGATTTTAAAGTTGTGATTTTGTTTGATAGCAAAATTAGTTACATAGAATGTTAGAATCTGTTGTATTTAGGCGATGTTTTGAACTTCTGATACTGGAACCTTCGTGATCCTGTGCTAATTTGTTTTTGTTAAACCCTAATATCTTACAACGGTCGCTTTGATTTACCAGAAGTTTTTGCTTTCTGTTTTAAGCTGTGCCATTTCACTTCAACTGTCTAGTTTGCAGTTGTCAGTTGTAGCAAAAGACCTTGTCCAGTCATTTTCAATAAATGCTAATTTTTGATCATGGTGTGATATAGATACTTTGAAAATTTTAAAATTTGGGGTTGGGCAAAGGCAGTATTTAGAGTTGGAAGACCTACTCGAGTATCATATGTGGCGAAAGGAAGCCTCCGTCCAGCCTTTGTAGAAAAGTTCTTTGTGTTTTTCCGCTATCAAAATGAACAAGCAAAAGAGTGAAAGAGAGAAAGCTAATAGCTCTAAAAAGCATGGATTTCGATATATGCATTGAGGGAGCAATGCAATGAAACTGTAAAAGTAGTGTGTTCTGTGTTGTCATAGAAAAGTTGACACGTAGTTTGGGGTGGTCGAGATTTGAGAGTCGGGATGATTATTTTAGGTTGCAACGAGCATCTAACTAGTGCACAACTTTGTCGAAGCCACTCCTCCCAACCTGGTTCCATTTTCTACTCGATGGTTTTTGTTGTTGTCGTTTGTACTTTGAAAACAAGGTTAAATTACCTCCTTGTCTTGTTTATGATATACTCCCTTTCCAGGTGTGATTCATTCTCCATGTAGCTGAATAAGCTGAGATTGATTTTGAGCGTGCACGCTTGATTTTGTATGTTGTAAAAGCAAATTATTAATTTATTACTCATAATTCTTCAAATCAAATCCAAGCAGACATCAATAAGCGTTGTTTGTTCTGCAGATGGAAAGAGATGCTGGGGAAGGCCTTGCATGCTGTTGAAGTGGTTACTTTTGACTATCCATGTGAGTTTCTTGTCTAAAAGTACTCTTGAGTTTTTATGTGTCAGTTTTCTATTTCTTAATGGATTGTTTGGGACTTGGATTTGAAATTGAGAATTTTGAGATAAATCTTACTTGAATGACCAAAATTATTGTGGACTTGGAACTAATCAAATCCATGGCACTTCATAAAGCCCTAAAATGGAGAATTTCGAATGACATCCACAAGCACAACCTTGTTGTTTGTCATTTGAAAATCCTCTTCGCCTCTTGTTTTTCTACATCAACAACTCTATAGAAAGCACCATCTTTCCTATGATTAAATATGCTGATTTTCCAATGAAGACATCAGTATCTATTCCCATGCATTTTTAGGCGATTCTTCATTAGTTTTGTTCTTCCTTGACACGTGAGTTGATGGGCATAGGGATGCAATGGCAGATTTTTCCGGTGGAAAGCGCAGGCCTCCACCCAAGGCAGAAAAGCTGGTTGACTTTCATGCTGATGTTGTCAAAAAGGCTGTTTATAAATACCCTGGTCATCCTCTCATTTTGGCTGGAAAATCAATGGGTTCAAGGTGCTGATTTAGTCCTGTATTTTGTGCCATTTATGCAAGTAACCTTTGATCTCTGTGTTTGTGAGTTGTGATTCTTATTTTGGTCTGCAAATATTTAAAATCAAACCTGCTATGATCTTTATGGTTTTCAGTCTACTACTATTGAGGCATCCACCATTGACTTTGGGTCTCCCTCATTCCCCCTCTTCACCTTTTCCTGAATCATTATAGCAACCACCTCAGCCAGCCTCCAAACCACCATCCTTGTTATCATCCATGAAATGGCAATAGGAGACATCATTCCCACCACAGACATAGCTGGTTGCTGTTCATTCATGGGCAGTGGTTTCCTGGTCAAAAACCTAACCGACACTTGTAGATCAAAAATATTGCATCTCTCTCGCCTCACCTTCACCCTCCACGTCATAATCCTCTTTCAAGAAATCAATATTGATAAAGCTTCAAATTGAATATTTTGGATTGTAAACCAAATTGGAGTTTGGGAGAGATTAGAACATGGGGGTGGGAGAAGGGGTTTGGGTTAGGTGGAGGAGTCACTGGCGACTATTGAGGCATCCACCATTGACTTTGAGTCTCCATCATGCTGGTGGCCTATAGAAGGTGAAGTGTGGCAGTAATTAGTCCTCAGCAGCTCTAGCTGAATGTTGGTGATCAGCAGGTAGCAGATGGACATTGCGATGGCTGATGTAGGAAGTTAGCTAAGAGAAGAGAGGTAGGGGATGGGGAATGAGAGAGAAATATCCTTATCTTGAACAAATTTTCTATAGTGATACTTATACTTGATAAAGTTTTCTCTAATAAGTCTTCAATTTTGCATTTTTCTTGGAATATGAAAGCAGCTTGCAGTTCTTTAAAGACTACAACTAAAGAACCCTTTAACCCTCATTCCTAATTTTTTTTTCTTCTTACATTGAATTCTATTTCCTTAAATAGTGATTGACATGCCTCTCTAGCTAGGATTTCAGAACCCTCATAGATGTTTCTTATGAAACTTACGAGATCATTTTTGTATGGAGAATGTGGAGCTTAACAATATTTATTTAGAAGCTGTTCTTGAAGAGATTTGAAATAGTGTTTTCAGATTCTTGGTTTTTACAATTATTTATACCCTTTTTGCTGTGCATTATATGCAGAGTTAGCTGCATGGTGGCAAGTCAAAAGGACATTCCTGCATCAGCAGTAGTGTGTTTGGGATACCCTCTAAAGGTTTGACAGTTACTGCACATCCAAATGCACATTGCTTTGTCAATGTGTTATTTCAGTAGAACAAGAGACTTATTGCATTTGGCTTCTTAGGGGACGAAAGGAGCGATTCGGGATGAGATATTGGTTCAACTCACAGTTCCAGTCATGTTTGTGCAGGTACAGAATCAATGACCATGCCTCTATGACCTTGCCTTGTAGTAGTAATAGTACTATTGAGATGTGTTATTTTGCGGATGAAAGTAAAGGGCTCCTCCTTTTCTCCCTGTACTTCTAACTGTAGTGTTCACCCCTCCCCCACCCCCCTGGTTTCTTACATATGTTAAATTTATTTTCGTATCTCTGTATTGATGTTTTTTTGGTTGTTTTAAAGGGTAGCAAAGATAGCCTCTGTCCTCTGGATAAGCTGGCAGCTGTTCGGGAAAAGATTAAGCCCGTTAATGAACTGCATGTGATTGAAGGTGGTGATCATTCGTTCAAAATTTCTAAGAAGCATCTGGAGGAAGGAGGGTCTACTCAAAGTGATGCTGAAGAATCTGCTGTCCAGGCTATTGCTTCATTTATCTCCAGTCTTGGTGAGGGTTGACAATGACAAGTTCTCATCTATTCAGCGCTAACAGAGAAGTTAACTGTAGAATTAACCTAAGATGAGAGAGGTTTGTCCAATTTTGCATAAATTTCCAGTTAACATGCCCAGTCTTGTCTTATTGTATTCAAGATCAGTGTTTTCTTGTATGTATGCTGCTCCCTAATTTTCGTTACAACAACACAACAACAACAACAACCCAGTAAGTGTCCCGCCTAGGGCGGGGTCTGGGGAGGTCCAGATGTACGCAGTCTTACCCCTAACTAGTCGCCTAGAAGAGAGACTGTTTCCGAGAGACCCACAAAAACTTTTTCTTTTTTGAAACTGCATTTGAAAACCTTTTTTTTTTTTTTTTTTTTTTTAAAAGCATTAAAGAATGATCAGCAGGGCAAGGGAAGTAAATCAGTAAACATATTAACACAAGATTCTACTTGCTGAGCAACCTAAAGTGAAGTAGACGCTACAGGCTATAAACAAACTGAATCAACCCCTAGTACTAGGCAATGAACCACCCTAATCTAACGCGGATCCTCTACACGGATCCTGCTACACCATACTCTCCTATCTAGGACCAAGTCCTCGGTAAGATCTAGACGGGTCAAATCCTGCCTGATTACCTCTTCCCAAGTTTTCTTCGGGCGTCCTCGTCTTCGTTTACAATCTCTAAGTGTAATTCTCTCACACCTTCTCACCGGTGCATCACGATGCTGCTCCCTAATTTTCGTTCTTTTGTGTTAATATTTGTGCGAATTACTTGAGGAAAACTCTGCTGGGTTTTGTAGTTTCTTGTGAGAACACCTGCTTAGGTTTTTAATTTTATGCATATACTATGTTCGTATATTTTGATTTCTATTGTTGAACTTGAACATTACATGTAGTCGGCAGTCTATGTGTTGTTTGGAACAAGCCCCTCATTCAGCTGTAGTTGAACATTTAATATCCCTTTTCATTCATTTGCACTATTGCAGTAATTTGCCTCATGATTCTTCATGTGTTAAGAAATGCAATCTTCATAGTAGAGGTTGAAAGGGATAACTAGGTGTAGATCATTTAACTTTTTGGTCCTTAGGAGATCCAATCATGTCTGCAGTTCTGCACCCAAAAGGAAATTGGAAAGGAAAAAGGCCTTTTTGAAATGACTACACAATGGACAGTACTAACTCACCACTCACAAGACAGCAAGAACCCAGAAGCGCTTGCTTCAAGTTTGATCTGAGCATTTAAACTGTCATTCATGTAGAATTTTTTTTTTTTTTTTTCAAAAAATATTTATTTAGTGTAGAATTACCCAGAAATCTGAACTCTTTAGGCTCAATACATCATAAAACCCCCAACTTTAAAGATGGAAGTATGGGTGCCCTATCACTGGAGCTCCCATCTTTTTCTTTTTTGTCATTGAAGTTGGGATTAACAATTGCATAACTACATACGAGAAAGAGAGGCAATAAACGAAAAAGGAAAAGGGAATTTCAGAGTCGCTGTTTTCACTTGGTTTTGGTTCCAGTGTTTTGAAGCAAACCATACAGTTTGTGATGACTTGGTCCTCCACTTATGGTACTCTGCTCTTAATTCACACGCCTTTGTGAACTTCTGGTAAGTTCCGTGGTTGGTTCTTCAACATCTTTCCTCATTTAGATGTGGCCTTGGTCTCCCTGTTGTGCCTCTTGTCCTTCTGCAAAGCATAAAAAGTTAGAAGACAAAGTGAGATCAAGTTAGTTGATGATACAAACAAAGGGGGAGTGCAGTGAAGGTGGGGGTGCTAGAAATAGACTGTCAGACTTTTTTGATGACCTCTTCACATATTTAGTTTGCATGCTTTTTTTAGGATGGTGCCTGCCTGAAATTAAATCTAGTAAAGCTGGAGAAAAATTGATAGGTGGAAGATAGATTGTGGGATGATCCCTTGGAATTTGGAATACATGCCTTTTTCTTCTCACAGGGCTCGTCTTCACTGTCGCTGCTGCTGCTGCTGCTATCTTTGCTTTTGGTATCCTTTGCCTTCTTCATCATCATAATCTTATCCTTCCAGTGATCTGCCATGGTTGAAAAGCAGTGATTAGCTGGTTCTCCCTTGTGTTCTTTCTTGACCATGGCATTGCATGCATTAGCTGTGCTGCTTTTTGCATGATTTTCCTTCATTTCTTTGTTCTTCGTTGCAGCACAAGGAGGCTCTGTATTTGTTGTGTGCTGCTTTTCCTTCTTTGTCATCTGTGTCCAAATATTATGCTTGGCATCCTTATTGACTGTACTTGCAGGCACTTCCTTCTCCCCTTTCTTCTTTGCCTCTGTGCATGCATAAGGCTTTATCTCTTTGACCGGCAGAGTGGTTGCATGTTCTTTCTTGTTCGTCTCAGTACATGGCGGCTTTATATCCTTTTTGGGTGCTGCACATTGACATGTGGTGCAATGTTTGGTCACTGCTTGGTGTTCCTGTTTATGCCCAAAGACCCTAGTTCCCCAAGCTGTCATCTCTGATATCTTGTGACTTAATTTCTGTTCTTCATGGGCATGTGAACAGGTTCTGTTGGTGGGTTTTTGCAGTTGGTTTGAAGCCATGAGGTGACAAAGTGGTGTTTTTCCTTTTTTTTTGGGGCTGGGTTTTTAGTATGGTTTCTTCTTGTTTGATGCAGTTGAGGTATCTGGGTTGGAAAATTTATAGATAGCTATGGGCATAAATGGGATAGTTAGGCTTACACTCCATTGTCAAAGCTGCTTTTTTCTTGTTAAATAGGATATTGCAGTTGTTCTCTGCAACCTGGATGCCTTACTTTTTATCTCCATCGTCCAAGGTGACATATTCCCCTTTTCCATTATCATTATCATGATAATCTTGTGCCAGCTTATTCCTTGCAGTTGTTCTTGGCCACTTTGTTCCTTTCTATCAATTTGCCAGACGTCAGGATCGCGTTCCTTCCAGAAATAGGATAGGCTATTATTTTGCTATTTATCATTAGGTAGTGCATTTCTTGAACTGGAATAATCCAAAGTTTTTTTAAAGGTTCCTGCATTGCTTTTTCATTCTCACCCTAGTTACGGAGAGGGCGAAAGGCAGAAAATTCATGTTTCAGGGCTGCGTGAGATCTTTTTTTCTATGCAATGGCATATAAACTCCAGACACATTGCTGCTTTCGGAATGGGTTTGCACACTGAACAGCTGACAATCTATGATAGATTACTCAAGTACTCTTATTATTTATTTATAATATGGGTATCTTCGATTTGCCCAGCAAATCCAATGGCCCAGAAGTTAACGACCTAGAAAACCTCCACTGGCCGTGAGGAGAATTACTCAAGTACTCTCATATCTCACCATGTTGCTGCAGTCTGCAAGTTTGGTGCAACTTATTGAACACCGCCACGAATCTGATTCCATTGAGGGATTGTTTTACGTTTGATTGGGGGTTAGTGCCTTAGTGGAGTGTGCTTACAGCATATAAGTTTTGATCCAAGTTCATTCATTTTGTTTATTTTATGATGCTGGAATGGAGTCATGGACCAAATTGGCACTGATTGTGCGTTTAGTTTATGAGCCTATATTTATTCCAACTTAATTTTTAAAAATAATTCCAGTTCCATTTTGTGCCATACTGCCATTTCATCCTCTTCTGATTGCTTTTGCAGCCCTTTTCCCCTTTTTGGATGAGGATTTATGGGTCATGGAAAAATGGAAAGAGTGCCAAACTTTTGATTTAAGGTCTAAGATTCTCTTCAATTTGGACGGCCATACTTTTGATTTCCATTTGTTAAACTAGCATAATCTCTGTTTTGTTATCATCATGCTGAGAGCTTATGCCTTTCAAATATTCTCCCACTTGTTCTATATAGCATAAGTTCTTAAATAATTAGTGGCACTTTGCCCACTAAAACTGAAGGCAGTTGCTTGCCATGAAAATGATGAGGCTATTATTTTGAGATCACTACCTGGAACTCGAATAAAATCGTGCATTCTATCAATATAACTGTGAACTGCATATTTTTTCAAAAATCAAATGAAATTTCTCTCTCTGCCCCCCCCCCCCCCCCACACGAGCCTTGAGACAATCTATTGAATATTGATTGACTACATGCATTACTTGGCCTGTTGAGAATTCTTGCTGAGAAATCTAATTTATTAACCCTCCTTGATTTTTCATTTTGAGGCGCTTTTCCAAACACACTGCTGTGAATCGAACCTCGAGTAGTAAGGTAAGGCTTGTTTGTATATGTATGCGGAGATACGTGTGCAGTTCTCTTCAACTATGGGGCATAAATGGGAACTTATGCAAACACTCTGATTCTCTGAAGTCACGATAAAGACGCCTTAAGTCTGATGTTGCTAATTTCTTGGAAGTTGTAAAGTCAGTACAATCTCCATCAATTTGGTGATTCCTCAGTATTTGTCTCCTGTAGAAAACTATGTAGTTTTAGGGTTGGAGATTTACTTCCCTTCCAACCCCTTTCATTCTTTGTGAGACTCGGAAACACAGCCTTGGTCACGGCTTGACGGATATTGATGGGTAGGATCCAGTTATTTGCAGAGTTGCATTTGTTTTTGGTCTCATATGAAGAGTGCAATCACAGATGCCATATCTTAACTGAGTATCCAAGATTGAAGTTGAGTACTTCAGCTAGAATCAAGAAATTGAATAATTAACATCATAGTGTTGCTACTAGAGAGTGAATATTTGAAGAAGCTGACATTATGTCTAATGTAAGATATCGGTACCTTTTGTATCAGGCACTGTAGTGATCCCTTTTGATGTCGAGGGAGGCTGAATGATCCTTAATGATGCATACTATTGCTTTTAGCTGTAAGTCTAATACGACTGCATCAGAAATTCAGAATCGATTGAAAAGGAGCTAGCACTTCAAATTTCAAGGTATATTTCTAAGGGTAGAGTTGAGTGGTGGAAATGTATTCTATAACGAATGCCAAATAACAAATGCCAAGCGGTGAGACTGAGAAATATGTTAACCGTTAGCAACAAGTATATTATTGCTATTTACGGATAGTAGCATTCTTTTTTGGTGTGGTCTGAAATGAAAACAGGACTTATTTTCTTGGATAGCAGAACTTTTTCAAACTACTGGAAACAGTGACATCCTTTTGGGCACGTTTGTAGCAATTCTATGGCCATTGGATTTGGGTTTGCATTTGCTAAAAATCACATGGTTTATTCTTAAGCAGGACACATACTACATAGTACAATTCAGAAAAACCAGTCACTTTCACGTAGAACAAATCAATTGTACCAGGGAACGGTTCAGCTCTTCTCAATAGCTGTGCAATATTCTACATAGACTTACACTGATTGTTTATGGTTATGTAGCTCTGCAATCGTCAGTCTCTGGTATCAGTCTGAGTACTGGTATGTGTTAGCTTAGCACCTCTGCCAACACCAGAAACAAGAACAAGAACATGTTATTGTATTAGAAAGCAAGCTTTGTAGATATCTAGAAAGCGAGTTTCAGACACATTTATCAAACACTTGCCTTCCTGCAGCCTTCATCATTGCTCTCACTGTCACTGCTGTAGCTGCCATTTTTGCTTTTGTCCTTGTAGAATGACTTCTTATATGCACCTCACTCTTCACGACCCGAGTTGTAGGTTATGTGCTCTTCCTTCTTCTCAGTGCACCCACAACTTGTGTGGTGGGAGCCATGATCGGTTAGGCTTGTGGCCAAATGGGTGATATTGTTAATTTCTAGTAATATGTGAAGCGAGGACAATTTTCATCAATGTGGTCATCTCCATTAAACAGCTATCTTTGGCTGTATATAAAATTTGTAAAAAGCTATTAATTAGCTTCAGGGTAGGATATTTACTTCCCTTTCCTCCTATGTTCTCTGTGTTTATGTTACTGAGACTTGGAAACTTGGGTTTATTTATGGTTGTGGATGCTAGGGTAGGACCTGGTTTTGCAGAGCTCCATTTGTTTTTGGTTTATGTGAAGTATGCAAGAACAAATGCCATTCGTAGTTGGACATCCAGGAATGGATGTGAGTACTTCAGCTTAGAATGTTAAATAATCAACATCATAGTACTGATATTATCTAAAGAAACTGATCTTAGGTCAATTATTTGTGGTTTAATCATACTAATCAGGCACTGTAGTGAATGGTGACGGCCTTTTCGAGGTGAAGGAGGCTGAATATTCCTGTACTGATACAGACTAATTGTTTTTACAGTACTTTATTATAAATTTAGAAGTGAATAAAAAGCAGCTACTAGTAGTGTTTTAAATTTCACAGGATGTTCCTATGGATAGCATTAACCGGTGGATGTGTATTCTACTGCCAATTGGGAAGTTGGGGGATTATGTTTTTGGGGATAGTAGCATTCTTTTTTAGGAGATTTTGACTGAAACAGTGACGTACTTGTATGGAACTATTCGAAATAGGAAATAGTGACATCCATTTGGGCATGTATGTAGCAATCCTATGGACATTTTCTTAACATCACACATTTTCATTCGTAAAAGAGGATACATAGTACGATACAGAAAAACATTCTCACATTAAACATTATACCAAATCCACTAAGAAATGGTGCCTCAGCTCTGCTCATTAGCTGTGCATTATTCTACATAGATATAGTTAATTGCGATCTGCAGTCTCTGAGCTTGGCCGCATAGTGATCTGTGCTGGCTTAGCACCTCTGCAAACACCAGAAACAAGAATAAGCAACATGTTGTTCTATTAAAAAAGCTAACGGCTAAGAAGATATCCTAAACGTGAGTTTAAGACATAGGATTGATTTATAGAACATTTACCTTCTTGCAGCCTTCATCATCGCTCTCACTGTCACTGCTGTCATCCTTGCACTTGTAGGATGTCTTCTTCTTCATGTACATGTCACCCTTTTTGTGACCTGACTTGTAGGATATGTGCTCTTCCTTCTTTTCAGTGCACCCAGTACTTGTGTGGTGGGAGCCATGATGGGTGGCCTGGTGGCCATGGTTGGATCCAGTGTGGCTAAAGCATTCTTTGATTTCGTCAGTCATACCATGGTGGCCTGCAGTGTGGCTGTTGTGGCTGGAGTGGTTGTGCGTCACGCCGCCCATGTTGTGGTGCCCAGCTGGGTTCATTGAATACCCACCTGACTCATGGCTGAAACACTCTTTGATTTTGTCAGTCACCCCATGGTGGCCTGTAGTGTGGCTGTTGTGGCTGGAATGGTTGTGCGTCACGCCACCCATGTTGTGGTGCCCAGCTGGGTTCATCGAATACCCACCTGACTCATGGTGCTTGTATTCTGATGATTGGCAACCCTGAGAGTAATTGTTGTGGCTGGGGTGCTTGTGCAGCATGCCTCCCATATGGTGTCCACCTTGGTTCACTGAACACCCACCTGAATTGTGCTCATGGTGCTTGTGTTCCGATTGGTATCCACCCTCAGAGCTGCTGAACTTTGTTTTCTCAGTTTCAGAGTAGGTGGCCTCACAGGCAGGCCTGCACATTTGCATGTAAGCCATTGGGGTGCGGGGGTGGAGAATGAGCTTTTAGGTTTTTAATCCGAAGGAAGGTTTACTTGTTGTTTTTGAAGCTTGATGCTCAAATGAGTGAGTGAGCAAGTCTTATATAGCAATTGAAAGTATGGGTTTCGTCATCTTTTACTCTTTTCCGGTGGTGAGCTGATGGTGATGGAATTATTGCGCTTCCATTATATCACCTTTGAATATCAATTTATTCATTTTGCTTTTGATATGCTAGAATGGAGCAAATTGGCGTCAATTTTCTGCTGGCTTTTAGATTTTTAGGTGCCTATTGTTCCATCGTTCATTCTGATTTTTTTCCCGATTACCCTTCTTGTGATTTGTTTGCATAAATGAGGAACGGGTCATAGCACATTTGCAAGAGTACTAGACTGCTAGTTATAGACGTATCCAAGCTCCCCCACCATAGTCATTGTAAGGAAAACATGTTGCATCAAACATGGTTGTTCTCTGCAGCTGAATGCCCTTTCTTTTGATTTCAATTTCCATAGCTGATATATTCATCTTTATGTTATTATCATCCTGAGTCCTGACAGCTTAAAGTGCCTGATGTTCTCCACTTGTTTTTGAAAGCATCAGTTCCTAAATTATTTCTAATCATTTTTTCCACCAGCAATGGTAAGGCATCACATTCCTCTCCCCCAAGGTGATAATGAGCTCATTTGTAGATTGTGCAATATGTACAACTGGACTAGAAAGTATAGGCAAATTGTATAGAGATTATTAATGGAACATTTCATATACTTTCAAACTTCATTCAATCATATCTCTGTCTCGCTCGAGTAAAGTTGCTCACATTTGGCCCTTCATTACCTCACCCATACAAGAGCCTCATGGGAGGCAATGGGGTAATGATAGTAAGTAAATGACCTCAGATCTCTATATAAATTTGCAATTTTTGTTTTTTCGGGGGGAGACGGCCTGCGTAATGAAAGAGAAGGGGCACTTCTCTAGGCTATGCGGCAATTTATTGATTGGTGACATTTCAAATAAAAGACATACCTTATAATCTATACTACTATTATGGGCTTGGGTGTGAGCTTTGAGACATTCTTCTCCCTTTTTTATGGGCAAAGTTGAGCAATCTATTGACTGATTATTTTTGTTACTTGGCCTGCTAAGCACAATTTACGACATGTTCTTCCCTTGATTGTTCATTTCGACATGTGTATCCCATCAACATACAGCACAAATCTGCATATTGCACTAGTAAGCAAACACTTGTGCTGTGTCTGTTGTGGCTCTGTCTGCATTCCTGCCTGCGGCTTACCTGATGAGCTGCTCAAACTGAATGCAGATTGTATCAGGAATTATTTAGTGGTTGTGAAGCCCTGGAATCTATAGCTGAGAGTTCTTTGATGGAGCTAAACCCTGAGAGTTTAGGTTTCATAGGTTTATTCTGAACTGGAAGATATTGGCAATTTGGCATTAATTCTGTCAAAGAGATGAGGAATGCTAGTATTACTTCCTCATTTCATTTCCCAGACATTAGCAACATTTGCAAAAACGTGTTTTCATTATTTGGCCTAAGGATGTTGAGGTGGATAGAGCAACAGCTAGGATGAAGCAGTAAAAGGGGGGTTGGACAAAAGAAATTGATTAGCATTTCCTTTTTGAGAGTTATTCGAGTGACTCTTTTCTTCCCAATCACAAATTCTAGTATGCTATTCTGATTGTGTGCCTCTGTTTTTTGTTTTCATTTACATTACCGTTAAGACTTAAGAGAACATTTTGAACTATACAAGTTATGTCTGTTTAGCATCAACTTTGAATAATGTGGATGCATCTTTATCTAAAAAAAAATTAAAAAATAATGTGGATGCATCAGCGTAAGTTGTGCTCCTAGTCTCTTCGAGGTCACCATTAGCTTACTGAACTCCTTGTCTCAAATGGTTGTTTGAGCTGTAGATATGATATAGGATCCAATTAGTTGGAGAAAACCAATTGGCGAACTTCTGTCTGAAGATTTTCATCCATGCTACTACAATTACTATGTAGGCCGTAGGGGAGGTACATTGAGCAACAAGTTGAGTTTTCTCTTGTCATTCTGCTAGTCTTGACTTGGTATGGGTAAGCCTGCAGATATCTGGGTTTCCCCAAAGCCCCCTACAATGATATCCACACTAGGTCTTGTTATTGTTCTGTTTTTGCTTGGTTCATCAGGGTTACTACTGAAGTCAGTGCTGAAGTTCTTATGTAAAGGAGCATAAACTCGTGGAAAGGCAACATATGACCTGAAGAAATTTCATCTGACTGATGTGAGGTAAATTGAAAGCGCTGTGGGGAATTTTAAAAACAACCCAGGTATCCGGATGGTGAAGATGAGCCAGTCTTGGTTAGAGTCGAATGTTGGATGAAACAAACGTATTAGGGATCATGAATTATGTGTGTGCTTCCGACTTTTATGTGCAATAGAACTTGGTATTTATGTTTTATTTTCTGACTACGCGTGTTGTTTCTGAGGTTCTAACTATCTTTCAATAACAAATTTTATGCAGGTTAAAGGAAATTACAGGTTTGTGATGGTGGTTGATTTGAATGGGACAAATGAACTCAGTGCTGTGAAGTTTTTGAGGCCATCAAGAAAGTTGATGATCTTAATTTAGTCCAGAAAGTCTCCTCATCAGAGAAGTGAAAAAACCTTTCCCCTTTATGGCAGGTGCTCAGATGTGCATTTTGAATTATTCAACTTATTTCACTGGGAGCATCTAAGACTTGCATATTAGCCATGAAATGTAGCTAGTGTTTTTACTTCTGCAGTGCATTATAATCGTTTTCCATCTTTGAATCTAGTTTTTGCATCTATAAATGGAGCACTGAATATGTTCCTTTCTCTTGTGGAGACTTCTGTGCTTGTCTTTTGCTCTTTTGCTGAACTATTTTAGATCTTCTCATTTATCACCTTACAGTATATATTCTTGACTCTTGATTGAGTACCAATTTTGAAGTGCTCTTTGGACTATTATGATTATTTTTCTGTTTTTCCTTTTTAGATTCTACAAAGCTGTCATATTGTCTGTATTATTATTAGTATAAGCCATAGACAAATTTGACGCCTCTTATTGACAAATTTGACCATTTGTATCATCAGTGCCAAGTCCTGTGTCTTATTGATGCCTCTTCTCATCAATTTTGACCATTTGTATCATGCGCTTTTCTAGATACTGCACAAAGGTGTGATCCATACTAAGAGTTGGTTGTACTGGTTAAAATGTCCCTATATTAGATTTAGTTTTCTTTTTTCTTTCTTTTTCCCTTTTTTTTTGGCAAAGTATGCAAAAATGTCGATGTAGATGGGTTTCAAACCCAAGTCTATAGTAGCAATTCTCAAAGACGACCACTTACTAAGTTAGCTGATATTCACTTTGCAATATTAGGGTCTAGTTAATTACACATCTTCAGAGTCATTGCTCTATTCTTTCATCACAGGCAATATGTATTTTAGTAGAATAGATAATGGCCTCGAATATTTAACACCAAATGTTCTTCTATGAACATGTAACATAGATGCCTTGGTGGTTCGGCCTAACTAGTCTGAAAGGAATGAATCTTGCCAAGTTCATCTAAAAAAAATATTCAAATCTGTAGCAGCTTGGTTTTGTCATCTAGGATTTTGTCAAGAATTTATTACTTGTATTAGTGTCATATCAAGAAATTAACATTGAGATGGTTCAGATAACTATAATTCTCTTCTATTGTATCATTGTAGGCTTGTAGCTCATATTTTCGTGGCTTTAACTGTGGTTTAGTGATAGACAGGTGTTTAGACTAGTATCTTGAGATCCTTGACACACCTCTTTCTAAACTTTTGCATTTAAAAGTGATTTTCCATGCCTTATGTCATCCTTGCATTTCTTGTGCTTATGTTACTTGGATTCAGAAACCTGTATGGGGGATACAGGTGTGAATGGTCAGACCCAGTTTTTTTTCAGAATTTCATTTCTTTTTCTGTGTCATATGAACTCTATAAAGTATGCAAGTGCAAATACTGCGCTTATAGAGCTTCTGTGATCCAATATGTATGTGAGTCTTGTGGCTTGGAATGAAGAGTTTGAATAATCAACTCCATCATATGATTGCCTATTAGAACGTAATATTTGAAGAAGCTGATAGTTTGGCTTAATTTGGAATTCAAAACTTTTAGGCATTATAATGATGCCTTCTTGTGTTGGATGTCTTGGAACTGCATAGATATACTTGTGTTGATATGGACTAATTTTGCCTGAT
This sequence comes from Tetragonia tetragonoides, assembly GCA_038025085.1. Classification (NCBI taxonomy): domain Eukaryota; kingdom Viridiplantae; phylum Streptophyta; class Magnoliopsida; order Caryophyllales; family Aizoaceae; genus Tetragonia; species Tetragonia tetragonoides. Next base: position 38,217,167 of record CM076144.1, on the reverse strand, counting down.
AGCTGTAAGAGGAGATTAAATGAAAGTTCGAAGTGATTGGAAAGGATCTTGTAGCACTTCAAATGTCAGAGACCATTCCTATGTAGTGGACAGCAAGGGGCGAGTCAGGGATTATGCTGTTAATTTAGGTCATAACCCACAAGTATGTAATAAAATTGCTTTTAGGGGATGTAGCATTCTTTTCCCGGGTAATCTGAAAAGGAAAGCAGTAATACTTTCTCGGATTGTGGAAATTATCCGAAATACATACACTGACATCCCTTGTAAGATGTATGCAGCAATGTTGATGCCACTGAAGTTCCATTTGCTTTAAGTCTCATGTTTTATTAGTATTAAGGATGCATAGTAAAATACGAACAAAAGGAAAGAAAAGAAAAAAGAAGCTACCATTCATACTTTAACACACATTATACCAAATCCTGTAATCCACCAGGAGATTGTACTACTACTCTGCTCAATAGCTGAGCATTATTCTGCATAACATTACATTGTTTTGCATTGTTTTTTAGTTAATATTCCTCAGAGTAGAGTAGAGCTCTGCAGTCTCTGATCTTGGGCTGAGTAGGGACTTCAGTTGGCTTAGCACATCTGTAAACGCCAGAAAGAAAAAAGAAAGTATAAGCATGTTACTTAATAGTAAAGCAAGGCGTGAAGTTATCCTACGTGAAGTTGAAGATAACAAACACATACCTTCTTGCAGCCTTCCTGGGTGGGCTTTTGGACATGGTTGGATGCACAACTTCCATGCTGGGAGCTCTGATGGCCTGTAGAGTGGTTGTCGTGGCAGGGTTGCTTGTTGTGGTGGTGCCCAGCATGGCAGGCTTGCTTGTGGCCTCCAGCATGTTCCTTGTGGCCTTCCTTATTGTGGTGATGGGAGGCTTCCTTGTGGCCTTCTTTGTTGTGGTGCCCAGAATGGCATGGTTGCTTGTGACCTTTAGCATGTTCTTTGTGGTCTCCCTTGTTGTGGTGCTCAGCATGGCAAGATTCCTTGTGACCTCCCTTGTTGTGGTGCTCAGCATGTTTGGCTTCCTTGTGGCCGTCCTTCTTGTGGTGCTCGGCTTCCTTGTGGCCTCCCTTCTTGTGGTGCTCAGCATGACTGGCTTCCTTGTGGTCTCCCTTCTTGTGGTGCTCAGCATGGCAGGTTTCCTTGTGGCCTCCCTTGTGGTGCTCAGCATGGCAGGTTTCCTTATGGCCTCCCTTGTTGTGGTGCTCAATATGGCAGGCTTGCTTGTGGCTTTCCGTCTTGTGGTTGCCTGCATGTTTCATTAAGCAACTACTTGATTTGTGTTCATCTACCTGATTTGATTTGGCCTCACAGACAGGCTTGCACATCTGCATCGAAGCCATGAGGTTGGTGAATGAGCACTTAGATATCTACTGCGAGTAACTAAAGGTTTTCTTATGGATTATAGGGCTATACTTCTTGCTCAAAGATAGCAGTAGAGCCGTATTATATAACAATGCAGAGTATCGTTGAACTCCTTATTTATTTAATTAACTTATATTTTACCACCATTATATCACCGTTGAATCTGCTTTTTTCTGAAGTGGAAGATATTGGCATTTATTCTGTCACTTTTGAAAAGGGGACAGCTAGTCTTACTTCCTCGTTCCATTTCCTTGGCATCGAACACGTTTTCATTATTTCAGTCTAAGGATGTATATGTGGATAGAGCAAATGCTAGCATGAAACCGTAAAAGGGGCAGTGAACAAAAGAAATTAGTTAGCATTTCCATTTTAAGAATTATTCAAATCCATCTCCATCATCAATTCTAGAATGCCTCTCTGGTTCTCTGTTGTTCTGTTTTCTGCATGACTGTTATGTTGAACTATACAAGTCATGTCTTTCTAGTTTCAATTTAGCAAGCGAGAGTTTTGCTCCTAATTGTGTCTTTGAGTTCACCAGTATCTTACTGAACTCCTTTTCCCAGCATGGTTGACTGAGAAAACGAATTGGCAGACTTCTGTTTGAAGATTTATATCTATGCTCAATTGGCTTTCCATGTTTTTACTTCAATAATTATGCAGGTGAAGTACATTGAGCCACGGAGTATTAGTTATGTTCTCTTGTCATTCTGTCAAAATCAACTTGTCATGGGTAAAACTGCAAACACCTGGGCTTCCTAGAGCCTACAATGATATTCACACTAGGTGGTGTAGTTGTTCTGTTTTTACTTGGTTTGTCAGGGTTACTACTGAAGTTTGTATGTAAAGCTCTTGGAAGAGGTAACAAATGACCTGAACTCCGTGTGAGGGGTAAAATGGAAAGGCAAGGGATGAGGGAGAGTTTTTCAAACAATCCAGGAATGCAAATGGGAAATTTGCATGTGTCTTTGTCAGAATATTAGGGATCATGAATTACGTGTTCCTACTTCTGACGTTTGTGCAGTAGAACTTGGTGTTTACGTTTAATTTTCTGACTATGCGTGTTGTTTCGGACATCTCAACTATCTTTCAGTGATAAAATTTATGCAGGAGTAAGGAAACTACAGGCTTCTGAAGGTGGTTGATTTAAACGGAGGAAGCGAACCTCAGTCCTGTGAAGTTTTTGAGGCCATTAGGAAGGGCATAAGGTTGATGATCTTAAATTAGACCAGAAGGTCCCTTCACCAAACAAGTGAAAACATCTTTCCCCTTTTGCTGGTGTTCAGCTGTGCATTCTGAATTTTTCAACTTATCTCACTTTTATTGATGGTCATTGGGAGCATCTGAGACTTGCATGTTGTCATGGAATGTAGCTAGTGTTTTACTTCTGCAGTGCATTATGATCTTTTCCCATCTTTGCATCTAATTTTTGCAAATATAAATGAAGCACTGAATATGTTCCTTTTCTCATGGAGAATTTTGTGCTTATCTTATGTTCTTTTGCTGCACTATTTTAGATTATCACATTTATGCCCATATAGTATATATCTTCAGTGCCAATTTTGAAGTCCTCTTGTTTCCTGTTTTAGATTCTAAAAAGTTGTCAGCCTGTATTCAAAAGGTCGGGCCTCACCTTGAGGCCTGCGAGTTTTTGTGGTATTCCTATTCAATTTGACATTTCTCTTGCATTGCGTTTATATGCAAACCCCCTTTTCAAAATCTGCATTTTAATCCCATTTTGATAATTTGCTGCAACACTATGCTTTCTTAGATCACCTTATCCATGGAATTGATTTCAGCAGTTTTTTTTTTTTTTTCAAATAAATTGTGCAGAACTGTTTTTCCAAATTTCCATAGGCAATAATCAAATAAAAACTTCCCAAGACCTGTTTCTTAGTTGATGTACTTCACAAATTTTGCATAAGCTTAAAACAATATGAACATTTACTAGAGGACTTATCAGTACTTTACAAACAGAACCATTTCAGAACAGAAAGTCACAACATACAAGAAACTATCTTTCTCTGATTAAAATGGAGTAACATACAAGAGTTTCACCAAAATCTGGCATGAAAACACCAAAAAAAATAATATGGAAAAAAAGAAAAAAACAATCCATCATCATTGAATCTTTCTGTTCATATTCTTAGCAAGCTGACCCATCTGAAACCTCCAAAACATAAAATACGCCAACCCAAACCCAACCAACACAAAAATCCACAAACTCTCCCCTTCACTCTCTTTTCCTGACCTCACTTCCTCAATCCTAAACCACTCTCTCTCCTCTCCATTGAAATTTCCCTTCATACCCTCCTCAACATACCCATATATCACATAAACCCTCCCACCACCACCAATAGTCACCGATGTGGGAAACCCTTCTCTATCAAGGGCAATCTTGTCAATTATCATCCCACTGCTCCAGCTGTCGTCACTCTTTAACAGCCACGCGGTGTTCATTGACGTCACCACTATTACGCCATCATCTCTGATGATGATGCCGTCACCGTGGGTTAAGGGTTCTGGTAAGGTAACCACGGTTGATGATCCATCAATGGCGTCGATTTTGAAGAGTTTGCCTGTGTTGGATTGGATTGAAAGAAGGTATTGTTTTGTTGGGATGTAAACGATGCCGTTAAGGCCACAGTAGTTGTACGGATCTGTGGGGTCCACTGGGTAGTGAGAGAATAGCGGGGATTGGGAGAAGATGGTAGCTGTTCCGTTGAGGGTGACTTTCCAGATGATATTGTTGTTCGAATTGGTTACGAACGCGTTGCCGTGGGGATCCACGGTTACGCCGTTTGCGAGATCGTTATCATTGGCGGAGTTAGAAATTATGTTTTCGGTTTGCGGCAGAGGCGTAAGGAAGATTGGGGAGAGGGACGAAGAGCGGTGGAGAGCAAAAGCGGCGAGGTGAGGAAACGGAGTGTTGACGGCTGCGAGAAGACGGTTGTTACGACGGTCGACCGTGAGACCGAGGATTGTGGTGTTGGGTGGGAGGTGAGAGAAAGAGGTGGTGTCAGGGGTTAGGGTTAGGGTTAGGGTTGGGGTGAGGGTTAAGGTTTCGACGACGGCGGCATCGGAGACGGAGTGGAAGGAGCCATGGCGGAGAGAGGCAACAATGAAGTGTTGGGAGATTGGGTCGTAGGTTAAGCCTTCTGGGTAAAGGCCTGGTGATCGGAATTTGATTATGTGGGGGGATTTGGCTGTGGTGAGATTAGGCAACAAGAAGATCAGGAGAGAGAAAATGAGGAGGATTATTTGATGGGGTTTCATCATTGGTAAAGGATTTTGTTTTTCTGAGTGATGGGTTTTATGAGATTGTTATGAGTGTGAAGTGTGAAGTGTGAAGTGTGAAGTGTGAGATTGATTTGGGTTTGTTTGTTTGGGGCTCTGGTAGTTTATAATGGTTGCGAATGGGAGAGGAGAGAGAGTCCTTGTTGGAGTTATAATCAAAGAAGCCCCTTGTCCAAGTTGCTGCACACCGTTGACCCTCTAAACTCACTGAGTTGAGTACTGATGTGAAAAAATGTTGTTTTGAGAAAGAAAAAGTATTTGGGGGGTGGGGAATGTTTAATATGACTATGGATTTTATTTTCTGACACAGGGGATCAAGAACATCACTATTGAAGGTGATAGTTTACCTGTCATCAAAACTATTCGTGCGAAATGGTATATTTCGTGGGAGATTGAGAACATTTTTATCGTCACCAAGAAAGATCTCCATTTTTTCAACAAAGTGGAGGTTTTTTATTGCTTTCGAGAGGCAAATGCAGTAGCAGATTATCTAAAACATATGTCGGTCACTCCTGCGATACGTTACATTGTTGGTCAACCCCATTTGATTAGTCCATTACCAATTTATTGGTAGTGGACACCTTAGGTTAACCATTGAGTTACTTGGTTATCTTGCCTTATCCAAAAAAAAAAAAAAAAAAAGAGAAGGAGAAAAAAAAAGGATTTTATTTTCTGTGCAAGTTGCAAGTTGCAAGTTGCAAATATATTTTGATGTGAATTGTGATTGTGATTGTTATCGTTTCTTATTTAATGGATTTTAACTTCGTGATTCGTAAGAGTTTGATTGAAACTTTAAGAGTTAAAAGGAAGGGAAGACAATCAATGGAAGAGCGAGGTAAATGTTAAATTGATTCGGGTTTTTTTTTACCCCATAGTATAGATACTCTTTAAAAGTTCTCGTAGGAGAATTGTTAGGTCGATTCATCTCCATGTCCTTCTCTTGCCCTTCATTCTCCAACTTGGCTGCAAGTTCGATTGTGTAGAAAATACTGAATTCATTACCACCATTAGGTCTTTCGGAACAATTCAGTCTGGAAGCTATGATTTATTACAAGGTTACATAGTAATGTACCATTTATGCAAACACAATACTAGAGTCGATCATTACAGAATGACACACATAACAATTGCAAGAAAAACAAGCAAACTACATGTTGCCCCTTCCTACAGCTGTTGGGGGCAGAGAGGAGGGGCTTTATTCGTTATAATAGTACTAGTACGTAGCTTTTATCCAATGCTGAACTGCATCGCCATTCTTCCAATCAGAAGAACTGCAAAAACCACAAAAGAGATCAAACTAGAACAGACTTATATAATAACAAACACACACACGCAACGAGCAGAGAGACACTTAGGTAATGGTGACTGTATGGCAGTTCACACACACATTATAAGCATATAGATATGGAGTAGTAAAAAGAGTGAACAAAGGCCAATGGACAGTAGCCTCAAACTTAGGTGTCAGATACAAGTATACAAACCACCAGAGACAGCAGCTAAGCTAGCTCTCATGAGTCATGATCTACAAATCACAGCATAAAGTGAAATGTGAGAAACAGAATGACTGTATATTTCAGTACTGAAAGTTACCTTCCTGCATGGATCAGCATACATGCCACCACCCATGCCGCCCATGCCACCCATGCCGCCCATGTTACTGCTAGCCATGTTGCTGCTAGCATAATAAGACTCGCTGCTATCTGCAAGATAGCCACCAGAAGCCATCCCACCACCAGCTTGGTAGCTGTTGTTCATGCCCATGCTCATGCCCATCCCATAGCCTGGGTTGGCACTGTTACTGTAGCTAGAGCTGGAGCTGGAATACTGGCTCATCTGGTCAGCAGCGTAACCACCCCCATACCCACCTCCTTGGAGGCGGTTATGGTCCATGTTGTAACCCCCACCCATGGACATAGAGTTGTTGTAGTACTCTTCTTCCCTCTCAGACTCAGAGTAGCTGCTCTGGTATCTGAAGGCCATGTCTGATCTCTTAGATTTGGCCCTTTTTCTCCGAAGAGTTGCTGTCTGTTTTGCTTAGCTTGATGCTGGCAGGGAGTGCTGGTATGCTTATATAGTGGTGAAGAGATAGGGGAGAAATCACTTGCCTTAAGGTCGTCTTTGAATCGTATGCTCAAACCAATTGAATTGAGAATGGCCTTGCTTTTTCTTGTGAATCCCTATCTGAAAGTATGTCATGTTGGGCCATATCTTATGATTAGGTTCTCTTTAATTTTTTAATGAGTGGATAATGACACATAAACAGATCCTGGCAAGTTGAGATTCACTGTTTCATGCTGAGATCAAGAATTGTATATGTATGGAGTATCATATAAGGACCATATTCTGGTGATGGAAATACGATCAGCCCATACTTGGCGTCGTAATCAAGCTATTGAAAGTTGATGTAATGACTAATAATTGGATATACTACATTAATCCTTAGGACATATTCTGGCACAAGAAAAAAAATCTTCTGTTTTTTATCCTTTTTTGTCTTCATTGTTTGATTTGGGGAGAGGGGTGCTGAGAGCACTGGATGAATGGCTTTTCAGACATTGTTATTTTGGAGTTTTTCTATCAAAATTTAGGATTAACCAATTTTGATGAACTGTTTTCCTTTGTCTTTTTAGCTTGCAGACCTGCAGGGTGAAAACAACATAATCATTCATCATCCAGTGGGCATCCTGGTGTTTCGGGGAACTTTACTTTGACTGGTAGATGGGCTAGGGTGGATTTGCTCCAAATAGTCAATGGTAAGATGTTGCCATCTGATGTACAAAGATCCTTCTTTCAATAGTTACTCTATTTACTTCCAGTAACTCAGATTGGAAGTTTGAGCCTTGGGCATAATAACAGCTGGCTTCTTAGTTCATATTACTATTACTTCCCCTGTCACGTCCTATGGGACACACCACACCTAGCTAAGTGGACAGGAAACGAAATACTACTAAGTGCTCACTTTTTATTCACAGCCTACAAAAACTAGTTGTAAGAAGACTACTAAGTTCATAGTTAGCCAAACTTGTAAAGCTACTTAAAGTGTCTATTTCTCATTAACTCCTCATGTATTTCGTACGCATCCTCCTAAGCAAATCTCTCCCTCAATGAGCTGAAAAATCCCACATTCAGTTCTACACAGAGCTGTTGTTTTCACGAATCCTGCTTGAGTTGACGTCTTCCAATTATCACTGTGATATTTGGGGTTTGACTTAGAGTGACAATATTCCAGTTATCCAGTGTGATGATTGAGGTTCTACTTGGTTTTAAAGGTAAAGGTAGCTTAATTAAAGAGTGCTCCTAGCCTGTCCCCCCACTTCCCCCAGGCTTCAGTGGTGCCAATAGGGCGGGAGTATGGTACTCCGTATATATTGCTTTAAGACACCCCAGAAAGGTGGAAAAGAAGGATGGATATGACCTGAAGCATTTTTCAGAAAGCACCAGTATATATTTTTCATAAGAAAAGTGACATAAAAAGTATAGCATACATATCTATAGGCTCTAATTTAGGCACATGTTATTCTACTAAATACCCATATATTCTCCTTTTTCTGATGTGCTAGGCTCATATTATTCTACTTCCAGAACATGTACACTATGAGCAAATTCAAGTTATGCTGTATTGGGCCAACTTGCCACTTCTGTGGGGAAATATGGCATCTATAATACAATCCTGAGAGTAAGGAGGTGACGTAATTAATCATGTTTGAGAATCATTAGGACCTCATATAGTGGCAGGAAATGTAGTCCATTTGCTTCTAAAATCCATGTTGCATGTCTTATTCTGTGACTGCAGGAGGCCAGGTGCTCATTGCGCATATGTTATCATTGACTAGTAAATTTACGTTATTAACCAAATTTGAAGCGCTGATTTTCCATTGTTTTCTTTGATCTTGCAGGGTAAAAGCATCATCATTATTCCTTCTTCATCATAAGTCCAGTAGGTATATATGCTGCTGTTTGTGGGTTTTGTGGAGGTTGAGATTTATGCAGCCTTCCTCTGTTATGTACATTGCTCAAACAATGGACTGGTAAGTCCTCACCCAACTGATGGATGCAGAGATCCTCCTCCGATTGCCATTTATATACGTACCTCGGACATAACAATGGCAGGCTTACTCCTCCCCGTGTCATGTCTACTCCACACAGTTCAAACAAAGAAGAAACAAAAGGTTACTAGGTTTTATGTTTTTGATTCATGGTTCTTAACTTTTTTTTGAACTAGTCCCAGACGATAAGACCAAGTGAGATGTTGAAGCTTTTCGAGAAAAGCTTCTTCCGCTTCTCGTGTATCTTTTGTGCATTCTCCTAAGCCAACTCTCCCTCAAACTAGCTGATAAATCCTCCAGTGAGTTCTGGAAATAGCTGTTTCACCTGTCCTAGTGAGTTGGCCTTTTGCTTGCTTTTAAAGGTGTAGCTAGCTGAGTTAAAGAGTACTCCTAGCCTGGCCACAGCCGCGTCCCTGACTAGGATAGCGCTTATAAGGAAGTGTATGGTATATATTGCTTGAGGACACCCCAGAAAGGGGGGAAAAGGATAGATATGACCTGAAGCATTTTTCTGAAGGCATAGAGTATACTATTCATATGAAAAGTGAGAAGCGAAGTAGCACTCATTTCTATAGGCTAATTTTAGGTACATGTTATTCTACTAAATACCCCTATTTTCTCTCTGGTCCCTTAATCTGATGTGATGGGCTCACTTTATTCTAGTTCAGAACATTAATACTATACTATATGAGACTAATTAAAATTTGTGTGTTGGACCATGTTTTGATGAGTCTGTGTTAACATCTCTGGCAGAATCCGTTAGTTAATGGCTCAGTGCAACAACCATCATCTTCTGTGGGGAATTATGGTATCTATTCACCAGGTTGAGGAAATGGCATAATTTATAGTGCTTCAGCATCATTGGGATCTTATATAGTGGTGTGGGTGGGGAATCAAGTCCATTTTTTCTCATATTCATCTTCCACAAGTTTATTGTATAACTGCAGCAGGTGCTCGTGCACACATGTATCCGTGACTAGTAAATATATTCTACTTGTCTGATGCTGAATTACTGGTTTGGTTTATTTTCTATACATATCTAAAGGTGCACTATTTTCTGCTTGGATACCCCCTTTGAGTGCCTAAACTAGACTAACAAATTGACACTTAAAGAATTTTCCTTAGAACAATTGCCAATTGCAATTCGCAACCATAAATGAATTGATTGCAGAATGAAGCTCACTGTAAGTTTGTGGTATATCTAACTTGTTATGATCAGGTAAGTTCATTGATGACGCGGAACCCAGTTTCAGACTTCTCTTAAAAATTTAGTGTATTACGCCGTAGCATATTTCAGGATAAGAAAGATCAGATTATCAGAATTTTCCTCTTAACTTTCTGCAAGCCCTGTCTCTAGAAGCCTTTTGCATTGAAAGTTTGTGGTGTATTATAAAGAGAGGTGGGTGAGTGCTAAGTGCTAAATTTTATTAGATCCGTCTTGCATAGTAGTGTTTGGACTTTGGCTAGTATCTACAGTCTACTGGAGTCTGCAGAATAACAGATGCATATATCCTGGCGGATTATCTTCTGCTATACTTAGTATGGTCACTTCAGGAATGGTCAAATATGCATTCGTCAGAGTTTTACGTATATCTGTTCCATGTTAGCTCTGCAACTAAACTGCAGATATATATAGGTTAGTTTGTATCCTGCTGACATTGTATTTTGTCTGTTGTCACTGAGTTATCACTTATAATATATTATTCAGCCTTCACTCTTCAGATTGATCTATCTTGGTATCTGATGCACAAACCCTAAGAAGATTATGTTCAATTACATGTTATTGGCTGTTATCCTGCAAAGCAAGGGATAAAAGCCATGATGCTTGTATTATTTAGTACTATAGCCAAACTAAGCAAGGCTTGTGTGCTTGTTGACCTCATAAGAACTTGCCAGCGACGAGACTCACAGTAAGTGTTGTAGCTAATAGCTATGAATTGATATACACATATACTCTTCAGCTATCACTATTAGAGCTATAACTATAGAAACTAGAAAGGGATGTTGCAAGTGTAGGGTTTGCATTAATTTTTCGACCTCTCATCGTTTGATAGGATATGGGGGATAAAAGAAGCTTCCATATGAACTTTGATGTATGTGATTAAGGTCTTTCCGAATAGGAATATGAGTTGCTGACCCACAGATTCTAGTTACAACTTTATGGGCTAGCTAGGAGGCGGGATGAGCAAGGGAAGAGATTGGGGTTTAGGCTCTAACTCGAAACGGGTGCCTCAAGAGGCAGCCTTCTTAATAGTACCAAAAAAATTGATCATCAACGAGATTAATAACGCCATTACCGCTCTATAAAGTATACTGTCAGAAGTTAGCTTATTACGTTTTGAGCAAATAGCAGTGGCTACCACTAGGAAAGTACAAAATAAATCTTTGGTTTGATAATTGAAATAGTGGAGTATTGATTCCTGATCCAAGCACCCATTTTTGAACTATTTGGAAGCAAGCATGTTTGACTAGCCTAGTTGGCCAAAACATATTGATAAGCCTGTATTTGCAAGTCCTATTGGGTAATTATCTGTATCACGACACGAACAAAAGCCACACTGTATCGTAAACCTCATGTGCTTCTATAATACAGGTTTCTATGCCCCTGATTATACTGTGCATAGAACCTTGTTGCTGTTGCTTGATGCAAGTTGGGGTGCCTGTTTAGAACATGATCTTTAGCATGAGACGAGGAGTCTAGGGATAATGTTGTGAAGTGGAAAATTCTTGATTCCTGGGAAAATTTACCTGGCTTGTCATGTTTGCTAAGTTAGAAGGTCTACTAATCAATTGCCAGTTCTGAACTTTTGTTTTCACAATTTCGAGTTAGCCTAGCTCTGAAAGTCTGAATCAGAAGTCAGCCATAATCCATACTTCAGAAAGTGCACACAACATAATTCATAATGAAACATGACATCAATAGAGATCATACAGTACAGTAATACTACATAGCATAGAACATAACTTGCTAGAATCCACTAGCAAATGCCCCATGCCTAAATGGCAAATCAAGAGGCAAATTATCCTAGTAATATCCATAATTCTTGTCAACAGCCTAGATCTCAGAGGCTGGAACGAACTGATATGCGGTGCTATAGTTGATTACTATAGTTGTTTGGTCTGCTAAGTACAATCTGTTTGTGACAATATCATGATATTTAGTATGTACTCCACTTGATTGTTGTTCATTTCGACATTTCTATATATCCAGAAAGCAAATAACACAAATCCATGTACCCGAATTAGCAAATGTGTGTGTTGTGTTTGTCAGTTTCGTGTTCATTGTTCTGCCCCTGGCTTCTCCGATGAGTTGCTCAATTTAATGCAGATTGCATCAGGTCATTGTTGAGTCTATGTGACTGTCAAACACTGCGTATTGGAAAGTTAATTGTGTTTGAAGAAGCGGATTCTGGTTTAAATATAGATGTCAAAACCTTTTAGGCACTCTAGAGATGACTTTTGGTGTTGAAGTTGCATGAATATTGTAGTTTATACTTGTGTTGTATTAAACTAAATGTGCCTGTAAGGTGTTAGCTATAAGACCACTTTATTTAGGATTCTGAAGTGATTAAAAAGGATCTACTACCATTTCAAATGTCACAGGATCTTCTTATGCCTAGAGTTAATGATGGAAGAGGATTCTGTATTGAATTGGCAAGTGGTGTGTCAGGGGATGTTGCTGTTAGTTGTAAGTCACTCGCAAGTACATTGCTATTCAGGGGCAGTATCACTCTTTTTGGGCAGTCTCAAAACAGGAGTAATCTCTGGGATGATAGAAAGTATTAGAAATTGATAGTAATCAGGTAACAGGATACATAGTATAATACCCCCCCCCCCTTCCTTTGAAAAAATAAACATCTTACTGAAACACACATTATACCAAATCCACAAGGAAATGGAGCCTCAGCTTTAGTCAATAGCTTGGCTTTATTCTACATAACATCACATTATAGTTATATTGTTCGGCACTCTGCAGTCTGTGATCTTGGGCTGAATAGTGCCTTGAATAAGCTTAGCACACCTGTAAGTTAAAGTGTTAAACATTAGAAAAAAAAAGGAACAAGCATAAGATATTATATCGAAAAGTTAGGCTTGATGCTATCCAAAGTGAGTTCAATAGAAATTTATCAAACACTTACCTTCTTGCAGCCTCCATTGGTGGGCTTGTGGTCACCGGTGGACCCGCAACTTCCATGGGGGGAGCTCTGCTGGCCTGTGGAGGGTTTGTTGTTGCAGGGTTGCTTGTGACCTTCCTTGTGGTCGTGCCCAGCATGGCAGGGTTGCTTGTGACCTTCCTTGTGGTCGTGCCCAGCATGGCAGGGTTGCTTGTGACCGTCCTTGTGGTCGTGCCCAGCATGGCAGGGTTGCTTGTGACCTTCCTTGTGGTCGTGCCCAGGATGGCAGGGTTGCTTGTGACCTTCCTTGTGGACGTGCCCAGCATGGCAGGGTTCCTTGTGGCCTCCCGTGTGGTGGTGGCCCCCAGCATGGCTGGGTTGCTTGTGCCCACCAGTATGGCAGGTTTCCTTATGGCCTCCCGTTTGGTGGTGGCCCCCAGCATGGCTGGGTTGCTTGTGCCCTCCAGCATGGCACGGTTGCTTGTGCCCTCCCATGTTGTGGTTCTCAGCATGGCAGGATTTGTGGTGGCCTGCTGTGTTGTGGTGTTGCTCAGCTTGGTTCATTGAACAGCCACCTGATTTGTGCTCAGCCACCTGATTTGATTTTGCCTCACAGACAGGCTTGCACATCTGCATGGTAGCCATGGGTTTGGTGAATGAGGACCTTGGTTACTTATGCAAGTAAAGGTTTCCTTGTTGATTTTGGAGCTTGATGCTGAAAGGGAGAAATCGAGCAGTCTTATATAGCAACTAGAACTAGGGTTGTACTCTCTCTTTTCTTTTTTATCAAATGAAATTGTATGATGACTGTATCACCTTTGAATCTGCTTTTTCCCAAAGTGGGAGATATTAGCATTAATTCTTTCTTTTTTTTGAGATGGGGAATGCTAATCTGAGTAATTTCACATTGATTTCCTTACTTCCCCATTTTATTCCCTTTCCATCAGCAACATTTGCAGTAGAGACCATTTTTTTTGTTATTTCAGTCTAAGGATGTGCCAGGATGAACTAGTAAAAATGGAAGTGAAGAAAGGCCATTCATGTAGCATCCCTTTTTGTTTGAGAATTATTTGAGCGTCTCTTTTTATCTCCATTCACCAATTCTAGTAGGCATTTCTGATTGCGCGCGTGCTTACATGTTTATTGCTTTTGTTTTTTTCTTTTCCCGTTTGCATGATCGTAATTCATAGCACATTTTGGACAGTTCAAGTTAGGTCGATTTGTGTAGCTTCAACTCTGAATAACGTGGAGATATCAGCGAAAATTTTGCTGCTAATGTGCCTTTGGAGACAACATTATTATATCAAACTTGCGTTAAAATGTTTGATTTAGCTGTAGATTTAAATTAGGATCCACTTGGGTTTGTGAATTCCAATTGACTTATGTCTGAATTTCATCCATGCTATTGCAATTGTTTTTGCAGGTGAGGTACATTGAGCATTGGTTACATTTTCTCTGATCTTGTCACTCTGCTATCCTCGACTTGCTATGGGTAAGGCTTAGCTTCAAACATGTGGACTACCCTAGAGCTTACAACATTGATATTCACACTATGTGTATGTTTTTGCTAGGTTTGTCAGGGACTAAGGGTTAACTACTTAAGTCACCGCAGTTTTCTCGTGAAAGAGCATACACGTACTCTTGAAAAGGTAACATATGACCTTTCGAAATTTCATGTAAGGAAACCCATGTGCACAATAGGTAAAAGATCAATCAGGCTTGGTCACAGTAGAATGCTGGACGAAATGAACATATTACTGAACATGAATTGTTGGTTTGTAGTTCCGTCTTTGGTGTGAAAGAATTGTTTTTATGCTTTACAATTTTCTGACAATGTGTGCTCTTTTGGAGGTTCAAACCTTCTTTGAGTAAGAAAACTTATGCAAGGCAAAGGAAATTACAGCCTTCTGATGGTGGCTGATTTAAATATAAGAAGCAAACTCAGTCCTGTGATGTTTCGAGGCCAACTTCAAGGTTTATCTTAAATTGGTAAGAAAGTCTCTTCATCAAAGAAGTGAAAAGATAGTTCTCCTTTATGGCAAGTGTTCAACTATGCATTGTGAATTGCTCAACCTGTTTCACTGATGCTCACTGAGAGCATCTCAAACTTGGATATTTTTCATTGGAAAGTAGCTAGTGTATTACTTCTCCACTACATTGTTATTCTTTTTTCCATCTTTGAATCTAATCCTTGATTATACGCTCCTTTTTCTCGTGGAGAATTGTGTGCCTGTCGTAATAATTTACTGTGCTACGTACTGTAGGTCAAAGTCAAATGATGATTCCCATGCTAGTTTCATGGATTAAGAGTAAATAATGAGGGGTTGAGAAATCAGTGCAAAAGTTTCTGTGTTACCCTAACTCTTGTGT
Organism: Tetragonia tetragonoides; assembly: GCA_038025085.1. Taxonomy (NCBI): domain Eukaryota; kingdom Viridiplantae; phylum Streptophyta; class Magnoliopsida; order Caryophyllales; family Aizoaceae; genus Tetragonia; species Tetragonia tetragonoides. Next base: position 38,201,973 of record CM076144.1, on the reverse strand, counting down.
AGGTAACTTATGACCTGAAGAAACTTCATGCGAGGGGTAGTAAAATGGAAAGCCCTGGGGAAGTTATACAAACACCCCAGGTACGCAAATGGCTGGTAAAGATGATTCAGTCTTAGCTTGGTCGTCACAGTAGAATATATGTTGGATGAATAAACATATAGGGATCATCAATTAAGTGTTTGTACTCCCGACTTTGTGCAAAAGAACTTTGCATAGAATATGGTTTATCTTCTGATTATGTGTGTTGTTTAGAGGTTCCAACTTTCACTAGGAATTAGTGCAGGTATGGAAATTAGAGGTTCCTGATGGGAAATATTAGTGTAAGAAGCGTACTCGGTTTTGTGAACTTTTTGAGGCCGTCAGAAAGGGTGATGTTCTTAAGTTAGTCCAGAAGGTCTCATCATAGTCATCAAAATAGTGAAAATGCACGCACTTCCCTTTTATGGCAGATGCTCAGCATGGTGGCAGGAAGAGAGTCCTGCCATTTGCTTGCTTATATTCTTCTTGCATGATTTAATTCTGTGACAGCAGCAGGTGCTCATGCACATACATTACTATTAACTACGCGTAGTAAATTATGTTATAGTAACCAAGTTTGAATGTATAGTGATTTCCGATTGTGTTTTGAGCTTGAACATACATCATAGAAAGAAGAAAGTTGGATAGGTATGACATGAAGCATTTTTCAGAAGGTGCAAAGTATAGTATCATAAGAAAAGTGAAAAACAAAGCAGGAGACATTCCAAAGTTGTTTTCATGGTGTACTATTTGTGTATTAGTCTTTTTTTCCTAGAACATGATTGCAATACTCTTTCATACCCTTAAAAGGTGGGCATTGTGGTGTTGAATGATGCTGTGTTTGATATGTGCTCTTGGAGTTTTCTTGGCTTGTTACCATGTCTTGCACAAATTCTTGCCTAATCTCATGATTAGAAAGGGCCCTAATCTCATCATAGGGTGACATTAAGTGTGCAAGTGGGGGAGGGGGAAGGAGAGAGAGTGGTGAGGAAGGAGAGAGAAAGGAAGAGGAAGGAGAGAAAGAGTAGGGAGGTTCCAACTCTTGAGATCATGATTTAACCATTGGAGTTCTTTAATCCAATCTGAGTCTAGATTGCAAGTTACTTCATAGATCTTGTTGTACCAACTTTGCTTTTGTGAAGTACTCTTTGCTAAACACTTTGAATTCTCTGTTTGATTAGCAATCGCTATAGTTAGCAATTGGGTTACTTGGACTTGGGTTAGAAGTTCACGTTAAGCTCAAGGGTAGTTCAGGAATTATCCTTGTAACCAAATTTGTTCATTTGACTCTTAATGGAGTTTTCCTAGGGTCGTGGTTTTACTTCTAGATTAATCCCTACATGGTTTCCACGTAAAAACGCCTGTGTGTTCATATTATTTATTAATTCCGCAATTTACAATTCTGTTCACAGTGAAGAACTCCCAAGTCGATTACTTGTGAGTTTAAGTCGAAAAGTTTGAAAATTTGTCAAGCCTCAACTCAGAAAACCCCTGCTCTTGAATCTAATCTCTGGTACAACAAATTCTATTACCAGCTCCATTACTTTTGTTTTGCTTAGTTCAAGTTAGTTTAGCTCTATACTATATCAGGAGTCAGGACACAATCTCTGTCAGAAAGTGCACACCATATAATTCATAGTGGTAATAAGTAAAGGAAATATCATTGAAGAACATATAGAAATTAAATACAACATAGCATAGAACATAACTAGCTAGAATCCACTAGCAAATGCCCCATGCCTAATGGCAAATCAAGAGGCAAATTATTCTAGTAATATCCATAATTCTTGTCAACAGCCTGGTTCGCTGGAACTGAAATGCGGTGCTAAATTCAGAACTGCAAACACAAAATGGGTTGACAACATACAAACAAAGTTAGGTAACTCACATTAAAACAAAAACTCAAATTCAAAGTTCAAAGAATGAGACTGCCAATAACACATACCCTTCTGCATGGGTCGCAGGCATCCTCACGGATAATCTCTTCCCTCCTCTCAATGTACTCGGCACCCCCACCGTGGTGGTGGCGGCGGTTGCCATAGTAGTCAGGGTTGGATTCATAGACAACCTCAGACACTTTGTCGACGTAACCACCATTGTGGTGGTGGCGGTGGCCCACTGGGTAGCCACCATTGCCATATTCCTCAACCCTGTACTCAGATGAGTAGGAGTCACATGGGCCACGGATGACCTCCTTCTCTTCCTCGTAGTAGGTGGCTGAGTTGTAGCCAGGGCGGTGCATGTTGTGGAGGTGTGCCATTGCTGTTTTGATTGCTGAGCGGTAGTAATAAAAGTTTGATTATTTGATTTGGTTTGTTTGATGAGATAGAAGAGAGCTATCCCATGTGCTTATATAGTGATGAGAAGGGGAATAATTTGAGTCCATTTGCTTTGCTTTACATCACATTGGAATTTAACTTTGTTCCTGAAGCAGACCAAAGTGAGACGTTTCTGCTTCTTTCTGTGAAGGACATTGATTTATGCCATGTAGGACCATTGGTTTAGGTGTTTACTACATCAAGGATGAGAACAATTGCATCTAAGAGTTGAAGGTGTGAAATCGAAGATGATAAGTACTGGTCATCTTCTCAATGTTCAGATACCAAACACACTGAATTTGGAATTATTTTGTGCTTCTGCTAGTAAATACTAATTCAGACTTATAATAGTGGGCCAAGGTTTTATTATTTCTTTGGTCATTGCAAGTGGCCATTGCAAATTGAGCTTCAGGCTGAGAATGGATTAGATATGGCATCTACAAACGGAGATGATAAGTTGATGTGAAGAAAGATTTTGATTCTGTCTACATTTCCTCAGAAAAGTTGCCAACAGATTTTTCTTAGTCATGCCTTTAGACTACTTTTCTCTCATTCCGTAACTTTTCTGTGTTAATTACTAATTTTGTGGTGTGGAGAGAGGTACTGAGTGGATGTCGACAAGTATGCTGTCTTGCACTATTTTGTTTTTCTACTCTCTCCCGAAGTCCATACGCCATTACAGATGTATATATCCCTGTAGACTTTTTCTGCTGTCTTAACTTTGTCATAATCAACAGCTCAAGCACAAGGCTATTGTGCTAGAGTGGGTCTCATTGGTCAGAGGTAAGCAACTTAACCCCCCTATAACTGCAGCGAGACTGTATTTAGTTATAAGCAATTTGTGAAGTTTCTAGTGAACTGTCATTCACTAAGTTCACATTGAAGAAATTTATACAGGAGCAGTGGCATACCGGATAGTGATTTGAATGAAGATAATAACTTTGATATCAATTTCCTGTAATCTTCAAGTGTAACATGAAGGTTGCTAGCTAGTTTGTAAAGAAGTGATATCTTGGATAGCTCTTTTTCTAGTTTGTACCTTCCTTTCAGGGAAAATTCCAAGCATTAACCATGATTTATTTGTGTGTCATGTTGAATGGCTGATGATTTTAAATTACATTACTCAGCAATAAGTAATCGAACTTCAATGTGAAGAAGGAAACTATTAGATAGTATATACGGAGTGCTTATCACCGGGTCAGTTTGCATCCTCCTAATGTAGTCCAGTCATCTTCACTAGTTCATCAGCTGAATTGTGGTTTCTTGTTTCTAATCACTAGGTGTCTTTGTTTGCAACTTTGCATCCTCCTCATCGAGTAAACCTCATGACTCAATGAGCTGAAAACCCCCCACAATTGAGTTCAGTACGGAGCTGTGTAATATACTAATGCGGCTCAGTATCAAAGTATTGTTGGTTGAAGAATAGAATTAAACTTATCTTGTAATCATGACTTCCCCACATCTATCGGAGAGTCTCGCACCTGAAAGTAAATGCTGTATTCTGAAGCTTCTGGTTCAGAAGTACGACGTCTTGTTAGATTTTCTTGCTTTGTATCTGTTCCATGAGTTGGATCCACAACTACCAACTGGATTGCACAGGAAAGTACACACACATACAGGAGGCTATGTACTGTTCTGCACTTCTGCTTTCATTATATCCGGTTTTGCTAAGATAACAATCTAGCCTGCCTTCAGGGTGATCCATCTTGTACAACTGGTCATCTGTTGGTTGTTATCCTGTACAAAGTCGTAGTATCGAATCTGTAGGAATCTAAGTTAGTTTTAATAGCTTCTATTCAACAGCTAGCTTCTGGTTGAAATGAAGTCAAGTTCAATTAGTTTTAACCAACATTTTACCCTGTCAATATTTTATGACATGAAAGTTTTTACATTCTGCAAATGTGGACTTTGGCCTGAAATATTTTGATTTTGATTTTGATTTTTTGTGGTGATTCTTTTGGTTGATTTTAGGCCTTTTTGAAAACAGAACAGATGCCCTGACCTTGCGAATAGAAGACTGTTTTACCTGTAATACTTTGGAAGAAATGGCTCACTATCAAAGAGCTGAAGAAAGTGTTTGCCGTTATGTAGTACTGTAAGTGCTAAGAAGTTTTATTTGTGTATTTTGGACAAGTTGTGGCCAAATAGCGTTAGAGCTTTGCCATTCGAAAGGTGTGCAAAGCTGAGACTAGTCTTCAACATAACATGTTCTGAGTCTGAATATGGTAAAAAAAGGTCCAGGATTCACTGATTTCAGCTTTGAACTAGTATAATTGTATGTCAAAAAAGCTGATCCCTGACCTGTATAACTGCCCTTGTCAATGTGCTGCAATTCTTGTAATTCATTGAACCAGCTTTCAATTCTTTTATGTTAATATATGGAAATCAAACATTTATCACTAATTAGCCTTGTTGATGAAGGAAAAAATATTGACAAGCTTGCACTTTCAGGTTCCATGCAGTAGTATATGTATCATGAGCAAATGAGTGTTTATGGCCACACAACGCCATCATGCCTTTTATACCTCACCGGTTTCCTTTGCCCCTGAAGATACTGTGCTTAGAACCAATTTCATGGTACTTGAGCTTCAAGCTGGGAAGGAGCTGATCCGGAAATGAACCTGATGCCTGATGGTCATGCAGGGAGGAGACCTTGGAAGTTAAATCGTGTTATGGTGAATTTATTGAGCCTTTTTAGTTGTCAGCAGTATTTAGCTTGGCTGGTTTACTTTTCCAAGTTCAAAGGTTTCAACTGTTATCAGTTATCGTGTCCATTAGTTTTTTGTTTTGCCATAGTAGGGTCTGCCCTGACTCCTGCTACACGTACAGTAGTTTCATTACATAGCAGCAGGAGTTAGGAAACCCAATCCATTTTTGTTCTATCAACAATAATCAGAAAGTGCACACCATAGTAATATAGTATAATAACAATCTATAAGAAAAGTAGCTCAAACATCACTAAAACAATATTTGTATTACACAACATAGCATAGCGCAGTAGCGCGCAACCTACTGAATCCACTAGTAAATGCCCCATGCCTAATGGCTAACTAAGGGGCATTTTATTCTATATTTTCTATCAGTAATTCAGTACCCTGGATCTGCGAGGCTGGAGCTGATCTGCTGTGCTAATTTAGTAGACCTGCAAACCAAAAATTGTGTCACAATAAAACAAATTAGATGATATAATTATCAATACTTATTAGTAATATGTAAATAACACTAGTAACAAGATTGTCAGTAACACATACCCTCCTGCATGGGTCAACACCATTCTCATAAACAATCTCTTCCCTCCTGTCAACATACTCAGCAGCTCCACCATGGCGACGGTTGCCATAGTAGCCAGGGTTGGACTCGTAGACAACCTCCTCAGAGATCCTGTCAGTGATACCACCATTGTGGTGGTGGTTGTGGTGGTGGTGGGGGCCCACGGAGTAGCCAGGGTTGGCGTACTCCTGGGTCCTGTACTCGGATGAGTAGGAGTCACAAGGGGTGGTACGAACCACCTCCTGGTCGGACTCATAGTAGTTGTTACCATAGCCTGGTCGGTTCATGCGGAGGTGTGCCATTTCTGATAAACTTGAAATTAATCTGTTTGGTTTTTGATCACTTGTTTTTGCTAGAAGTTTGCTCGATCGATTGTTGAAATGCTAGGCAATGCTGTGGTGTGGTTATATAGTGGGTGAAATTTAGTTACATTGAGAAGAAGGTATAGTTCATTTGGTTTCCTTTATTTCACCTTCGAATCTAACTTTGATTTCCTGAAAATGAAATACAGTACTAAACAACAGTAAAAAGGATTTATTCTACTTCTGTAATGAAAACTACATGATCTGGTTTCACACCATGCACATCACATTGGACCGCGTACGTGTTAGGTGCTTGTCAGTTGTCACCTTTAGGCTGAGAAAATAAGGCATCTACCATGAGATTTGAAGCTGTCAAGACAAACATGAAAACTAGCTAGTCATTATATATCCTATTTCCTGTCATTGTTCAGAACATTATATATACTCTGAGATTCCTTTTTTTTTTTTGAGTTGAGGCACTGAAAAAGAATTCATTCTAGTTTAGACTCTAATCTTTATTCCACTTCAACTTCATGATGAAATGACAAAATTGAAGGTAGCAGATTCTATATTACTCACACAAGGTGGACAACGTAAACACGACACCTTTTAGAGTTGTGGTGTGCACAGGGAATTCTTTAGGTTTCTCTGTCCAGGCTCAGGTTTGGTGTCCTTACTTTCTTTATATGGGTTCTTTAGAGAATGTTGTCATTTCATGAATCATCAATATTATAGGGAGTAGCTAAACTGACCATTATTAGGAACGACATAGGCACATAGCCTATGTTTGTAACATACAGAATGCTCAAATTGATCACCTGTTCGGCTGTTCACAATCTATGTCAGTATGAACAAACACGACTCGTAATCAAAGAGCTGAACGAAGTCTTTGCCCCTTGATGGTGAGTTTATCTTGCGACAGATTCTGACCACATAGCATTACAATTCTCCCATTTGGAAGGCATGTGAAGCTACAACGGATATTGAAGATAACTGTAGTTTTGTTTTCGGTTGAAAAAACAATGAATTGAACTAAATTTACCTAAACTGAACTGAACATATGTTGTAGCCAACAAGTTCTGAATTTGAAAACTGAAATCAAAAAGCACTGATCTAGCTTTCAACTACTATTTAATGATGAGCCACAATTTATTGTCGAACTTTAATTTTAGGAAAAATTTCATATAGGTGCTCTGAGGTTTCGGGCATATTATTTTTTTAGGTTATATGTGGTTTGAATAATTTTACTTAGGTGATACAAGGTTTTGTAGTGGGCTAGCTACTTGGAGAAAAAGAAAGCGAGGAAAGTGAGGAAAGTAAAGAGAGCTGCAAGGGCCCGAGCCCAACCCAAGAGTGGGTCATGTTGTCCAGATGCAAATAATTACGTTAGTCGTGATATTGTAGCAGTTCCCATCCAGCCCAGAGACGAGATCAAATCCGATAACCCTTGTGAGGTATTGAAAACTGCTTTACAACTGGGAATGAACTGCAGAGGAGATGAAGAAGGTATTAGAGATCAAATAGCTGAGATTCTAGATAAAGAGAAAGAAGGGTCAATCAATTTGATCCCAGATCATTACTCAAGGGGTGCTAATCGTTGTTTAATGAAGATCATATCTTGGAATATTAGAGGGTTGAAAGCAAGAGAAAAGAAAACAGCTCTCTGGCGGTTGATTAAGAGCCACGATCCAGATATAATAGCCATCCAAGAAACGAAATATGAAGAGTTTGACACAAGAAGGAAATTTCCAAAATCTGGAGAAACCAGTGCTTTGAATGGCACTTTATTCCAGCGGTGGGTAATGCAGGGGGTGTTCTTTTAATGGTGAAGAATTCATTTTTTTGCTGCAGATCAAGTGTATAAAGGGGGAGGATGGATTGCAGTCAAAGGTAAAATTATTAGTAACAACTTTGAGTGTGTTGTGGCAACTGTATATGCTCCATGTGATGTTGAGAAGCGAGCGTCATTATGGGGTGATATTGCAAGTGAATGGGGTCTGTCACAATTTACCATGGCTTATACTAGGCGATTTTAATGAAACACTCCATGAATCTGAAAGAGCAAGTGGCTTTGTGAATAGCAGAGGTATGGAGGATTTCAAAACTTTTGTTGCTTCAATGCAATTAATGGAGGTCGATATTAGAGGAGGTAAGTTTACATGGTTCCGAGGCAATTCGATGAGTAAGATCGATAGGGTCTTTGTAAATGTTGAATGGATGTCTACTTTTCCACAAATTTCTGCTCGTACACTGAAGCGTGGCATCTCTGATCACTGCCCCCTATACGTCCAATCAGTTGAAGTTGACTGGGGTCCGAAACCATTCAGGTTTTTGGATTGTTGGCTGGATCATCCCAGCTTTGCGAAAATAGTGGAGGAATCGTGGAATAACAGCAATATGCTGTTAACAGGGAATCATGTGGGAAAGAAATTGAAAAAAACTCAAGGTGCGACTCAAGGAATGGAATAGAACAGAATTTGGAGATATTAATATAAAGATTGAAAATCTTGAGAACGCTGTTGAAGATTGGGATTCATTGGCCTCATCTAGGCCATTAACAACACAGAAACTTGAGAGGAGAAAAAAGGATATAGCAGAATTATGGCAGTGGAGTAGGAAGAGGGAGGTCTACTGGGCTCAACTCTCACGTGCTAAATGGGTGCAAGCAGGGGATAAAAACACAAAAAATTCATGCTATTGCTAGTAATCGAGCCCGACGAAATAATTTGCAGAGTATTAATGTGGCTGGGGAATGCCTTACTCAGCCTGCGGATATTAGAAGAGAGGTTGTCAGCCATTTTAAGAATATTTTTCGTGAAGAACTCGAATCTCGCCCTGTGTTTGAGAATCTGGGTCTTAACCGTATCACTGAGAGGAATGCTATGGAGTTGGTTGACAGGTTTGAGGAAGCTGAAATAAAAGAAGCAGCGTGGAATTGTGAGGGCTCTAAAGCCCCGGGTCCAGATGGTTTTAATTTCAACTTCATAAAAAGAGCTTGGGAGATAATCAAATGGGATATTGTGAGTTTTATCAATCATTTTTGGGAAAAGGGTGTGTTTCCTGCAAACCTCAATATTGCATACATTACCTTGATTCCAAAAGTGAAAACTCCTGTTGATTTGAGTGACTATAGGCCTATAAGCATGATTGGGTGTCTATACAAAATCATAGCAAAATTGCTAGCAAATCGGATTAAGAAGGTGATGGATCCTATAATTGGGGAAATGCAGTCTGCCTTCGTTGGGGGACGTCAAATTTTGGATGGGGCGCTCATCACTAGTGAAATTATCGACACATGCGTGCGGAACAAAAACCAAATTTGTATTTGGAAGCTTGATTTCCATAAAGCCAACGACTCAGTCAATTGGTCGTTTCTCCTATGGGTGCTTGATCAGATGGGCTTTCCTCCTCGGTGGTGTGATTGGATCAGATGGTGTATTAGCTCGGCTTCAGCTTCAATTCTCATAAATGGCTCTCCAACGCCACCCTTTAGATTGGAACGTGGGCTTCGACAAGGAGATCCTCTCTCCCCTTTTCTGTTTAATATTGTTGCTGAAGCTCTAAACTGCCTATTTATAAAAGCCACTTCCTTGGGCCTTCTCAGTGGTGTGAAAGCATCTCCCAATGGGCCTGAAATTACTCACCTGCAATTCGCAGACGATACTCTGGTGTTTTGCCCTGCAGAAACTCGTTTCTTGGATACAGTTAAGATGATTTTGATCTCTTTCCATCTTGCATCAGGCTTGAAGGTAAACTTCCATAAATGCTCGCTTGTTGGCATCAATACTTCGGAATCTTGGGATGATCCTATGGCGCTGAAATTGCATTGCAAAGTTGGGAATCTTCCTTTCACGTATCTTGGGCTCCCGGTGGGGTCCAATCCAAGGAGAGCTGTTTTCTGGAAACCCATACTAGAAAGAATGGAAGCGAAACTTGCAACATGGAAAGGGAGATGTCTATCTGTTGGTGGTTGCTTGGCTCTCATCAAATCGGTTCTAACAAACTTACCTATTTATTATTTATCGTTGTTCAGAATTCCGAAATCAGTAGCAAATTCCATGATAAAACTCCAGCGAGATTTTTTTTGGGCTGGGGATATTGAAGGGAAAAAGGCAATGTATTCTGTGGTGTGGAGCATAATAGAAAAACCCAAAAGCTTAGGCGGGCTAGGAGTGGGATCAATTCTGGATATGAATTTGGCATTGTTAAGCAAGTGGTTTTGGTGTTTTTTGTCAGAGGACAACTCGTTGTGGAAGGTGGTTATCAAAGAAAAATACAACCTGCATAATCTCGGGTGTGTAGAGGATATTCCAATGCCTAGAACTGGTGGAGTGTGGAAGAAATTGTGTTGTGTTGTGAAGAAGGATACAGGAGCTTTTACCCCACTGCGCAATAACATTCAGTATCAAGTAGGTGATGGCAAAATAACTCATTTTTGGCTCGATATCTGGCTTGGTGAGACTCCGTTAAAAGATAAGTTCCCTAGACTATTCTCTTTGTCATGCTCTCCTCATGGTTCAGTAAACTCTTGTGGCTTTTGGGATGGATTGTATTGAGTGTGGAATTTGTGTTGGAGACGCTCACTTTTTGTATGGGAAGAGAACCAGAAAATTGAACTCAATACTTTGCTCCAACAGGTCTCGCTTCTCCAGGGACAACCTGATCATTTGGTATGGGTTTCAGATAAGAGTGGGAACTTTTCAGTTAGAAATTTCAGAAGTGAGTTGATGACTGCTAAACATATTCCTAGCGTCTTTGATAACGTCAAAGGTATCTGAGGTAATGTGTCTCCCCCAAAAGTTGAAACCTTCGCGTGGCTTGATTGTTTGGAGAGATTGAAAACGAAAGATAGGCTACTAAGGATGGGGGTGCAAGTGGATAACCAAGCCTGTGTGCTTCGCAACGAAGAGGAAGAATTTGTTAATCATATTTTTATTCATTGCAAATTGGTGGGTAAAATATGGGATAGATGGCTGCAAATGTGGGAGTTGGCTTGGTGCAAACCGAACTATCTCCTGGACTTCTTTATCCAATGGAGAAGCTTGGCTAGTGGTGAACACTTCACAAAGGTGGTGGACGACAGCTTTCTTTGTTGTAATCTGGACCTTGTGGCTGGAACGTAATGAGCGTATTTTCAGAGGTAAGGAAAGCACTTTAACAGGAATCTTTGAGTTAATTTTGCTTCGATTAGGGTGGTGGATTAAAGCTTGGGATCCAAAGTTCCCCTATTCACCTCAAGAGGTGTCTCAAAACCCACTGTGTATTCAGATTAGTCATCCAAGGAGGAAAGTGCAGGCTGTATTTTCTTGGGAACCTCCGTGTCATGGGTCTGTTAAATGGAACGTTGACGCATCCTTTAAGGACGGCATTGCTGCCATTGATGGAGTTTTACGTGATTGGGAGGAAAACTTCAGGTGCGTTTTTTCTAAGAGGGTTCCTGCTTCTGAGATCAACAAGGCAGAGGTTTTAGCCATATTATTTACTCTTGAAACGTCGACAAAAAAAGAGTGGTTGTCTCATGTACAAATTACAGTGGAGTCAGATTCCCTTAATTCAGTTACGTGGAGTAATGCCAAAACGAGAGGTCCATGGGAGTTGAGGTTTGAGATCAATAAGCCTTACCATTGTTCATAGAGGTAGGAGTGCGAATTCAGTTGCTGACGGGCTAGCTAAACAGGGAATTGGTAGAGTAGAGGAGTTGTGCGCGTGGCTTTGAGTACTTATATCAATCTTGGAGTATGTTTGTGGTGTTGGTGTGATTGTAGTTTTTGTATGCTGTATGCCTCTTTTGAAACTAACTTGAGCAAATGATTATGTGGATTCACCTTCACTCTTCCTAGAAGGTGGGAGCTGAGTCTACTACTGATGCTAGTATGAGTAAGTTTCCATCCCTTGTAATTTTTGTTACAAGGTTGAATAAAATAAATTTTAATGATCAAAAAAAATAAAGTAATTTCACATAGGTGACAGGTGATGACGGATGCTAACTTCCGTTAACTTTTGCTAACGTGTGAAAGCGATAACCTTGATGACCCAGAGTAATATTGATTAAAAACAACAATAAGTATCCCGCCGAGGAGTTCAGATCCTGTGCTGTTAATAGTAGAGGCAGTCCTCTTTTCTCCCTATCTCTCTCCTCCAACCACCCAAACCCCCCTGCAATCCAAGGGCTCAGAAAAGAGAGAGACCAATTTAATGGTGAGATTTGGTGGACTGCACAGAATAGCAGAGGATCCTCACCCCCTGCCGAGGGTGGGGTCTAGGGAAGTCCAAATGTATGCAGCCTTACCCCTGAGGTCCTGACTAGTCGCCTAATTAGAGAGGCTGATTCCAAAAGACCCACGAAAATAATTTTGAATTATAGATTAACGTCCCCAAATTTTGATATAATTTTTTTTCTTTTTTTTTTTGCAGCAATTCATTTACAAACACCAGATTTCCAAAAACACGATTTATTTGTAGAAAAAATAATTTAAGATCATATTTTAACACGTTAATCAATATTAATTGGGGTTATGAAGGATAATCGTCCTTTACACGTCAGCAAAAGTAACTTCTGTCATCACCTATCACCTATGTGAAATTATTTACAAAATTTTATGCCACCTAAGTGAAATTATTCAAACCACATATAACCCAAAAAATAATATGCGAAATCTCATGCCACCTAAATGGAAATTTTCGTTAATTTTAACTAAAATTGGTACATTTCAGATGTCATTAAGATATTGGCAGCATATCCGTCGCCTTTTATAGATGTAGATGTTCCAAAAGAATAAGCATTTCTTATCTTAGAGCCACAAATGTAATTATTCAGATTTGCTAATAAGAAGAGTATTTAGTATCCGGAAAATTCACACTGACATTTGAGTACAAATTTAACTCACAACAAACCCGCAACTAGACATGTACATCGTAATTTTTGTGTATATCAGCAACTTGACATACAGCGGACCGAATGAATCTGACAAACCATCAACTGCTGCAGGGCCACAGAAGCCTCCATGGACAGACTATAACTTAGCTATACTAATGATCGCATTCGAAATGACATTAATTATTCTGGTGCTTCTACTTTACAAAGATGATAAACATCCAGGTGCTCATCAATGGCAGCACTGTCTCAATTTGTACAATCAAGTATATACAATTCAACAAATGCTGGAGAAAAAAGGACCCAAAAAGCTAAGGTAAGATTGATGGATAATCTTACTCTTAAAACAAAATGTAGATCCCCTGTTGAGCCCAATCCTAATCATGAATGACAAAATCCTCCTAAGGAGCTTCCCGTTCAATAAAATCGTCTCGCGGTTGAAGAGCTACTTTGAATTGTATTGGAGCACGGAAAAGAATGAACAAATAGCATATACCCTCAGAAAGTTCTCTGTCACCACATCACTAAGCTGTTCTTTGTTGGCAAGTCACTCGAGCAAATCCCGATACTTGTTCGTCTTTTAGCTCAATCGGAACTTGAATCATAAAAATCACTAGGGCATGGTGTCATCACCTCAGATTCCAGTATCTGAACCACTCGGTGCATGGTTGGCCGATCTTCAGGAGCTGAAGAGACGCACTGCATGGCTACAGACAGCAAGGCATCAAGGCTTTCCTGTTGGACACCTTCACACTGCTCATCAACAATATCTCTTTGTCTATTTTCTGTTGCAAGAAAATTCAACTGCAGCAAAAGCTATGTGTGAGTACAGAGTACCCCAATGTGTGGTGTTTCACCCATGTAAAACTATAAGCCAAGCACAATAAAATATTTAAGTTGGCAAATCCTGTCAAGACACTAATGAAAATGATGCACATAACAATAGAGCTTTTAAATCAAATGGCTCACTAAATTGTCTTGTGCTTCTTATTTGTCCTTTGCGACAGGCCGTCAATGCAATTCCACTCAAGGGTTAACAGAAACAGCCTCTCTACAACTGTAAAAGTAGACCGCGTACAACCCCCACCCCCCAAAAAAGAAAAAAAAAAAACCTAGACAAAAGTCCCATGAGGCACTGGAGGACATGGACTGCTATGGATTGTATCAACTATCAAGTGCTACTAAAAGAACAAAATGGCATATAGAAGCACAGGAATAGGCCATGTGATCAACTATCACTTACTGGATGATAGCAGGTTTCACCATTGTCTAAAACACGGGCCAAATTTCTTTAGTCCATTTATAGAAGGAACTGAAAGTCACTAATATACATACGTGCGCATGACTGCCACTAAAAACTGATTATGAGCTAATAGTAGTAATAGACTAATAGGTGAGGGACAAACAGAACAGGAATCAGGAAAGTTAGAACTTATAAAGGAAAAAAAACAGGAAAGTTTTAGAGACCCAAATTTTCTTTAAGGTACCTTTGACGCATTTTTAGATAATCCGAAAAATGTTTTCAGATGTGCAGAAATTCCTTGAAAGTGAATGCTTAATATCAGATATGCAGTGAGTTCACCAAAATTGAAATATGAGGTTAGAGTCGCCTTGTCAACAAATAATACCCACAAAAAGAATTTTCACATACATGATCAAGATGGTTGGGATTCTCTGCTTTCTTAAACGTACTGGTCCATGCCAAGCAAGCATTTTAGGGCCTTTCACTGCAATCAAGCCCAAAAGCAAAGAAAGCAGCTGACTAGTCACTCTAGCCTAGGTTGTTAATAATATGGTATCGACTATGCAATGATGAGAAGCTTCAGTACATGGAAAGAGGACGCTCTGACAAGTAATCACATTGAGGAAGGGGAGGTTAAACGAACACTGTGTGCAATCACACTGAATAATGTTAAATTTGCTTTCTTGGGAAAACATAAGAAGGGACTAGACCTTAACCTCAACCCTTTGGAAGCTATTACTTTCCTCTCAATACTGAACTTTGTAAGACTTCCATTCCATTTTCTTTAGAAGGGAATAATTTATGAAGGAAAATTTATAAACATTTCAATTGTGTGAAGTATGAACAAAAAGGGGTCGAGAGCCTTGAGGGAGAGCAAGAGACTCGGTAAAAGGCAGTCCACACATGAAATTTCAGTATAGAAGGCACTAGGCAGTCCATCGAGAAGTACAAAGAGTCCAAGATTTTTCTGTTCTAATTTTGTAACTATATTCCTCCTACTAGAGTTTAGCTACCTTATATGCTATAATGACAACATTCTATAGATGAGCTAGACGTCCAAGCATGGAGGAGGTTCTCTCTCTGCTCCCATATCGTTAATTTTTGTCTCTCTGTCTTTTCCATCAAGACTTGTTGAGACACTTCTGCAAGAGCGTAAATGTCAGAAGAATCGCATCATCTTTTGTTTCTTTGACCTGTATCTGAATAATTGAATGGGCACCAGTTATGCTCCCATAATCCTTTCTTCATTCTTTTAAGCTAACATGGGTATCCGAGCTTTGCCCGACTAATCCCATTGGCTTAAAGTTAACGACCAGGAAAACCTCCAGTAGCCCTGAGGGGACTCGAACCTGAGACCTCTGGAATAAATTTCAGAGATCTAACCAGCTGACTCAGGGTTCTACTCCCATAATCTTTTCACACTACCGGTATCATAGAACTAGAATGTATGCTATGTAAATCTAAACTCCCAGCCCCCCCCCCCACACACACAAAACAAGAGCTGTTCGGATTATATTATACAAAGAAACCAGTAGAAACATGATGATAATTATACAAGTGACATAAAAATACAAAAAGTTCAGAGGATCAGAGCTGTGACTTACCCAACCTACAATGTTGACACCCTTCTCAATGAAAGATGCGTCCGTTGGACGTTTTCCACTCAAAACTTCCAGTACTAGAACTCCGAAACTATAAACATCAGTTTTTTCTGTCGCTCTGCCACTTTGCATATACTCTGCAGAACAACGTAAAATTTAGTTTACCACAACACCACCAAGTCAAGAATTATATCATTGTTCTAAAGGTAAACAGATGGGTTGTACTTGTACTGCAAGTTGGCACAATACTCTCAAGTCTTAACCTTGAGTGGGTAGCTCAACTGGTAAGACTTCAGAGATTTGTTCTAGAGGTCCCGGGTTCGAGCCTCCTGAGCGCCACTGGAGGTTTCCTGGTCGCTAACTTCAGGGCCAATGGGATTAGTCGGGCAAAGCCCGGATACCCATGTTATTTAAAAAAAAAATGTATAAAATACTCTCAACTCTCAATTCTTCATGTAAAGAAGAACCCTAGTCAGTCAAACATTATTCATTGCTTTCCAATGATCTCCAATGAAACAAAAAAACAAAAATCATGAAGAACTTCCCCGTTAGCTTAGGATTGATATATCACAATATGTTAAATCAAATTACAGTCCTCCAGATACATGGTTCAAAGAAACGGACAATATCATGCTTCACTTGACACATCCTACCATACTGGTAAACGTTAAGCGAACGAGGAACAACTTAAATCATAAAAATAATATTCTCTTTTGTTATGACAATAGACAACATGCAAATATTTTTTCTTACAACAAAAGTAAATTAAAAGGACAAAAAAAGAAGAAAAGAGAAAGAAGTGTGCTAATCAGTTTATACCTCTAAAAACATCGCTATACACAGGAGCTGTTCTTTCAGCTACCTCTTAGGGCAATTGAAAAGTCATTACACCCATAAGTTACAATTGCATAATCCTACACACCTAAAGAACAAGAAATCCAAGGACGTGTACTGATTGGAAGTTGGAACAGACAGTACTACATGAAGTTTCATCATGGTAAACAAAAAACTATTGTCCAGATATGGCAACAGATCAAAACTTTAATAACATGTAATACCATAAAAAATAAGTGTTGCAGATTTACCCACCTGGAGCAAGATAACCAAAGGTACCAGCAACAATTGTAGTAATGTGGGACTCCTCATCCTCCAACAATTTGGCCAGTCCAAAATCTGAAACACGGGCCTCCAAGTTTGCATCCAGCAATATGTTGCTTGACTTAATGTCACGATGTATAATGCGAGGAGAACAATCATGGTGCAGGTACGCCAGCCCTTTTCCCGCCCCTAATATCACATTCAAGCGTGCATCCCAATCCAGCAGCTCAGATCTTTCTGCACATCCATTACCATCATCAGAGGAGAACAAATTAATGTATTCTTAATTCAGCATCAGAAGATTATATTCAATTCATCCTTCAAAAAACTTCATAGAGCTACGACATTTCAAAAACATTCATAGAGAGACAACATTTCAAAACCATAAGAAAATTACATCAACAGAAAACCAATCCTTAGTGGTGAAGTTATCACCAGGGCTTTAGTTTGAACTCTTCAAAATTAGCAGGTACAATAACAACTTTCAAGAGTAAAGCAAAGAATGGAGACTAACATAATAATACAAACACTACATGGTAAAAGCTGCCCCCCCTCCCCCCCTCCAAAAAAACATAATAAGAAATAAAGGCACTTTGTGTTGTTATTTTATGTTTGTGAGGATATTGTGAACTCTTACTTGTACATTATTCTTTTCTATACTCAAAAAGTCACAAGGTTAAGAAAAAGAAGGCACCAAAGGCATGGAACAGCTGTGTAATGAACTTCATAGATATTGTTGGAATAAGATGAAGAAATGCGCATCAGAAGATTACTGTTTGATATTATATCTCTTGGAAAAAGAAATAAAAATAGAAGAATAATATTTCCACTCTCTTATCATGGAGTATGACAGGTGACAAGAATCAAGCAAACCTACCACGGGAGTAAAATGTCTATAGGACACAGCCTCTATACTAGCTATGGGTACAGATGCGTATCTCTAGATCTCTGCGGCCCCACCCTCTGCCGGATCCTTCTTAGATTGTTTCTGTAGTTGTTATAAAAAAATCCCCTAATTTGACTTAGCAGGAGCACCCCCTTAAAACCCCCGTTACTTTGGCCCAAATAGACACCAAATACATAAGCAATCCCATAGAAAGTCAACTGGCCTAGATGCCTTTCAAAAGATCTGAGCACTCCGCTCCGACCATATGCACCAGAAAATGGCGAAAAATGCACACTGCCATAGTAATCTAGCCTCCTTGCCCCTTTTCCACCCAAGATATTGTGCCTGCAAAAGTTGCACAAAAGTGGCTTGACAAACAAGATACTAGCCCCCCCCCCCACCCCCCACCCCCCTAAACCAAGAAGTCTCCACCAATAGGTCCAAGCAAACTCACCCTCCAGGCCTAAATGTATAGAAGTCTCACAAGCCTATTGCAAAGCACACACACTCACCCTCCAGGAATAAATGTATAGAATCTCACAAGCTAATGGCAAAGCACACAAACCCACTCCGATCTCCTCTGCTGCAAGCCATCAACATATCATGAGTATTCAACCGACCTCATAGCAAAGTCCATAAAAGGGTAAGCACCTTTAGGAAAGCATTCGAATATTAAATGAAACCATCAACAGGAAATGGGGCTCGTGTGATGGCAAGCTGAGGTGGTGAAGAAAGGATTTGTAAAAGAAGACCCTAGAACGATCTCCAACCCAAACCCGAAGTCCTCAGTGGACCCAATAATCTGATTGGTGTCCACAACACTAAGCAAAGAGGTCAACTCCATTTCCTAATCCTGGGAGGCTCTCCATATAAGAAGGACCCAGGATCCATGTCTTCGTCGCCATAAAAAGCAGCGATAGGCGCATCATGGAGTGGAGAGTAGACAACTGATAAATCTGAGGATATCTAGAAGGGAACAAGTTGATGTAGTTGTTACAAGGAGAGTAATATGTTGACCCTCCAGCTCCTGTGCATTCCTCCCTCCTAAGAAGTAAAATACGAAGTACATAAAAAGTATGCCAATATCTTTGCTTTAGGCTGAGAGAGGAGCGCGATTTAGAGTAAGGATACCTCATATATAAGTTCACAACTTTTGGCTTGAAGTTCCTAGATTAATCAACCTGACTGACTGCACTACCATTTCAGCAACCATTTCATGCCAAATCACAAATCATGATCTCAATGCACACCCATAAACACAGGTAATACATGTTCTAGTCAAGGTTCAGATAGATAATAAGGTAATGTATCTCACCATGAAGCGCTTCATCCAAGCTACCACCAGGCAAGTAATCATAAATTAACAACTTTGACGAAGGTGAATTGCAATATCCTCTTAAATTCACAAGATAACGATGTTTGATGCTCCCCAGGATTTCGAGCTCCCTCTCGAAGAAGCGATCAAAACCATCATTCAGCTTCACAATTCTCTTCAGTGCAAAGACGTTCCCATCATCCATGGCCAGCTTGTACACGGTTCCAAAGCCACCAGAACCTATAATGTGCTCCTCATTCAGGTTCTCCAACTTTTTAATAATGTCTTTAGAAGAATATGGAAGGTCCCCGTGAAACATCACAATTGATGCACCTGAAGCAACAAGAGCATGCAGTTTTAATGCACAGACTCCACCAGCTCAATATCTAGATGATTAAGCTTAAAAAAGGCATAGAAATTAAGTTGACAGAAAACACAGGAAGAGCACCTGCACCAACATCCATGGCAAGACTTTTGGCATCATTTTTACCCAGCTTTTTGTACAGAAAGCATCCCCAGAAGCACATTAAAGCCACTAGTAGTAATGCTCCAACAGTTGCTGATGCACTGATAAGAAGCCGTCCTGAATATTTCTTTTTTTCACCTTGGCTTTGATCTACATGGTATAAAATGTGGGCAAACAAAATATAGGCAAGGATCAGGGAAACAGAAGGATCAACATTAACAATTCGTGCGTCTTGAGATTCAAGATTGACGCCTAGCTAATAACGCGGCAAGTTTTAGTAGAAAAAAAATCTTCAAACGCATTTAAGCGTGCCTAACATTACAAACCAAAATAAAGCTAACAATCACGCAAAATTACCTGAGCCACTACCTGAACTTCCATCGTTTCCACCAGCATCCTTGCATGCCAAATCAATTTGTTTACCACACAATCCGCGGTTGCCTACAAAGCTGCAAAAGCAAAAATAAATATATAAATAAATCACTTAGGAGCTTCTCTTCTTTCTATATTTTTGAAGTTACAGTGAACTATGTGCTTCGCATCAAGGATCTATGAAAACAGCCCCTCTGTAAGTTACAAAGGTAAGGTTGCGTACATCTAATCCCCCTTTACCCCGCCTGGGCAGGAAGCTCTTTGAAGGCGCTGGGGTAATGTTCACGTTCTTTGTTCTATGTTGTTTTGTTTACATGGGGGAGGGAGAGGGAGGGGAGATTCTGAGTTACTCCATTTATCAGTATGATTACAAGTGTTGCATCAAAAATAACTCCTCCATAATTTATTTCCGATAAACTGCTGTAGAAAAGGACTGGTGTACAAGAAAAAATATATTTTTAGATAGAGAGAAAGTATGTATTAATCAAGTATCAAAAGTACAGCAAAGGAGGACAAGTGGTCCTCCAAGAAGAGTGTAGTTACAAATACAAGCAAAAAATATATCTCATACGACAAAAACACCACCACACTTACGAGTCTTGAGCAAACTTGACAAGCACCCCGTCTGATGGTATAGGTCCAACCAGGAAATTCGAAGACAAATTCCTTCAAAAATTTGGGAGAAAATACATTTTCTGTGGTTAGGCTCCAATAAACACAACTAATGAACATCTGATTTTGGGGTTCTGCAGAAACTTACAGATTAATGAGCTTGCTTAATTGCCCAAGTGAGGAGGGTATTGATCCACTGAGTGAGTTGCTTGAAACATCACTGCAAAAGGAACAGGAAGTTAACAATAACTCAAAACATGCACCATCCACCAAAAGTTGGACATCCACGAACAGGAAGCTAAGGGGATAAAAGACTGGCATGAAATATCTTCCATTTATGCCAAAGGTAAACACATTAATTGACTGTCAGCATTCTTGAAACACCTGAAACGTAATTCCTAGTTCTTATTTGGCTAATGGCAGCAAAGCAACTTAACAGATAAAATGATGAACGACTCAATCAACAATTACCACCAAATGAGTTTCACAAAAGTCTGGAGAAGCAACCAACTGACTAAGTAATATGACAATTTTGAGTCAGAAACCTAAATGCGAGATACCAGGACCACTAGCATAAAGATTGCCACTTTAGACGAAACAGTTTCTGATGTTATTTAACTTACAGAAAGTAACAAGAACTGAAAGCCACAAGTAGAACATCCAGCCACTAAAAAAAGTTAGGCTAAAACAGAAAACAACTTACAGAAATTGAAGTCCAATGAGGTTTCCCAACTCATTGGGGATCTGCTCACTTAAATAATTGCCTTGCAAGTATCTGCGAATTTGTGGAGGAAATATTAGTTCACTGATAGCGTGCTAGCAAATACAGACAAGAAAACTGATTCTGTTTTCTACAACACAAGAACAATAAAGAAAGAGGGATGATTAGAATTCTGACTTACAGCGCTTGCAACTGTGTACAGTTCCCCAATTCTGAGGGAATTTTGCCATAAAAATTGTTGTTGTTAAGTTCTCTGCACAACAAAATTGCATGCTTGAGTGACACTTACTTTAGCAAATAATCACATTAATGGACATCAAGGGGGTATCACCCATGTAGAAAGGTAGGCCAAAGAACAAAATTAACATTTAGCCCTCAGGCTAAAGATAAAGGGAGAGTTAATCTTTTACCTTTACCTTTTTTAAACAAACTACAAAGAAAGGAGGGGGGAGTGAATAGGGCCAAAAAAATGGATGTACTGAAAAATACGTACAAGATCTCCAAGCGATCAAGCTTCCCAATATCAGGTGGTATTTGTCCACTCAATTTGTGATGCGATAGATTCCTAGATATCAAGACAAAAGCAATTATGAATAACCATAGCAAAGAAAAACAAACAAACATATAACGATGCACAGAACACTTCATCTCAACTTGCTATTTACAAGCACACAAGCATTACATGGAGTGACAAATATTGCACAATGTCTTAGATAGTTATCCTGAATTATGTCTGGATAGTGGATGCTGGATCTACCCTTAATCATAACTCAAAATTATCACATAAAAAAATAATAATAACAATCCTACCATCACATGAAGTGCATGTATTTTCAATGAGTACAATGAGAATGCAAAGGTTTTTCGCTTTGAGTGACACGATTTATTCAGTTCATGCAAAGAGGTGAAATAGGATAAAATATTTTGCTACCGAGTATTTGCTGTCCATTAAGCTTGATATGGAAAAGGCTTATGTCAGAGCACAATAGGGCCCCCCATCCAAGTCAGATCGAGGATGGTATTTACTAAGAGATGTATTGGTCTCGTTCAAGCTGGAGAGAGGCTCCAGCAAGAACATACCGGATGATGAACAAAGATACAATCTGTTTCCATTTTCAAACGCAAGTTCAGAAGAGAAAAGGCTTTTTTGAACTTGAAGAAGAGAACGGTCACCAAAATCAATGCTTGCAAATGAAAATCCACTTTTGCACAAGCAAAGCATTAGCCCTTCCCTCACAAGTTGCCACCCTCCTACTAAGAATCCTTGCAAAGAAATAGATGCCAATACGACAAATTTAGTGTCTCAATACTGAGAAAGGTGGTATGCCTTGCAAGTCATGGATCTCTATTTGCCAATGCAAGTGTGTAGCTGACAAGGGAAAGGACAATGGAGGGCTCCAAAGGCTATATTAGCTGGCAAACTGCAAGCTGAGAGAACAACGAAAACGTGAAGAGCCTCCGCGAGAAATATTGTGCTAGACATAACTCCATGTTTGTTTGATAGAATACCAGAAGCCTGAGTTAAAAAGAGATTCTTACAGTTAGGTATTTCATCTTCGATTCTTCGGAGGGTCTTACTGCTTCAACATATATATGAGAAATCAACGTATCAACTATCAACTGACTCTTGGGTGCCTAGCCTAAAGGGCTTCATCTCAAGGGATATGGCATGAAGTTGATATTCCAGCTATCACGATATCTTCCAACCCTCGTGAAGATTTATTTGGACTAAAGAAAACAACAGCCATTTTTATGTAAAGTCAGCCTTTCATGGAATATGTTATACCTGGAATAACTTTAGATGACAATTTGGGGATCTTTCTTCTCTTCAATGAGAGAATCTTTAGAAAATAGAGGTTGAGAGCTGTCGATAATGCAAACCCAAACAGAGACAATATAAACCTCCATCGATGCTTCCTACATGAGTTATACGCAAATGCGACATCGAAATTCCCAGGCTTAATAATGAGATATTGCACGCCTATGTGCCAACAGGTCCAATCGTATCAATTTACACAATGGTTCCATTCTTGTATCCATTGTAAGGAAGATCTCTGTGTATCAGTGGAATGAATGGTCTGCGAAAATCATCATCTAAACTACGCGGAGGATTCAAAATGCAAAGTAAAAAACAAAAAAGTAGTTTGACAACTATCCTCTCAAGATGCACTGCCATATTCAGCAAAGCTGTAGAGATATTTGTATGACTTTTTCTTCCCAAGATAATCCAATTGCAAAATTGGCACCCTATTGAATTCAGCAGAGTGATATCCGTGAACACAGAAATCAGAACCCGAAAATCCTTAGTAACCAATCATATGAGTCAGATAGGGATGTCTGGAAACGAAGTTTGAAACAAGTGAATTATGTGGTCCTATTTGTGCTGAAAATAAGCCATTTTTATATGCTCTTCAACTGATGGATATGAAAGGATGCTTGAGTATCATCCTCGGCAATGCCAAAATCAACATTGCCCGCATCATTAAGACATTAATGCCTCTTAAAATACAGAACAGGTCAACAAGTAAGGTTGCTTCTTCTGTAACGAACACAATGGTTTGGTAGTTGGCAAAAGAGTCCTGAGTCCTAACATTGTGAAACTAGAATAGTCACTCTGGATGTTTCTCAAACCCCAGAGGTCCCTGTTTTCTAGTTTAATCATAAAGCAGGGTCTGCTTATGGTTATTGTTAGCTTTCTTTTGGTCCCTGTATGTTGTATTGTTTACACTTTCACAATAACACACAAAGGTGGAACATCCTCCCTGGTTCATTCAAGGACACCTACTAGGCATCTATTCATCAAGTTTCCGATGTGGCATCAGCAGTCTACTATGTTCACCTACAAAATAATTCCACAATGGTCTGGCACAAGAGGATGCTCATTATTGTGGATGTACACTTGATCTGGATTCGCTCCGCTCAGCTTTTACATATAGTCATATAGTAGGGTGAATATCTTAGTTCTTTGTTGGTTTTCATTTGGTTGGCGCATTTTATCTTGTTTGTACTCTCACTAGCACGAACACAGGGGAAACTTCTTTTCTGGTTCGTTGGCTAGGCATTCAATGTGAAATTAAGGATGTTTTTAGGGTATGAAACACTATTCACTTCCAATACCATATAACAAATAATAGGAATTGTATGATTTTGTGAATCACATCGATGTCAAAAAATGACCCTTCTTTCAAGCATTTGCCAACAAACGAGTCACATGTAATTAGATCTGTCAATTGGGTGGGGCGGGTCGGGTTCGGGTCGGGTGGTTTCGGGTTGAGAAATGCTTGACCCTGCCCGGTGTTGTTGTCGGGTTTGGGTCGGGTGACCCAAAATTTTTTATTTTATTCGTCAATTATATAGTCAATTTATGTTTTCAAACGGTATATTTGTACACATATACTCTAACTTATAACTTGTATTAATACATACGTATTTTATTCACGTTTTGGAATGTATATACACCTATATGATATTTTTCATAGTTTGTTTAATTATTCGATAAGTTGTACAATATAATTCCGTCCATTTGAGGGTAGTTAAGAGCAAAATTTATCATTTTGAGCGAATAAAGAGGTAGAGAAAAAGTTAATGAAACACAAAAAAAAAGTTTTATATTGTTTTTTAGGATAACTTAGTTGAACTTTTTATTTATAATTACAAATTGTTCTAATTTGCGGGTCAAACGGGTCGACCCACTAACAGGTCGGGTTTGACCCAAACACACCAGGTTAATCGGGTTTGGGTCAAACCGGGTTCCGGGTCGGAAAATCAGTGTCAGGATCCTAAAAAACGGGTCGGGTCGGGAATTGACAGGTCTACGTGTAATGTATGGCATTATTTAAGTTTATCAACGATAATCTTTGGTCAGATAAAGCAGCATAATATATTAAAACTTACAAGTGTATAACCCTCCTAGATTTCGCATTGCATGTCACTCCTTTCCACCTACAAGGGTCTGCATCCTCAGGTCTCCATCGTTGAAGGATTCCATCTGAGCTAAGAACTGATGTTCTAAGATTCACAAGTGCCTCGCCTACAAAAGCAAAATGGAAAGTTGGAGGGGGGCAATGGCCCTTCAATCTTGAGTTACACAATTGGAGAGAGTGGAGTAAGCAGTTGCTCAATAAAATTTGGAAAACTAAAAAAAATATTACTTACCATCCGGACTGAGAGCTCTGCTACCAATGACCAAAATGTATACTACTAGAGCAATGATATTGGACAAGCGAACACATTTCAGTTGAGCTATTCCCATGGCAGAGAAAGTAAAGCATGATAAGACTACAGTATATCATCTGATATACCCTCTTCTGGCGTCCTGTCCTACACAGATCAACATCACAAGTTTCGCCATCCAACAGCTGCAAGAGAGACAATAAAATCATCATGATGACAACAATAACTACATGACACCTACCCATAATATTCAACTTCCAGCAGACATATTTATCAGCTTCAGCTTCAGCTTCAGCTTCTGCATCATGTTCAATTACTTTAAGCAAGTAGTAAATAAAATACAGCCTTGAGTACTTCGAGAAAACAAACATAAGTTTCACTGATTTGTGTAGTTATACTTATGTGGTGATATTTCTCCAATTTCAATCTTCAATTTAAGGAAAGAGTGCAACATTTTACGAGAGATAACAGTAACGCACACACTCAAACCATCATTAAAGGTTTTTAGTTACATGATGATGTCGTTATCGGACCTTAGTATAAGGTTGCAATAGGCTGTAGTCCACAACTTAACACTGATACAGAAGAGACCAGCACAACTAATGGCCACTGCATTTTGCCGCAATTGATTTGAAAGCCAATAATTGAGCAAGAGAAACGTCAACATAGATAAGATCCTGAATCCATACATTCTTAAAAATTCTTAGTATAATGTTTAATTCCACTTGAGCAACCACATACCACTTCAATTTCATAGCTCTCCACAAGTAACACTAGCTCGAATTCTAACTAATTCCAAATTTCAGCCTTTCAGAATAATTCATCATAGCAACTTACATGTCGATCAAAAATTTAAGGCTCCGTCCCTAATTTGCAAAAATTCACATAACTGCAAATTGATTTTACCAATTCTCAATTATCCAAACCAAATTGATAAGTTACAGATAAAAACAAATCATATGTAAGCCCTAAATCGAACCAAAACATCAACAAATTCAACCAAATCAAAAATCTGGACTTCAACAGCACAATTCAACAACAAAGAAAGACAATTAACAGCTCAAAACAACATATTACCTCAAGATTCGAAATCTGAGATGCAGTTTTCTTCAATGAAAATGCATCTCAGATAAAATGCAAGCCAACCTTCAAGCTGTGAATATAACAAAAAAAAATTTAAAAATATACACCACCGACGAAAAATAGAGATTTATGATTTTGAGGAGAGAGAAAAATAAAACTGTATGAAAGAGATGATGATAGTGATGACGATGGTGGCGATGAGAAAGAGAGAGAGAGTGTAAGAGAGTGAAAATGAGAAAGTGAGAGAAGAGAGGAGAGAGAAAATGAATAGATGCTGTGCCAAGGGGTTAAAGGAGAACCAATGAGAGGAGAGAGAGTTGGCACGTGCGAAGCCGACGTTCAGCGCGTGTGGCCGACGCCATAATGACACACTCTGTACTTCTACTGTCTACTACTACGAGTAACGGAACGGAGTGTGTAACAAACTAAACAAAGTACGCTTAACTTGAAGATGCTACTTTAAAATGACGGTTTTCTCCTTGTTATTATGGTACAATTTTTTTTTTATGTGAATTATGGTTACACAAAAACTAGAAGAGCTAGTTGACCTAACCTCTTAATCATTGGAAAAAAGGACTATTGGAGCCACCCACGAGAAGCGGAAATGTGTTTTAAGGTTCTCAAGAACCTGGCTCTGATACTCTGTCAAAATATAAGAAGGGAATAGTAATATGATTTAGATACTTTTCTTGATAATTAGGAGAGATCCATATATAGAGAGATACAATAGGCTTGTAGTACAAAATATATAACCCTAGCCTATTATACTTTCCTAACCATATGAGATATACTACTACCCAAATATAATCTCAAATATATTATTATGATATAACATATATATTATTTCCATATCAACTCAAAAAACAAATGAACTAATCCGAAAATTAAATCAAATCTCATTTGTATTATACTTGAAATAATTGGATTCAAACTTTGACTTTATAGTATTATTGAGCTTTAGCTACCAATCCACCTTCAACACCCATGATAAGGGTTCAATTCTCTTACATAATACTCCGTAGTTATTTCTAAATATTTTTTTTTTTGGCTTTTTGAATTTTGAAAGACCATTTTCACCAAATTAGAGTAATAATATAAATGAAATTGACATATTTCATAATTTGACATTCTCTATAAAGTAACACAAATTTTGCAAACTCTCTTTTTTGTTTTGTTAGTAAAATATATTTAGCAATAAGTACTAACTATTAACGAGTGTTAATAAGGTCTTAGTCTCATGGTTAAACTTGAGGCTTTGGGTACATTTTTTTTTATTTTAACCAAAAAAATTTTTTTACCCAAAGTCTCATTTTCAACCACGAGGATAAGACTGAGACTTTGGGTACATTAGATCTCAGATTTAAATACCTCATTTTATAATATATATAAATTAATTGTATCGACCTCTGTGTATCCTTTTTTTAAAAAAACTAGTAACTATTAACGTGTATCCTTTTTTCAAAAAAACTAGTAACTATTAACGAGTAACGAGACATATTGTACTCAACGATATAATTGAAACTGATGATCAATTCTTACCATACAAAATATAAATAATAATAAAAAAGTAATTAACAGCTTTAATAGTGAGTGACTGATGAGTTGATGAGTGCCCATACTATTTGCGGGCCCATGCCACCGAGGTGAGGAATGGCGTTTGCTCAGCTTGGCAACATGCAACTTTGACTCCTGTAGTCTTGTTGGATTCAGAACACACTAGTGTATATTACACTATGTGTAAGTTTAGTATTTTTCGACCATGATTGGTTTATATTCATTGTAATATACATAAATGTGTTTATGAGTCTATTTCTCTCCTCCCTCATAGGCCCCTTTGGATTTCATGGGGGTATTGTGGGTGTGGGGTAGAAGAGAGAGATAGACTCAAAACACACTAGTGTATATTACACTATGTGTAAGCTTAGCATTTCTCATCTTGTTGGGGACGCTGAGGAGGCAGATAACGGGAACTTTTCAAAATGACAATTGCACCCTCGTAGAAAATGTTTTTTTTTTTGTGCTAAGCAAAAAGAGGATGTAAGTGAATGACAACCGAGACACCCCTAATACGTCATGTTCAGACTCTCGTGTTCAATAATTAACATATCACACTAGTTGAACAATCAGCACAAGCACTGTCTCTACAACGTAGCACTGATAAGGAACTAGTTTAGTTCCTAAAAGCCCGGAGAAACGACACGAGGGAATGGAAAAATGCCGGTGGCGTGGACGAGGATAAATTTGTCAATGTGGAAATTCAATGGCTTATTTTCCCTTTATTTATTTTTTTGGTGGAAGAGGGGAAAAGGGTCATAGTCAATTAGCTAGCTAGTCATCATGCTCAAATGGACTGCTAATTAAATCCATTTAGAGTTCAGACATTTCTCATTTGATATTTTGTCTGTTGTTTTGTTTGCTTGTTATTAATGGTATCTCACCAATTAACCGTATGACAGTATCCGTCAAGAATATGCCCTTCATGGTGTCTAGTTTGTCTACTAGTAGTTTCTTCCTTTTAAAGGTTCATTATTCCTTGGTGTTCTTCTTTTCTGATTTTATTTTTCATGTCTCTTGGTTTAGTGGAAATTAATCGGAAAACATAAAAGAAAAATATATGGTAGGAATTAGAAAATACTCTAGGTAGTTTCTGTTTATAGCAGGAAACAGTTAGTTTTCAACATTTAGTTGGCAGAATATATAAATATTAAATGAAATGAATGGTGGGTTAGGTTTCTTAAATTTTGGGGATTTTCTACCTGGTACAAATATAATATTACAAAATTTCTAAAATACCATTTTTAATAAGTTGACAAAGAAAAATCATCACACCTTATTCATAAAGAGAAAAATGTAGTGAATTGTTCTCTTATTCTGCACCTGGTATTATTCGCAAGTGGAAATTTGCTACTTAAATCATTTCTCTTCCTCTCCATTTAATGTTCATTTGTTTTTCTCAATATTTTTGTTGTTTCTTTATTCGCATTGCAATCCCTTGGAATTACTAAAAACCTGAATACGAGCACATTACTTCCTTTGTCTCATACTAATCTCGTATATATATCCTTTGTAAAGTTTGATACAGATATATGTCACTCACCTTAAACACCAAATGTCATACGACGTGCCATATTCCGTACTATTTCGAAATGCAAATATATTGTTGGTCAATGTGGGTGGCAAGGAGTAAGGAGCAACATAAATGAAATTTGAAGAACTATTTTGAACTATTTATGGATCAGGTCAGAATGTAAGAATGGCATGCCTGTAAAGTGTAAAGAGCCTCATTGACTATATTAGATATCAATTCTCATGCTTAAAATTAATTATCTAGGATCGATCTACTGTATGCTACAACGGTATAATAATCATTCAGCAGACAAATCCCTTGCTCAAAAGTGAAAAATTATTGAATTGACTGCATGGGGACACAGGACAATAATCATACAACATTTACAGATGTAAACCCAAAACTACAGTAGAGAGAAACTGTGAGATGCTTTAATTTCTATACTACATAATGACAGAACATTTCACAAAGCACTTTTGGAGACTAGTGACTACTTTTCTCTACCCATCTACAGAAACTCATCTACATCAAAAGGAGACAGTGTTGCTCAAAAGCATGTTAACAGATAAGCAAAATAATCCAGACTTCCCAAAGTTTACTATGATGAACCTTTCAAGATTTTCAACCGTGAGCGCTGCCCCTTCAACTTGGGTTCCTGTAACTTGGCTTTTAATGTGTTACCTCTCACTGGCTGAATTTTCGTAGATGATTCTGCAATCCGAGGATCAGGAGAGGTCATAGTCATACTCGTCGTCATCCACTGCCTGATGGGGCTTGCATGCCTAATGGGGCTTGCATTCCTCCTTGACGCGGGATTAGCTGAAGCGACTTCCGAATATTCATACGCAGGAGGATAGCTCCCACCTTCAGACATAAGCAGCTCACTAATCAGTTTATCAACTGTTTTCGAGTTGGATCCATGCCCTTCATCAACATAAGCTTTCTTTCTTTGATAGGTTCCCTCTTCAATTGTACCATAAATCTCAGACTTTTGCAGCATGCTTATTTCAGTTGGGGTTCCTTCATCAATTTTCATAATTTTGGCATCAATCTCGCGTGGAGTATTCTGAGGATCAGACATCTGCACGCTGGGCGGACTTTGACCTTTTCTCCTTCCACTTAAAGCAAGTTCTTCCTGCTCCTCGTAGTTACTAGGCCCTGCTTTACTTGTTTCAATACAACGAGAATCAGATATGGCAGAATCTTCACGGCCTACCCTTTGAGGTGCACTCTCTGCCTCCGGAATGGATTCAAGGGATCGCCGGCGCAAACGGGCCTCTTTGGGATCTCTAGGGGACCCTGTATCCTTGGTCCTCCCATGAACTGTTAGCTGGGCTGTAAGAAAGTCCTCTATCTCATGTCTCAATTTGTCAACAACGGAGGATTTCTGTGTAATATTACCCTGTGTTTCTCTATCTTTTATCTGCATTCGCTCATCAAGCCATGATTCAGAAATATGCAGAATCAAACTGTCATGATCAGCCATGCCAGTCCAGTCCTTGTCAGACTTCTGTTTGACAGCATGCACCTGCCTTGCATATTCTCTTATACCTTTGGCAAACTCATCACAAAGTTCTTCCAAGAGTTCGCTTGATTTCCTTTCTTTCTCGAGGTCTTTGCCAGTAGTAGCTAGAGCAACCTTGACCTCAAAAAGCTCTCGAGCTAGCTTCCGGTGCAAGCTTTCTGATCGTTTTCTCAATTTCCTTTCATCTTCCAATTCATCCCTCACAGACTGAAGACCAGCGTCAATCCGCTCTTGGTCTTTACTCTTTCTAGCTAAGTTATCTTTTGAGATTTGTTTCATCAACTCATCAATCTCATGACGGCTTGCCTGCTGATCTCTAAGTAACTCTTTGATCCTAGCACGTGCATGGTCAAGCTCATTTTTCAGCGCTTTCACCAGAGACACATTAGATGCATGTTGCTCCTCAAGGCTCCATATGCGATTTAATACCTTCAGCAAGTCAGTAGATGTTTTAAAGCTGTAACTAGACTCCCCAATCCTTCCCCTCAATTCAATAGAACTGTCAGGAGCTGCAGCTGGGTTATACGGAGCCATCTGCATGCATACAATCAACCGTATATCAATGTACTCTGTATCATTGAGAAATAAAATGAGGACATATCGTAACTCACACACGAACTGATAGATCTATTTGATCAGAGAAAATGAGAAATGGAACTTGAAACCCACTAGCCTATGCTATTTGGACTCCTCAGACCTCATACCACCAAACATATCCGTAACTGAACCTTATACATCCAATGACAGGACACAAGGATACTTCAAAATTAGACCAGAGAGATACCTAACTACCTAAAATTGGGATTCCAACCTTCAGATTCACACCCATGCGGTCGTGCGGTGCCCAGATGTGCCCCGTAGTTAATGTAACATATTGAGATGGAAGCAAGTTCAGAAATGAGTGCGTAAAATGTGCACACTCAACCAACTTAAATCAGACCTTATGGAATTTCTTTGAAGCTCTAGCTTGGTCTTCGAAATAGGAAATTTAGTATATTTACACAAACTTCAGGCAGTATCCTCAGATAGAACTGTCATGTCCACACATGAGGACAGGGAATGCCATGGCTCAATCTAGGATTCTAGATACATGTCACATTTTCTGCGTTCCATGGACACCAGAAGCAATACTACAGGGCAGTAACTTTCCAAACCCTAAAGCCCTTCTGCCCCTTTCTTTTGAACAACAAACTGATCGTAAGAGAAGGGAGAACATTATCACTAAGAAGAAAATTCTCAGCAAAGGGCCTGCTAATGTACTCCTAATATAGGGGATGGATAACTAAGAGCTTAAAAATGAGTACCTCCAAGGAGCTACCGTAACTTGCAGGAGATAAAGGCTGCAAAGCCTGTTTATTCCTTTCTGCTGATTGATGATGTCGCATCAGCGAAGCTGCAATATGTCTCCTCAGGCTGCCAGCGCTTGCGGGCTGCTATGAATTAAACAATGCAACTGAGATTAGAGAACGCATGTCTCCTTGCTCCTAAATTCCAAACTAAAATTGCTCAAACTGTAGCAGGTAGGAAGTGAGATGCCAAAAAAAAGAATGCATTTAGGGCTATTACAGCATTAGATGTTCCACTTATTCTTAAAGTAAATGACATTTGGATATTCCTATCGACACAGGAAAAGCATCCAAGCATTTCAAACATACTATGGACCTTTCTGCTTAGATGCATCCATATTTCTTTCTCGGTGCTTCACAAATCAATTCTCCTATGTAGACATCAGACAGGTCTTTTGGACATATTCACAGTCAGTTCTTTCACCAGAATTTTGCTGATCATTAGGCAAGGTGCCCAACAGCCCAAGTGGGATGCTCATGTTTAGTGACAAGAAGAATGCAACAATTTTTCCTAAATAATGCAATTACTTATTTAATTCAATAATACACTAGTATTTCCATAACTACTAGAAAAAAAAAAATAAGAAGCACCAATCAACTAGGAGCAAAATCCTACTTAATGAAACAAAAGGTACAGTAGTAGTAGGCAGATTATATATCTAAAATTTGTGAAAACATATTGGGAAAGGGAAATGCTTGAAAAACCCAAACAATCCCAAAAGTCACACAAAACTGAAGCAACTGACAACGATAGCAGACATGTAATGTAACATCAGAACACAAAAATAAGGAACCCTATCAGCAAAATTCACCAAAGCAAGCATAAACTAGCAATCAATGTCATCAAATGTAGAATAAACAAAAATGTTAACATCAGAACAAAAATGAAGAAATAGGAACACAACACACCCATCAAAAAAATCCACAAATAAACAACAAGCTGGCCAGTGGCAATCAAAATCCCATCAGTTGTTGGAGACTAATAAGAAACCACAAACTACCCATCAAATCAATTAGGTATAGAAATAAAACCCAAATGGTACTTTAAAAAAAAAAAACATCTTAAAATAAATTCTACAATCAGCACACAAGATTACATTAACAAAATCCCACATTTACCAAAATTATAAACTAGAAACTAAAAACAGAAACCAAACCCACAAACATCAGAACCCAAAAATCAGGGAAAAAATGATTAACCCAACAAAACCCATCAACTGAAAACCCAATTTCAGAGGACAAGAAAGAGAAATTCTTACATGATGATCAGGGGAGCCAGAACGATGAGGATCAGCAGCCAAACTAGGTTGATGATTATGATGTTGATGATGATGATATTGTTGATGATGATCATCAAAACCCTCATCTTTATTCACCCTATGATGATGATTTCTTCGAACCCTTTGATGATTATTAACACCCAAATACATACTAACAGGTGAGAAAAAATATTGTTGAAACTCCCAAATAGCAGCACCAAGTTTCCTAGCTGAAACTACCCGTTGTTTGATTGAAAAAGAAGAGAGAGAAAAAGAAGGAAAAGGAAGAACAAAAGTAGTGTCTCCTCCTCCTTTAATTATGGTGTTGTTTTGAGCTTGAGCTTCACCACCAACTTCCTTCCATGAAATCACTGGTGTATTTGAAGTGGGTCCACCACCAAAACCCTTTTTTGTGCAACCAGCCAATAAAATTACTTGTTCCCATGACTTTAACCTCCCCAAATTTCTTCCCCTTTTTTGTTGTTCTGCTATAACTGTTGATGATGTCCCTTTTGCTTTTTTCATCATTGTTGGTACTATTGTAATAATCTGCCTTTCTCTCTCTATAAATTGAACTTTCTCTCTCCAAAGATCTCATCTTTCACCTCAAATTCACTCACTCTGAGTTTTTTCTGCCACTGCCCCATTTTTCTCTTTTGCTCTGTTTTGGGGAGAATTGATTCTTTTGTCTCCTGAGTTTTCGCTTAAATTCACTGTTTTTGCTCTGCTATTTTCAGTATTTTGGACTGTTTTTTTTAATAATATTCAAATTCTCTCTCCTATGTTCTTTCCTTTTGTTTGTGCTTGCTGGGGTGGGATTTCTATTGGCTTTGCAACGCGGCAAAGAGTTACATCATCGTCCTCTGTAGGGAACAATGGTAATTGGTACGGTCGTCTTTGATTGAAATTATTGGCATTACAACAGGAGTCATAAATTTGAAAATCCCAACGGTGAATTGTCTGAATGAATAATGCTTTATGGTTATTGTTCAAAAATACTCAAATCGTTGGTCATCTACGAGTACCAGCCATAAACTCCTCTTTCTACTTGTTTTTTCCTTTCTTCCATTGTTATTTAGGTTTTTGTTTAAGTAGTAAATAAATTTTGCTTCATTGTGAGGTTTTAATCGCTCATTTTGGTGAGATTTCAATCAAATTAATTGTGAGGTTAATTTGACTCTTTTTGTGAGGTTCATTTTGACTCCTTTTGTGAGGTTTATTTTGACTCCTTTTTGTGAGGATTATTTCTTCATCTTTTGAGGGAGCTTTGGTAATTTCTGGTTTATGGAGTTCGGTGGCGTGTCCTCCGCTCAGAGGTTTTTCTTCTTGGTTACTGGACATCTTAGTCTCTACCTTAAGGGTTCGGAATTGAAGCTAGAACGTGAAGTTGATAGTCTGCAATTTCGGTTCGTTCGTACGGGTATACTGCGAATTTTATTCTTCAAGAGGCAGTCTATAATGTCAGAGTGGTGCATTCATCAAGGCTATAGCAGAGTCTTCCGCAAAGAGGCTGTGATATGGAAAACATTGATAAAAAGGAAGCCGTTCGGAATTGTCAAATCTTAAGTGCTTGATAGTCTTTCTATTAGAATGTTTTCTGATGTTTTAGATTCGTTTCTTGTTGAATTTGATATCGTTTGTAGATGCCGTATGGCCTATTATTAATGCAATTCCTATTTTTTCCTCAAAAAAAAATATATAAGAAATAAGTTCATATTCCTTAAAAAAAAAGAAATAAGTTGATATATTCATACATGAACTGAACTGAATTGTACTGAACTAAACGATAGAAAAAATTGAGAACAAAGCACGGTCACTACTCACTCAGTCACTAGTCACAAGATTTCAAAGAAAAAGCACCTAATTCATTAACAATGTGCACATGTGTCACCAAGATAATCTAGGGGAAAAAGGGTGCATATCAAAAGAATGGTTTGGAAATTGAAACTTGGAACTTGGAAGTGCTGGTTCCTGTCATTTTCTTCATCGCGCTTTTCCTATATTCTTTCTGTGCATAATACAAAGCCCTGTTTGGCAATTGACGGGTGACATTAGCTGTTGACTGATGATTAGTGGCTGGTGGTCAATGGCTGATATTATTAGCTGATTTGACCGGCTGGTAACATTGAATGTCTAGAAAGAGATGTTTGGTAACATTGGTCGGTAACATTAGCTGGTTATATGTAAAATGACCTATAAGTACATTCATATGATTGAAGAATTTGATGGCATAGAAGTAAATAATTGCATGTCTTGGACTATTATGTCATTAAACTACATTAATGCCACCAGCCAATACCCATAAGCCAATCTCCTTGGCTTTTCAAAAGTTGGCTTGTGGGAACCCTAAAGTCAATCTCACAAGCTAACATCCAAACACCAATATTGGATAATGGACTGGTCAAACATCCAATTTTACCAAAAACCACCCTACAAGCCAACATCCAAACACCCCCAAACTATTATTCCAGTTGCACAAGCATAAGCCATACAATAAATGTTTCTGGGGGGCATCATGTACTTCCACTTCGAGTATTTTTCAAACTAAAAATGACGAGTTTCGTGGAGGATTTGTGTAATCTCAATAGTAGAGGTTTATGCGGGAACAAATCAAATGACTCGATATAACAGTGTATGGAACCATGCAAGTTACTATGGTCGACGGTGGATACGCTTGGTTGTGAGTTTGAAAAAAAAAAAAAAAAAAAAGGTAGCATTGTAGCAACCAACCACCACAGACACTGGCTTCTTGTACCTCGAGTGTTTCAGAAACTGAATTTGATGGTGATGTTCACTTGGTCACCAAAAATTAACATTCCTAAGGGCAGAAGGACAACCAATAAATGAGGTTCAGCATGTGAGTACTCAACTGTTGCCAGGGTCTGAGGATTTTGTATATGCA
Organism: Tetragonia tetragonoides; assembly: GCA_038025085.1. Classification (NCBI taxonomy): domain Eukaryota; kingdom Viridiplantae; phylum Streptophyta; class Magnoliopsida; order Caryophyllales; family Aizoaceae; genus Tetragonia; species Tetragonia tetragonoides. The sequence goes on along the minus strand of CM076144.1, from coordinate 38,165,522 downwards.
AGCTGAGGTGCTAAAAGTAAAAAACAACATATTAAAGCTCCTTCACTTTCGGATCAACCACCAAGTATAAACATCAGGCTAGAGATGTACAGAACAGGTCATACAGCTCCATGTCTTCAAGTATCCATTTTCGAAGGGTTTCTAGACACAAGAGACTCCGTGACGAAAGATTTGCAGGGTCTCCATCAGCATATGTAGCACCAACCCCCCCCCCCCCCTCATTTATCCTTTTTTTTAGATAACATGGGTATGCAACCTTTTTTTTGCCAGGCTATTCCCATGGGCTATGAAGTTAACGACCTTGAGACCTCTAGAATAGATCTCAGAGGCCCGCCTCTTTTATCCTAACCTTCACCTTTTCACAAATGACAAGACACAAGACAAATATTCTCTTGCCGAAGTTCTGACCACCAGCCCCTATACATGAATGAATGAATATGAATTCGAGAGACTGACTTAGAAAAACTTCTTTAGGAATTGCATCCAGTGTACCATTTAAAATCAAATCAAAGAGTGAATAAGGATTCCAGAAAATGTATAGTTCCTCCTAATGTAGGAAGAAAAATGAAGTCAAATAGTCAATGACAACATTATCAAGGAAACACTTGTCTCAGAAGACCATATACTTTTTTAGAAACAACAATATAAAGAAAAAAAGAAAGGTCCACACAAGTCCTATACTCGTAGCTCAATAGGAATATCAGAAAATGGGTCTTACCATCAATGGTGGCCCCTGTCTTCTTACACCAGGAGCCATGACTGAGCGACTTTGTGTTTACAATCTGCTGGTTGTTGAATGATTTATTTTTTATAACCGACAGGCGACAGACAACCAATGAAGAAAATTTTCCAGAATAATCGGCAATGGAAAAATAAGAGAATGCCAAATCAGGCAGCAATGTCAAGTCGGGGTTCAAAGCAAATTCCAGAAAAAAGCTGAAGGGGAAACTTCTTGGCGGCAGGACATCTGCGAGACCACTTCCATTCTTTTGAGTTCATATCAAACATAAGAAGAGCAGGCGATCCTTAACTATGCACGTATATGAGTTTGCCAAACCCACTACAGGCAAATACATCATCAAACTCTCCGAATCCTTTAAAGAACTTGTTGGGCATGCGAGAAACCTCTTCCCACTCCTTCCCTCTAAGAACCCAAACACCAATGCCCTTAATTATGCCAGGCCGACCTAGTTTCTCTATCCCTCCCACCATGACAAGCTCCTCTTCCAGATTCATCAACCGCATGCAAGTAACAGGACATGGTGCTGAGATCACATGCCGATCCACATCTAAACCTTGTTTCTCCATCTGTCCCACCATGACAAGGTCCTCTTCGAGGTCCATCAACTGCATGCGAGTCACGAGACATGGTACTGAGATCACAGGCTGATCCACATCAAGGTGAAAGGACTGGGAGGTAAGAACATACGCCAGCACGCCATAACGAGGCCGTACATACCCAAGTGTCTTTGTTAAATAGACCACAAAATAGAGAACCCCACGACATATCACACTGTCAGCTCCGCCCCTCCAAGCTTGCAAAGTGACATCCACAAGAGATGTCCACATCTTATTTTCGGATTTATAAACAATAATTGAAAGATCCCAATCTAACTGTTCTCCAGGAGCTTGCTTAGATTTCACAATTGTCACGGTATAACTCAGTAACGATCTATTAAATGAGATTGCAAGAGCACAATAGTCAGAAACGTCACCAGGAGGTCCTTCAAGCTTTCTACAACATCTAGTGACTGGATTACAAACAAAAAGTTTTTTCCCATAGACGTTGTCCATAAAGCAGACCAAACCAGAAAATGAAGCAAAACTCCAACTGGGCGACTCAACGTAAGGGATCTCAAATCTGTACCACTTTGAGAGCATGGGGTCATAAACATGCCCATACGGATCACTGTCGCATGTAAACATGAAGTACCAAGGTTTTTGAGATGAAAGGCTTGACAGGCTCTGTACAAATTTTCCAGAATGTACCATATCATACCATTTCTTACAAACACAACTCGCCTTTATTATAATAGCACTAGGGAGAATCCCTAAAACTCGTTCCAGAATCTCATCGGGGAGAATAAAGTTGATACAGACAGCACTGTTTTCTTCGTCACCATCACAACATATTTGTGCAAATGAATCAACATCATCTTCATTTGTATGCTCTACACAGCCATTTTGGATGTATCCATAATCCACCCATGATGGTTGTGGATCCATTAGTCAACCTGCAGAAACCCCATGACGAGAACATTACATTGCAACATCAGACATCGAACAGCTGGTAAACCATCACAAAGATGGATGTGGCTACTTTATGGAGAATAAAGTATCAGTCCCTAGAAGTATGTAGAGTTACAGTAGTACGGAGGACTGTTTCATGCAACCAACTAAAACGCCCAAAGGATCAAATCAGAAAGGTATGCCACACCAACACAAAATTCCTCCCTATAAACTACCTTCCCAGATTACTTCTAACCACTTTCGGAATCAAAAAAGCTTTTTACATGAGCATGAACATTCTACAACAACTCCATTCCTAAAGCTAAGAATTCTAACAAAAATGTGCAACAAGGTACAGAAATTTGAGTATATCAATCTTAAGGGGAAAAAAATGCTCAACTTTACACAGCAGAAACCTCAGTTTACTAACTATCAGAGCTCCTACTATTCAATTTCCTCACAATGAATTGGTTTAGACTTTTAAATTTCCATCCCAAAGTAAGGATAAGTAGCAATTAGATTAATAGAAGTACAGTTTGGCACACTCCACATCAATGTGTGAGAAATATGCTATTATTTCGGCCAGGGGCTGAGAAGGCATTAAAAGTACATAATAAACTACATTGGATTGAGTATTGACAGTGCTAAACAGCATTGTAGAGTTGATATGTCACTCCTTCCTATTTGATTCTAAAGAATCAGAAAAATAGCTCTACAGTTGCCTATTAATGCATGTCGAGTCTATATCAAAATGTAAACAATGGGTGATCAAAAACAAAATGTAAACAATGAGCAACTTCGATAATTCAATACTACTAATGTTCAGGACGGCAGCACCCTATGCTGCATTCCTGTCCAGTGTATCGAAGAATCCATCTTCATTGGTTAAACTCATTACGGGAAAAGTGCAAGTGGGAAGTTTCACACATTGACGAAATTTAAGGCCTAAAGCATACATATGAGTCAGTGAATTACTCCACACATTACAGATTTGTTTTGAGATGGAACATCACTTGGGCTTATCTATGTTTGTTGCATAAAAACCTAATAATATACAAATGAAACACAGTATCACAATGGGTTACTCTGGAGTCAACCATCATCGCCGGATCCGCCCATTTATGAGGTACGAGTTGAACATCAAGCAGGTAGTTTATAACAAAATGACAAAATATAAGCCTTTGAGCAGGCATATAAGCAAGTTGTATGACTCCACCCATTGTCAACTTAACATGATATCCAGGTGGATGACACAATACTTAGGCTCGCATTCGCCATTGTGTCGAATTACAGCCTTCGATTAGCCCATGTGTAAATGTAGTTTGTCCCACATTGACTATAAATTAGGCCTTGGATATGCCAATATATATATCCAACCCAAATTCTACGTATAGTGAGTAAGATTCTTTTCCATCTCAATAGCACAACCATTGGCCATTTCAATCAGATAAGTTCCATTACAAATCTTACAAATCTAATAGCAGGTAAATAACCTCCATCATATAATTCATACCCATGAACAATAAACGCATGGAATTCAACTCCAAGCAAAAATTCTCCCCCACATCAATCAAGCAAAATTGTACCTCAAATTGATCCGATTACGAAAAAAACTTTGAAATTACGAAAATAAATCGATTTTCTCTTCATAGAATTAAGCAAATTCCCAAGTTCCAATATGCCATTAAGCACAAATACAATTTACTTGTAAAAGATTGGATTTTTCACAGATTGTTGGGAAAAAATTCATCAAACAAATGAAAAATTCTGAGAAAGAAAATAAGCGCATCGTAAAATAGTGTACCTGATCAGCGAAGCAGCAGGGCCCACAATTCGATAGGAAATGCAGATTCGTGACAGGAAGAACGACAACGCCGGCGGCGAGAAACAACAGACCGAAACTCGAACCCCTCATCAAATTTATGGTGTCTTTCTTTTGTTATGTTTGGGGCGCTTTCCTTTTCTGTTTAACTGCCCCTTTGCCTTTCCCTTTCAGTTTGTTAGGTAGGGTCACCAGAAAGAGTTATTGGGTGACCAGGGTACCTAGTATCGGAATCGGGTTTGAAAGTGGGGTAAAGATCCTCTACCGTCCAGTTATGATGTTGTCCTCTTTCTCTCTCTCCCCCAAGTGTTTTATTTTCCAACCCCACGTCCTAGTTACAAGGGAAAACATGGATAGCAGAGGATCCATTCCTCACCCTTAAAAGTGGTGATTTCGCAATCAGAATCACTTGCCCAAAGTTTGAAAGCGGTGATTTCGCAATCGGAATTGACTTACTCACCCGTTTGAAAGCGGTAATTTCGCAATCGGAATCTACTTTTGGTAATCTCTATCGGAATCTACTTAGGTTATGTTTTTTAGTGTTGAATTTAATTCAACACGTGTTGAACACTCTGCTGAACTGAACACCACCGAACTGAAAATCACTAAACCGATACGAGATCACCTCTAAATTGAATTGAACTGGCTGGATAAACACTAAAAAACGTAACACACCATTAGTCTATGTTCTTCTTAGCATAATTAAATTTAAATTCACTTTAGTTCACTCCAATTCAATTTGGTTCAGATGATGGTTAACTTATCACTTAAAAAAATCCAAAATAAATTCATTGTGAAATAATACCTTATCTCCTTGGAAAGATTTAAAAGTATACTTTCAAATGGGTTCAATTCTAAATATGCTGTGTTCTTTAGGGATAAATTGAGCTGGATTGAATTTAAGCAAAAATGAACTGAATTCAACACCACTAAGTGAGATGAATACCACTGAATTGAAATGAACATCACTCAACTGAATTACTTGTCTTAATCTCGTGCCAAAATGAAAGGGTATTTTCAATTTGGATAGCTAGCTGAGGGAGTGGTTGTCGTTGTTGTAGATTCAATTGAAACTGTAATACCCCGTATTATTATTCATTTTAGAATAATAATTATTTAAAAAGAAAATGTAATTTCGGATTTAAAATATTAATTGGGCTCATAAATGTTCAAAGTGCCTAATTAACATTGGGTTTTGGTTTTGAACCTAATTAATTATAATTGGGTCAAATTAAATAAAAGGATTTAGTGGGCTTAAGAATTCGGGCCATTATTTTCGGCTAGGTGGCCGAAAATAAGGCACCAAATACCAGAATTTTTGTTTTATAAATTGTTGGATGGTGCAGTGATAGTAGGAGAGATTTTAGGAAAGGAGAAGTTGAGAGAAAGAAGGAGTATATTTGGTTCCTAAATATACTCTACTCCTAAAATAACTGACTCTTTACCCAAAAAAAAAAAAAAAAAAAAAAAAAAAAAAAAGAAGACTCTCTCTCTCACTCACTCACACACGACAGAAGCAAAGGGAAGAAGAAAGAGAATTTGGCTCTCTTTCATAATTCATCCTTTTGTGCAATTTTGATCCTGAATTTACAAGTAAGTATTTTTAACTAGTTTTTAATTCTTAAAAGCTTTAAATTTGATTCAAGTATGAGTTTTTATGAACCCTAGTTTTGTATGAGTAAACCCTAATTTTATGTATTGCCTAGGGTTTGCTAGATTCTACTATTTTGCATGTTAGAATCATGATTAGGGTTGGGTTTAATGTTTTGTTGAAATTTGAATCAAAGGTTGAGTTTAAAAAGGTTGGATCTTGTGTTTTATTAAATCTGGAAATTTATTAATTATTCAGGTTTAATCTAGATTTGGATTTGTTAAATTGACTAACAAAAAAAAAAAGGGTTTCGGTTTTGGCGGAATACGGCTGCACAGTGTGCAGCCGCTGGGCAGCTGTCACGGCTGCCAGCCGTGACTATCACGGCCACCGCCGCCGCTGGACGGTGGTCAGCGGCGGTGGAGATGGTGGTGGTTGATGTTGGGTAGTGTTTTTGGTGGTTTGACTTGTTTTGACTTGTTGACTTGGTTTAGGGTTTTGGAAAGTTTTCTAATTTAGTTTGTGTAAATTGATTTTGGAAATAAACTTTGAGCATGCATGAGTAATTGAAAATTTCAGCAACTTAATATTTTAATTAAGAGTACTAAATCATCTTTAAAGTTTAATTAAGAGGTTTAGAAGTCAAAGTATTGACTATTGGTGTATTGTGGATTTGTTAGGGCCCGTTGACCGCACCTAAACATAAGGAGCTTACGTTGTTTGGTTGTTTGGATTGCCTCTTTGTTAAAGGTAATTCATCGTCTAGTATTGGTTGGTGAATTGTAATTCATTGTCTAGTATTGAATTGAGAATGATAATTCATATTTGGGCTTGTGAGTATTTTGGAAAAAGGGGATAATTGTTATTTATTTCCTTGTGATAATTTGCATAGAATTATGATAGTGAATGCATGTGATAAATGTTGGAAATTCACTTTATGTAGCAATGACTACTTGTTGAGATTCATGTGAGGTGCTGCATGATTTGTTGTGATCATTGGGCGAAAATTATGTTAATAATTGTTCAATGGGAATTTAGCTTGTATTGCTATTTTTTATCATCGTGGTAAGCATGTGGATTCATGCATGTTAGTAAGCATGTTACTTCAATAAGTTGAAATGAACTTTGACTATTGGAACCTTTTTCAAGGTATTGAACTAGGTGGTTGTGAATTGAGGCCTAGATGCCATTCACGTGAAATTTGCCATCGGAAATTGTAACCTTATTGTGTTACTTGAGAATTGCCAAGATTATGTGAATTACTTGACTATGTGATCACCCTTGAATTGATAAATTGAGAGTTAAGCTTTCTTTCATAATGGATCCACCAAATGGAGCGAATGAGAATGTCAATTGGTACGTTGAGTGGGTTTTACATGAGCGGGTGTGGCCCCAACGTATTTGGTTAAAGCTTGTATCCATACAATGAGCAATTGGGCAAGTGAAGTTTTATTGTGAAACTGTTCTTCTTGTAAACCTAAGGGTCGAGAGAGGGTATGCATACTTAGGAACATCTAGAAGTACTTCGGGAGTCATCTATACTCCGGGATGGTTGATCCCTCTTTGCTATTATGCATAAGACTTTTGATCCTATTGAGCCTTCTGCGGTTGGTTCTAACATTCATGCAATTCTCTTTTCTCTAATGAACTTGGCTAATGGGTAATAATAAATAATGAGATTTATTATTTGGTGTTATATGTTTCTTTATTTTTAAAGCATGTTGTCTTTATTCTTAAAGCATGATTATTATTAATTAAGCACGTTGGCTTAACTTGGAGATTGAAATGGACTATGTGGTTATGAATTACTCAGCGTAGCTGATTGGTTGTTTTTCTTTTTACTTGTGTTTGTTGTCCATTATTTCTCTTCAATGATGGGCCTATGATGAACCTATATGGAACTCGTCTATATGGGGGAGTAGATTGATAGGATAATTGTAGCTCGTGGGTTGGGAGCTAGTGAAGGCGAACCAAGAAGATTGTATATCTTCTAAGAACTTCTACTTCTTATTGTCTAGACATTTGGTTTTGTATTATTGGGATTTTTATATTATAATGAGATTAATTCTCTTGTATGGGAATTAATAGTTTAAGATTTCTTAATTCATTTGGAATAATTGTTTTAAGATTAGTTGAAAGATAGTTATTATTTAATTATCTAGTATGTATGTTTGAGATATAAACATTTGGTTTCTTTCTAGCCTTGTATTTAATTTCAACATTAAATACGGCGGTAACGATTCGAATTTCTAGGGTTTTTTCCGCTACAACTCGTGATTTTAAATGGCTTTAAATTAGACAAAAATTTGGGGTGTTACATGTTGGTATCAGAGCGTATGTTACTGTCCCTAATGTACGTTTTGAATTGTAAAGTATGTCATTAATACATATTCTTAGGTTGAAAACTTAAATAGACTTAAGTTATGTGAACAAAAGCTTTGTAAGCCGAAATGAGTTTATTTGTTTATTTTACTTGTTTTGCTATTATTTGAAGTACTCGAGTGAAGTACTAACGTAGTGTGTTGTTTCTCGCGTGCAGATGGTGAAGCGTGAACGACCCGTTACCCTTGAAGATCCAAGGGATCTTTGCTATGAGGGAGGCCGCTTGGAGGAATACTTTGACCTCATGCGAGAAGTATTCATGCAGTACAATGAGCATTACGATGTTCAATCTTCTCTACGCTCGGATAAGATGAAGGCCTTCTACTTCGTCAAAAGCTTTAGCTACACGACAGCCAAGTGGTGCCGATTCCACGACGACTAGCTAGTGGATTGGGAGATGAAGAACGATAGGGGCTACCCCTATCTGGAGACGTTGGAGACCTTGATCATGAGGGCATACGCATGGGGCAAGGCGCACCCGGATATGCTTAGAGACCCCTACGAGGTGTACGTGGAGAACGCTGGAGGGTACGATTCATTACTAGAGGTGGACGACCCAATGACTCAAGAGGAGGCACAAGCTGACCTACATCGTGCGCTCGCATTCGAGAAGGCGTACTTCGCTGAGGAGGCTGAAAAGCCTACTGTCGGGGTCGAGGAGGAGGCTTCGCCCCATATTCCTGAGGTTCCTGTACGGTCATCTAGACCTAGTGCTGTTAGAGATTGGCCCATAGGCTTGAATGGCAAGCCCAATGAGCCAAGGACCCTTACTGAAGAGGAAGAGGAACCTATGGAAGAAGAGCAGGAGATGGACGATGTCCAAGTGACACATGTGTGTCGCTATCCTTTGAGGAACCGCGCGATAGGAGCGTGATTCTTAGTTTTATTGGAGTAAACTATTTGAGACTTGATTTGGACCTGGGAGCCATTTGTTTTGACATTATGTTTAGAATGTTATTTTTACCTTATTCATGCTATTGAGGCTTGGTTTGGCAAGCACTCATTTTTGGGAACAAATACTTGATTATTTGATTTATGAGATGGAATTTTTGCAAGAAATTGTGTTATTTACTTGCTATTTGGCGCATGAGTATTGTGAAAGCGCCTATGAAAAAGGCATGGATGTTTCATTATGATTGTGAATTGTTTATTTTTGAGAAAAAACAAAGTCTATTGAAACCTTGAACTTGCTAGTACGCAAGAGTGTGATAAGGCCATGCTTGAATGCAATAACAGCCTAGAGCCCTAGTTGGCTATTGAAATATATATATGAGTCGATATGTATATGTTAGTTGTGATTATCTCACATGAGTGTGATATGGGTAGCTAATACCCTTTTCTTTTGCTTTTGTTGAACCTTTAGGTTGCTAGATGCCACCTAGAAGAAATAGACAAAGAGTCGAGGAGTCTACCAGTTCTATGGGGGATAACAGTAATGATGGGAATGGAGAGTCAATGGCGCAAGCTTTGTTGGCGCAACTGGCTCAGTCGCAACAAGCCTTGGCGCAATCCAATGCATTCATCGCACAGATTATGCAAAGGGAGGAGACTAGGGTAGCTGGAGGTGACGATTTCGTCTCAGTATCTAAGAAGATTAAAGGGCATAAGTTTGAGGGACGCGAGGATCCTGTACTCCTCGACAACTGGACGCGGGATTTAGAAAAAATCTTCGCGATAACTGGGTGTCTGGAGGCATTTAAGGTGGATAGTGTTGTCTATCTATTCCGAAAGAAGGCAGATCGTTGGTGAGGACCAATGGTACAGCTATTAGAGCTCGAGAGGGTTTTAATTGGGAGATGTTCAAAACGGTCCTTAGAGAGGAGTTCTACCCAAAGTATCTCCAAGACCAGAAGTATAATGAGTTCTTGAACCTTATCCAAGGAAGGATGCCTGTTCAAGAGTATGCTGAAAAGTTTGACGACCTAGCTCGTTTCGCGGGAGGATTAGTCCCTATGGAACAACATGGGGCCCGTAGATTCCAGAATGGGTTGTACTGGACCATTTGTGAGTCTTTTGGGGGTTATAAGTGTCAGACCGTGCAAGAGGTCTACAATCGTGTTGCAAACCAAGCTGCGGTTTTTAAGCACAGAGAGGAGGTGACTGGGAAAAAGAGGAAGTTTGACGACCATTAGGGTAGTGGTGGCGAGAAGAAGGATAAGTTCCGGGGAGGGAACAATCACTATGGAAACAACAACAACAAGGGGAATAACCACATTGAGGGTGAGAATTCCAAGAGTGAAAATGGCAAGAATGGCAATGGAAATGGCCATCGTAAGAATAGGGGTTGGAAGGGCAAACCCTACATTTGCAAGAAGTGCAATAAGAATCACCCAGGGGTTGACTGTGCTGGAATTAAGGTGAGATGCTACACTTGTCAAGAGTTGGGGCATCGTTCTTTTGATTTTCCTCAGAAGGGAAAGATCGTGAACAATGGTGGGGCAACAACAATGTTCAAGCTCCTGCAGTTCAGGGTCAAAACGGGAATAACCAGGGTGGTAATCGTCAGAATGGGCTGAATGGACAAGCTGGAAATGTTCAGAACAATAATGGCAACCAGAATAGAAATGGAGGTCGTTTGTTTGTGATGAATCAAGTACAGGCTTATGCGGCAAACAATGTGGTGACTGGTACGTTTCTTGTAAATTCTTTGCCTGCCTATGTATTATTTGATTCTGAAGCATCACATTCATTCATATCTGAAAACTTTGTTAAGAAACATGGGATGGGAGTTGTGGAGTCTTTAGAGACTAGTATTGCCACTCCTTCTAGAGAGGTAGTATTGTGTAAAGCTGTGCATCCCAATGTTCGTGTGAACATTACAGGGTCTGAATTGCCTGCAGACCTAATTGAGTTCCAGTTGAGAGATTTTGATATTATTTTAGGTATGACTTGGCTTAGCAAGTATAAAGTGAGAATCGATTGTAGTGAACAAAAGATATCGCTGAAAGGACCTAGAGATAATAGAATCTCTTACAAAGGAATTGTCACTAAAGGAGGAATTGGGATTATTTCAATGTTAGTGGCGAAGAAACACTTAGAGAAGGGATGTGAGGGATTTTTGTGTCACATTCAGAATGTAGAGGGAATAGACGAGGAAATTTAAAAGATTGACATGGTCAATGAGTTTTCGGATGTGTTCCCCAAGGAGATTCCTGGTATGCCACCAGTGAGGGATACTGTGTTTCAAATTGACCTAGTTCCTGGAATAGGTCCGATTTCGAGGGCACCGTATAGAATGGAACCTTTAGAGATGAAAGAGCTAAATAAGCAATTGGAGGAGTTGTTAGAAAAGGGGTACATTAGACCTAGTGTATCGCCGTGGGGCGCACCAGTTTTGTTTGTGCGTAAGAAGGATGGTAGTCTGCGTCTTTGCATTGCCTATTGTGAATTGAACAAGGTCACTGTCAAGAATAGGTATCCTTTACCTAGGATTGAAGACCTGTTTGATCAACTCTAAGGGGCTGGAGTGTTTTCGAAGTTGGATTTGCGGGATGGTTGTCATCAACTGAGGATTGATGAGGTCGACATTGTGAAAACTGCTTTTAGGACAAGGTATGGGCATTATGAGTTTAGTGTTATGCCATTTGGGTTAACTAATGCACCTGCCAAGTTTATGGAGATAATGAATAACACCTTTAGACCATATCTGGATAGTTTTGTGGTCGTGTTTATCGATGATATTTTGGTGTATTCGAAAGATAATGAGGAACACGCAAGACACTTGAAGACTGTCTTGGAGGTGCTGCGAAATGAGAAGTTATACGCTAAACTCTCAAAGTGTGAGTTTTGGATAGAGAGTGTTGCTTTTCTTGGGCACATTATCTCTAAAGAAGGAGTTTCTGTAGATCCTTCTAAGATTCGGGCTGTCATGGATTGGCCTGCTCCGAAAAGTGTGACTGAGGTACGAAGTTCCTCGGATTGGCTAGTTATTATAGGAGATTTGTGCAAGACTTATCCAAGATAACTAGACCTATCACAAATTTGATGAAAAAGGAGATGAAATACAGGTGGACTGAACAATGTGAAGAAGCTTTCCAAGAGCTTTAGAAGAGGTTGACAATGGCACCAGTTTTGACTTTACTGTCTGGAGCAGAAGGGTTTGAGGTGTATAGTGACGCTTCAAAGAATGGGTTGGGATGTGTGCTTATGCAACATGGCAAGGTGGTTGCTTATGCCTCTCGCTAGTTGAAAGTGCATGAGAAGAATTACCCTACTCATGACATGGAGTTAGCTGCCGTGATTTTTGCCTTGAAAATCTAGTGGCATTATTTGTATGGAGCTCGTTGCATGATCTTTACATATCACAAGTGTTTGAAGTATATCTTCACTTAAAAGGAGTTGAATATGAGGCAACGGAGATGGCTCGAGTTGATATCTGAGTACGATCTCGATACTCAGTATCACGAGGAAAAGGCCAATGTAGTGGATGATGGGTTGAGTAGGAAGACTTCACACACCGTGAATAACATGATGGTGCTACCATATGATTTGTGTGAGGAATTCAGAAAGTTGGACTTAGAGGTGGTTCAACAAGGTGAGACTGCAGTGTTGCTTAATGTACTTGTAGTGCGACCGTCGATCTATGATGAGATTCGACAGTTGCAAGTTCATGATCCGTTTCTAGAAGAGTTACGTGTCAAGATCAAGGATGGGAATCATCCTGATTATGAGATCCTTGATGATGGTACAATCAAGATGAAGGGGCGTTGGTGTGTACCAAAAAACGCCGAGCTGAAGCGAACGATTCTTGATGAGGCGCATGGAACTGCGTATTATGTACGAAAACGGCGAGATTCATTGCAATGAAGAAAACTTGGTCAATGGACCAACTCGCTGAGGCGTATGTGAAAGAGGTATTAAGGTTACATGGAGTGCCTAAAGACATTGTGCCAGACAGAGATACGAGATTCTTTTCAAACTTTTGAGATAAATTGCAGAGTGCGTATGGTACAAAGTTGAAATTTAGTACGACATTTCATCCTGCGACAAATGATCAAACGGAGCGTATTATTCAGACGTTGGAGGATATGTTGAGAGCTTGTGCTCTAGAGATGAAGGACTCTTGGGAGAAGAGTTTGCCTTTGATTGAGTTCTCCTACAACAATAGCTACCATGCGAGCATTGGTAGAGCATCTTACGAGGTGCTGTAGGGAAGGAAGTTTCGATCTCCTACGTGTTGGAACGACATAAGTGAGACCTTTGTTTTGGGTCCAGATTTTATCCAAGAAACTGTGGATCAAGTGAAACTTGTCCAAGAGAAGATGAAAGCTGCACAAGATAGACAAAAAGCCTATGCAGATCAACATCGACGAATGGAGGAATTCCAGGTTGGTGAGAAGGTACTTCTCAAAGTATCACCCACTCGTGGAGTGATGAGATTTGGGCGCAAAGGAAAGCTTAGCCCAAAGTACATTGGACCCTTTGAGATTCTGTAAAGAATTGGAGAGGTCGCTTATAGGCTTGCGATGCCTATGGATTTGGAGCAAAGGCACGATGTGTTCCACGTGTCACAACTCAAGAGGTATCATGATTTTGATTATGTTTTGTGAAATGTGAATTGCATTACATATAGTTTTTTGTTTTATTTTTTTTGCATTTTTAGATTAGTTTTTCATTTATTTTGTTTCTTTCTTTTTTTTTTTTTGTTTGTTTTGCATATAGTTTAGGTTTTAATTTCGCATGCATAAAAAAAATCCAAAAATTAGAAAAAAGAAAAATCCAAAAAACGTGTGAGATGTGAATATGTGATCCTTCGATGATGATTCATGTTTTATTGTAAAGATCGAGAGGATTGACCCTTGTTCTTGCGGCAATGTGATTGAGCCTAAGATTTACATTGCATGATTGTTGTTGCAATTCATGGTTTGTGGTATGTATGATAATGACTCTTGAATGTTGTGTAGTTGAGTTGGATAGACCAAATTGACCCATGAGTTTTGAGCCTTGAAGACCGTGCATCACTACGGTCTATTGTGTTTTTCATGTGTGAAACTCTCTCTTAGTCATTGGTTTCTAAAACTCACCTTGGGGAGAGACTTCTCAACCTCTCCGTAGAGAATTCATTTCTCTTTTCTCCGTTGAGTCCGCCCTTGACATTGATTGAACGAGTATGATTGAGGCATTCTTTGAATTTTTAGCTAATAGCCAAATAAGCCTACACAACTACAGAATATAGTTACAACACCGCTTTTTTTATGCATTAGATATCGGTTTTAATACCGGTGTGTTAAGTGAGCGGTGTTGTAAGGTATCGACAACTACACCGCTTTTTTAACCGATGTGAAAAGGCGGGATACAACATCCATATTTTAGAAAAAACCGGTGTGGAAAGTGGGGATACCACACCGCTTTTTTTGAAAAAGCGATTTTGTAGATGCATGTTTCTCATCGGTTTTCTTTTCCAAGAAAAACGATTTCGTATATATGTCTTTCACATTAGTTTTTGAAGAAAACTAAGTTCAGAGATACACTTCTCACATCGCTTTTTCATAAAAACCGATGTGGTATATGTTTTTTTTTAAAAAAATAAAATAAAATAAACGCAGCTAGCATATAAATATTCAAAGTACATTTCAAATACAATGGAACTTATGTATAAGTCATCAACCTCTGATCCAATATCACCATAAAATTACAAAACTCAATTGTTCGTGCATCTAATACAAAATCTCTGATCTGATCCAATATCTAGATAAACAAGCACAAATGGGTTCATTGTTTTCTTTCTAAACGTCATTGAAGACTCTTCTTTTACTTGTCGGCCAAGAACAAGCAATTAGATATGCAGGCAACACTATCTTTTAATTTGTCAGTCACATCTGTAACATGCCTGCATACAAAAAATCGAGCAACAACAGCAGAATTTAGGGATCAGAAATTAAAAAACAAACTTTTACCGAGATTACTAAATGCCAATTACCATGAACTGAACATATGACTTAAAAAACAAAAAGGAAACATAAAAATTATAAAGAATTTCTAGCAATCAACAAATCAAACCAATACAGAAAAGGAAGATGGATGTTCTGAACTGGAGTTACCTTGATCCAATTCTGTAATTATCATGACCTCCAACGCCATAACATAGAATTTAACTGCAAAAAATTTCACAAACCAGGAAATTATTACTAGGAGACAACACTAAAGTTGTTAAGCTTCAACTTCAACGAACAAAAAACAAGTGGAATAAATCAGTAGCAAATTTAAGTAGATTAACTTTGGTAGACAGCAGCATCAGTAACAGCAGCATCAGCAACAGAAAACTGTAGAACCAACAACAGAAAACAGCAACAGAAAATAGCAACAGTAGCGGATTCAATAATAGAAAACAGTTTAACTACACTACGGAGTACTTCCTTTTCCAGTTCACATTCATACCTTCTTTCTACATTTACAAGACTTCTCAAATAGCCATGTCATGAATTCATAGTGGTTGTATCCCAAACAACATCTCAATACCTGCATATGTAAGCATTGACCTCTAATGACCATGATTAAAGAGCACTTGCAAAGTTGAAATGCAGTCTAGAATTAACAGTTTAACACAAAAACAAGTTGGCAGAATGTTCTTATTACCATGACTCTATTAACTTATGATAGTCATGGTTTAATATTACGCGATTAGTTCTGAAATTAAAGATGTCGAAATAAGTGGGCAAAATGGAGATAACGGCGCTGTAAGTTCAGAGAGACCAACTTTCAATCATTCATCTCACTTTTATATATTAACCAATATAAGACAAACAAATATATACCTGCAGAACTGGTTTGATCACCCCAACCACTAGCCTCAATGCTTATGCTACCTAGGCCTCTTAAACATGTCAAAATAGCAAAGTTGTACTAGATGACATATCTAATACATGCAAATTTGATGACTAGGCTAATAAATACAAATTTTTAGGATAGTTCCTTTAGTCCTACCAGAATAGGGAACTCTTGAAGAACATAATGAAACACATGTCTACCTCTTTTGGCAATATATTAACATAGTGGATAACTAGTATCACACACTATTTTATAATCAACATAGGCAATTGATTTATGTCGATCCCCTTTTCACAACTTCAAGTCTACAATCCATTCGAACTGAAGCCCTTTTATAGCATCCATGTCTCAACGCCAAGTCTGTTTCAGTGAAATGAACTACATAGCGCATATAAGTATATAACACAAGTAAAAGACAAAAAGGAAATTTTCTTTATTTAATTTCCAACACACAAGGCATTTGAGTATCAGATTCATGGGGATACATAATATGAACACGATGATGTTGTATCCTCGCTGTGCTCTGTGCAACGTAGATAAGTAGCTATTATCACTGTGTGAACAGAAAGTAGCCAAAAACATCCACTCTATTACCATATCATGATTGTAACAATAGCAAATTAAAGTTATCTTGAAAAAGTAGAGTATTTCAGTCAAGTCACTTTGTGATGAGCGAATAAATTAAAACATCATCAAAAAACATAGAAAAAATAATCAGAAACAAACCGAACCAAATAAGTAATGCATTCCCCAAGGTTATATCAGACCTTTTGGTCCCTTAAAAGCTCATAGATCAGAATTATAATTGAATTTTAAACTGAAGCCGTATAAGCTACAAAACCACGTTGATACCACTTGCAAAATAATGAATAAAACTTATCAAACTGCCTACTCAACTCCCCATAAGCTATTCATTTGATTTAACTGTCAGTTCATGAAACTTGCTTGCGAAAATCACAAATGAAATTCTGATTTTCCACTTCCCTAATATTCAGTTTTAGGGTTTCCTTCATACCCAATGTCTGGCTAAATTAATAAGAAACTTGAGTAGTCAGCTGAGTAGAGAAATAGTAACTACAAAAACCTAACATCTAAAATGAAATCTATACATTATAAACAACGATCAAATAATATCAATTCAGGGAAGAACTAATTTCAAAGACAGATCTAGGGCTTAAAAAACAAAAACCAATCAACTAATTTGTTGAAATTTAAAAGTACATACCCGAGTGGTTTAACCAAATCGAGGAATTGAATGACTACTCTCCTCGGCCGCCTCGTCGCCGTCGTCTGGCTCTTCTTCTCCACCTTGGCAGTCGCGAACCAGAGAAGACGAAAACAAATTGAAAGTAGAAGAAACGAGATAATCAAATTGCAAACCAGAGAAATGAAAAGGGGATAATTCCAACTGAACCGGTGGTGGTGGGTAGCGTATAAATCGAAGCTGGGGATGGAGGAAGGTGGTGGCAGACGGTGAACAAGCAGCGACAGGTGGGAGGTTGAGAGAGAGAGAAGTGGTGACCGAAGTTTTGATACTTGATAACGAGGGTTGCTGTAGCCTTAAAAAAAAAAATTACCACATCTTTTTAAAAAAAAGTGATGTTAGAGGTCATTACCTACAAATTCGATTTTCCGTAAAAAACCGATGTTAGATATATGACACCGCTTTTTTTCAAAAAACAGATGTTAAAATTGTTCAATTATTTACAATTTTGCCACCGCCTAAGCATACACATCCCTTTTCTCATAAGCGATGTTATTTCTGCGATGTTATTTCTGCGATGTTGTATCTATATTCAGTAGTAGTGCTACCCTTGGCAATTTATCCCCTTGTGAGCCACTTTGAGCTTTGCCTATTATTTGCTTTCACCCGCATTACAAGCCTTTTGACTGGAAAAATCATGTTTACCCTTTCATCATGAGACTTGTGGAGTAGGGATTAGCTTTGGAATTTATGGTACATTTCGCAATGTGTAACTCCGTGGATTGTGTAAGCTCTTGAAAGAATGGTTGAAATTCAAAGTTTGGTTCCGAAAAAAAAAATCAGAAAAATATCAAAAACAAAATGGCAAAAAAATGAAATGAAAAAGAATAGAGAAAAAGGTTGAATTCTTGAAAGTTGTGCTTGAATGAAAAGTATTTCAATAGAGTTTAGTGATTTTGGTTAGATGTTGCTTTTTGTTAGTCAGAGTTCCGCATTGTTTACCTTATGGCAATGAGGTAAATTAATGATTTTTGCTCCACTAGTTTCATGACATCCTTAGCCAACTATCCGAACGAATTTGTCCTACCCTTCACCCTTAAGCCTACATTACAACCTATGAAAGTCCTCTTGACTCGTTTATATCAATTGTCCCTGGCAACAGCGCCAAAAACTTGATATGCCCGCAAGTGCACGGGTATATCGAAGTAGTAAAATATCGAACCACAATGAGCTATCGATTCCAAATACTAGTTTTTCTTAAATTTAACAAGCTAAGCGATTAAAAATTGGAGTTTTTGTAATTATCAACTAAGAACACAAATTAACAATGAAAATATATCAAGAACTAAGACCTAGGATTGACTTCACCTCCACTATAATTCCTTGATGCAAACGATAAGTCTAACTAGCATGTAAAATCGAACATATATGCAAGGACGGAATTATAAGACACCAAAAGCCCTCTCTCGACGGTTAAAGGATACACTTAAAATAATCAAATTCCTATTCTCATGGAATAAAGCTAAATCAAGAGCATTAAGAACACTACAATTCCAAAATATCCCAAGACTTTCTAACCTACTCTCGTGATTAGGTAATCTTGTCAATTGTTTGAGTTCCGACAACTAACAAGTTTCTCTCGAACATGAGTTAGTTGTCTAACAAATAAATAAGCACACAAACAATTGATCGCAACAATATTCTAAAACATGCTAATCAAACAAATTAGGGCATCAAGGAACCAAGCTTTGGCTACATCAATCCTAGATAGGGAGTTTAGCTACTCATGATATTCAAGAGCAACAAGCAAACAATGAAAACTAAATTAAGCATGATTGAACTAGAATTCAAGAACAATAATATTAAGAACAATCATAAACTAAATTGAAATTAATCTAAAAGAAGTAGAGAGATGGAAAAGAGAAAGTAGGGATTAGAAATACCTAAAAGTGCTTCAATGGATAATAACCAAGAACATGAACAAAGCTTAAAATGATGACTTCAATATCCAAAAATGCAAAGATAAACTAGAATTTGATTCTAATCTATGAAAGCATAAAAGTGTTTCTAAACTATGAGAGAGATAATGGGGTGCTAAGAGATGGTATGAAAGAGATGAGTTCTCTCTCCTTTTATAACCCCCAAAATGAATGTAGACGGATTAGGCTGAAAAGCCATTGGAATGGCAAAGGTCACAACTTGCATTCTCGATCTCCGGCAGCTTGAATGGTCGTGCGGAATTTGTGAAGGAAAGTTGCATGGTCGTGCAATCCTTTTTGAGCTCACTGACTTACTTGCATGGTCATGCAAGGTTTAGCCTTCAAACTCGCATGGTCATGCAAGTGCAATTTTGCCTAAAACTTCGTTTTTGCACTTCTTTTCTTGTTTGAGTTTCTCTAAGGCATCTTACTCGACCTCTTCTTTGACGATTGTGACTCCAAATCATCTCCAAAGTCTCTACCAAGCCACGGGGTCTCAAAATTTCCTAAAAACACATCAAAACACGAACATACCCCAAGTAGTCATCTTTATCACAATAATCATAAAATCTCACAAAGAAATCATATAATTACCATAAAATCAATCAAATGAGTGCGTTTATCACATGGAAAATAGCTCTAATTACGCACTCATCAAAATGCAAAAAAAATAAAACAAAAAACTATATGCAATACAATTCACATTTCACAAAACATAATCAAAATCACCTCCCCCAAGCTTGAAACGAACATTGTCCCCAATGTGAGAAAATACAACAATATAGAGGGGAAGGGAGGAGAGAAAACTCACGGAGCCTCCCCGGACGGGGAGGGATCGGAAAAGAATTGTTGCCTCATATGCTAACTAGTTATTGCTCAAATCACATATGTCTAGTGGTGGTGTTGCTCATACATCTTCCTCTCCTAGAATTGATCATAATAGGCTAATGCCCGTAGCATTTTGTCAAAAGCACTTGCAAACATTTCAGAAACACACAAGTGAGAGATTAGTATCACCAAATTGTAGTAAATAATCAGTGACCTTTTGAACTTGTCAAATGCCATTGAAAAGTGAAAATGACAAGATGAAATTTTCGACACAACAAACTTATTATGATCCATGTAAATCTCCTTAAACTTGTCTCCCATGATATGCTCATCAACCTGGTAGATACAAGATTCATGATTCACGGATAAACCGTCGAATTTCAAAGAAGCTTGTCCAAGAATGTTATCGGGAGGGTGATTTCGTTGAGGATGCAAGATTATGGATCAGGACATGTCTATGGATTTGGTGGGAAATGGGTCATGGTACTCAAGATCACAGAACTGGCTCTCTACCAAACCCTTAACAATTTTTTCCTCAATGCAATGCCTAGATGAAGACGAATTATCCATGAGATTGAGTTGTGTCTCTATCATTGCCATGTGGGAGGCAACCGAATCAACTTTAGAGCACAATTGGTCTATTAATTCTCGTTGTTCTTCATTGACCTTTTGTTGCATCACAATGAATTGCTCAAAGAGGGTTTCCAATTTTGAATTTGGTGGATGAGGGGGCAATAGAGTTTGCTCTTCTTCGATAAAGAATGAGGATAACCCAAATTACCAATATTGTGGTTATCCAAACAAGGATCATATTGGCCACCTTCGTAGCGGTGATGCGGTGATCAAATTGATATCCATTAGTATTATAACCAACACACTCATTCCAATCATAATAAGCATTTGGCAAATCGTATTCATTTGCATTCAAATAGTTACCACAAGAACTAACATATGAGTTAGAGTGATAATCACCATAAGACCCATGATACGAAGAAGATGACATGAACAAAATCAACACAAGTAAGACATAAGTGCCTAGTCTAGTCAATTCAAGAAACTCCTAATATTGGAATGCGCCAAGCTCCCCGGCAACGGCGCCAAAAACTTGATAGGCCCGCAAGTGCACGGGCATATCGTCGTAATAAAATATTGTATCCAAAGGGAGCTTTCGATTCCAAATACTAAGGTTTCTTAAATTTAACAAGCTAAGCAATCAATAGTGGATTTTTTGTGATTTTAGCAAAGAACTAAATCGATAATAATAATGTGAAAATAGCAAGACTAGAGAACCTAGGGTTGATTTCACTCAATTAAACTACTTGATGCGGATAAATAAACTTCAACTAGCATGTCATGTCAAATGTTGCAAGGACGGACAAAGAACCTAAAACCTTCTCTCGAAGAATTAAAGGCGAAACTCAATATAAAACTCAACTACCTATTCTCATGGAGTCAAGCCAATATCAAGAACATGAAGAACACAATTCTATCCAAGAAGCCCCACGTAATTCTAACCTACTCACGTGGTTAGGCAAACTTGATGAAAGATTGAGTTCGGGTGATCAAGATTCTTCTCTCGAATTTAAATTAGTCACCAACCATAAACAATAAGCAAACAATCAATCATTGTGCAACATTCTAACAACATGCTAGTTTCCAATTATCTAATTAAACATCAAGCAATTCAATCAAGCTACATCAACCCTAGATAAAGGGGAATTAGCTACTCATGATATTCAAAAGCAACAAAGAAACTAAATTAAACATGATTATGCTAGAATTCAACAATAATATCAAGAACAATCATAAACTAAATTGAAATTAATCTAAAAGAAGTAGAGAGATGGGAAAGAGAAAGTAGGTATTAGAAATACCCAAAAGTGCTTCAATGGATAATAACCAAGAACATGAACAAAGTTTCAAATGATGACTTCAATCTCCAAAATGCAAAGATAAACTAGTATTTGATTCTAATCTATGAAAGCATAAAAGTGTTTCTAAACTATGAGAGAGATTAATGGGGTGCTAAGAGATGGTATGAAAGAGATGAGTTCTTTCTTCTTTTATAACCCCCAAAATGAATGTAGACGGATTAGGGTGAAAAGCCATTGGAATGGCAAAGGTCACCACTTGCATTCTCGATTTCCGGCAGCTTGCATGGTCGTGTGGAATTTGTGAAGGAAAGTTGCATGGTCGTGCAATCCTTTTTGAGCTCACTGACTTACTTGCATGGTCATGCAAGGTTTAGCCTTCAAACTCGCATGGTCGTGCAAGTGCAATTTTGCCTAGAACTTCATTTTTGCACTTCTTTTCTTGCTTGGGTTTCTCTAAGGCATCTTCCTCGACCTCTTCTTTGATGATTGCGACTCCAAATCATCTCCAAAGTCTCTACCAAGTTACGGGGTTTCAAAATGTCCTAAAAACACATCAAAACACGAACATACCCCAAGTAGTCATCTTTATCACAATAATCATAAAATCTCACAAAGAAATCATATAATTACCATGAAACCAATCAAATGAGTGCGTTTATCACATGGAAAATAGCTCTAATTACGCACTCATCAAACTCTCCCAAGCTTAAGTCTTTGCTTGTCCCCAAGCAAAACACGTCAAGACAAAGGAGACAGGAAACAAAGGACAAGAGAACACCTTCTCAAACCAAGTTTCAAAAGCAACATCAAGGCCAAAAGAATTAACCCAAGTCAAGAATAATAGTGACATAGCCGCTTGAATTCACATAGTACATCATGTAATAGCGATCCAAAACATCCAATCTTACCACAAGACCCACTCTTGAATGTAGCATAGCAAATTAGAAAGACCCTCACTTTAGGTAAGTGGACACTAGTGACTGTCACGGCCACCGCCGCCGCTAGATGGTTGTCAGCGGCGTTGGAGGTGGTGGTGGTTGATGTTGGGTTGTGTTTTTGGTGGCTTGACTTGTTTTGACTTATTGACTTGGTTTAGGGTTTTGGAAAGATTCCTAATTTAGTTTGTGTACATTGGTTTTGGAAACTTTGAGCATGCATGAGTAATTGAAAATTCCAGCAACCTAACTATTTTAATTAAGGGTAATAAATCATCTTTAAAGTTTAATTAAGAGGTTTAAAAGTCAAAGTATTGACTATTGGTGTATTGTGAATTTGTTAGGGCCCGTTGACCGCACCTAAACGTAAGGAGCTTACATTGTTTGGTTGTTTGGATTGCCTCTTCGTTAAAGGTAATTCATCGTCTAGTATGGGTTGGTGAATTGTAATTCATTGTCTAGTATTGAATTGGGAATGATAATTCTTATTTGGACTTGTGAGTATTTTGGGAAAAGGGGATAATTGTTATTTATTTCCTTGTGATAATTCGTATCGAATTATGATAGTGAATGCATGTGATAAATGTTGGAAATTCACTTTGTGTAGCAATGACTACTTGTTGAGATTCATATGAGGTGATGCATGATTTGTTGTGATCATTGGACGAAAATTATGTTAATAATTGTTCAATGGGAATTTAGCTTGTATTGCTATTTTTGTATCATGTTGGTAAGCATGTGGATTCATGTTAGTAAGCATGTTACTTCAATAAGTTGAAATAAACTTTGACTGTTGGAACCTTTTTAAAGGTACTGAACTAGGTGGTTGTGAATTGAGGCCTAGATGCCATGCACGTGAAATTTGCCATCGGAAATTGTAACCTTATTGTGTTACTTGAGAATTGCCAAGATTATGTGAATTACTTGACTATGTGATCACCCTTGAATTGATAAATTGAGAGTTAAGCTTTCTTTGGTAATGGATCCACCAAAGGGAGCGAATGGGAATGTCAATTGGTACGTTGAGTGGGTTTCACATGAGCAGGTGTGGCCCCAACGTATTTGGTTAATGCTTGTATCCATACAATGAGCAATTGGGCAAGTGAAATTTTATTGTGAAACTGTTCTTCTTGTAAACCTAAGGTTGAGAGAGGGTATGCATACTTAGGAACATCTAGAAGTACTTCGGGAGTCATCCATACTCCGGGACGGTTGATCCCTCTTTGCTATTATGCACAGGACTTTTGATCATATTAAGCCTTCTGCGGTTGGTTCTGACATTCATGAGATTCTCTTCTCTCTAATGAACTTGGCTAATGGATAATACTAAATATTGAATTTATTATTTGGTGTTTATGCGTGTCTTTAAATTAAAGCATGTTGTCTTTATTTTCTTTAAGCATGATCGTTTTTTTTTTTTAATTAAGCATGTCGGCTTAACTTGGAGATTTAAATGGACTATGTGGTTATGAATTACTCAGCGTAGTTGATTGGTATTTTTTCTTTTTACTTGTGTTTGTTGTCCATTTCTCTTCAATGATGGGCCTATGATGAACCAATATGGAACTCTGGGGGAGTAGATTGACAGGATAATTGTAGCTCGTGGGTTGGGAGCTAGTGAAGGCGAACCAAGAAGATTGTATATCTTCTAAGAACTTCTACTTCTTATTGTCTAGACATTTGGTTTTGTATCATTGGGATTTTTATATTGTAATGAGATTAATTCTCTTGTATGGGAATTAATAGTTTAAGATTTCTTAATTCATTTGGAATAATTGTTTTAAGTTTAGTTGAAAGATAGTTATTGTTTAATTATCTAGTATGTATGTTTGGGATATAAATATTTGGTTTCTTTCTAGCATTGTATTTAATTTGAACATTAAATACGGCGATAACGCTTCGAAATTCTAGGATTTTTCCGCTGCAACTCGTGATTTTAAATGGTTTTAAATTAGACGGAAATTTGGGGTGTTACAGAAATATATCCCCTAATAAATAGATTCAACTGAAATTATTTTTATGCAAGATTAATTTTATGCAAAATACAATACTTTTTTGAAATAAATTAAGTAAATTGTTTAAGCTACAAAACTAATCGGTTGGAAGCACGATGAATTGGGCATATATATAACTGTGGTCTTTTCAGCTGAACTAAACTAGACAAATTTAAACTAAATTAATTGAAGAATTAAGTTGACCTAAATTAAACTGAATACTAACGGAAAAGGGTGAAAATAACATAAAATCCATATTTTGGGTGACATGAATAGTTATTCCTTTTTCTTTTATAGTACACAAAATCCATATTTTTCGGTGACTTGTCTAATAATCGATCTCCATCATAAAACAGACCTTAATAATCATGATGATTGAAGGTGGAGATACGAGAAATTTTGTTATTGTTCCATTAATAGTGCGCTTTCCTTCTAAGAGATTCCTCCTGTCCAAAAGTTGAAGGAATGTTGATTACGTATATGATCTATTATTTAGTATGGAAAAAAGAAGCAGTAATATTTATTTATCGAGAAAAATTTCTTGAGTTTGGGACGCAAATTTTGGTCTGCACCTGAGTGTAACTAAGATAGCTACTTTCCCCCTGATAATTACTCAAAGGTCCAACTCTCTTTCGTCCTCAAATCTTTCAAATGGAGCATCTATTTGAGTGCACTTAAGAGTAAGGAAGAATGTTGTTTTTGGTGTAGGTATCACAATGATATAAACCCCATCTTTTTTCTCAAACAAGAAGGATTGTTATTTCCATAAAAATTTTTAAAAAAAAAAAAAAAAAAAAAAAAAAAAAAAAAAAAAACAAATTACGCAGCTAATGCCCTGTACTTCGACCCCTATTCATGTTTCATTTTGGGTGTTCTCCCAAAGTACATTTGTACATTTAATGCTTTATTTCTTTGTGCCATGGATTTCTTTCATTTACCCCGCTGCAAACGTATCGCGGTTTTATTTTTAATGTGCTCTTTTTGAAGTTTCAATTGTGATCGATCTAACAATCCAGTTTCTCGCTTCGTCTTCTTCAACTTCCAAGACCTTGTTATTGATCTCATTTTAAAAATTCAAGTGATTATTGCAAAAGAGTTGAAGTACAATAATGGGAATCGAAACAAGTTGCAAAATTTTAATTCACAGAAGGAAACTTTCACAATTTGCTCTCTCAATTACCAACTTGATAATAGAGATTAATTGAACCTCTGTTTACATACAATGAACATCCTAATCTTGTGTCTCTGTGTGTCGTTCTTTTGTTTGTTTTCCTTCCTTCGTTTTCCACTCAATTTTTTTGTTTACTTTAATTGGGTTGCAATGAGTGTAAAAAAATTATCGAAACGTGGTTTCTAAAATAGTTATTCAAACCTGCAGTGGTGTTGAGTTCTAGATAGTCAAGTTTTCTATATGTTTCGGGGGATGCAAGGTAAGGTATGATGTTGATCAGTATGCCAGGATCAATAGCGTTGGTCCGTCATCTTGACTGGGTCTCGAGCAAATTAAACCTGCAAGACAAGGCAATCTAGCCTCGAGGGTGGATGAATCCCCTCTCCAATGGTCAAGTTTACTCTCATATAACGATAAGCCAAAGATAGGAATAGAGAAGTTTACTCTCATATGAGGATGAGCCAAAGATAGGAGAAGAGAGGTAGAGCCTTGGCCCTTGTGGGGATATATAGTAGTAAGAGTGGTCATGGGCTTAGGTCAAGCTCACAGACCTTATTTTCGGAATGGGTCCGAATTTGAAGGTCATGTGTGCAAGCTAGTTGGAGACCCAATTTACAAGCCCCCAATCACTATATCATAATCATGTTAAACTTGTCAGACTAAAATGACATAACAAGTTTGCATATCATTTTATCTCGTCTACAATTAGGGCTTTCTTTTGGAACTTCAAGAAACAATCTAAAATATGATTTCGAGGCAGAATTACATAGGTTCGACTGTTTAATTGGTATATCTTAAATGCTTTATAATTGTATCATTTTTATATAATGTAATTTTTTTTTTGAAAGGAAATAAGAAGTACCATTTCAAACGAAAAAACCTCATCGGTCATAAAAATTACTCTGTCTTACACAATTTTGTTATTTTCTGCCACAACATTGGCATGGCAAGGAGATCATTTAATCTTGGACCTCCTCCATAACCATAAGGACTCGGAACAAATGGGTGATAAAAAAAAAGAAGGAAATTTTGATATAAATAATCCGAAGTTTGACTTGTCAGACAAAAATAATTTCAAAATGAAATATCTATGACATTAATCAGAAATTGTTACTTATCGCACAATATCGATCCAATACCAAACACCGTTAGTATTCTGTTACCTTTTGTTATTCCACAATCTTGGACCTTCTTTTTTCATGTTTTTCACTTCAATTTGGCATTGGTGCATCATTATACATAAAGGGCATGTTCTCTTCACCTTCTTTTTACTGAACTTATCTGCACAATACTAACCTGAACTGAAATTTACTGAACTGAACTTATTTTTACTGAATTTACTATTACAAAGAGTAAAATTGTACTTCAGTTTATCAAATTGTGCTGAATTTTTCTGAACTGAACTCTTTTTCCTGAACTGAACTGAAATTTACTGAATTGAACTGAAATTTACTGAATACTTCATGAAGAAGTTGAAGAGAACAGGGCCAAAGTGCCATACTAATAATGTTTTGATACTAAAATGAGTAATTCAATAAGGGTGTGTCTTTTTCTTCTGATTTCCATTGATTGTCATTAATTGGGTAAGGTCCTGCCACTTATTCTTGTGAGATAATAGAATGCTTGATTATTATTGATGTAATCGATCCCTATTTTATAGGTAGGGAGTCCTATTATTATGGAAACTCTAGATTACACAATCTCTATAATATATGCTAATCTAGAATAATATTCCTAAGAGTACTAGAATAATATTACTAAGAGTACTAGAATAATATTCCCTAACACTCCCCCGCAATCGTAGCGGTAGATGAACGAACGGTACGATTGGAGTTACAAAAGAAATAATTTAAAAACACTATAGTAAACACGGAGATCTTGAAGTTCAACTAAGTATGAAATCTAGCCGAAACAAAACTCTCGTGTTGCCACCCACTTCATAGCCAATCGTGAGCAAGGGGAAGGAACGTGTCAGCAAAAGACTATAGGGATTGACAGCAGCAGATCACGCGGTAGAAGGGGTCGGCGCTTGGCGGTCGGCGGCCGCAAGAGTGTAGGCGGCGGACGACGGTCGGCAGGAGTGCAGGCGGCGGACGACAGAGCTGGAGACGTGCGAACCTGACGTGATCCGAGTTTTGCGAGTAGGGTAGAAATTAGTAACAAAAATCCATATTTAGTGGTGGAGATCAACGAAATTGAATTTAATCTAGGAAACTAAAAACTAAATTGTGTGGGGCGTAACAAAAAAAAAAAAAAGAGTAGTCCGCCAGATGGAATATGGTTTAAGACCTCCATTCGGCGGCTTAGCGGAAGCTAGGGTTTTAGGTTACCAGGAAAGTAACTGCTCTGATACCATGTGAGATAATAGAATGCTTGATTATTATTGATGTAATCGATCCCTATTTATAGGTAGGGAGTCTTATTGTTATGAAAACTCTAAATTACACAATCTCTATAATATATGCTAATCTAGAATAATATTCCTGAGAGTACTAGAATAATATTCCTAAGAGTACTAGAATAATATTCTGTTGAACCATGATTGTTTTGATGATGACAAACTAAATTAAGTTAAATAAAATATATAATAGATGTTAGTTGAACTATTGATTTAATATATTGAAGTTACTAATGTGTTTATGCAAGCTTGTAGATTAGTTCATATTGATAGGTTGAAGCATGAGGTTTCTACACAACAATGGAGATGACAATCAAGCTTGAAGACTTATGAAGCTCTACGTTTTAATGGTTATATTCATTAGAGTTCATTTGTTAAAGTTCTTAAAGATGAAGTTAATTTGATTACTTAATTAGTTGGGCAAACTAAATAAATGATTTGAGAGAAACGTTCTTATATTGAGAAACGTGACTATGGAGTATTCCTTAGGTGAGACGTTACCTATTGGGAGACTACCGTTTACACGTACATTTAGTATTTCCTAAAAGATTATTATTTTGGTAAAAATATTATATTTACTAGATAATATTTTTACTTGAAAATATATTGATCTTTTATATAGAATAGATATCTCTTACATATGGGAGGATTTTATTTTGGAAATATTTCAGATTTTATTATATACTAAATAGTGACCTAAAGTATTAGATACTTTCCAAGTGGAAATTTCTCTATTATTTGGTAATATATTATCTTGATAGAAAAGATATGAATTGGTCAATATTGTGTTGAAAATCCTACTAGTTTGATATATATATTTTGGGATATTTATCAAATATCTTTGAGCTCAAAACGTATTATTTACAAAGATATTATTTTTAGGTGAATTAAAAATCCGAATTTCAGTTTTATTTTCGGAAAACCTTTTTGCCTATATAAAGAGGAGTTATCTATCTTTTCAAGTTCGCGATTTTATAACCTCTAAGTGTTCATATTTTCATAGAGAATTATTTTGAGAGAACACTAAAGTTTGCCTAAGTAATTAAAGGATCATATTAACAACTTCTAAAAGAGCTATAGAACTAAATTGTACCTTACGCTTTTGAGAGGTTGGGAGATAAATAATATTCCTTAGAGTTAAGGATAGCTTGGATTAGTGTCCAAGGGGTTGAGCTTAGATCAGAGTAATTGGGTCTAAGTTCATTTGGCTTGAATCAGAGTAATTGGGTTCGAGTTTGTGACTTCAATCAGAGTAATTGGGTTGGAGTGAGTTGGGTTGAACCAGAGTCAGTTTGATCGAGTTGTGCTACTGATTAATGAGAAGAAGTAGTCATTGAAAGTCCTTCGGGCCATGGTTTTTCATCCTTTGTAATTTCAAAGGGTTTTCCACATAAAATCGTGAGTGCTTTCATTATTGCTTCTATTTGTTTATTAGCTTTAACTAACGTTGTTCCTTGTTTCAGTAAATGTTCCTTAAGTCAACGTTCCTTAAAGTTAGTAACAATCCAAAAAGTACAACAAGTGTTCTAAATAGTTTAAATTCCGCAAAAAGTTTAAGAACACGATTCACCCCCCCTCTTGTGTTCTACCGTGCTACTAACAATTGGTATCAAAGACGGTTTCTCTCAAGAACAGGTTAATGCTTGGAGAGATGTCGATCATGGACACGGTACCACAACACATCCGGGAAGGTCAATCTACTGTCAGGCCACCTTACTTTGATGGTGAGAACTTTAGTTGGTGGAAAAACAAAATGCAAATCTATCTTATATCCGAAGAGTATCAGGTATGGCAAGTTACTAGAGATGGACCATTTGCTATCACCAAAACTGACGCAGAAGGTAAAGTAAATTTAAAACTTGAAAAAGAATGGTCTGAACAAGATATCATAAAAGTAGAGAAAAATGCTAAAGCTATGCGTCTATCGCATTGTGCCTTAGGATCAAATGAGTTCAATAGAATTTCTGCTTGTACTACTGCTAAACAAAATTGGGATACTCTTAATATTGCTCACGAAGGAGCGAGCCAAGTTAAATAATCTAAAATTGATTTACTTGTTCAAAAATATGAAGCTTTTGCTATGGTAGATGGTGAATCAATTAAAGACATGTTTACTCGCTTTACTACTATTATTAATGAACTAACTGCACTTGGTAGAGCATACAGTATAGAGGACCAAATCAGAAAGGTGTTAAGAAGTCTTTAACCTAGATGGGATATTAAAGTGACAGCAATTCAAGAATCAAAGGATCTATCGACATATTCCTTAGAACAGTTGATGGAGTCGTTACTTACACATGAGATGTCACTTGACCAACGTTCCGATCAATCATCAAAGAAGAAAGGACTAGCTCTTAAAGCCAAAGATGATGATAATAGTGATTCCGATCTAGATGTGGAGGAACTCGCAGTATTTGCTCGAAAATTCAAAAAGTTTTTCAGGAACAAAAATTCTAAGAAAAACTACACCAAAAGGTAAGAATCCTTCTTCTAGTAATAAACAAGTTTCTACTGATGGAAATTGTCATAAATGCAGAAAGCCAGGACATTGGATTAAGGATTGTCCACTATGGGAAATCGAGAAGAAGGAGAAGAAGGCATCTTTAAGAAAGGAATTGAAAAAGACTATGGTTGCAATATGGGGAAACGTAGAAGATAAAGATGAAGATGACGATGAGGAACTTGACCCTATAGAAGCAACTTTTGCAATGATGGCACAAACAGACTCTGAATTTGACAGTGATGAAGATGAAAGCCTCAAGGTAACGTTTTCTAAAGTTAGAGATAAGTTGAATGATTTTTCAAAAAATAAGCTATGTAGAATTCTTGATATGTTTATGATTGATGCTCAAGAATACTATGTTAAATCAAATCATGAACTTAAGGAACTTGAACTTGTTAAGACTACTCTTGAAAAGGATAACTTAGATCTTAAACTTGAGAATATGGCCTTAAAGGAACAAAAAGAAAACCTAAGCAACAAGGCTAAAGAATTTGAGGAACAAGCCAAGAAATGTTCCCTTGAATTACAGAAACAAAAGTTCAAGACTACTTTTGTTAAAGAATCCCAACCTTCTACATTTGCTAAGGACTGTTCCCCTGACTTAGAGACTACTAGGAAGGAACTCAATGCTCTAAGAAAGGAAAATTCTATCCTTAGGAACAAATTGAATAAGTATGAAAAGGAGGTTAGGAATATTGCTAAGGATAATGATAATTGGTTTAAGGGACAAAAATCTTTTAATATGTTAATTAAACAAACTAGCAACTCGAACAAAAATGGCATAGGATTCGTGAATAAAAAGAAAAATATTTGGTATAAGAAGTCCAAATATGTTGATCTACCTGAACATAGAATTTGCATGCATTGTGGATTAACTGGACATTATATTTATGATTGTTCCTTACGCAAACGTTCCTATGAAAGAAACAATGCCATTGTGAGACAAGTATGGGTTAGAAAAGATTCATTGCATAATGTCACTAACCTAAAAGGACCCAAACTAGTTTGGTTCCTAAAATCAGAAATTGATTAATATTGCAGGCTAAAGTGGGAGGTAGCAACCTATGATTTCTGGATAGTGGTTGCTCAAGACATATGACTGGAGACATCAATAATTTTCTTTCACTACAAGCCTTTGAAGGAGGTTCTGTGACTTTTGAAGACGACAAGAAAGGCCAAATTGTCGGTGTAGGTAAAGTTGGTAAGTCACAAGCCCATGCTATTGAAAATGTATTTTTGGTCAATGGTTTAAAATATAATTTACTTAGTATCTCCCAATTATGTGATAGGGGGAACAAAGTTGAATTTAATTATCGTTCTTGTAAAGTTGTGAAGGAAAGTACAGGTGAAATTATATTGCATGGGAAACGTTTCAAAAATGTTTACAATGCTGATTTACATGCAATTCCGGAAAATAGTTTGACTTGTATGAGTGTCAATGAGAACGATTCTTTATTGTGGCATAAGAGACTTGGACATGTTAATTTAAATTTGTTGAATAAGCTTCGTTCCCAAGAATTAGTCACTAGACTACCTAACTGTAAGTTTGAATTGGAACGAGATTGTGATTCATGCACAAAAGGTAAACATGTTCGATCTTCGTTTAAGTCGAAGAATATGGTAAGTACTTCTAAACCTCTAGAATTGATTCATGTTGATTTATGTGGTCCAATGCGTATTACTAGTAGAGGTGGAAGTAAGTATATTTTTGTTATTGTTGATGATTATTCGAGATTTACATGGACATTATTTCTTGCTTCGAAAGAAGATTGTTTTGATGAGTTTCTTATATTTATTAAAAGAGTTCAGAAACAGTCTAATCATTAATTATTATCTATTAGATCTGATCATGGTACTGAGTTTGAAAATTCTAAATTTATTAGTTTTTGTAATGAGCATGGAGTAGATCATAATTTCTCAGCCCCCAGAACACCTCAACAAAATGGTGTTGTAGAGAGAAAAAATAGAACCTTAGAAGACATGGCTAGAACAATGATTATTTCTAGTGGTCTTGCTAGGAACTTTTGGGTTGAAGCTGTTAGTACTGCATGTTATATTATGAATCGTGCCATGGTTAGACCTATATTAAAGAAAACTCCATACGAGTTGTTCAAAGGTCGAAAATCGAACATTGCATATTTTAGGACCTTTGGTGTTAAATGTTATGTGCATAATAATGGTAAGAACAACCTTGGTAAGTTTGACCCTAGAAGTGATGAAGCTGTGTTTCTAGGATATTCATCCCATAGCAAAGCATATAAGGTGTACAATAAGAGAACAATGTGCATGGAAGAAAGTATTCATGTTATATTTGATGAAGTTGACACCTTTGAAAAGAATGTGCAGACTTTGAAGGATTATGACTTTGAAATTGGTTTGGTAAGACCTCAAGCCAATGTAGAGATTGAGAAAGGTAATGTTCCTGAAAATGTTTTGGAACCTCAACAAGAAATTGAGGAACGTGCTTCAACACCAACTGAGGAACAACTCCAAGTTGAACAAGGAACAATACCAACTCCAAGAAATTGGAAGCATAGAAGTTCACATCCCACAGATAATATAATCACTGATTATTCTAAGGGAGTATTGACACGTTCTTCTATTCGTAATTTTTGTGCTTTTAATTCTTTTATTTCTTTAATGGAACCTAGTGACTACTTGTCTGCATTGGAAGATCCCGATTGGATTGTTGCAATGCAAGATGAGTTAAATCAATTAGAAAGAAATAAAGCGTGGCATTTAGAACCTAGACCTAACGATCATACAGTGATAGGAACAAAATGGGTCTTTAGGAACAAATTAGATGATGAAGGCAACATTGTAAGGAACAAGGCTAGACTAGTGGTCAAAGGTTACAACCAACAAGAAGGTATTGATTATGATGAGACCTTTGCACCAGTAGCCCGCCTTGAAGCTATTAGAACTTTAATTGCCTTTGTTGCCTATAAAAACTTCAACTTGTATCAAATGCATGTTAAAACTGCTTTTTTAAATGGGTACTTGAAAGAAGAAGTCTTTGTGGAACAACCCCAAGGTTTTGAGAACAAGAAATTTCCCAATCATGTTTTTAAACTTGATAAAGCTCTTTATGGTTTAAAACAAGCTCCAAGAGCATGGTATGAAAGACTTTCAAATTTTCTTTTAGAAAAAGGATTTAAACGTGGTGTGATCGATAAAACGTTGTTCTTGAAATTTGAAGGGAATGATCTTTTAGTTGTGCAAGTTTATGTTGATGATATTTTATTTGCTGCAACTAATGAGAAAATGTGCTCTAACTTTTGTGATTTGATGCAATGTGAATTTGAGATGAGTATGATGGGTGAACTAAGATTTTTCCTTGGTTTGCAAATCAAACAAGAAAAAGACGGCATCAAAATATATCAACAAAAGTATTTGAAAGAATTGCTCAAGAAATACAAGATGGAAGATTCCAAAGCCTATGATACACCGTTCCCAACCTCACAAAAAATGGATCTTGATGACAAAGGAACAAAGGTTGACGAAAAGGAATATCGAGGTATTATTGGATCTCTATTATATTTAACTGCAAGTCGTCCGGATATAATGTTTAGTGTATGCCTTGTTGCTAGATTTCAATCTGGCCCAAGGGAATCACACTTAAAATGTGCAAAACGTATTCTTAGATACTTGAAAGGAACGCATGATTTATGTTTGTTTTATCCTAAATGTTCCAGTTTTGATTTAATTGGATATTCTGATTCTGACTATGCAGGTTACTTAGTTGATAGAAAAAGTACTTCTGGTATGGCACAATTTTTGGGTTCATGTTTAATTTCATGGGCTTCTAAGAAACAGAATACAGTTGCATTATCTACTGCTGAAGCAGAATATGTCGCAGCCGCAGCATGTTGTGCTCAAATTTTGTGGTTGAAATAGCAATTAAGTGATTTTCATGTTGAAGGTGATTGTGTGCCAATTATGTGTGATAATACTAGTGCTATCAATATTTCTAAGAATCCTGTTAGTCACTCTAGAACAAAGCATATAGAAATTAGACATCATTTTCTGCGTGACTATGTTGAGAAAGGTTCGGTGAAATTAGAGTTCTGCAATACTGAAAACCAACTTGCAGATATATTTACAAAACCTTTAAATAGAGAAAGATTTGAAAAAATCAGGCTTGAACTAGGCATGATTAGAATTAATTAGCTAGTATCATTGTTTCAAATCTCTCAATGATTGACTAGTTTAGAGTAGCTATGTTTTTAGATAATTGAATGTTTCTTTACATTAGTATAAGTTTGAGTCTTTATAATTATTTAATTTCTTGCATTTGTGTGCACTGTACTAGGACTCGCTATGTCTAACGATGCTATTCTAATATTTTTGTGTCTAGTACTCATTGCATTTAGTTTTATAATCCGATTTGCATATTCATTTGGGCATCTGTCAATATTTCTTTCAAGAGGATTGACTTACAACTTTGAAACCACATTATAAGCCAAGAAGTTAGTCTTCGCAATTTGAGCCTAAGCACAACCAAGCTTCACATGAAACGTTCCAAGCCTATTTATTTACCCTTTATACTTTTCGGCTATATACTTTACCATATGAGCAAGTATTTTCGTTTTGGAACAAAAATCATTTGAGCTGATTTTTTTTGGGTATTTCTTTAGTAATTTCGGAATTAAAAAAAAAATGAAAAATTTTATTGGATGTTGACTGAGAAAAAAAAAAGGAAAAGAGTGGAAAAATGAGAGCCAAAAAAGTAATAGAGGGAGAATAAGTGGAAAAAGAAATATGGAAAGTGTATAGATATTATTTTACCTTCTATTGATTTTTGAAATTCTTGGTGAAAGGGAAAAGCAAAATCTTATTCCTTACCTATTCATAATAGGCGTGTGATATGGGGTATGGAAATAATTTTTCTGATTTTATTTATGGAGTGATTTGAAGATATTGTCTACGTCTTTTGGGTACAAAATATTGCATTTGCGTTATAGAAATTCAGCTCATATTTTTACAAAATTGCTTCATATGGCCGAAATTCCTTTACATACTTAGCCAGCTTGATTATTCTTATCCTCTACCCATTATGATTAATACTTAGACACAATCCCCTAATTCCTTGTGCTCTAAGTTGTCTGAAATTGCTCCATGAAGATTGAAGTGTTCGATTATGAAGTAATGCTTATGTATGATGAAGAATGT
Organism: Tetragonia tetragonoides; assembly: GCA_038025085.1. Lineage (NCBI taxonomy): Eukaryota > Viridiplantae > Streptophyta > Magnoliopsida > Caryophyllales > Aizoaceae > Tetragonia > Tetragonia tetragonoides. The sequence goes on along the minus strand of CM076144.1, from coordinate 38,129,673 downwards.
TCCACTTTGGATAATGCTTGTTCCCTATCTATCTAAGGGAAGCATATTCTAAGGGGAAACACATATGCAAGCCCCTCAAGAACAATACAATACTAAGAAGGAACAAGCAAGAGGAAGCATGAATGAGAAACTTGTACGTTATTGGTAATGTTTTTGTTCAAGGTAAAGTAGTTGAGTTACATGGTAAAGGGCAACTTAAAGTACAAGATCGCCGCCAAAACCGTCGTCATGATAACCTTACTAACCTTATTGGACAGATTGTCAAACCATATCGTTAACTATTTATTCATGCATATCATTACCTCCATCGGATTATTACTTCTTATGCTTTGTGTGCTTAGATCATTAATGTAGACGTAATATCTATAGATTGGTGTTTGAGCTACTAGGAGTCATACTTTTGTTAGGAACAAGTTTTTGCTAAGACTCATATTTATATTTTTGTTAGAAATATGTTCTACCTTCTTTGACATAGTGACCTTTTCGATGATGTCAAAAGGGGAAAAAGTAATAGTGATGCTAGGTAATTAATACTATTGTCTTGCTTAGTATTTGAATAAGTTTATTTAAGTTTGATCTATTTTTAGCTTTGTTTTTATATCTATTCGATGGTAAACGTCATTGCTATTATATTAATGAAGCATATATATTTATATTTCATATTGTCTTGTTTAGGGGGAACTTACAATTATTGTTTATGATTTTTATTGTTCATTGTTTTTCTCTCTAGTTTGTTTCGGCATCATAGTTTATTACGTACTGCATTGTTGCTGTGCAATTGCTGTGCTAGTAAGAAAGAAAAACTAGAGAAAGGAAAAACAATACAAAAAGGAAAAAGTCAAAAAAAAGAGAAAGTTACAAAAAAGATGAGTGCACTGTTTGTAAAAATATGGGGGAAGAATTTCACTTGAATCATTTGTGCTTATCATTACATATTTTAAAATGATTCTTATATGTCTTTGTAATTACATTGATTGATTATTTTTCTATGACATATAAATTGCATCACTAATATCTATTTCTTAATAGAGTGTTACTATGGGTTTGCCATCATCAAAAAGGGGGAATTTGTTGAACCATGATTGTTTTGATGATAACAAACTAAATTAAGTTAAATAAAATATAATACATGTTAGTTGCACTATTGATCTAATATATTGAAGTTACTAATGTGTTTATGCAAGCTTGTAGATTAGTTCATATTGATAGGTTGAAGCATGAAGTTTCTACACAACAATGGAGATGACAATCAATCTTGAAGACTTATGAAGCTCTACGTTTTAATGGTTATATTCATTAGAGTTCATTTGTTAAAGTTCTTAAAGATGAAGTTAATTTGATTACTTAATTAGTTGGGCAAACTAAATAAATGATTTGAGAGAAACGTTTTTATATTGAGAAACGTGACTATGGAGTATTCCTTAGGTGAGACGTTACCTATTGGGAGACTACCGTTTACACGTACATTTAGCATTTCCTAAAAGATTATTATTTTGGTAAATATTAAATTTACTAGATAATATTTTTACTTGAGAATATATTGATCTTTTATATAGAAAAGATATCTCTTACATATGGGAGGATTTTATTTTGGAAATATTTCAGATTTTATTATATACTAAATAGTGACCTAAAATATTAGATACTTTCCTAGTGAAAATTTGTCTATTATTTGGTAATATATTATCTTGATAGAAAAGATATTATTTGGTCAATATTGTGTTGAAAATCCTACCGGTTTAATACATATATTTTGGGATATTTATTTTTGATATCTTTGAGCTCAAAAAGTATTATTTACAAAGATATTATTTTTAGGTGAATTAAAAATCCGAATTTCAGTTTTATTTTCGGAAAACCTTTTTGCCTATATAAAGGGGAGTTATCTATCTTTTCAAGTTCGCGATTTTATAACCCCTAAGTGTTCATATTTTCATAGAGAATTATTTTGAGAGAACACTAAAGTTTGCCTAAGTAATTAAAGGATCATATTAACAACTTCTAAAAGAGCTATAGAACTAAATTGTACCTTACGCTTTTGAGAGGTTGGGAGGTAAACAATATTCCTTAGAGTTAAGGATAGCTTGGATTAGTGTCCAAGGGGTTAGGCTTAGATCAGAGTAATTGGGTCTAAGTTCGTTTGGCTTGAATCAGAGTAATTGGGTTCGAGTTTGTGACTTTAATCAGAGTAATTGGGTTGGAGTGAGTTGGGTTGAACCAGAGTCGGTTTGATCGAGTTGTACTACTGATTAATGAGAAGAAGTAGTCATTGAAAGTCCTTCGGGCCGTGGTTTTTCATCCTTTGTAGTTTCAAAGGGTTTTCCACGTAAAATCGTGAGTACTTTCATTATTGCTTCTATTTGTTTATTAGCTTTAACTAACGTTGTTCCTTGTTTCAGTAAACGTTCCTTAAGTCAACGTTCCTTAAAGTTAGTAACAATCCAAAAAGTACAACAAGTATTCTAAATAGTTTAAATTCCGCAAAAAGTTTAAGAACACAATTCACCCCCTCTCTTGTGTTCTACCGTGCTACTAACATATTCCCTAACAATTCTTACTGATTGGGTAAGGTCATGCCACTGATTTCAACTAATTCGGTAAGTTTCCTCCACTGATTCTCACTGATTTAGTAAGGTCCTGTCACTGATTTAGTGAGGAGAAATGCGGGTCCTGCCATTGATTCTCACTGATTCAGTAAGGTCTAGTAGTCATTGATTCCCACTGATTGGGTAAGGTATTGCCACTTATTTTCACTGATTAGGTAAGGTCCAATAAGTAAAAAAGAACACACCCTAAGTGCACAACAATCATATTCCCCTTATTAGAATCTACTCCACATTTGAGATTCTTCATGACGTAATCTACCCCATCCATGTTCTTGATTCCATGTTGGTCACTGGTCAGTCATCCTCAAGAAGAATGTGTAGAGATGATACTACGTGAGTTTTCCCTTCTAAAGGTTGGCTTGCTATTAGCTCAGATGGGTTGGCTATCGGAAAATCAGGAAGTGTAGATGTGTGTTGGTATTATTCGGGATTCTCGTGGAAAAATTCTGGGCTTTTTTTTCCTCCTGTTGTTTTGGGAATTATTGAGTCTAATCATGCAAAAGTTTTTGGTGTTGTTCATGGGTTGATCGACTATGATACAACAATATATAGAAGATTTGCCAACAGCTTAAAATTCGTTATGAGTGCGACTCTATCAATACGGTAATGTGATGTGGGTCAAGCAATGTCATAAGAGAACTTGAGCATGGTGGAAGCTTTTCTCAAATATTGAGTTTTGTAATCTCTTCCTTAGCAAATTTTGATATCATACATATCCTACGTGAGAAAACTACTGAGGCAGATTTGTTAGCCAAAAGAGGTGTAAATAAGGATGGGGTGCTTTACGCATGGGTATGATCGAGCAAATTGGATAGGTTAATTCTTTTTCTGTATATACATATAGATCGATGCTATTGTACATGTATGTGTGAGGGTGTATTTGAGGGTTCTTTTGGACTCTAAAACCTGTTTGTGGTTGATTTTTTGGCAAGTAGTTGCCTAATAAAATTCTTTATTTTTGTTGTGCAAAAAAGAAAGATAAAAGAAGTTGCTATTACCCTCCCATTCCTATGTCAAATAGGTAAACTAAATGAAAATTTATATGGTTCTATTCTTTCATTTTTCTATGTAAATTAAAATCATTCAAAAAAATGTAGATTCAAATCTAGCAGTTTATTTAGAAATATATAAACGATCCAAACCCTTCTATTATTCAAGTCATCCCTTATCCAATATTATTACTTAAATTAGGATCGGTTCATTCGCACTAAATGTAAAAAAAAGGGATTACACATTGTTTGGGTAGCCCCATAAATTCTGAGCTGAGTCTTTATAGAGAAGGTTAATTGCGAAATGTGCACCATATTAGTTAGAAATTGACCCCGGGGAAATTGTAAAGCACTCAAAGTAAGTTGCAAACCAATTTTTTTTTTTTAAAAAAAGTTGAAAAACTTCTGACCAAGTCCGATCATGTGATGAGAAAAATGAGGACATACAGGGAAAACCAGGGAAGACGGGACAACAAAGTCTCACTTGTTCACAAAACTCCACTTTGACCTTTCACCTAGTAGCTTACAAAAATTCAGGGGACACGTGTACTTTTGTCCTCTTAATTTGGCGTCCAAAATGTGCAACACACTAATTTTTGCTTCCAAATGGCTTAATTCTAACTCCCATATCTTCCCCAACAAACTAATGCTAGTTTTTATAACAGTTCCAATGACCAGTGTTCCATTTCATTAGCTCTTGAATTCCCATCAAAATAAAATCACTGTCTTTGCTAATCCTTACAATCCTCAAATAATCCTAAATTGTGATTCGTTTTTAAGAATACTTCAATCTGTTTCCAGAAATTGCATGCATCTTTTGAGTTGCATCACTAACGACTTTGCAAAAATGGAGGTTAGTTTTTTTCCCCTCTACTTAAAAGTAACGAGACTCGATCTCAAATCATTGATGAAATGAGTGGAAAATGTGTAGACATACAATAAATGTGTTATTGCGCTATCCACCTAATCTCCTTTCCCCTCGTTTCTTAGTTGACAAAAGTGTTGAAATTTTAATTTATAGCAAGTCATATGACTTGCACATGATATTGGATAATGAATTATATTTCGTGTACATTCATTTTTGGATAATGACTAATATTATATTCTCACAAACTGGATTGTTAGTTACCAAATTGAGGACAGGACATGAGTAGATTCCATTCGGTATATACTCCGTCAACCACGCATCACTCAGGTATTTTGATAATAATTTACTCCATTATTATGCATTATTGATTTATTGTGATCATTTTAGTTTGAAAATGGAATTTTCCTGTTTACAATATTCCCCAAATGGCCAATTTTTAAGGATTTTTTCCTCGTAGTTGATATGTTGGAGTGAAGGAGTTAAACTCCAATGATGGAGTTTCGTGCTAATTCGAAGGAATTTCAGGACTTAGCCATCATTATTTGACGAGTTCAACTTTTTGTTTGGATCTAGTTTGACATGTTCTACTGAAAGTACAGTTACGCAATTCTTCTTTTATATTCACAACTCACAAGTTAATTGATGTTCTATTTAGAATACTTTTCAAGGTCGGTTAGGATGTATTCGGCAACCAATTTTTGGGTAGCTGTTAGTGGTTTGAACTAGTCATTACGTAAAGGTGTAATCGGCCAATAAACTTCCTCATTTAAGTTTTTATGAACGTAAATATATAAGAGGCATGTGTTGGTTTAAGATTTCTATAAAAATCATAAAAATACATTTCTTAAGTTTATATGAAAAAAAATCCATTGGTTTGTTAGGACTGTTGGATTGCGGTTTATTTCATGATTCATGTCCTCTTTTCTTCCACAAATTTATTTGGAAAATAGAAGAAAGAAAAAAGAAATTAAATATATGTACTATTCATTAATGGATATCATCGAAATATATGGCTTAGCAGTTTTTTAGACTATAGTGGGTATGTAGTAGTCTGCAAACTACATATACTAGATAAATCAACAAGATAAAAATTTTCTTGTATTTATGCTTAACAAAGAAGTCTAGTGAGAATTGAACTCATAATCTTTATCATAAAGTTCAACTACAAGAGTAACTCTAATACCCCTTCAACGACATACGACTTAGCCGTTCTTGGGTTCAACCGTATTCATTAGGCTTTGTACTTGCATAAGGAAATTATGTAATGTGGCACATCTAGCATGGTAATTTCTTTTTTAGGTATTACTATTATTGACTTACAAATCTTGAGGGACATGCTGTAGATTATTGGTGATGAATTTTCTAACCTCTTGCTTTTTTCCTTCTCTGTTTTATCACATGATTAGACTAATATTGATACTACGAGATGATGTTTATATACATTATTAAAATGGTTATAAGCCGATGGATAGTTGTTGTATGTCCTAATGACAAGGATTAGTCCTATCATATCATATATGTATCACAATTTGAGAGAAACTCATGACTGGTGAGTCTTGTGTTTTTTTTTTGAGAGGGGAATAAGAGACTTTCATTAATAGAAAAGTTATACGGCATCTACAATAAAAATAACCCTAGAATATACTAAATCAATAGAAAGAACAAAAAATCCGCTAACAAGCCAATATACTAGAATACTCAGGTGCGACTCCCAACATGCATAGTAACCATGTGCTTCCTTTGATGTATCTTCATCTTTCACGAAAGTGGAGATCTTCACCACAAGTAACGCAATCGCTTGCCCACAAACCTATGTATGATTCCGTTGATCGTGTGTATATCCGGTCCCCAAATTCATACTGCTTCTACTAAAAACAATCGCACAATAGGCGAAAATAGAATCCTATAGAAAGGAAGATAAGAAGATCCCTATAAACTCCACAAAGGGAGAGAATTTATTCCACTCAGAAAGAAAAAAAAAAATCTAGAAATCAAGATTAAACGTGATAAAACTCATCAATAGCAAGCCGGAAATTGCCTAAATTGACCCTCCCGGCCTAAAAATATGCTCTGCTAAAGGTTAGGGTTCTAGAGAGGAGAAAGAAAGGAGGGAGGCTAGGGTTTTCCTTAGACGTTATATTATTATGACTGGTGAGTCTTGTGACTTGTGAGCCAATGTCTATTAGTAGTTGCAAACAAATACTTATTCATATTTTTAAGGACTAATCATATCATAAGATTAGAAATAGGAAACTAAATGGGCGTGGTTGAGTGGTAGAGACTTATCCATCCTTAACTAATTAAGGTCAAATGGTCAAGTTCTTGAATCTAACCTTGAGTATGGAGTAGTCTTAAATCCCTTATCCAATTGCCTCAGCCCCCACCATTTGAGGTGCCTACAAGCTTGTCCAGCTGCCCTATCTTTTGAGATGCTTACAAGCTTGCCCAGCTATCCCACCTTTAGAGGTGCCTACAAGCGAACGGTAGATGCCTTGGAGGCTTGGAGTGAACCAAAAACAAAAAGAAGATTAAAATTAGAAAGTGAGATTTGTTAATTTGTTTTATATTCTAATTAAAAATAGAAAGAAGAAGGGAGGGAGGTAGTACCTAGACAGCCATAAGATTAACCACCAGAAAAGGCAAAAGCCAATCAGCAACCTAAAACCTCGGAATCTACCTAGTCACTAACAGCTCCCAGGGGCAAATCCGTAATTCCCTATTTAAAAAATAATAATTTCACATTCCAAAATACAAAGTTCTCCAAAAGGAACACAAAAGGAATTGTATAAAGCCCAAGAGTTGTGGAAGAACTATAGATTATAGCTTGGGAACAGAGTGGCAAAATCGGAATTCCATATTTCGCGGGTTCTTATTTAAATGGACTCTCTTTCTCTTTAACTCCTGATCAAATTCACTCACTCTCTCTCTCTCTCTCTCTCTCTCTCTCTCTCTCTGTCCATTCTGCCAGCCCCCTCACACTCTTTTTTTTCTCTCTCTCTCCGGAGATTCAGAGAACTGAGGATTTTGCTTAACAATGGGGGATTAATCGCCAGATTATATAACATCGAACGAAAATTTCCAGGTTATTTTTCTCTTTCTCTCTCTAATTTTAATCCTTGTCGAGAAAATTCTCGTTTAATGTGGCATTGTGAATTGAGTTTCACTGTTGAATCGTAATAATTTAGGTCTAAATTCTTCATACTATTTGTGTTTTCGTTTTTTTTTTATAGAAAATTTGATGTAGATAATCCCGAAATTGAGCTGTAAATTGATACTATAGCATAAATCGAAGTTTATTTTCGTGTGACGTGAGAATTTTAATCTGACGAATCCAAATTTAGGTCTAGAATTTTAATATTACACGTCTATGATCTATTATGTTTTAATGTAATGATTAAATAATCTATTTGTGATTTAGGTTTTTGTAATTAGTGCGTGATTATTATTTTTATAGTTGATGTTTGACCTTATAAGGTAAGAAATCAAGAGAATTGTGAATGATAATTGAATTATGAGGGTTGTTGGAGGTTAAACACGGAAATTTATCCTCCACCGTAGCATGCTCTGCTCTTGTCACAAGATACACTTGTAGTTTTTGTAAATTCCTTTCTGGCTGCTGTTCATGCATAAGCTGTAGAATTGACAAATGGCCACGCAAATAGGAAGAAATTTCTCACATTAAAATGACGTAATTGACCCGGAAAAATAGTTATATCTGCACCATCCTTTTAGTTTATTTCTTTTATTTACCCAAGAGGTACAAGTGTACAACTACCTATAGCTGGACATAGTTGCACGTTACCATACTAGTACCCTTTTGTGAATTGTACGTTTTGAACTATAGCTACTTCCTGAAAGAGTTCGTCACCACAACACACACTCGTGTTGATGAATTGAACGATGATGTAGGAGTATCCGTCACCACGGCACACCCAAGTGTTAATGAATTGAACTATGTTTAATTTTAGTTTATTTTTGCTATACTATTATTTGCACCATCTTTAAATGCCCCCAAAAGACGACAATTAATTTGCGCCATCCAAGGTTGCTAGCAGAAAAGATGACTGTAGGTATTAATAAGTCTGTTTAGATCGTATGTGGGGCCCTCTTAAAGCAGGGGCACATCGTGAGAACAACAAGCTAGATGACTACTTTCTGCGGAGAGAGAAAGATAGAGAGAGAAGGTGCCCATCTGTTAATTTGTGAAAAAGATATATTTTGTCAAATCTAAGTTGGTCAACTCATGGGATAATGATATTGATATGGACGAAGTACGCTTACCCTTTCTAAATAAAACAAAGCGCAATTTGGTGAAAACCACCTTAACAATTACACCTTTTATTCAGTACCCTCTGAACTCTTGCTATTTGTTCAGTACCACCTTTAATGTTACAATCGCCGTAGAAGTCACCCCTTAAGTGAATTTCCGGCCAAATTCCTTAATTTTCTTCCTATTTTACCCTCATGTAACTTTTAAATGATTTGACCAAATAATTAACAACTGATTTGACCAAGCTTTTATTTATCTATTTGTAATTAAATTGTTTGACCAAATAAACCCAAAATTTTTCCCCTTTCTCTCTCCTTCCTTTCTCTCTTTGTCAGTTTCCCTTTATCTTCTCGGTTTCATTTTCTCTTTCCGGCAAGAACGTCCCTCTCTCCTCGCCACCACCCACCCAACCCAGCGCCTCTCTCCTTGCAACCCAGCGCCTTCTCTCCTCGCCACCACCACCCAACCCAGCGCCCTCTCTCCTCGCAACCACTCACCTAACCCAGCGCCTCTCTTCTGGCTCCGGTGAGGACATCGGCTCCGGCGGGATTCTAATGTTGTTGTCATGGTAGTATATATATTGGCAAGCTGGCATGTATTAGACTTTTTAAATGCTCATATTTCTGTTTCACTGCGGACACACTCAGGCACCAAATGAACTACAAAGGACAATCTCCAATTGCAAAAAGCTAAAGGATGTATATTATACAGGACATACCAAATCAGAGAAATATACAGCTTTCACTAACAAAGATAATAATGAAGAAAAAGTTTACCAGCCACCCATCAAATCCCAGAGCAATCGCAAGCTCATACACAGCCATGAGTGATATAAGAAAAGAAAATAGAGCAGATATGAGGTTACCTGGTGTATGATGATGTCTAACTTAAAAGTAAACCATTAATCCCATCCACATACACAAGAACAGTGATTGGATGCTAGGAGTTGATGATTTCAATCACATGACAGCACGCCATTATAACCAGATCAAAATCGAAATTCGACCACCAAATATGATTTCAGATCGAAATTATAGAACAAAATCGAAAACTAAGACAAAAACGAAAAATTTAACAAAAAAAACAGAGGAGCTTAGCTTGAAAATGGCAGATTGCAGATTCTAAAGCTAATGCATGCCCGTCGAAGCTCGCCGGAGACTCAATCGGGAATTTCGCAAGTCGTCGACCATGGTTCATGGCCGGAAATCACATATCGGTGGCTTGAGAGGCTCAGTATGTGGTCGCCGACCAAAAATGGTGGTCGACAACCATTAATGGCGGTTTGTGTGGGAGATGGAGAGAGAAAGGGAGATCGGAGATGGTGGTCAGTACCTTCGAGCTGGTGTATACAGAGGAGATAGACGGAAGTTGATGAGAGAGAGAGTGTGTGAGCTTTTTCAAGGGCCATTAATGGCTGTCGCCGATGAAGAAACGGGGAGGGGAGAGAGGAGAGAGAAAGAGGGGAGAGAGGAGAGAGAAAGAGGAGAGAGTTTAATTAGTTTAGTTTAATTAGTTTAGTTAGTTTAATTTATTTAATTATTTGGTCAAATTATTTATAAGTCACATGAGGGACACGTGAGGGTAAAATGGGAAGAAAATTAAGAGATTTGGTCGGAAATTCACTTAAGGGGTGACTTCCACAGCGTTTGTAACATTAAAGGTGGTACTGAACAAATAGCAAGAGTTCAGGAGGTACTGAACAAAAGGTGTAATTGTTAAGGTGGTTTTCACCAAATTGCGCTAAAACAAAGCTATACGTATATAGTTTGAATATTGGTGTATAACTTTGGGAAACATATGAATCTGGACACGTACTGTTTCGAACTAATAAAGAATTAATTAGTAGTGACTTTTGAGATTTCTTCTAGCTTACACCTCCTAATTTTTCCTAATTGGACAAGAAAGTTGTTTTGAAGAGTTGGTATGGTTTACAGATTTACTGTTTCAGATTCTTACTTCTCTTGTGTGAAGTTGATTACTACTGGGTGAGCAATTGTGGTGATTCGTGTGTTTCCATAGCCTTTTTCAGAGATTACTCATGCTGTTTGCTTTAAGTTTGAATATGACATATATTAGCTGTTTAATGATCAAGTTTGGACTGAATTTGATTCTGCAAGGAAGAAATTTGTTTTCAAATTGTGTAGTTGATCACGGGTTAGTTAGGGGAAGGTTGTGTTCGATAGCTGACAGCTACTGTAAAACTTAGTAGAAGCTTCCTTGCACGGAGTATTTCAGCTCTTTTATTGTAGGGACAATACTTAGCCAACTTCTCCTAGTGGGATGAGGTGATGCTTATTTTATAAAATTGACAGGCGACATGGGTTTTCTGTTTATGGTGAAAATGCGACCATTGAAGTAATAACATATGACTTCTGAAGTTATTATGCATGTGTTGATGCCTTATCCTCTAATATTTTCATTTGGTCCAAATCCCCCAGTTAGAGGGAAAGCAACAATTTTTATGTAAGTGGCAATTTACTTTTCTTATGGCTAGCTGTAGTCACATGATATCCTGCCTTGTATGTGACATTATGTAGCCTTTGAAGTTTATAAAAGGAACTCAGAGATGTGTGTGTTATATGGCTTTTCTTATAGTAGCAACTATCTGGTTTCTTTTGCATTAACTCTTCTGAGGTGTTTCTTCCGTTTATCTTGGAACTCATACATATAACAATATAATTACACTATATGCAATTTTGAATTCTATTTATACAGATTATCTTGTATTCTTCATGGAAAATAAAGTCTGACAGCTCTCGTTCATATTATACAGGGCATTAAGAGAGGCTCTGCTGCTTTCTTCCTGGTTCTGATCATAATTTACAGCTTACAAAATGGCTTCCAACGTGACTTGTCCATCGCCAATGAAGGCTACCTCTAACGGAATCTTCCAAAAAGAGAGCCCTCTTGACTTTGCCCTTCCGCTTGCCATCGTGCAAATATGCCTTGTCCTCGTCCTTACTCGTACCTTGGCTTTCATGCTGAAACCACTGAGGCAGCCTCGTGTCATCGCAGAAATCATTGTAAGTATTTAAATCTTCTTTGTTAATGGTACTGTTGTTGTCATCTGGATTTAGCTGAAATTTGCCTGTTAATGAATATGTAATACTTTTTACTATTGAAATGTGAGTTTGATATTTTCTCAAGGCATTTTTGAAATATATTGTTTGTCTATTGGACATCTAGTGCAGTCCTTCTCTGACTAGTCAGATCCTGCATTAGTTGTGATTTTCAATTATTTTTCTTGCTAATGATCTTATTGAATACCTGTATGATGAAGAATCTTCATCTATTGTCTTAGTGATTTGCTGTCCTGATTCCTGAAAAGCAATTTATCCTTAAATTATAATAGTATTATGCATTCGTGTGATTAGGATTTCTCATTGTTTTGCTGTTCTTGTGTGGGATGTTATTTTTGTATATATATTTTTTTTGGTGTGGTTGACTTCTAAGCAAACATAATTGTTTATCATAGATTTCAAAGGCAATAAGTAGTAGAAAGCTTTGACTAATTAAAAGCAAAACCACAATTAAGGATTTACAGATATTTGCAGTATATGTTTTGCGGATTGCATACTTGTAGCAATTAGAAAACTTAATGACCACTACAAGTCTACAACACATAAATTCCCTTTGCGAAGTCGAATCTAGACTTCAAAAAATGCCCCAGTCATTATTGTAAAATTATATTCACTCTTGAAACATTGGAGCTAGAGATTACTTATATTGTCATTCTAGTGTTCTGTTTAATTATTCTCCAAGAAGCCTAAATAGTCAGCTGAGGGTGGTAAAAGATGTTTTCCTTGTTGGAGGAATTGAAACTCTCAAGTCAACAGGAGACAACCATATAGTAAATCAAGTCCACCTAGAAAGCCTTCTTTTTTTCTTTGGATGATTTTTGGATGTTGTAACTTTAAGGCCCCTACCTTTTGTGGAAGTATACTTCAGTATTGATTAACCTTCAAATGTGACGAGCCAAAAAAAAAGATTAGTAATTTTTAGATGCATTTTCAGATTTTGTTAGATGTATTTTTCTATAGGAACAAAGATAAATTTGCTATTTGTTCCAAATTCTTTACTCAGCTTATTTGCTATGAATTTGCTATTTGTTCCTTTCTCAGACTTCTGCTTCTGTTTATATTATTGAAAGTGGAATCTGAAATTGCCTTCCTTCCGGATAAGTTGTTGTTAGTCTGTGATCTTAGTCTGTTAGCGTAAACATCAGATAAAAATACGTAATCTTTGAACATTGATCAATCAACTGCACGGTGAATCTAACATGTCTAATGCAAATGTGCAATTCGCCACATGAACAGTGAAATAGATGTCATCCATATTTTCTGACACTACTTTGTTTTCTTTTTTTAAACAGGGAGGCGTGTTGCTTGGCCCGTCGGCTATGGGTCGTAATAAAGCATTTCTGGAGGCAGTTTTCCCGCCAAGGAGTCTTCCCGTGTTGGATACACTTGCCAATCTCGGTCTCCTCTTCTTTATGTTCCTTGTAGGCCTAGAACTGGATCCAAAAGCATTGAAGCAAACTGGGAAGAAGGCGATGAGTATCGCTCTTGCGGGTATTACCTTACCCTTTGTTATGGGCATCGGGACATCATTTGTCCTCAGGGCAACCATTGCCAAAGGTGTAAGTGGAGCGCCTTTCATTGTATTCATGGGAGTAGCCCTCTCTATCACTGCAATTCCTGTCCTGGCTCGAATTTTGGCCGAACTCAAGCTTCTAACCACCGACGTAGGTCGTATGGCCATGTCAGCAGCTGCAGTAAATGATGTGGCAGCCTGGATTCTGCTTGCCCTGGCCATCGCTCTCTCTGGCACTGACTCATCTCCTCTCATTTCCTTATGGGTTTTCTTGCTTGGGGCAGCCTTTGTTACTATTTGTATATTTACGGCTCCTCCTATCTTTAGGTGGATGGGCCGGCATTGCCCTGATGGCGAGCCAGTAGATGAGATCTTCATCTGTGCTACATTAGGAGCAGTGTTAGCAGCTGGCTTTGTGACAGACACTATTGGAATACATGCCCTCTTCGGGGCATTTGTTCTTGGGATCCTTGCCCCAAAAGATGGGCCTTTGTCTGGTGCCCTAGTGGAAAAGGTTGAGGATCTTGTCTCCGGACTCCTCCTTCCTTTGTACTTCGTTTCTAGTGGTCTGAAAACCAATGTAGCTACCATTCAAGGGGCTCAGTCTTGGGGACTTCTTGGTCTGGTCATAGTAACTGCCTGTTTTGGCAAGGTTGTTGGCACTGTTGTGGTTTCTCGTATATGTAAAGTTCCTCTGCAGGAGGCTCTTGCTCTTGGGATTCTAATGAACAGCAAAGGTTTGGTGGAGCTAATTGTCCTCAACATTGGTAAAGATAGAAAGGTTAGGGTCCTATTTTGTACCTCTCCAGAGCCCTACTTTTTGCATCCTAATAGCTTAATTGTTCATTTTTGTCTCCTAACTCTTATCCTAATTGTAGGTGCTAAATGATGAAACATTTGCCATTATGGTTCTGATGGCCTTGTTCACCACCTTCATAACAACACCACTAGTGATGGCAGTGTATAAACCAGCCAATAAAGCAGCTCTACCCCCTTACAAGCTGAGGACAATTCAAAGAAAAGACCCCAACTCTCAGCTCCGTATAATGGCTTGCTTCCACAGCGGAAGGATCATCCCCTCCATGATCAATCTAATTGAAGCTTCACGTGGTACAGAGAAGAAGCTAGGGCTCTCTGTCTACGCAATGCATCTCATGGAGCTATCCGAGAGGTCCTCTGCCATTCGAATGGTCCATAAGGCCCGGAACAATGGGTTGCCATTCTGGAATAAGGCCATGCAATCGGACACAAACCAGATTGTGGTGGCCTTCGAGGCATACGGCCAGCTTAGCAGGGTCCAAATCAAGCCGATGACAGCAATCTCTCATTTCTCTGACATGCATGATGATATATGTGCTAGTGCTGAGAGCAAAAGGGCAGCGCTCATAATCCTCCCATTCCACAAACACCAGAAGATCGACGGGTCACTTGAGACAGCAAGGCATGAGTTCAGGACAATCAACAAAAAGGTCCTCCAACATGCCCCGTGCTCGGTTGCCATCCTAGTGGACCGTGGGCTTGGAGGCTCATCTCACGTGGCTGCCAGCAACGTCTCCTCGGTGATCAATATCCTATTCTTTGGTGGGCCTGATGACCGAGAAGCATTGGCCTTGGGGCTGCGAATGTCAGAGCACCCTGGGATAACCCTTGTAGTGGTCCGGATTGTGGCAGACCCCACATTTGCGGGAGGGAAAATCGTATCTCTTGACATGAGTGACGACAGCAGTAGCAGCAGTAATGTACCTTCTAAGGGAGCAGATGAGGAGGCCCTTAATGCCCTGAAGCAAAAACTGTCTAAAGATGGATCAGTTAAATACGAGGAGAGAGTAGTGAAAGCAAGTTCCAACACTGCTGATGTTGTTAAGGAATTTAGCCGTTGTCACTTGATCCTGGTGGGAAGGGCACCACAAGGTCAGGTAGCTGCAAATTTAGCTCTTAATGTGAAGAGCGACTGCCCTGAACTAGGGCCAGTTGGGGGGTTGTTGATCTCTAACGAGCTCTTGACCAGTGCTTCAGTTTTGGTGATTCAGCAATTCAGTGACAGTTCTAAGCCGTTTGTTCTCGAAGACATGGAAGAGTCAGCTGATGGGGCCGAAACAGATTGAAGTCGGCGGCTCTGAAACACATATCTTCTGCTCTGATATTAATTCTGAGGAAGTAGATATCTATGAATAGTTCCTACCTAGAGGGCTCGGCAACTCGAATCTGTGCTTGTTACTCTTATACAACAGCAGTATGATAAAGAAGTAAGAACTACACCTTTGATAGCAAAGTTGTCAGAAAGTATTCCATGGATATCTCTATACATGTCTGTACAAAAATTGGATGGTGCAGTGAGGAGTGAGAACTTGCCCCTCTTCCAATAACATTGTAGATTCATTTACTTCAGAACTTCCTGGAGAATGATAACAGTGCCGCCATTGTTCCTTCTGAATATTGGTATTAAAGATGCATAACAGCATAAGAGCTTTCCGATATAGTTTCTTCTCAAAGTGTATGTCATTTCTTTTATTTTAATCACAGAATTCAGTTCTCAACACCATTCATGTTTTACATCAGAATCCAAGCTGGCATAAAGCCCTGGTCGAAAGCCAAAAGGCAATGGAGATAAAGTCACAATTTTTTTTTTTTTTTGGAGTAATGTCTGTCCGTTGATTGCTAACCTTCAATCATTTTAATCATCAGGGCACTTAGACACTTACACCCCTGTCCCCTAGCCATAAAGAAATCGGCTAGTGTTTGAATTTCCTGTTTAGGTGTTTGAGCTTCGACTTCAATGAAAATCTGAGCTTCGGCTGGTCCCTTGAGTCAGGTATCCGTAGTCTTAGCTTGTTCAATGAGTCAGTAATCAATTAGAAAGTTTATTAGCTACCTTTGATTTGATTATTAAATGTCTCTAACCAGCCTTAGGGGCTAGCCCTTCTTTAATTAGTACATTGAATTAGATAATCACAAGTTTACAACCACCAGCAGTTTGGAGTAGTGATGTATGTGTAGGTAGAAAAGAGGATTGTGGATGCTGACATTGGTGGCATTCATATGATTGTGCAAAACTCAAGTATGTG
Source organism: Tetragonia tetragonoides (assembly GCA_038025085.1). Classification (NCBI taxonomy): domain Eukaryota; kingdom Viridiplantae; phylum Streptophyta; class Magnoliopsida; order Caryophyllales; family Aizoaceae; genus Tetragonia; species Tetragonia tetragonoides. The sequence goes on along the minus strand of CM076144.1, from coordinate 38,113,282 downwards.
ATTTTTCTATTCTAAACTTGACGTAATGCTTCTAAAGCAACCCCGAAAAACAACCAAAAAGAAAGGAAGGGAAATTAACTATTAAGAGTATTAACATACTGCTATTAAGAATCTCAAGTGGAGTACTTTTTTTTATTATTCTCAAAAAAATGTTTTTGATGAGTGTACATTGTTTAAAGGTTTCTACCTAAAAGAGAATAAGAAACTCGTATTGTCTTTGAGTCTTGTCGATTAGATTATTATTGTTACTATTGATTTAGTAAATTTTGGGTTAATTTTGGAAATTTTTCTATCCCGTTTTTAACCACAAAAGCGGTAAGACATTGATCAAAGGAGTTCGACCAAGTCAAACGAGAAGGACAAAGGGTTATTTTTGACTTGGTATTTGTACGAGTATGACATTTATGGAAATGAAAGTCTCATTTTCTCCTCTGAAAAAAAAAAAGAAAAAAAAGCTTCAGCCTTGGGCCTATGAATCAAAATCCCTGACCTTCACCTATCCAGTTGGGCTTCCAAGAAACATGAAATTGGGAACTAAAACGGACCAATGGGCAATGGCTAACCCATAACAAAACTTGGACGAGCAAAAAAAAAAGAAAAAAAAGAAGACCCATACCAGAACTTGAATTGACAAAAAACAAAAGAAGAGTAAAAACGTCTCAATCCACTCAAACGCTATCACAAAAAAAAATGCTCGCTCTCATTGTTTTATGGAAGTTCAGGAGCACAAACTCACACATATGGTGGACAACCAAGCTCAGAGATAAAAGGGGAGATAAGTAGTTACACAGAGAGAGGAGAGAGAAAAAGAATTTTGAAGGAGGAGCATGATGAGGACTGTAACGGTCTCACAGAGTGGGTTGAGGGCAGCAAATTTGCCTTCAATATCTCCAAATCCACTGGCAATAAGTAGAGCGAGAAACAGAGGAATATTATCATCTTCTTCACTTAAATTCCGCTTGCGTCACCCGAATTCCCGCGCATTTCAATGGAGGTTGGGTTTCTTTTCCTCTATATCACATTCTTTTGTCCCTTTTGGGTTTTTAATTTGAACTTTTTTTTTGTGACATTTTCATTCCAGTAAATTGAGGTTTATCCAGCAATAGAGAAATTAAGTAACTTGAGGTTTAGTTCTTAAAGATGGTTTTACTTAGGTATTCTATTAAAGTACTGATTGATACTACTGAATTATGCTTGATTATAGTGTTTGAGTTAATGGGCATACATTAAACTTTTTGTTTAGTTCACTTTGGGAAGCAATTCTCAAGAAGATGTGGTATTTCTTAGTAAGTACAAGTACAACTTCCTTGGTGACAAGCAAAAAAAAAAAACTTCCTTGGTAGCTAGTGACAGGAATTGTTTGAATGAAATGTTGGATATTGGAATGATATTCTTAAGAATTTTAGGATGATGTGAGTGAAATAGTGGGATCCAATGTGGGAACTCCGTCAAACTTCCAATAGAATTGGATAAGGCTCGTAGAGGAGGCTACCGACACCACACACAAGGGAAGGGAGTATTCATCCTAAAACCAATTGGTAATAGGAGGAGTAGCTCACTTGACTTATATGTTGGTGTTTCTCCGTCTATTTTTTCTTGATGTGAGACTCAGTAGTCATTAACCTTAACACTCCCTTGCACGCACTGAAGCGTGGTGACACTACTCGAGAATGACCATCCGAGCCCAGGAATGAACTTCTGGGAAACTGAAATTGGGGCTCAGGTTTGACTGTTTTATGTTCGCCCTTCTTCATCCCCGAAAGAGCCCGACCTAATAGGTCTTCCTACCCACGAACAACTCTTTAGAAGACAAAGTAATGATGGCCCACTGTTTTCTTGATGTGAACAAAACGTTAATAGAGAGATTAGTGAAGTTGCTTACTTTATGTTTTCACTTAACTTCATCTCATAGTTTTGGCATTGAGATTTTCCCAGTTGGTTTAGGCATGAACACTGTCCTTCGAGAAGAGAATTTAATTTTTGTGAAAGATTCTCTATTCTTAAGTATGCGATTGACTTTCCCTAAAATTGCTTTTGCCAATGTGAAAGTGAGCTTTCACCTAAGTCTCGGTGCTTCTTGATTGAAGGAGAAGCCCTTATTTCCCTCGGTTCCGTCATCTGTGTTGAATGGATTAGTATCATAATAATTTGATGAGAAAACTTGATATCCTGTGGGGAGAAAGTGGAGGTTTGGGAGATAGGATTTCTCTTGTGAGCTGTTACCTTAAATCACAGTGGGTATCTGTTTAATCGTACAAATTACTTGATATATTTACTTGCAGGAATCTATGCAAGTGGATCAAACCAATGCAGGAAGAGCATTTTGGACACTTTGGACAAACAGCATGGCACGAAACCAGTGACTTTGTAATTTTCTTCATGACAGCTTAGATGTAAACTCGTCTATGTTCTCTACATAAATTTAATTGTTGTCACATACTCACATTGGATTGACTCATTTCTCTGGTTTGATTTAATTCATAAGAAGATACAGATTGAACATAAAGTGTGTCATGCAGCTCGAATAGATGTGCTATTGGCCAACTGATAGTATACACAGCACAGACTTATACCAACCTAGTGACACCTGAACCTGATATTTAATGTCCACTGAGTGTGTCATGTTATTCCACACTTGCATTAAGTTATTGCTACATAGGTCCTAGCTCTTCGCTATATAATCCTCCATTAAATTTCATCAGTGACTTGATGTTGCCAAACTTACTCCTTGAAAATGTTTGAGTAACTCTATATACATCTCATTATTACATCTCGGGAGCTGTATGACTACCTGGTAGCCATTGCATCTCTATGTTCTTATTGTTGAAACTTAGTGAAACCTTATACTCCTGTTCTGGACAGGAGGTTATGCAAAACCCTGTAACAGGCTCTTTAAGTGAAGGGAAAATCTTATGCAATATGTTCATCTTACCCTCCCTTAATCTTGCTGCATGAATTCCCTGCTATATTCTTAATATCCCTGTTCATCTTAACTGTTAACTCTCATGGTGATTGCATGATATGTTGAATGGGTTCAAAGGCTTTCGATTGTAAAGTTTAGTAAATAGTATTTGGCTTGTTGCAGGAGTGCAGGTTCTCTAATTGTGAGAATCAGCATAGGATTGCACAATTCACGGATGATCGTCATGAATTTGGTGCTTCGTATCTTTCTACTCCAAATCTGAACACAGCAGACGAAAGTAACGCTGCTACGGATACATCAACTTTTGATACATTGCTTCAGCAGTTGCTGAAGTTTATCTTTCTTTTTGGCTCACTCACAATTCAGGGCAATCAACAAGCAATTGCTGCTTCAGATTTTGTTAACAACCTTCAGTCAGCTAACTTCTTCGGGGATCTTAGTGACATTACCACAGGTTTTACTTCAGTTAGGAAAATCTCCCTGCAACTTTTGCATTTGCATCCATATTATATTTTGATTTACAAGAATATCTTTGAATTTATTTAGGTGTGTTAAACCATTTATCAAGACCCTTTCAAAACCGTAAAATTTGTTTCTTTTCCGTTCTTGACCTTGGCCCTTGTAATCTGGATAATTGCGTCAGATCTGCTTCCCCTTCCCCTCCAAACTCTGAAGATATGAGAAAATATAAGCCAAATTAACTGTTTTGGAGCTCTTAAGTGCTCAAATTATGATTGTTTTCTTCTTTGATTTCTGTCTCACTCTAATGAACCTGTGCTGGTTGGGCAGGGGTACCTCTTTTTTTCTCTCCTTCTATTGCTGATCTTTCTGTCTCCTTGTCTCGACGATAAAAAATTGCCTAGGATATATAAGCATTGTTAAGAACGGTTAAATGATGTACGCAATTCTCATTCTCATCATTATCATAAAGGCGAAAATTGTTATGGCTTTTCTGGGTATTGAATTATGAATGTACATTTCTTATTCTGGCATCTGTCCCTAACAACTTATTATTTGGCTGATCTTTTTGCTACTGCAGGCATTCTTGTTGATATTCTTTTCTGAACTTGGGGACAAGACCTTTTTTATTGCGGTAAGCACGGGCAAGAGACATTCAATGCATAATCAGTCATGTCTTGGTAAATGTTGAGAACATCATCTTTCTTAATTCACACGAATGATATCCTCTCAGTACAGTATTCTCCCGAGTGGTATAGTTGTGTTTGATATTTCTCTATATAAGCACATAGAATGGGCCAATTCATGAATTTTGAACCCTATTGGGGGCTTCTATTTTTTAATGGTATGAGAAGCAAAAGAAGCAATCAATCGTGGCAAAATCCTATCAAAGCCAAATATATCTGCATATCATTTTGAAAATTTAACTGTTTTTGTGCCATCTCCATATATGCCTTACCTTTCCCCTCTATATATTTTTATCATTCTTAACATTGTGACGTAATGGATTTCTGTTTCATTTGTTTCATTCTTTGTCCAGGCATTATTAGCTGCAAGAAACTCTGCTGCAGTTGTTTTTGCCGGCACTTTTGGTGCACTTGCGTATGTTGTTTCCTCAGTTCATTGTGATGTGATGTTATTTATTTAATTTTAGTCCTTCATGCTTTCACGAGAGCTGGACCTTTTAGATAAAACTCCTTGAAATTTTTGAGAGGCAGAACTTTTGTAACAATACGACCTTCTATTTCTTGTGACATTTGTGATTAAAACCATCAAGTAAAACATGTACGTTGAAGAAGAAATACTTGGTTTCTTGTCTTCATGAAGACATGGAATTTGAAGGTCTCTATTAACAATGATATCTATTTTCTTAACAGGATCATGACTATAATATCGGTTATCCTTGGACGTACATTTCACTACATTGACGGAATCCTTCCTTTCAGGTGACATTCTCATATCATGATGTATTTTGAGGCAATAATGCATTTCAAAAAGATTTTTTGGAGGAATTTCATACACTCACTTGTTCATTACACAGGGTCAGACTATGAGTATAGCCATAGATGGCGAATTTTGGCTTAGAATTGAAGGGAAAAAGTTAATTGCAATCTGTAACATTACATATTCTAGTGGAATGACAAAGAAACTAGTGAACAGTGATTACTAAATGTTGAAACAAATTAAACCATGATCTGGTATTTTTGAATAATTTGCTTTGAAACTTGAAAAGGTTGTGAGTTCCGTTCAAGCTGCCAAGTTTTTGATCATTGTATAATCCCATTTTCTAATCCTGAAAGTTTATGCAGTAATTGGTTTGTTTGGGATGTGGTAATACTGTTTCCAAAGTCATCCATCATAATTTCTTCCTTTTTTTCTGGTGGGAGAGGGGTTTACGTCCACATGCTTGCATTGTTCATTCCATATATTGTGTAATTTTGTGTATCATTGATGATTTCGTCGGTTCTTCTCACAATAGTTCCTACATGATCAATTGACCTGCAGCTTTGGTGGAAATGACTTGCCTATTGATGATATTGCTGCAGTCTGTCTCCTGGTAATTTTGAATTATACTTGTAACATGAAAGGACGGATTCATGTTGCATGAGTGGGCTCTATTGTCAGTATTTGTGAGATTATACATAATGAAGCCTTTTGTCGTTTATATTTCTTGGTGTATTTGTGAGATTATACAATATGAAGCCTTTTATTGTTTATATTTCTAGGTGTATTTTGGGGTCTCAACACTGATTGATGCCACTTCAAGTGACGGTCAAAAGGCAGAAGATGAACAAAAAGAGGTAGTTATATGCTTGGTGTATTAGCATCAGAAATCAATAGCTTTTACAGTTCGAAGTTGTCTCAGATTTGTGTGAATAAAATCGTTGTTAACATTGCTTTGGAGAAATTAGTGAGGCATGCTGATCAGCAGTTCAACATCTTCATAAATTTGAGTTTAAAAGTTACTTGATTGGCTATTGACAGATTTTCCTTGAGCAAGGTTAAAAGATGTAGATAATAGCTATAATACAGAAGTTATTAGGACTCTTTATTTCTTCATGTTTTTTATCTCTCTTTATTCTTTTGATCAATTGTTGTTCCATATATTTAGTACATGTACATTCATGATTTGCAAAAGCTTTGAGCTGGCTAATTGGTCAAGTAGACAGTGGAACTACACCTCAAAATTTGAGGTCATTTCTATATTAAAGCTACAATTTTTTTAATGAGGTACATTAGGATTAAATGAACGTAGATCAAGGTATTTCGACGTTACCAACTACTATTGATGTACCTATTTTACAAAGTTGAGTATATTTCATGTTCCCGAGTGGTGCAGTTTGCTTAAGAAAAGACATGGTGAATCTCCATGGTCCTCTCATCTAATCCCTGTGTGGTTAATAATGCCAAAATTAATTCTTTTTTGCTTGAAAATTTTTCATTTCATCCAGGCAAAACTTGACATTACCTTTTTGGTGACTGAAACCATGTCTTTCACTAAAGTTTGTAAAATTGATGCATCTTGAGATATTATAGAAACTCGTGGTACCTTCCTGAAATTTCGTTAAATCTCAGGGTAACTTGCTTAAATTCATCCTAAACTATCGTCATCTAATTGATCCGTATTGAACAAAGGACTCAATTTTATTATCTTCTACACTTGTGCCGATTGTGTGCCATTTTGCAGCTGTTTGCATATTGTCTCTTTTTTCGCCCTTGGGGTATTCTTAGTATTTCTCATTTTTCAATCCCTTGAATGACTGTCTTGATTCTTGCATATCAAAACAGATATAGTGCTGATTAAATAGTTTATGTTTACATTTTGATCCAGGCCGAGCTGGCAGTTTCAGAATTTTCCGGAAATGGTGCTGGAGTATTAGCTGCTGCTAGCACAGCCATAAGTACATTTGCATTGGTTTTTGTTGCTGAATGGGGGGACAAATCATTTTTCTCAACAATAGGTGAGTACTTGCCTTAATCTAAGTTGAGCCTGAGAATTAGTATAAACTGCAACAGCGTATAACGGTTCAGAATTTTATATGCTTGTATATATTTGCATCCGCTCACATGCTGTCGGTACAGCCCCTGAGAAGTCATAGCCACTACAGCCCAAAGAAGAAAGCTTGTCCAGCCCACACTTGATGCTTTAGATTTTGTCGGGTGGACTCTTTTAAATATATGTCTTTTATATGCTTTATCATCTTGCACTTGCAGTGACTCAATTTTAGTTTCTGTAGTTAAGTGCAAACTTACAGTGTGTTTGGTTTTTGTAAGATGAAATGAAAGGAAAATAAAAGGAAAGGAAGGAAGAGAAGAGACACCGGAAAGTGATTATCATCTTGTTTGGATTAATAACAAGGCATTGAAAGGAAATGAGCCATTGTCCTATGTTTGGAATCTGGATGGCTAATAGGACTTAAATGACCGGAACTAGACCATTTATAACTTAGTAGCTTTCTTTCCGTCCAAATTCCACCGGTTTTGGGGAAAACTGAGATAGAGAGATTTAGTATTAAGAACCAATTCCTATCAATTCATGTCATTTGCTTTCACATCCCTTTATTATCCAACCAAACATGAAGCATGTACATGTTTCCTTATCACTTATTTTCTTTTTCTTATATTTTCCATGAAACCAAACAAGCTCGTACTGATGTCTGATTGGCTATTAGGGTAGACCCTATTTTGTTTAAATTCTAAATTTGGTACATTTTTATACTTGTACAGCACTGGCTGCAGCCTCCTCTCCTCTCGGGGTCATTGGTGGAGCTCTGGCTGGTCATGGAGTAGCAACTTTGGTAATAATATCTGAAGTTACAAACCTTGTTAGCCCTGTGTTCAGGAATTTGGAACTTATGCAGGAAAAGAATATTTGTGTTGTCCTTGTTTATTTGATGCAACTGCATGACAAAATTCTAGTTCATTGTTGTCTGCTTGTCTCCGTGTAAATATGTTTCTCTAAGAACCGATGAACCTCAATAAATGAACTAATGAACCTCATTTGCGCATGAGATATACTTGAGGATCTAGAATACAGTTAAAAAAGAATGTACTGTAGTCTGTAACTATTTTCTGATGTTGTTTTTGTCATTGAACTAGTAATGTTTCAGACTAACCTCAATCCTTTCTAAACCCCCAACTTAAAACAGTGCCACCACCCACCTTCTAAGAAAAAAAAAAAAAAAAAAAAGGGACAACGCAACCACCCAATGTGGACCCTTCTTGCTCGTGGGAAACAGGGCAAGTGTAGACTTGTAGTTATATGACAACAAAGGCTTTTATCTCTGTGTTGTTCTTATATCCAGTTATTTTGTTTAGTCACACGACTACTTGTGTGTTGTGTCTGTGCAGCTTGCTGTGGCCGGTGGATCTTTGCTTGGCAGCTTCTTATCCGAAAAAGTAAGTGTTCCATTCCACTTATGTCTGAAGACATTATCCCCAAATAAAAATACAACACCTTCCCCTCAATCCCCTCCCAGAGACCAACATACCTTTACGGACAAGAAAAAGTTAGTTATCTCCCTCTGATATGGCATAGTGCTAACAATTTACAGTTCAAATTTTGTTCTTCAAGATCTTTCATTTAAGAATGCATGATGGAGTATACATAATAGCAAAGAACCTCCATAGTCCAAGCTGTGTAATGTTTTATATCCGTTGTGCAGGTCATTGCATACACTGGAGGAGTTCTTTTTCTCGTCTTTGCAGGCATAACAGTGATTGAGATAATTACAGGTTAGACACCAACTATTTGGATTAGGATAGACCATAGTGTGACACCTTTTGTAAAATTATTCACCCTTCTACCGCCTCTCCCCCGAGCTTAAAATCGTCGCCACGGAATTTTCAGCTTATGTTGTAGCTTAGCTCATTTGAGTAACATTCATTACCATTTCTCTGTTTTGTATCTGCCTGCAAGATTGTAATGATTCATTGTGGATAACAATTTACACATTTATGTACTTCAAAATCAGTAATCAAATGAAAAGAAAATGAACTGATTGAAGGGAGAATCATGTCCCAGTCTGGATGCGTCATATTACCTTACAGGCTTACATGAAAACCAACCAATCTTGGCATGTCTGCAACCAACAAAACACATAGGTGGTGTTTACTTGCTTGCAATCAAATGTAATGTAATGCAATCATTTTATAGGGTAGATTTGAGGTGAAAAAGTAATGAGAGGGAAGGAGATTAGAAAAGTAAGATTGATTACACCATTACAAGTAATCATCATTACATGGAAAAAGTAGAGCAATTGTGATTACAATGAATTATGTAATCAACTTCACTTTTCACATCCCTCTCCTCACACTCCTCTTTTCATCCCACAATTACTCTATAAAATGTTTGCTATGCATTAAATTTGATTGCAAGCAAGTAAACGAGCCCATAGTTAAATGTGAGTGGCTAGTAAATATGTTAATGTAGTACTATTAGAGACTACTAGTATACTCCTCCCTCCCAATTTAATTCTCTGCTTTTGGTATTTGTAACTCGCAACAACCGATAACGTGAGTCACAAATACGAGAGTGGACAATTAAAGTGGGACAAAGGGAGTATATATTACTCGTATATCCTGGTTGAAGAAGATAGTGCCACCAAAACCAGGGTCTTTGTCCAGAGCTATGTGGTTTTGTTAAACATATATAGGGAATCTCAGAGGACCACAGGCTTTAGGCAGACAGATCAATCTGACATTCTATAAAATAGTGACAAGTTGTCATGGACCTTCCCTCTCTCTCTCTCTCTCTCCTAAGTCCTACGGATGGAACTATTGGCTTTAAAATGCAATGAGAAATGAGTTGAATGACCATTAGTAGTTGGCTAGTTGCTTTATAATCTTTAAAAGAGTGGAGGAAAGAAAAGGTGGTATGAAAGCACCAACAGCATCAACGATTTGGTGAGGTGAATTGAAGTGGGAAACAAAAATACCAATATGCTGGGAATTCTCAAGGGTAAATAGAGGTCTTGATCTAACGAAAGAATAAAGAAAACTTTGGTGGGGAAGTGATTTATGGTACGACACATTTCCTGGACGTGAGCCACCCAATTTTCTTTTCTTCTTTCAGTTTTTGTTTTTGTTAATGCTCATTGAAAAGGTCTTGAGCGTAAATGGGATTGTAGGGTTCAATTTTTTGTTTTTCTTTTTGAATTCAAGAAATACAAAGGCCAACGCAAATAGGTATCAAACCCAAAAAGTACGAATTCTTATTGGCTACACCTTTGTGTAATGACTAGAATAAAAAACTCAAATGAAGCGGCCTCAACGTGAGACGTCTCAAACAAGCATTACGTATTGCTAATAATGTTTGGCTATAGAGGTGGCCTCAAATTGAGAGTGTTAAATAGGTATTCAGAGACGTAAGTGAAAAATACAATTGAAAACTCTACATCTTCTTTCCATAGTTGTTAATAAGTGATCCATGGATTCCCTTTAGATCTTATTTGACATTTTTCAATTTATTATCTATATTTTTTCCTCTTTTTGTGCATATTCCCTCGTGTATTTTTCTATAGGCACGTTAACCTAACATAGAAAAGGGTGTCCATTAGTCTAATTGGAATGTATGTTTGGTTCTTTTTATCGTTTATGAGATACGTTTACTATCTTGAGGATGTGAAACCTAATGGGGCGATTAGGATATATAAGAACATTAATATATTCTGATAGATATGAGTATAAGTGATAGAATGGATTATTCTTTAAGAGAATAATGCCAGAATAATGTCACAAAGATAAATTAGAAATATTTGTTGGGAGGTGTAGTCAAACGAGTTGCTCGTAAAATTTGTACCATATGCTTAAACACGGTTACGTACTTAGAAAAAGAGTCGTATCCACAACCGCATATTCTTTGTGAATCAAAAGTCTATGAAAAGGCACAATGGCTTGTCCATCTACACTATTTTTTAAATTTGCTGCCACTATACTTGAGTATGTTATTGTTTTGATCCCTAGACCTTAGAGATGTTTCTTTGTCTAAGTGTGAAGGAAGCAATTTAATTGGACACATACCGTTAGGGATCTTATTGGCTATGGAGGGATCTTTCGATTTTTGAAAATGTTATAATATAAATGAAAAACAGTGATAAAAAAGAAGTTGTTTGGCATCGTCAAATCTCTTCTGCTAAGTTTTTTTATAAGAATGTTTTCTAGTATTTTTAGATCATTAGATCAGTACCTTATTGAATTCAATATCGTTTGTGGATGTTGCATGTCGGATGACTTTATTAGTAATGAAATTTCTATTTCCTTTCGCATAAAAAAAAAAAGTTTTATTTCCTTTAAAAAAAAGTAAGACATGAGGTTATTTATTTATTTATTTATTAGCAAACCAAAGAAAGCTAAAGCGAATACGAATTTATTCTTTGACTTAGGGACTCTTACATATCTCCTTCCCTTCCTTTCTCTCTTCTCTATTCCTCCCACGCCTAATGTAATAGGTGCGCCCCACACAAGACCTATTATTTTTCTCCTTATATTACATTCTAGTTTTTTGCTCGGTTATATTACATTCTAGTTAAAGTAAATAACTTTTGGCATTATTTCTTAGTTCTTTTGTCGTTTTTTTACGATACATTTTGTTTTGTTTCTCTCAATCCATTTTTGCTCCAATTTATGTTGTACGTTTTATTCTGTTTTGCCATGTATTTCATGTTGTTATGCATTTCGTTTCCTTACAAACAATTCCTTCTATGCCATGCATTTTGCACCATCCCTTTGAATATAATAAGGCCTCAGAATAGTAAGGAAAATGAGCGAGGTTTTCTGAAAGGAGGTCTATTTTATTTTATAGAAAAAGGAGGTCTAGTTTAATCCTATAAGTAAGAGAAGACATAGTAAGATTGTGTCAATTAGAATTGAATTGAATTATATTACCTAACAAAAAAAAGATATTTTTTGGAATTAAAAAAACTTAATTGAACTAAACAAAACATCATTGAATAGTGAATACCATTGATATATAAATTTAAAACACCACTTAACTGAACTTAATAAATTCTAATGAATACGCCCTTTTTATTTTTATTTTTTGAAACTTCTTTAAGATTCAATTCAGATCATTGTTGGAGATGAGTGGTAAAAAAATACGTCACCACGCTATCCACCCCAAACTCTCTAAATATTTATATTGGAGAGCGGAGACCCAATGCTCCGAACAAAGTGCACGAGCCAAATGAAAACACTGTTCTAACCCAAGCTTTTAATTTGTCTTTCTTGCCCTAGTAAACCTGGAAAACAACATGGCTAAAGTTGGCAAATTAGCCGAGTACAAATGGGGGAGGGTAAAGCCGTAAAGGGGAACCCACATTATTGGAAATGAGAATTGGACTCAATCTCGAAGGTGGAAGATGGGAGTGGTGCCACTAAACCAAACCCCAATTCTAAGAAGTTAATTTAATCTGATTAATACTTTGGGGAAATTCTGTCTATTTTGATTGATCTTTTGAAATAGTGATAATAATCGGTAATTAAAGAAAATACAACCTTAAATTGATCACGATCCGTAGAACATCATAAGATTGCACTTTCGCAAATTCAATTGGGGGGGGGGGGGGAGAGACATGTAAAATGGCTGTTTATATATTCATTGGGACAGGACAGCTGTTAGACATGTTGAGCGAGCCTACCTTTTTTTAAAAAAAAAAAAAAAAAAAGAGTTTTGCCTACTTAATTTGTTCGATTAGTATAGATAAACAAAAATACCTGTACCTGTTTACGGAGTATTAGCTACTCAGCACCCAACATTAATACATTATGGTATATTTAATTCAAGTAGACTATTTTTATTTTATTTTTTTTATGATCACCTCAAGTAGACTATTAAGAATTAAGATGATTCTTAAGTCATTATAACAAAAGAGAAACAACTTTCCAAACTTATGATAACGATTATCTACTCAATCACTGCAATTGTTATTATTACTATCATGATGACTTTTATTTTCCACGGCAATCGCGTTCTGGTTTTTATTTTTTGGCAACTAGCAAAGTTAGGCATGTTCGCATCGGGTCGGCGGCTTACGAATGGGTAAAGTGCTTCCAATAGATAGTTTTTCTACTTGCAAGTTTGAATTAGGATGAGAGTGTCGAACCACTCACAGCAATCCATAATTCATTTTAGTTCGATAGTTGCTTGCAAAGGATCAAGGTTTCACTAATATCATCATTTCTTTAGTTGTTCAGTTAGTCTCATATGTTTCCGGTTGAACACGAGAGTCCGAACATGACATAGTGGGAGGTGCCTCAATCACAAGTCACTGAGACATTTCTTTATGTTCGTGGTTGAACACGAGAGTCCAAACATGGGTGCCTCAATCACCAGTAACTGAGACATTTCTTTTAATGAGCAAAAAAGTGGAAGAGAGTGAAAACGAACCCATCCTCCTTATTCCTCACATATCGATCAAGTATTAGAACTAGTAAAATTGCCCCAAATCGATTGCCCAGATCCCAAAAAACGGGCCAAATTTCATAAACAAATGACCCGAATCCAAATAGTCTCAAACTAATATGAATCGACCCGAAATATTGTTATACTTATATAGAGTCAAGAAACGTAATAAACACATTGACAATAAACCCAAATGCGATCCAACCCGCATATTTATAAACCGATTATGACTTAATTCGAGATATGTTATACCTAACAATAGACTCAAGAGGGGGGGTGAATTGAGTCTAGGGAGTTTTTCAAACTTTTTCGCAAGTTATCAATTTTAGCACCTAAAATTCGATTGCTTAATATTATTACGTTTTTTTTTATTAGCAAGACAATAACAAAGCAATAATAAAGAACACAGATTTTACGTGGAAACCTTCTTGAGCTTAACCAAGAAGTAAAACCACGACCTTGAGGGATTTTCCAAAACTCCACTAAGAGCCGTAAAACCAAACTCAGTACAATAGACCCTAACGTTGAGCCGTAATTCTCGAATTCAACTTGGAACCCGAGAACCAAACTACCTGCTATGGTAGCCATAATCTAAACAATAAGATATTACCAGTAAGCTTCTCAATAAGCAATAATGGTACAATAAAACCTTATGAGAAACGTGCTTAAGTGCCAAGAGGAATGCCACGGTAACAGTGAAGTAACTCGATCAGTAACAGCCAAGACTCCTCAATGAAATCACGTAAATAATGAACTGACGCTCTATGCTGTGTGATTTCGTCACCCTTCAACTTAGCAGTTAACAGACTATATATAGGGAGATTTATCTGACCTAATATCAAGTACAGACCAATTAGGTTTCAATGAGAATATCTTTCAGTTTAAGAAAACTAGACTCTTTGAACCAGAATAAATCACTAAAAGATAATAAAGAGATAAAATCTTTTAACCATAGAATCTTTTAGAGGATAACAAGGAGTCCTTGTATAAGAAGGCTTCCTTAAAAGATTTTCAAGAAAACTTTTACAAGTACTGAATAAATATTTTTGAAAACAGTTTTAGGAAAGCAATTTACCCAGAGGTAAACTTCTGTCAAACGTTTTCACAAAAGCACGTAAACACTCATGTACTTAAAATACTCGGTAACACACATCTGTTCCTAGGCTGTTACTTCCTCTGTTACCGACTGTACCTATGATCCAACTCAACGCCTTAAGACACGACTTCTCTTACATGAAGTCTAATAAAACAGTAAAGCTCTTTCTTCCAACTTCATGTCATCTTCAAGTAATGTTGTTTCCAGACCAACCTTCATAGCATACGCATTCACGATCAATAACATCTACTTGTCTCGGATCCCTTGTGTTCACAAAACTCAGAGACAATTATTAGCTAGATAAGTATCAATTTTCTATCATCATCAAAATTAACAAAGACAACAAGATAGATCCAATCGAAACCGACCTAAACAACTCATTTACTCGGTCTAGATATTACAGAATAATCAATCACCAGTGAGACATGTTACCTAAACGGATCGGGGTAAGTGGTTATAAGCGAAAAAGAACCCCAAAGAGCACCTTGGCTTATAAATTATAAAGCCGAAAAGGAAAATTAAAGGAAAGTGCTATAAGGTGACCCACAAAATATATATGGGGAAGGAATGGTGCGTTCTTTTCCACTTATTTTTATTGATTCTCACTGATTGAATGAGATCCTCCCATTGATTCCCACTGATTGGGTAAGGTATTGCCACTGATTTTCACTGATTCGGTAAGGTCCTCCCACTGATTTTCACTGATTCAATAAGATTCTGTCACTGATTTTTTAAGTAGGAATGTGGGTCCTGCCACTAAATTTCACTGATTGAGTAAAGTCCTGCCACTAATTCTCACTGATTCACTAAGGTATTGTCAGTGATTCCCATTGATTGAGTAATGTATTTCTACTAATTTTTAATTTAATTGGGTAAGGGCTAATAAATGGAACATAACACACCTAAGAGATTTGCATTGCATATTTGCATAACTTGCAATAAGCATTGCATCACCGAAGTGGTACATAATGACAAGGTTGATCACGTGTAAGCACAAACAACAGAATCAGAATCCCCCCATAACTAATATTCGCATTTTAGCTTGATTCCACGCGCTGACAAGAAGGTGAGCACCAAGAGAGCTCTTGGGGATTTTCTATGGCGGCTGCTTTTTTCTCTTTTCTATTTACTTTTTCAATGGGCATTGAATGATGATTAATGGGGACCGAAAATCGAAGCACAAAGAGCGGTGACGAGGCGCTGCTGCTAAAATCAACGGAGAGAGAGAGAAACGTGCATTGACACGTCTACTCTACGTTTTTTTTTTTTGAAAAGGGCACGTCTACTCTACGTGATGGTCTCTCTGTCTCTTAATCAATTTTGTTTTTGTTTTGTTTTCGTATGGGAAAATATTAAAAACCGAGAAGCCGATATCGAGGCGCCACGGCTACAGTAATTGACCTTCCAATCCCCCGAGCTCCCTTTTTTTTGTATGTAGTTAGGTCATTAGGTGTGCTACTAGGCAACTAGTGCACTTCTATTGATTGGGTACACGAGCTAGTGTACGGATACGGGGTTGATGGTAAGAATTAAACCTGCAGGTAAACGGGCCGGGTCAGGTTCCGGTCATCAGTATATTGAGTTATTGTGGGATCGGGTTAATATCATATTGATTATGTGGGATTTTTAGCGGGTTAGATTTTCTGGTCAAACAGCTATTGTCTCACAAATATCAAATATCGGGTTGGATAGTTTCAGGTTCGGGTTATCAGTAGGTCGGTCATTAGTATGTCTACTCTTTTCGGGTCGGGTTCGGGTCGTCTTTTGAGTCGGGTCAAATTTTGCCACCTCTACTAAGATTGTAAGAATGTACATTTTTTTAATGTTTGTTTAGTGTATATTTGGTTGACAAAAAAGACATGAAGCTACTTCAGACAAGACGTTACATTCTCATTAAGTGACTTCCCTAAAAATGGAGGAAGTTGACCAACCCTCTAGGTAAGTTGCACTTCTCACATTAATTCTCATTAATTTACAATTCTTTTGTTTAACCAAACAAGATTAAGCACTTTTCATAATTTAGCATTTTTCATTGTTAACCAAATAAACACTTAAAGAGAATGGTAAGAAAGAGTACTTAAGAACAAGGTAACAATTCATTGAATATTTTCTTGTTCTATGGGAGCTATAAATTGATAAGAACTCAACCATATATAGCTCCATTTTGGGGACATGATATTTCAAAATATTTGTTTACCTTTTAATTTCTAAGGGTAAAGAGAGATTAAATACTTAAATGTATTTATTTGATTTTACACTTTTATTAGGTGTATTGTTTTCAACTTACATGTTTAGTGATTTTGTTCAATTCAATGACATTATACTTTTCTCTCACATATTACTACGGCCAGTTGTGTTTAGTTACCTATTTATTGATGACTCTATCTCTCTATTTTTCTTTGTATCTTGTACTTAAACCATTTGCTTTATTGATTGATTATTGCCATCCGTGTTGATAATAGTTTGTGAGAAACAATATAAAAACGTATTAATAAAAATATGTTTTTTCAGGAAATTTGTGCGCTTTAAGTTGTGAAGCAGAAATTAAGTCAAAAAAATTGTACATTATATATCTCATTCGATAGTATTATGTTACAAAAATAACATATATCTCACTAAATTAGATTGAACTGAACACAATCAACCCACACGATAAGACCAAAAATGTAAAACCTAAATGGAAAATTTCCATTTATTTTTTTATTTTTATTTTTTATTTTTTGGTTGCGTACTACAATACCGGTAAATACAGTTAAGAAACGGTGACAAATGGAAAAAGAAAGAGCGGTAACAGATCATAAGGTACATAACTTGGGCCAACGGAGTGAATTTAAGGTCCACTCGTACTCAAAAAAGCTCTTCATTTCATTTTGTAAGGTTGTTGCCTTCTTTACCCTAGCGCACCTCTCTCTCTCTCTCTCTCTCTCTCTCTCTCTCTCCATTTCTCCAAACGAAAGAGACTTAATTTCACCAGGTAAGTTGTCAAATTTTGACCTTTTAATCCCCAATACTATTTTCTCGATAACTCTTATATCTCTTTTCTTTTTTTATTTACTTTTTTTTTTTGGGTTTTTGTTTTTGTTGTTTCCCTTGAAATAATTTCACTATGTTCTGAATTTTTGCGAAATGGGAATTTTTTGTTGTTGTTAATGGGTTTCAGAATATTTTGGGTTTTGTTTAATTTATCAACTATGCTGTTAATCTGAAATATGTATTTCTTACTCCTATAAAGGTTTAGGCTTTAATTGGTTGCGAGATTCAGCTCATTGATTTATATGTCTGGCATGAATTATGTCACTCTTAGTGATTTTCTTATTCAAATTACTCTTTAAGTTCACAATTGAAATTTTCTGGGTCATCTATTTTTTATTTCAAAATTCCTATGCTATATAAAAAAAAAATCTTTGTTGTTGGGGGTAATTAACTGATTTTCATGAAGGTTTCAATCGATTTGCATATTTGTCTGACATCTATTTACTCAAAATGATTGTACTTATTTTGATTGATTCTTTTTGTGGGTTGATAGTGTGATGAATTTTGGGGACATATATTAATTGAATTATTTATGGTGTAGGTGAGGTAAGGTTGGCTTAACGCAGTACCTGATCTGGAAGATTTGACCCTTTGCAGTTTACAGCAGATTGAGATTGATTGAGGGTTGTTGGGTTTTTTTGGAGTTAGCTATATAAAGGTTTGCGTAATTTTTAAGTTCAACATCCCATTTGTGCTGTTAACTGTCATATTGGGTATTTTCCTTTTTTGTTATTGTTAACTTGTGTCATATATCTCCTGGAGACAAAAGGGACGGTGAATTTTGGTGAACAAGAGCTTAGGTAGGCTTTATGTGCTTCAATTGGAACTTTATTGTGCAGATCTGAGTACTGCACTATGGGCTTTATTAGGTGATTGAAAGTCCATGAATGATATGCTATAAATGATGAACTGGTCCATCTTAGCTGCAAAATAAATAAAAAGGATTTGATCTTGTGACTGTAGAGTGGTGATTAACTTAAAGGGTAATCTTCTGTATCATGTATTTTTCTGGATTTGAGTTCATGTGATTAGCTGCCAAATTACTTTGTGATTTAGCCTTATCATTTGCTTTAAGTACTTCAGTGTGTTAAAGGAAAGTTGGACCCAGTTTGGTGAATATCCCCCCTCTTAGTTGCTTGATACTCATTTTTGTATATTGTAACTTTGGTTGTTCTGATCTTCATTCAGATGAAAGCTTTGTTTAGAAAGAATTCATACTAGCATAGAATGCCCAGGTTCGACTTTTTGGTATTTGTGCTTTTTCATTCCATCGTGGTTGTGCCAGGTATGTGTTGGAGATATTATTGCTTGATTCAATAGTTATGGGCTATGTTGTTATCTGTTGTTGATTCTTCACAGATACTATCAGAAACATCATTGCTAAACCTTTTGCCCTCCTGTGATGCTAGCAAGCTATTTAAAAGTTGCAACTTAATGTTACAGTATTTAATAGTTTGGATTGAGTGTTAGAAGAGGAAAATGTCGCAACTTGAATCTTTCTTACATTTAAGAGACTCGTTAGAGTTATCAATTATGTAATACATTTACTTAGTGTTTCCAAAGAACTTACCTGATACTCCTCAAATTAACACTTTTAATCGATGTGGTAGTACATATAACATTGTAGGTTATGTGTTCTTTGCGTCTCATTTAGTACATGGTTTGATGGTAATTAAGTGTTGCTCACTGCTCTCGAAAGAGCTCCTAGAAGAAAACTTTTCATTCGAACTTTGAAGTGTAATTTGTTGAAGTGCTTGCTTTTACCTTCTTAAGTCATAGCTTATGATATGAAACGTAGATTCTTATAAGTACAAATAGTGATTCGTAAATTAATGTCTAATGTTGCATACTAGTTACTTAAAAAACAGAACAGGGGTGTCGGTAAGAGTGGTTCCTTGTGATGACATTTTGTACTCCAATACACTGCTTCATTGCAGCTGGGTTTCTGTGTTCCTAGGAACTTTTATTGCAGCTGGGAACTTTATCTCTAAGTTACCCAGAGTTCTTCTATAGTGACATTTATCTCGGGAAAATTATGAAGTTCTTCCAAATATGTGAAAATAGCCTTGAGATGTTTCCCTTGGTTTCCCTGCTTGACGAGAAAGCTTTCAGTTTTGTGGGCTTTATTACTAATGTACAATCATTATTTGCTCTTATCTTCATATTGCTATTTTCTTCTGCTAATATAATTTTCTTTTGTTGTGTACAGGATGATTTACTTATCTGTCGCTACTACAAAGTGTATGAATTTGGGCTCGTGTGTATTCTGATCTTGCTATCAATTCCCAGGGTTCAGTTAAAATTCTTCTAGGAGCAATGGATCGATGTGATACCTCTGGATTTGTCAGTGGGGGAGGGGTGTTCCGTCGAAGATACAATTAAACTCTAGTTTAGGTTTTGTAGATAGGTAAAACCCCGGAAGTCAGGCAGACTGGTATCTTCAGCTGATATTTGTATTGGACGTGAGCATCACCATTTTGCTGGTTCATGGGCACTAGGATTCCAGGTTTGGGCTTTGATTCTAACCGTTTATCAAATGCATTCAAGGGTCTGGGAGAATCACTGCAAGTAGGCAGTTCGGTAGCTGATTTGTGGGCAGATACCATTCTACGGCTACATCCCATTGGATCTACTGCCCCTCACTTCCCTCCGTCAAAAGGAGTAAAGCGGAAGTGGGGCTGTAGTGATGGAAACATGGGTCTGCATGTTGAGCGTTCATTGTGTCTGGGTTTGGGGCGTTCGTCAAGTTCATCAGACAGCAAAGGTAGTTCGGGAACTGCTTGCACTGCCATGTCTTCCGCCAAAGAAACTGAGGCAGAATCCTCTATGGATCTTGATTTGGACTTCGCTCTCCACCTTGGCAGTGATAAGTCTCCTAGCCCAAAGAAACCTGCTGTTTCAAGTTTTAGGGGAGTAAATCCGCTGCGGAAGCGGAAGGTTGACTTGGAGCTGAGTCTCTCCACTGGGCCTTCTGAATCGGATATCACCAGCATCCATCAGGGTTTAGATGGTCTTCAAAATGTAGAGGTGCCCTTGGCTGTTGAGGCAACAAGATTTGTGGATAATGAATCAGCCTCATCTTACTGGCAAACAGAAGTTTCTTCATTTCCTGTGTTCGCAACTCCAGGAGCAGGCAGAAGTTTTCTCCTGAAGCCCATTCCTCATAAAGTGGATCTGCCCTCAATCACTCCAAATATGTCATCAAGCATAGCAAGTGTTCCTAAAAGCTCAGTCACCTGTACTTCCGAGATCATACAGCAGCCACAGCAATCACGTGGCAGTAACTCAAAAATGTGTCAGTTTACTGGTTGTGGAAAGGGGGCAAGAGGTGCGTCTGGTCTTTGCATTGCCCATGGTGGTGGGAGACGGTGCCAAAGGCCAGGCTGCCACAAGGGAGCTGAAGGCAGAACTGCTTTTTGCAAGGCACATGGGGGTGGACGGCGATGTGAATTTCTTGGTTGCACAAAAAGTGCCGAGGGACGCACAGATTTCTGCATTGCCCATGGTGGTGGGCGTCGATGTGGTCAGGAAGGTTGCACCCGTGCTGCCCGAGGGAAGTCTGGTTTGTGTATAAGGCATGGTGGTGGCAAGAGATGTCAAAGGGAGAACTGCACTAGAAGTGCAGAAGGCTTGTCAGGTCTGTGTATCTCCCATGGTGGAGGCCGCCGATGCCAGTATCCTGAATGCACGAAAGGAGCTCAAGGAAGCACTATGTTCTGCAAAGCACATGGTGGAGGAAAACGTTGCACTGTTGAAGGATGTTTGAAAGGTGCTGAGGGAAGCACTCCCTTCTGCAAGGGCCATGGTGGGGGCAAGAGATGCTCTTTCCCTGGGTGCCCAAAGAGTGTTCATGGAGGGACATCCTTCTGTGTAGCGCATGGAGGTGGCAAGAGGTGTGCTGTTACCGGATGCACCAAAAGTGCGAGAGGAAGGACAGATTATTGTGTTCGTCATGGTGGGGGAAAAAGGTGCAAGTTTGAGAATTGTGGCAAGAGTGCACAAGGTAGCACTGATTTCTGTAAGGCACATGGTGGAGGGAAGAGATGCGCCTGGGGACAACCTGGGTCAGAGTATGGAAACGAAGCTGATGGCCCTTGTGGCTCTTTTGCTAGGGGAAAAACAGGGTTCTGTGCAATGCATGGGGCCCTGGTTCAAGACAAGCGGGTTCACGGGGGTGTCACTTTGGGGCCTATGTTGCAGGACCCAAAATCCACTGACCTAGGGAAGACGATGGATGTTTCTGACGGAGTAATGAGTGTGGACACCATTAGAATGGGATATACTGGTCCTAATGTTAAGGGCTGGATCGCCCATGATACACAGCATGGTCAGCTTTCACGTGCAGAGAAAGGGCCGCACTCGCCTCCAACTCCGGAAGGAAGGGTCCACGGTGGAAGTTTGATGGCATTGCTTTCTGCTGGTTCAAGCCTCAATCCAAACACCAGCACCAGCAGTGTTGTTGCTGGCTCGTCCATGCCAGTGGAGTATCCGGTGCGGCAGCAGAGCTGGTTGTAGACTGGCGTGTCTCCATCTATCATGCTTTGTGCTGTTCTCAGTATTGTGTTCTGTTTTGTGCCTATGTGGGTCTTCACTTTCAATTTGTGCATTTGCTCTGATTATGTCGAAGAAGATGATGATGATAAACGGATCACCAGCACGACGTTGATCGCAACGATTGATGTATTAGTGAACAATTCTCTAAAGTCTGCAATTTTAGGACCAGGAGATAGATAGTGTTGTTTTGAGTATTTGAATCAAGGATTGTACATAGTATTGTTATCTGGTCAGCAGAGTTTATAATAACAAGTTGTCCTTTCTTCCTGTACTTGTTTTGA
Organism: Tetragonia tetragonoides; assembly: GCA_038025085.1. Classification (NCBI taxonomy): domain Eukaryota; kingdom Viridiplantae; phylum Streptophyta; class Magnoliopsida; order Caryophyllales; family Aizoaceae; genus Tetragonia; species Tetragonia tetragonoides. Next base: position 38,091,035 of record CM076144.1, on the reverse strand, counting down.
GGATTTTATTTATAAACATTGCTCCCTTGTACATTAATAATCTACTTGAGTGGCTGTTGCTTCTTTCTGTCTATGATGGTGATCTACCAGGGATTTAATTTTAGATTTGGAGCATTGTGGATTAGTTTTTGTTTCTGCTTTTTGTTTTTGTTTTTTTTTTTTTTTATTTATTTATTTTGTTGCTGTACTCAGAATTCAGAAACAGCCTATTAAGTAGTCTTGATTGACTTAGAGGAGCGGAGCAAAAAAAAAAGATTTGACTTCAGAGGCGTGTATGTCTACATCAAGAGCCCTAGATCGTGCCTACAATGCTATTTAGTCACTTTGGTGGGTGAATTTAACTGCCTACAATTATGGGTGGTGGTTTTGTACTTCAGTGAACTGTGGAGTTGAATCAAATTAAAATGTTCAAAGGGTACTGATTGATTGTTATCTGTGTCTGTTGAATCATTGTAATTTGTAGCTCCGTTGGCTTAATATTTTGTGTGCTCATCTGTCGAAGTATTGATATCTTCTATCAGTATTGTCCACTCAAGTCTAATGACGTGTTCTTTTCTACTAGATTGAATTGAAATGAGTTGTGATGGACTGATATAAATAGTACTGTGAGAAAATAGTAGGTGTTCGAAATAAAATGATATAAATTGAATTGAATTGAACCGCACCACTAGCTCAGTAAGTGGAAACAACACGACTTAAAATTCTGATCAAACTATCCAATCTTGTAGTTCATAGTTTAGTTATAAGGTGCAAAGAGCATTGATCCGAAATGGACATGTCATGTCCCAAAACTTTATGTCATGCAAGACGGCAATACCTATTATGGAGCTGATACACTAATAGATAGATAGACCCTATAAAAAAGCAAAAGCTATATTGTAAAATGCGTCTGCCGGGAGTCGAACCCGGGTTTATTGCTAATTATCCTAACCGTTGGACTACAGACGCTTCGGTGTTCATTTTATATGTGTGTTTTTTCTAGTTTTTTCGCGTGCTATTTTTTGACAATGCACGAGAAAAAGAAATGGTGTGTACAATTCTACATTGATTAATTGAGTCCAACTTTTCTCTCAACTTTTCTATCAATCTTTTTTTCCCTTTTCGTAACAACTTTGTTTGGTTTTTGGTTACTAGAGAATAATTTATGTAATATTCATTTGAATAATTTGGGATAAAAGTTGAGAAGTGTAAGCCATGATTCTCATAGATTCAACAAGATAAGTATGTTGTCATTGATTTACTAAGTGCCTAAAACCCTTAATACATGAAAAGTTGCGTAAACAATATTGTCATTGAGAAGGTTTATTGAGAGTTGGATTGAAGTTTAAAGAGAGCTAATTCAGAGCATAAAAACAGTTTAGACCATTATGTATACTATAATAATTTATTTTGTGTAGTATGCCCATATTGAACTTTGAACCCCAAACAACATAGTGTAAATTGCAATCTTGCGAAAATAGATGTTTTATTTTATCTGTATAAAAAATGCAGTTAGGAATTCTTTGGTACATGTACATTCTTGCCAAAAGAAAAAGATCGAACACTACGCATCGTAAATGGATTCTGCAAAAACAGAGATTAAGTGCGTCTGCCGGGAGTCGAACCCGGGTCTATTGCTTGGAAGGCAATTATCCTAACCGTTGGACTACAAACGCTGATGTTGATCACTTTTGTGCTGTTTCACAATTTAATCACCTACATTTACATGGCATAATAATGAATCTTATTTGTACTATTTACCAAAATGAAAAATGAACACTCAAACTAGAAAGGAAAAAGGGTTTTCAAGGTAATCTTCATTCGTGTTCGGATGTTGACCAACTACTACTCCTATCTAAAAAGTTTATTAGCGCCGACCCAAAAAAAATAAAATTATTAGTGCAATTTCACTTATACTCCATAAACAATAGCTATAATAATTCTGTTTTCCGTAATTTTGGAAATGACAGATTTATGGTAGTGTATCAATAAGTCTTGTATCAAACTGCCTTATACAAGAATTTGTGGTAGTAATATTTATCGTGACTGTTTCATTCAAAAATTTATGTAATTTTTTTTTTTTTTGTCACCAAAAAAAATTATGTGTTTTTTCTTCTCTGAATATTACTGATAGCATTACTCTGTACTAATTAACTTGTCCATATTCCTTGGAATCTAATGCTCTGTGTTTAAGCAATAATGTAATGAGCTTGCACCATTTGGACTGACAGCTTTTTATTGCTCTTTAAGCAGATACCAAAAGCAAATCCTCAGGTGTAATTATGAAGATAGAGGCATTATTATTTCAATTTGTCATGTAACCATATCAAATGCTAAATTGCGTCGAATATGCATGGGTGTCATTCATGATCATCCTTCATTTCTTCCTCCTCCCCACCTTTTTAAATGAATGAGGTCAGAATTTAGACATGTCAATTGGGTCGAACGGGTTGGGTCATGTCGGTTTAGGATTACTAGCGGGTCGGGTCATTTCGGGTTTGGGTTGAGAAATGCTTGTCCCTGACCCAATGTTGTCGGGTTTGGGTGACCCAAGTTTTTTTTTTTTTTTTCTTCGTCAATTATATAGCCAATTTATGTTTTCAAACGGAATATTTGTACACCTATACTCTAATTTATAACTTGTATTAACTAGATACGTATTTTATTGACGTTTTGGAATGTATATACACCTATATGATATTTTTTTATATTTTGTTTAATTATTTGATAAGTTGTACAATATAATTCCATCCATTTGAGGGTAGTTAAGAGCAAAATTTCTCATTTTGAGAGAATAAAGATGTAGAGAAAAAGTTAATGAAACACAAAAAAAGGTTTTATATGGGTTTTTAGGATAACTTAGTTCAACTTTTATTTATAATTACAAAATGTTCTATTTTTCGGGTTAAACGGGTCGACCCACTATCGGGTCGACCCACTAACGGGTCGGGTTTGACCCAAAAACACCCGGTTAATCGGGTTCGGGTCAAACCGGATTTCGGGTCGGAAATCAGTGTCAGGACCCTAAAAAAAACGGATCAGGTCGGGTTTTCAAGTCGGGTCGGGTCGGGAATTGACAGGTCTAGGTCAAATCAATGATCCACTTATTCTACATATATACTCCTGAAGTAGAGCCGACAAAAACTGACCCGGCTCGACCCACTAAAGACTCGACCGAACCCGACTCGAGAAGACTCCACAAGTCACTGACTTGACCCGCTTTTGACCCGAACCCGATCCGAGCAGTTTGCAAGGTCTAACTTGAAGTCATTCCAAATTTCCAATGATCAACTGTAATTAGAGCTGGCAAATAGGTTGTGTCGTGTCAAATATAATCGTGTCAGAAAACTCTCGACACTAACCTGACCCATTTATTAATCGTGTCGGGAACCTTCAACACTAACCCAACCCGCTTAATAATCGTGTTATTCGTGTTGACCCGCTTAACTTTTTTAATCTAATTTCTGTTTAGAAAATAACAAATAAAACATAAAATAACTAATAAAAAAATGGTTAGGAATTTTGAAATATTACTTTTAAGCTTTCATTGGGGGTATTAGTCAATACAAATAATGAATATCATAGATTTAAACCTAATTTTTTGATATTATCATTAGTTAAGTGGTATATTTCTCGATATGTTTGAACAATCGTGTCAGGGCGTGTCAATTTCGTGTTGAAAATCTCAACACCAACCCAACCCATTTAACTAAACAGGTTACTGTATCGACCCGTTTAAGTTAATCGTGTCGAAAATCTCAACACTAACCCGTTTATTTCGTGTCCAGTTCGTGTCGTGTTATCGTGTCGTGTCAGCTTTTGCCAGCTCTAACTGTAATAATGTATTTGTGAACAAGTCCATTTTAGTGTTTCAATTTTCAAATTTGTTAGATTTTAATGGAATCTTTAATCAAAATTTCTGCTGATTCGTAAAGGAGCAGAAAATTATGGAGTGACATGCGAAAATTTCAGGATATGCTGTTGCTTGGATTCTATTCTACGTTTATGCATGTCGCATCATTAGATTTTTGCTGACGTTAGGCATCTTCTCTACTACTCTATATAATCTGAGTGCGATGTGTATCTAGTACACCAAGCTAACACCATTGTCGATCTTCTTTTCTTCTTGAAATATTTATAAATTCCCTATATAATATGACATCTCTTATCAATGATTCATACTCAATTACCTTGCTCTTGCATTCTTTGGGTGTTCTTTAGAGGTTACCCGATCAATTCAATACTTCAATTCAGTAGTGTTGATCTCGTGCGAGTTTAGTGATTTTTCAATTCAGTTAAGTGGTTTTCAGTTAAAAAATATACATGCATTTTATCTCACATATCAAGTCACTTCAGTTCAGTTCAAAACAATGAACGTCGAAAAAAGCATCAGCATAAGAAGCACAGACATCCACATACCAGTGGCAATGAAAACTACTACTACCACCATCAATGTGACAAGTAAAGGTGCCAAGACTGGCAGCTCGTTTTCTCATTGGACTCGGAATGCGTGGAATTCGTTTTCTCATTGGACTCGGAATGTGTGGAATTTCTACGTAGAAGACATCGAACGAATAATCTTCGACTTTAAAGTTGGTCTTGCTGTTCTCCTAAATTCCTTGCTCATATTAGTTCGAGCCCCTACGAAATATTTGGCACCAACATAATTTGGGCCATTCTCACTACCGCAATCATGTTTGAATATACTGTTGGTATGTTTTTACACTAATGTATTAGTATAAACATGCAAAAATAAAAATTATTTCCAATCAAAGCTTATGTTTTGTTGTAAATTTGATTTTGGCAGGCATGACATTTAATCAAGGCTTCAATCGAGCAATAGGAAGCTCCCTAGCCGGTATTTTAGCCATTGCTATAGCTCAAATTGCCCTGTGTGCAGGAAGAATTGCTGAGCCTATTATAATTGGTGTTGGTATATTCTTCATTGGTATGTTAGATTTACACTCAACAAGTCTTCTAATTAGTAATGTCATATGATACCTGATAACAAATTTTACTAGTTCTTATGAATTAAAAGATCAAAACTGTTCTTGTGGATGGTGCAGGGGCCATTACATCATTGATGAAGCTATGGCCATCACTAGTACCATATGAATACGCGTTCAGGGTTACCTTGTTTACCTTCTGCTTGATCATAGTTTCGGGTTATCGAATGGAAAACCCTGTAAGAGTTGCCATGGACCGGCTGTACTCAGTGGCACTCGGAGGGATCATAGCAGTTTTGGTGAATGTACTCATATTTCCTGTATGGGCAGGGGAGCAATTGCACAAGGAGGTGGCTAACAGCTTTGATGCTGTGGCTGATGCTCTTGAAGGTAACTGAATTTGACAAGTTCGTTAGCATTTAAGTTTAACCATTACTCATCATATATATACATGTACATCTCAATTCTCAAATAAAGTATATGACAATGACACTGCATGGTTAATGAAGTGTTGTCAATTTGGTTTCAGAATGTGTAACGAAATATTTGGAATCAGATGGATCAGAAACCACAGCGTTTTCAAGGACTAACAACCTTGATGAGTTTCCTGACGAACCTGCGTACAAAAAGTGCAGAAACATCTTGAATTCCTCTACCAAGCTTCAAACTCTGGTACCTTTTTCTCATTAATCACCTCTGTTTATAAGCTTGATATGATCTGTACTTATTGGTTATTGGTAGTTAAGTTAGTTCTGATTGTGCTGAAATTGTGCAACGTGATCTTCTGAATATGAATTTCTTACTTTGTTTAAGGCAAATGCTGCAATATGGGAACCACCACATGGAAGATTCAGGCGGTTCTTCTATCCATGGTCTTATTACATCAAAGTTGGTCACGCGTTAAGGCATTGCGCGTACCAGGTTATGTCCCTCCATGGTGTTCTGCACTCCGAAATACAGGTTTCACACTCTGAGACTTGAGTTCCATCTAATTATGAACATTGTGAACAGACTATTGTTTCTCCTAGGTATTATGGTTTCTATGTGTATTTAAGAAATTTGTCATCAGTAGTGATCAGAACCTCTCACATTGTGCACATAAGAACACAAGACAAACAGGATCAAATGGTTTGCCTAACAAGGACGTATTAGAGTTTGCTTCTATCGCGAACATGAGTTAACATCACTTCATCTATGAAATATCTTGTAAAAATATCCGAGTACGCGCAAAACATTAGAAACAATTGCTTATCCTAGTGATCGATGGTGGCAGCCTAGTATCAGAGAACCAAAGAGAGGCATATTGAGAGTGTCCATTTTAGTGCATAATAAAGAGACACAACCATTAATTCATGTACAGATAGATCTGAAGATTAAGGGAAGATACCTGAAAAAGTCTGATTTTAGCAATTGGGCCTCATGAACTAAATGGATGAACTCCCAGTAATAAGGTCTACAATCACCTCAGATCTTCAATTATAAACCCAAATTTTGGTATTAAATTGATTGATCTAGATCACAATGATGTATGCAATTAAAAGTTACATGGTGAAAGTAGTGTCATACTGTACTGTATTCTTTTGGTGCAACAAATAGTCTTAAATTATTTTGAACTAAACTTATTTTACAGGCACCACACAATCTTAGAAAAATGTTCAAGCAAGAGATAAGAGATTCAACAAATCAAGCCACAGAGGTGTTTAGGAGCATAGGCAAGGACATCAACAACATGAAGCAAAACCTCCAAACAACCATGGCCCTCCTCGAACGAGTCCACAACTCCATGGACCGCCTTCAATGTGCCATCAACACTCATTTCTCTATCCTTATCGCACCCATCATTTCTCACAATAAGCCTAAACCTAATGAGATGATTTCATACTACCATGATGAGATGCTTATGGGAAAGCGTGTAAGAAAACTCCATTATTCTTGTCCGTCGATTAAAGTTGATCATCTTACAGTACATAGTGCTCTAGAAGATCAAACGGGCACGGGTGATCGTGATAGTGTGGATTATTTGAATATGGTTGCTAGGATGAGAGCATTAGAGAGCATAACATCATTGTCTGTGGCTACTTTTGTTTCTTTGCTTATTGAGTTCTTGGCGAGGCTTGATCACCTTGTTGAAGTTGTTGATGAGCTCTCTAAGCTGGCCAAATTCAACCAACATGCAGTTAATCCCATATGATGATTTAATGTAGAGGTGGCAAACGGGTCGGTCAGATCGGGTCAGTTTTGGTCGGTTTATTTACAGGTCGGGTCGTTTCGGTTTCGGGTTGGAAAATGCTTGTTCATGACCCAGAGCGTTCGGGTTCGGGTCGACTCAATGGGTTGTGCATCCATTTTTTAATTAGGTTATAATTGCATAATTAATTATATTTTCAACTTTAAAATAAAAAAGTTGCACACTATAATGTTATTAGACATAATATATATGGTTTTAATCTACTTGAAAACTATGTCGTAAAGTTTTTACAAGTTATTATGTTCTTACTAATGCCTACGAAGTATCAAACCGTTACCTATGTAACAATTAGTTAAGATCGTTCCATAAGGATTAGAAAAACTCTTATTAAAGAGAAATCTGAAACTACATATGTCAAAATTGGTTGATATGTAAGAAATTTTGATATGATTAAGCTTTTTGTCATTCACCTTTCTCATGCTGATATGTCTTGTTTTGAAATCCTCAACCCAACGGGTCGACCCAGAGCGGGTTTGGGTTTGACCCAATAAATGTCGGTTTTTGGAGTTCGGTAAGTATCGGGTTTCGGGTTGAAATTCTTTGTTCAAGACCCAAACTTTTCGGGTCGGGTTCTCGGGTCGAGTCAAATTTTGCCAGCTCTAATTTAATGTAAAAACAAATGTATTGTATTCTTGAATAATAATTTAATATTTTAACAATGTAATAAAAAAAACAATACAATGATAAAACAAATTGAACACATGCCCTTAAAGTCATTTTACATATTTAAACAGCTAACAATTAATTTATTCAATCAAATATATATTTCTGCACAAACATCTAAGACAAACAGATGGTCAAAACACTTAAGCAAAACGGCTAACAGCTAACAGTTTATATAATTGGCTAACCGCTAAAAGCTGACTGTCAAATAGGGTCACACTATTATGGGTTGGCAACTTCTACACTTTTATTGGCGATTGTATAAGTAAACCTCATAATTTCAGTTTAAATTAGGGAGTAGTTGTATCAAAATCCCTATCAAATACTATCTCCGTCCCAAACAAATGATTACAATTGCCTTTTTCAAGGTCAAAATTTGCGAACATTGACCATAAATTTGTGAAGATATACAAAGATTTATAATGTAAAAATACTATTGCTAGACACATCTTAAATAGTACTTTTGGAAAATCATAATTTTATAATTTATATATTCATATAATTACAATTATTTACAGTCAAAGTATTGCATTGAAGATCGTGAAAAAACAACTGTAATAATTTGTCTGGAACAAAGGGATACAACTTATTATTCTCCATTTGGGATTAGCTTGAAGATATATTAATTAAATACTCTTGCCACCTTAAAAGAAAAAAAAAATATTAAGTTTTCTTGAGTCTTGCCATCAAGGATTCAAGGTGCTGAGATTAGGTGATGATACGACTAGTCTTTTTTTTTTTTTTTTTTTTTTTTTGCTCGTCGAGATTAGGTAATAAGTCAGGTTTTCAATGAATGTGTCTTTCATCGATCATATGTTTGGGGCGGGCATACTAGCTTAAAGTTGAGTGTATTTGTCTCGATTAAGCTTGTAGGAGGTAAACAATCATACCAATTTAACTTTGTAATAGTATTATTCTAAGTTCACGATGATTTGAATATTATTTTTCTTAGAACACTCCACTTTCTGTTCATGGGATGAATTTAATATACTACATAAACATCTAATATATATATATATATATATATATATATATATATATATATATATATATATATATATATATATATATATATATATATATATGGGTAAGAGCGTCGGTTATGTGACATGTGTCGTAATCTTAGTGGCTATTGTCTTTTCTTTTCTTTTTCCTTTTTTGCTTTTTCATTATGACTCTTATGGTCATCATAAAGTTTATGTATTAAATATAATAATAAAAATCTATATTAAATACTTGACTTTTTTTAAAATTTAAATACTATTTTTGGTCATTATTTTTACTAAATTTAATATTTATGAGTATAAGAACACTTAATGTCACCACTTTATTGAGTTCTATAATTGTGGAAAAAAAGTATATTGACGTGGCAATATGTTTTAGGGGATAAGTGCGTGTAATATGATAAGGGTTACATATAGAATCATTATTTTTAATAAGTTTTATATTGTGGGTATTACGGTCTAGGTGATATTTGACTGATATTTGACTAATATTTGCTGCGATAATCGTAGGTCATGTAACAATAAACATGTCACTAATATATATTTGTCTAATTTTACGAGGATAAGGGCATGTGTGACAATGGTTACGTATAAAGTCATCATTTTCAAGTTGTATATAGTTTTTTGGTATTACATGGTAGGTGATATTTGACTAATATTTGTGGAGATAACCATAGGTTATGTGATAATTAACATGTGACTGCTAATATTTATAGAATAAGTGTAGGTATATAGTTTTGCATAAAATCGCAAGTAACGTGACAAGTGTCACAAGTTGACTGGATATTAATTATTTTTGTTTTTTTTGTTTTTATTCTGATGAGTAATTAGTTATCAACATCCTATAGTAATTGCTATGGTCTATTCATATTCCTTTTTTTTCCTTAGGTAGAATTACATTAATCTAAAATGACCTTAATGTCCAGTTTTAATGATTTCAACAGAATAAAAAATGCTATTGAGTATAGATCAGATGATGAATATTTGGGGGAATAGATCCACAAAATATAATAAGTGTTATATAGTTGTGGGTATAAGCGCTGATAATACGCTGGTGTCGCACTTTGAATTACATATTGTTTTCCCTTTTTCTAGATAGTGAGTTGTCGCTTTTTTTTTTTCCAATTAAAAGAAGGTAAGTCTTTCAACTTTTAGATTCCAAATACTGAAATATATACACATTAAGGGTCATTCTGACCAAACTGATGGTTGTTTAATACCAAAAATTATATTAGTTGGTATAAGCATAGGCTATGTGAAAATTGACTATTATTTGTGGGGATAATCGTTATTAATATTGCAATCATTTAATATTTAATTACGTTATATATGAAGGTATAAACACAGGTTAGACATAAACTTTGCAAGGATATGCTAAAATATAATGACATGGGTCACATTTGGAGTGACAATTTATTAAGTTACACTATATGATGTACAATTGCAAGTTCATTAACAAGTGATAGATATTATTTTATTTTTTAATCAGAGAATGATGAGTGATATGACATGTGTAACATTTTGACCAAGTACTATTTTTCATTATTCTTTATATATCTATGTATAATTTTTAAAAATCCAAAAAGTTATTTAAACATAAAATTATAGAGATATATGAGTCGCCCATGCATAGCACGAGTAAAGTCCTAGTTTGATTCTGAAAAAAAAAGCTCAAAATAAGCTCATGAAATATAGTGTGTGATCTTGCTCGTTAAGGTTGTGTTTGGTTCATGGTTTTTAGCTAGTTTGTAACTTTTGAAGATCTACTTTTAGTGTGGTTTGACATGCAAAAAATGGATATTGTATGTTTTGAAAGATATTAGATTATAAAAGCTAACTAAATGCTTAAGATGAAGGAACCTTTTAACTTTATAACTTATAACTTTATGAAAAGCTCACTACCAATTTATTATTCCATTGAGTTAATTCTCTTTATTTTTTCGTGTTATTAAATTAATACTCTGTCTCAACTAATTTTACCAAACACTTTTAAATATTATTAGCCAACTTTACAACTAGTTATACAAAACGGAGCCTGAAGTCAATGATATACACCAACACACACTCCATAAACTCTTTACAAAAGTAGGCACAGAGAATGGTGATTGGTCATTTCACATTTGAAGTCCTCATCGAAAATGCTTCTTTCACTATTCTATTCCAAACCCAAACCCAAACCCAAACCCAAACCCAAACCCCCACCCCCACCCCCATAGTTCATTAATTAATAATAATCTTCAGTTCATTGCTATTTGCCACCGACTGGAAGTTATGGTGGACCATGGCAAAAGTGCAGATGCCAACAAAAACCCATTCATTCATCCTCTAGATTTAACCATTAAAGTTTCTCCACATATCCAAAACCCACCACCTTGTTTCATGGTTAGTCGCTCACTTCTCATTCTCGCCCTCTCTCAGATCTCTTCTCAGTGCCCACCCACGAGGCCCAGCAGGTCACCGGTTCTCAGACCTCAATAAACGCACCACCATCACCACTAGCTCTCTTTGGCAATCCCTCACGTCGCTCAATTTCAAACCCAGATCGCGAATCCGCCATCTTATCCGGCGCTGATGAGCACACTTATTTCCGGTGAAGAGGATAAATACGCCCACGCCTGCTTCATCGATCTGTACTTTTCTTCCATTTAATTAGGGTTTCTTTGTTTTCCCTTTTTGTTGGTTAGGTTTTTGATATGTGCAATCCATTCGATTTCCTTTTTATATGTTTGCAGATAAATATGATAAATATTGGAAACAATGGAAAGAGAGAGGTTCTAATACAGTGAATTGAAGTTTCTCAAGCCCCTTCTGCCACCAACTGTGGATCTAAGTCACTTAATCATTTTCTTTCTCCTTAAAATTGGTTGCATGTTGTTGATTTTAGGGTTTTGGTTGTTGTTGTTGTTGTTTTTTTTTTTTTTTTTTTTTTTTTTTTTTTTTTTTTTTTTCCAGTGTCTGTTTCTCCAGCAGGTGCTCCAGGTATGTAAATAAATTCGTCATTTTAATTGCTTCTACTCTTGCTACTACTTTCTTGTCTATAACTACATGCTCTGAATTTGTGTCCATTGGCTGTAATTTCAGTATCCCACCAAGCTCACTGTGAATAAATTTGTTTTCTTCAATTCTGTTATGCTAGTATGTATTAATTGTTTTAAATTGAATTTTCTCTGAATTTGTGTGACTGTCTAATGCTTTTCTCCAGTTTTCAGCTGTCTTAATTAGAGTATTTTTGTTAATAGCCTATACTTCCTCTCTTGAGATGGTGTTTATTAAGCTAATGTGTTAAGTTACGACATTTGAAAACAAGTTTGATTTGCACAAAGTTCTGAATGTGTCTTGAACATGTGCTGTTTTGGTGTGTTGGTTTATTCTTGATCTGTTATCCAGCTTTAAATGATTGTGAGCTGATTTTTGTGTTCTGCATTTCTTAGTTCTTTGCTATTTTGACATGTTTAAGAGGCGTAGATAATGTAAGAATTGAGGCGAGTGGTTTGGGTAATCAGACAAGTTCTGCAGGTACATATTTGTTTGTCTTATATTGGTTAATATATAAAAGTGGGATGAATGATTGAAAGTTGGTCTCTCTAAGACTTACAGCGCTGTTATTTCCATTTTGCCCACTTATTTTGAAATCTTTAATTTCAGAACTAATTGTGTAATATTAAACCATGACTATCATAAGTTAATAGAGCCACGGTAATGCAAACATTCTGCCAATTTGTTTTTGTGTTATTTCTAGACTGCATTTCAACTTTGCAACCGCCCTTTAATCATGGTCATTAAAGGTCAATGTTTACATATGCAGGTATTGAGATGTTGTTTGGGATACAACCACTATGAATTCATCACATGACTACTTGAGAATTCCTGTAAATGTAGACAGAAGGTATGAATGTAAACTAGAAAACGAAGTACTCCGTAGTGTACTTAAACTGTTTTCTGTTGTTTAATCCGCTACTGTTGTGGTTTTCTGTTGCTGATGTTGCTGGTCACTACTGTTTTCTGTTGCTGATGTCAAGTATATTCATCCAACTCAGAAGCTCCTTCTCCCTTCCCTCTTAATTGATTAAAACTGAAACAAGATTTGTCTGCCTTGTTCACTTCGTGCTTGACATGATGACACTCTCCCATCAAGACTAATCAGAATCATTTTCAAACTAGATATTTTTGTGTCTTTTGTTGTAGCTGTTAACGTTAACTATAGCTTTATAGCAACCCAAATATAGCCACTAACTACTGTGATATTACATGTTGCTCTCCGTTGAATGAGAATTGTTCTTCTTTGGTTCTTCCCCTGTTTTTGTTGAATCGTGGTGTTGAAGATAGTGACTACTGATGATTTTCATTACTGGTGTATGTGTCAGATAAGCTTAGAGGGCTGCTAACTTTACAAGGCCAAAAATTAAGAAACCAGAAGAGCAAAGATGATCTCTTAACTCATATTGCAGGTTCTGCTTATTGGTGTGTGTAAAGCTAGTTAAATTTAGGAAAATAAGAGATTGAGCATGTAGTAAGCAATTCATGTTCACCTTGTCTTTTTTACTTTCATTATATTGCTTTTTTTCTTCTTCTTGGAATCTAAGCCTGCTGATATGTAATTATGTTGTAGCTAGCTCTCTGACCTGATTGTGCAATAGGTGCCAAGCTGGTAACATCGGCCGTGGCTTAATCTGAGCTCAATTTAGTAAAACTTGGACATTGTTCTTTGGTTTAATGTGGTCGCAAGGGTATATTTTTGCAATATTCTACACTTCTTAATTATGTTATTTTATATGATTAATCTTTGGCCATGTGATATTTCAGCAGTTTTTGAGGCTTGTGCCCTTCGTTCCTTGGTGTCAACTTCATTCTTCCTACTGCGGTTCAAATAAATGAGACGCAACATCAGCTTTTAGTTCAAAATCTCATGGCGTCAAGTGGGCTGTAAAATTTGTATTAGATGCAAAGTACAATATTGTGTTTTGTTGTTTGGTGGTGATATTGGATATTTATTGTTTATGAATTGATGAGTACACATATTTTTTATTGTATATCAATTATACCCCGTATATTTATACGTGCCATCTTTTTTTGCAATTTTTTTTGTAAAAAAAAATGTAAAACTTACTACATCGGTTTATAAGAAAAGAGTGATGTGAATGGTGTATCTACGAAATCGGTTTTCTAGAAAAACTGACGCAAAAGATCAGTCTACTAAATCGGTTTTTGAGGAAAACCGATTTATTAGGTTGGCTTTTCACACCGCTTTTGTTGGAAAACCGATGTCAGAGCTGCACTTTACACACCGGTTTTTGCTAGAAAACGGATGTTGTAGGTTGGCTTTTCACACCGGTTAAAAAACCGATGTAAGAGCCATGACTTAGAACATCGGGCACTTATACACCGGTATTAAAACCGATGTGTATTGTATAAAAAAATCGGTGTTGTAGCCATATTCTGTAGTAGTGTACTCACCCCAAAAGCTGAAGCTCTCCCAAAAACATTCAAAAGCCGCGTGCCAAACATAGCCTATAACTTATAACTTTATGAAAAGCTCACTACCAGTTTGTTATTCCATTGACTTAATTATCTTTATTTTTTCGTGTTATTAAATTTTAACTCTGTCTCAACTAATTTTACCAAACACTCTTAAATATTATTACTTATTAGCCAACTTTACAGCTAGTTTTACAAAACGGAGCCTCAAGTCAATGATATACACAAAGACACACTCCATAAACTCTTTATTATTTACCAAGTAGGTTTATATGCTCAAACACAGGTACCATAGGGTTGCAAACCCTATCGTGCATCCTTATTAATCGTATCAGATCCATACCTTTGACCGACTGCTTCTTCTTCACTCCCTACCTCCCCACCAGCACTCATCTATTGCCGCCTGTTTATTGCGGCCTATCGTTACCTCCGAGTCCCCCATGAGCCCACTATGTATCGAAGTACCCTCTTGCACTACATTCACGCATCTATGGCAATTCGAGATGTAACTTGCACAACTATGTGTTATAACACGATAAATTAAGCGCATACTCAATCACCTACATTCACAACCACTTTGATTTTGGTAGCAGGAATTGTCAAGGATCGCCATGCTATTACTAAACCTTCGATCACATGTAGAGACTTTTTATTTTGGGGCTTTTATTTTTCTCATTCATTTTTGTAAATTGCAAAAAAATAAGAAAGAGAAAATAATAAATGAATGCAAAGTATGAAGAAATTGAATGTTACATTAATGATCATGATTCCCTTTCAGTGGGCTTACAATTTTCCTGCAACTAATACTCGTCCCCTTTTTTGACTCTCAAGATTACTTGACTAGTTGAACCTCCCTTCCTCTATCATCCATTTCTCTCTGCTCCAATTACACCTTTAGGTTCATCTATTCGGATGAACGCAAGAGTTTAAACAATAATTTGTATTTAAATAAACGTAAAACTTATAAATAATCAATATAGTTCATACCCCATTTACCCTTTGAAAAATACAAATTTGTCATTCGGAAGTGTAATCAAGCATACCTTGCCAATGAATTCTTGAACATTGCTAAGTATTTATTTGTTTTAAGGTACTGAACTGGTCCAATAAAGCCCAATCTCCATATCCTTCTGGATTCATCAAGTTTCTCTACTGGCATATACTTTGAGTAGTAGTTATGACCTATTTGGGCCATTTCATAATAATCACAACTTCAGGCTAAGGGTATGTTTGGCTAAAACAACTAACTTTTAGATTAAAGATACAACTTTCATCCTCTGCTACTAAATAGTTTATCAGCTGATTGCTATATGTGCAAGGGGCAACATGTGCTAGAGTTCCTTGGACGAAATTAATATGTGGAAATCATGCCTCTCCCAAACCTAACTTCATGACATGATTAGCTCTGCATCAAAAATTCAGAACTAAAGACAAGCTTATTGAGTGGGGGCTCCCTGTTGACACCTTGTGCAGTTTATGTGATGCAGGGATTGAAACATTTCAACACTTGTTTTTTAAGTGTAACTTCTCCAAGAAAGTGTGGGAAAGCATTTTACAATGGTTGAAATTTCAGAGATTCTGTTTGAAATCGGAAGATGAGATTACTTGGACGCTTATTACTTCCAAGGGGAAGCCTGCCGGGCTGCTGGGCTAAAGGCCTGTTTTGCTGAAACTGTATACCACCTATGGATTGAGAGGAACACTAGATGTTTCCAACAGAAGAAAGAGAGTGAAGAAAGATTGGTTCGCAAAATCCAGCTTGTTGTCTGCATCAGAGCCCAGTCACAGAAGAAATTACTGCAGTATTTGTTGGAAAATATTGCAAAAAAATAATACCTCAATAAATAATACCTCGATTATAAGTATAAATACGTCAATGTTTACCAAAACAAGAACAACATTAACGACAACAACTTTTCAAGATCAATACAAGTACAGACATTTTGAATATAAATAACGATTAATCAAATAAGAAGTATGTGTATATATGTAAAAAGAAGAGATTAGAAGTAGCCTGGGTTGAAGCACGTTGGGCGCTTTCCTTAGAGAGGAAACGCCCCCACTGCACTGGTAAATTAATCAAGTGCGTTCCTCCCCCAAGATACGACAACCCGTTGGATTTCTTCGGTGCAGCAAGGAGAAATCCCCAAACCAACAATTACCCAATGCTCACTAGTAATAATAATAATATAATATAATATATTAGTTTATAATAATAAAATACTAAGTGTTGTACTGATGTAGTAGTGATTGAGAAAATAATAAGACAAAAGACTTGGGGAAATAATTAAACTCTTTTAAGCAATTGCTCGCCAGCCTTCCTCTCGTTTTTTTTTTCAACTAGAACCAACCTAAATTATATAGAAATAATTGTCTTTGCCTTGACTCTGTAATATTCAAGGAGGAGAGTAATAACTCACCTCTTTAAAACCAAATGAAAGAAAATATTCTCATAATCACACAAACCGTTACTTGCCAAACCATTACTCCAATATTTATGCCAAGAATGCTAATAAGATTATTTGACCAAAGATAAGCACCAGTTACAAAACCAACGTTATAAAACTAGAAGATAATTTAGATACCCAACAATAAAGATACAAAGGAATTTAATACACCAATAAATATAGATTTTAATTTTAAAGCACAAAATATTTCAACAATCCCCCACATGATTTAAAATTTAAATCACTGTAACAAAAGCTTCAATAAAACAATTTTTTTTTAAAAAAAAATATAATATACCGGTGAGCATATAATACTGTGCAATAGGCATAGGTACCTTTTGAGTTTGAACCTACACTTAGTGAGAATGAGCTTACACCCGAAAGAGTCTAAGTAACATAAATGTTTTGAACTTGACCCCTTAAATCAGGTTTGGACTCACCACACACACAATATGGGCAATTCGTCAGGTTCTATCGGTGGGGCGCGTTACGGTCATGCGCACGATATCTTGTCTCATGTGTGTCATTAGGGAATAACCCAACTCCCACAGTGGCGACCCCATCACCACACATCACCAGGTGAATCCTCTAAGAGTAGTATGTGACCACTACCCCGCAAACAAATATGTCTTTGGATTCATTAAGAGTTAAAAATCACCCTTAAACCTTCACATCCATCAAGAGCACTTCGCCATAGGAATGGGACCCGGATATTCTCCGCTAAATAATTTGTAGTGCTTTTTTTAGTTCACTCATCAGTTTCGTTATTACCCGTTGAACTTCATTCATGGGATCGCCATACCTCTGAAGACGGGTTTCCACTGTGGTGACTAATTTATGGGCTTCAGTCCCATTCCCCTCGACGATTCAAGTACTTATTGGCGCGCCAAACCCTTTGTAAGCGGATCCGCAACATTCTTTTCAGACCTGACAAAATCCAAACAAATCACATCGTGAGATATCAAGTGTCTTAAAGACTTATGTCTCACTGTCAAATGTCTCCTTTTCTCATTAAACTTCTTACTATTCACTTTTGCTATAGCAGCTTGGCTATCACAGTGAAGAAAAATAGGAGGTATAGGCTGAGTTAATATTGGAATATCAGTCAATAAACTTTTCAGCCACTCAGCTTTAGCACTAGCAGTATCTAAAGCTACTATTTCAGCTTCCATGGTGGAACGAGAAATAATAGTCTGTTTTACAGACTTCCAAGATACTGCACCTCCACCCATACAAAATACATAACCACTAGTAGCTTTAATATCATGACAATCAGTTATCCAATTTGCATCACAATATCCTTCAAGCACTGCAGGGTAACCACTATAATGAATAGCATAATCGATCATACCCTTTAAATATTTAAATAACCTTTCTAAAGCCGTCCAATGCGCAGTGCCAGGATTGTGAGTATATCTAGCCAACTTACCGACCACAAATGCAATGTCAGGTCTAGTATAATTTGTAAGATGCTACAACGATCCAACAATTTGAGAATACTTATATTGGGAAATAGTTTCCCCCACATTTTTCTTCAATTTAAAAGTTGGATCAAAAGGAGAATATACAGGACTCACATCAAAGAAACCAAACTTTTTCATCAACTTCTCAATATAATGAGATTGGGTCAATGCAATGCCATCATGCTTTTTAATTAATTTGATACCCAAAATCACATCAACCGGACCAAGGTCCTTCATATCAAAATTTTTAAACAAGAACTTTTTCGTATCATTAATAACACGTATATCCCTACTCAATATCAAAATATCATCAACATATAATCAAAAAATTACACATGTACCATCAACTTGCTTAACATAAAGACATTTATCACCACCATTTATTTGAAAACCATTTGAAATCATAACTTGATCAAACTTTTCATGCCATTGCATTGGAGCTTGTTTTAGACCATAAAGCGACTTTACGAGTTTGCAAACCCTTTTCTCTTGGCCAGGAACAACAAAACCTTCCGGTTGTTCCATGTAAATCTCTTCCACCAAATCACCATTTAGAAAAGCAGTTTTAACATCCATTTGATGGATTTCTAATTTATAAATCGAGGCAATGGCTATTAAAATTCTAATAGTAGCGATTTTTGAAACTAGAGAATACATATCAAAGAAATCTATACCTTTCACTTGTTTGAAACCTTGGACTACAAGTCTAGCTTTAAATTTTTCAATAGAACCGTCGGATCGCAATTTCTTTTTAAAAATCCACTTGTAGCCTAAAGTTTTACAACCAGGTGGAAGGTCAGTTAAAATCCAAGTTTTATTTTGCAAAATAGAATCTACCTCACTTTGGATGACTTCTTTCCAAAACGGAGCGTCAACAGACGTCATTGCTTCACTAAAAGTTTTTGGATCATCTTCAAGTAAAAATGTAACAAAATCGGGACCAAAACTTTTAGCTCTTTTAGCCCTTGTACTCTGTCTAGGGACAATTGGCTCCTGAATAAAACCACTAGAAGATGAAGGCTCACTAAAATTCAAAAAAGAAGGCTCAGAAACAGATTTTAGAATTTTAGTTTTCACTGGAAAAACATTTTCAAAGAAAACAACATCACGAGATTCAATAATAGTATTAATAGCAATTTCAGGAATTTCAGAAGTCAACACCAAACATCTATAAGTAGTACTATGTAAAGAATAACCAATAAAAGCACAATCAACTGTTTTTGGACCAATCTTCCTTTTCTTTGTAGTAGGTATATTTACCTTGGCTAAGCAGCCCCATACTTTGATATGTTTCAAAGTCGATTTTTTATTTTTCAACAACTCATAGGGGTCTTATTAACATTTTTATATGGCACTCTATTCAACACATAGCAAGCAGCATATAAAGCTTCACCCCACAAATTATTAGGCAAGCCAGAACTAAGCAACATTATATTAATCATGTCTAACAAAGTACGGTTTTTCCTTTCTGCAACCCCATTAGATTGAGGTGCACGAGGAGGCGAAACCTGATGTATAACACCGTTCTTCACAAAATTGAATCATCTCAGTAGGAGCATACTCACCTCCTCTATCGGAACGAAGAATCTTAATTTTCTTTTCCAACTGATTTTCAACTTCAGCTTTATAAGCTTTAAATCTATCAAACAAATCACTCTTGGCACTAACCAAATAAACATAGCAATACTTGGAATAATCATCAATAAAGGTAATAAAATACCTTTTTCCACCACGAGTCAAAACATTTTCACTATCACAAAGATCGCTAGGAATTAACTCTAACAAGCTAGTATCTTTTTCAACCGACTTAAAAGGTCTTCTAGGTTGTTTAGCTTGCACACATAATTCACATCTTTCTTTAGCATCAACACTAGATTTAGGAATAAGGTCTAAATGCATCATACGTCTAATAGTTTGCAAATTTACATGACCAAGCCTAGCATGCCAAATATTAGAAATTTCAACATTTGCAACACACAAAGAATTACCAGAAATATTATTCACCTCTTTGGGCACAACATTAAGTTTAAATAATCCATCACATATATAACCTTTGCAAAGAAAATTACCATACTTTGTAATCACAATTGCATTAGATTCAAGAATAACTTTATAGCCACATTGTACCAACAAGGAATCACTAATAAGATTTTTTCTAACATCGGGAACATGATATACTTGATCTAAATCAAGAGACTTTCCAGTTGAAAATTTTAATTTAATAAGACCCACACCAAGGATGGGAGAAGTAACACCATTACCCATACTAACAGTTTTTGCATATGACTCAACATAAGTAGAAAATAGACTCTTATTAATACAAACATGAACATTAGCACCGGAGTCTACAAACCAATCATTCATATTATATACCATATTTACAACTGGGTTAGAAACAACCCCCACATTGACCATAGCCATAATTAGTAAATAAGGAAAAGTCAAATATAAAAGTATCAACCAAAAGTCGTACAATTTTAAATCCACAAATACTATCTCAGTAACAAGAAACAGAAAACTACCAAAGAATGTATGATCTAAAGACTTTGATAATATGATGTCAAAAGGCAGTGGCAGATTGTATATGCAGTCTAATTTATAACCTTGAGCCAACAACTACTTAGTACTTACTAATCATGAATTACACTTCGTAATAAGTATATTTGCCCAATGGGCACAAGAAATGAGAAAGCTACTTCACACAATAGTAATTCAATTTAACATACTAATCCTCGATTTCCTCTCTAAGACTGTTGGAAAATATTGCAAAAAAAATAATACCTCAATAAATAATACCTCGATTATAAGTATAAATACGTCAATGTTTACCAAAACAAAAACAACATTAACGACAACAACTTTTCAAGATCAATACAAATACACACACATTGAATATAAATAACGATTAATCAAATAAGAAGTATGTATATATGTAAAAAGAAGAGATTAGAAGTAGCATGGGTTGAAGCACGTTGGGCGCTTTCCTTAGAGAGGAAATGCCCCCACTGCACTGGTAAATTAATCAAGTGCGTTCATCCCCCAAGATATGACAATCCGTTGGATTTCTTCGGTGCAGCAAAGAGAAATCACCGAATCAACAATTACCCAATACTCACTAGTAATAATAATAATATAATATAATATAATATAATATATTAGTTTATAATAATAAAATACTAAGTGTTGTACTGATGTAGTAGTGATTGAGAAAATAATAAGACAAAAGACTTGGGGAAATAATTAAACTTTTTTAAGCAATTGCTCGCCAGCCTTCCTCTCGTTTTTTTTTTCAACTAGAACAAACCTCAATTATATAGAAACAATTGTCTTTGCCTTGACTCTGTAACGTTCAAGGAGGAGAGTAATAACTCACCTCTTTAAAACCAAATGAAAGAAAATATTCTCATAATCACACAAACGGTTACTTGCCAAACCATTACTCCAATATTTATGCCAAGAATGCTAATAAGTTTATTTGACCAAAGATAAGCACCAGTTACAAAACCAACGTTATAAAACTAGAAGATAATTTAGATACCCAACAATAAAGATACAAAGAAATTTAATACACTAATAAATATAGATTTTAATTTTAAAGCACAAAATATTTCAACAGTATTTTAGCAATATTTGATTAGCTTGTTGTCTTAGTAGCTGGTGGTTTTGCATGTCTCGGTTTTGATCTTGTACTTAACAGTGCCATATCCTTTGGTGATTAATAAAATCTTTAATTAAAAAATGTTAATGTCTCCTTGGATTTTTAGAAGTTTGGTGTTTAATCTCCTTCGAAGGGATACTTTTGGAATACAGGGATGCTTCAACCTTTTGATCTTCAGGACTGTTGGGCTCTCCTTTTGGAGTCTGGCTGAAGACCCTTTAAAAGATACTAGGGGACTCTTTATAGAGAAAGCTCACCCTTATGCTTTGAGTTGGACTTGGTAGTTATAGGCCGGATTTCTTTATAGAGAAAGCTCACCCTTATGCTTTGAGTTGGATTTGGTAGTTATAGGCCGGATTTCTTGGACTTAGTAGTCACAACCCAAAGTAATGGCGTAAGACCCATTTTCGAAAGACCTTTACGATTATAGAGAAAATAAATTAATTAAATAAGTACTTTTATTTATTCCTAATATGATTAATTTAATACCTTCCAAATAAATTTGGCCCACATACTTTTTTGACGTGGCACATGAACATCTTTTGTGCCTACAGTGGGTACAATGTACATCAGGGATACAATATAAAATTTTCCTTAATAGGAAAATAATATCATGGCCTAAACTTGTCAATAGATTGACAAGTAATACAAACATTGGATGGAAGAAAAAAGAACCACCCCAAAAATATCCATCTATGTAACCTATAGTACCGGAGTTAAAACCTAAATTCAATAAAATTTTAGAGCATGATGAAAAAAATCAAGACTAACAAATTGAAACCTAAATTTTACTCATTTAATTTCAATTGATACATGCACATAAAAGAAAAAAAAACATCTAAGACCGTATTCTTTTTCGTAACAACGAATATTTATAAAGTCCCATTTTGAGCACCCCGGAATCCATGTCGGTTTCCATTTTTCTCTTTCTCTATTTTATTTTATTTTATTTTCCAAAAGAAATACAGTAATAATTTTTCTTTCTTAATCCAATAAATTATCCAAAATTAATCGCTGTCCAAAACCCAAAACTCATTCTTGCTGAGTTGGCAAACCTCTATTACCAAAACCAGGCTCCACAAAACAACCCCCGTAGAAAAAGCAAATCACAAGTCATCAAACCCATCATCAAGCTCTTCTCCCCCAAAATCTTCCAAATTCCACTCTCTTTCCTCTGCAACAACAAAATCAAGCAACCATGGCCTCAAAACGCAAATTTTCATCTCTAGATTCTCTGACCATCGAACCTCTCAACCTCACCATCAAATGTAAGTTCCATATTCCCTTTTTCTCTCGTCCTTTCTGTAACTAACTCCCTTTTTCTCTGTCTTCTAGCTGGCGATTGCGTCCTGTTGCGTCCTGAAAACCCGGGAACGCCACTGTACGTGGCGCGCGTGGAGAGAATAGAACCTCCCACGGCGGCGCGTGGCGCCCACGCGCGGATTCGTGTGCGGTGGTATTACCGTCCAGAAGATTCTGCCGGATGTCGCCTGTAATTTCACGGTTCCAAAGAGGTTTTTCAATCGAACCATTTTGATGTTGTGAGCATTGAGACCATAGAAGCCGGCAGTACTATTCACAACCTCGAGACTTATACTAGTCTCAATGCCGATGTCCTTTCGACTATAATCCCACCACCGGCACTGTTAGTGAGGTTGATGATAATAATGCTTTGTGAGTAGACTTGTCAATTGGGTCGTGCGAGTCGGATTCGGGTCGGGTCATGTTAGGTTAGGGTCACTAGCAGGTCGGGTCGTTTTGGGTTCAGGTTGAGAAATACTTGACCCTGACCCAGTGTTGTCGGGTTCGGGTCGACCCACCTGGTTGGGTGATCCAAATTTTTTTATTTTATCGTCAATTATATAGTCAATTTATGTTTTTGAAAACGGTATATTTGTACACATATACTCTAATTTATAACTTGTATTAACTACCTACATATTTTATTCACGTTTTGGAATATATATACACCTATATGATATTTTTTATATTTTGCTTGATTATTCGATAAGTTGTACAATATAATTCCGTCCATTTAAGGGTAGTTAAGAGCAAAATTTCTCATTTTGAGAGAATAAAGATGTAGAGAAAAAGTTAATGAAACACAAAAAAAAGTTTTTAGGATAATTTAGTTGAACTTTTTATTTATAATTACAAATTATTTTATTTAAACGGGTCAACCCACTAACGGGTCAAGTTTGACCCAAAAACACCGAGTTAATCGGATTCGGATCAAATCGGATTCCGGGTCGGAAAATCAGTGTCAAGTTCCTGAAAAAAATGGGTCGGGTTGGGTTAGGTTGGGTCAGGTCGGGAATTGAGAACTCTACTTGTGAGTGTTTACCCTCTCTCAACTGATTGATTTGAGTGTTTTGTGGTTATGTTTTCTTGTTTATTTGTCAATGATTTTGAGGTAAAGAGGGATAAATGTTCAATTAGTAAGTAGATGTCACATTTGAATTAAGATTCTTATTTTAGTGGAAAGGAGAGGAAGGAGTAAAAGAAAAAGTGAAAATAGTGTTAATAGAAAAAAGGAGTCATTTAGGTAGTTTAGGATTTGTATAGAAATGTTTGATGGATTCCACTTTATGTTCATATCAAATTAAGTTGCCAAAATGCAAAAAAAAATGAGAGCTTTTTGTTAGTTATGTAACTGAATTATTATTTGGATTGGTTTTCTGGTACTGTAAGTGTAAGATGCCCTACAATCCAAATGACTTTATGGTTGGATGTGAGAGCTGCCGTGATTGGTGCTTTGATGTCCCTCATATTTTGTTTTTAATTACATTCTTTTCCATCTTTCCTCTTCAAGCTTACTTATTGTCTTAGGCATCCATCATAAATCTTTAATTTCCTTGTTTCTCTCATATGGGTTCATAAGCTACTAACAAAAAAGATAGTTGGTTAGCCCAATTGTATTCTTGGGGCTGTCTTAGTGCTATTCTAACTAGGACTGCACAAATTTTTGTCCAGACCTGATCTGAATAGATAGGACCTGACCTGGACCTGGTGGAATCGGTCCGGTCCTTGTTCCTTCAAGTTATGGATTTCGGGTTTTTGGTCCGGTCCGGTCCAAAACCTGAATAGACCTGTTTGGACCTATAACTAGAAAAATTAGTATTTTTTTTATTAAGTTGAGAATTTATTTATTATTTTTGAATAAAGTATTTTCCTCGCTACTTATATTTAGCTTTTTAAATGATATATGCTTTAGTACATTCTAAGTTTTGCAAAATCGATTATAAAGATAAGGTTATGTACATCTGTTTCTCCTTAATATCCCACTCTCAAAGGGATACTTATTGAGTTGTTGTTATTGGTGTTAGGTTTTGCATGAAGGTTTATTAAAATCGGCATAAATTTGTGGGAAAAAAATTCATAAAAGTAATGTCGGTCCATAAAGGTCCGGGTCGATCAGGTCCAGGGTTTTTTTAGGTCCGGTCCGATCCGAGACCTGAATGTTTTAGGTCCGGTCTTAGATCTGATGATTTTCCAAATTTCGATTTAGGTCCGGTTCGGTTTTTCTCGATCCAGTCTGGTCTTGGATTTGTGCAGTCCTAATTCTAACAGATGGCAATAATATTTAGAGTGAATGACTTTGGATATTCTGATAGCAATCTACTCTTGTTAGTCTTCTAGGTCTCAGCAGGCTATATTCTCTTGTTGAAGAAGTTTTATGGTTGTCGGCATTTGCTTTGTGTTTTCCTCCCTTTACTCTTTGCCTGTAAGTTTGTCCGTGCCTAGTCTTGCCTACGTAGGGTTCATTTGTTAAATCACCTAAGATTTTTGTAGAATGAGATAAATTCCTTATCAGCCTGCTTGAGCAAATCTAAGCTTGCACTGATCATAAGCTATCAGTATATGGACTATCATTATTTGCTAACTTAGCAAAGAATGCCCCTGATAGAAGCAAAAGAAGATGTGGGTTGGCAGTTGAGAGGATGTTGACACCAAAATTGCGTCAACCGGTGACTCCCGAAAAGATATTATTTTATCCCAAAAGATTTGATAATTATTTCAAAAGATATGATAATTATCTTATGGGATAATAATATCTTTTATTCCAAAAAGATAAGATTGCAGATGAGATTTAGCTTATCTCAACAACTGCTCCAACCTTTATAATAGGGAGATCATCCCAAGGTTGAAAAGGAGGCGAGACGGAACAAGCCACAAAGGCCCCGTCAGACACGATGGAACAAGCCATACAACAAAGGCCCCGTCACCTCAATACCACAAAATAGTAGGTCCGCAGTTCGGGAACAAGTCGACAAGACGCTCGTTCTGCTAGATTCAAGAAAAAGCTTCCAAACCCTTGAATCTAAACATACCCCCATTCTCTTAGATTGGAATCAAGAGAACAACAAAAGTTGTAACCCACAAATTATCAATAAAATTATCAATAAAATTCAAACCTGTAAATAAGAGGAAAGAAAATATGGAAATAGTTCAGACAGAGGGGTAAGTTGTTGAATTGGGTGAAATTGGGAATTTGCTCCCTGTCAAAAGCAACCTCAATTGTGTACTCTGTTGGTCCCCTTCTTCATACCCAGGCTTCAAGCCCTTCTCTCTTATGGTCAATTCTCTGACAAAAATTCACTTTGCTATCAACCCCTCTTCATCTTATTTCTTTACTCCCTTTAGCTGTCTTTGCATTCAATCCCTTTTTTACGCATAGATGGATACAGAATTGGATGGAAGCTAAAAAGAATGGTTACATAAAAGCCTATCCACCATGCCAAATAGAAGGGAATTGATTAGGAAGAGAAAAAGGGGAAAAAGATTTTAAAGTTAAAAAATTAAAGAAATTGCCAAAAATGTACAAAAAAAAACCCAGAAAATGGTTTTAATTGATTGAAAAAACTTGTGTGGATTTAGTCCATGGTGGACCAATATTTAAAGTCACCCCCTACTTTACCTGGAGTCACCCCCTTTAAAAGTGGAGTCACCCTTACTTCACCTAGAGCCACCCCTTAAATTTATACTTGGCACCACCCCTACTTCACTTGGAGCCACCCCTCACTTTACCTGGAGCCACCCCTCAAAATTACTCAAAATTACTTCACCTGGAACCACCCCCCTACTTTACCTGGAGCCACCCTCTACTTCACCTAGAGCCACCCCTCAAAACTACTTGGTCCGCGGTGGACTAAGTCCACACAAGACATGCTGTTAATTGATCTAAGCAACCGGCGGCGAAAAGTTGGGCTCATATGCACTCGCGTGTCGTTTTATATACTCATATGGGGCCGAAGAAAATATTATACCAATGTGATGAAAGAGGGTCATTAAATATACCGACCCATCTTGTTTTTCAGGGGTTTGTTTTATCTGTCTATTTATTTCTATGATATTATGTCGTTAAATTTCCCGCATGAATGTTCAATTTTGGTAATATCTATCTAATCTAATATATATATAGATTTTTGGGTATAAGCGCTGGTGAGGTGACAAGTGTCACTCTCCAGTTGGCTTATACCCAAGTCATTAATTAAAACTTATTTTCCTTTTTTTAAAGAGTGGTTATGATTAAATAGTTAATTAACATTAATGGCAAATTAATAGGAAAGATGAATGTCTTGAATTAAATTTTTGGCATAATTTAGGTAGTTAATGATATAAATAATAAAGATATATTAAAAATAATATAATCGTATGAATTGGTACACTATAAATATAAAAGATATTAGTTTATAATTTCTTTTAATTATCTGGTTTGCTACTTTGCTTTTAGCATTTCACATTTTAGTTTTCGATTAAAGATGCACATCTTAAATAATAGTTTGAACAATAACAATTTGTTTATTTGTGGGCTAAATTGGAGGTTATATCATAAGTGACCAATTGACATGCGACTAATATTTGTAAGGATAAGCGCAAGTACTATGACAGGAGTTACATTTTGAGTTACCTCTTTGACCCTTTTTTTGTACTATAATTTGGGTCATCATTTTTTTAAAATTTTACATTTATGGGTATGCAAGTACATCTAACCCCTATTTGCAATTATATATGTGCAGTAGATAATGTGAAAACAGTTACATTTTGAGTCACAATTTTTATTGAGATTGATGACTGTGGTAATTTGTGAGTATTGTATAAGAGCTAGCAATAGTTATATGACATGGCAAGTGATACGTGCCTAATCGTAGGGGATAAGCATAGGTAATGTGACAAGAGTCATATATAGAGTCATCATTTTTCATAGAGTTTTATATTTACGAATTTAAGGGCAAAGTACATTGCAAGTGATGTTTGACTGATATTTGTGAGGATACACGCAGACAAGGTGACCAGTAATATGTGAGTAAGTGACTAATCTTTGTGGAATTATACCCTAAAAAATAAATTATCGAATAATTGTAATGTAAAAAGGGTATGCATTTAGTCACTTTTTATTTATTTATTAATTCTATATTTGTGGATACAAGCACCGATTACGTGACAATTGACATGCAACGAATATTTATAAGAAAAGTACATGTAATGTATTTAGACATTGAATCATCTGCTTATTATTCTTTATCTTGATAGAGTTATGTGTACTTTATAATAAAAAATTATAACTTAAGATAGAAAAAAATATATAAAGACAGTTGATGCATATGACATATTTGCCAATTTTAGTGGCACAATATTAGTGGTCAATCATTTATTTATGTACAATATTTCTGGGTCATTTTGGTATAATGCATAAATTAATATAAAAAAAGATAATAATTTTTATGTATAAAATTTAAAATATCTTTTATGATGAGATTATCAAATATACTAATTTAGCTGATGTTATTTTATTTTATTTTATTTAACAATTATTAGTCTGTTAGCTTTCAGATGACCTATTTAGGAAAACACATATTAAACCACAATTTGATCAAATCCGAAAATATTTAATAATAAAAAATTATATTAGTTGGTATAAGCGCGTAGGCTAATGACAGTTAACTTGAATTTATGGGATAAAGTTTGAGCTTTGGGTCTTATATGAGTATTTCTTATTTTAAAACTTATAGACCTCATTATCCTGACGAGAATAAATAGGGATTCATATGGTGTTGTGAATGAACCTATTTTTGTCTCTTGATTTGTAGGCGGTTAGTTCTATTGATACGTCGCACTCGCTCTCCTATGTATATGCTACTGCAGAGTGCACTATCCACATCTAATCTTTTATATATATATATATATATATATATACTCAAATGAGAACTCATATTTTTATGAGAAATATGAGAACTGGGACATGGGCGGAATTGATACAAAAGACAGGGACTAGTTCGTAATATCCGTCTGTTTCTTTAATTACGCAATAAAAAAAACCCACCAAAACACCTCACACGTCCACCCTCACGGCAGTCACCAGTCACCCACTCACCACCGTTTCTCTCTCTTCGAGCTGCTCATCCCTAACAATGGCGGTTATCACTGTTTTCTCTTTCTTTCTCTGCCGAATTTAGCATCACAATCGATCTGCTTTCTCTCTCCTAACTACATCCATTGCTAAGAAGGTTAGTTTTCTCATTTCATTTATGGTGTTTTGTTATGATTGTGTTCATATTTTTAGTTTTTTGTATCTGAGTGATATTTGCCCAAATTTTGATCGAAATTGCACTTGAATTGTTTGTGCATTTGTGAATTTCTAAGATTGCATATTATTTTCCAGAATTATGAATGAAATTTCACTTCCATCTTTTGTTATATGTGTACTTTGGAGTGTGTATGATTTAGTGCCATGGAGTCAGTACTAGTTTAATTAATTAAGACTTTGGGAGAGTTAGAGAGAAAAGCGTTGATTACACTATACAACCTCAAGCGTTGAAATTTCTGGTTGCTCATAATTGTGGATTAGAGGTGTCCAGCTTTAATGCATACAAGGTGCTTGCTAAAATGTCTGAACCAAAACTATGTTATTTTTGGGATAAAATTTGTGATGACTATGGTCCTGAGAATCATTTTTTCTTTCCGTTTGTGAGGAGCAGATTTTGAAGGGTCATTCTGGACTTATTTTATCAATATATATCTGGCTTTGTTTGTATGGGTTCATGATTTGAGGTTATGTTGAAGATATTGTTGTTGGTGTTACAGCTTGTCCTTAGCCATGTGGAAGTAGACTAGTCTAGCATTCTCAAGGTAGGAACTTGTGTGATCATGTAGTCCTGTATGAGGTAATTCAGTCAGCTCACTTTGGGGGTCTTGTGTTAGTTGGGGTGTGGGCATATGTATGTGTTTTTTTGCATTTAAAACGTTCATTCTTTTTTCTTATCAGGAATCTAATCATGATGTATATAGTAGAGCTGTTCTTTCCTGAACCATTACCATCCATGTATTTGTCTTTGATGTATCAATTTTTGTTAGAGATACTAACTAGTGTAGTTTAATTTCACTGCTTGCTTGCTGTCATCTTTGTTGAATTCCAGTTTTTGCTCCTGTAATGTTGAAAGTGTTCTATTGAGTTGCCTTGGTATCAGCAGGATAATTGACCCAATACAATCATAAAAGCACACACTTTGGAACAGTTTCTTGTCTCATTTGCAACTTCCTTACAAAGATAGTTGTTTTCTGAAGAATCTGAACTATTTGTCTATTCCTAACGTCCATACAAAACAACATTAAGGCAACAGTGAAACGCATCCACTATGGTTAGAATGGCAGTACCTCAATCTCGGCCTTGGTTTTGGTTGAATATATCAACCTGGTATAGCCAGACCTGCTGTAAAGGATATATACTAATGTTATAAGAGTGGCCAAAATTGCATGATTTTTGCGGCCACTCCGAATGTAGAGGTCAATGATTTTTATTTGCTCCTCCTAGCTATTGTTCTTGTATGTTGCTTAAGATCGACGATTAGTAGTACTTGGTAGTCATTCTTTGGTTTTGATGGGGCTAATTTCATGAAATCTCTCACAACATCATGCAGTATTCATGGTTACCTTTAATTTGTAGCTTTTCAAATTTAAGCCAAATTTAAGCCTTTGATGGGAATGTGCAATCAGCAATATCCCAGGTGTAAGATGTTTATTATTGAAGATATTCGATTCATGTCTTTATCTGATCAGGATAGGTGCTGAAGATCTTCAATTAACAGTTCTTTCAAAGAATTGGCAAGCTTGTGAAAGTGACCATCAGTTAGGTTATATTTAAGCGCTTCTCCGCGGCCCCAGAAAGGCTAATGGAATATTTCATTGCGCCCTTGCCCCTTGACTTGTCAGTTAATTCACAACCGTCTGGAATACCACTCATCAGCTTCTTCAAGCCATATCTACATTCCGTTGTACTGAGCTGCCAGTCGTCCCTCATTGTCTTAGAAGTAAACTGCAGGGAACAAGCCATACCGTATCCCAGCAGAAT
The DNA here is from genome assembly GCA_038025085.1 of Tetragonia tetragonoides. Classification (NCBI taxonomy): domain Eukaryota; kingdom Viridiplantae; phylum Streptophyta; class Magnoliopsida; order Caryophyllales; family Aizoaceae; genus Tetragonia; species Tetragonia tetragonoides. Next base: position 38,059,803 of record CM076144.1, on the reverse strand, counting down.
AGCGATGGAGTAGTGTTTGCATTGCCCCATGAATCTGGATGATATAATTGAGATCCATAATGACTGATGACTAGCTGGTTCTTATCATTTTGGTGATCTGATCATAAATCTAAATCTAAATGGTTGGTTCTTTTCTTAATGATAAGGTGTTTGATTAATACAACAGACTTTTTCTCATCTATCCGTTGATTCTGGTGAACACTACTTGCTGTTGGGATTACTCTTTTATTTGGTTGAATCTGTGGCAACTTGGGTGAAAGTGAATTGTTAGTAGGTAACTGCATTAGAGAAACATTTAAATTTGTTAGTGTAGTTACTAATTTGTATACTCTGTGTTAGTTATGAGACATTTAAACAGGAGCGGTTTGGACATTAGTTAGTATATACCCTTACTGTGTTAGTGTATGAGAAGTAGCCTCATAGTCATATATCACGGATATTACAGCCAAGAGTCTCAGAGAGTAGGATTTTTAACTCCTACAAGTTTGGTTATTTCGAATCTAACATGTTAATCGTCAGTAAAGCAGTGCAGCATTATATATTTGTAAGTTGTAACATGAGATATTGTTGTTGTCTTGTTACTTGCTTCTGCATGCTGTTGTTGTCTTGTTGCTTGCTGCTGTTGCCTTGCTTTTGTTGTTTCTTGTTTTGTTGTTTGTCTTGTTGGTTGCTTTTGTTGTTGACTTGTGCTTTGTTTTCTAGGCCTAACAAATGAGCATATTTTTGCGAAAAGGCAATAAACACCATAAAGCAGTTGAGATTTCAAAGTATACATTTGAGAACGTACCACTGAAATGGAGCATAAGCCCTTCTCTGAAGAATATCGATTCGGGTGTGTACCTCATGGTACACATGAACATGTACCACGGTGACCGCTCATTTTCCCCTGGTAATTCAACGGCACTGAAAAGAAATTATTGTCGTGCTCAGTACTGTGCTAGTCTCGTACTAGCCAACATTAATTTGGAGAGAGAGATAATTCTAGAAAAGGTTATTTGTTTCCGATCCAAAAGAGCCGGCTTGGTGAAGAAATTGGCAACGAAAAGGGGTGAGAAGAAGAAGATGGGCAAGGATCTGGAGATCATTGCTCTGAAGAACAAGGAAAAGGGCAAAGAGAAAGCTGAAATCAACAAGGGCAAAGAGAAAGAGATGGAGGATAATGCTACTGAAAGAGTGAGGAAAAGAAGAAAATTGGTTCTGGAAGAGTGATGATAGAGTGATAGTAGTAGGTTGTGATTGTAATCTTAAAATTGTTTCCGACTTTTTGAGTCTTGGTTTTTTCAGTTAATTGCTTTCATCTGTATGGGTTCTGGTTGTGTGGTGCAGTGAATGAAATTCTAATCTTGTATCCAACTTAAAAGGCTCATTGTAGGGAGATCAGCTATTGCCCCTGTTTACAACAGCCCCTTAGCTACCTTCTTCAGATGTGAAATGGTCACATATCTCTTTCATTCACGTCTCTTCCTTTTCTCGAAAAATTGGTATTGAACGATGTGAATTATAAACATATACTCCATGTTATAATGTACATCTATCAAACAGTTCGCAATGGGAAATCAGTATGCTGCAAGTCCAATTATAGCACCATTTCGTACAGCCGTACAGGTTCTGTATCAAGTCCAAGAGGTGGGAGGCAGTGAATTTTGTGGCTACGATATCCTGAATTCCTGATACAATGTTGTAGGCTACCATAAGCACGGAACCTCGCTAGTGGCTGGCTCACCAAGGCCTGTCGGAGCGAGACCTCGTGCCGTCTACCTCTCCAACGTATCCTACAAAAAACCAAGGGCACCTACAACAATGTCAGAAGTGCCCCCTATTCACTTTGCTTGCAGTGACACAATCCCTTGCACAAACATAACCATGTCAGAAGTGGAGCTCTTGCCCTCCCAAGGAATACTTGTGGACAATCCCTAATGTTGGAACGCTTATGGGATTCAAGAGACCATGAGTATCCCTCCCATTGATTGCTTACTAGATGGTGAGCCTCAGTCTGTTGGTGAATTTGCAGCTGGATGTTGAGAAAACTTTAGTTTTTGTTTTGTTTGATTACTTTTTTTTGGGTTATTATCTTATATAGATAGATTAGTTCTAGCAATATTCACACTGTATAGGAGTGATATATAGGACCCCTACATGACACTTATTTTGTCAATGTGGTCCTTTGATGTTTCTCTTCTTTTCTATGCTTTTTTTGTATCTCTTATATATGCTTATAAGCCATTCTTCAATTCAAGTCACCCCTGTTTTTAACAAAAGTTAACCCCTCTTCTGTAGTAAAGCTAACCCTGTTATCAACAAAAGTTAACCTTGTTATCAACAAAAGTTAATCCTGTTATCAACAAAAGTTAACCTTGTTCTTAACAAAAGTTAACCCTGTTTCTGACAAAAGTTAACCCTGTTCTGAACAAAAGTTAACCATGTTCTTAACAAAAGTTAACCCTGTTATCAACAAAAGTTAACCCTATTCTTAACAAAAGTTAAAACCCTGATCCTAACAAAAGTTAACCCTGTTCTTAACAAAGCTTCAGTAGGAGCACTAGCACCCAAAATCACTGCCATTTCATCAGGCCTTACGTCAGAGTTGTCACCACTCATCTTAGCATTTATTTTCTTCTCAAAGTCGTCCAACCTTCCTAACAAGTCATCAACATATTCCTCATTCCCTTGTGTGAAAGCCACACAAGAGAAGAGCTTTGACCATAAATTACCCAATTTTTTTCTTTCATCATTCATTGGAGCACATCCTTGTAACAAGTTTCCTTCCATGTCAAACATGGGTTTTTTAACAGCTTGTCGTGTCCATCTGTCCATTATGTACTTGGTATCTTTTCATGTCCTATTGTTTTAAGCACATAGAGAATGTGCCTACATAAGAGACCATCTCTTAAAACCTCTTACATGAGCAAGAGCATGGTGCCTCCTGGTATGTCATGTTATATGTCACTGCCTATCTCTTCTTCTTATCCCCGTCTCTCATAAGGAAAGTTTCTAATCCTTGATGCTCACTCATCCTCTCTACTGCACAAGTAAAAAACAACCTGCCAATATCTCTTCTTGAAACACTCTCAAGACTTCATGGGTATAGAACTGTGAAGCATGCTTCTCCAATTGTACTGGTGTTGCGAGTGGAAGAATGGAGTTGTTGGACTTGTGGTTGAGGTATGAAAAAGTATACCTCTGGGCATCCATTGCACTTTCGTAACGCATGTAAAATTCTACCAAAGATACATTTGGGTTGGTGAAATTGCAGAAGAAATTATTCTCGCTCTCAGACCTCGAACTCGTTCTCAAAAGGCCACCCATAAAGATGTCCCTGAAGTATGCAGGGACCCAGTCTTGCCTAATACCAAATATATGAGAGAGCCAACTATGGTTCTGTAGCCCATGGTCAGCAACGGCTGACAGCCATTGTGACTCGAACTCATCTGGCTCTGTATCGAGGCTCCAAACAGCGATGGAGATTCGCTTCCAGAAATATATTTCTTTGCACAAAGTAACACCGACTTTCTCAAGGACTTTTCTCATTATGTGCCAGGCACAATATCTATGAACAGTTTTTTTGAAAACATCGAAAATCGCGATTTTCATTGCTGGGTCTTGATCAGTGATTATGCATCGAGGTTGGTGGTTTCCCATAGCTTCGAGGAACCTTTTGAACAACCATGTAAAAGAAGGGATATCTTCCTTTGATATAAACCCTGCGCCAAAGGTGACACATCTTCCATGATGGTCAACACCAGTGAAAGGACAAAACACCATGCTATACTTGTTGGTGTCATACGTTGTGTCAAATGAAATCATGTCACCGAAGAGTGCATAATTTTTCTTGCATAGCGGGTCAGCCCAGAAAACCCTGGTGAGGCGCCCATGTTCATCAGTATCGCTATCAAAGTAGAAGGAGCTACTACACTCGTGCTTCGTCCGCAATATGTTTATGAGGAGCTGTGCATCGGATTCCCCTATGCATTTTTTCATGTTTCTGTGGAAGTTTTTGAAAGCTATGAGCGAAGCTCCAATCTCATCATAACCTAAAACTTGTTCCTCGAACATTCTGAATGACTTCACTGGGCCTTGGTTAACCCTCGCATTTCTTGCAATGAATAGCTTATGAACTATAGTGAGGTTCATGTTCACCTTCAAGAACTTTTTTGCTTCGAGTGTTACAAGTTGGTGGTTGTGCACCTCTTGAAATCTGAACACCATATATCTTCCATCTGAGGCAAGTGTGAACACTATCCTAGCTTTGCATCCCACTCTAGTTTCCACTGTAACTCGAGCACAAGCCTTGTTGTTTTCATCCTTATTCAAACTCATTTCAACTGTTTTGCCAGGGTACAAAAGCTTATCAACCTTCTTTCTCAGCTTCTCCTCCTTCTTCAAACAATCTTCGTTCCACCCTTCTCGACTGCACACAACATGTCTGCAAGAAATTCTTCCATCTTTTTTTTTTTTTTGAGTTATACAGACGCGCACTGAAGCCACACTCACTTGCATACCTCTGATAGAATTTCACCCCTTCTTCAAGAGTGTTGAAGTACATACCAACACTAGGCCTAATTTTCAAAGAACAAGTAGGAACCCATGGCCTAGGACTCGAAGAAAAAAATACTGTCGGTGTGGTTATGATTGTCGTCTCTGTGGTAGTTGTAGAGTTTTTTGATATGCTCAGTGTAGAAGAAGTCGTTGCTTGTGGCTCCATGACACCTAAACAACAAGAAAAAAAAAAGAAAAAAAAAAGAAAGAGTGCAATCTATCAATAGCTTTAGCAATCAGTTTCACAAAAAACAGAAGATTCGTGACAAAAAAAGGCCAAGCACATACAATTTCAAGCTTAAGCATCAAAAGGGAAGAAGAGACAAAGCCTACCGATCTGGAGTTGCTCTTCAGCTAACGGTTGGAACTATGATTGATGCACCTACCTTAATCCAGAATCGACTACTTAGTGTCAGGTGTGTGCGTGCTTGTGGCTGAGGGCCAGTGATTAATCGGCTACTACAAAATTACCCCTATTCTTAATAAAGTTGAACCTATTATTAATAGAAGTTAACCCTGTCCTATTACAAAAGTTAACCCTGTTATATATAAAAGTCAACCGTACTCTTAACAAAAGTTAACCCTATTATAGATAAAAGTCAACCCTATTATTAACAAAAGTTAACCCTAATAAAAAGCACTCCGATATGATGCATGTGTATATTTCAGGTTGAAGATGAGCCAGGAAGTGGGCTACACTATTCCCGTCTCACTTCACATGACGCCAATGACACCTCAAAATTGTGAGCCATCTGCAGATATCTTGTGCTAGCATCCCCTCCCCCCTCAATTTGCTGATCAAAGCTTGGGAGTCAGACTCCATCTCCACCTTCTTGTATGTTGTATCTCATGCCCAAAGTTGTCCCAACTGCCCATCTAACCCCTTTTGCTTCAGCTAGCTTAACTCCACAAGCAGCTTGAACTCGCTTTGTGCCCATGAAAAGTACCTCACCATTTTCATTTCGACCCACAATCTCCAACTGAACCACATCCCCTCCAAGGAAACCAACATCACAGTTTACTTTTATTCGTCATTGGGAAGGTGCACACCAGTATGTCCTAACCTTCATGAAAATAAGTCTGCGATGATCATTCAGCTGCACTGTAGCCCAGTTTACCAGTTCACGTCACCCTCAAAAATAGCAGAGTTGCGGTCTCGCCAAATTTTCCAAGCCAACATTGCCCAGCTGTCTATTTCTTCCTTTCGAGCCCTAAAAATAATCCATTCCATCCAGCTCTTAAAGTGCCCACTTCTTAATTTATGCATATCACTATTTATTCCCATTTGCCATAATTGTTCAGCATGTCCACAGTCTCTCAAAGCATGAATGATAGGTTCTTCTTGCCTAACTCCTAAATGAGGAGCCATCTAAGCTACTTACCCATTACGCCGCATGTCCTTGGATACCCAGAATATGATATTGTTATGGCTAATGATACATTAGAGAGCATATCAACATGCACTAAAAGAAGAAATGCGATAAACATGTAACCTGGGATGGCTATTGGATAGCTACATTAACTGTCATAGTCCTGTTATTTCAGACATCAGAGACAAGATTCGAACGAATACCATACTGATCATTCTAAGGAAGATTTGAACTACAGTGAACATGTACTACTGTATTCCTATCATCAGAAGAAACCCTACTCTATGCTTCAAGCAAAACGGCAACTAAAGGAACAAACTACAAAAATGCTAGAACGTTACAGTGGTTTCAGCAGTTTAGCAGTTACCATATGCTCCCTGATCTTCCCCATTTCAATTGTATATGATATAGCTACTACTTACACCCACAAAACATAAAGCTACTAGTTACTTACAACTACTGTATATGATATATCTATAGAGATCTTGATTCATAGCAAACCTGAGTTCACTCACCGTCCTCCGTCCCTATCTTCAATTGATTCCTAAACTTCAACCTGATTACTCCAAGAACCCGATGATAATGATTCGAAGCATCATTAGCCTCTTTTCTGATTTCCCTCATTTTCAACATCCAACTCTTTGATCTCATCTCTCAACTTATCAGCTATTTCTCTATCCACCTTCAGACACTTTTCCTTTGAAAACAATATAGCATTCATCGAAAACAATATAGCATTCCCTTTACTTTTGTATTCTCCTTTTCTTTCCAGTTTCATCTTGTTCCCCTTTCTCTTTTACTATCAACTATGGACTAATGTCTCTACATTCCCTTATTTCGTTGTCTTGCTTATCCTTTCTGAATCAATTTAAATTAGTTTAATTTAATCCACTTTTCTTCAACATTTCCCAAACACACATTAACCAGCGCCATCATCTTGTCATTTAAAATTGTACTAAAAGAATTAACATAACCTAAGTACCTAATCAATAAATTAGAACAAAATTACGCAATTTCAGATTTTTTTTTGCTCATCACACAAGATCAGATTGCAACAAAAGGCAGAAACCTAAATTGTAAACACAAAAAAAAAAAAAAATGTAAAAATTCAAATTACAACTACAATCAAAATTCTAGCTTAAATTGCGAACTTAAAAAGATGAGAAAGGGGAAGCGAGTATACCTGATTGATTAAGAGATTACGCAAATGAAACTTGGAGATGTTATTTCATGGTAGCGCTCTCAGACGCCATGGATTCTGATGAGAGAGAGAGAGAGAGAGAGAGAGAGAGAGAGAGAGAGAGGGGCAGTGACGCAGCGAAGGAGTACTGCTACTGTAGCGTGCTTCGTTTTCTTCTTCTTTTTTTTCCATTTTGTTCAATGTTTTAGTGTGATTTCCTCAAATATACATCATTCACAAACTAATTCCCAAATTAGCTTCGGTTCAAAACTATTTCCCCACATATACACCACGTAGGATCGGAAAGGCAAAGCCGTTGTGGGCCACAGCGGCTTAGGTGGCCCACGGCAAAAAAAAAAAAAAAAAAAAAAAAAATGGCAAAGCCGCTGTGGCCTTTGCCTTTCACTAAAAAAGAAAGCGAATTTTTTATTTTCGAAAGGCAAAATAAAAAATTCGCTTTCTTTTTTTAGTGAAAGGCAAAGCCGCTGTGGGCCACAGCGGCTTTGCCAATTTTTTTTTTTTTTTTATTTTGTTTTTGCGGCAAAAGCCGCTGTGGCCCACAGCGGCTTTGCCTTTCCGATCCTACGTGGTGTATATGTGGGGAAATAGTTTTGAACCGAAACTAATTTGGGAATTAGTTTGTGAATGATGTATATTTGAGGAAATCATAAGCGAAAACTATATCACGGGCTGATTAATTAAGCTAGCAGTAAAAATTATGGGCCTTTGGATCTAGGAAATTGAAGGGTGGGGATTAGTTCTCATAGATTGAAGGTTCTCATGGGAACCCTCCCTATATATATATATATATATAGTTGGATCATGCATCTTGCTGCATCGACACGTGGCATCCACATTGGCTGCCACGCCATTTCGGTCAAAAATAATTAATGCAATATTTATTTACTTTTTGATGTTCCATTAGTAATGCTTTCAAATTCAATAAATAATCTTTATGCTTAATTAATAACAATTTTCAAATTCAATGTACATTACATCTTTATTTTAAGTGTCGTTTTCGATTTTTGAGATTGAACTTTAACCACTATTTTCTCATAAAATTGAAGACTTAATAAAATTATATATAATAAAAATACTTTTCAACACGAACCCAATAATTATTTTTTTATTTATTTTAAATCTAATTAGTTTTTTCACAAATCGACGGTCAAATTTAAACACGAACATCTAAAACGACACTTAAAAAAAGATAGACACTTCACTAACAAGCTTGGCATCGCACGGGACATACATCTGCTGCATACAATAAATTGGTTGCCATGTCATTCATGTCAAAATATTAAATGCAACGTTCATTGACTTTTTTTTAATTACAATCATTGACGTTTTAGCCCTTATTCAATAATGTTTTAAGTTCAATATATACTCTCTTAGTATATATTAAATGTTATTTTTAATTTTTTGGGTCGAACTTTGACCACTATTTTCTCATAAATCAGAGTACGTAAATATTATGAAAATTATATATAGTGGAAAAAATACTTTCAAATACGAACCCAACGAATATTATTTCATGTTTTGAATGCGTGGTTGAACTTTGACCACTATTTTCTCATAAATCGGAGTACGTAAAAATTATGAAAATTATATATAGTGAAAATATTTTTCAATACAAACCCAACAAATATCCTTTCATATTTTGAGTATAAATAGTTTTTTCACATATTGAGGTCAAATTAAATAGAAACATTTAAAACTACACTTAAAAAATGACTGGACAATTATAATCCATGATATACTAAAAAGCACGTGCATAGTACGAGATATAAAAGTGAATCATGATAACCATTGTATTGACATGTGACATCCATGTCATTGCATACATAAACGTCATATTATTCGATGTATTTTAATTATTATTTACCTTAAAAAGTGTGCAGAATGTGTAACGAAATATTTGGAATCAGATGGATCAGAAATCACTGAGCATTCAAGGACTAACAACCTTGATGAGTTTCCTGACGAACCTGCGTATAAAAAATGCAGAAACATCTTGAATTCCTCTACCAAGCTTCAAACTCTGGTACATTTTCTCATTTATCACCTCTATTTAGCTTGATCAGAACTTATAAGTTAGTTCTGACTGTGCTGAAATTGTGCAACAGGATCTTAATATGAATTTCTACTTTGTTTAAGGCAAATGCAGCAATATGGGAACCACCGCATGGCAGATTCAGGCGATTCTTCTATCCATGGTCCGGTTATATCAAAGTTGGTCACGCGTTAAGGCATTGCGCTTACCAGGTTATGTCCCTCCATGGTGTTCTGCACTCCGAAATACAGGTTTCTCACTCTGAGACTTGAGTTCCATCTTTGTTCTGAATGTGAACGCTGAAGTGTGAACAGACTATTATTTCTCCTAGGTATCATGATTTCTGTGTATTTAAGAAATTTGCATCATTTCATCAGAACCCCTCACATGTACACAAGAATTAGAATACAAACAGGATCAAATGGTTTGCCTAACATCGATGTATTAGAGTTTAATTTGCTTTTATCGCGAACATGAGCTAACATCAATTCATCTATGAAATATCTTGTAATAAGCATATTAAGAGTATTCATTTTAGTACATGATAAACAGAAACTAGAATTAATTTATGCACAGATAGATGTGAAGATTGTGGCATGATACCTGAAAATGTCTGATTTTAGCAATTGAACCTCGTGAATTAAATGGATAAATCTCTAGTAATAAGGTCTACAATCACCTTAGATCTTCAATTATAAACTCAATTTCGGGGTTAAATTGACTGAATCTTTAGAAATTGATGGTATATGCAATCAAACGTTACATGGCGAAAATAGTGTTATATTGTACGAGTATTCTTTTGTTGCAACAAATAGTCTTAAAACTTGAACAAAACTCTATTTACAGGCACCACACAATATTAGAATAATGTTCAAGCAAGAGATAAGAGATTCAACAAATCAAGCCACAGAGCTGTTTAGGAGAATAGGCAAGGACATCAGCAACATGAAGCGAAACCCCCAAACAACCACGGCCCTCCTTGAACGAGTCCACAGCTCCATGGACCGCCTTCAATGTGCCATCAACACTCATTTCTCTATTCTTATCGCACCCATCATTTCTCAAGCTAAGCCCAATGAGAAAATTCCATACCATGATGAGATGCTTATGGGGAAGCATGTAAGAAAGCTCCATTATTCTTGTCCGTCTATTGAAGTTGATTATCATCTTGTACATAATGCTCTAGAAGATTAAACCGCAGGCACGGTTGATAGTGATAGTGTGGATTTGAAGATGGTTGCTAGGATGAGGGCATTAGAGAGCATAACATCGTTGTCTGTGGTTACTTTTGCTTCTTTGTTTATCGAGTTATAGGCTAGGCTTGATCACCTTGTTGAAGTCGTTGATGAGCTCTCCAAGCTAGCCAAATTCAACCAACATGCAATTAATCCCAAATGATGATGTAATTTAAAACCAAATGCATTGTATTCTTGATTAATTCCTTACCTTCAACGGGACTCTTAATCATACTACAAATGCATAGATTTTATTGAGAACGAATATCAGACCTGTTGTGCGAACGCGGTTTCTGCTCAGGCGGTGTATGGAAAAGTGTCAAATACACGGTGTTTTTAGTTGAGTTGGTTTCAACACATAGTGTCAAACATATATGTGATTCATAATATTTCAGCACAAGACATGATGAGAAGGAGCTGTGCATAATCCACATGCTTAACAAGCATTTGTGAGAGGAGGCATATTAAGGAGTATAACATTAATGATGTTATTGTTGTTACTAGTTGAGAAACCACGAAGATTGGGTGGCCTTGGCTTTGGAAATTCGAGGATTATGAATACTGCTTTATTGAGCAAATGGGTATGGCGTCTTTGTACGAAGGAGGAAGGAATATGGCGTAATATTATTAAGGAGAAATACAATCTTGGCGAGATCAATTCACTTGCTGAAATTAATGTTCCCAGGCAAGGAAATATTTGGAAAGGAATAACTTCCTGTGTCAAAAAGGATAATAATGTGGGAGAGATTTTTAAGGAATGTGTGGCAGTTAAAATAGGGAATGGGAGTTTATGCAGATTTTGGCTAGAAAAACAGTCCTTAGCCCAACAATCACCCAGACTTTTTGCTATTTCAACGTGCCAAAGTTCCGAGATGCTTGAGAGTGGTTGATACGCATACAGAGGTAAGCAAAGTTGTTGATTGGGAACCACCACCAAGGGGCACGTTCAAGTGGAATGTAGATGCATCTGTTATGGAATTGGGGGAGTTTCACGTGATTGGTGTGGAGCATTTAGATGCGTATTCCCATGCCCAGTGCCTTCGGAGGAGATCAACCGAGCCGAGATCGCTGCCATTGTTAGAGCGATCTTCGAGTCGATGACGGAGGAGCGGACATCTCATCTCTCAATCATCATTGAGTCTGATTCATTGAACGCGGTCAGATGGTGTAATGCAAAGGCAAAAGGCCCATGGAATGCTAGGTTCGAGCTCAACTTCATTCGACGGTCTAAGGAGTGGTGGTCGAAATTCGATATTGTTCATAAGTCTAGGAACTCTAATTTTGTGGCAGATGGGCTTGCAAAACAAGGGATTAGGAGGGAAAGGGACTTTGTGGCTTGGTTTTAATGGTGTTGGTATTTGCTGTAATAGCTTCGGCTATCTGTGTTATGTTTCAGCCTGATAGCTGGAGTTATTAATAAAAATGATTAATTATCAAAAAAAAAAAAAGTATAACATTAATGGGCCCTCCAACATCCGTTTAAACTTTTGGTTATGTTGGTTAACACAATTATTACTACTATTCACTTGCCCATTTATATCAGATCAGCGGATGTCACTTAGGCTCCATTCTTTTCACCTCGATAAAACTGAATTGAATTGAAGTGAACTAGACTGAACTGAACTGATTTTTTTAACTTGACCTTTGGCGACTATTTAAAAATCAGCCAAACATATAGTCAATATTAGACTCGTTTGAAATTACGTTTTGAAATCTTTGTAATGACACAAGTATCATCATGAATTTATTTTAACCAAAAAAATCATCTAAATGATAAGTTACACATAAACTAAACTGAATTTAATTTAATTTATGTAAAATTAAATTGAGGAGAACAGAGCCTTACCCAATAAAGTTAGATCAACGAATACTCCTATTACCAATCAAATCAAATCACATTAAATCATTAGATATCACTTATCCGACCAGCTCAAATCAACTTAAATATGTGGGAAAAAACACAACTCAAATATTTTCAATTTATTGTCTTAGGCCCTGTTCTCTTCAACGGAATGGTGCGGGACGGTGAGGAACGGAACGGAATGGAACGGAACAGAACGGCGCGGCGCGGATAATTCAAAAAAATGTGAGACAAAATGAAGTACAGAATGCGGAACGGAACAGAACGGCGCGGCACGGATAATTTAAAAAAATATGAGACAAAATGAAGTACAGAATGCGAAACGGAACGGAACAAAACAGAATACAGCATGGAATCGACGAAAAGAACGAGACCTTATTATCTTCCTTCGATGGGATATAAAAAAAACACCAAAACTAATTCAGTTGACCACTGTAAAACTAAAAAGTCTATTCCACTTCGTGGGCTTCCTTTCCTTTCTCCCTTTCTTAGCTAGGACCATCTTCAGTTTGACCTCACTCTCCTCCATGGGCAACTGCAACGGCCTCTCCACTCGCTTCTCTCAGCTCTTCTCCGACGTCCCCACCACCACCACCGATTCTCTCTCCTTCCAACCACAACCACCGATTCTCTCTCCTTCCTACCACAACCACCACCACCACCACTAAAGTGTGTGTATAACAAAAGTGTAGACCATTACCATTGAGAAGCTTCATTGTTTATAACAAAAGTGTAGACCTTGGAATTATTTTGTGCAACCTGCCAATAGATAAGAAAGCCAACAACATAGCGTGATTGGGATGTTGCAAAAATAGATGTTTTACCTGTATAAAAAAGCACAGTTTAAATATGCGTCTGCCGGGAGTCGAACCCGGGTCTATTGCTTGGAAGGCAATTATCCTAACCGTTGGACTACAAACCCTTATATTGAATGCGCTGTTCTGTAATATAACAACGAGATTACATGCATATGGCAAAATGAATCTTATTTGTACACTTTGTCAAAATGAAATATGGACAGTCAAAACTAGAAAGATATCAAAGGTGAAACCAAGCCCTTTATTTTGTTGTAAATTTAATTTGGCAGGCATGACCATTTAATGATTTAATCGAGGCTTCAATCAAGATTGCTATAGCTCAAATTGCCCTGTGTGTAGGTAGGGGTAGCCCGCGGATTACGCACCTATTATTTGCAGATGATAGCATTTTGTTCTCAAGAGCTACTCTCGAGGAATGCTCTCATTTAGCCGAGATTTTTGGCAATTATGAGAGAGCATCTGGTTAGAAAATTAATTTTGATAAGTCAGTGATAGCTTTTAGCAAGAATGTGCAGCAACCTCTTAAGGATCAGCTTTTGGGGGTCCTGGGTATGAGGGAAGTGGATCACCACGCTAAGTATCTGGGTCTACCGACTATCATTGGGAGAGCGAAAAAGCTATTTTCGCTGCATTGAAAGAACGGGTTTGGAAGAAGCTACAAGGGTGGAAAGAGAAACTTTTGTCAAAGCCGGGCAAAGAGATTCTCATGAAGGCGGTGGCTCAAGCGATTCCCACATATACGATGAGTATTTTCAAGATTTTTCTGATGGCATCATTGACGAGTTGCACTCCCTTATGGCAAAATTCTGGTGGGGGTCACATAACAAAGAAAAAGGGATGCACTGGAAGAGTTGGGAGATTTTATGTCTTCCCAAGCAACCAGGTGGTATGGGGCTCAGAGACCTCAGAGTGTTCAACGCCGCGCTTCTTGCTAAACAGGGATGGCGCCTCATCAACGATGACAAGTCTTTGTTGTACCGAACTCTGAAAGCTAGATATTTCCCTCACTCTTCTTTTATTGAGGCTGCTCGTGGTAATGATCCCAGTTATACGTGGCGTAGTCTATGGGGAGCAAAGAGTCTGCTGTTAGATGGGCTCAAATGGAGAATGGGTAATGGATCGGAGATTAATGTCTGAGAAGACTCCTGGCTCCCGGGGAACAATGTTACCAGAGTTCCTACCCCTAGGAGTGACTCAAATATGCAATTGAGATATTTAATTAATGTGGATAATGGGCGTTGGAATTCAGAGGTGATTAACTCGACATTTAATTCCGTGGATGCTGCTACAATACTCGAAATTCCTTTGAGCTCGAGGCTACCTGTGGATGCTCGCTACTGGTGGCCTACGAAGGACGGAGACTTTACTGTTAAATCAGCATATTGGCTAGGGAAATTGGGACATCCACAGAGCTGGGTAACTACTCACGGTCCTGAGGCAGGAGAGGTATGGAAGTCAATTTGGATCATGGACGCACCCTCAAAACTAAAGCACTTCCTATGACGAGCATGTACTGGTTGTTTAGCAACCTATGATCTACTATGCCATAGACACCTCCGCGGTGATGATACTTGCGTGGTTTGTGGCGTGACTGCGGAGTCCTTGAGACACACAATTTTTGAATGTCAACCAGTTAAAGAAGTGTGGCTTAGGAGTTCTTTTGCTCAGCTGATTGATGAGACACCTGACACCAATTTTGTCGAACTAATCAGCTGGCTTACGAGGCATCTGAAGAAGGAGGATTTTTGTATTTTTGCTACCTTAATGTGGGCTATGTGAACTGCGCGAAATGAGTTTGTCATGAAAGGCAAGCCACCAAAGATGGATGAGTTAGCAATGGGCTACCTGCGTTTGGTCCGTGATTACAGAGAGTATGCAAAGAAGGTGTTTCAGAGTCCACAAAGGGAGAGGTCAATTGCCTCGACTAGCCAATGGTCCAAGCCACCTGTGAACCTGTTGAAGCTGAACTCAGACGCTGCGATTATGGAGGATGGGATTGTGGGCCTTGGTGTTGCTGTGAGGGATACACAAGGTGGCCTGATTCTTGTGGCGTCGAAGCGACTGAAGGCGAAATGGGGAGCTGAAATGGCACAGGTTGCTGCTGCGCATTTTGAGATGGAGTTATGTGTGCGCTTGGGACTATCAGACGTGGTGCTCGAGTCAGATGCCCTTGGCCTGATTACTAAACTGCACAATCGAGAGGTTGGTCTAACTACGATCCATCTACTACTGGAAGATATTTTGTTTATGTGTTCAGTTTGCAACTGTGTTTCGTTTTCTCATGTTAAAAGGGTGGGGAATACTGTGGCTCATTTAGCAGCTAGACTGCGTCCACAGAATGGGATTGAAGAGGTTTGGGCGTGTAATTTCCCGCAATACATCATCGCCTTAGCGGAACTTGATTTACTTAATGAATAATCCCCCCGCCTTGTTATTGACTCTCAAAAAAAAAAAAAAAAAATGCCCTGTGTGCATGAAAAATTGCTCAGCATATTATAACTGGTGTTGGTATATTTTTCATTAGTATGTTAGAATTATACTCCACAAGCCTTCTAATTAGTATTGTCATGATGCCTGTTAATAAATTTTAGGAAAATTGGCTGCGAATAATCCCAAGTTTGGACCGTCCGCAGCCAATAATCCCAAGTTTCACTTCCGCCCAAAATTATCTCAAGTTACGACCCGCCCACCCGTACTGGGTTAAATGGCTACGGCGTTACAACTCTGTTCCCTTCCGTTTGTAGCCGTGTATGTAGCATGTTTATGTTCTAAAAATAGCGTCCCTTTTAAAGCTTTACTCTTCTCTTCTTCAACCTTGACACATTTCTAATACCCCCACCTTTTCATCTTCAACCTCCACAATTCTCTCTCTCCCAGTTCACCTTCATCTTTCTCCTCTCTCTCCCTCTCCCCCTCCCTCTCTCTGTTTTTGTCTCTCTAAACGAAAATAACATTCCACCATGGCAATCAGGAGCTTCTTCCCCATTAACAACCTCTTTCATCCAATGTGAGCACGATGAAGATGCACTGGTTTTGACAATGAAAAAGAAAGGACAAACGAAAGGTTTGAGGTTCTTTAGGTGTCCCCAATGGCAGGGTAGTGTTAATTATGAAAAAATGGTGAATTTAATTGAATTTGAAAATTAGGGGTTTATTGCTAAATGGTTTCGATTCCACTGCAGCCATGGTTTCGATTTTTTGAAGCACCTCGTGTTTTCCATATCGCTTTGATTTTCTTGTTCTACTTCAAATATTTGCTCTCCAGTTTCGATCGCTCAAGCTTTGCAAGAACTCGTTAATGGAGGGATGAGAAGGGGAGAAGGGGAAGACTTTTGTGTTCAGAGCAAAGGGTTATGTTTGGGTGAGGAAGTTAGGTTGGGGAAGCATTAATTAACATCATTCCGCCTAATTATTGACAGTAAAACGAAATTGTCAACAGAGTTTTAACCCCAAGCTTCATAAGGGAACGGAATTGTAATGCCGTAGTCATTTAACCCAGTACAGGCGGGCGGGTCATTACTTGGAATTATTTTGAGCGGAGGTGAAACTTGGAATTATTAGCTGCGGACGACCCAAACTTAGAATTATTCAAAGCCAATTTTCCTAAATTTTACTAGTGCTTATAAATTTTACTAGTTTTAATTCGGTTGTACGGTGATATTGCGGATTTTTACAATGGGAGAAGAGGTTTGCCTAGCATCAACGTATTAGAATTTGCTTTTGTCACAAACATGAGCTAACATCCCTTCATCTAAGTACGCAAAACATATCAAAAAATTAATTATCTTAGTGGTCCTTGGTGGCAATCTAGTTTCAAGGAACCAAAAAAAGGCATATTGATCAGAGTGTCCATTATAGTGCATATATAGTAAAGAGAAACTACAATTAATTCATGTACTGATCATAGATTTGAATATTATAGGATGTTACTTGAAAATGTTTGATTAATCCTTTTTTCCTCTATTTTTAGATGAGCCATTTCTTAATTTTAAACCTTTTTCTTTATTTTCTTCACCATTTCCTGATTTTCTCTCGAAAATAAATTATCGCGATATTTAGAATAGACCGATAACTCGAATAAAAAATATATTATGAAAAATATATTATTGCTTATAATATACAATTTGTTTTCTGCTGAATTTCCAACCTTCTTTCATAATGTTACTGGTGGAGACCACGGTGGACTTCGCAGAAAGTAAGGGTTTGGACCTACACCAATCAACCATTCACACCTGCCAACCCTGTTATTCTGGGGTTACCTGATATATACAACCATGTTCGCCAGCAGACTTATCATGAGTTGATATGTTGCATGGAGTAGTCAAGAAGGCCCAAACAGTATTATGTCTCCATTTTGCCAACTACTTGAGCTCTTGAAGAGTGATCATATGTGAGGAGAAGAGTTAAGAGAATATTTACATGTGAGTGTCCCATAATAAATAAATAAATAATTGGAGGAAGGTGGGTTGTATATATGTTAGTGGGTTACTCTACCATAAGTTTTCCAATGGAACCCTACGAGGCTTGTACGCAGTCTACCTCGATCAGCTCTACATGTAGGCCTTTAGGACTACGTCCGATGAAAATTTAAACTGATGGTTGGCAGGTACAAACTATATACTACATGAGCAAGAGGGTCACTTTCGTTCTCCATTTCCACCTTGGTCTACCTCGATCTCGCAGAGAAAGAGAGAGACAAAGAAAATGCATAGTAGTCACTTTCGTTCTCCATTTCCACAAATGAAACAAATTTCAATTCACCAAGTAAGCTGTGAAAATTGGACCTTTTAATCTCAAATACTATATTTTCTCAATAATTCTCTTTCCTTTTTTTTTAATTTTTTTTTGCTGGTTTTAGTTTGCAATGCTTTCCCTAAAATAATTTCAGCTTTTTTCCGGAGATTTTGAAATGAGAATTTTGTTATTGTTGTTGTTTGCTATTACTGCGGCTACTATATTCACTAGTCCACCACTCCAAAAAGTCTATCTAGTCCATTCCGTGGGCTTCCCTTCCCTTTCTTAGGACCATCTTCACTTTGACCACACTCTCTCAACTCTCCCAATTCCCAGTCCACCTTTGTGAGCTTCATACTAGTCCTCAAAAATTCCCCAATCATAGAGGTCAACTAACAAAGAAGTAATACACAACTGGAAAAATCCTAGCCTCTCTCCGTTCTTTCTCCTCCTTCTCTCTAAAATCCTAACCTTTAGTAGAACATATTTTCAGGCCGGGAGGGTCGATTTAGGCCATTCCCGGCATGCGATTGATGGTTTTTATCACGTTTAATCTTGTTTTCTAACCTTTTTTCGTTTTGAGTTGAATAAATTCTTTCCCTTTGTGGAGTTTTTAGGGATCTTCTTATCTTCCTTTCTATAGGATTCTTTTTTCGCCTATTGTGCGATTGATTTTTAGTAGAAGCAGTATGAATTTGGGGACCTGATATACACACGATCGACGGAATCATACAGAGGTTTGTGGGCAAGCGATTGCGTTACTTATGGTGAAGATCTCCACTTCCGTGAAAGATGAAGATACATCAAAGGAAGCACATGGTTACTATGCATGTTGAGAGTCGCACCTGAGTATTCTAATATATTGGCTTGTTAGCGAATTTTTTGTTGTTTCTATTGATTTAGTATGTTCTAGGGTTATTTTTATTGTAGATACGGTATGACTTTTCCATGAATGAAAGTCTCCTATTCCCCTATCAAAAAAAAAAAAAATTCCCCAATCATATATCCAAAAATCCTCTTTCCATTCAGACACTCTCACAACACTAAAATCCCCTCTCTCTCCATTTTCTCTCTCCTCCATGGGCAACTGCAACGGTCTCCCCACACGCTTCTCTCAGCTCCGCTCTGACGTCCCCACCACCACCACAACCACCACCACAACAACAACCACTACCGATTCTCTCTCCTCTCAACCACCGCCAGTTTCTCTCTCCACCACAACCACAACCACAGCAACCAACATCGGCCGTGTTCTCGGCCGTCCAATCGAAGACGTACGCTCAACCTACATTTTCGGCCGTGAATTAGGTCGAGGTCAATTCGGCATAACCTATTTAGTCACTCACAAAGACACAAAACTCCAATTCGCTTGCAAATCAATCGCAACACGCAAACTAATCAATCAAGACGATATCGATGATGTTCGCCGTGAAGTTCAAATCATGCACCATTTAACTGGTCATAGAAATATTGTTGAGCTTAAAGGTGCTTATGAAGATCGACATTCGGTTAATTTAGTTATGGAGCTTTGTGCTGGTGGTGAACTATTTGATCGGATTATTGCTAAGGGACATTATTCTGAACGTGAAGCTGCTAGATTGTTTAGACAGATTGTTACTGTTGTTTATAATTGTCATTCTATGGGTGTTATGCATAGAGATCTTAAACCTGAGAATTTTTTGTTGTTGAGTTCTGATGAAGATTCGCCTCTCAAAGCTACTGATTTTGGACTATCTGTCTTCTTCAAGCCAGGTATATATATCAAGTTTAGTAACTCTCTCTCTCTCTCTCTCTCAATGGAGATTGTTAATTTGTGATGTAGTGATTTGACTTGGGGTTGACTCTGTGTTTTAATTTTGAGTGGTGGTGTTTTTGCATATGTGGTTGTTATGGGATTTGGTTGGATGAGTTGATAGTATCTCCTAGTAGTTTATGTAAGTGAGAGTTAATTGAGCTTCGAAAGTATGGTGTTTTGATGGAAAACTTATGATCAAATGTATCAATATATTGATTATTGATATCAATGTAATGGATTGTTTTATCTGTGATTTTGAAAGAAGGGGAAATGTACACTTAATTAGGGTTTGTTGAAATGGGGTTTTATTAAAATTTAAGAATAATGGATTTTCTGGAGGATGAGGTTGTGAAATACTGAAATGTGTGGAAAGTTGTTGGTGTGGGGATTATGTTTTTGACTTAGAGTTGACTGTGTTTAAAGTTCCGTTTTGAGTGGTGTTCTTACATTTGTAGTTATATATATATGGGATTTGGGTGGGGATTTAATGGATTTAATGTGGTTTTCGTGTTTATGAGCTTATGAAATGTGTGGAAAGTCGTTGCTTTCTGGGTTATGTTTTTGACTTAGTGTTGACTGTGTTTTAAATTCCGTATTCAGTGGTGGGCAAATTATTGCATTTGTGGCTATCAACAGGATTTGGTTGTGTGATCACATACCACTTACTCACTTAGTAGTGGAACTGCTCTGCATCTGGGAGCATATTGAGCTTAAAAAAAACTATTGAGTTCTAATGGAAATACATTGATATCAATGTCAATGGACTACTTTTTAATTTGAATTGAAGATCAGGGGAAAGTTACACTGTATTGCAGTTCACTAAGGTTGAAATTTATCACAATTAATGGTTATCTGCTGAAATTTGTTGACATGTAGATATTGTGGTCAATACTTTCTTGATATATCAAAAAAAGGGGTGGAAAGTTCATGAAATAGGTAAAATATGCAAACTTGTTGTGTAGAATGATGAAATTTAGTTGGATTTTCAAGTCTCATCAGATATAATACTTTAGAGTTTAAGACCATGGGTGATGGGTGAGAGAGATACATAATTTTGAGAACCCTGTAGCTAACATGTGAATCTCTGCACATGCAAGGTCCTGAAGAATAGATCAATGATTGCCACTAGTGTGGAAAGATCTAGCTGTTCAATGCATTATTTGAGGTACTGTGGCTGGTGAGCTGATACCTGCTAGGTATCCCCGAATTTTAAATTTTAGATTCTAGTGCTGCCGAAATACATTTGAGATACCAATTGTCCTGTGGGACTCATGGGAGTTAGTCAGTTAGATGTTGGAAGCAGCAAGCCAAATAGATATTTCATATTTGTGGCGCCCAAGAAGCAGAGGAGCTGCTCCTTGAGAATCGAAGTATAATCATAATATTAAAAAAAAATTATTATTTTCCATATAAATTCTCATGTTGTAAAGTTGTAGGTGCACTATTAAATGGGGTATCAGAGAATAGTTATTTACTAATTTTCATGTCTGTAAATGCACATGCTAATTTTATTACACACTTCCGTGGTTATCTTTCCTATATTTATTATTCAAAAGGAAAAGAGAAAATTATAGTGAGAAATCCTATGCCTTCAAGCTCTAGCTCTAGGACTAGGAGGTACTTCTCAGTATGTATCCGCTGAGGGTGGAGTCTGGAGAGGTCTAAATGTACGCATGCAAATTTGAAAATGTAAACATTTGAATGATTGAGTGCACGCATAAGTGAATGAATTACTAATTGAGAAAAAGGGATGACTAAATAAATACCAATAAATAGATAAATAAGCAAATAAACAACTAATTAAGATAAATAAAGCTAAGCAACAGAACTCTAAAAGGTAAACAAATAATTAAAAGGAAAGGCAAAATGCAAAGTACATGGCTAAGGTTCCTAGAATCCTCTATCTAGATTCTGCTACTTGTACCCTATCCCAAAAGTTTCTTGGCCATGTCCTCGATAAGATTTAGAAGGGTCATATCCTGCCTGACCATCCATCTCTTTCTTTTCTTTGGTCTCCCTTCTCTTACATTCCGTGAGTATAATCGTCTCGCACCTCCTCACTAGGGCGTTTGGATGTCTCCTCTTAACATGCTTATTTACTAAATAAAATTTAGAAAAAGCTAATCTTGTTTGGTGTTAATTTCTCGAACACTTTAATGGTGTGAAATACTCATTTTTAAGTATACCAAAAGGTTTATTTTAATTATGTAAATTTTGTCAAGATTTAAGGAAAAATGGATGTGAATAGTCCCACATTTGGGCGGTCGTACAAGAATAATCCTACAAATGACTTAAGCCCAGAATAATCCCACAACTTAACGGCGTTAACGCGGGCGGATTAAATGAAAACGGTGTTAACATGCCGTTAACTCCTCCATCTTCACCACCCACTCACCCTTCTCTCTCCTCTTTATTACTGCCATTAATGGCGAAAGACGAAGCTCAATGGCGGCAAAAATTGATCTCGACGCCGGTGATTTGTCACTTAATCCTATCACAATACCTGTATCTCTCAGACTCCATCAAAGCATTAATCGACAATCATGATTTTAATGTTGGGGCGTCTCGGGTTATTGATTAATTTGAAGAAGATGAAGGTGGGGCTGGGATTACTTTATTTGTCCCTACTGATGAAACCTATGCTATTTTACCATCGACGATCCAGTTACAAGGTATTGTGATAGGTTTAGGTGGACATATCGCCGGCGTCGAGCTCGATTTCGCCACCATCGAGCTCCATCTTTCGCCATTAATGGCGGTAATAGAGAAGAGAGAGAAGGGTGAGTCGGTGGTGAAGATGGAGGAGTTAACAGAAAGTCAACTCCGTCTTCATTTAATCCACCCGCGTTAACGCCGTTAATTTGTGGGATTATTCTGGGCGAAAGTCATTTGTAGGATTATTCTTGTACGACCGCCCAAATGTGGGATTATTCACATCCATTTTTCCAAGATTTAATGACTATTTGATGATTTATTGGGAGTCAAACTCTAACTTTGTTTTATCCTAATATTCAAACTCTATTTTTTTTTTTTTTTTCTTTACTTAATTATTGTTATCTGATGATGACCACAAACTAATCCCATTCTTTATAAAACTCATCTCTGTGGCTTCGGGCCATTACAGTTCCTAGAATAGCCTAAACTTTTTGGTTGACTTCCTGTAGGAAGCCCTACTCCACCTTCCTAGGGAGACTAGGTAAGGTACTTCCATCATTTTGGGGGAGGTGACTAGGACTTAGCACGGTAAGTTTCAGTGCTGCAAATTTGTCTTTTGACAACCTTACAGTTTCCTACTTCCATGGAAGTACAATATCCTGTGTTTTTCCTTGTCACTGAAAGTGGTCAATTTATTCTCATTTTTATCTTGTTATGCTCTGCATCAAGGGTGTGCTCTAAACTTCTTAGAAGTGTCTCTCTAAATAATTAATGATGATTACATTTATTTTCATTTGGAGTTACTAGCCTACAAATTTGTGCTCTCACAGACACATTTAGCTGTTTTACTTGCACGAGTCTCTTTCTTATATACATTTAATATCGGTTTCATGATTGAAATTTGAAAATTTTGGAGGTTCTGTGTAACGTTATCATATGCATTGGTGCAGGAGAAGTCTTTAGAGACCTTGTTGGAAGTGCTTATTATGTAGCTCCTGAGGTTTTACGTCGTCGTTATAGTACTGAAGCTGACGTATGGAGTGCTGGGGTGATATTATACATCCTCCTTAGTGGAGTTCCACCATTCTGGGGAGGTATAATTACTTGTCTTTTGTCTAGATATCTGTTCAGTTCATTGAAACTTAATGATCTCTTTTGTCCTTCCTTTTTATTTTTGTCTTTTGTCGCACATATAACCGTATGGGGTTCTTCCTGGGGATGGATTCCTTTTAATGTTTTACATCCCACTGCTTTCAATAGTTGTTGTTTATCTTCATGCCACTGAGTATTATTAGTGACCATGGATGACTTTTTGTGTGCATGTCACAGCAAAAAGTTGTGGCAACCTAAGCTCGTTCTGTTAAGATCACTGTACTAATGTTAAGATCACAATACACCTGCGGATTACCCATTGCCATAACTTGGATTCTTCCACAGATAGACTCAGATCACAGATGCTGTTTTGTTCAAGTTACAATATTTTGTGTTTTTATTTTGTTATATATAGTGATTCAAAATAATGACTAAGTTCTCTGTTCCTTTTCCATGGAAGAGAATGAGCAGGGCATTTTTGATTCTGTTCTACGGGGACAACTTGATTTCTCATCTGAACCATGGCCTTCAATATCCAGCAGCGCTAAAGACCTTGTGAAGAAGATGTTACGACAGGATCCTAAGGAAAGGCTTTCCGCTCTTGATGCTTTAAGTAAGTTCTTATTTCTAAGCTGGGGATAAAAAGAGCTCTTATTTGAAATTGTTATAACAAATGACTTCTGGCGTCAAAAAGGTCATCTGGAGGCCTTAAATAACTGTCTCTGGTCTTCAGTTTGCTTTATTGACTTACAATAATAAAATATAATATGGAAGTACATCACCTGAGAGGCGTCTGAGACCCGCTAAATAAAATGAACTTTTCTGAAAATCTTTCATCTTGATAATTTGATGTTGAATATCATGTTCATTGATTGTGTTTCCTCTAAGAATATATTAAATGTTGATGGCTGTGGTCTTCTTGGTGATATGGACACTGAATTTACCCTCCCAAACATACGTCAGATATCTATTGAACTTCTCTTGATACTGAATTCTGAATGTACTGCAGATCATCCATGGATGAGAGAAGATGGAGATGCTTCTGACAAGCCAATTGATATTGCAGTTTTGACCAGAATGAAGCAGTTCAGGGCAATGAACAAACTGAAAAAAGTAGCATTAAGGGTGAGATTGGAAGGCCCAGCTACTCTTGTCTTAACTCCTTTTCCTCTTTGACTTATCCTGTCAAATTTGATAAACCTATTCTGTTTTTTCCCTTTCAGGTAATTGCGGAGAACCTTTCAGAAGAAGAAATTATGGGTCTGAAGGAAATGTTTAAATCAATGGATACAGACAACAGTGGAACCATTACCTATGAAGAGCTAAAGGCTGGTCTTCCAAAGATGGGAACTAAACTTTGTGAGTCTGAAGTGAGGCAATTGATGGAAGCGGTATGCCCTTGTAATTATTTATTATCTTTATCAATATCTTTTTCTACGGCGCTTATTTAACTATTACCAGCATAAAATTTGAACCTCCCTCTCACTTTGAGGTTGTATGAGCTTTTTCATCTGAAGCGCCTATGCATATTCATTCAAGTCATCATCATCATGATTTTACGGAAAAGTATGAATGAGCTTGAAGCCAAATATTTTATAGTTTTACCATTGGGAAAATATTTCCTTTTTATCATGGATCTGATTTAGTTCTAGAAGCTACATCTCTGTAGCCGAAAGCGCCCCTTAGGTAATGCAAGCTACGAAGGCTTTGGCTCTGGCCTGAAGAAGCCTGCAAACTTCATTCTTTGAGTTATTAACTCTGGCTTGGAGGGCGCTTGAACTCTTCAAACCTGGACCTATCGCCTTTGGGCCTGGGCAAAGCCAGGAAGCCTGACCTGTTGTGACTTCGAGGTAGTTGTATGCATAGGCCACTGTAGTAGAGGCTAAGTTAGTTGCAAATGCAGAAACTAGCTTGGCGATCCCTGGTAATGAGCTGTAGTTTGGCAATGGCTGGCCTCTGGATTTTGACCCTTGAATAAGTCATGTTATGGCTTGGGTTGAATGGTCCAAAGATCTCTTTGAGCTGTATGTTTCAATGTTTGGGGCTTGTGGCAACGGTGTTCAAAGCTGTAGGAGTGCGTTTATTGTTGGGAGTCCCTACTATTTAGTGGGTCCCACAATAAATAAACAATAAAAACAAAAGAATTTGAAAAGGTGGAAAACGGCACAAGTAAGTAGCCGTGGGTTATAGGTGTTTAGTAACACCATATAGCTTTATTGCCTTAGTAAAGAAACTAATCAAGTTGGATTTTAATTTGCCGTGAAGTTTTGGATGAGCAAATGCTATAACGCATGGTTGAAGTTTATTCCCAATATGATGTTACGGTTTATAATTAATACCAATGGGTCTTGAAACACCTATATATAGAGGTGTGTTAGAGAGGCTATTTAGTCCAATTCAATCCAATCCAATTGAAGAGAAGCATTCCACACATAGTCAAGTGTGAGAGAAATCCACAAGTTGTGAAGTTTACCCACAACACAAGTGAGAGAAACCACTCATAGAGTGAGTGAGAGAGAGCCACTACAAAGTGAGATAGTTTGAGTGTTCCACCATTTCGGTGAGATTATATACTATTGTAATCCATCCTTTCGTGGGTGAGGTCTTTGTTTGATATCCTCTAGTTCATACTAGAGACGACATCTTGTAATCCTACTATTATAGTGGAAGTTTTACCGGACCAAAGGTCCCGTGGTTCCCTTCGACTTGGAGGGTTTTCCACGTAAAAATTCTGGTGTCCTTTATCTATTATTTTCCCGCATATTTTATTTAGCCTATTTTAATCATACAAAGAGGGAAAATATTATTCCGCAATTATCCGTATTTTCCCAACATTTATGTACGGTAAAGCTGTTGATATCTTGCCTGGTATTGAAGATTATAGTCTACTTTAGTTAGAATTTTGCTAGATTTGATTTGATATTCGATAAGGAGAATCATTTTGGTCTTTAAAAAGGAAGGAAAAAAAAAAACCATGATGAAGAGTTAATTGAACCAGGTTAAGGGAGGGAAGGGTACTCCAATTTTTATTTTTATTTTTTTTATGTTAAGAACATACTGCTCTTGCTCCTACATCCCAAACTCCCACCTCATATCAGAGTTTGGAAGAGCTGGTCCATGATGACCACCCAGCCAGCTCTTGTATCAGACATACCTTTACTGGTAACATGCAACCATGACTAACAATATCACAAGCAATTCTTGAAAATTCAAAGGTGGGAAGCTGCAAATTTTTATATATCTTGCTCATCAGAATGCATAGCAATACATTAAGCTTCTTCATTCAACTCCTGAAGAGAAGGCTAAAATTGCAGGCTGATGTAGATGGGAATGGAACGATTGATTACATGGAGTTCATCACAGCCACTATGCATATGAATAGGATGGAAAAGGAGCAGCATTTGTACAAGGCCTTCGAATATTTCGATGAGGACAAGAGCGGGTAACTTTCGTTGATTTTATAACTGACTTGCATTGTAGGAGCATTGCATTGTGTAATCAATAATGTGATATGCATGTCGCTGACTCCCGTAATACTTTGAATCTCCTCTTGATCAGACCAATGAATTTGGGTTTTGTGTGTTATCATTAGGTACATAACGATGGAAGAATTGGAGCAAGCCTTGAAGAAGTACGACATGGGTGACGAGAAAACAATCAAGGAGATAATTGCAGAAGTTGACACTGATCATGTATCATCTCTTATCTATATTCCTCCTCTGTTGTTCCATTATCTCAATGCTCAAGTTCTGGTAGATAATTTTGTTGCATCAGAAACAGCTTTCATTATCCCGTCACATCATGTTTACCTTCATAGACCTTAGTCCATGGTGTAGGATTGAATGATTATTGTGACTAAACTGCTATTCCCTTTCTTATGCCAATGCAGGACGGTAGAATTAATTATGATGAATTTGTAGCTATGATGAAGAAAGGCAGCCCTGATTTGCCTCTAAACAGGAGGAGGAGATGATTGATGCGCTGTATGGATGTAACTCTCTAAATGAGCTTGGCGACAATTCCGCCATTGTGGTGTCTGTTTGAGTTCTTTACCATCAATCTTGAGTGATATGACGAAGGGCGGGGAGGTTCGTGGCTACTCAAACACACCTACTAATGTGCCTTTGAAGCATATGCGGACCCGATTGTCATTCCAATCACGTGTTCACCGACGTCTGTGTTTTCTGAGTCCCATGTATATGTTGTGTTGTGATCTACACAGTTTCTTATACTCCTGTGTAATCTATAGTTGTGCTTTTACATCTGCGATTCTTTTTGGCAATTTGGATATGTTTGTTGTAAAATGTAAATCAGCTCATTGTGGCTTTATATGTATCACATCGGTTGGTCAATAAACTTAGATTTTCAGATTGAGCTGCAGAATCTGATTTGGATGACTTTTATCATTCTATTTAATGCATCTTTTTGTCATTACATTTAAACGCTATCTATAATTTGTATATATACCAGTCGTTCTCATTTAGAGTGCGAAAGCGTATCAATCTGAAGTCCAGAGGTAGTAGAGTTGTACATTGCAAATAAGATATGGTTTTTTTTTTTACAACGAAAATAAGATAGCCTAATTTTGAGGTTGAACCATAGAAAGGGAATCCAAAATGTTGCCCTTTTGTTAATTTAAACAAAAGATACTCAAACCATAGTCTTTTTTACTTTTTAGTATATTCAATTCAATTTAGTACACTAAGAACTTCATTGCTTTAGTGAGTTATTATTTCAATATATTTTTGTTATTTGGAAAATTTCAATATTTACTTTCAAATGAGATCAATATTAAATGACTTTTAACAAGTTATGAACAATTATATCATACGTCTATCATAAAATAGTAATTCAGTTTTTTAGTGTGATACACAGACACTAATACACAGTGTGTATGTTTTCCACTGATTAGAAATATATATATATATATATATATATATATATATATATATATATATATATATATATATAGGAGGCATATTTCGGGCGCAATGAGGCGTGCTACGTAGGCGAGAATCTTTAAGAGCGTCACCTAAGCGAAGATAAAGACAAAAAAATTGGTGTAAAACGTTTAGGACTCTTAGCATTCCTACTGTTTAGGATTCTTGAGTTATACTAGATCTCTGTCAAATATTTGAACTCAAATATAACTTTTTCTACACGTCTCAAAAAATAATAACTTTTATACCATCATATTCGCATAGAAAAATACTTTAGAATGAGATCCATATATATTATGTATAAGAAACATGTAAGATCGCATGTATATGTTGGTTCCCGTAAATAAGTAAAAAATAGTAATATTAACAATAAAATTAATGAATATTAATATACAGATATGTCACACAACCGGTGCAATACTGGCAATTTCAGAGAGTTTTTACGCATGCCACATCAGCGATTCAATTAAAATTTTAATTATTTTGTGATTTAATAAAATAAAAAATAGTTGAAAAACTAAAAGATAATCATCAAAAGGTTGGCCCGTAATTCATCATCGTTAGTTTGAAGATTTTGCATCAATGTTGATCTGAACACTTGCAAAAATAATAAGTCAGTTAAAAAGCCGTATTATTCCCCCCAAATTTGATTTTCTGACTACTTTATAAAATTTTGATCCCTTTTTTGCCCTTATGCGTTTTGCAAAAGATACAATTTTTTCATACAAAATGAAAAGTTACCACATTGTAATACCCATTGATTTTCTTTTTATGTGGTAACTTTTCATTTCATATGGAAAAAATCAAAAATGTATCTTTTGCAAAACGCATGAGGGAAAAACGGGATCAAAAATTTATAAAGTGGGAGGAAAATCAAGCTTGGAGGGATTAACATGGATTTTTAATTTTTCTAGGGGGTACTTGCCAAAATTCAAAATATTTGGGTATTCTGGCCAAAATGTTCAAAAGTCTAGGGAGTTTTGGCCTATTTATCCTAATATTTATTACATTATGGTTTTAGTTTTTTTCTTTTGATGTATTTAAATGTGTAATTTCAATTTATCAAACAATCAAATCATTTGTTGCACCAAAAAAAAAACAATCAAATCATTTTCTACAGGTTTAGGATTATTGTAGTGCTCAATAATGACCAAATATGCATTATTAACGACCAAAGGTAAAGACTTGGTTATATATTAGTAAGGTGTATATCAGTGTTCCCTTTGTACCCTAAATATAGTAGAAATAAAATCTTTGGCTTATTTCTTTATTTTGATCATTATACGCTTCCTTTCCCTATATAATTTCACTTGAGATATTGTCAATTAAAATGACCAATACAATTTCTTCATCGATTTAGTATTCATATATGATGTGGTTGCTTAAATTTGAAGTAACTACTGTGTTCTTCTCTTATACTGATTTTATTCTTTTAACATTTTTTCAATTTTATACTAAGGTTTCACAATTTTAATGCATGTTGGTGGTCACAACTTTTACATGTGGCCCTAAAAATCAGATGGAGGATTGAATTTTTTTAGTATGATATTATTATTATTATTATTATTATTATTATTATTATTATTATTATTATTATTATTATTATTATTATTATTATTATAAATTTTAAGATATACAAGATGTGTGGAGGTTAATGTTTCAATGGAGAATGGGTACAATAGGTCTTAAGGTCAAATCTCCCTTTTCCTATTGTATGAAAATGTATTATAGTTGCATTTGTGCCTCCCCTAGACAAAAATAAAATAAAATATTGTATGCTAAATAATAATTTATGCTATGTCGTTGTGTCTTTAATCTCCATAAAACATATAATATATTTATGTCTTCGCCTATATAGCCTCATTGGAGATTGTTTATTACAATACATATATCGTATAATTAGATTTGCTAAAACTATTGAGAATGTATTGAGGTGATGTCATTTTTGTTCTTCTAATTTTTTGTACTGGCTTATCATTATATTTAATTTTGAGATATTACACCATAATATTATAGGAGAACTATTACCAACTCGTGCATCGTATGGCTTAATATGTTTAGAACGTGTCACCTAATCAATGAGGCGTACCACCTAAGCAAAGAGCATAGGGCGCAACATCTAAGCAATAAAGTACTTAATAAAATAAATAATTAGTGGTAAAAGATAAAGTTATAAAAAAAGATAAAGTTATAAGATAAAGTTATATAAAAAAAAGGTAAAGATAAAGTTATAAAAAAAAGGTTGAAGAGAAAAAAATAATATGAATGTTCATTCTCACACCCGTTTAACGTCTTAGCAGACAATAAAATTTTATTATATTTTATTGGTAAAAGATAAATGTTAGTAGTTGGATTATAATATGAGTCTTATTTATTTGGATTGTATAATCACACAAAAAAAGAACATGAAGATAGAATTACGTTTGGAAGTTGGATTGTAATATAAGTCTTATTTGGATTGCATAATCACAAAGATAATATTAAACAACAAGTCTTGTGTGAGACCAACCCCCAAAATATTGGGGTCACTTATTGTGAGTAGTGACTCTTGTTTCATTGAAAAGTTACCCATGACTCACCAAAAGTCACAAAAAGACCGTCTTATAGAATTTTTGTGAATATTAAAAGAAACCTAATTATTGACATTTTCAATATTAGTGGAAGCCTTTTTCAAGTAACCGTGCGACATTTTCAATATTAGTGGAAGCTTTTTTCAAGTAACCCGTGCATCGCACGGGCTTTAAAACTAGTTTTGATGAATAGTAAAATTGAACTGAAGTGAACAATATGGATTCTAAAATGAGCGAAAACGAATACACCAATACTGTTGATACAATTACAACCACTAACCATGTAGTAATTCCAAACTTATTCTTAAGTGGTTTAGTACGACAAAGTTATGAGTTTGAATCCCAATCCCCCACAACTTACACTGGTTGTAATAAACATGATATGTTGCCATTGAATACAAGAGTCCGACCACGATATAGTAGGAAATATTTCAGTCGTCATTCACTTGCATTCTTATTGATGAGAAAAAGATTATAAAAAAAAAAAAGTACAATGGTTAAGTTGGTGGTGGTTGGTGAAGAATATAGAGTTAGCAAAAGAGGGAAGTTTATAGTGATTGACTCTGAAATTGCCACGAGCAAACAATGTAATAAGGACTTAAACTATTGAGTTTTTTTGGTTCAAGGACTTGAACTTTAAAAACGCTGGTTTGAAGACCTCAATCTAACAGTGTTAACTTCTGTTTCATATCTTTAAATATTTTATATATTTTTTTCTATTTATTATTTCTCCATTTTGTGTTTCTTTGTTCAATATTTAACTTCTAGGTTTCTCTCTCTTCAACCCCCACTACTGTCCTCCCTGTCTTCAGCCACGACCACCGTCCCACCTCCATCCTCCTCAGTCCTCACCAACCGCTGCCTCCCATCTTCTCTTTCTCCTCGACCCGATTAGTGAGGAAGACACGATTGGTGAACCGACGGTGGCTACGTGACCGGGGGGTGGAGGGTCTGCGTGAGACTGGGGTGGTGCTAATTTCCCATTTGGGTTAGTTGCAAATCTGCTTTTTTCTCAGATTTCAGGTGAGTTTTTGACAAAGGTTTTGCCATGAATGAGCAGTGAGAATTTCGATTTGGTTCAACAATAGAGAAACGAACCAATAAAAATTGGCACTCAAAAAATCAAGAATTTGAAGAGATGATTGAGAGGTGGTCTCTTAAACTTTTCCACTTTGTTGTGTGTTGAATCTGATTGAATATGATCAAAGGAAATAGTATAAGTGAAAGAAATTTTTAGAGGGTGGAGAAGAAAGAGAAGTGAAGGGGTGGTACTGCTGGCTTGGTGGCTATGGTGGGGGTTGAGAGAAAGGAGAGAGACAAACCGTGGGGGAATATGTGAGAGGAATAATTGAATAGTAAAATATTTAGTTTAGCAAATGGAGAAGAAAGAAAAATGACATCTAAAAAATATTGTGAAAAATTTATATAAAAAATTTAAATAATCCTGACAGAAGTTAACGGAGTTAAGTTGAGGTCCTTATACCAGTGAAATAATAGTTTAAGGGCCTGCTCTCCTCAACTTTCCCCTGAAGTATCCAGTAAAATTCACTTCAGTTCAGTAAAAATCAGTTCAGTTCAGTAAAAATCAGTTCAGTTCAGTTCAGAAAAATTCAGTAGAGTCCGGTAAACCAAAGAACAAATTTACTCTTTGTGATTGTAGATTCAGTAAAAATAAGTTCAGTTCAGTAAATTTCAGTTCAGTTCAATATTGTGCAGATGAGTTCAATAAAAAGAAGATGAAGAGAAGAGACCCTAAGTCCTCAAACCAAATTTCTCCCATAATCTAGGTCCTCATTACCTTGTTTGCTCAAATTGCCACGCCATACTTGAAGAATCTACCAATTTCACATCTTCCACTATTTCGTTTTCGAAATATTCCCCCAAATCTTAATTGGCATAGAATCCCAACTTGCCAATATAAACACATTCAATACTCAACTCTCATTTTTTTTTTTCTTTTTTCCCCAAAAAATCAAATCCTCTCTCTCTCTCTCTCTCTCTCTCTCTCTCTCTCTCTCCACTTCCATCCCCTTTCTTCTCTCTTTCCTCACACCTGAGCAGCAAAACAACCACCAACCCCCCAATTTGTTCGATTTTCGATATCTACTTTCGAATTAGGGTTTCAAATCGATCTCATTTGAAGCTGTTTGAATTAGCGTAAAGCAATTTCTTCCAAATGCATAAGCTTAGTGATTTCGACAAGAAGGCGCGAAGAAAACCCTAATTGTAATTGGGAACCTCAATGTTGAGCTCTTCTATTTCTCATCGCCCTTTAGCTTTACCTTTTCTCTCTAGAATTAGGGTTCTAAGTCGACCAGCGAGTGTATCACCTCTCAATCGTAGCTTTCGCGTTACTGATTTTCATCTATGTTCTTCGAAACCCGTGAGTAATTCCCTTTACTGTTCATTTCGATTCTACTTATAAATTAGTGTTTGTTTATGTTGTTGCACAATTGAATATGGGGTTTAGAGTTAATATTTGATGTAACTAATTGTATGGTTGTAAATGGTTAAATTATTGTATTTTTATGGAATTTTTCTCTTGTATGGAATCATTGTAGAAATGGAAAATATCTTGCTTTAGGCAAGAGGAACTCCCAGCAGAGAACTTGAAACCGGAAACGGTTGAAGATAGTTTAGCTGAAGAATTGGTGAAGCCGAGGCTCGATAATCCGGAAGTTGTGAAAAAGGATTGGGGCTCGAATCTCCGTGAGGTAATGTTTGACTGGCTTATATGTAAATGTTTATTGAATGACATATATATGTGAATAAACAGGAGGTTAGAATATTGATGGGTTTGCAAGCTTCACTTAGGTTCAAATATGGTTAGGATGCAATGATATCCTTGGTAAACATTTGCTTTATATGTATATATGTCTCCCTTTATGTGGAGTTTCAAAGTATTAATGATAATTGTTCCCTTGTATTATGAACGAGAATCCCTCAAGTAAGATGCATGTATAATTTTCCGAAGCTCGTGGGCCTTTATGCCAAGGGAAAATATTAAATCTCCCAATGTCGAACAACCCTCCCCCCCCCCCCCCCCCAAATAAAAAAAAGAAGAGAACCTCCTCAAATATGGTTGGCAGGAACATATTTTCAGGCGCTACGAACTTCTACTCTGTTAAAACAAATAGCTACGTTTGGACATTTGTGTTGTTGTGACTTTGTGAGCTATTTGCAATAATGCGTAGTTCTTGATTGTAGAAGCTTTGTCTCTCGGGAACCACATCTTATTCCTAATAACATGTGGTTCTTGACTGGAGAAGCTTTGTCCCTCATTTCGAGGGTTAATGTTTCATAACTTATGTGTAGGCAATTTTTTGTCATTTGTTATCCATTGAAATGTGAATTTTGGCTTTTCACTGATCCATGGATTCCTTGGAGCCTTTGATGGCAACATGTAGGCTTTTGGTAACGAGCATTTTGTTTTAAAGAATGTCTCTCTTATTGGAAGAAATCTTGCGTC
Source organism: Tetragonia tetragonoides (assembly GCA_038025085.1). Lineage (NCBI taxonomy): Eukaryota > Viridiplantae > Streptophyta > Magnoliopsida > Caryophyllales > Aizoaceae > Tetragonia > Tetragonia tetragonoides. The sequence continues at coordinate 38,025,495 of CM076144.1, read as the reverse complement.
ATTTACCAATCCATATGCTATTCTATAATTGGCAAAGAGCATATTGGTCCCACGATAATAATTTTCGGGATGCTATTTTGATTCTCTTTTTTGTCAGAGGGCAAAAGAACATGTATAGAAGAAAAGTTCTTGCTACGTACTCATAGTTCAATTAATTAATAAGAAAACCCCACCCCCTGTATATCTTTTTACACTTTCAAACTACCAATTGCAAATAACTATATGCTAATTTATGAACCACCTTTCCTGTAGAAATTGCTAATAGAATCTGCTAATTCCTATTGACTCTCATACACGGTCATAGGCTTTAGTTGGGCGGATCTAAACTGCATAGAACTGTCAAACATTTTCCATTTCACATCATATTGACTTTTTAGCACGAATATCTGGGGCTAAGCAGGTTATAGCCGTGTCCCAAGGTGGGCAACCTCTGCCAACTTGCTGCAGCCACCAATTAGATGTTAAGCAAGGACTTTAGCATTTGGCAATTTTAATGATTTTGTACACCACCTTCACCCTCACCTGGTTTGAAGCAATTTCAAGTAGGAGGAACAACCCTCAAACTATAATTTGTCCATAAGCGAATAATAATCCCCATTCAATAATCTCCATCAGCAATCCCAACTATTAGGCTTAATATCTTCTATGCACCAATTTCCCTTTGGTGGAATTATTTACTAGGGTTGCTTGTGTAACGATGGACCTACTAGAAAATTCTACTTGAGTGCCATATAACTCATCACTGTTTAAAAAAAATTAAAAGACAATATGATGTGTCTTTCTTTTCTAAAGGGGTCATTAAATGGTCAAGTGAGATGCATATGCTGGTTGACATGTAACTTAATACTCTGTAATGTAACTACATAGCACAGAAGCTACTCCAGTGAGATACTTCAACATTGACAAACATGGCCGTAGAAAAGAAATCAACTGACAACAATAGGGAGTGTTTCTGGAGATCTATAGATCATTCTTGGTGGATTGCCAATATGTTGGATATTTTGATGTCAATGTTCCTTTTGAATGTGCTTGGCATGAATTCATTGTAGTTTAGCGGTGTTTCACCGGTATGTATTGTTGTCTGATACATCCCTCCTAAATGAGATACAGCACGGTGTTGATTTCAGTCCTAGGATGAGTTGTGACACCAAAATGTTGATGACAATGTTAGCCTTCTAATAGAACAATACCTACAGCTTGTTGTGCTTCCTGGTCGCTTTCTTGCCTTGGCTGATTGCATACTTTTTTCTGAGGGTAATAATGGCAAATGGCTTAATCATATTTCAGGCTGCTGTTGCTGTTTTCAAAGGAATTGGAGATAGATGGACTGTACCATGGACAGGGGAAACCATATTAAAAGTAAGTCTTCTCTTTAACTTGTCATGGATACAACTGTGTCATCCTGTTTGCTGGTAGTGAATATAACAGTATGTGTTGCAAGTAAGTCTTCTCTTTAACTAGTCATGGATACAACTGTCTCGTCCTGTTTGCTGGTAGTGAATATAACAATATGTGTTGAAAATTGAGCAACTTTTATCTTGATTGGTCTATGCATGCTTGTGGGATAAACTGTCATTATCTTATTTTGTATGGGTAAGTTATGAATCTTGTGTATTATTTTGGGCTCATAAATATTCGTCTGCCAAATGTGGATGTGCTATGCCAACTCCTTGACTACAGTTAGACTACTTAAAGCCCTTATAAACTCAAATACCTATCCCCTGACCTCAACCTAATTAAAAATTGATTTCCCAATGGACTTACTCTCTTACTGGTTTAGTCTCTCTTACAATCAAATCATTGCTTGTGAGTTATGACTCTAAGTGTGATAGCTCTGGCGCAAGTGCGAAACAGAAAAACTATATGTAATAATTGCTTTTAGTAGGAGACTATTACTTTGATGGATCTTGCTTACCTGTATTTTATTTCATTTGTTTTTAAAATGTGAGGAGAGAGTCCTATAAAAAAAAAATGTGAGGAGAGAGCCTTAGGTGTCTGATCCTGTAAGCAAGTAAACAAGTAAAGGAAAAGAAAAAGAAATAGAAAAAAAAAGAACAAAGTTAACAGGGGTGGCCATGGGCAAATCCCATATGTGGGAGGAAAATTACTGTGTGATTAAGGCGTACACACGTATGAATGAGCCAGACAGTTCCCATGTGGCGGGCTAGAGCAAGAGCTCAGATGACCTCTCTGTGTCCAATCATCAACACCTCCAAGTTCACCAAGTACCCACATAACCTCAAGAGTCAAGACTACAAACGTTATGTACATAAGCTGGCCTACAAGATAAAGTACAAATCTATAATGCTAAAGAAGAAACAATTTAGAACGTCAAGTAAAAGAGGTAAAAAGTAAAAAGAACTGATCCTCTAAACATCGAACCAGACAAAGGAGGACAAGACTCAAACTGTCATCTAATAGATACATCCCTTTGACATCTGAGAGATAAATATGATCATTGGTGAGCCAAATCAGCATGTAATGACTTTCAGGCAGAGTCTCCAAAAAGGATCATCTCGCCTTAAATTGAAGAAGTGAGTGAAGAACCACCTCCCTGTCACTCATCAGAACAAAACGCTAGAAAAAGAAATTGAGGTGAGGCGGAGTAGGGACTTGCTCATATTTATGGATACGAACAAAAAGTTGCGGAATTGGGCAACAGTGGGTCTATGAGGAGGCAGGCATTAACAGTAGGGCTGAGGCAAAGCATACTGAGATGTGCAGTGTGCTATGATTAAGCAAAAAAGCATACTAAATTGACAAAACAGTAGACAAAATGGGTCTAGAATGGACAAGGATGGCCACGGAGAAGGGGTTTGGCTTCCTATCTCTCTCCTCCCGCTCCAAGGAGAGAGGGAGACCCTTTCTTTTAACTGAGATTATGTTAATGTAGTACTGCATATGCTATTATGTATATTTTGTGTGTTCTTTAGTAGCATTTATGTATTTGCGAACACATCATACTTCATAGTACCCATATGATCCATGTGCATGTTTGTGAAAATCTGGACGGCATATGAATTTTAAGAGAACCCAATTCCATGTAATGTACAAAAAATTGAGAATGTTTCACTGGAGTTTTCTGCTCGCAAATACTAAGAGCAGTCACCCTTCTTGCTACTTAAAAAAGTATGTGAAAATTTGGTGGACTTAAAGATCTTCTGTTTTGATTCAGGTTATGTTACTATGGATTGCCTCATTTTGGTTTGTGGGCTCTTGGATGATGCCATTTGCAGCACACTTTATTGGGTTCAGTAAGGAATCCTTGTCATATAGAGGGCAAGCCTTATACAGCCTTCTGACTGATGTAACCGAAGGCCTAGCTGGGATCGCAATCCTTCACCGATGCCTATCTCGGTTTCGCCCTCTTCCATCTGGATGGTTTAAGTTCAGCCTGAAAGGGAACTGGCATATGGACGTTGCACTTGGATGTCTCATGTTTCCCTTGGTAAACAGGCTTTCTCAATTCAATCTTGACCTGTTGCCTCTATTGCCATCAACACCTGTCACTCTCTCAAGTGTTGAGCAGTCTATCTTAGCACGGGATCCAGTAGCAATGGGTCTGTATATTGTCGTTGTGTCCGTGTGTGCTCCCATATGGGAGGAGATAGTCTTCCGGGGTTTCCTTCTCCCCTCATTGACAAGGTACATGCCTGTGTGGTGCTCTATTCTGGTAAGCTCAGTTGTCTTTGCTCTAGCACATTTCAATGTACAGAGGATGCTTCCGCTTATTCTTTTGGGGGTTGTTATGGGTGCTCTCTTCGCACGGTCGAGAAACCTTTTGCCTTCCATGTTGTTACACAGTCTTTGGAATGCATTTGTATTCTTAGATCTAATGAAGTAAAACCTTCCAATTTGACCCCAATTATATAATCAATAATTCATTGGCACCTGCTTCAATTGAAGCGTAATGGATGGACTGAATGAGCCAGATATATGTGTGTTATATACCGTTTACACGATTTAAGCAAAATCTTCCCGTAGTTTCATGTATTGGATGTTCATTAACTTAGGGAACTGCTGGAATTTGAAGTTGCTCTCTTCAATTTGTCGGTCTGTTTGGATGTTCATGCGAGCGTTCTCCCACGGCTGAACTTCCGTTAACCGCCACAGTCCAGGAGCACTGCTCCCTCCTCTCACAAAATAAAAAATTTTTAATTTGAATTTAGAGTGGGCTCCACTTAGTTTGTGAGAAGAGGGAGCTGTGCTCCTGGACTATGCAAAAATTCCTCCATGGGAGGAGGGGGGGACGTTTGGCCCAAAAAAAAAAAAAAGACGAAAACATTAATTGTCCCTGGAACAAAAGAAAATGTTAGTATCTTTTAATCATATTATCCTTCTGTACTTATCTGATCAACTTCCATTACCACTATAAGGTTGTTACTTGTTCATACTTTTTAAAAACTGGAGTATAATTTATGAAAATAAGTGGACTTTTTAAAAACTTTCAAAAAGAGAAGAAAAAGAAAAGAAATCTTGAACTTTTTAAACAAAAGTATGTGAAGGTGAGGTCACCTCTATAACCAAGCATGGCGTTATGCTTGTATGAGGTGTCTCACTTTGAGGTCGCATCATACGAGTTTTTGTGATATATATTAAGTCTTATGCAATACAAGCACTTCCTTCCTAATGACAAACTAGTACGAGTGTAATTTTTTTACTTTGATCACATTCTCTATATGCTTTTCTCCGCGAAATTGAGGCAAAATGAATGAGTTTATAAGCATCAAATTGAAAATTCATAGTACGATTTTATGATGCACAGCATAAGCCTGTTGTGCTATTTTCGTCTTAATTTTGCACTTGCCGAGGAAAAGATAAATTGAGACATTGGGCGGAAACAAAAAGGCAATTCGAAAATAAAAATCAAAGCCATATAAAATGTCAGAAGTGGGATTTGAACCCACGCCCTCGTTAGAGGACCAGAACTTGAGTCTGGCGCCTTAGACCACTCGGCCATCCTGACGTTGTTGATTATTCTTCTAAGTAATAGTTAATAACCTTGCTCAAGAAAAGTAAATGCAGATATTCATTAGCTTTGAATGATCAGTGAGTGATTGGTGCTCTCTGAAGAAATATTTTAGTCTGTTATATTCATATTTCATAGAATATGTTAGACTTGTGTAAATTTTGCTAATTACCACACTTTCTCTAAACACAAAAGTTTAAACCCTCGTGAATCTTATGACCTATTAGGCTACCATATTGGCGAAGGATGAGAAATATAATATTAGTTGAGCTTACAACCTTTAGTTTAAACTTTTGGTTAAATTGGTTCTTATAAATGATATTAGAGTAAGGAAAGACCAAGATGTAGTCTTGGGTTTGAATCTCAAGAGCCCCTACTCCTATAATAGAGCTTGGCTCCAATAGTTTAGTTTAAGCATAATATAAGGCGGGCTTGTATATCACTTATAAATAAATAAATAAATAAATAAATAAATAAAGATGGGCTTCTACATCATCCCCACTTTAAGCCTAAGAAATATTCACATAAGGGGTATAATAAGTAATAGTATGAAATGAAATTAATTGAACTTACATCCATAAGTTAAAACTTTTGATTAAATTAGTTTCAATACATATTCATCTAACAAATCACGCCCCAGCATATGCATATTGCTATTTGGCACGCACATAATATATGCGCCTAATAACTTCATGCATTAGTGCTATGCGCGCAACCGAGAACATTATTAGGCAAAAGCTATTCGTACATTTGTTTGGTGTCAACAAGCCAGATTGCTCTGAATTAATGGAGAAACTAATTACTAATACTGATCTATCTATAATACAGTAGATTTTTTCATTTGTGATGGTGAGTAGGATGATATTCACGTGGGAGAAAGAAAGATCTGAATTAAAGTAGAGAATTGTAGTTCGATTACGTAGCTGCTGGTGACTGGTGAGTAATCACTGCAATACATTCAATTGTTTTTGTTTTTTTTTTTTTTTTTTAATTATTAATAAATGCATTTAATTGTTGGATAAGGAAAAGATAGAACGTTGTTATATATTATCCAATTCCTTGACTCCATAAATATCTCTTCCGCCCAGGTTATTTTATGTTTCACGCCGCAGCCATTTACTCAAGTCAAGTCACTCTTCAATATATTCCTCTGAATAGCTTTTTCTTTGAATTTCACGTAGCTTTTTCTTTGAATTTCACGTAGCTTTGGCATGAACAGGCAATGAAATATCTTCAGGTTTTAGTCATATAAGTCGCATTGTCGCATTGATATATGGAGTTACGGACTCCAAAGGACAAAAAATGATAATTTAAGTTATTGTTTTCATTTGGAGTCTGATTTGATAAGGGGTGAACTCTTAGTAAATGGGTAATAAGTTAACTACAAAATTCATGTTATCATTCAAACCCAAGTCATTAAGATCACATAATAAGATATCTATCAACTGCACTATATAATACCTCATCAAAACTACATAATAAGATGTTCATAAATTACATTACAATACGTCACTAGAATCATATAAGAAGATGTCCACCAATTGCACTGCAATAATACACTAGTTAGAAAGTTCACTAGATATTATGGTGTGTTCTTTTCCACTTATTAGACCTTACCCAATCAATGCCTAGACCTTATCCAATCAGTGCCAAGACCTTACTCAATCAGTGGGAATCAATGACAACACCTTAGTGAAACAGTGAGAATCAGTGACAAGATCTAACTCAATCAGTAGATATCAGTGGCAAGACCCACATTCCTACTCACGAAGTCAGTGTCATGACCTTAGTAAATCAGTGGAAAGACCTTACCGAATCAGTGAAAATCAGTGGAAAGATACCCAATCAGCAAAAATCAGTAAAATGACCTTACTTAATCAGTAAAAATCAGTATAAATAAGTGAAAAAAAACGCACCCTATATCAAATCAGACTCAAAATGGTTAGCATACAGGTATACAGGTAAAACACTCAAAATTCTAAAATGAGATTCACTAGAAAAAAAAAATCCTAAAATGAGAAATCCCATTAATTTAAAAAAAAAAACAAAATCGAGAAACGAGAAGGGGGATATGACAGGGAGAAGGAGGAGATGACACACGTACTTTGCACTGTCCTACTCTCCCTCTCTTCTTACACACTTTTCCTCTTTTAAAATCCAGAAATGCATATGCCTCTGCCTTATTTATCACTGTATGTACAACTCTCTACCGGCAACCGCCTCTCTCTCTCTCTCCTCTCTCTCTCTCTCTCTCTCTCTCTCTCTCACTCTATCCCTTCTTCTCCCCTGCATTATACTCCGACCATTCTCTGTCCCTCCATAACCCCCTTTTCAACAACCGCTCTTCTTCATAACCCAACCCCAACAAAAACCAAGAAATTGTGTTATTTTTTTACTATAAGCGTTGAGAGAAAGAGAAATAAAGAGACAGAGAGATCTGGTTGTTGGGTTTCCTTCTCTTTTTTGGTCCAAGAATTTTGCATTTTTTTCAACATTTTTTTTGGACCCCAAACGAGATATAACCACCATTTGGTGTTCGAAAACATAAATTCTCATAATTTGAGTTGTATTGGCCTGGGTTACATTACTGTACTGTCAAAGGAAATTGTTTGCAAGTCAGAGTAAGTTTTAAAATTGGAGAGGAAAATAAAATTACCATAATGGATCAAAAACATCTTCTGATGTCAGCAGTGGGTGTGGGGATTGGTGTCGGAGTCGGGTTCGGCCTGGCATCGGGCCAGACGGTGGGTAAATGGACAGGGACAGGGAATTCTCCTGGGAATGTTATAACAGCAGAGAGAATGGAGCAAGAGTTGCTAAGGATGGTTACCCGTGGAAAGGAGGCTAATGTCACTTTTGATGACTTCCCTTACTATCTTAGGTAACTTTATTTCTTTTCCTTGTCTTTGTTATCTATTTATTTAAAAAAGAAAAAAGAACACATTAATTATGCTGAACTTTCTTTGATCTACATATGTTGTTGCTAAATTGTCCCACGTTGTTAGTGATCTACTCCATATAGACTTTTTATGTACCTTAAACGATTTAAGGTTGAGGGTTCGAATCTCACGTTGGGCATCGATATTCTTAAATTCTTTGTCTAGTTGTCTCACCAATCGAGGTGGGTGCAAAACCAGCACGGGAAAATAGTCATAATAGTTGTGTTAAGTTTTTATATAATTGGACCCATAGAGCCTTTATAACATAAAAGATGTTCTAACTCAAAATCAATTGACAATAGGTGAGACGAGCTAAAAAAAATGACAATAGGTGGAGTAGATCCTTAGTTATAAGCAGTACCTTGGGCTCTTACTTGTCCATTGTGGACAATCCACTTCAACAAGTTGATGATTAAAGATTTAAGAATTTCGTTGAAATGAAGGAGAATTGGGGCTGGGACTTGGCACTTGGGAGTAGTGTCTTCCTACCTTTCCAGTTTCCACTAGTTTTTATTTTTTTTTCTGTGCGATTCTTTTCCAATAGTTTGGGATCCCCTTTATCAGCCAAGGGCTAGAGGGTTTCGAACACTAGTGGATGGGTATTTCACCGGGACGGAACCCGCAAGACCAAACCTTGATCGGTAATAATAATACATCTACTAACAAAATGGGATGGCTATTTATATGACAGTTCGGGAGTTTGCTATTCCAAGGGTGGAGAAAAGTCATATGATCAAAGTTATTACGTCACTTGATCTTATTACTTGGCCCTCGATATTGACATTTTAGTCATAGTGATAGCGTAATTTGGACTAATTAAATGGCTACTAATTTCAGACAATGAAATTACTCAATGTTATAGACCAACACTAAAACATGTTCCGGTTAAATTCAATTTCATCTAATTGAAAAGAACATGATCTTCGGTTTTGCCAGCTACTCTCTCCGGACCACAAATAACTTTACATTGGACTTTTTGCGGTCTTCAATAGACTACTTTGACCACGTATAACTCTTATAATATGAATATAGAAATTATAAAATTTTGATATTTTTGAAAGTACAAATTGAAATGAATCTAGCCTAAGTGTATTTATATTATAAAACTTTATAATTTTGCATTAATTAAGGGTCAAAGATAAAAGTCCAACATAAAGTTATTTGTAGTTTTGAGATAGTATTTTCAAACGAGCACATGGATATATGATAACACAAACAATGTTATGACGTGCCTCGAGAATTTGGATGTGGTAGTCCATGAGAATTGAGACTGCTGGTCTGCTGTGAATGTGATGTGTTGTATCCATGTCCTCGCCTTCTGACATTTTTGATAACATTATCCCTATTGTTTATTTGTTTATTTGTTTATTTGTTTTTGGGTAGTGACTAGTTGCTTCGGAATTTGGATAGGAGCGTTTTTTAATAGGACTGTTAAAATGTCATTTTATAATCTTTTGATATCAGTTTTTAAATTTTTGGATCCGAAATATAAATCTTTTTAGTTTCCAATATTTAAGTTTACAAAATGCATTTATTTTATCAATGATGGACTTAGGAAAAATTGACAAAAGAATATTGTTTCGGATATCCGGAATTTTGTTTTTGAATATCAAAAACTTAATATTCGAAATCAGGGTATAAGCAGCCCTATTTTCATATTGCTAGTGTTGCCTTTTTTTTTGGGGGGGGGGGGGGGGGTTCATAGATATCGAACTCAGGGCTTCACTAAAATCTGAATAGAAAAGGAATGGATAATTTTAAACTACTGATCATCGTATGGTTATTGCCAAACAGCAAGAACTTAATCTTATTCTGGATTGTTATGTGTTCATCGCCCTTCTCGTTTATTTATTAAGTTGTTTTGTTATTTTTCTATGTATTTTTATTTTATATATTTGTTTATCTTCGCATCCTTTCACTTATGCAATTCCTTCAATTTTACTCACTATTTCATTCAGTCAAATGTTTTCGAGTGTTCTAAAAAATTGAAAAACTGTTGACTAGCTAGGGGTAAAGCTGCATGCATTTGTACTGCCCCAAACCATGCCCCGGCTGCATGCATTTGTACTGCCCCAAACCATGCCTCGGCGAGATAATTCCCGGGTGGTGGTTGTTGCTCTTGTTGTTATGGATTGTAACTTATATACATGACTCATAGTTATGATAAATCTCACCAGTGGAGGGCTGGTACGAGCCAGTCATGGAATGTGAAGGTCGCGAAAGTAAAATAGCTAAACTGTTGGAGGTCCTCTTGGGTGCTCTTCCTTAACCATAATTTAAAATCCTCACATTTTGTTTGACTTTGCAATAACAATAACAGTGAAAAGACAAGGGTGTTGTTAACAAGTGCGGCGTGTTTCTATTTGAAGAAAGGTGATTTCTCCAAGTATACTCGAAACCTGGCTCCAGCAAGCCGGACTATTTTACTCGGAGGATCTGCTGGTTGGTCTTCCTGCAACTATGCATCCTTCATATGCTGCTGTTTGTTATTTTATTTATTGCATAATTGACTGAACAAGTCATGTTTATCTTGCGTAGAACTCTACCAGCAAATGCTTGCTAAGGCATTAGCGCACTCATTTGATGCGAAATTACTCTTGTTGGATGTAACTGACTTTGTGCTCAAGGTGAGTTATTCCCCTGCCTCCCTAGAGGGAAAGGAAAGGAGATATGAGAATGAAACTGCCAGAGCACGCTGGACATATATGAATATCCAAAAAAGTGGAGTACATGGGATGAAAGATTTTAACTAGCTCTTGGATTGTCTCTTTCGCAGATTCAGAGCAAATATGGTGTCAGTAATGAATCTGTAAGTTTGGTAGTATTTACTATTATCCATCGGACTAAATTGCTTGCTTACTTAGGCAACTTAGCCCACATTTGGGCAGCACCAGTTTTTGAATCAATGTCCAAAGTTGGTTAGCTTGAACTTATCTCATAATACTTCTTTTCTATCTGGTTTGTAGTCCTTAAAAAGGTCCATATCAGAGGCGACTCTGGAGCGCCTGTCAGGTTTGTTAGGGTCATTTTCTATGCTTCCAGGAAAGGAAGAGTCCAAAGGTAACGTTATTTTTATTGTTATGATGCTAAAACCATTCTATCATATTTCCATTAAGTAGAAGGCATAGTCATCTCATCACATTCCTTTCCAGAATTGACTTTTCTGGAATATAACTAGATTTCTGCTTTTCACCAACCCTCTCTCATATGGATATATTAATGCCACAGTGGTTGGCCCTGTTCCTTTATAGTGACATGCTTATTTCTGTGGACATTTTGTTGTAGGCACATTACGTCGTCAGAGCAGTGGGATGGATATTGGTTCCAGGTATCATCATTGCCCGTATATTTCCTTCTTTTTGGAAAATTTGTGAAATTACATGCAATACTACTGCATGCTTATGTGGTGGCAGGGATGCAGAGGGCGCTTCTAATCCTCCAAAGCTGCGCAGGCATCAGTCTTTGAAAGCCAATCTTAATGATTTGCCTGTGCAAGTCTCTTCTTCAAATCCAGGTCCTTTGCCAGTCTGCTTACGTTTTATGAAAATGCCTATTTGAACTTGATGGATTTTCTGTTCACGCTATCGTTTTGAGTTCTCAAGTTACAGCCTTAAAGCACATCCAGCTTTTGTTTGCGGGATGTTTTAGGGGGAATTAGGATCCAGTCTAATCTTCCTGCATTTCTGTCTTTGGAACCACCTTGCAGATTTTGAGTTGTTGTATCATTGTGAGGCTGTCTTCAGCTGCATGCTGTGTTTTTGTGTTTACTGTTTGCACAACTAGTCTCAATGTAAGCTTTAATGTTTGTAAGCTTAAATGTGTTAGCTAGCTCCTCCTGGCTCATATGCATGACCTTGTGCGCCGGAAGTCTGAATATTATAATGAACTGTAATCGACTCCACTTGTTTTGCATGTTTAAGGGTGTGTTCTTTTTCACTGATTCTCACTGATTGAGTAAGGTCTTGCCACTGATTCTCACTGATCGGATAAGATCTTGCCCTGATTTCCACTGGTTTGGTAATGTCCTTCCACTGATTCTCACTGATTCAATAAGGTCATGCCACTGATTCTGTGAGTAGGAATGTGGGTCCTGCCTCTGATTCTACTGATTGAGTAAGGTCCTGCCACTGATTCATTAAGGTCTAGGCGTCTAGCCACTGATTCTCACTGATTGGGTAAGGTCTTGCCACTTATTTTCACTGAATGAATAAGGTCCAACAACAACAACCCAGTAAGTATCCCGCCTAGGGCGGGGTCTGGGGAGGTCCAGATGTACGCAGTCTTACCCCTAACTAGTCGCCTAGAAGAGAGACTGTTTCCGAAAGACCACAAGAACTTTTTTTTTTTATTTTTTTTTTTAAATACATTTGCAAAAAGGAAACTTTTTATTTTTATTTTTTTTTTTTTTTTTGGGTAATAAAAAAAGCAATAAAGGATGATCAAACGGGCAAGAGAAGTTCAGCAGTAAACATACTAACACAAGATATTACTAAATGAACAACATAAAGTGAAGAAGACACTACAGGCTATAAACAAAATGAATCAACCTCTAGTACTAGACAATGCAAAAATCATAATCTAACGAGGATCCTCTACACGAATCCTACTACGCCATAATTTCCTATCTACGACCAAGTCCTCGGTAAGTTCTAGAAGGGTCAAATCCTGCCTGATACCTCTCCCCAAGTCTTCTTTTCAGGCGTCCTCTTCTTCGTTTACAGTCTCTAAGTATAATTCTCTCACACCTTCTCACCGGTGCATCTCGATGTCTCCTCCTCACATGCCCAAGCCACCTAAGCCTTGTTTCTCGCATCTTGTTGTCAATATCGGTCACCCCCACCTTGCCTCTCAACACTTCGTTCCTAATTTTATCTCTTCTTGTAGAGTTGCACATCCAGCGAAGCATCCTCATCTCGGTCACCCGCATCTTCTGCACATGCACCTGCCTCACCGGCCAACACTCCACCCCATATAGCATAGCTGGCCTGATGGCTGTATAATAGAATTTGCCTTTAAGTTTTAGTGGAATTTTTCTGTCACATAGAACTCCTGTTGCACTCCTCCACTTTAGCCACCCTGTTCTGATACGATGAGTCACGTCATCATCAATCTCGCCGTTGTCCTGTATGATTGAATGAATAAGGTCCAATAAGTGAAAAAGAACACACCCTAAGTCAATTGATGTGTAGTAAGCGAAGTTCATCCTCATCACTGTTTTCTCTTTTATTGTCAGTTTATCTTCTTAGAACTTGCAGAATCGTTAAGATTTCCCTTGATTTGGATTGTTATGGTCGTAGATGTCTCTATGATATTTATTGTGGTATGTCTCTTTTGGCTGCACCAATTATTGTCATGTTTGGGAGAAGTCTCTCGCACTTGATTGGAGTTTGAGTGTTTGTTTTTTTGATGATCAATCGCATTTGATGGACCATTCTGGATTATGTATTTCCTTTGATTTTGTAGAAGACTTGAATTTGTGACGTTCATGCACTGACCTTTTTGTTCTTTTTACGCGACCTACTCCTATTGGGATCTCTGGTCCCTCTATTTTAGTTTTGGGGATTGAAAGGGAGGGGATGTAGGCATTGGTGAGCTCGCAAAAATGTCCGTGCAGTCGTTACTTATTACAGTTGGTTTTCCTTTGCTCTGATTGTGTCTATATTTGAGGTGTCTTAAGCTCCCTTTCTTCTGTTTTGGAACATTAAGTGTTCACAAATATTCCGAAACCAAATTCATGTATGTGGATTGGGGATGCAATTTTTCTTGATATCTTGTATTTACAGTTACTTCTCGTTTTCCTCAGCTCCCCTCAAGAGAACAAGCAGCTGGTCTTTTGATGAAAAACTTCTTATTCAATCACTTTACAAGGTAGTTTTCCTTTATCTGTTGTACTAGTCATTAAGTAATTGATTTGGTCCAGATCATTATTAAAGATTTTGGTGGGCATAATAGATAGTACTATCTGATTTTGTGGACCAGGTTCTGACTGCTGTATCTAAGAAATATCCGATCATTCTGTATGTCAGAGATGTTGACATGCTTCTATTTAGATCCCAAAGGATATATAATTTGTTCCAGAAAATGGCACAGAAACTCACGGGGCCAGTACTTATACTAGGCTCACGGATAACTAATCCGGAGAGTGATGAAAGTGATCTTGATGAAAGGCTTGCTGATTTGTTCCCTTATAACATTGAAATAAAGCCTCCTGAAGATGAAAGCCATCGGGTTAGCTGGAATTCTCAGTTGGAGAAGGATATGAAAATGATGCAATGTCAGGACAACAAAAACCACATTATTGAAGTTCTTGCGGCAAATGATGTTGAATGTGATGATCTTGGCTCCATTTGTGTGGAAGATACAATAGTTTTCAGTAAGTACATTGAAGAAATTGTTGTATCAGCAATTTCGTATCATTTGATGAACAATGAGCACGAGTACAGGAACGGAAAGCTCCTGATTTCATCCCAAAGGTGAGCATTCCTTCATTGTTTTATGTGTCTGTTATCCACAAACCCCCTCTCTCAGAAGTATCCCCTTTTTGGTTAAGTTGGGAATTCTTTTTGTTGCATTTTTCCTTATATAATATTGGTGGAGTTTTGGATAGTTTGTCCCATGGGCTGGGCGTGTTCCGGGAAAGCAAATCAGTGAGGAAGGATACTTTAAAGCTTGGATCCCATGGTGAACCCTCAAAGGTATTAATCAGATTAACATAAGTGATACTTGACCACTGACAATTTGTAGCCTTAACACTAGTTCATACTTCATGCTGAAACCATAGGGAACAAGTGCAGAAGTGAAGCCGGAATCCAAAGCTGGAGGTGCCGGACCAGAAAAGAAAAGTGGGGTTGTTGCTTCTGTCCCAGCATTAAAGGATGCTGATAATGCAGCTGCCGCTCCAAAAGTCACTGTAATTACAACTTTATCATTTTTTCTTGTTTAGGATGCAGTTGAATGTTGTGTTTTGAACCATTTTCCCTCATCAGATGCCTATAACTTATCCATTAGCTGAATCTCATCATAGATCCAATGCTCTTATCATGTTATGTTTGGTTTTAAGTCATCATGTTTTACTGACATACCAAGATGCTGAAACTTTGAAAGCCAAGGTTCAGTAACTGAAACTTATTTCTAAAATAAAAAAGAGCAAGAGATCATGAATTTGTTGATATTTTGCATGTCATTTCTGCCAACAGGAAGTGCCTCCTGATAATGAGTTTGAGAAGCGGATAAGGCCAGAGGTCATACCAGCCAGTGAGATTTCTGTGTCATTTGCTGATATTGGTGCCTTGGATGAAATCAAGGATTCTCTGCAAGAGTTAGTTATGCTTCCACTTCGTAGGCCAGATTTGTTCAAGGGGGGACTTTTAAAGCCTTGTCGAGGAATTCTGTTATTTGGACCACCTGGAACTGGCAAGACCATGCTGGCCAAGGCTATTGCAAAAGAGGCTGGAGCAAGTTTTATAAATGCATCCATGTCTACTATCACGTCTAAGTGGTTCGGGGAAGATGAAAAGAATGTTAGGGCATTGTTCACCCTTGCTTCCAAGGTTTCCCCAACAATTATATTCGTGGATGAAGTTGACAGTATGCTTGGACAAAGGAGTAGGGTTGGAGAGCATGAAGCAATGAGAAAGATAAAAAACGAGTTTATGACTCATTGGGATGGGCTCATGACCAAACCTGGTGAGCGTATCCTTGTTCTTGCTGCAACCAACAGGCCATTTGACCTTGATGAAGCAATTATACGACGTTTTGAACGAAGGTGATCATCTGTTGCTATCCAGTTTTTTTACTTTACTTCTGTATTCAGTAGAAGGGGAGTGTAGTTGTATTTTCTGGACGAGTATCCTTGATAATTTGGGTAGAGTGGAGCAAAATTTGAATTGATCAATGATCACTGTATTTTGTCCGAAAGCCTTAATGGAAGAGTGCGTGCTAAAGGGACTTGCTCTTTTAGGTGTGTTAACTGCTTTCTCTCACCTGTATTTGTGGTTTCTCAGGATAATGGTTGGGCTACCATCTGTGGAGAACAGGGAGAACATCTTGAGAACTCTGTTAGCAAAAGAAAAGGTTGAAGAAGGACTAGATTTTAAGGAGATTGCAACTATGACAGAAGGATATAGCGGAAGCGATCTGAAGGTTAGTACGTTCATGTGTTCCTCCTCTTTTGGGGGCTAGTGGGCTTTGTGGTCTACCAGTCTTTAGGTAGCTTACCAAAGTCGATTATTTTTTGAGTATTTTGGCCATTGACCGTGGCAAATGGTGCAATGTGACAGAATCTCTGCACAACAGCGGCATATCGGCCTGTTAGGGAGTTGATACAGCAAGAGAGATTGAAGGATATGGTAAAATATTCACTTCTGGAAAATTATGTAACCTCTGTGTTTATGCTTCTATCAGCTAAGTTAGAACTATTTCTTTCCAGGAGAAGAAGCAGAAATCTGAAGAAGGACGAAGTTCAGAAGGTGAACAAAAGAGCAAAGATGTTAAAAAGGAGAGAGTAATTTCACTTAGACCTTTAAACCTGGAGGATCTTAGGCAGGCAAAGAATCAGGTGAGTTTTCCCTGAGTCAACAGATGGTCTGATTATCACTTTCTCCGGTTTTACGATTTAACAGTAATTCTTTAGAAGACTAGTGTACAATTTTGCAGCATATCATCACCTGATAGTTGTTCTGCTGTAGGAAACTTGATATCTGCATTTTCTTGAATTGCTTCATAGTTTAGCGCCTCTGCTTCAGCTGCTTCAGTTCATTTCTCTGGCTTTTCATAGCCTTTGCCTTGCGTTCTCCATCCAATTCTATGGTTGTAGATATTTATGTAGATCCCTTGTATAGTTGACTTATATCACTTCTGTTTGTCTATATGGCTCATAGTATATGACCAAGATAATGTAGTTGAAGGTTAGAATTAGCCTTAGAAGTGTTAGAACACCCTTAGTGACAAGTACCTTGTAAATGTCATGTTCATCAGCCTTTGTCTAAGAGCAGCATGTCTGATACATGCTGGAGCAAACTTGTGCTTCCATTGCTTTGTAGTAGTCATCTTCTTTTAGTTCATTTGTTATGTTCCCATTGGTTTGCTGTGCTATTCTTTCCCGCTTTCCATTCGGGTATTTTGGAAATGCTGTATGCTGGTTGATTCCTATTGTTCTGATTTTCATCTTCAATTCATTATCCGTTACCGTTTTGACCTTGGGATATTTTGCAGGTTGCTGCTAGCTTTTCAGCTGGAGGGGCGATAATGAACGACCTGAAGCAGTGGAATGAACTTTACGGGGAAGGAGGTTCAAGGAAAAAGGAGCAGCTAAGTTACTTCTTGTAGATGTTACTCAGAACACGGTTTTTATCTGCTCTTCCTCTGTCAATGACGTTAAAAAGTTGTATGGCAAATCATAATTGGCATCGATATCGTCTTTGTCTCAATGCACGAATATGCGATGGTGCCAGGTTGTAACATAGATAACATCCATCTTTAGCGGTAGCTGTAGCTGCGAAGTTGCCATTTGTCATACGCTCATGTTTGCACTACTGTGTGTGCGAGTGTCCTAGAATGTGGCACATTGGTGATATGACGTTGCGATTGTAAGACTGTACGAACTAATTTGTGGGTTATAGAAGAATTTTTAATGTAACTGTTACTGCCTTGTGATGCTTGATATATGATGAGCCTGCAACACTGATTGGAATAGTTGATCTATAGCTGATGACTTTAAAACCTTCCCCTGATACGCACATGGTTAGAGAACCATGCAAAGGAGCTGTGGCCTGTGGGTCAAACAAGCAGGCTTGGTTTTTTTTGTTATTCTATTTTGGTTTTTCTTCGTTTTGTGTGTGCGTACATGGCAGACGACTTCGTACGCATGCCAAAGAAACTTTGAAACATTCATGTTGATAACTGTAGGGGGAAAACTACATTTCTAATTGAGTATCCTTTGAAGTAAAATAATTTTAAATATTTTCCTCAGCTTTTCGGTATGATTTTTTATTAAAGCTTTTCGGTATTGATCAAGACATTGAAAACAGCCACGGAAAAGAAAACTGATGCATCTCTGGGAAGTGCAGCTTTTTATGATGTTCTTCCAAATTACTAGTATCATTTATAAGTTATGACTTTAGATGTATGTTAGAAAAAAAAAGGTATTTTGATAAGTTCATACGTGTAATTTTTTCATAAAACTGTCATGGGTTTGCCATAACTGCACTGTTTTACAATCCAAAGCACATAAATGACGAGCAATGATGAGTGTGAAGTTAAGTATAAATAAACTAAAGTAGTCCATTTGCACCCAAAAAAAAAAAAACTTATGGTAGTCCATGAAAACGTAAAGCCACTAAGCCTATAACGTTTCTTTTACTCAAGTAGCATATGCACACATAGTTTCATTTTGATCAACAACCAGAGCTCAAGGATCATCAAATATCATAACTCATTAAGCATCATTATTATCTTTTGTAAAACGGTATTATAATTTTTATTATAATTTTTTTTAGGAGCCATATTACGATAGAACTGCTAACCCTCACTTGCCGAGGGTTACCTAATCTAATGAATCTTTTGCCATTTATTTTCCTTTATAAAGACACCCAAATAACAAAATGAAAACCAGTCTTGACTATTTAGGCAAAAGAAGATGCTACTTGTAAAGAGCCACAGCTACTCAATCACTTACTTGCTCATCATAATTGCCGCTACAGTGGTCCTTGGCAGTGATTTATGATGAGAACAATGAGATCACTGCTCGGTTATGCTACTAATAACATTAACATCTTGACATGCACCACAGAGGCGAGTGGCAGACTAATCACTAATATCCTACAACAAACTAAAGACCTGGTTGAAATGCACATAAAAGATGATGACACGAAGCAACAATGATTCACAAACCAATTCTACAAAAATACAATCACTTCCATGTTCCCCCATATCAGTCACAGCAGGTGGATTCATAATACTGTGTTTACTCATGTATAGTATAAAAATATTCCATGTCTGTTCTCAATCTGAACCCAAATCACTTACAAAATTCAGTATGAAGATATTCTACCCATGATGAAACAAATTCACTTGGTAAAACACACCTACCATATGCTCAGCCATCAAAAACCACATATGTAACACCATGCCCACATTATGCGTTCTTCTTGTCTTTCAATCCCCTTGGAATTTTGCTGAGCACCTTCTCATCAAGGACTACATATTGCTTCTTGATCTCAATCATTGCCTTCTCAGCAAATGCATCTACCTGGTCCTCATATTTCTCATAAAATACAGGAACGGTGTGAAGGAGAATAAAGCCTGTTGACAAACACCAACGAAACAGCAAAGAATAACAAGCATCAGAGTCTGTCGAAGATAAATTAACTATAAAAATAAACTAGAGAAGATATAACCAAGTTTGCAATGGAAAGGACATTACATATGTAGAATAAAGTCAAGAAGTTGCAGCAGCTGCCCAAGATGGAGAAAAACCATAAGCCAGCAATCACCTGATCAACACAAACAGGAATCAATGGGAGTTAAGTTTCAAACTTTACAGAACAAAGCACCAAAATCAACTATTGTTATAGGACATACAGCTAGAAACTTCTTAAGATCTCTTCCTGATGCGATCTCGCGAAGAGATGCAAGACCCCTGTTGACCTCATATCTCAAGGCAGACGCAATTTCTAAGACGGGGTTCTCTGGGATGTGTACTTCAGGAATGCGAGGTGGAGTCCTGCAGAAGAAATGAATAGATAACAAGTCATTAAATCAAGTACTGCCATTTCTGCAATAATAACAGAATTCGGTTACGGCATCATATGCAGCTGCTTACTTGTTGATGAAAGTTGAAGCATTGGACCACAAAAATAGAGCAGCAAGAGTAAGTATCAAGATATGGCAAATCAAGGTGAGCAAGTGGTAATCAAATAATTCAAATAGAGCCCAGATAACGGTGACAGTGCCAAGAACTCCTGCCGAGATTTTCTTGTTTCTCCATAGAAGAACATCAGCAGCTGCACCAAGATAGAATAAGATTAGCACACATATCAGCAATCAGAAATGAGAATTCCATCGTGCGAACAGCAAATGACAAGACGAGCACGGAACGTAATAGATCATAATTAGGAACTTCTCTAAACGCTCTACAAGTTCTTTTGCAAGAAAAATGAAAGAAAGAATCTATGAATTAATTAAGCAGCTTAAAGTAATACATCCTTATAGCTTTTAAGCAATAATCATGAATTAAGTTGGCTTTTTGAGTGCCTGATAAGGATATACAATATACTTTACACCATCAGATAACCCTCTTTTACTATAGTGATAAAACAGTATTAAGCAGCTCAAAACAGCCAATAATTACAAAGCTTTTCCATAACTTTCCAGTTCGTTGACAAAATTTAGGCTTTACCTACAATATCAAATACTGTATCATCATCAATACCAGATCTAATTAAAAATCACGCTTCAATTTACATTTCCAAATAGAAACCAAAATTGAGTAACCAAAACACACAAACAACAACAAATCCAGCATTTCACACATGATCTAATCACCTAACCCCTAAATTCAGTCATAAAACTCAAAAATCAACGAATCTGATCTACAAGCACCATTTCACACAAAATCAACCATGACAAAATCAATTCAGATCATTCATGTAAAGAATTTCACACCAAATGCTAAAATTGAGATATATACATGTATATAAAAATAAAAAATAAATAAAAAATAAAAAAAGAATTAAACACATACGTTTACCACCACCAAGAACCTTATGAACAGGATTCTCTCTCCCAAAAATACGATAAATCTTAGATTTCAACGAAGAAGCCGATGGTTTCTTCTCGTCATCTGAATCAGATGAAGATGATGATGAATCGTGACCATGGATTTTCTCGGCGATCTTCTCCATTAGTGATTCGTGTTTCGATTCTCCGTGTTCAGCCATGGCTTAAACCCTAGAAAACACTAAACACGCAGTTTCTCTCTCCTCTCTCTCTCTCTCTCTCTCTCTCTCTCTCTCGGCCTGTAAGTTTCTTCTCAGGCAAGAATTTCTCTCTTGACTATATGAGATGTAGAGGGGGTTTTATTTGGTACGAAATAAAGAATCTCAGGCGTTCAGATACAGCCAGCCATACAGGTCGTAAGTGTAGTCCGAACGAGCCCTCAAGGCTCACTAACCCGAAAGGCCGAACCTGTTAGTTCTTCTAGTAACTTCCATGGCTATTTTTCAGTTTTATTCTTTTTTACATTTCTTGTTGGACTGAGGACTGGATTAATAAGATTTTCACATGTTCTTTGAAGCAAGGTGAAATGCAATAAATTACCCTCAAAAAGTGAAATTAAATTAATAAGTGGTATATTTATTGGTTTTTTTTTTTTTTGGCTTAGCAAAGAGGAATTTTCTTCCTAGCGAAACTTCCTTTCTCTTTGGACGTGGCTAAAAAGCGTGATGTATATTTATTGGTATTTTAAATAAGTTAGAAAAAAAAAATGGGGAAAAAGTTATGTCGTACTTGTGGTCATATAGAAATAAGATGGGTCATTAGCCTTTATACACTAATTGTATCAGATCTAAATAGAGACAAGTGTTTTTTAGTGCTCCCACTTAGGCTCTGTTTGATTTACCTTATTTTTACTTAAATTCAGTTCAGTTCAGTTTATGTGTAACTTTATCACTTATATAACTTTTTATTCCGAAATAATTTCATGATGATAATTATGTCATCGGAAAAATCTCAAAGCATACTTTCAAATGAGTCCAATATTAACTATGTTTGGACGAATTTTAAATGGTTAACGGTCAAGTTTAGAAAATCAATTTAGTTCAGATCAGTTTTATCCAGGTGAATCAAACGGAGCCTTAGAATTACTTTCTTTTTATTAGTGACTATAGAAAGAAAAAAAAAATGAAATATTCTAATTTATATCTTTGTATTTTAAAAACAAAAGTTCTCTTATGAGGCCGCCCCAAAGTGAGGTCCCCCTCTATAACGAAATATGATATAAGCACGACATCATGCTGGTTAGAGGAGATCTTACCTTGAGGCCGCCAGTGGCGTATCCAGGAATTTAGTACTACTGGGGGTTTAATCCGGAAGTTTTTTTTTTTTTTTTAAATATAGGTTCATTTGACACTCAACGTAGAAACTTAATTGTATAATTATAGAGGTATACAATAATACACATATGATGTATAAACTTAGAAAAAGAATGGATAATATCAAAAAATAAAACACTATGATGTATAAAATTAAGAAAGAGGTACGGATTAGATCAAAAAATGAAAGAGGGGAAGAATTATAGAAGACAAATAGTTAGAAAATAGTTGCTCCCTAGATTTGAACCTACAATCTACAAGGTAACAGAAAAGAGGTCATACCAATACTCACCACAAGTATTTATGATACAAAATACCTTCTATAATATATATATACTTTATAAAACTGACAAATAAAATTACCGAAAAATAGGGTCGACGCCTGTACCTACTTGTACCCCCCTGGATACGCCAATAAAGGCCGCCTCATACGACTTTTTGTATTTTAAAAATATTCAATTGGTTTCCAAAACTCTTTTTTAATTCAAATGGCGTCCTCGAGTTTATAAAGTACGAGATTGGAATAACGTTGTGTTATTTTCACTTACTTCAACCTATATGATTATCCGATCTCGTCATATTAATAGATATCACTTACCTATGAATTTAAATAACTTGGAATCGAAAAAAAAAAAAAAAAAAAAAAAAAAAAAAAAAACTCCCAATGAAGAAAAAAAATTATTATAAGGGGTGTTTGTTCTTTTAGCAACACGGAGAAGGCATATTTGCTTAGGGGCGAAGTGTCCTGTGCTCCCAAATGAAGTCAAATGTCAATAACTTAACACAAAAGAAATACTTAAATTTCTAATGTATTTATTATTTGGATTTCTGTTGCAACTTCTAGATTATATAATCCGGCACGTTGCAAGTCTTGCAAGTGTAGACGAACGTGAAGGCTCGTCAAATTTTAGTGGAACAAGCGAATTTGCCATCTCTTGTTATTTCCCTTAATTAATGGCTGAATCTTTTTGTTGGGGGAAACTACGGTATTTACACACAATCGCAGCAACAAATAATTGGAAATATAAAGTGCAAGAACCCAAAAACAACACAGTCAATTTTACGTGGAAAACCATCTCAATTAGGGGAAAAACCACGGTGCGGATCTCCACGCACTAAAATATAATCCACTATGATAATCAAGAGTACAAAGCCAACAATCACGAGATCAAACAACAAGTAGACTATCTATCTTTGGTACTAGTACAAATTGACAAAACCCTAGCTCAATTTAGTACTCCCACAAACCCAAAGATACACCCACAAATACCTGTCGTTGATCAATGCGAAACAATGTCTGTCTGTACCGATGATCCCCTCAATTATCTCCTGCCAAGTCTTCACAACGATCCACCTTTACCGGAGCTCTCAACCTCTCACGGCCCTCTCTGTGTTTTTCGTTGCTTTGGACTTTCGTTCTCCTGTGATAGAACAACCAAAAGACCTTCGTGTCTTTTCTATTTTGTCAACCTCCAGTAGCTTCTCTTGGAAGCTTAATACCCACCTTATGTTCCAGCCACTTGTCACACTTGTGGCCCAACCAAACCATAAGTCAACAACCAAAACCAAAGCCCATTTCTTTTGGTCAAAAAACCAATTCAACGCAGCATTCTTTTCTTCTGTTTTTTTTCTTTTTCTTTTTCTTTTGTTTTATTTTATTTTCTATACAAATTAAAATAAAATAAAACACAACTTAATATAGTATTTGGTATTTGGGGCGTTACCTCAACACTTTTTATGTTTTTAAAGCTCACAAACGGTTGAGACGTTGAGCCACACTTAATTATAACTATAAGCTAAAAGTCAGATTAGTTTATCAGTATCTTCATTGACCAATAATCACCTACCACGCGTCAACATATTCTGGCCATGGATCAACATCTAGACATCACGCCAATTTATGAAGGTAGCCTTTTTGGTCATGCAGTACAGGACAACGTCCAGTGGGGGCTGATTTGGGATCAGCTATTGTTATTTCTTATTTGCCTATTGGTTTTTTTTTTTTTTATCCATGCGGTTAGATTAACTAAGGAGGTATGGTTGAGTGGTAGAGACTTATCCATCATTAACTAATAGCGAGAATTTGAATCTCGCCTTAGACATGAAGTAACTTTAAATTTCTTAACCAAAAAAATCAATGCAGTTAGATTAATTAGTACTCTTACCATCAAGGATTCAAGATGATGACTTCTGAGATTAGGTAATAAGTTAGGTTTCTAATTAATGATGTGTCTTTCATCAACTTTATAAGAATTACCCTAAACAAAAAAGTTAATAGTTGACTGTAGCCTTAATTAAGTTTCTAGGAGGTAAAGAATCATTTTATACGTTAGTACTACCCAATGACTTAACTACCGTGAGTGGTATAAGAGATCAAGAAAAACAACGGTGCACGTAATATTGAGATTTTAACCATTTAAAAATGATTGAAAAAGTAAATTGTCAACGAAAAGAGTTATACCCGAAAATCGACCCGAATCCGACCTGCTTAAGACCCGATCGAAACCCAACATCTGAAAAGGGTCGACCTGTTATTAACCCGACCTGCTAATGGCCCCGAACCCGAAACAACCCGACTTGAACCCGACTCGAGACCCGAAGTTATGAGACAATAGTTGCTCAACCCACAAACCCGACCCGTTAAAAACCCAATATGACCGACCTGATATTGACTCAACCCGATAGTAACCTGACCTGCTGATGACCCAAACCCGATATGACCGACCTGAACCCGTCTCGACCCGACTCGTTTGCCAGGTCTATGTGTGCCACATCAAGGGGGGGGGGGGAAATAATTCAAAGGTAAGACATTTTTCTCAAGTAATCAAAGCAAACTAATATTTTTGAGATTATCCATGAAGTTAAGTGGCTTATTTCAATGACATGTGTCATCTAAATGTACAACTAAATTTACCAAACACTCTTATTTCAATACAATTAGTATGTATGTCCGTGTGATGCATGAGATGTTTTACCTCTTTTTGGCTTTTTTTTTATAAAATTTAATGTTTTCTGATAGGTTGTCTTTCTTCTAACTTTGTTGTAATAATTTATATTTTCTTTTTTGTGGTAATTTTGTGATTAACTGGTGAATAAAACTAAAACAACACTAAGGCGAGATTTGGAAATGTTCATCCGTAGGCTGACTCTTAATTTCTTTAGGACAAATATTAAAATTAGGGGGAAGGGATGCCCTCAAGTCATGGTAATAGTCATTCACGGACCGTGTATTAGCCTTTGACCAAAAAAAAAGGTCATTTATTGGCTTGTGGTGCCTCTATAAAAGTTAGAGGTATCTACCCCTAAATGACATTGTTTGTTGCATTATAATTCTACTTATTATGATTAAACATAATGTAAACTTTGATTTATAATATATTTGACCGAGTGCTTATGGAACGATTATTAGCCTTTTATTAACAAATTTAACAATACTCTGTTATAAAGTTCTTCTACCAGAGATTATCATAGTAGACTATTATGGATCGAAATGAACTAAGTACATCAAGAATTTATTGAAACTAAATCTGGGTGGCCCATGTCCTAACGCCAATGTCCTATATCCCAAGTCGCGTGTCCCATAGGTGAAATCGGAGTTCAGGGACCCAGATGACTGTTCTGAGCCAACGGAGGTCCTCTATGGTGACGATAGACCCCCTGGAGAAGTTTGGGCAAAAACGAAATCCGGCATGAGAAGTCGAAAATCAAAATCTATAATCCATGTTTTGTTGGGCTTTAGGAAGGCTCCGGAATGAAGGTATATATTTTCGCACTACATCGCATTTGACAACCTTAGGGAACATAAGAGGCCCCCATGGTTTGTTATCAGGTCCCTGATAGGCTTGTAAGGACGTTTTTACCGAACATTAGTGTAAGGGCCAGAATACCAAAGGATTGGGTGATATTAAAGTTCGGGGATGCGATGACGCTCCCAGGGCACAAAGGGTCCTCTAGAGTCATGATAGAACCCCCGAAAAAGTTTAAGCAAAAATGACACTTGGGCCCCCGAAAGCCGAAAACGAAGGCTATTATCCACGTTTTTTGGGCTTTCGGGAGGCCCCGGAATGAAGGTGGATATTTCCCACCACATTGCACGGGACACCCCTAGGGGACATGGGAGGCCTTCGAGGTCGCTTATCCAATCCATGAAAGGCTTGAAAAGGGTGTTTAATGAGAAAATGGTGTAAGAGTTAGAACACCAAAGGCATGGGTGAAATCAAAGTTCGGGGATCCGATGACCCTCCCGGGGCAATGAGTGTCCTTTAGAGTCATGATAGACCTCCGCAAACATTTAGGAAAAAATGACACCCGGGCCTCGGTAAGCCGAAAACGAAGGCTATAATCCACGTTATTTGGGCTTACGGGAGGCCTCGGAACGAAGGTGAATATTTTCGTACCACATCGCATGAAACACCCCAAAGGGACATTGGAGGCCCTTGGGGTTGCTTATCTGGGCCCTGATAGGTTTGGAAGGTCGTCTTACAGTACAATAGTGTAAGAGTCAAAAAATCAAAGGCATGGGTGATATCGAAGTTTGGCTCCCGGGGCAGCGAGGTTCCTCTAGGGTCATGGTAGACCCTCCGGAGAAATTTGGGCAAAAATGACACCCCTTGGAAATGAATCCACGTTTTTTGAGCTTCCGGAAGGCCCTAGAACGAACGCGGATATTTTTGCACCACATCGCACTTTACAACCCTAGGGGACATGGAAGCCCCTTGGGATAGGTTATCAGGTCTTTGGTAGGTTTGAAGGGCCTCTTACTTGACATCAGAAGCTAATCCGCGGTTTATGGGTACTGAGCATGGCTCCCCAGTCCCAACCACCCCGTTCGACAAACCTAGCCCCAAGCCCTCTATACTATAAAGTGAGGTCTCCTAATTATTCGCAATTTTTTCGAAGTGATTTCTAATTTTTTTTTATATATGTTTTCTTTTTTTTTTCAGCGTATTTCAAAGTAAAAATTACATTAAATAGCTACAATATGTGAAAAGTAAAAAAAAAAAAAAGAATAAAAAAAAA
This sequence comes from Tetragonia tetragonoides, assembly GCA_038025085.1. Lineage (NCBI taxonomy): Eukaryota > Viridiplantae > Streptophyta > Magnoliopsida > Caryophyllales > Aizoaceae > Tetragonia > Tetragonia tetragonoides. The sequence continues at coordinate 37,998,478 of CM076144.1, read as the reverse complement.
CCCGTAACTTAATTATATACTTAGAAAATTTTGTGCTGAAACATTTGGAAAATAATTCTCCAAACTCTCAAAATCCCAGTATGAAAGTTATGTATTGGGCATGCCTACCCCTGTTAGGATCACTAAATAAACTTTATAAGACTCTTTAGTGGGTAGTTGCTTCAGAGAGGGCTTGTGGGCGAAGGGAGGCAAGCGATGCGACATGAAGCGCCTACCATGCATTATGAAAGTTATGCACTTGGCATGTCTACTCGACGATTTTTGGGTACCAAACATGGCTCCCCACCAACCCGTGCCACCAAACCTACCCCCAAGCCCTCTCTACTATTATAGTGACGTCGCATAATTTTTCCCAATTTTTTTGAAGCGACTTCTTCTCTCTCTCTCTTTTTTTTTTGATATTTTTCAGCGAAATTTTTTAATTAAAAATTAAATTAAATATTTTAAAAAATTCAAGTTGGTATAGTTGTTCAGAGAAAACAATGTAAAGCAATATATGATACTGATCTTAATGAAGTTGGAGGGGTTATCTTGCAAAGAGAGTAGGATTAGATATCAAATGCCTATTAGCAGTCGCAAAGAGAAATACCGAAAACCTTATCAAAATGAGGATTGTTGTACACGATGCAGGAAAGATGAGATCCAGATAGGAAAGTTGAGCATATGGGAAGGTAGGAGATGAATTGATGGTGTGTGGTTCCATCATCTATTCATGAGAGAGGAAATAACTTCTTCTTTTTTTGCCTCATCAAAATGTGAGAGAAACTAGCTCCTACTCAATTTCTTGGATTTGTAATGTCCGAAAACCTGTGAGATTGAAGGGAAGGGATGAAGGAGTCATTAAACTTCATTATGTTTTTGTAACGTCTGATTGTTGCTCTCTCTCTCTCTCTCTCTCTCTCTCTCTCTCTCTCTCTGTTTTTTTTACCGTCCATGGTCACATGACACGGTCATTTGACAATTCAGCGACTGATGTGTCGAGCTCTAGTTTAATCATTGCGTTTTAATCTAATTATATAGATTATATAGATTTTTTTTGGCTCGTCAATATGTGAGAAAAATTAGCTACTACTCAATTTTTTGAATTAGTAACATCTGACAACTTGAGAGATTGAAGGGAAGGGGATGAATGAGTCATTAAAATCCATTATGTTTTAACTGTCCATGAGTCACATAACATGTCATATATAAATTGACACGTCATTCGGAAATTCAGCGACTGATGTGGCGAGCTCTGATTTAATCATTATGTTTTAATCTAATTATATAGATTAGCTACATATACAACTAGTTATGTCAAACAGAGTCTAAAACAATGCATATACACATACACATACACATATTTTATAAAAAAGAATTACTCTTTACCCAATATGAGTTATGTTTTTGAACAAATGCTACCATGGAGTGGCAACCCCATCACTCATCCTTGTCAATCATATCGAACCCCCCATCTTGGATTGCTTATTCGTCGTTGCCTACCTGCCGTTAAGTATTAAGGAACCCTCTTGTGCTAGTTTCACGAATCTGTAATAATTTGACATGCAACTCGCTGAACTTTGAATCATGACACCATGTAGTAAGTACATAGTCATTGCGATCACTTTGGTTTCGGTACCAATAGTTGCCGGAGATCACCATGTCTTTAATAGGCCTTCACAAATCTTGGTAGGAAGGAAAGAGACTAAAGACATTTGGTCCTTTTTCCCCAATCATTTTTTGCAAATTGCAAAAAATAAAAGAGACAAATAAATTAATCCAAAATAAGAATAAATAAATTGAATTTATAATAAAAATTTCTTTTCAGTGTGCTTACTATATATATGCGACCAACATCCTTTTTTCCAATTATCTAGATTCACGGTCACTTAACTATTTGGACTTCCCTTTCTCTGCTCCGTTTACGCCTTTAGGTCCACCTATCCAAGTGATCATTACCCATTTCACAATAATAACAACTTATTGCTTAACATCCCATTTCACAATAATCACAACTTAACATACTCTTATAGTCCTACTACAGCTTTGCCTTTATGCCTACTTTGGACCCAAAAAAAAAAAAAACAAAAAAAAACAGTCCTACTACAGGCCGAGTCTAACTCGATCCTCACATTTATACAAACCAAACTCAGAAAAGCCTATTCTTTTCAACTCGTTCCTCACATTTCACTAAATCAATCCAAAGTTTAATTTAGAAAATTTTCAGTATAATTCGGTAAACCAAGTAAAAATTTAAAATAGGGGATTACTTAATGTAAATAAAAAATTTCTCAATGTAATTTTTTTTCCAATAATACCCCTAACCATTTTGTCACCCTTTTTCCACTCTCCCTCTTTTCTCTCTACCGTCCCCTAAGTCTTTTTTTTTTCTTCCCAATAACACGATTTAACTGAAATTCGTTAATGCTTCACCTATTTGCTATTTTGATTCTTTTGATTACATTTTTGATTTTTGATTGGTTATTTTAGTCGTTGATTTGTAATCAAAACAATGATTTTACATTGAGTAATTTCTAATTTACATTAAGTAATCTAGTCGTTGATTTTTTATTACATTTTTTTCCCTCTTTTTTTTTCCCAGTAATACGATTTAACTGATGGGAAGGGGTGCATGGTTGTAAATGAAGATATGAGCGTAGAGGAATAAATCACGGACTGGAGATAGGCTGGTTCGTCAAGTGTCAGTGGCGGTGCATCACATGGGAAGCCAGGGGTGGGGCTGCGAGTTGGACGACAGGGGGTGGCGGGGTCACCTGTAAGGTTGGGGTCGTGGGTGCGGCCTGGGAGAGTTCGTGGGCGTTCGTCGGAGGGCTTGGGTCGTGTGCCGGTGGTTGGGCTCTTGGGTGGGCGCGGGTGGTCAGGGAGATGGGAGGGGAGGGGAGGCGGCGGGGTCGGTGAAGGAGGGTGGGAGAGTGGCTGGGGGTGGGGGTCGGGCTTTAGATCTAGAGGGTGTTTGGATATTGGCTTGTGGGGCGACTTTTGGCAAAATTGGATGTTTGACCGGTCCACCATCCAATATTGGTGTTTGGATGTTAGCTTGTGAGATTGGCTTTTGGGTTCACACAAGCCAACTTTTGAAAAGCCAAGGAGATTGGCTTATGAGAATTGGCTGGTGACATTAATGTAGTCCAATGACATAATAGTCTAAGACTTGCAATTATTTACTTCTCTGCCATCAAATTCCTCAATCATATGAATGTCCTAAATAGTCATTTTACATATAACCAGTTAATGTTACCAGCCAATGTTACCAAACATCTCTTTCCAGACATCCAATGTTACTAGCTGGTCAAATCAGCTAATAATATCAGCCATCGATCACCAGCCACCTGCCATCAGCCATCAGCCATCAGCCAACCGCTAATGACACCAGCCAATTACCAAATAGGGCCCTACTTTAAGTTGTTCTGGGTTTTTTCTTTTTATTTTATTTCAATATAACTAGTGGTTAATGATGAGAGAGAGGGAAAAAAAAGAGGAAGGAATGCTCCTTTACAAATAAAAAGATAGTTTAGAAAGTATTATATCAAAAAAATTTACCTTTTAAGTAATTTACGATTTACCTTGAACACTTTTTGGAAAAAAATAAGGGGAGAGAACAGCCCTAACTCACCCCAAAAACTCTCACTAACCCCTTCAGCCTTCCCTCTCAAAATGTGGATCCACCGCCCGAATCAACTCAATCGCCATCTCCACCACCATCTCCGCCGTCACTTCAGCCAATCCTCAGCCACCTTATCTTTCCCACTTGACCATAAACGCCAGAAGAAACCATAAACGCTATCCCACGGTCAGATTCAGGGGCCAGCATTTCAACCAAAGATCGAAAAGCGGGCTGAGTTCCCAGCATTATTTTCGAGCAAAAAGATGGCGAACATGGTGGGAACAAGAGGTTGATTTCTGTCCAAACTAATCAGATCAAGAAGCTTGTTAATCATTTGGGCAAATCGTTTTTCTTGTCAAGGCTTTTTGATCTTGAGGTTAGGCCCAGTTAATCCGAGGAGATTAAGAGCGTCAGGGTTCTTCATATAATGTATGATTTTTATTATGATGGTATTTCAGAGTTTTGTTCTTTGGTTGATTTGGAGTTTGTTGGAAATGTAATTGTGTTCTGGGTTTTGGTTAGTTAGTCATTTGGAAATGTCAAATTGTATATTGGCAACTTGGTTACTTTGCCAAATGAATTATTTCTTGGGGTGGGGGATGTTTAGCAAGAACACTACTAATTTATTAAACCTCAGGATTTTGAGTAAAGTAGTTGGAATGTAATTCTGTTCTGGGTTTTGGGGAGTTAGTCAATTGGAAATGTCACATTTTATGTTATCAATGTCCATGAAATTTTTATTTGGGGGTGGAATGGTTTAGACTTTAGCAGTAACAACACTTAGATATCGAGGATTGTGAGTTTTACTTACATACAATAAGTTTGGTTTTTGTGGAAATAAATTTCTGGTGTTCTTTTTCGTACCCGGAGGCCGGAGCTTGTCCTTAAACTTGCTTTGGAAGTTCGATCAATCCCCTTGATCTAGGGACTTCACTTAATTTGGAATATCGAGGTTGTCTTCTGTGTGTGTTTTGGTTATTCAGTTTTGTGCCATAGTTGGGATTTTGAGGGAATGGTTTTAGATTTGTTCAGCCCAATATGAGTGTGTGAGTTTTGCAGTGCGTAGGAATTAGAATTTGTGACTTGTCCAATTAAATTTAGAGGGGTATGACTACATGACAGACAATTATTTGCTCCATCAGGAAGGGAAGGTAAAGCTAAAGTTTACATAGAAAGGGTTAAGCGAATGTTTTTATTAAGTGATGATCTATGATCCTCGGGATAGGCTAGGAATGTATCATCCAGCATGTGTATTAAAGTGCCAAAGAGTTCCATGTAGTTTTTTGAATGAAGTTATGGATGGCTTTTTTAGTTTTGTGTAGCTTGGAGTGTTCAAATATGAGGTACTCACTTGTGGCATAATAAGGCAACTGAGTAATATTGGTGATAATTTTCTAAATTTGAGCAACCTTGTAGAGTTGTAGTTCATTTTTCTTATTATTAATAATGACGTCATCATTGAATGACTACATGGTAGAGCAAAACAGGGTTTTATCGTTATATCATAAGGTTCCTATCTTCTCAAAAAGAAAACAGTAATACATCATGAGGTCCCTATTTAAATGTCAAATGTATACAATATGTGAGCACTGAGCACTTGTAAACGAGTACACGGAGCAATTATGAGTTCTGACTCTCGTGTTCCTTGTTGCCATGTTGAATGAGTAGCATCCATACCAATGAGATGATATGAGAAACACCAGGATAGGACTTTATCAGAGTCATATCACAGAGAAGAGTGTGAGAAATTGTAGGTTATATGCTATCTTTTTAGTTTTTAATGATGATGGAAAAAGTGTTATTTTGATTTTGTCACCTAACCAATATTGAAAGGAAGCATAATTCTCATTGTTGTCTTTGATTTTAGTTTTTCTTAAGATGGAAAACTGTTTTATGCAGTCAGCCATAATTATTGCTTCACTCCTGAATTAGTTTAAAATGTCATTTGAATTAGTTTTTGTCATTGTTGTCGGACTTTCATGGGTGGGGGAGGATGTAAACTTCACTCTTAGTCATGTTGTGATGGCTATCCAAGTAAAAAAAAAAACATCTATTGTAGAAGAAGATCATGATGGTTAGGCTCTGTTTGACATAAGTAGCAAAGTTGCTTTAGTAGTCATTAGTCTTGATGTTTCTTGCTAGCTGATTCTCCTTCCATGTACTTTTGGTTCACACCAGTATGTCATGGCTAATGGCTTAATTCATGTTAAATTAGGTTCTTTTTCTCAAAATTCTTAAAATCCTTATTGTCGATATGTATAGGACGCCGAAGTTTGGCTTTGCACCAGGAACGTGGAGAAAATGGTGGAAAGGGGAAGGGAGATGACTGTGAAGAGTGAGGAAGACCAAGGGAGGGGGAGATATGAATATGGCTTTGGCGGAGTTCTTTTAGAAGCACACTAGCCGTTGTTTTACACAAAATGAAGGGTAAAATTGGCTAGTTGGGAAGAAGCCAAGAAGGTATCCACTACTCCCCTAGCTTCTTATCGGTAATGGGTTGGATTTTTTCCATTTTTGGGTTCTTTTTCCTTTTCCTTTTGGGAAAGCTACTTCGTTAAACAATTCTATTTTTCATAAACTAGGTGTTGAACATGGTGAAACATCTGAAAACTTAGCTTATTTATGGTCTGCAAATAGCTATCTTTTAGCTTATGGACCTGGACAAACATCAAATTTCAAAAATTCAACCTATTTAGAAAACTAGCTAGCTTACATGGAGCTTATGTTTTCTTCCAAATTTTCCTTGCTCTCTGTTTGAAATGACAACCTTTGTTATTACTTTGCTCCATGGTACCCCTCTCATCTCTCTTCCTCTTTAACTTCCGACCTTGGGGGCTATGGATTAAGCTTGTAGGTGACCAATGTACCAGTTCTGTCTTCTTGCAATACTTCTCTACCTTTTAAGAAGACCTTACACCTTTTTGTGGTGTTAATGTTTTGTGGGTTTTGAATGAATTTGAGAGCCTTGAAAGAATGAAAAAGAAACTAAGTTGGGTAATGGTGGGTGTTTTGTAAAATGGCCGTCGAAGCCTAATAGGGACTCGATAGCCGGCGGCCTCCTATGTCTCTTATGGTGTCCCAAGCAATAAGGTGCGTAAATAAGAACATTCGTTCTGAGGCTCTCTAGTAACCCGAAAAACGTGGATTATAACCTTCAATTTTTGGGTTATCGGACCCGGTTGAGATTTTTGCCCAAACATCTTCAGGGAAACCGTGGTGACTCATCGATTCGGGGGTATCCCATGTCCCCTAAGTGTGTCTCGTGCCAAATGGTGTTAAATTAACAACATTCGTTTGGGGATAGGGCCCCCTGAAAAACGTGAATTATAGCCTTCGATTTTCGGTTCGATTTTCGCTTGGTTGAGAACTTGAGATTTTTGCCCAACTTTCTCCAAGGGGTCCATTGTGACTAGGGATGTAAATGGATCGGATTCGGTGCGGATGAACCATCATCCGCAAAACCCATCCGCGTCATCCGCTCCATCCGTCATCCGCGAATCATCCATCCATCATCCGCTCCATCCGTCATCCGCGCATTACTGGATGGATCGGATGATAAATGGATCAATGAAGTGTGATATTTATTAACATGTACTCTTTGTAGAATGTTTCCCTAATCAATAAATTTGGGCCAAACATCATGCATAGAGGTTTCATACAACTAAAATACGGAATAAATTACTATTAAGCACACGTATCATACATCAAAACCTAAAAGTCATATAAAATAAAGATAGTTTTTTATATTTTTAATTTATTTTCACTAAATGGATGGTAAATGGATGATAAATGGTTTCGTGGAGCGGGTTAGCGGATGAGAAATTCTCACCCTAATCCAACCCATCCATCACCCGCTCCATCCGTCATCCGCGAAATAATCCATTTATTCGGGTTTTTATCCATATAGTTGGATCGGATGGATCGGTTATCCGCGGATGCAAGATCCATTTACATCCCTAATTGTGACCCAAGAGAACCCCCACTGTCTCGGAAAGGTAATCTGGGTCCCTGAATTTCAATCTCACCCATGGTTTTGGTGTTCCGGTTTATAGAGTGGGTATCTTTCAAAACGTTGTCGAAGCCTAATATGGACTCAATGACCGACCCTTGGGGCCTCCTATGTCCTCTAGGGTTGTCCGATGCGCTAAGGTGTGAAAATAAAAACATTCGTTTAGGGCAGGCCCTCTAGAACCCCAAAAAAGTAGATTATAGCCTTCAGTTTTCGGCTTATCGGGCATGGTTGGATTTCCCCCCAAACTTTCCAGGTGTCCTTGGTGACCCAAATTGACCCCACGTGCGACTCCGGGGGCGTCCCATATCCCCTAGGGGCTAGGGGTATTGTCCCCTGTGATATGTTGCGGAAATAACAACTTTCGTTTGGGAGCCCTTCATAAACCCAAAAAAACGTGTATAGCCCTTTCTGCAATAGGTCACGAAGGACATTGTACAAACTGGGTACAATGAGCCAACAAAAGAAGGAAAGATGAATCAGGAGCAAAAGAAAGAATTGAATGACACAAGAGAAAAAAGATTTGAAGGCCCTAAGCTACATCCCACTTAGCAGTGGATGGTCAAAATATGTTTGAGAAGATTACAGTAGCAAGACATCTCATGAGGCATGTACCTTCATTGAAAAAATTTATCATGGTGGGACATGGATAAAAACCTTTAGATTACGGTATTTGCAATCAGATTATGAGAATCTAAAAATGCAAAATTCTGCAACCATGTCTGACTTTTCTAACGAGCTATTTCCATAAGAAATAACATGAAGGCGTCGGACCAAGATATAAAGGAATCAGCGGTAGTGCGGAATTTTTTTCGTTTTATGACGCAAAGTACAAGGCAATAGTTTGTTTGCTAGAGGAACGACGCAATCAGGAGGAGATTTCATTAGATGAGTTACTTGGGACATTGCTGGTTCATGAGAAAAGATTGAATTCTTATGATGAACTAGAAGAGCAAGTACTACACGCAAAAACACATATGTATAAACAATTTCTATAGAGGCAGAGGTTTTGGTCGAGGAAGAGGACAAAGATGTCACAAAGGACATTCACAGATTCACACAACAAGAATGATGGTGACCTATATAACCTTAACTAGGAAATAACCCGTGCTACGCACGGGCTGCCAGTTTATTATTATATTTTTATTCTGTTCATAGAACATTTTTGAATTTTTTAAAAATTGTACAAAAGTATATAAGAATAACAAAATGGTAACGGATCAAAATGTTACATCCAAATTATTTATACTTATCCCCAATAAAATTGACGACTTTCGCATGATAAAAATAAGCAAATATTTATTACTGGTCACCTAACCTGCGGTTGTACCTCAAATATATAACTTAACATATTGTCACTCCAAATACGACTATTGTCACTTTATTTGCGCATCTCCTTGTAAATTTTAGTCACATGTCTAACTTATGTTTATACCCCTCAATATAAAACTTAATAAATATCTAACCCTTGTCATATTAACGACATTTATTCTCACAAATAATAGTCAATTTCACATCACCTATGCTTATACCAACTAAGATTATTTTTGTTATTAAACACACCACCGGTTTTTTTTTTTGAGGGAAAACACACCACCGGTTTGATCATACAGTCCCTTAATATGTGTTTCACTAATTAGAATTTTTAAGTTGAAAGACCAACCTTAATTCCTTCGAATGGAAAAAAAAGGTCGACTCACCATATAAATAAGAAGAAAAAAAAAATATATGTGACACTTTTATATAACCTATGCTTATACGCACAATTATGTAACATCTGTTTTTATTTTTCGTGCATCTATTTCCACAAATATTTATCATCTACGCCCAATTAATTAGAATTTTTTATATTTTTGATGAACGGAAAATATAATATTTTATAGACAACTAATTTGTCAAATCAAGCATCCTTAATTTAAAAATGCTAATGCTGGAGATTGTTGTCATTTAGATTGTAATTTGTATTAATGTAATTCTAATATTAAAAATAAATAAGAAATATGAATAGGTTATAGTATTAGTTATTATAGGATATTTATTACTAATGAGTAATGACAACTCATTACTCATAATGATAAAAATCAAAACTAAATGCAAATATATAACCCCCATCAACATGTGATACTTGTCACGTTACCAGCGATCTTACCCAAAATTATAGTGATAAATGGATCGTCCGTGCGTAGCACGGGTAAAGTCCTAGTGTATATATATATATATATATATATATATATATATATATATATATATATATATATATATGATCAAATAAAATTTTGGATTTTCTAAAATTATACATAGGTATATAAAGAATAATGAAAATATGTGTTTATACTTTATATAAAACATAATTAAATAGTTAACGCATGTCATATTAACGACGATTATCCTCACAAATAATAGTCAATTTTCATTTAGTCTACGCTTGTACCAATCGATATAATTATTATTATTAAACAACTATCGGTTTGCTCAAACTGTCCCTTTATATGTATTTTAGTATTTGGAATTTAAAAGTTAAAAAACTTACATTCTTTTAGATGGAACAAAATAGCAACTACTCACTATCTTGAAAAAAAAAGGGGAAAAAAAATATATAATTCATCAAAATGCGACACTTGTACGTTACCTGCGCTTATACCCACAACTATCTAACCATTATTATATTATGTGGATCTATTATCCCAAATATTCATCACGTGATATATACCTAATAAGAGTTTTTATTATGTTGAAAACATTAAAACTGGACATTAAGGTCATTTTAGATTGTATTAATATAATTCTATCTAAAGAAAAAAAAAAGATATGAATAGGCTATAACAATTACTATAGAATGTTGACAACTAATTTCTCACCAAAATAAAAAAAAAAGAGAAAAGAAAAGTCCAATCAAATTGTGACGCTTGTAACGTTACTTGCGATCTCACCCAAAACTATATACCTACCCTTATTCCACAAATATCAGTCACATGTTAATTGTCACATATGTAACCCTTATCATATTACACACACTTATCTCCTAAAACATATTGCCACGTCAAAATACCTTTTTTCCCCCAATTATAAAACTCAATAAAAGTGGCGATATTAAGTACTCTTATACTTGTAAATATAAAAATTAATAAAAGTATTGACCCAAAATAGTATTTAAATTAAAATGTGGTCAAGTATTAAATAGGGACTTTTATTACTAAATTAATACATAAACTTAATAATGATCACCATAAAAATCATAATGACAAAATAAAAAGGAAAAAGAAAAGGAAAAATAATAGCCACTAAGAACGTGACACATGTCACCTAACCAGCACTCTTACCCATATATATATATATATATATATATATATATATATATATATATATATATATATATATATATATATATATATATTAATTTCAATCAACGACAAGATAAGAGGTCGAGTTTAATTATAAAGGAGAACGACCCGACCTCTATCTTGTTGTTGATTGAATATGATATTATGGTTGTATCGATGACCATCATGATTGTTGTGTGAAGTGTCTCCGTGACCTCTTTGTCCACTTCCTCGACTAAAACCTCTGCCTCTACCATGGAACTGTTTATACGGAGGTGTTTTTGCTTTGAGTATTTGCTCTGCTGGTTCATCTTAAGAATTTAATCTTTTCTCATGAATCAGCAATGTCCCAAGTAACTCATCTAATGAAATCTCCTCTTGATTGCTTCGTTCCTCTAGCACGCAAACTATTGTCTTGTACTTTGGGGTCATATAACGAATAATTTTCTGCACTACCGCTGATTTTTTTATATCTTGGTCCAGCGCTTTCATATTATTTCTTATGGAAATAGCTCGTTCAAAACAGTCAGATACGGTTTTAGAATTTTGCATTTTCAGATTCTCATAATTTTATCGCAGATATTGTAATCAGACATTTTTTTATCCGTGTCCCACCAAGATAAATTTCTCCAATGCCTCATTAGGAGTCTCTGCTACTACAATCTTCTCAAACATATTTTGACCATCCACTACTGAGTCAATGTAGTTTAGGGCTTCAAATCTTTTTTTCTTGATTCATTCAATTCTTTCTTTTACTCTTGATTTATCTTTCCTTCTTCTTTTGTTGGATCATTGTACCCATTTTGTACAATGTCCCAAACATCATGATACTTGAAGATAACCCTCATTTGTACCTTCCAATGCTCTTATTTTTTACCATAAAAAAATTGGTTGCATGGAATGAGTTGATGATGCCATAACTCAATCTCTCTCTTTTTCTCTCTCCCAATCTAGAGAAAAACAAATGCCAATATATCTGGCTCTGGTACCACTGTTAGTAAGTTGAGAGATATCACAAACAAACTGAAATGAAATGTTGCTGCGGTGTTATCCTTTCTCAACTTTTTTTTGAGATATATAACATGATTCACATGAGCCTCTATTTATACAAAACATAACTTAGTAATTACTAATTATATGAATAATATATAATCATTGAACCACAAATTGTGTTTTCTATTTAAATCCTTAAATTCTAAACCACTCATTTAAATATGAAAGTTTGGTCAGGTTTATTTTTAATACGGAACCTTAAAAAAATGGATTATAGCCTTTAATTTTCGGCTTATCAGGTCTAAATGACATTTTTACTTAAACTTCTCCGAGGTGCCCATGTTGACCCATGATAACCCCCCGCGTGATTACAGGGGCGTCCCATGTCCCCTAGTGGTGTCACATGCGAAATGGTGCGAAAATAACAACTTTCGTTTGGGGTCCCTCTAAAATCCCGAAAAACGTAGATTATAGCTTTCATTTTTGTGCTTATCGGGCCTAGTTGACATTTTTACCCACACTTCTTTGGGTTTTTCGTGGTGACCCACGATGACCCCCTGTGCAACTCTGAAGGCGTCCTATGTCCCCTATGAGTGTCCAGTGCGATATCCTCCAAAAGTAATAAATATTCATTATGAGGCCCTCCAGAACCCCAAAAGACGTGGATTATTCTAGCCTAATTTTTCTGCTTATCGGTCCTGGTTGACATTTTTACCCAGACTCACGATGAGCCCCTTGTGCGACTCCAAGGGCGTCCCATGTCCCCTAATGTCCCCTATGGGTGTCATGTGTGATATTGTGCGAAAATAACAACTTTCGTTCTAGGACCCTCCAAAACCCCAATAATCGTGGATTATACCTTCAATTTTCGGCTTCCTGGGACTAGGTTAAGATTTTTGCCCAAATTTCTGCATTGTGACCCAAAAGAAGCCCTATTGTCTGAGGAAGGTAATACGGGTACTTGAACTACGTACGCACCTGTGGATTTTGTGCTCAGCACGCTGCTCTCTCTTTCCTCTGCCAACCTTCACGTCTGAGTTCTGACTTCTGATACCGTCTGCCGCCTCACGTTGGTGCTCTCACCGACTCCAGTCCCCTCACGCCATCTGCTCTTCCAGTCCCCTCACGCCATCTGCTCTTCCAGTCCCCTCACGCTCGGTTGCCCGAGTTCGACCAACTGACCTGCTGTTCACCAGATCTATTCGACCAATTCATAGTCACTGGCGAGTCATCTTTGATTTAGGGGTTTTGCCAATTGGGCTGATGTAGCTTGTGTTGTACATCAGGAAATGTGAAGTTTTGATGATGATGATATGAACGATAAAAGAGGTGGAAGAGGCACCAAAAAGCAAATTTGCTTCCTTTAATGCTTTTTGCTACTGTTTTGGGCTTTTTTTTTTTATTATTATTTTTTTTTATGTTTAAGGGATTATTGAAAGCTTAGTTTTGAATAACGAATCGGATGACGGATTACGGGTATCCGATATATCGGATATCCGGATAATTTTGGGTCGGATACGGATTGAGTTTTAGCCGATCCGAAAATTTGGATACCCGGAATTTCGGATTGGATCTGATCCGATATTCGGTAATGAACAACCCTAGGTTCCATTTTCCTAGCGGTGTCTCATGCGATATGATGCCTTCAATTTTCGGCTTCCTGGGGCTCGGTTGAAATTTTTGCCCAAATTTCTCCAAGGGGACCATTGTAACTCAAAGGAATCCCCAGAGAAGGTTATGTTATTCGGGTCCTGCCATGGTTTTGGCTTTCCGGTCCATAGGATGGGTGTCTTTTAATACAGTCGTCGAAGCCTAATATGGACTCGATAACCGACCCCCGGGGCCTCCTATGTCCCTTAGGGTTGTGCCATTCGATAAGGTTCGGAAAAAAAACAATCGTTCTCAGAACCCCAGAAAAAAACGTAGATTATAGCCTTCACTTTTCTGCTTACCCGATCGGCCGGTCCGGTCAAGCTTTTTATCGAACATCTCGGGGTGATTTGTCGGGACTCAGGATGACACCCCCGTGCGATTCTGGGGGCGTCCCATGTCCCTTAGTGGTGTCCTATATGAGATGATGCGAAATTAAGAATTTTCGTTCAGGGCCCTCCGGAACCCCCCGAAAAACATGGATCATAGCCTTCTATCTACGGTTTCTCGTGGCTCGGTTGAGATTTTTTTTAACTTTCTCCAACGGGTCCATTGTAACCCAAGAGAAACCCCAGTGTCTCGGTAAGGTCATTCAAGTCCCATTACTCCGTACTCACCCGTGGTTTTAATGTTCCACCTTATAGAGTGGTGTCTTCTAAAACGGTCGTCCAAACCTAACAAGGACTTGATAATCGACCCCCGGGCCTCCAATGTCCCCTAGGATTGTCCCATGCGATATAAGACGAAAACATTTGTTCTGAGGCTCTCAAGAACCCCAAAAAAACGTGCTTTATGGTCTTCAATTTTTGGGTTATCGAACCTATCTAACGTTTACACTTAAACTTCTCCGAGGTGTTCGTGGTAACCCACGATGATCTCCCGTGCGACTCGTGGGGCGTCCTATATCCCCCAGGGTGTCCTCTGTGATATGATGCGAAACTAACAACTTTCATTTGGGGCCCTTTAGAACCCCAATAATGTGAATTATTGCCTTTAATTTTCGGCTTCCGCGGGCTCGATTGAGATTTTTGCCCAACTTTCTCTAAGGGGGCCATTGTGACGCAAAAATACTCGGGAAGGTCATCCGTGTCCCTGAATTTCGTACTCACCTATGGTTTAGGTCTTCCAGCCCATAGTGTGGTGTCTTATAAAACGGTTGTCCAACCCTAATAGGGACTCGATAACCAACCCCTGGGGTCTCCTATGCCCTCAAGGAGTGTCCCATGTGATATGGTACGAAAATAAAAACAATTGTTTTGAGGCCCTTCAGAACCCCAACAAACGGGGATTATAGCTTTTAATTTGCGGCTTATCGGGCCTAGTTAACATTTTTACCCAAACTTCTCCGAGTAGTCTATAGTGACCCCCGACAACCCCTTGTGCGTCTCTGAAAGCGTCCCATGTCCCTTGTGGGTGTCCTCTACGATATTGTGCAAAAATAACTACTTTTGTTCGAGGTGCTCCCGAACTCTGAAAAATTAGGATTATCGGCTTCAATTTTCGGTTTCCCCGGGCTACGTTGAGATTTTTGCCCAAATTTCTCCAAGGGGACGATTGTGATCCAAAAGAACCTTCAGTGTTTCGCGAAGGTCATTCGAAGGGTTCTTGGGAAGGTCATCCGAGTCCCTGTACTCCGTACCCACCCATGGTTTTTGTGTTCCGGCCATAGAGTGGGTGTCTTGTAAATTGATCGGCCAAGCATAATAGGGACTCAATAACCAACCTCTACGGCCTCCTATGTCCTCTAGGGGTGTCCCATGCGATATGAGGAAAACATAAAAACATTCGTTTTAAGGCCTTCTGGTTATCCTTCAATTTTCGGCTTATCGGGCCTAATTCACTTTTTTACCCAAACTTCTACAGGGTGTCCTTGGTGACCCACAATAACCCCCCTGTGTGACTCCGGGGGCATTCCATGCCCCCTAGGAGTGTCCCATGCGATATGGTGCAAAAAATATAAACTTTTGTTCTTGAGCTCTTCGGAACCCCGAAAAACGTGGGTTATTATGCCTTCAATTGTTGCTTATCGAGCCTAGTTGACATTTTGCCCAAACTTCTCTTGGGTGTTCGTGTGACCCACAATGACTGAGGGTTGTCCCGCGCCCATATGTTGAGGAAATAACAACTTTTGTTCGTAGCCCTTTAAAACCCAGAAAAACGTGGATTATAGTCTTCATTTTTCGTCTTTCTTTGCCTTGGTTGAGATTTTTGCCGAACTTTCTCCAAGGGAGGCAACCATGGGGCCTCTTATGCCCCTAGGGGTGTCTTATGCGATATGGTGCTAAAATAAAAAATAAAAAAAAACAATCGTTTCGAGGCCCTCCAAAACCCCAAGAAAACGTGGATTATAGCCTTCAATTTTCGACTCATCGGGCCTAGTTGACATTTTTTCCGGTTGTCCGTGGTGACCCACGATGATCCCCGTGCGACTCTGAATGCGTCTCATGTCTCCTAACGGTCTCGGTGCAATATGGTTGAAAATACAACTTTTGTTTGGGGCCCCACCAAAATCCCGAAAAACGTAGATTATAGCTTTTAAAGTTCGGCTTATCAGGCCTAGTTGACATTTTTTACCTAATTTTCTCTAGGGTGTTAGTGGTAACCCACGTTGACCCCATGTACGAATCCTAAGGCGTCCCATATAGGTGTCTTGTGAAATATCGTGCGAAAATAACAACTTTCGTTCAGGGGTCCCTCCAGATAGCCTTCAATTTTCGGCTTCCTGGGTTTTGGTTAAGATTTTTACCCAAATTTCTCCAACTGATCCATTGTGACCCTAAAGAACCCCTAGTGTCTTGGAAAGGTCATCTGTGTCTCTGAGTTCTGTACTCAACCATGGTTTTTGTGTTCAGACCCATCACCCGTAAAGTGGGTGTCTTGTAAAATGGCTGTCCAAGGCTAATAGGGACTCTATAACCAACTCCTTGGGCCTCCTATGTCTTCTAGGGGTGTCCCATGCGATATGATGCGAATATAGAAACATTCGTTCGAGGTTCTCTAGAACCCCTAAACACGTGGATTATTATTAGCCTTTAAATTTTGGCTTATCGGGCCTAGTTAACATTTTTGCCCAAACTTCTATGGGGTGTCCGGTGACCCCCCGTGTGACTATGGTGGCGTCCCAAGTCCCCTAAGGATGTCCCGTGCGATATGATGCGAAAATAATAACTTTCAGTCGGGGGCCTCAGACCCCGTAAAACATAGATTACAACTTTCAATTTTCGGGTTCTAAGGCCTCTGTTGAGATTTTTAAACAACTTTTTCCAAGGGGACAAACCCCTCATACCTACTATGTTCCCTAGGAGTGTCATGCAGTATGGTGGGAAAAGAACAACATTCATTCTGAGGCCTTCCAGAACCCTGAAAAACGTGGATTATAGCCTTCAATTTTTGACTTCCTGTAGCTTGGTTGAGATTTTATCACAAATTTCTCCAAAGGGTCCATTGTGACCCAAGAGAACCCTCGATGTCTCTGGAAGGTCTTCCGGGTGCCTAAACTCTGTATGCTTACCCATGGTTTTGATGTTCAAGCCCATAGAGTGGTGTCTTATAACACAAACGTCCTAGCCTAATAGGGGCTCGATAACCAACCTCTGGGCCTCCTATGTCCCCTAGGGGTGTTCCATGCGGTATGGTGCGAAAGCAAAAACTATCGTTCTGAACCCAAAAAGGCGTGGATTACAGCCTTCCATTTTCGGCGTATTGGTCCTAGTTATCAATTCTACCCAACTTCTCAGGGATGTCCGTGGTGACCCACGATGAACCCCTTACAACTTTGAAGGCGTCCTATGTCCCCTATGGGTGTCCCGTGCCAAATATTAGAGCTGTCAAAATTTGACCCGACCCGAGAACCCGACCCATACCGACCCGTAAAATTTTGGGTATTGAACAAAGAATTCCAACCCGAAACCCGATACTTACCGAACCCGAAAAATCGACATTTATTGGGTCAAACCCGAACCCGCTCTGGGTCGACCCCTTGGGTTGAGGCTTTCGAAACAAGACATATTAGCATGAGAAAAGTGAATGACAAAAAGCTTAATCATATCAGAATTTCTTACATATCAACCAATTTTGACATATGTAGTTTCAGATTTCTCTTTAATAAGGGTTTTTCTAATCCTTGTTGAACGATCTTAACTAATTGTTACATAGGTAGCGGTTTGATACTTCTTATGCATTAGTAAAAACATAATAACTTGTAAAAACTTTACGAAATAGTTTTCAAGTAGATTAAAACCATATATATTATGTCGAATAACATTATAGTGTGCAACTTTTTTATTTTAAAGTTGAAAATAGAATTAATTATGCAATTATAACCTAATTAAAAAATAAATGCACAACCCGTTGGGTCGACCCGAACCCGAACGCTCTGGGTCATGAATAAGCATTTCCCAACCCGAAACCGAAACGACCCGATCTGTAAATGACCCGACCAAAACTGACCCGACCTGAACCCGACCGACCCGTTTGCCACCTCTACCAAATATATAACTTTCGTTCGCAGACCCTCCAGATCCCCGAAAAACGTGAATTATAACCTACAATTTTTGACTTTCTAGCTATGTTACATGGACTCAGGTACGAGTATCGGGTACGGGTGTTGATCCAAGTGTCGGATATGTCATGGTCAAAAATTTGGGACACAGGGACCTTGTCCTAAATTTGGACACGGATGCGGGAATTTGGCATTTTAGCAATATTTTATCTTTTTCTATTAATCATACAAACTATTTTTATTAAAGTCTGACTCTTTTTTATTTATTTTTGATAGGATTAAAGTCTGTTTTTTGTAAAAGAGATTTAAGTATGTGAAACGTTTGGGCTGTAACTCAAAAGCCACGGTCCTGAATTGATCATATCATAAGATGTACTTTTTTAGGCCTAAAGGACAAGGTCCACTAGCCCAAGCAAGCCCACCAAATTTTTTTATTAAATGTAGTCCACATCTCACAACAACACTGTAAGGACCCGGGATTTTCGTCCAATTCAACGTTATTGGTTTTCACGGAGTATGTCCTTATAGAAAATTTGTAAGCTGGGGGTTCAAATAAGTTCAAGGAACCGTCGAGTTAGAAAAGCTTTTGTAAAGACTTGAATTGAATAAAAACCATGAAAGAGGTCACAAATCTGCTATCGGCGTTTTATCGAAGGGACAAAACGAAGGGACAACCCAATAGCGCGATAAGTGAAGTGATCATGTTTTTAGAAAGACTCCCGCTCATAAAGAACATATGAGTACCTAAGAATAAAGGGTTCGGGAACGAACATAATTCCCATGCAAAACCAGATTAACAACCTAGACTTAGACTATTAATTGGTTCATCACAAGCATCACGACATTTATTAATGACCCTTATTTAGACATGCATTCGTTTTGACAAGTTGGGCAGCACAACGACTATACAGACAATATTTAGGAAGCGACAAAATACGTTACTTAGCATGATATCTACATTATGACTACTAGAAAATAAACAATTAGGCAATTAATTTAATTTGAGCCCTCAGGAGTTAGTACCTGAACTGTAGGTTATATTTGACAAAAATAGTAAAGGCAAGATCTCAAGTTTGGAAGAAAGAGGGAGAAGCTCAGAGTCAATACTACTGAGAATAGAGGTTATCAACTGTAGACTGTGTGTTTTGAATTGAGGGAGGAGGGTTGTATTTATAGGCGTGGACGAGTAGGGTTGGACGGCTGAAAAGGAGCTGAAAATCGAGTTGGGCTTGAAAAATGAGTTGGGCCAGAAGCAAGGTCAGCGCCACTAGCGACCATGGTCAGGGCCTCTGACGGCTGTTTAGCTGCCAGCTGGATGTCGTCATAATGACGACATCCAGTCTATTTTTATTTTCCGGAGGAATGTTTGTATTCTGAAAATATGAAAAGACCGTTTTACCCCTGGACGGTAAAAGACGGTTCTACCCTTGAATCGCAACTTGACGACCGGGAGTCGGAAATGGGAATGAGAGGTGTCGTTGGAAAGCTTTTGAACGGGACCTTTGAATGGGGTTGGAATAAAGGAGTGTTTGGAGAAAAACCTGAGACCTTATCCTAAATATTAAAGCAAAAATAGAGTTCAAGTTTATAAATTACTCCTTTCATCATCGGGCTTTTGCGGAGAAATCTGAAGGCGCTTTTTTGGCGTCTACAAAAGCCCCCACTTTGATCGAGCTTGAGTAAAAGCGAATATCAAAGTATTCCGAAGGCGACATGCAGGATGCTGATATGCACACAGTGTGTGAGGGTGTACAGTATGTATGCATATGAAGACAAACCTGAGTTGGGACATGCTCGTAGCGAGCTAAGCTTTCATCTTTTTGAACACAAGAGAAAATAAAGGTTATGGTTGCAGGATAGAACACTGCTCGTAGATGGTCTAAACATCTGCTGGGAACCTGTATTCAGAGTGAATGAAAAAGTTATTAATACTTTGAGAATGATCAACGTGGAGTGCTTCGACAAACAGTGACTAAACACTACTCGGCGGTTGTCAAGATTCCGTCCCTGTACGAGAAACGAAAAAGTCAACGAGACAACGCGATTAAAAATAACGGCTGTAAATGGGAAGTAACGTGAGAGTGAATAGTATAAATGCTTTATCGAGCAAACAGTGACTAAACATCACTCGGCGGATGCCGAGATTCCGTCTCTGCACAAGAAATAAAAAGGTCGACGAGACAGCGCGATCAAAATGACGGATGTAAAATGGTTAAAACATATGAACAATATAAATGTAATAGCTTAAGCAATCATCGACTGAAACATATAAAAAATAAATGGACAGTAAAACCGCAACAGTTTAAGCAATCATTGACTGACACATAATAAGTAACCTCACAGAAGGACAGTTTAACCGCAATAGCTTAAGCGATCATTGACTGACCCAAAATTTATAATCTCGCAGGAGGACAGTTTAACCGCAATAGCTTAAGCGACCATTGGCTGACCCAAAAATTTGGTAAGACCGATAGACTTTCCGGGCTTAAAAATATATTTGGCACTCTGGGCGATGAGAGTCGTCGCTGCATGTATCTGAGTTTCAGTATTTTGGACCTGCAAAATATAATCGGGGTAGTCTTACCTGAAAGTAGTTGGTACTGTAAAATGGGTCAACTGTCGAATTTGAATTTGTGGGCCAAAGGGACTCGCTCCCGCGCGCTTGGTACTGATATTTGCCGCGAACGAACTGGAATAACGAACTCTGGGCTGGAAAAAGGATCGCGGGATAGCAAGTGGGGCGCTGGGCCTCGGGTTAAGGCCGCTAGCAGCTCTCGCCAGCGCCGCTAGCGGTGTTGAGCTTGGGTCGAATAAGAAGTCCTTCAACGCTTTCTTTTTTTTCCGCGTGCCATTCTTCTTCTTCGCCGAACCTATTGTCGAGAGCATTGTCGAAAGCCACCATTGTTGAGTGCTCCACTTTGCTTGAAGTAAGTCAATTATTGACCAAATTTTTCGATTTTTGTCTTGAACTTGCTTATTTTTCCGCCTAGTTGCTGAATTCTGAGTTGCATTGTTGAATGGGTGCATGTTTCTTGCGAATCTGAAACTTTTAATTTCCCACTTGTAGAGAGAGAAAGTTTCATATGGCTCCCGCAGACAAAGGAAAGCGTCCCATGGGTGAGGGGGAGGATGACCGGGACCTCTTCCGTACAGGGCTTCCCTCTACTAGGACACCTCTGACCCATCGTTCGGATGGAGCTCGACTGTATCAGGACTCATTTATGCGACTGGACTGGCGCCCGTCTGGGGTTTGGAACCGTAGTATTTTACTACCGGAGAGGTAGAGTCATCTGTCTAACCCGGAGCTGGTATGTTTTCTGACTTTCTTTTTCTGTTCAGCATACATATTTTTTTGAACTGAAAATTTGAACTGTTAGTGCTTCGGCACATGAATAAATTGGGACTTGTACTGGATTGGTGGTCAGCTGTATATAATCTGTATGAAATTATTTTAGCTGTATTTGTAGTATATGGGATGTTGAGAAAATTTTGTTTGTTGGCTAGGGTGTTGGCATTTTGTTGCAGGCTCATGGGTCCACCTCCCATTGGGAGCTCGTAACTTGGTATTGGGCTCGGGTTTTGACCATTTCCTGACCGTTATCCCTGCTTATCACTCTGGGGATTCTAGGATTATTGCTAAGGGGGCTATTGGAGAGGTTCTGAGATTCCACGAACACTTTTCATACGTTTGTAGGAGAGATGTTCCCCACCCCTTATCAGTTTGCTGTGTTGACGGGTCTATCCTTCAGAGGGAGTCGTATTCGGTACGACGCGGGCTACTGGCAACAGAGTGACAGGTTACTCGAGCTTTATGGGCCTGTGTCTGCCCATTTCGATAAGGATCGGGTTTCTTTTTTTGCGGTTATGGGCGGCTTTGGCGGAGCAGGGGCTTACCGAGGAGCAAAGAGCCCGTATCTTCCTGGCTTGCTTGTTGGGGTCGACCATTTTCGCTCAGAAGAAGAGCGTATGTCAAGTCGGTTTCTTGACATGTTTAGAGAATTTGACCAAGGTTCATAAGTACAACTTCGGTGCTTCTTCTTATTCTTCCTTGGTGAGATGGTGTCGTCGGGCTTGCAGGCCTAAGCCGACGAGTGACAGGGCGTCTATCTCGGGCCCATGGTGGATACTGGAGGTAGGCCCATCTGTTTATCCTCTTTTTTTTCTTTGCCCGTGTATGGTTTTGGACTTGGAGCTTACTTTCTTGCTTGTACGGCAATTGTGGTTCTTTGAGTATTTTCCGGCCTTTGGTCCTCACGGTCCTGGTTTGAGGATGTTCCCGCTAGGTTCATGATGGATTGGTAGGGATAACCACTCGTTTACTTCTCTGGAGAATTTTCGGGCTACCTTCGAGAGTCACGCCTCGTCTATGATATGGTGTTGTTGACTTGTGCATATATCCTTTTTGGTCCATTTGGTGTGAATGAACTGTTGAACTGGTAACCTGTAGGTGTCATAGCCCGCTTTTGATGGTATTCCTGGGGTTCCGCCCCATATTACTATGGAGTCTTTCAGGGTGTCCTCCTTGCGGGTGATCTTCGAGGGGCCATTCGGCTTTGTGTGGTACTTGGGGGACCATTTGAGTCGACTGGTTTATCCCACCTTGGGTAGCCATCTGGTTCCGGGGGATCCTCCCTTAACCATGTTCTATCTGTGCGGTCTGAGCGTACGGGACTTGGGAGTTGTAACTCGTGGTATGGCGGCCACGGAGTTTCTTATGCCGGAGGTTATTGGCTTGGACCGTACGGCCGTGTACCTGGCTTACTGCTTGGATCGTCTGATGTCGGATCTCACTTCTGAGGTAAGAAATTTATTTGCATCTTTTCAGCCATATGTATGATATGATGACTTCTTATGTTTTGCAGGCGGATCGTCTGGCTCCTCAGGGTCCCAGGAGGTCCCATTCCAGAGTTCCTCCAGGTCTGCCCCCAAGCGTGACCCTGCCGACTAATGAGGTGAGGTATATTGGGGAGAGCGAGGGACGCATAGTAGAGGAGTTCCCTCTTCATATGGCTGATGGAGAGGCTGTGGACGGTTTGCCTTTGCCTGACGGTTGTACAGGGGTAAATTCCTTTTTATCCCTTCTTGTATTTGTGTTTGCCTTTGAGTGTTGACTCTATCTCTCGTATTTGTATTTTTGTGGCTGAACCGGGAGCAGACATCTCAAATCTTCAAGCTCATTCACCTGCTGAATAAAGACTATGCCGGGTGATGGGCAAGGGGAAGAGTTCTCGGTCTAAGACTGTTGATGTAAGTAGACTTTCATCCTTTGTTTAGCTAAGTGAAGTGCTTAACTTAACATCTCGATCTTGGTTGTTTGCAGATGTCTCAGTCTTCGTCTTCGGTGGGGCCTCGACATTCTTCTGCTGCGAGGGCCTCTTCAGCGAGCAGACCGTCTGTTGCTCGTTCACCTCCCATAGCTGTGACCAGGCCTCCTGTTGATGAGGCGCCCGGACCTTCTGTGCCGTTCATTCCTGAGATGTTCTCCCCTGCGGTTTCCACCCTTCACTTGATAGCATGCCTATTGTTACCCCGATGGCTGGAGGTTGGGCGAACGCCCCTGGATGGGACTTGCCTCATACTGGGCCTTCGTATCAGGATGTGGCTATGGACTTTGCTAGTCAGGCCACATAGAGCTTCTTCGGAGCGGGGTTCTCGGCAGGTACCCCATGCGCGCACCAGCATATGATAGGCGGGACATGAGGCCTGACAACAGCAGGCCCATTTATAACTCTTCTCTCCATTATTTGGCTGGAAACTATGGTTAGGTGCCGTCCGTTGATGATGAGGCTGACAGCAACGACTATGACGACTCTGGTTGATTGGTGTTGGATCTCTTTGTAGATATTGACCTCGAGATTTGGAACTCCTGTTTTTATGCATTTTTTTATGATATGTATGATATGATGACTCGACTATGTCCGTCTGATATCTAAATATGCAGTATGTTATGCAGTAGGAAAAAGCCACAATTTAGGGAATAAAATAAAGAAAAAGGTAAAAATTTGCAAGAAAAAGCAAAAATTACACATATTATACCCCCTAAAAAAAATTGAAAATAATAAAAAAAGAAAATGGAAAAACTAAGAGAGTCTCGAGCTTAGTAACTCAGCCGTGTGTATAAAACTGGGCTTAAATCGAGCTGACTGGACCAAGTGGGTGTGCTGGAGCGAGAGGAAAAAGCAGATTGGGAAAGGTAAGGGCTGCTAGCGGCGCTGTGCTGCGGGCTAAGGCCGCTAGCGGCGCTGGTCAAGGCTGCTAGCGGCCCTGGCCAGAGCTGCTGACGACTCTGGTTTGGGCTTTTTCGTGGTTTCTGACTTCTTTTGGCCCGTATTTTTGCCTATAAATAGGATTTACGGGATGCTTGATGTTGTATCACTTACAAACTTTTAGCTCTCTCAAATTTCCCAAATCTTCTACCATGGTGAAATCCATTGAAAACCTGTTCGATGCTTGGTGCAAAAATCTGACCATAGAAGAAAAACTTGAACTGGCTCCGTTCCATGTCTCTACCTTGCTGACTTTGAGACCTACCAAAATATTATGGCCCCTTCTTCGATCTGATTTGAATTATTGGGATCCCGACTCGCATGTCTTTCGCTTTGGTAATTCTGAATTATGCCCTTTAGTTGAAGAATTTGCTGCGATCACTAATATGCCTGATGTTCTTCCCTAGATGTGCCTTATTTGAGAGATGGTTTTAGGGATCAGTACAAGAAATCCTTGGGTTTATCATCTGTAGAAGCCAAAAGCATGGTTCTTGGTGTCGATGTGGACTTGGTTCAACTTTGTGAAAAGTTTGCTATTTCTTCTGAAAAGGATGCAATATTCAGGCGTTGTCGCCGACAGGCTTTTGTACTTTGCCTGTTAAACCGCCTATTGTTTGCTAATGCAGAATCGCCTAACTTGGGTAGAGCCTCGTTGTTGCGAGTGGTTAATCAAATGGTTGAAAGGCGTTCTCCTTTGCATCTGGTTGTAGGGGAAACTATTATTGGGCTTGACAGGTTGAAAATTTCTCCTCACGAAGCTTTTTCTGGCAACCCCTTGCTGCTTCAAATTTGGTTATGTGAGCATCTAAGGCTAATAGAGTCACCTGAAAATATGATAGCTCGTGTCCCTCGAGCCTGGGCAAAGAAAACTTATACTGCAGCTAGCTTCTTGGTTAGGAAGAGGCTATATTCTGAAAAGTCCATTGCTGAATGGGATGCCTTTTTCCGTGCAAGACCTGTTATCCGTTGGCATGTGTCCTGGTGGAGCTTGACTTCCTTAGTGGCTTGTGACAATTTGGTTCCTCATACTACCATACTGGGTCTATACAGGACTACTTTCTTCTTCCCCTCTAGGGCCATGAGGCAATACGGGTTGAAGCAGATTATCCCTCATCTGGAGACTAAGAGACCAACTATCGTAGCTTTGACCACTGAGTTTGCTGCGGATTGGGGAAAGTATTGGCGTAGCCGGGACCGCTGGACTGTATCTCGGGTGATTGCCGCAACTCAAGTTTCTGAGACCTACTTGAATTGGATTTTCTGCAGTGATGGAGAAGCGAGACGAGCCCTTCGTCATGAGGAGTGGGACCAGCTAAAGCCTAAGTATGACTCATGAATAGGAAGCAAGAAAAGAAAGGAAGGGCCTCAGGTGGGAGGCTATCATGTACTTAAAAGAGCCAAGCCCCCAGCTCAAGGGAGCGATCATAAGTCGTCCTCAAGCCAGGGTCCTTCAAAGAAGAACTCTTCGACGAAGCCTTCTAAAGGGAAGAAGGATTGAAGTAGTTTTCTCAGAAAGCAAGTCTAGTTTTAAAAAAGTAGTAAGAATTTGTTTAGCTTAAACCCTCGTAGTTGCACTTTTTTTTTTGTAACCTTAGTAAGTTAATTTTTGCAATGTAAGCTTATTCGTTTAGTTTGAATAAAGATTATCCCTTTTTGAATGAGTTGAATGGAATTTCGGATTGATTTTGGCCGGGCCCCTTAAAAGGGTTACCTACGTATCCAGTGTGAAATCAGGCCAGCGTAGTTCGTTAAATTTGTGCACGTCTTTTTTTTCCGCTATTTTTTTTATTATTATTTTTTTCAGACGTAGCACTTCTTAAGTTGGTCCATATTGGTGAGCTGACTGAACTCGATGCCGTCAATGTCCGTGAGTCTGACCGCGCCTCCTGATAGAATGTCTTTGATGATGAACGGACCGGACCAGTTTGGTCGAAATTTGCCTCTGGGGTCGGTAATTGGGGCACGTAATTCTTTCCAAACTAAATCCCCTTCCTTTAAATTCCGAGGTCGGACCTTTTTGTTGAATGCTCTTGCCATGCGCTGCTGGTAAATGTGAGAATGGTCTAGGGCCCGTAGGCGTCTTTCATCTGTGAACATGAGCTCTTCGTAGCGAGCTTGTAACCATTGAGTTTCAGGAATTTCACCCTCTAGGGCTATGAGCATGGAGGGTAGTTGGACTTCTATGGGTAGAACCGCTTCCATTCCGTAGACTAGGGAATAAGGTGTTGCTCCCGTAGAGGATCTTATGGATGTCTTATATCCCCAAAGGGTAAATGAGAGTTTATGGGCCAATCTTTGTAGTTTTCTATCATCTTTTCAATGATAGTCTTGAGGTTTTTGTTGGCGGCTTCTACTGCGCCATTGGTTTGGGGACGGTAAGGGAATGATTTGTGGTGCTAGATTTTGTAGTTTTTGAGGAGGGTGGCTGTTTCGGCTTTGAAATGGGATCCATGGTTACTGATAATTTCATGCGAAACGCCGTATCGGCAAATGATGTTGTTCCTTATGAATTTTGACACTTGTTTGGAGGTGGGGATGACATATGATTGGGCTTCGACCCATTTGGTAAAATAGTCTATGGCTACTAGGATGTACTCATGTCCTCCTGAGCCTTTCGGGGTGATTTTACCAATGATGTCTATTCCCCATGCGGAAAATGGCCAAGGGGATGTGAAGTTGTGGAGCATTGAGGGTGACATATGCTGCAGGTGGGCATAGATCTGACACTTCTTGCACTTCCTGACGTAGTCGTAGCAATCCCTTTCCATAGTGGTCCAGTAGTATCCCGGTCCTAAGACCTTTCTAGAGAGCATTCGACCATTCATGTGTGGTCCGCACACACCATTGTGCACCTCGTCCATAATCTCTACGGCTTCTTCGAAGTTCACGCATCTGAGGTTGACCCCGTTGTGGAATTTCTTGTACAGAACCCCCTTGTATTCTATGTATTGTGCCGCTAAGAGACGGATGGTCTGTTGAACTTTTAGTGGTGCATCCTGAGGGTATATCCCTTTGGTGATGTAGTTGAAGACGTCTTGGTACCAAGGATTTTCTTCGATTGGAGCCAGGATCATTTCTATGTCGAGGTTGTTACAAAAGGCTGGCTCGCTTCTTCTTTGTATGCAAACGGGCATCATTGAGGGAGTTCAGTTACTCAAATTCCTGTAAAAAGAGATGATCTGCATTCTTGCTTTGCGAAGTTTTCTTACATTGCTTAAATTGGTTAGTTAATGATTTGTGCAACTTTGTGTTCATCGGATTTATCAATAGCTAAACAAGGAAACAAATGAGCAAGAGGAAATTTTATTGATTTGCAAAAAGAGACAAGCACACATAACTTTAGAGAAGATGGTCTCTAATTCCCGTCAAAAAGAAACTAGACTTAGAAAGAAAAGTAAAAGGGGAACACCCCCTGTTCTAGACTCAACCTAAAGATTTAGCTAGGGTCCTAACTCGACAAAACTTAGGGACTCAGACTCAATTCCTCTAACTCCTGCAGGTAGCCAACTAATTCCAGGCCTCATCATCAACATTGCCGTCCCTTAGCGGTGGTGGAACCTCTCCTCTGTCAATGACACATTGGACGTTGTCCTTTAGGCGCAGGCAATCATCTGTATGGTGTCTGAATACTAGATGATACTTGTAGTGGGGTCGGTTTTCTCCTGGTTCTGATTTGGCATCTTCCAAAGGGATGCAAGGTTGGATGTCACCTCTCCACACTAGTGCGTTCATAACAGCGTCCATGTGCAAAGCGAGGGGTGTACTTTTCTTGACTATGACGACACCAGTTGACTGTCCAAGTGTATGGTGGTCACATTGTCCTTTGGTCAATGAAACGCAAGACTAGCCCCTTAAAGCACCTGCACTGGTTGATGTGGTGTCCCTCAGCCGCGCAGTAGATACAGCTTAGAAACGGATTTCCGTCTCTTGGAAGGACCCTTGACGTGGGTGTCCTCGGACGAACATACCCGTACTTGGACATTTTGTGATAGAGGAGATCTTGGCGCCACCAAGTTTGTTCTTTGGCCAAGATGACCGCATTCCTGCGCTTAGAGGTGCGCTCTTCTAGGATGTCAACCTTTTCTCTTATTTCTTGAATCCCTTGGATTGTACGACCCAGACTTTCTCGAATCTGATTTTTATCCTCCTCCGTTTTGTCGCTTTTCAAATCTGGTCCTTCTTCATAGGATTTCTGAGAAATCAAGGTGATCTCCTCACCATAAATAAGGTGAGAGTAATCTTTAGGCTCCTCGGTTGTAATATGGTTGACAGCACCCAGGAAGTTGCCAACACTTTCAGTTTCTTCAGCTTTAGGCAATGGTAGAGTGCCATTGTCTATCTTGTCTTGGATGATATGTCTAAGGGCCCAACAATTGTTCGTGTCATGCCCTTTCCCTTGATGGTACTTGCAGTAGTCGCTTTCTTTCCAGTTACGACCCTTGATACTTGGTTCTGGAGTGGGACCTATGGGTCTGAGCATGTCTTTGTCCACTAACCTCTCAAAAGCTATACTGAGAGTTACCCCTAATGGAGTGAATTCCCTCTTTGGCTTTCTTTGGGGTATGAGGTATTCCTTTGGTGAGACATTGGAGGAGGACTCGCCGCTCTTACGTTTCTTTTCGGGCTCTTGGGACATGGAGTCCAGCTTTCCCGTAGTTATAGATTTCCAGTTTTCAAATGAAGGGATGAACATGAGTGTATCCCATAATTGTCTTGACTTAATGTTGGTGATGTCAGCTTCCAACCTGTCCACTCGGTCAGTCATCTCAACTAGATATTCCTGAACTGTTCTGATCATGGTGCAATCGAGGTGATTTGATTCGATGCGTAGAAAGTTGAATCGAACCTCAACAAGTCTTTCTTCTTTAGATCCTATCCTGAATAGGAAGCACAGAGCACTTAGTAACATGAAAAACACCACGACACTCTCATCTAAAAAAAATGTTGACCCACATATAAAAAAACACATTGTCCTATAAAAAGGTCCTTAAGCCTAAATGCCCGAATATTTCCCTAATGTCAAAGGAAAATAAAGTCAATGAACGAAAATAATAAAAATAGAAAAAGACTAATTCTCCTTTTTTTTTTTTTCTAAACTCAAAGAAAATGAAAAATGAAAAATGGGATAAAATAAAATAAAAGAATTTCGTTCCTCTTTTTTTTTTTTTTTTTGCCGATTTTTTTTTTGATTTTTCCGGCGGCTTTTTTTTTTTTTTTTTTGATTTTTTTCTTCTTTTTTTTTTTTGAACGAATCTGAATTACGTCAAAAGAAAAAGAAGAATAAAGAAAATAGAAAAAGCGAGAGGGGAAATTGGGAGACTGACTCTTTTTTTTTGCTAAAAGATCTAGAAATTTGTTCATGACTTTTAGAATATATCATTGAGAAAATGACGGGTGTTCATTGAATTTGAATTCTCGCACCATCTTTGGGCATTAGGAACTAGCTAAAAATAAAAGAAAAGGCTCCTAACACGTAAGTTAGTGTTGGCACATAATCACGATATTCATTAGTTCAAGCAAGCATTACAACGACATAATTACAGGCAAACATGATATCAGACGGACATTACACCGACACATGCACAACAAGCAAGCGGATGCACGAATGTGGGCTAGAGGCATTTTGGCTTCTGTGAGGTTACCATGACAAATTAAAATTACCGTTCAGCGGATGGTCGACACATCTATTGTAATTCTTTTCATCAACAAGGATTGATGAGTCATGGGTGAGGAAGCGTCGATTTGCACGATAGGACAACTGTATATTCATTTAGATATACGGGTTGTCTACGAGTAGCGACACAAACTTCCTCGATGGTCGATAAGGGTCAAAAGGTTGTGCCAAAGCACATACAAATGGTGCAAATGATGCAAAAATATGGAACATGTTATTAAACAATTAAGCAAACTTGACATTCGAGTTTCACCCTCTTAAATAAATCCCCAGTGAAGTCGTCACTGTAAGGACCCGGGGTTTTCGTCCAATCCAACGTTATTGGTTTCCACGGAGTATGTCCTTATAGAAAATTTATAAGCTGGGGGTTTAGATAAGTTCAAGGAACCGTCGAGTTAGAATTTTTTTTGTAAAGACTTGAATTGAATAAAAACCATGAAAGAGGTCACAAATCTGCTATCGGCGTTTTATCGAAGGGACAAACAGAAGGGACAACCCAATAGCGTGATAATTGAAATGATCATGTTTTTAGAAAGACTCCCGCTCATATAGAACATATGAGTACCCAAGAATAAAGGGTTCGGGGGAGAAGGTACGAGGTGGGAAGGTGTTAGGCACCCAACTCGCCCGTATTATGACGGCCTCTACTAACTCAAGTTTGCTTAATAATTTAAGAACATAATTCCCATGCAAAATCGGATTAACAACCTAGACTTAGACTATTAATTGGTTCATCACAAGCATCACAACATTTATTAATGACCCTTATTTAGACATGCATTCGTTTTGACAAGTTGGGCAGCACAACGACTATACAGACAATATTTAGGAAGCGACAAAAGACGTTACTTAGCATGATATCTACATTATGACTACTAGAAAATAAACAATTAGGAAATTAATTTAATTTGAGCCCTCAGGAGTTAGTACCTGAACTGTAGGCTATATTTGACAAAAATAGTAAAGGCAAGATCTCAAGTTTGGAAGAAAGAGGGAGAAGCTCAGAGTCAATACTACTGAGAATAGAGGTTGTCAACTGTAGACTGTGTGTTTTGAACTGAGGGAGGAGGGTTGTATTTATAGGCGTGGAGGAGTAGGGTTGGATGGTTGAAAAGGAGCTGAAAATCGATTTGGGCTTGAAAAATGAGCCGGGCCAGAAGCAAGTTCAGCGCCGCTAGCGGTCCTGGTCAGCGCCGCTAGCGACCCTGGTCAGGGCCGCTGACGGCTGTCAACTGCCAGCTGGATGTCGTCATAGTCTATTTTTATTTTTCTGAGGAATTTTTGTATTCCGAAAAATATGAAAAGACCGTTTTACCCCTGGACGGTAAAGGACGGTTCTACCCCTGAATCGCAACTTGGTGACCGGGAGTCGAAAATGAGCATGAGAGGTGTCGTTGGAAAGCTCTTGAACGGGGCCTTTGAATGGGGTTGGAATAAAGGATTGTTTGGAGGAAAACCTGAGACCTTATCCTAACTATTAAAGCAAAAATAGAGTTCAAGTTTATAAATTACTCCTTTCATAATCGGGCTTTTACGGAGAAATCTGAAGGCGCTTTTTTGGCGTCTACAAACACGTGACTTGTGATTTTGCGAATTTAGGCCAGTGGGTCACCAAACCCACTTTTATTCTATTAGCGCCGCTGAAGAGAGAGAAAAAAGCAAAATGCTTCAGCGCAGAACATTCGAACCATTGATGGCGTATATGTCAGATAAAAGAACAAGTAATGGGGAAGTTGATCTCCATACATTGAAGACTCAATTTTGAACTTCTCTCTCCTCCTTCACCTCTCTCTCTCTCTCTCTCTCTCTCTCTCTCTCCCCCCTCTCTCCTCTCTCCTCTCTCCTCCACCTTTGTCTCTCCTCTGCTCACCATTGATAGAGGTCATGTAACCTGTCGTGTCCAAGTGCAAAGTGGCGAATCGGACTCGTATTCCATACCGGTATCCGTGTCGTGTCGTGTCGACACCGGCACCAAGCCAAAATGGTCGAGTCCATGTACCAGAGCTTCCTAGGGCTCGGTTGATATTTTTGCCCAAATTTCTCCAAGGGGTCCTTTGGTACCCAAGAGAACCACTGGTGTCTCTCGAAGGTCATCCGGGTGCCTGAATTCTGTACTCTCTCATGGTTTTAGTGTCCTACCCATAGAGTGGTGTCTTTAAAACTGTTGTCCAAGCTTAATAGGGATTCGATAACCATCCCTGAGGTTTCCTATGTCCCCTAGGGTGTCCCATGCGATATGGTGGGAAAATTAAAACATTCATTTTAAGGCCATCCAAATTCCAAAAAATGTGGATTATAACCTTCAATTTTCGGCTTATCGGGCCTAGTTGACATTTTACCCAAATTTCTCCGGGTGTACAGTGGGGACCCACGATGACCCCCAATGCGACTCTGAAGGTGTCCCATGTGCCCTAGGGGTGTCCCGTTCGATTTCGTTGGAAAATAGCATCTTTCGTCCCGGGAGTCTCCGAAACCCTGAAAATCGTGATTATAGCCTTCGATTTTTGTCTTCTTGGGCCTAGGTTGAGATTATTGCCCATATTTCTCCAAGGGGTCCATTGTGACCCAAAAAAAGCCCCGGAGTCTTAGAAAGGTCATCCGGATCCCTGAACTCCATACTCACTTATGGTCTCTTTTACTTGGACTTGGCAATAAGCCTCATACCCGTGTCGACACGACACGACACGAATACCGGTACGGAAAACGTGTCCAACTCTTCATTTTGCAAGTAAACGGGGCAGATTTAGGGGTAGGTCAGATGAGAGAGAAAAGAGGGGAAAAAAGAATCAAAAGATCGTCGTAAGAGAGATGAGAGAGAAATATCACTCATGAGAGAGAAGACAGTTGTCAGAACGCATAAGAGAGGTGAGAGAAAGATCGCAAGAACTTCTTTCTCACCATGGAAGCTATCGCATCTTAGCTGCATTTCTCTCTTGAGCGGCGCTTACTAGGAATAGTTAGGGTTTGTTTTGAGCTGCTTAGTGAGTTATGACGTGGTACTGGGGTGGGCTACCTTTAATTAAATGAGTAGTAAAAGTTATTGTGATACAACTTACAAGTTAACAAGTCACATGGACCACGATACTATTGGGCTTTCTTTATAAAAGAGATTCAATGTTAATGGCTTACCAGTTTTCACTTATCAGAACACAATAAATTCTAATGATTACTACATTTTTTAAATTTATTTATAAAGTTTGTTATATCAAAATTAAAATTTCCAATAAAAATTAGAAAAATATTTTTAAAATGACGTACCCCCGCGCCCATGTCAAAATTTAGGATAAGGTCCCTGTGTCCCAAAATTTTAACCATGATGTACTCGACACTTCGATCTGCACCCGTACCCGACACTCGTACCCGAGTCCATGTAACATAGCCTTTGGTTTTGGTGTTCTGGCCCATAAAGTGAGTGTCTTTAAAATGGTCGTCCCATCCTAATAAGGACTCGATAACCAAACCCCAGGGCCTCGTATGTTCCCTAGGGGTGTTCTATGCGATATGGTACAGAAATAAAAGCTTTTGTTCCGAGGCCCTCCAGAACCCCAAGAACCGCAAAAAACAGTGGATTATAGTCTTCAATTTTTGGCTTATTGGACCTAGTTGACAATTTTACCCAAACTTCTCTTGGGTGTTCGTGGTGAACCACGATGACCCCCTGTACAACTCCGAAGGCGTCTCATGTCCCCTATGAGTGTCCTGTACGATATGGTGCAAAAATAACAACTTTCGTTTGGGGACCCTTCAGAACCCTAGAAAACGTCGATTATAGCCTACAGTTTTGGACTTCCTAGGGCTTGGTCAAGATGTTTTCCCTAATTTCTCCAAGGGGTCCATTGTGACCCAAGACAACCACTGGTATTTCTAGAAGGTCATTCGGGTGCCTGAACTCCGTACTCACACATGGTTTTGGTGTTCGAACCCTTAAAGTGGTGTCTTGTAAAAAACAGTCGTCCAAGCCTAATAGGGACTTTATAACCAACCCCATGGACCTCCTATGTCCCCTAGGGGTGTCCCATGCAATATGGTGGGGAAACAAAAACATTCGTTTAGAACCCCAAAAAACATGGATTATTGCCTCTAATTTTCGGGTTATCGGGCCTAGTTGACATTTCTACCCAAATTTCTCTGGGGTGTCCAATGCCCATGATGACCCCCGTGCGACTCCGAAGGCGTCCCATTTTCCCTATGGGTGTCCTGTGAGATATCGTGCGACAATAACTACTTTCGTTCGGGGAATCGCGGTAACCCCGAAAATCGTGATTATAGCCTTCATTTTTTGGCTTCCCTGAGCTAGGTTGAAATTTTACCAAGGGGTTCACTGTAACCCAAAAGAACCCCTGGTGTCTCAGGAAGGTCATCCGGGTTCGTGAGCTCCTTACTCACCCATGGTTTTGGTGCTCTGGCCCATAGAGTGGTGTTTTGTAAAACGGCCGTCCTATTCTAATATGGACTTGATAAATAACCCCAAGGCTCTCCTATGTCCCCTCGGGGTATTCCATTCGATATGGTGTGGAAAAAAAAGAGTGGTGTTTTGTAAAACGGCCGTCCTATTCTAATATGGACTTGATAAATAACCCCAAGGGCCTCATATGTCCCCTTGGGGTATTCCATTCGATATGGTGTGGAAAAAAAAACATTCGTTTTGATGCACTCCAAGACCTCAAAAAATGTGGATTCAATTTTTTATTTATCCGGCCCGGTTGAGATTTTTGCCCAAAATTCTCAAATGGGTCCATTGTGACCCGAAAGAACCCCCGATGTCTCGGGAAGGTCATCAGGGGCCATGAACTCCGTACACGCCCATGGTTTTAGTGTCCAATGCCCACGATGACCCCCGTGCGACTACGAAGGCGTCCCATTTTCCCTATGGGTGTCCTGTGAGATATTGTGTGAAAATAACTACTTTCGTTCGGGGAATCTCAGGAACCCCAAAAATTGTGATTATAGCCTTCATTTTTTATTCCTGGGGCTAGGTTGAAATTTTTCCAAAGGGTCCATTGTGACCCAAAAGAACTCCTGGTGTCTCAGGAAGGTCATCCGGCTGAGTCCCTGAACTCCTTACTCACCATGTGGTTTTGGTGCTCTGGCCCATAGAGTGGTGTTTTATAAAACGGTCGTCCTATTCTAATATGAACTTGATAAATAACCCCATGGGCCTCCTATGTTCCCTAGGGATATTCCATTCGATATGGTGTGGGAAAAAAACATTCGTTTTGATGCACTCCAAAACCTCAAAAAATGTGGATTATGGCCTTATAGGCTTCCATTTTTTTATTTATCCGGCCCGATTGAGATTTTTGGCCAAAATTTTCCGATGGGTCCATTGTGACCCGAAAGAACCCCCGATGTCTCGGGAAGGTCATCTGGGGCCATGAACTCCATACACGCCCATGGTTTTGGTGTTTTGGCCCATAGAGTGGGTGTCTTGTAAAACGGTCGTCCAAACCTAATATGGACTCAGTAACTAATCCTCGGAGTCTCCTATGCACCTTAGGGTTGTCCCATGCGATATAGTGCGAAAATAAAAAACATTCATTCTGAGGTCTCTTGCACCCAAAAATTGTGGATTATAGTCTTTAATTTTATGCTTATCCGACCTTGTTGAGATTTTACCCAAATATCTCCAGGGGAGTCCGTGGTAACTCAGGATGACCTCGTGTGCAACTCTTGGGTGTCCCATGTCTCCTAGGGGCATCCCATGTCCCTTAGGGATGTCCCATGCGAAGTTAACAACTTTCGTTTGTAATCCCTCTAGAACCTTGAAAAATGGTTATTATAGCCATCATTTTTTGGCTTCCAAGAGCTCGGTTGAGATTTTCCCCTAATTTTCACCAAGGGGTCCTTTGTGACCCAAGAGAATCCTCGTCTCTAAACTCCGCACTCACCTATGTTTTTGGTGTTCCTGCCAATAGTGGTTTGTAAAACGGTTGTCCAAGTTGGGACTCGATAACCAATCCCCAGGGCCTCTTATGTACCCAATCCTAGGGGTGTCCCATGGGATATGGTGCTTAAATAAAAAAAATATTCGTGCTGAGGCCTTCCAAATCCCCAAAAAACGTGGAATATAGCTTTCAATTTTCGCCTTATCGAGCCTGGTTGAGATAATTACCCAAACTTCTCCGAGGTGCCCGTCGTGACCCAGGATGACCCCCGTCCGACTCGAGGGTGTCCCATGTCCCCTAGTTTTGTCCGGTGCGATATGGTGGGAAAATAACAACTTTCGTTGGGGGGTCCTCCAGAACCCCGAAAAGTGTGGATTATAGCATTCAATTTTCGTTTTCCCATGGCTCGATTAAGATTTTTGCCCAAATTTCTCCAAGGGATCCATTTTGACCCAAGAGAACCCCGGTGTCTCGGGAAGGTCGTCCGAGTCCCTGAACTTCGTACTCACCCATGCTTTTGACATTCTAATCAATAAGTTGGGTGTCCCGTAAAACGACGTCCAAGCCTAACATGGACTCGATAACCGACCCCCTGGACCTTTTATAGGCTAGGGGTGTCCCTTGCGGCATTGTACTAAAATAAAAAGATGTTGAGGGTACCTCGGGGTCGCCCCTCTGAGGGGTGTCCATTGTGATATGGTGCAAAAATATTAAGTTTTGTTCTGAGATCTTTTGAAACCCTAAAAATATGGATTATAACCATCAATTTTCGGCTTATCGAGACCGATTGAGATTTTTACCCAACCTTTTTTTTGTGTTGGGAGGGGGGGTTTCCATTTTTAAATGTTAGCTGAAAGTCTATAAGTCTTGAGTTATCTGATTTTCAAATTAGAAGTGTTTGGGAACATTAATTATTCAATAAGTCAAAAAATAATAAAACCAATTAAGAGGACGCGTTTGCTATATTAGAGAAATTTTTTTTCTTATTATGATATATCGCTATATCATAAATAGGATTTCTTTTTCTTTAATAAAGCAGCTAACAGGTAGCGTAATAAAGCCGAACTCCTTTCTTTTACTTCATTTAGTGCTTGTTTGGTTAACAATGGGAAGTAAGTTCTCATGGAAAGTGCTAATTCATGGGAAGTGCTCAATTTTGTTTGGTTGAACAAGGAGTTTCATGGGAATTGATGTGGAAAGTGCTACTTACGTAGGGGGACCATGGTAAGCAACTCCTCCATTATGGGGGAAGTCACTTCCTGTTGACTTCATGGAGGAAGTAGCTTCCTGTGTATTTTTGTCAAACAAACAAGAGCCAAATTTACACTTCCTATGTTTTTCATGTGTCAACCAAACAAGCACTTAGTTTGTGGGCGCGATTGCTTGATGTTATTATGTTCTGTCATATTTTTAATTTTATATAAAACTCTGTACAACCTTAATGCTACTGCAACTGAACTTTGAGTTCGTCTTCTATTGGTTTCTCTTACTCTTCCCTCTTCCCTCTTCCGTTTGTCTTGTGACTCTTGTTCTATTTGGGTGGGAGCGATAAGGAGGGGGGGGGGGGGGGGTGTTGCATATAGGTGTATGGGCGCATGGCTTGACACATTTTTTTTTTGTTTCTTTTTCTCTTTTGAAGCCGATCATTAATGCATCATTTCTGTGTCTCTACCCTAAAGAAAGTGTTTTCTGCTGAGGTTCTTATCTATTCTTGGTTTTCAACTGATGTTTCTGATGTTCTGTTTCTTGGGTGAACAGATCCATTTGCATTCTGGGACTGATGCTATGCCAGATGTTACTTTTATAAGAGCACCTTCTGACGCCTTATGGAAGGTCGAGGTCCCCCTTTTATTTAGAGGAGGTGTCTCACCTTGGCTGAGAAAAGGTAGAACTGACTTATGATTGTGTATTTCTATAGCATGCTATTGTTCTACACGCTATTGCATGTTTTGACTTCTGATGTGTTGGCATTTTCTATGTGCCATGTCAACCATAATCCAGAATACAAATTTACGAGGAGGATATTATTTGAATAGAAAATAGGTGGTAGATTTGAGCATGAATGTATGATGCTCCTACAGATCACTGGCTTACTGAAATTGATTGTCTTACTCTGACATTTCATCGAGTTGAATTACCAAGTTGGATTAGCTTATATATACATTTCATTTGGTTAGATGGCAATTGGCATTCAAACATTTGTAAATTTACCACGTCTTCAGGTTCCTATCTGAATATCATCAAGAGGACTGTTAAATTTCTTTGCCCTGCCACTGTAACCCCTACGTATATTGATGTGGCTTTGAGTGAGCTGGATGCGGGTGAAAAGCTGTTAATGGGGGATCTTAATGTTCATCCTGCATTGAAGTTGATTCAGTTGAAAGACGAGCCGGTTGTTAAGATTGCGGGCGCAAGAGTTTCTGACAAGAAGAAATCCAAGTAGGCTTTGCTTCAAGGTATGGACATCAATACAAGGAAAAATAAGCGTGAAAATGAAACTTTGTACTTCAGTACTGGTTTATGGTGGTGAAACCCGAACATCTGACTTCTCACTTCTCACTTCTCAGATACCATCTTGTCCCATGTAATGCCTGTCTGTTCTTTGATTGTGGGATATGGGCATGCTGTATTCTCCTTCGAGAAAGGCAGACGGGGTTGGAAAAGCAGGGAAGGCATGTCGGAGGTCGAGGATTCTCGGTTGTAAAATACTTTCCGATTTCTAGGCTGCTATTCAAGGCTGAATTAGCCCAGTGAACTATATATTTTGCATGGTGTCTGATGTAATCAAATTGGTAAGCTGAGTTCATGTGGTTGAGGAGATTATCTCTTGGAAACCTTATCTCTTTGTGTGATCCATATTGGCTCAAATTTCTAATGAACAATGTTACGGTTTGGTAAAAAAATTAAAATAATATTAATAATAAGCTTACAAGGCCGAATGAGACCCAAGCTTGGACTTGCAATGATTTTTTTTTTTCTTATGCGAACTTGCAATGTATTTGGATTATCATATTGGGAAAATGCCACTTAACTTTATATTCTTGATTGTGTGTTACTAAATAGAGGGATTTTGTTAATTAGAGGGAGATTTGAGTGTATCAGTCTTTGGTACATTTGGATATCTTTGTATAAATAACATCTAAAAAGTAGATATGTATCGCTATAAGTTGTGATTCTCAATCCATAATTTGAAAGATCTAATAATTTGTACACAAAAGACAAAACCTATTATAATAAAGATAAAACGTCCAAAAGAATGGAATTGCTCAAATATATATCCTATCCTGATGCTAATCATCATACTAATACTATTATTTTGGTGCTATAGAATTATGAACCTGAATAGTATATGTATGATTGTGATCTTGAATAAACAAATCAATCAAAACGAATCTACATGTATAGGCATTGAAATTCGAATTCCAACCACCTGATCGTTAGCTTTGTTTTGAGGTTGCTTAGTTATTGACAAATAGATTCTGTATCACCTTATCTATTATTGATAAATTATTAAAGTAGCAGCTATATACTTAAAGTTAAATGATATCCAATATCATTATGTGAAGAAATGATAATTTGACTTTTATTTCAGGTGACTTTGAGTTTTTTAACCACCCCCAATCTATGAATTACATACATACGGTAATACATGTATTTGGCTTTTAGCTTCATAAAGAAACAGTGCCGAACACAATAGAACAAAACAAAACTTGCAAAACAAAAAACAATGCAAGCTGTAGCATGAAATGAACGTTAGACAAAATGAAATGTAGAATGAAGTGGACAGAATTCAACGTTTGAGGAGAAAAAAAAAAATCAAAACCTCATTTATTTATGAGCAGAAAAAAAGTGATAATCGGGTTTTCGGTCATCTAAAACATTACAAATTTGATTCTAAGAAAAAAAAAGTAACACCAAAGGGTATAAAAGCGATACATCCAAACGAATCCGGCACTGAATTAGCATAGTTGTATTTTTTTTCATACGAGAACTTTGTAGACACTATTCTTGGAGTGTGCACTGGATAAACCTTGAGCCACACACATCAAGCAAGCCAACACGATAAAATCTTCACAAAGAGGATTTAGTGAGAATTGAACCCATGACCTTGGTCATTAAATTCGACCCGAGCTAACTATGCTAGATGCTACCCCTTTTAGGGCGAATAATAAGCATAGTTTGTATTAACAGAGATTGGCCAAGATATATACATACACAGGGCCGACTATTAGCCCGTGCATGCGGAGCGATCAAACATGGCCCCTCATTTTTAAGGGCCCCATAATATTTTCTAAGTCTAAAGAGCTTGATAAAAAAGACAAAAAAAAAAAAAAGAAGAAAACGGCAACTGAAGCAGCGACTCATCGCTTTACGTTCTCGGGTTATATGCAAAACTTGAAAATGGTCAAGTAGGCAGCAACTGATACTTCCTCCCTTTATGAAGATGTTTACATTTGTTTTTTGGCGGTCTCCAATGCACCACTTTGACCGTATATAATTGTAATTATATGCATATATAAATTATAAAATTATAAGTTTTCAAAAGTATTCATTAAAATGAATCTAACAATAGCATTTTTATATTATAAATCTTTGTATTTTTTCACCAATTCATGGTCAAAGTTTGTGAGCTTTGACCTTGAAAAATAAAGGGTAAACATCTTGGTGAAACAGAGAGAGTATATCCAAAGCTTGTCAAATAAACGTATAGCTTCCAATGCTTCAATTAATGGCATAAGTTGATTGAATCCTTGTAGATCTTTTTAATAAGCGAGCCTCAATTCTATTTTGGCAATTAAAGTTAAAGTTTGTGCATTTGCTTGTTTCTAGAGGGGCCTATTTTAATTTCTCGCACAAGCCCTCCCAAATCATTGAGACGACTCTGTACATACATGTCCGATCGAACAGAATTAATAAACCGCAAATTCTTATATGAGGTCGGATCTCAGACGACGTCATGAGAGATCCATTGGTCTTCACACGATCTTAGTTGTACTTATGAAGCGTGAGCCCCTTGGACCTTGGTTGAACCAATTACTCCTTCCTACCCTTCAAAATCAAAACTGAAGGTCAAACCTTCAGAATTGTGAAGCAATGCAAGCAATTTATTGCTTGCTGGGTATTTCCATGCATGGAAAACACGTGAATCAACTTGGTACAACTTACCCAAACTATGTCTTTTCTTAATCAAGCAAACAGTGAAAATATAGCTTAAGTATCACCAGTCCTTTTCCTATATAAACTATAAAGTGAACTAAATATAGCTAAATTAAGCAAAAGAAAAGACAGATAAAAAAAAGGTGGGTTAAGCAAAGTTACCATAGGTCTTGTTAAGGGTCTGACCCCTACACATACAGGCCTTTAGCTTCTCTTTTTACTGTACAAGTCCATTTTTTCTTGGCTTTTCTTTCCTTTGCTTTTGGTCTAATCACCCACCAATTTGGAGTTTTCATCCTTTCTTTCCTGTTACCTTTGCTATTGTTCCCATTCAATTTGTTGGCCCCCATTGGTTGAAAATTCAATAGCCGAGATTGAATAACTTCTATGCTTTAACTCATTACTTCTATATAGACTCGAGTTATTAAATTACTCAATCAATTTGTTGTGCAAAATTTTTTTATAACATTAATTTGGTTTTTGTGTCTATTATGCATCTAAATTTGATTCTGATCAATTTAGAGCCTTCTACTTAAGATATGTTCTTTTCTACTTATTTCCTCTGATTCTCACTGATTGTGTAAGGTTCTACCACTGATTACCAATGATTGGATAAGGTCATGCCAATGATTCGGTAAGGTACTTACACTGATTCTCACTAATTCAATAAGGTCCTGCCACTTGTTTTGTGAGCACGAATGTGGGTCCTGCCACTGATTTCTAATGATTGAGTAAGGTCCTGTCACTAATGCTCACTGGTTCGGTAAGGTTTAGTCACTGATTCTCACTAATTGGGTAAGATCTTGTCACTTATTTCCACTGATTGGGTATGGTCTAATAAGTGGAAAAGAACACACCCATAGTATTAATTATCTAATAGAGTGATTTCCCTATACATGTGTTAATGTAAAGGTCGATCTTAAAAATATAAAAATAAAAAAGGTTTTCAAAATTAGCATTTCATATTTTATGATGTTGGAGGAGACATGAAGACTTAGATAGGAATCGAACCTTCGACCTCATTGTTGGGGGACGATACTCCTAACCACGATATCATCTCTTGATTCCTTTGGCAATTAGCATTGATATATGAAACACCAAACAATTAGCCTATTAAAATAAATTAGGATGAGGATCCTTCACCAATATACTATGTCCCGCATTTATGCATTACACTTGTAGATGCTTGATAAGTATTAAATATTTGACTTTACCTTTTATAATTGTAGTAAACTTAATACGTGTCAAGCATACACAAGTATAATGCGTGAATGCGGAAAATGGTGTATTGGAGAGGATTCTATCCGATAAATTATATACGCATAATGT
This sequence comes from Tetragonia tetragonoides, assembly GCA_038025085.1. NCBI lineage: Eukaryota > Viridiplantae > Streptophyta > Magnoliopsida > Caryophyllales > Aizoaceae > Tetragonia > Tetragonia tetragonoides. The sequence continues at coordinate 37,956,090 of CM076144.1, read as the reverse complement.
TCAAAAATATGAATTGCTACCATCTGTAATACCAATTATATATTGAATAAGAAAGGAAAACAAAAGGGTAAAAGTGGATTGAGATTCATCACCCTAGTAAGGCAATATCGTTGTCCGTCGTCCCCCCCCCCCCCCCCCCTCCCCCCAATCTCTTCCCTTTTCTTTAAAGAGCTGGTGGTTGCCTCATCATGAAGGCAATGTTAGAGACACTGAGACAGTGAACTTGAATGAGTTCACTTACAAGTAGAGCCAAGCTATTTAGGGGTTCATGACGCTCATTTATGGAACCACACGTATAAAATGAACATTGCAAATGGCAACAATTCAGTAATGTCTGCATATTTTATATTTATGAGTTATGACTCTTATGACACCTTGACCTTGTTTAGGATGTATGGGCGTGTGCATGTGTGTAGCTGTAGGCTGAGATACTCCATATGAAAAATCGATATGGATAGGACTTTTCATTCGATTAGATTATATATTACTTTTCCCGTCCCATGTAAATGTTCACACTATTTTTTTTTTTACGGTCTACGAGACACTAATTTGACCGTAAATAATTACAATTAAATGAATAAATTATAAAATTATGATTTCTCGAAAGTACTATTTAAATGAATCCAACAAAAATAATTTTTACATTATAAATCTTTATAGCTTTTCACATATTTATGGTCAAAATTTGTAAAGTTTGACCTTAAAAAAATTAGTGTGAATATTTTCATAAAACGGAGGAAGTATCATTATCCAACTACATATCCAAGATGAGAATGTCATAAACTCAGAAACCTTTAATGCTGAAACCCTTTGCTTATTTATATTTTGGGAGAAAGAGGTAGTATTAGGCTAATATTAAGAGGTTCTTTTATCTTGAAGTCAAAGGGTAACAATAGATATTGAATAGGATCTTATGAACATCCCTCTAACTCCATTTATTAACAATAAATATGGATGGATGATTATAAATAGACGAATATGAATGTTTATTATAACGGATATGGACAATCACTTATCATCTATTTATCCACCGGGCCATTACTCAAAAAATATAAAATATTATTATCTTTTATTTAATTTTTACTTTTGTGTATATATATCGTCACTTTTTTCTACCATAAATAAAAAAAATCCCTTTAACTTACATTTTAAGGAGAAAACTCTGTTCTTTGCATTGAAACTGTGCAGAGTGGAATTAAACAAATTGCATAATAATACAAAATATGAGACAAATTAAAATAGAAACTAGTATTTGAGATAATAATAAAAATTAACACAATTAAACAAAAAATCTACAAAATTCACACCAAAAAAAAAAAAATCAACAAAGGTCATTAAGATCACCAATGAATAGTAAAAATCAACAAAAGCAACAAAATCAACACAATTAAACAAAAAATCTACAAAATTCAAACAAAGAAAAAATAATCAACAAAGGTCATTAAGATCACCAATGAATAATAAAAAAAATCAACAAAAGCAACATTTACCTTGTGTCATAAAATTTGCATTATATTATTATGATACTTGTTTTGTTTTGAAAAAATAGTATCCTAATTAAAGTGATAATGTATGAGTGAGTGGGTGTGGGTGTGCGTGTGGGTGTGTATATGCGTGTGTGCACGTGTGTGTGGGTGTGTGTGGGTGTGTGTGCGTGCGTGCGTGTGTGTGTGCGCACGCCCGCTTTGGAGAACCAAAAAAAAATCAACAGAACTAATATGAACATCACTACACCATTAAACTCAACTAAATTGAACTTAATATATAGTAGGAGTAATATGTGTGAGAAAAAATAATGCTTGAAATGAAAACTAAATGAAATTCAACTTAATTAACCTGAACACCATGAAACTGAACTACTGACTAGGTGAGAGGAAGAGGAAAAGAAGAAACTTAAACTCCATTGAACAAAATTACAGAGGGTGTATTCTTTTTCATAAACTTGACTAGGAGTATTTTAGTTCAATCCCCTACCTTTTAATGACATACTTTTTATGTCATGTATTATTATTTATCAAATCAATTCCCTTTAGTTGACTAAAATACCCCAGTTAACCTTGGATATAGGAAAGCATTGAAAATCAAACATAACCATTAACCAAGAAAGGTTATTAGGTAATCTTCCAAGTTGGAGATTTCAAGTTTAAAGGTTTGCGACTCTCATATTTTTACGTCGTTGATGAAAATTTGTTAACTGATTTAGTGGGGGCCTTTAACAACTTAGGTTGTGTTCGTTTTCACTGAACTGAACTCCACCACTGTTCAATGGAGTGCATTGAACTTCACCACTATACTAAACAGAACTACACTGAATTGAATTGAACTGAATTAAACTGAACTGAAATGATTAGTAATCTATGAGAGAAAACGTAAATAACATCACTGAACTGAACTCCACTGAATTGAACTCTTAAACTCTACCAAACTTAACTGAACTGAATTTATTATTGAGTAAGTGGAAAAAAGAAACATACTTTAAACATGGTCCATTTCAAAATAAGCTAGGTTATTAAGCAAGATGAATAGATTAGGTAAGGTGGTTCTTACCATCAAGCTTGTAACCTCTTATGGTCATTCTTACCATCAAGCTTGTAACCTCTTATGATATGATATGTAACACAAATACACGATATATACTTCTATTAGTGAACTGAATCTAGATAACTAGAAAAGATAACATCCCTAAGGGTGTGTTTTTTTCCACTTATTTTCACTGATTGAGTAAGGTCATGCCACTGATTTTCACTAATTGAGTAAGGTCTTTTCACTGATTCTCCCTGATTTAATTAGGTATTGTCACTGATTTCTACAGATTGAGTAATGTCCAATAACTGAAAAAAAAGAAAAAAAGATAAAAAGAAAAAAAAAACCCCAAGAGCACCCACAATGGAAGTATAAAACTCTTGCCAAATTCAATTTTGGCATGCCAATTTTGGCAAGATCCTATTGAAGTGTATTTTTAGAGCATGCCAAATACAATCAAATACTACTCATTGCCAAATATTTGGCAAGATAAAGGGGGTGTTTGGATGTTGACTTGTGGGGTGGCTTTTGGCAAAATTGGATGTTTGACCAGTCCATCATCCAATATTGGTGTTTGGATGTTAGTTTGTCAGATTGGCTTTTGGGTTCCCACAAGCCAACTTTTGAAAAGCCAAGAAGGTTGACTTATGGGTATTGGCTGGTGGCACTAATGTAGTCCAATGACATAATAGTCCAAGACTTGCAATTATTTAACTCTATGCCATCAAATTCATCAATCATATGAATGTCCTTATAGGTCATTTTACATATAACCAGCTAATGTTACCAGCCAATGTTACCAAACATCTCTTTCCAGACATCCAATGTTACCAGCCGGTCAAATCAGCTAACAATACCAACCATCGACCACCAGCCACCAGCTAATGTCACCAGCCAATTGCCAAACAGGGCTAAAAAGATTGCCAAATTACAATTTCCAAGGCTTGTGTGGCCTCATTCCCATTTTTTTAGTGTAAACATAATAAAATGATATGGGTTGATTTAGGAGAGAGAAAATAAATTGAGTACAAACTTTAATGAAGATGAGAGAGAATATGAAAATTTGGCATGCCAAATTTAACATGTTCATTGGAGAGTTTTATGCCAAATTTCAACAAAGTTTGAAAGAGGAGAGGGAAATTGTTTTTTTACAAAATATATGCCAATTTTTGGCATCCCATTGTATAATATAACACTTTAACTCTTTTGAAAACTAGAGGGAGTAGGGTATTCAAAAGTTAGAAAAAAAGTGTTATATTATACAAAATCTGAATGCTTTTAGAGTAGAGTAGAGTAAAATATAATATGCTGGGTTGGGTGGGTTCGGAAAACAAAATCCCATGAAAATCCAGTTGATTATAGTGGGTAATATTGTCAGTACTCTTTTTCACCTTCTCCAAAGCCCCAAACCCTCCATCTCCATACAGTCCTTTCTCTCTCTTTTCCCTTCCCTTCTTAATTTTCTCTGACAACCGTTGCAGACCAGTGTCTCCTTCTCTCTCTCTCTCTCCCTCTCTCTCTCTCTCTCTCTCACACATGTCTTCCCTGCCATCTCTGTTTATATAACTTCTGCTTATATCACACTACACGGCCCTTCTGAGTTCTGCCACGTCCCATTCTCTCTCCTAGTACTACCCCTTCCAACCAACACACAATAACCTGTTCTCTTCCTTGAGTTTCCTTCTCTAATCTCTATCCCCAAAACAATCCCCTTCTTCCTCACACTTTCCATCTCTCCACTGTTTCACACCCCTGTTTTGGTAAAGCTTAGCTCACTCAGCATTACCCAGAACCAGAAATTAAACAACAAAAGCAAAAAGAATACAGAAAAAGAAAAAAGAAAAAAGAAAAAAGAAAAACAAGTTATTAATATTTGAGGAGGTGAAAAGTTAACCTGGCTAAGATAGTAGACTGGCTCTCCCAACCATGGAAGCATTTAGCTTACTCAAGTACTGGAAATCCACTGGCGGCACAACTCCCACTACTGCTAAAACTGTTGGTCCTTTTTCTCTTTCTGCCGGCGCTGACGTCACCACCACCACCACGACTATCGTCACCACCGCCGGAGACCACACCGGAGATTCTGACTCCGACTCGAACTCCGACGCCGGACCGTTCTTCGACTTAGAGTTCGCCGTTCCTGAGGAAGAGGAGGAGGAGAGAGAAAATGAAGTAATTTGTGAGGAAGATGAAGGAGCAGAAGAGGAAAACGGAAACGACGACGTCGTGGAAGAGAGAGAGGTGAAGTTGAGGTTGTCGTCTTCGACGTCGAGTTACGACCGTTCCGACCCTAACTTGTCCTTGACATTGTCGCCTTCACCGTCGCCGTCTGAGGAGTTGTTCTTTAACGGCCGCATTGTTCAACTCGCCGCCGGTGAAGGTGAAGGTGAAAATTCCGATGAGATGACGTCAAAATCCGGCCAGTTTCCGATTCCGGTTTCGCTACTTAGGTCAGCGACGAAGTTTCGTGTGTTTATGCTTAGCCTTAAACGGTCAAAGTCTGAGTCAACAACAACAACAACAGAAAAATCTCAGCCGCCAAATCAAAATCAAAATCAAAATCAGTCGCCAAATCAGCAACAGAACAACAAAATCAACAACAACAGGAGGAAGAAGCTGTTAACGGTGAAATTCAAGGTAGAGGAAGTTCCGATAATCTCTCTCCTCACTCGCGCTTCTTCAAATTCCAAACCAAACAACAACAACAACAACAACAACAATGCCATGGAAGAGCATCAACAACAAGAAGAAACTCCTTGTTCAACAGATTTAAGCTACGAAAAACGGAATAAGAAAGAGATGATGCAGAAATACCTAAAAATGGTGAAACCGTTATACATTCGAGTTTCAAGGCGCCACCAGGACACGGCGGAGGATACGGAGGCGGCGGTAACAGCGGAGACGAAGGAGAAAGTGGTGGCGGAGAAGACGGTGGCGGTTGTGGCGGCGGCGGAAGCGAGGAGAGAGACGAAAGGGATGAAATTGAAGGGTATGATGATGGCGAAAAGGAAGCATTTAGGGAAGAGTAAATCGGCAGTGGTTCACTCGATGGTGTCAAATAATAATGATGAGGTGGTTTCAAAAAAGAGAGATGATTCATTGTTGCAACAACAGGATGGTATTCAGAGTGCTATTTTGCATTGCAAGCGCTCCTTTAACTCTTCTTCTACTGGTGGAGGTATTTTTTTTGCTTTTACTTTCTCCATTTTCGCTTTGCGTTAATTTCTCAGTTTGTTTGATTTTGTTTTAGGATTAGGCTAGTAGGTATATTTTTACTGTTTTTGGTTTTTAATGGACTGAGATCTGTTTAGTTTTTAGAGAAATAGTTTGTACGGAGTACAAAAACTATTGTATTTGGTTATCACTCAAACTGAATTGATAGTAATATGTGACATAGAAGTATGTTTCTAAATTAAACTGAACATTGCTGATTGACCCAATAAGAAAATAAGTAGAAACGAACACATCCTAAATTATAGTGGAAAGTCTCACATTGGTGGAGAAATAGAGCTTTTGAGTGTTTATAATTAGAGAAATTACTTCACTCATTACGAATTGGTTTTAAGTTGTAAGCTCGTTGATGTTATAAACACTTTGTTTAATGAGTCTAATTACTAAAATTTACAACAATTTTCTTGGAAGTTTTATCAAACAGGGCCTTATTTGTGTTAATTTGTACTCTTTTTTTCTTTGGTTGAAGAAGGTGAGCAGGCAGCGTCTCTGGTGTTATCGCGGTCGGCGAGTGACCCGTCTCATGATGAGAAGACAACAACGGCGACAATGGCGGTAGAGTTGAGGAGGGAGGAGGGGGAAAACGACGTCGTTGCTGCATAAGTGGTGGAACTTGGGGAGTGTACTAGTGTAGGGGGTAGAGTTGTAAATTACTAGTAGGTTGAGTGAAGGGACGAAAGGGTAGAGTAAAGTAGTAAGTGTTGGTTACTTCTTGTGTTGTACAAAATGAGGAAACAAAAGGAAAGGCTTCGCCTCCTTTCCGTGTATGAGTGGTAGAAAGATACACAAACTATCTCTCAGTATCTTTTGGCATCAATGGTGATATGAAAATGGAAATGTACTGTTATCAATTATGGTACGTACGTACTGATGTGTTGTTGTGTCTGGTGGTCTCAATCTCCAACAATATTTTGCTCATTGTTAATGCATACGGATGGCTGTTTCAGTAATAATGTTGTTTGTGTTTCCCTGTTTTGTTTGGATTTTACTTCAAATAACAAGTCACAATAAAATTGTAAAAGGTAAAATATTGGTGAAAATGGTAGTGTTAGATGTTTCTGTATGTTGTGATCATGTTAATTTTGTGTTGGGGTTGTGAATTCATGTACCAGAGTGTGTGTGTCCTGTGCACTCATGATAACTATTAACTACTAGTTGGTTAATGGCGTTTCCTGAAATTTGGAAATTGAAATCCAGCTACACCTACTTCTCATGTTTGTTCTAATTTCACCTACTTCCCTGGTAGCATTTAGAGCTTGTTTGGGAGTTGGAGAATGGAGGGAAAGGGAGGGGGGAGATGAGGGAAAAATAAAAAGTTTTCCTTATTTGTCAGTTTTTTTAAAGAGGGGAAGGGAGGAGAATGAAGGGAACAGTTCCCCTCCATTCCTCTCCATTAACTCAATTTTTGTTCCCTCCCAAATTGGAGGGGAATGGAGAGGAAGGGGAATTTTTAAGTGACAGTAGTCGGTTCCCCTCCATTCCCCTCTCTTCTCCCTTCTCTTCCCTTCCCTTCCCCCTCATTCCCTTCCTTTCCCTTCCCACCCAAAACTCCCAAACAGACTATTAGCTTAATTGAGGATGATAGGTGACCACTACCTCAGTAAGGTTACTTCTACGTTCTATGCTCTTGTATTCTTGAACGGAACATAGCCAAGATTCTCAGGGTGTGTCCATTCCCACTTTCTTTTTTTTTTCTTTTTTTTTTTTTTTTTTTTTTGCTATTTATTCCCGCTTACTTATTAATGGATTTAGTTTAGTGGAATGGAGTTCTGATAAAATATAATAGGTTAATAATATTGCTTCATCCTATTGATATTGGGGAGACCCTATATTTATAGACGCTAATGACTTGCTTTCCCAGTCCTATTAGTATCCTAATAATACTACTAGTAGTATCCTAATAATACTAATTTCCTAATTACATAGGATCTTTAATATAATACCCTAAACATATAATATCATATATATAGTTTCCTAGATATATATGGAAAATATATTCATCAAATATATTTTCCATATCTGATATCTATCTCTATCACCCTCCCGCAATCGTAGCCATGATCATCACGAACGCTACGATTAGAACAATACAATACGTAGTGTCCTTGTCTTCGGTGAATACTCGATCTGCACGTCGAGTCTTCACAATTCATTAATCGGTAAGTACTCGATCTGCACGCCAAGTCTTCGATCACAAGTCATTAGTCGGTGAATCTTCAATCTGTCCGTCGAATCTTCACATATCATCAAGTAGGGAGAAGTCAACTTCGTGTCGCTACCTCCAATACCTTCATCGGCGCCATCCATGGTCGTCGATCGTATTCATTATCGTTATTAAGGTGATCTTATACATCACACATGAACACCTTTTTTCATCTACTGCTGCAAAACGGGCAGTAGCTCCATCATCTTCCAAAACTTGCCTCTTGCAAGTTTTAGTTCATCATCATCATATATAATCATCATCAAGGATCCCTTGATCCATCAAAAGAGGGGAAAAAAAAAACTTTGGTTCAATTTGAGTTTCGGTAATTAAAGGTTTGTCCGGTGGCGGCATAGCGGAAGCTTTTCTGTTTTAGGTCTCAGGAACGAATCAGCTCTGATACCATGATAAAATATAATAGGCTCATAATATTGCTTTATCCTATTGATATTGGGGAGACCCCATATTTATATACGCTAATGACTTGCTCTCTAAGTCCTACTAGTATCCTAATAATACGACTAGTAGTATCCTAATAATACTAGTTTCCTAATTATATAGATCTTTAATATAATATCCTAAACATATAATATCATATATATATAGTTTCCTAGATATATATGGAAAATATATTCATCAAATATATTTTTCATATCTGATATCTATCTCTAGCAAGTTTAGTTCAAATCAGGTCAGTAGAGTGAAAATAAACAAACACACTCGATGAATTTAACAATTGCCTTTGCCTATATGCACGGACAAGATGAAAAGATAACACTTGTGTAGCTTGCCAACTAATCAACCATTGACCCTATATAAAAAAAAAAACCTAATCAAGAAATCAACGATATATTGGACCACCATTTTGATTTTGCTTCTTATGGATATACATATCTTTAGGCTTAAATTCGTCGTCCCATTTTGTATAGCGCAACTATCTTATTCTCTTTTACTATGCATAATTATTTGACTTTTAGAGTCACAACCAAAAGATAAAAGAATGGACCACAAAATCATTATCATTAAGCAATAAGAGAGAAATGTAATGCTCAAAAGTAGATAGAACTTAGAAGGTTGGCCTTGTTTCATCCACTAATCTTTTATAGACTCCAACTTATGTCGTCAATTTCTTACTTCACCTTCGTTGTAACTCATCATTCATCATAGGCTAGTTCAAATTTGCAACATACTTATTTTTTTCCCAACATAATATTTTTCAATTGGTTCAGTTTAGTGGTTAGTTTAGTGGTTTGATTAAGCGCAATTTGGTGAAAACCACCTGAACAATTACACCTTTTGTTCAGTACCTCCTGAACTCTTGCTATTTGTTCAGTACCACCTTTAATGTTACAAACGCCGTGGAAGTCACCCCTTAAGTGAATTTCCGACCAAATCCAAAAAATTTCTTCCCATTTTACCCTCACGTGTCTCTCATGTGACTTTTAAGTCATTTGACCAAATAATTAGATAAATAAAAAATATAAATATAAATAACTAAACTAATTAAAACAAATGAAATAGAAATGTAAATTGCCATAGCAGCTCAGCTCTCTCTCTCTCTCTCTCTCTCTCTCTGTTCGTCCTCCATTTTCTCCTTTCGGGCTCTCTCTCTCCTTTCTTTCTCTCTCTCCGAGCTCCCAAGCCGACGATGCCCGTACCCATCTCCATCTCTCTCTCAAGCTCTAAAGATCATCATTAATGGCGACAAGAACTCAGCGAAGCCATGGCCGCGATGAAGTTAAAGGTTGTCGACCACCATTTTTGGCCGGCAATCACATATCGAGCTCTCAAGCCACCGATTTGTGGTTTCCGGCCATGAACCATGGTCGGCGACTCTACAATATTTCTGATTAATCTCGAGCGAGCTTCAATGGCCATGCATGAGCTTTAGAAGCTCCGATCTGCCGATTCCAAGCTAAGCTTCTCCTTTTTTCTTTTTAATTTTTTCCCTTTTTGTCTTAATTTTTGGTTTTGTTTCAGAATTTCTCGTTTGAATGTCAGACCGGCGAAATCGATTTCAAGATGTCGATCTCGATTCTGAGAATTTCGAGCTCCTAAGGAATCAAAATTTGAGCTTGATTTTGAAGGTTTTGAGTTCAATTGTGTGTAATTGTTTGTTTAATTGTTTATTTAGTTTAGTTTTTCATTTTTTTTTTAGTTTGGTCAAATCGAAGAGCTTGATGATGGTAGGGGATTGTGGAGAGTCTAAAGAGAGAGAGTAGTATAAGCTATATTGTTTGTCGGTGAAGATGAGGAGACGATTTGTGTCGGAATTTGAGGAGAGAGAATAGCGGTGATGAAGATGGGCGAAATTGTTGTTCACTCAACTTTAATTTTTTTTTTTCTGGCTATGTTCTTCATAATCGAGATAGGAGAGTTAGGGGCTTAGGAACAGGGGAGGAGAGAGAGCGAACGGGCTGCGATGATAGCTGCAAGAGTGAAGTGTGTTGGCCGGTGGTGGTGGTGGCGTGGGATGAGAGAGAGTGGTGGAGAAACAGGGGAGGAGAGAGAGAGCTGATGAAATTGGAAAACTGGGGAAGAGAGAGATGACAATGAGGTTTTGTGCGATGGTGGCGAAGTTGCCTGATGATGATGATTTACATTTTTATTTTTTATTTATTTAATTATTTGGTCAAATGACTTAAAAGTCACATGAGGGACACGTGAGGGTAAAATGGGAAGAAAATTTTTGGATTTGGTCGGAAATTCACTTAAGGGGTGACTTCCACGGCGTTTGTAACATTAAAGGTGGTACTGAACAAATAGCAAGAGTTCAGGGGGTACTGAACAAAAGGTGTAATTGTTCAGATGGTTTTCACCAAATTGCGCTTTGATTAATAACCACATTTGTCATTTTAAGCAAAAGATGAGTTACAGCACATGTACGTTAGTTGTTACTATTAGCAAAAGCTCCATGAATGTTGTTAATGCTTCATTATATAGTGCTAGTAGTAATCTAATCCATCATATCTCCAAAGTATTTGATTAAACGTATGAGATTCATTTTGTCTCCTTCACGCAGGGTTTTGGGCTTTTGGGTTCTGGCCCTACCAAAAGCGCTTCTCTTACCAAGGACAATAACTTTGACTGCTCCACCTAAGGCCCTCAAAGGCTTTTGTGTTTTGTCCACTTTTGTTATTAGCGTCTGCGAGTCTAAAGGACATCCACAATGACAATGCATAACACTCCTAAAACTTATAAGGCTTGACGCATCAAATTTTCACTAATCTATATACTTCTTCCGTTTCAGATAAATGTATACAGTTACTTTTTCTCGGTCTCCAATGCACTATTTTGATCATGAATATTTGTGTTTAAATGAAGATATAAATTTTTAAAAATTTGATTTTTTGAAAGTACTTTTGAAAATGAATCTAACCACACTATTTTTACATTGTGAATCCTTATATTTTTTTCTTAAATTAATGGTCAAAGTTTTTAAACTTTGACTTTCAAAAAACAACCGTATACATTTATCTGAAACGGAGGGAGTAATAATTAGATCAAAACCCAATGATTAAATCAAAGCTTATCACATCGTTTGTTAAATTGCCGAATGACGTGTCAATTTACTTATAGCGTGTCATGTGACTCATGACCAATAAAAAAAGAAAAAGAGAGAGAAAATAACAACAATCAGACGTTACAAAAACATAATGTAGTTTAATGAGTCTTTCATCCTCTTCCCTTCATTATCACATGTTGTCAGACGTTACTAATCTAAGAAATTTAGTAGTAGCTAATTTCTCTCACATATTGATAAGCCAACAAAAAAAGCTAATTCCTCTCTCATGAATAGATGATGGAACCACACACCATCAATTCATCTCCTACCTTCCCACTTGTTCAACGTTTGTATCTGGATCTCATCGCCATCGTCCGCCATCTTTCCAGCATCGTGTACAAGCAATCCCCATTTTGGTAAGGTTAATCGTATTTCTCTTTGTGATTGCTAAAAGACATTCGGTATCTACAGCTCCTCTCTTTGCAAGATAACCCCTCCAACTTCATTAAACTTAGTACCATATATTGTTTTACATTGTTTTCTTTGAATAGTTATACCGACTTGAATTTTTAAAACTATTTAATTTATTTTTTAATTAAAAAGTTATGCTGGAAAATAGAAAAATGTTAAAAAAATTAAAATCGCTTCAAAAAAATATTGGAAAAAATTATGAGACCTCATTATAATAATAGAGAGAGCGTGAGGGTAGGTTTGGTGGCACAAGGTGATGGGGAGCCATGTTTGATACCGAAAAACTGTGGAGTAGACATGCCAAATGCATAACTTTTATAATGGTGTGCCGTAAAACGCACTTCCAAGTCTATCAGGGACCGGATAAGCGACCTAAGGGCCTTCCATGTCCCTTAGGGGTCTTCCGTGCGATGTGGTGCAAAAATATTGATAACCCTGCAAGTATAGGGGTATATCGAAGTAATAAATAGGAGCAATGCGTTTCGAGTACCAAAAACCTTATAATACGGAAAGCTAGGCAAATTGAGTTTAAAGTGGTTTTTGCTAAATTATCTATTTCTACCAACTAATGACAATAAACTAGTTGTAAAGTATTAATGATTTTAAACAATGAATAAAAAGGGCTAGAATTAGGGTTTTCACCCCACTATACCCAACTAGTATGAATGATTCCTATCCCATTGACTATTTTAGTTATTTGCTAGGCAAACACCCTACCCAAGGCATCATTGTCCTCTCTCAAGGATGTAATGACTACCTAAACATGACTAACACCTACTTTCGTAGTATCAAGAACATATAAAGGCAATAAAATATGGGTGAATCTCAAACCATCAATCAATCTAATCTACTTTTGTGACGAACTAATTGATTTGCTAATTAGAAGCTCTAAATCAAACTACATCTCTCGATGTAAGATTCAACAAGCAAATAAGGTGAAATACGCTCAATACCCTGTCAAGCATTTCATCAAACAACTTGCATACTCAAATTTACCAACAAAGCCAACGGGAAAATGGGTAATCATGCATAATCAAGGCATAATGGGGCTTAATCCCCAATCTTAGAAAGGAAACTACTCACTAGTCATGTGATTAAGCATAATAAACATCACTATATCAATAACCATCCTTCAACACACATACTAAGATTCAAAATGCAAGTATTGACAGAAAGGGAGAGAGGAAAGAGAAAACTTACAACCAATGTCAAGATTAGAGAGTAGATTAACACTAATTACCAAGGTTTAACACTCACTAAATTATCCTAATCTCACTATTTGAGTAACACTACTAAGAACTCTAGAAAGCTAAGTTAAGGATGAGAAAAGATAATGAAATCACGTACAAAAGGAGGTATTTATATCACATGTGTCGCGTGAGCGAGAAGGCACGAAACTGGTTGAAAAAGGGCCATTGGAGGCCTAGGCCGTTTTTCCCTAAGTAAGGCCACTTTTCCAGCCTTTTCGTGACAACAAGCTTAGAAAGTTTGGCTAATGTGAAACGGGGGTTTCCCAACCCGTTTTCCACTTTGTAGGCCGTTTTTCCGCCATTTCAATCTCATTTGTAACTTCAAGCTTTGATATTCAATCCATCATTCCTTCCTTTCAATCCATTATCCTCCATTTGATCCAAAATGCCTACAAAACATCCTAAAACACCGAGAAACCAAGAAAATGAAATCTGGAAACAAAAGGTGAAGCTAGACTACCAAGAATACATTCAAACTACTAAAAACTAGCTAGAATAGTGAGACATTATACTAAAAGTATGCATATAAACATGTGCATCAAACATACACCTTCGTTCTGAGACATCGCTCCTGGAAGCCCAAAAAAAAACACGGATTGTAGCATTCGTTTTCGGATTCCCAGGACCCGGATGTCATTTTAACCCAAACTTTTCCGAGTGGGGTCTATCATGACCCTAAAGTACCATCGATGCCCCGGAAGGGTCATCCCGAACCCCAAACTTTGATATCACCCATGTCTTTGGTGTTCCAACTCTTACACTAGTGTGTCGTAAAACGCCCTTCCAAGCCTATCAGGGACCGGATAAGCAACCCCGAGTGTCTCCCATGTCCTCTAGTGGTGTTGCGTGCGATGTGGTGGAAAATATTCATATTCGTTCTGGGGCCTCCCTGAAGCCCAAAAACGTGGAGTATAGCCTTCGTTTTCAGCTTCGGGGGTCCCGGGTGTCATTTTGCCCAAAATTCTCTAGGGGATCTATCATGATCCTAGAAGATCCTCACTGCCCTGGGAGGGCGGATCACAGAACTTCGATATCACCCATGCCTTCGGTGTTTCGGCTCTTACATTGGTGTTTTGTAGAAACGCCCTTACAAGCCTATCAAGGACCTGATAACGGACCTCGGGGGGCTCATATGTTACTTAAGGGTGTCCAATGCGATGTGGTGTGAAAATATCCACTTTCGTTCTGAGGCCTCGTACAAGCCCAAAAAACGTGGATTAGCCTTTGTTTTCGGGTTCCGCTGGCCCGGGTGTCATTTATGCCCAAACTTTTTCGGAAAATCTATCATTGACCCTAAATGACCCTCGTTGCTCCGGAAGGTTCATCCGCATCACAGAACTTTGATATCACCCATGCATTCGATATTTTGGCCCATACATTGGTGTCCTGTAGAAACGTCCTTACAAGTCTATCAGAGACCCGATAATGGAACTCAGGGGCCTCATATGTTACTTAAGGGTGTCCCGTGCGATGTGGCGTGAAAATATCTATTTTCGTTCCGGGGTCTCCTGAAAGCCCAAAAAACGTGGATTATAGCCTTCGTTTTTGGCTTCCGAGGGCCCGAGTGTCAATTTTGTCCAAAATTCTCCGGGGGATCTATCATGACCCCAGAGGACCCTCGGTGCCTCGGGAGGGTCATCCGCATCACCAAACTTCGATATCACCCATGCATTCGGTGTTTTTGGCCCTTGCATTGGTGTCATGTAGAAACGCCCTTATAAGCCTATCAGGGACCCGATAACGGAACTCGTAGGCCTCATATGTTACTTAAGGATGTCCCGTGCGATGTGGTGTGAAAATATCTACTTTCGCTTCGGGGCCTCCTAAATGCCAAAAAAACGTGGATTATAGCATTCGTTTTCGGCTTCCGGGGGCCCGGGTGTCAATTTTGCCCAAACTTTTGAGGGGGATCTATCATGACCCTAGAGGATCCTCGATGCCCAGGGAGGGTCATCCGGATCACAGAATTTCAATATCATCCAATAACGGATCTCGAGGGCCTCATATGTTACTTAACGGTGTCCCGCGCGATGTGGTGTGAAAATATCTACTTTCGTTCCAGGGCCTCTTGGAAGCCCAAAAAATGTGGAGTATAGTATTCGTTTTCGGCTTCCGGGGTCCCGGGTGTCATTATTGCCCAAACTTCTCTAGGGGATCTATCATGACTTTAGAGGACCCTCGGTGCCACGGGAGGGCCATCCGCATCACCGAACTTCGATATCACCCATGCATTCTGTGTTTCGGCCCTTACTTTGGTGTCCCGTAAAAATGCCCTAACAAGCTTATCTGGGACCCGATAACGAATCTCGGGGGCCTCATATGTTACTAGTTACATAAAGGTGTCCCGTGCAATGTGGTGTGAAAATACAGTCCACTTTCGTTTCGGACACCCCAATGCTTAAAAGACTTTCCAGACTTTTACACGTCAGCAAGCTCCACCAGTAGCTTTGTTGAATCTTAAAGTCAAAGAGAGTATTAAAAATTCAAAACTCCTTTTAAGACTCCCTCTTTTGCTTCCCACCCAAATGACTTTAAGACTTTCAAAACTCTCATAATACAAGACTTTCAATACTAGCAATGAGGATGCCCTAAATGTAATACCCCGTATTATTATTCATTTTAGAATAATAATTACTTAAAAAGAAATTGTATTTTTGGATTTGAAATATTAATCGGGCTCATGAATTAAAGTTCCTAATTAATGATGGGGTTTTGTTTTAGATCTAATTAATTATAATTGGGCCAAAACTAACAAAAGTATTTGGGCTTAATAATTTTCGGTTATGGACGAAAATTATTGTGCAAAGATGGGCCATAATTTTCGGCTCTCCTAGCCGAAATTATGGGGAGATTTTCGGCTCTCCTAGCCGAAATTATGGGGAGAAAAATCTGAATTTTTATTTCAAAATTTTGTTTCTAAAAGTGAGAGTTAAAGGAGGATTGTGTTGGAGTATTTTTCGGAAGGTGAGTTGAGAAAAAGAAGGAATAGATTTAGGTTTCCTAAATCTACTCAACTTCCTAATCAACTGACACTTTGCTTAAAAAAAAAAAAAACACACGCCTCTCACTCATTCTCTCACACTTTGAAACCGAAACCTAAGAGGAAGAAGAAAGAGATTTTCCTACTCTTTCAAAATTCACCATCTTGCTCAAGTTTAATCCTTTTTTATTCCAAGTAAGTGTTTATTGCTTTTTATGATTAAAGGTTTTGTTCTTTCATTGAGTTTTTATGAACCCTAGTTGTGTATGAGTAAACCCTTATTTTATGTATTTGTCTTGGGTTTGCTAGATTCTACTATTTTGCATGTTAGAATCATGATTAGGGTTGGGTTTAATGTTTTATTGAATTTGAATGAAAGGTTGAGTTTAAAAGGTTAAATCTTGTGTTTTATTAAATCTGGAAATCTATTAATTATTCAGGCTTAATCTAGATTTGGATTTGTTAAAATTGATTAACAAAAAAAAAAAAAAAAAGGTTTCGGATTGGCGAACACGATTGGGCCGTATACAGTGCACGGCTGCACCGTGCGCAGCCGCTGGGCGGATGTCACGGCTGCCAGCCGTGACTGTCACAGCCGCCCGCCGCCGCTGAGCGGTGGTCAGCAGCACTGGAGGTGGTGGCGGTTGGTTGTTGGTGGTGTTTTTTGGTTTGACTCGTTTTGACTTGTTGACTTCAATTAGGTTTTGGAAAGTTTCCTAATTTAGTTTATGTAAATTGATTTTGGAAACTTTTGAGCATGCATGAGTAGTTAAAATTCCAGCAACTTTATTATTTTAATTAAGGGTGCTAAATCATCTTTAAAGTGCAATTAAGAGATTTAAAAGTCAAAATATTGACTATTAGTTTATTGTGGATTTGTTAGGACCCGTTGACCACACTTGAACGTAAGGAGCTTACGTTGTTTGATTGTCGTGATTGCCTTATTCTAAAGGTAATTCATGTCTAGACGAATTATGTAATTCATTGTCGTAATTTCATGTCTAGTGGAATTCTTATATTCATGTCTAGTATTGGATAGAGAATGATAATTCATATTTGGACTTGTGAATATTTTGGTAAAAGGGATGATTGTTATTTATTTCCTTGTGATAATTCGTATAGAATTATATGATAGTGAATGCATGTGATAAATGTTGGAAATTCACTTTGTGTGGCAATGTCTACTTGTTGAGATTCATATTATATGATAATACATGTTGATCTTTGTAATTACGTGGAGTAATTATTTGTGATATTGGACTAAAAGATATATATTAATATTTGTTCAATTTGGATGTAGCCTATCGCTATTTGGATCATGCTTGTAAGCATGTTATGTCAATAAGTTGCTGTGATTTTGACTATTGATTTGGTAAACAATATTGGAAGTCTGGAAAATGTATATTGTTAGCTGGTTGTGAATAGGGTGTTGATGCTCATTCATGTGAAATTTGCCATTGGAATTGTGAACTTAATTGTTCATTTGTAACTGTGGAGTAGTTACTTGAGATGCCAAGATATGTGTATTACTTGTTATGTGATCACCATATTAAAATGATTTGAGAGTTAAGATTTCTTTCGTAATGGATCCACCGAAGGATGCGAATGGGAATTGTCACTTGTTATGTTGAGTGGGTCCACAACTGCGAGTATGGCCCCAACGTATTGAAATCTTGTATCCATACATGAGTAATTGGGCGAGTGATTCTCTGGAACAATTCTTCCTGTAGTCCTAAGGGTCGAAGGAGGGTATGCATACTTAGGAACATTAGAAGTACTTCGGGAGTCATCTATACTCCGGGACGGTTGATCCCTCTTTTGCCAATGTGCACAGGACTAAGATCCTATTGAATCGACTGCGGTTGGTTTGACAATTCATGCGATTCTCTTCTCTCTAATGAACTTGGCTAATGGATAATAATAAATATTGGATTTATTATTTGGTGTTTATGCGTGTCTTTAAATTAAAGCATGTTGTCTGTATTTTCTTAAAGCATAAATATTTATTTTATTAAGCATGTTGGCTTAACTTGGAGATTTAGATGGACTATGTGGTTATGAATTACTCAGCGTAGCTGATTGGTTGTGTTTTCTTTTTACTTGTGTTTGTTGTCCATTTCTTTTCAATGATAGGCCTATGATGAACCTATATGGAATTCGTCTATATGGGGGAGTAGATTGACAGGATTTGTAGCTCGTGGTTGAGAGCTAGGAACGCGACGCAAGAAGATTGTATATAACCTAAGAACAATTTATTTTTATTGTTTAGAATTGGATTCTGTAGTATTAGGATTTTTATATTGTAATGGGATTAATTCTCTTGCATGGGAATTAATAGTTACTATTTATTATTTCATTTGGATTATTTGTTTATGTTTAAGTTTTGAAAGATAGTTATTATTCAATTATCTAGTATGTATGTTTGGGATATAAACATTTGATTTCTTTCTAGCCTTGTATTTAATTTGAACATTAAATACGGCGGTGACGCTTCGGATTTCTAGGATTTTTTCGCTGCAACTCGTAATTTTAAATGGTTTTAAATTAGACGAAAATTCGGGTGTTACACTAAAAATGGCTATGAAGACTTGGAAGTTTTAGAAGTTAGGTAGTTAGGGAAAGTTAGGGATATAATCAAGTGAGTTGAGTTCGAACCGACCCAAAAAAAACTTGTGTGGACTTAGGTCAAGGTGGACCAATAAACTAAATCTTTCTAAGTATACCCTTCATCTCCCTAAATATTTGTATTAGTGTTCTTGGTCCACGGTGGAATAAGTACACACAAGACATGCTACGATGCTTGGCTTGGTTTGAATTTGTTTAATTTGGGTTTGGCTTGAAACTTGATCGTCGAAGATGAAAGGGATCGTGCACTGCTCGGCTTGGCGAACGGTTCCAATTCATACTCATACTACAAATGGAAAAACAAATTAATAATTCGACAATTAATAGTAATTCTTGCATTTTATAAAATGAGTAAATTTCAAATAAAAAGATGATTTTTTTTTATTTATTATTATTAATCTTTGCACTCAAATTAGGGAGAAAATCAAGCGAAATGAGTAGACTGAGATAAGCCATAATAGGGTCGTGCTCGACTTGAAAAGTATTCGAGTTGACTTAGACTTGGCTTGAATTTAGTTTGACCCGAGTTTTAATTTGTTCAAGTCGAGCCCAAGGGTTCAAGTTGGCTCAACTTAGTTTATACCCTTAAAGAGTGTAATAAATCGCTTTTGCGTAATTGTTATCTCGGAAAATTTGCTTCACACAGTGCTCTTGTACCATGATGCATAAGTGCTTGAGAATGCATTCGCTCAACCTATTTGGAGACCTTAACACACATATATCTCTAATTCTTTACTAACAAAAACCTGTACCAGTACAATAGCTGTCTCAACGCAATAGTAATACCTTATTAGGCTAACAAAACACCAAACTTTGATTTTATGTTATAATAATTGTTCAAACACATTCTAACCTCACTGTAAATGTTTAGTAATTCCATGCTACCATTCATGATGGGGGGTGTCAACACTTTAATTTTTTAAAATTATATCGCCTCACTGTAAATGTTTAGAAACACTGTTCTTTGACCACCCTTTCATTGTTGAAACTTTCACATTAACTTGGGACACAGTGAGTCAGTGAGTATTGTACTTTACATATGAATGTCTGCTCACTTTTCCCCACCTTTAATCCAATTGTTTTATGTGAACAATTCTCGATTAGCACTTAATCACTATATTAATTAATATTATTAGTGGTAAGCTAACAAGCTACATAGTCGCTAGTCAGAGAAAAAAAAAGCTTTTATAAGTCATGATTATTGTGGGATACTACATACTAGTCGACTCTTTCGTCTTTCCATTAGCTTATACTTTGAAGTATTAATACTTATAAAGGGTGACCTAAAAAATGAGAGCTATACTTGCACCAAAAACAGGAAAAAAAGAAAAATTGAGAGCTATAATATTGAAACAGCTTACTTTTTTTGTTTGAGGGGTTTAAACGGTTAAGGATCCTCCCTCTTTCTCTTCCTACCCCGAACTCTCCAAAACCCAAGCCCCTTATTTATAAAGGAAAGAGAGGGACTGGAGCTCAGTGATACCGCAAAGGTTAAAACGACTTACTTTAAATGAGATAAAAAGAGACCCTACAAAAAAAAAAAAGAGATAAAAGGAGGATGTATAATACACAAAATTCAGTGAATAGGTATTTTAAACTAGACATTGGGCTCTAAATAAAAAAAACTAGACACTGGGAACATTGTCTTTTCACCGTTACTCCATACACATACTACAAACCATATTAAAAAAAAAAAAGAAGATAAAATTGAATTACTCAATTGATTTACAAATCAAAAAATGTGTTTCTGAAACGCTATACTACCATTTTTCAAATGTGAGTTCATACTTTAATGGAGTATTGTTGGTCTTGTTCAGTGGTGTGAAGCGCTGAAGGCATATGATACTACACGAAATCAAATGAAACATTAAAGCCCAATCCAGGATTTCAAACATTAGGCCCAACCAATTGTGGCAAGTGGCGAATTCATGGGTTTTTGTAGCAGAACGAGTAGTCTACTTCTGTAATATCAAGGCCCCAATTAGAAGCCAGCGGCCCGCTTGATCGACATGTCACCTTACTCTTTCTTTTTAGGGTCACCCGGCTCACGCCCTTTCCCATCGCATCCATTGTTGCGCTCTATCCATCAAGACATCTCGGCTTAAGCTCTGTTTGTTTTACCAGGAAAACTGAAGTGAAATGAATTGATTTTTTTAACTTGACCGTTAACCAATTGAAAGTATACTTTTAGATTTTTCCGATGACATAGTTATTTCGGACTGAACTGAATTTAAGTGAAATTAAATTGAGTCAAACAAAGCCTTAGTAAACTAAATCAATACTCCATGATATTCCTTTTAAAATCGTTTGGGGACAAGAGTTTGAATCACTTATGGAGTAATGTACACTCTATATATGAGAAAATTTCACTAAGACACTAAGGCTCGTTTCTTTCAACGAGTGACTTATAACTAGGAGAAATTGGGTAAAATCGAGAGAAACAGGCGAACAAATACACTTAAATCATGATCTCCACAACCACAAGCACAAATTTGGTTATAGAGATACAACTGATTAATACATAGCCACAAAGGTAACACTTGAAAATTTTCGTCATTCACACAGCAAAACTGATGGCCGTAGCCTTCATGGAACGAATCCCATACATCTGTCAATATTCCTAGCTGTAAAAGTTGCACTTTCTGTTAGCTTTACATAATTCAAAGAAACTAATGCCCCTAAGAATAAAAAAAAGAATATTTAATGCACCCAAGAATAGGAATCATTTAACACTGCAATTTTTGGACTAATTGCTTTCTCAAATCAATACCAATGGTACAGTTCATAACAGCAACTGTACGCCTAATAATCTTATTCTTCATCAAATAAACATCACCCTTTAAAGTGGCATAACTCATCAGCTCCAAAACCCCTGAATCCAAATCCTGATTAAGCCTAATACGATCATCAGAGGCTAATAAAACTCCATTAAAAGAAGAACTTGCCTTTATTTCAACCCCAACTTTTTCTTCTCCCCTAGCCAAAACTCTTCCTGTATTAAACTTCAACTTAGAATCACCAACAACAATCATTTCCTTACCATAAAACATATGCACCATAGTACTATTATTCTGATCATGCAACTCTAAGTGTCCGAAATTGCGGTTCGATATCGAAATTTCCATAAGCAAAGTGAGGGAGAATGAGGGAGAATAATCATACTTGAGGGATTTAATGGAAAGAGAATTGATTTTGAGTGTAGGGGATTTGACACGAACAACAACACTAGCAAATACAAGAAGGGTTAAGCAAAAGAGCACAAAAATGGCTAAGAAATATACCAAACACTTGTTGCTGCTTTTTTTGGTGGTTTTGTAATTTTGGTTGTTTTTGTTGAAGTTTTGATGGTTTGGGTACGTGGGCATTAAGATCGTTGTGGGTTCTTCATGGTGGTAGGTTTTGATGGGTAATGGTGCTGCTTTTGGTGGGTGATTGTTCTTCACCATTGATGTTTATTAGATTAAAATGAAAATAGAAATGAATTGAAGGCTCAAGAGCAAAAGAAAAAGGGTTTTGGGGGCTTTGAGGGTTTTTTTTTTTTTTTTTTTGGGGGGTTTCTTTTTCGCTATTGGGGTAGAACTGTGGGGGGTTTTAAGTTGAGGAGTAACGTGTGTGTTGAGGCCTGAGGGGTAACGGGTTTGGAATTTATATGGAGAGAGAAAGAGAAGAAGCAGAGAGCAGATCCTTGGTGATATAAAGAAAAATGAATGATATTGGCCAAGCCCATTAAGAATATTGACATATGCAAATTCTGATGATTGTGGTTAACCACCTGGACCTTTATTTTCACATTTCATGGACTTTTTCCTTTGTAACTTGAATCTTAATCATCAGTGTAAAGCTGCCAGCTTGATTTTATTTTATTAATTATTTTGAAAGGGTCCTTAGTGAGGAAGTTAAGGAAAACCCCTGTCTGGCTTTCTTCACTTTTGGTGAAACTTCCACTCATTATTGTTACTCGTTTTAAAGCCCGTGCGATGCACGGATTGAGTGAAATGTTTGTATATTAATATTTATTTGATGAAATATGTATACTAACATGCCTATTTTAAAAAAAATCGTAAATAATTTCTCATTGATTATAATTATGCATGCTATATAGTGATGCTAGTTTCATGATATCCTTAGTTATTTAGGTCGATCTCTCTTTTATTTTTCACGCCCCTTGGAGCATCAAGATTTGCTAGAATAAATAAGAAAACTTGAAGGCAAAGAGATATAGGGGGAATAAAGGGTGAGAAAATGTTCAAAAAAAAATGGAGAAGTGATTATGTGAGGCGTTTAATGAAAAAAGATATTAGTCATCATAATCCTCCTAAAATACAATTAGGATTCTACCAAATTGCACCTCCGAAAATGGTTACTTTAAAATCGTTGTTAGTTCGATGTTCGAACACTATATATCATATCGGAGGAGCCTTGAATCAATGCGATAACCTCTCAATAAATTTAGATATTCATGAAGCATTCAACTTTCATTAGTCTCCCGTTACATTCATGTCAACTTTTGGCCTTGTAGTCTCGCATATAGCAAAAATAGAGGGAAAATAATAAAAGATGAAATGTGAACATGAGGAGACAAATATATCACATTCTCCACTTTTTTTCTTTCTTTCAATATTCTCAAATATATTTCTGGCTTATGTGGCTTGCTTTTCATTTTTTTTGTTGAGACTAATTGCTTAGGTGATGCAACTTAGTAATCAAACTTGTGCTATGCACGGACTTAAAATATATTTGCTCAAATTTATTTTCAAGTGAATCTTACATGTTTCTTATACTTATTGTAAATGAATATTATGTTATTTGAAGATACTTTACGATGCGAATTTGATGATTTAAAAGATTATTTTTTTAGACATGTAGAAAAATTTATATTTGATTTTATAAATATTTGACAGAGATCTAATATAGCTCCTATAAAACTCTATACGTCTATCACAACTCAAGCTCTATATTTCATTTCCTAACCTTTATTTTATTTTTGTTTAATTGCTTGCTTAGATGACATTCATATGTGGTGTGATACCCGTGGGATGCACGCGTTCAAATTTAGACATGTTACATATTGTAAATGAATATTATGTTATTTTAAGGTACTTTTCGATGCGAATATGATGATTTAAAAGATTATTTTTTTAGACATGTAGAAAAGTTTATATTTGATTTTATAAATATTTGACAGAGATCTAATATAGCTCCTATAAAACTCTAGACGTCTATCACAACTCAAGCTCTATATTTCATTTCCTAACCTTTATTTATTTTTTGTTTAATTGCTTGCTTAGATGACATTCATATGTGGCGCGATACCCGTGGGATGCACACGTTCAAATTTATATGTTTTATTGTTTTCGTTTTTCTTTTAATAGTATATATCATATTTAATTTTTTTTAATAAAATTAATATTGTAACACAATCTTACAAGTTTATCGTAAGCATATTATAAATGCATCTCATTTCGAAGTACTTTTCGATACGAATATGATGGTGTAAATATTATTATTTTTAAAGATGTGTAGGATAGTTATATTCGAGTTTGAATATTAGATAAAGATAAAGTAGTTATGACGCTAATAAAACTCTAACTATTTAGCACAATTCAATCTCTCTTTTTCATTATCCGAAACTTTTATTACTATGAAACTTTTTTATATTATGTATTGATTGATATGTTAAAAATAGTTTTATTTGGCAATTGATTTAGGTATACTAATTACTAAGTTACTAACGTGTGAAAAATCTTCTTTTCTTTTCTTATTTCTATTTATTTCTGTTTTTTTTTTGTTCAAAGTATGTGCTATGAGTATGTGTTACTTTAATTTTATTGTTTAATATTCTCTCTTATGTGGCACGCTCCTAAAGATATCGCTTAGGTGACTAAAGATATTTGCTCATTTTTTTATTTTCAGCTTAATTTTATTGTTAATATTATTATTATTTTTACTTATTTACGGGAACCAACATATACCTGTGATCTTACATGTTTCGTATACATATTGTATATGCATCTCGTTCTAAAGTATTTTTCGATGCAAATTTGATGGTGCAAAAGTTATTATTTTTTGAGATGTGTAGAAAAAGTTATATTTGATTTCAAATATTTGACAGAGTTCTAGTATAACTCGTATAAAACTCTAGAGGTCTATCACAACCCAAGAATCCTAAAAAGTAGGGATTCTAAGAGTCCTAAGCGTTTTACACTAAAAATGAACCGTTAATTTTTGTCTTTATCTTCACTTAGGTGGCGCGCTCTTAAAATTCTCGCCTACGTGGCACGCCTCATTGCTCCCGGAATATGCCTCCTTTATATATATATATATATATATATATATATATATATATATTGATATTGATTGATTGATTCTAATGAACTTATATTTATTTCATGTTTTTATTAATTATATAGGGAGTGTAGCTAGTTTCAATGAATGTTTTTTTTTGCGACGCTGAAAAGAGGTGCAGGTGAATGACGATTAAAGCACCTGTTACGTCATATTCGTACTCTCATGTCTTTTTGACCGCAAACACAAGATATGTATAATGGGAAATTAAACCCATAATCTTGCCTTACCAAACCAGTTGAAAGTAAAGTTGGAATCAGTAGATCACCAGCATCCTTGTTTTTCTTTTTTCTTTTTTCTTTTTTCTTTTTTTAAGAAGAACTAGCATCCTTGTTGGTAATGTGGGGCATGCTGAAGCATCAAAGTTTCGCACAAAATTTCGGCTTCTAACACTAGCTAATAGCTACATACATTTCCTTAGGTTATGCAAACCAATCAACCTGTTAGACCACGATGTTCCTTGATGACTACTTTTGCAAGTTGGATTGGTTAATAGCCATTTGTTTGGGGTTATTGTGGTTTATATTTTAGGTATAATTTGTGCTAAAAAAAAATGTGTTGTGGCAATATTATGTTTGTTTTTCTTTTGGATAAGTGGGTATTTTTATTAACACAAAAATTTTTATAAGCTGTTTTTTTTTTTTAACTTTTGGTGAAACAGAGGTTAATTTTCAATGAAACAATGGTTACTACTCACCATAAGTGACTTCTATATTTCTAAAAAGTGACTCCAATTTTTTGTGAGTCTTGTATTAATAGGTGTATTAAATAAACAGAGAAAAAAATTGTCAGACACCAAGAACGCCTATGACGACACTAATCGTTAAATGTATCATTTAACACTAGACCTGCACCTTTAAGGAAGGGTTGAGTATAGAGTTGCATTCATGTGCAAATGTGCTAGGATAAATGAATAGGAGAGATCGAAAGTGGCATAAATGAATTTCATTCAACTTGAAGTGCTCTAGTTTTCGTAACTGTTACATGTCTAAACCCAAAATGAGTACATTTTCTTGCTACACATTTGATGCATGGCTATATATGTACCCAAACTCTAGAGTCTGAACCAATTTGTAGCTGTACTGCACTTCTCTCTTGTTGGAACATTTTCAGAGTAAGTGTTAAGAGCATCTCCAATGTATTGTTTGTATGGAGGTTTGTGGGGAGAAAAATCTTATTTTTATAATGATAAACCTAAAAACCCAACTTTTACACAAAAATCGATTTGTCTAGACAAACATGGTTTTTGGGTTATGATGTGGCATAGACAATAAACCTATTAGATCGAGGTTTGTGGCATAATGTACAAAAGGTTTATATAAATGGGTTTTTGGGAGCATAGAAAAAACCTCTCTAGAGTTTTGTAGCATTGGAGATGCTCTAATGTCTCTCATGGCGTGACATGCGGCGCTGGTTATTATGTGTATATGTCTAAAGGAGAGACACTTGTCTCATATATCCACATATGTAATCACCACCAACTTCTAGTAACTAACTTGATCTCAATAAATAGAGTGGCATAATGAGAGATAAAAAATAAGGAGAATGGACTTTCTTCTTGGACAAGGAGAAGATTATCTCTTTGGATGGTACAAGTTTATTGGTTTAATTAGAAGATGAGATTATCTTCTTGAAAAGTTAAACCATGTTATATGAAGGAAATAGATAGTGTACCATGGATATTGGATGATAGATTATCATCTTGTATAAAGACAAATTAATAACACAAACACATTAGTGGAGTATGATTGTGGGGCGAACAATTTACTCTGTGACTTCTTTGTATCTCGGAAGTTATTTCGTGTAACCCGGTCACTTCCTAGAGGTCGAAACTAAACTTTCAGAAAAGTGTACTTGTACATGCATAGAAGTCATATTCAAGTTCCTCTTATTTATTAATATCCAATAATTTTGTACTAACATTCTGAAAGTTTAGAATTAATTAATTGTGATGATAGATTCATGGATATTGGATTTTTCACAATTGTATTTGCTATTTATATTAATTCACTTAAGTGAATGAAATTATTTGTATGAATTGTTATGTCATATCACGATAGAAATCCATGGCCATGGTGAGGGTATAGTGATGGTGACGGTTATAACATTCATATGTTATGGATCAATCATAAATTATAGTAGGGGTAACTACTATGAATTAAATTTTAAAAAATCTAGACGGTTTGGTCTAGGACACATGTGTAAACAATGTTGAATGGTGGTAAACCATGAGGGATGTGTAAGCCCATATAATTAAGTCACCAATGAGGAAACCTCGACTCAGCGCATGATAAAACGTCATGTATTGGGTTCAATGAGTAAAAGTACCTCATAAGAGTGATTTGCAAGCACTCAAAATAATATTTGTTGACGTCCCAAAGGAAAGGGAGTGCTTGAGTCTTGTAACGTAAGGGAGGTTGAAATGTATTTTCTTAATAGATCTTTGAAAAAGTGTTTAAGTTACAAAACACGATATAAAGGTCTACCTATGTAAGTGTGAAGTGAGGCCGCTTCAAGAAGTCTCGGGCTTGACTTTATATACACTTATGAAAGGATATGGACGCGTGGCCTTTAAAGCGTCAAGAATCTAATGTTGTTTGTTATAAGCTTGTGTGTGTGATATCTTCAATGTTCCAAAATGGATTATTTGGTTCAATCTTTTTAGATACCATTATAATTTGGAATATTAAAATGTGTATTACACTAAGCGGCAGTTCAATCTTTAAGACACTATCGTTTAAGCATGAGTTTGAGAATTTGTCTCATCAAGCTTTTTTAGCTTACTCCAAAAATGGGGGAGGATTGTTGGAACATTTTTAAAGTAAGTGTTAATGTCTCTCATGGCGTGACATGCGGCATTGGTTATTATGTGTATATGTCTAAAGGAGAGACACTTGTCTTATATATCCACATATGTAATAACCACCACCAACTTCTAGTAACTAACTTGATCTTTATAAATAAAGTGGCATTACGAGAGATAAAAAATAAGGAGAATGAACTTTCTTCTTGGACTAGGAGAAGATTATCTCTTTGGATGGTACAAGTTTATTGGTTTAATTAGAAGATGAGATTATCTTCTTGAATAGTTAAACCATGTTATATGAAGGAAATAGATATTGTACCATGGATATTGGATGATAGATTATCATATTTTATAAAGACAAATTAATAACACAAACACATTAGTGCAGTATGATTGTGGGGCGAACAATTTACTCTGTGACTTCTTTGTATCTCGGAAATTGTTTCGTGTAACCCGATCGCTTCCTAAAGGGTCGAAACTAAACATTCAGGAAAATGTACTTGTACATGCCTAGAAGCCATATCCAAGTTCCTCTTGTTTATTAATATCCAATAATTTTGTACTTACATCTCTCATCAATCAGCAACAGCAACAACAACAGCAACAGCAACAGCAAACTCCCTTCACTTGTTCACTTGATTATTCACAATCACAGCACCATCACTCTAATGTATTTCCCCAAGCCATCTCACCTACCAGTTTTCATATCTGCTGGTTGTGCTTGGTGTACATTCTAATATTAATTAATATGTTAATTAAAATGTAGAATCGAAAAAAGGAAGAAAAGAAAAGTATTACATCTTCCCCTATACTTTAATTCCTAACCGAGACTGTACAATATTTTCTATCCCATTTGTGTTATTCTTTTTACCCCATTATCCCTTTTCTTTCTTGTTCTTCACATATACTTCATCATTAAAAAGAAAACAAACTATATATATTGTGGATGAAGGGACGAGTATAAAATTGTGTTTCCCTTTGTGATAAAAACAAGTGGAATGTGATCCCTTCGGAACTTCTTAGAAGTTCTCCTTGTGGAATACGAACTTTGTTGCGCCTCTCTGATTATACTCATGGCAAACCCCCCTAATTCTTTGGCCAATGCCGGTATACCACAGTAGAAAACACCTGTTGCGAAGGTTAAAAAAGTTATGCAGGGCAGATTCAAAGAGATGTGTCAATTAGATATGGCAAGTGAATTTCTTGAGCTCGAATTCGTATGAACATCATCCTTCAAAACAATGAACTACCTGCATACTTACCTATTGTGACATTTGCGTGCTTGGAACCTATATTAGAGAAAACCTTTTTCCAGTTTGGCCTCGCAAAATGGGTACGGACCTGTCAGAGAAATCAGAAGTAGGAGGAAGTTGCATTGGCACATAAGAATCATAATATGAAGAAATAGACCATTTAGTAACTAAACTTCAGTGGAGATGCTGCTATGATATACATACTCCTAATTGACATATGTATATGGTAGACTAATAAAGAGAATTGTAGATCAAAATTTTCTTCTTAATGCCATCTGAAACAAGGACATGATACCAAAGATATCAATCTATACCTTGGTGTCGGAAACAATATCGACTCCATTCTTGGCATGGTTGAGTTGTGAAACCATAGTGATGAGTGCTGACCGTGCATCTCCTTCCTCGTCCACACTGTTCAAGTGGTTGTGCATCTCAATTACGCCCTGTTTTACACATCAATGGCAAGTCCATCAGATTACAAGTGAAACGTCAATGAGAATTGTTAATCAGATTGAGTTATTTCGGCTTTGATGATGTAGGCCTTTTACCCTCTGATCAAGTTCAGCAACTTCATTCATGACACCTTTGAACCAATCAAATGATCCTTGTTCGCTTGTTGTCCAGTAGAAATAGGCATTCGTGATACTCAAGGGCTTCTTGTTCTTCGGGGAGCCCTTATTGTTAAGGTCAGTAGCCTTTTCCTGAAATGAGACAAATAAGAAACTGTTACGCTAAATTCTCCGTTTGGCAATCAAAAATGTTACCAACTTAATCAGACTCTAGAGAATTAGCAATTTTTCAGTTATGCCGTCGTCATCCAGATTCTAGGGAAGATTAAAGAAATGTTGAACACTTGTAATCAGTTTTGACGTGAAAAGCACTCAATTCCTCCACCTCCTCTTTGACAAGGTTGTTAAGCAGATCTTTTAGGATACTAATGAATGGAGTTGCTCCGATTCCGGCACCAACAAGGAGAAGAACACCATATTTACAGTAATCTTGTGACGGAGCACCATATGGCCCATCTATCAGTAGCTTTGGGAAACTGAAATGAAGTAAAGATTTCAAATTAGATACTCTATGATCCACTACAATCATAACATGAAAAAGCGAAAAGCAGAGAAAGACAATTGAACACTGACTTTTTCCTTGTTGTTTCATCGACTCTAAGCAGCCCACTTTTACCAGGTATGGGAGTCTCACAAGTATCTTCAAATACTCTATAAAGTTCTTCTGTCCAGTCAGCAAGCTTGCGGATATGGATACTGAGGAAGTCGTCACCCGGAGCAGAAGTAATTGAAAATGGATGCCTGGAAGGAAGTTTGTTTCAGTTAGACAATTATTTAGGTTCAGCAAAACTTCAAGCACTTCCGATTACAAATGTCTAGGCCCTTGAAGCTGAATAAAGTTTCTGCGTTTTGAAGAACATGTTAAATGCAATATGTTTCATGTTCCCAACAAGCAGGCAACAATCCAAAGATAGATGATGCACTCCAAAGAATGCATCGAAGACATGCTATAGATGGTACACTAGGAAAATCTGCACTTTGGAAACAAACAATTGATTAAGTGAAACAAACATCCATCAGCTGCCATATCATAACAGGATTATTGAGAATATGACAGCTAGGATTTGGGGAAATCGAATTGAGATAGAATCTCCATGTTAAAGAAAGAAACATGTTATATGAGACAAAATTAAATAGAAATCCAAGAGATCATGGTGATGATTTACCACTCAAATGGAGAAACAGCAGGGCACTGCACAAACATATACTGACCACCTTTATATTGAAACTGACTGGGCTTTGTCATTATCAGTGTGAGGACGTCTCCAGGATAAATACCCACCTGATTTGAAAAAATGGATGACAACTAAATTAAGCACTTCTTAGCATCCAAGTTGTTGAAGTCAGGAATTATGGTTTACTCAGATGTCAAAGTATCCAAAGGCACATAGCTAACCTTCAAAAGACGGACAGTGTATAAGCCTGATCGAAAGAATCTTAAGGTCCTCTCCCCTGCATATAGCAACACAGGGACAGCAAGATACATCCATGTCTGCAACCAGAAATACGAAACTTTTATTAACAGATTAATAGTTGGGCGTCAAAATGAAACATAAATATCCGCATAAAAATGGTCATGGAAACATTACCGTCTTGAGGTACCATTTGCGGATGAGATAAAGTTTCTCCCCATGGATGATAAGACAAATGTAGACAATGATAAGAAGATGGTGTGAATACCAGAAGGCATTGAACCCTGTAAATCTATTGAGAAAAGATTTGAAACATTTGAAAGGCTTAGGGGCCGTTTGGGGTGGTTGCGAGTTGCCACTTTTTGGGCCCTTCTTAGGCATAGGGGCCGTTTGGGGTGGTTGCGAGTTGCCAGTTTTTGGGCCCTTCTTAGGCAACTTAATGAGGCCACGTCTAAAATATCGAGTAGCCAGAGTGAATACAAATGCCATCAGAACAACCATTATGATCCCTGTTACACCTTCGTACCCTCGAACTAGATCTCCATAACTGGGTTTTGTTTTACCAAAGTCAATCAAGTAGCGACTATAATCTTCTAGTGATGCTCTTTCAAGCCTCACAAAATCACATGCAAGATGGTTCCCGACATGGAGGATCATTCCAAGCACAATGGCTGAAGAAATTGTCTGCACAGTTCAATAGTCAAATTCAGTACAGTAACTGGGTCAATACAAAGCATTTGGAACCGGAACTACAAGACTTGCCATGTGAACTAATACCCCTGATTGCCTAATTATCCTAGAATGATTTTAATGCAACTGCATAAAGACAGCAACACAAGGAATTCTGAGAAAGGGAAAATCGAAAAATTCATGACACAATTTGAGGGGGGACAAAAGCAACAAAATGGAAACTCTGCTGAAGATATTGAATTTGAAGCTGTAACCATAAGCAAATTTTTGTTTTCTCCATTAACAGAAGGATACATATAAAAACAGAAAAGAAACAAGATGAAGCATACCATATGCTTTTACACTGTAGCTATTTTGTTTAGGAACATTCTTCGAGTACCAACTCCGAGTATGTTTTCTGTACTCAACATAAGTTGCTGCTTATAAAGCTATTCTTTCACTGCTATCTTGTTAATGTATATTTTCCAACCAGAGGCAAATAAAATAAAGAGAAAGATAAGCCAAATGTTTATTAATTAAGATGTTATCTGTTGGCAATGATACGAGCAGATCAAAGTCGGGTCATCAGTGTCTGTTCTTAACACCACTTTATGCTGCCCAAGTAAAAATGGCAACAAGATCAGATTTATTATCAACATCTAATAACATGGAAATTCTTGAAGGAATAACAGATGTCTTTTCACATAGATGGTGCAAGTTTTCTGCCTATCACAGTGACTAATATTAAATCTTCAATGGGTCTACTGTTTGCAGGTCCGTAATTGGAGGAGAGTTGATTGCACACAAGCCTATCACCTAAAAACTAATTGGTGTTAGGTGGAGTAATCCACCTACTTATATGCTATTATCAATAGTAATTTGTCTTTTTTTTATAAGATAACATTGGTATTCAAGCTTTGCTTGACTGACCCTAGGGCCTTGAAGTATAATTAACATTGGTATTCAAGCTTTGCTTGACTGATACCTAGGGTCTTAAAGTTAAATTAACATTGGTATTTAAGCTTGCTTGACTGATCTAAGGGCCATGAAGTTAACGATCAGGAAAACCTCTAGTAGTCCTAAGGAAGTCGAAACCTGGGACCTTTGGAATAGATCTCAGAGGTGTCATACACATCTAAATCAAAGCTTCATATTTCATCCAACCAGTAAAATGTTAGAAACGATTCATAAGGATTAATGTGGCGTTATGCACTCTCATCTGAGTCACACATCTCTCTTCTCCCACTCACTCACTTTCGGCACCATCATACCTCTCTGCCTCTGTCCTGTGGTCAAGCAATGAGGCTAGTCTTGTAGCGTAAAAAGAACTACTGTAGGTTCTTTTTTCTTTAATCCTATTAGAAGACTTGACATAAAATTTGCTAATTGATCACGTTCACGTATGTGATCAACCAATGACTGTGACTTTTTTCACACAAGAAAGCAGTCTACTTGGTATAACAAAAGCATTACAAAAGAGAAAGTGTGGTTGGTATACCTTATGGAAGTTTATATTGTCGTCAAAAGGAACAATGTAAGCCAGCCTGGTAGACCTTAGCCAAGTTATAGTGTTCCTACATACTGGAAACAGTATTAAGGCCATGTTCAACTTTAAGATCTCAGCACCACCCTTAGCCGTTGAAAGGCAATAACCCATAACTTGAAAGGCACTCTTGTGTTTGTACTGAATGAATTTCCATATAATTAGACCGATCATTATCATAATCCAAATACTTAAAACCCATATTCGCTTCCAATTATCTTGCAGAAAACTGACGAAATTTGATCTCATTTTCTGTATTGGAGTCCTATATCTTAGTCCTTGTAAATTTTGGCTCAGGGCTTGGCTGGTATAGCTGAGTGCCTGACTGTTGCTCAAGTATGTGTCCTTTTGTAACAAAAGTGTCTCCAATTGCCATAACTGCATGAACATCATTTAGCATCATTATCCACCACCATATATAGAGATCCATTTAGATTTAGTCATAGCAATCAATTAATAAAGGGCAAGAATGAGATTATTTGCATTTATTAATTTCATTGCTGCTAGTCATGCACCTTTTTCCCTACAGTTTTATGAGCCATTTTGCTTTAACTCATTATATTCCGAAGCCAAAATGTAGTGAAACTTTTGGTTCCACTTGAAATAAGAAGGGCCGACAGTTTCTGTCCATCATTTCCAGTGGAGCCAAAAATTTCACTACTTTTTGGCGCTTTTGGAATATAATGGCCTAAAGCAAAATAACTCATAAAACTTTCGGCACTTCTCTTTTATTGTGAAGTTGTCGATGGTCGTCACACTTCGGATTTCGGGTCAAACTGAAACTGCCTCTCTGTGAGACTTTCACAGGGATAAGGCTACCTACAACCGATCACCCTTTACCCTACCAAGACGGGAGCCTCTTTAGAGGCACTGGGGTAATTTTTTATTTATTATTATTTTTTTTTTGAAGTAGGCACTGGGGTAATGTTGAATGTTGATGTATTAGAAAAACTCACTTAACAACCTATATATATTCATTGAAAAATTAAGGAAACTCAATTTTTCATCTTTGGACTCTTTTTCTATACATAGTCTTTCACATTTTTCTTTTTTAATTTTGAATTTTTACATGTTGATGGGTACATGGGTCGGGTTTGGGGTGGATCTGGGTCTGAGATGCTAGACCTAGATCCAGATTCATTTATGACACTTGGACCCAGATGCAGATCCAATAGGTCCATAAAAAGAGGATCGAGACCCTTACAAAATGGATCTGGATTTATGGATCTGGGCCGAGTTTCAGACCCATTGTCATCCCTAGTTGTGGGGTTGAAATTTCATGACAAAGGTTATGAGTTCAATTTTCACTAAGCCTCTCTGCTGAGTGTTTACAAGATTTATCTTGTTGGCTTGCCTGATGTGTATGTGGTTTGCAGACTATTACATACACTCGGAGTTGTTCTGGTGCACACTCGAAGAGTAGTGGCCTTGGATTATTCGTATAAAAAAAAAGGCAAACACATAGACATAGTCGGTGAATATAATGAAATTGGGAACACATATGCACTGTTCGGGTTGGAATATACTGCGTAATATAAGTTGAACCGTTGAAGATGACATACCTCGATGTGTCCTAGCCCGTCCGGATCCAGTGCTTCCATGACTAGAGCAGCATATTCCCCTGCTTGGTCTTTTAGCCTCCATAACTTATTAGCAGAGGCACTCAACAGGATGATCTACAACATTTGTAAATATTCAAAATCCAAGTTAGATACAGTAACTTCTTTTTTAATTTTTGTATGCGAAGACATATTTATGCCTTCCTCTGGATTAAGTTCTCACAAATACTATTGGGATATCCAGGGGCGAAGAAAAGAAGTCATATTTCTAATTTAGTTACTCATAACAAAAATAAACAGGGCTTGTGTTAGTAAATCTTTAATTTTGAAAGCAAAGTATGTACAATGACATGGTAACATGGGGTGTATAACAGTATAGTGAAAATGAAAATCGCTAACTGGTGGTAAATTGGTAATATATAAATACAATAAACAAAATCTTCCTTTTGATATGTCATAAATATGTGAATTGCTCACATTTAACCAATTATATGGTTTTACTAAGCTTATCTAGTAAGTATCAGATTTACTTGCCTATAAATAGGCCAATGTTGTAATGAGAAATCGCAACTGAGTGAAAGCAAGTGAATCAGTTAAAGCTTTTACTCCCACTTTGACTCTCCCTCTTTTCTGAGCCATCTTTCAACACGTTATCAGCACGATCTAACTCCAAACTTCAAAAAATACAAACTCAATCCAAAATATTCTAAGTTTTGAAGTAGTATGCTCTGTGTTGCCGAATATAATTCGGATCCTTTACATCAGAAAGTCAAAACTAGATTACTAAATATTCTAGCCATACAGTTTTACGTTAGTTTTGATACTACTATGAGTCACCAAAGTAATGGGATCAACACAGTTGTAACCGGTATTTACTACTCACCCGTATACCTCATCATTGAGCGAAACCACGTACCTTTCGATATCGTTCCTTACTCGAATATCATACCCCAACCACAACCAAATCTCACGTCGACTAGTACGTTGACGTCGGCAGAAGCCTCCCGAGCCAATCAACCACAACCACCGCCTCCTAAGCTTGTTTTTATAAACCTGAACGACAACCCGGTAGAGCCGAGGCTCGACCCTTGTCAAGATCCAGGTCCGTCCAACAAAAGAAAAGGAGAAAAGGAAGAAGGCGAGATTGGCTCTGCTGAGATCACCTCACCGATTGCCCCAAAGAACCTGAAAATGTGAGCCACCACCATGTACGGTGCGACTCCAAATCTGAGTCATTATCCAACCCACAAAATCCAAATGACCAACCACCAAGATAGGTGATAATTTAGTCACAAATAAAATTAGAACCGAAAACAATAGTAGAAGAGTAAGGTACAAATGGTACTGATCACTAAATAAAATGTAGAAGAGTGTCAGTAAGTGTTGACAAAGTGAAGAAAATAAATTTTGCACCTGAAATTTATTTGAGATGTGATTTTGAGTAAGAAAATAAAACAAGGCCCCACGCTATTAAATAAAGAAAGAAAAAAAAAGAAGTAAAGTTTGACCAAGAAATAATCAGTTGATGTATTTGTTACTTTTGGACTACGAAATTGCTTAACGTAAATCCTAAATTACTTAACGTAAATCTTTTTGTCACAATATTTCCCAAAGTACCCTTTTCATTTGCAAACCACCCTCCTCTTTCTCATTCTTTTTCCTTTGAGAAATCTCGCTCATTATATTTATTCTATAGGCAGAAAATAAACCTAAACTCTAATCGGTATGAATTATTACTTTAATCAACACTGAATTTTTGATGAAATTAATAAACCAAAAGAATTAAAATATATTTTTTATTGTTATACATTGTTAATTGTTTTAAAAGGCACAGAGGAGAGAGAGTGTCACCGGTGGGGGGGATTTGGACGACACGGGTTAGCTGGGGTTCGACGCCGGGGTGGGGAGGGGGGCTTGGATGCGTGGGCTGACAGGGCCACTGATTGGGGTGGTGGTTGCACCGACCAGCGGTGGGGGTGACTTTTGGGGATGAGGGGAGGGGCCGACTTAGGGTTTGGGGGTGCTTTGGGGATGGGGCCTGACGACGCTGATGGGGCAGCGAGCGGGGTGACTGGGGGTGAAATCTAGCGGCGGTGATGGGGGTTGTGAGAAGGGGGCGGGCTCGGGTTGCTTTCTTTCGGTGGGGGTTGACGGGCATACGACTGAGGTTTGGGGTTTTTTCTTTATGTTTCTAAATTTTTGCCTTTAAATTTCAAATATTTTTAATTCTTTTAGGGAAGGGTTGAGGGAGATAGAGATATGATAGAGATACGATTAGAGAGAGAAATGGAAGAGTAAAAAAGAAAATGAGAAATTATTAGGGGCATTATAGGAAAAAAGATTTACGTTTAGCAATCCTCTTGGACTATTGATCCATTGTATGAGATTATGCTTGTGGAATAAAATTGGACTAATATTTTGTGTACCAATGACCTATTACGTCAAATATTTACTAGTATATTTGATAACTAATATTTGGTCTGCAGGATCTTTTAAGATCAAAGTTTATCTGCTTTTTTAGTTGGAATTAACATTTGTTTTGCAGGTTCCAATAAGACAACAAAGAAAATGTTTATTGATTAGCCAATAAACAAGAAAATAAAATTGTTGTTTATTTTATATTTTGTACCGACGGATTTTCGAACCCCTGACTTTTGACTGAGCGTCAGGAGTCTCGAACCACTACGGTTCATTCCCTTGGAGATATCTAAATGCACAATAATTTATTTATAACAAAACGTGTCTTAAATTTTTATTAACTTTAATAATTTTTTTCTAATCAGAAAATGGTAAGCATTGCTAAGAGGGAATTTGAAATCCTCGATGTGTCTGGAAAGAACTAATACAAATGTAAGGTTGATGCCCTTGCACACTTGAAAGCTAATGGACTTAGTTAAACCATTGAAGAAGATAATAATGCCTCAGAAAAAGATCAGGATAGGACCATTATTTTCTTAAAGCACCACCTTCCTGAGGACTTGAAAAATGAATACCTCATGGTTGAAGACCCAAAAGAATTGTGACAAAATCTGCATGAGAGATATGAGCACTGAGAACAAGTTTTATTGCCACAAGCCATGTATCAATGGGCTAATATGAGGTTTCAAGACTATAAGTCTATTAGCGAATATAATTCCGCTCTATTACAAATAAATTCATCAATGAAGTTATGTGGGCAAAATGTCACTGAGTATGCCATGCTTGAAAAGACATTTTCCACCATGCAAGCCTCTAACGTGCTACTTCAGCAGCAATATCGAGAAAGAGGTTTCAAAAAATACTCTGATCTGATATCTGTGCTATTGGTGGCTGAGCAGAATAATCAATTGCTCTTTCAGAATCATAACATGAGGTCCGCTGGAACTATTGCAGTACCAAAGGCGAATGCCACCCAAATTGGCAATCAAGGGCGCCAACTGAAATATAATAAGTATCAAGGCAAAGGCTTCAACAAAGGCCAACGACGCCAGTTTAAAAGAAAGGGCAAACAAACAAACCACCAATGAACTGGACCAACTGGGAAACAAAAGGTCACATGTTGAAATGTGGTATTAAAGGCCATTTTTCGAAAGAATGCCGCACCGCCAAACATTTTGTGGAGTTATATCAAGCTGGCCAGAAAAATAAAGGGAAAACTGTTGAAGCCAACTTTGTGAATCAAGCGCCACAGAATGCGCCAACACTCGACGTTTCTGATTATTTCATGGATGATACTGAGGAAGACCTTACCAAACTAAACATTAAATAAGCTCGCCTTAATTAAAATATATTAATTAAGTATGTTTAACTATGTGTGTTTTGAGTTATGTATCTTCCTTAAATAAATGTTTCAAGAAGCATAGAATGTTAGTAGATGTAATAGTTTCGTATCTCAAAATAAAATCAGTGTCTTTAATTAATCTGTAATCTGATATTTATCTTCTAATGAAGATATGGACTACCAAAATGGAATTGGAGAACAATGTCTAATTGATAGTGTTGCAACACACACAATCCTGAGGAACAAAGTTTACTTCACTCACTTGATACCAGTCAAGGCTAATGTTAACACCATTGGCGATGCTGCAAGGTTAATTGAAGGATCGGGAAAAGCGTGTGTTGTACTCCCAATGGGAACAAAAATTGAGATAAAAGACGCACTATATTCGAGTAAATCTCAAAGAAACTTGTTAAGTTTTAAAGATGTGCGTCAAAATGGTTACCACATGGAAACCATGACTAAAAATTATAAGGAGTACATGTGTCTTACTTTGGTTAAAGCTGGCAAGAAAGTCGTTTACGAGAAAATGTCATCGTACTCCTCAGGGCTGCACTACACGTACATTAATGCCATTGAAATTAATATGGTGTCCAAACTATTGGTGGACAACCAAAAATTATGCTCTCTGTGGCATGACCGTTTGGGTCATCCTGGCACAAATATGATGATTAAAATAACTAAGAGTTCAATCGGACACCCTCTAAACAATATACGAGTATTAAGATTTGGTGAACTCCTTTGCACTGCATGTTCACTTGGAAAATTAATTACGAGACCTTCCAAAAGTAAAATTGGAAGTGAGTCTCCTGCATTCTTGGAAAGAATCCAAGGTAATATTTGCGGGCCAATTCACCCGTCATGCGGACCATTCCGATATTTCATGGTATTAATAGATGCATCAACATGATGGTTGCATGTGAGTTCATTATCGACAAAAGATGTCGCATTTGCCAATTTGTTGGCTCAAATAATTCGATTGAAAACCCAATTTCCAGATCATTCGATAAAGAAGATCAGGCTGGATAATGTAGGAGAATTTACATCCCAAACATTCAATGACTATTGTATGTCTATTGGGATTGAGGTGGAACACCCAGTTGCTCATATTCATACCCAAAAGGGGCTTGCTGAATCTTTGATAAAGCGGTTACAATTAATCGCTAGGCCATTATTAATGAAATCAAAGTTACCAGCATCTATTTGGGAACATGCTATATTGCATGCAACAGAATTAGTACGATTAAGGCCAACTACGTATCATGAATTCTCCCCTATGTAATTGGTAACTGGGAAAGAGCCAAGTATTGCGCATTTGAAAACATTTGGGTGTGCAGTTTATGTACCAATAGAACCACCTAACCGTACTAAGATGGGTCCGCAAAGAAGGTTGGGAATATATATCGGTTTTAAAACCCCCTCAATTATTAAGTTTTTAGAACCGATGACTGGTGATTTGTTTACAACACGGTTTGCTGACTGTCATTTTGACGAGTCAGTATTCCCAACCATAGGGGGAAGAAAAGATAAGGCGAACCCAAGTACGACAGAAATAACGTGGAATGCAACAACATTATCTTATCTTGACCCACGTTCAAATGTGTGTGAACATGAAGTTCCAAAAATAATTCATTTGCAAAATGTTGCAAATCAATTGCCTGACACATTTACGGATATAAAGAAAGTGACAGAGTTACATATTCTAGCCATGAATGCTCCTGCAAGGATTGAGATTCCTACAGGAAATTTCGATAAACCTTTTAAAAACGATCCTACTATTAAGAGAAAGCGTGGTCGACCAATTGCCTCAAAAGATTTGAAGCCAAGAAAATAAAAAAAAGGTTGGAAAATGTGAATGTCAATGATGTTCAATCTTCTAAGGAAGAAAATGAACATATGCAGAGCGCAGGCAATGTCGTCAATCAAAATGAAAATGAAATCTCACTTGAAACCTCAAGCGAGCATGAAAATATAGACAATTTTGAGATCTCAATAAACTATGTCTATAATGGAGAGAAATGGAATAGAAAAGACATTGAGATTGACGACATATTTGCATACACAGTTGCTACAAAAATAGTCATCAATGAAGATGACATTGAACCAAAATGAGTCGATGAATATCGTCGACGAAGTGATTGGCCAAAATGGAAAGAAGCAATGCAGACAGAATGTAACTCATTTGAAAAACGACAAGTTTTTGGGCCATTAGTCCAAACCTTAAAGAGGGTAAAACCCGTCGGATACAAATTGGTATTCATACGAAAAAGAAATGAGAGAAACGAAGTTGTAAGATACAAGGCAAGACTTGTAGCTTAATGTTTTTCTCAAAAGTCAGGACTTGACTATGATGAAACATATTCTCCAGTTGTTGATGCAACAACGTTGAGATTTTTAATCAGTTTGGCAAATTGTCAAGGACTACAAATGCGTCTAATGGATGTTGTGACTGCTTATTTGTATGGGTCACTTGACACTGACATTTACATGAAAGTCCCAGAAGGTTTTAAACTGCATGAAACCAACGTTTCAAGAAATCATGATTTGTACTCAATAAAATTGAGTAAATCTTTATATGGCCTAAAGCAGTCAAGACGGATGTGGTATAAACCGTTTAAGTGAATATTTTCTAAGTGAAGGTTACAAAAATGATCAAATCTCCTCATGTGTTTTTATCAAAAGATCTAAATCCGGACTTGCAATCATAGCACTATATGTTGATGATTTGAATATCATTGGAACTCCTGATGAAATCGAAAGAACGGCCCAGTACCTGATGAAAGAGTTCGAGATGAAGGATTTAGGAAGAACGAGGTTTTGTCTTGGTTTGCTTTGTCCATCAATCAAACTATACCGAGAAGGTATTGAAAAGGTTCTACATGGACAAAGCACATCCACTACCTTCTCTGAACCCAAAAGATGATCCATTTCGACCACGAAAGGAGAATGAAGACGTTCTTAGACCAGACGTGCCATATTTGAGTGCAATCGGAGCTCTAATGTACCTAGCCAACAATACAAGGCCAAATATTGCAATCTCGGTGAATCTCTTATCAAGATACAGTGATGCACCAATGATAATATGCATTTTTGACGATTATTTGTGATCAATTCATCCTCCATTTTACCCTATTTCACAATTGATTCATGGCTTTCTTGCTAAGTTTTGCAATTCTTCTTCCTCTTTACGTCTTTTGGGTGTTTTGTGTGTTTGATAATATTTTAGGCACATAAATGATGAGAAAGACGTGTGTGCAATCAAGAATGAGATTGGATTCGAAAAGCGTTGGAAAAGGCTTCAAGAGGGTAGGCACAACCACCAAGGTGCACCCATAATCATGTGAAAAGCTCATTTGAAGATTCGGAAAAGGCAATGATTTGAAGCCTTACTTGGTCAAGTACTCTGGTAGAGTAAACCATCAATTGGACCATTTGTAAAATTCCAGCAGCCTTACTTGGTCTGGTACTCCGGCAGAGTAAAACCCTGTTTGACAAAGTACTCACTTTAAAGTACTAGGGACTATAAATAGCCTACTAGAAGAGTAGTAGCTCATCCTATCTTATTCTACCTTACTCTAAACCTAGTCTTAGCTCTCTAAAGAGGTCTAGCCTCCATAGTTAGATTGAAGAACTTTATCTCTTAGATTTCAAGGGTAGTTTAACTTTATTTTGGGGAAGTTATTGAAGACCTTTGTAAGATCTTCTTGACCCTTCTCTTTTCTCTTTCTCTCTCCTCTTTACTTATTTCTCTTGTGTTGAGTATTATGTCTTGGTTAATTAAAGTTAATGACTTTATGATGTTTATTGGTTAATTTCTCTTATTAGAGTTGGGATTAGCCCAACTATGGTGTTTTGATGCTTGGATGATGTGATAATATTGTGATTGAATGAGTTATTGTGTATTTAGCTTTGTAAACTCCAAGTGTTTGATAAAATGCCTAAGTGAGAACTTGGCTTATCTTTTGTGTGATTAACTTAAAACCGAAAAGGGGGTAAGGTAATCATAGGAGTTTCATTGACTAAACAAATGGATTCAACCACAAAAGTAGGTAGATTTTCTTTTGGAGATGCTTGAACTAGGTGTTGCTTAATGAGCCCAATAATGCTTGACCCCATGAAAATAGGTGGAAGGGTGAAATTGGGTATTTCTTTGGTGACCTTGAGAGAGGCCCTTAGTCATTGATTGACCTAGTATCTCTACACAATTGCTCATTTGATTTCATGTTATATTATCATCCATTGCATTAGATCATCATTAGTTGGGTAAACACCCAACTCTAGCTTTAACTCTTGATTCTTATAAATTGTGATTGCTCTTTCCTCTCATCTTAATTAATTAATTTAGTTTTAGTTTTAGGTTTTATTGAATTAAACCACCATCCAATTTACCCGAATTAGCTTAACTTTTTCAATTCTAGTGATTTTGGTACTCGAAACACCCTAACTCCTCTTGGGAGACGATTATTTTACTACGCGATAAACCCGTGCACTTGCGGGACTATCAACCAACAAGGAGACAGTGGAATGGGATTAAGCACCTACTTCGTTACCTTCGTGGAACGGTAAACTTGGGATTATTTTATCCCAAAGGTGCAGATCCTACACGTACTGGATATGCAGATGCAAGATACCTGTCAGATCCCGACAAAGCTAAATCTCATACAGGATACATATTCACTTATGGCGGTACTGCAATCTCATGGAAATCGACCAAACAAACCTTAACCGCCACTTCATCAAATCAGGCTGAATTAATTGCCCTTTATGAAGCAGGAAGAGAATGTGTAAGGTTGAGATCTATGATCCAGCACATACTCAAGAAAGCGGTTTGAAAACGATTAATGGCATCCCAACTATAATCTACGAAGATAATAGTGCATGTGTGACTCAAATCAAGGATGGCTACATCAAAGGAGATTGAACAAAACATATTGATCCAAAATTCTTCTCCACCCATGATCTAGAGACGAATGGGACGATAAGCGTTGAGCAGATCAAGTCATGTGAGAATATTGCCGACTTGTTCACAAAAACATTGCTACCCAAGAAGTTTGAGGAACTTGTGCACAAAATAGGGATGCGTCGTCGCTGTAACTTATCCTAAATTCAGGGGGAGCATTTACGCATCATAAGCATTGTACTCTTTTTCCCTTGATCAGGTTTTATTC
Source organism: Tetragonia tetragonoides (assembly GCA_038025085.1). Taxonomy (NCBI): domain Eukaryota; kingdom Viridiplantae; phylum Streptophyta; class Magnoliopsida; order Caryophyllales; family Aizoaceae; genus Tetragonia; species Tetragonia tetragonoides. Next base: position 37,912,221 of record CM076144.1, on the reverse strand, counting down.
CACTGGGTTTTTCCTGACAAGGTTTTTAACGAGGCAATGCTCGTATAATGCATTACAATAAACGCTGTACTCTTTTTCCCTTGCTTTGGTTTTATCCCACTGGGTTTTCCAAATCAAGGTTTTTAATGAGTCTGCTAATACCTCCGTAAATATTAATAGTGATCCATTCAAGGGGGAGTGTTGTAATTTCCCACATGTCATAAATATGTGAATGACTCACATTTAACCAATTATATGGTTTTACTATGCTTGTATAGTAAGTGTCAGATTTACTTGCCAATAAATAGGCCAATATTGTAATGAGAAATCGCAACTGAGTGAAAGCAAGTGAATCAGTTAAATTAAAGCTTTTACTCCTACTTTGACTCTCCCTCTTTTTTTGAGCTATCTTTCAACAGTTTGGATATTTTTGGAAGTACACAAACTTTTCTTTGTCAATTTTCTGCGGTTGGATAGAAATGGCAGAGCTAGGGGGTATCAAGGGGGATCCCTTGCTCCCCCACTCCCGTCAAAAATAAGAATTTTTATAGGAAAAAATTTATTAGGTAAGTATACTATACTCTTAATTTATTTTTTAAAAAATTTTTGCACTCTCATAACTGCTTCTTTGGCTCGGCCAGTGTTGAACAGGACATAGTTGACCCTTCCCTCACCAAAGAGTCTGAAGTCTGGAAGACCCAACTAAATAAATTGGTAAACGCCTAGAACATAAAAGTCTAACGCTACAAATGTCAAATGACGTGCTTCAGCTTGGATATAAATAGAATATTCTATACTCCATTCATTTCAAAATGAGCTTCCAGTTTTATTTTTGAGTCAAACTTTATAAAATTTGACTATTAATTTGTGAAAATAAAATGAAGATTTATAAGATGAAAATTCCTTTTTAATTATACTTTCACAATGTCAACTATTTATAAATTAGATATTTGTATAATTTAGTTATTAATGATGAAAGTGTTGTCTCAAAAACTATGCAAAGTCAAATAGGACCTGTATGTAAAACTTTTTAAATAAATAGATGCAAATAATGGCAAGTTTTACCTCTTTCACTTCTTCCTCATTTAGTCGGCCATCTTCATTTTTGTCCACCCTTCAAAACGAAATTAATATGCCACTGTAAGAAATTAACCAATAATATAATGCCTGAAAATTTTATTTTTTAGATAACATGGGTGTCCAAGCTTTGCTTGACTAATTTCATGAGCCCTGAAATTAACAACCGATAAAATCTTCAGTGATCCCAAAAGGACTGAAACCTGGGACTTTTGAAATATTTCTTAAATGCATGAAAATTTTATACTCCACTTGGTTGTTCCAATAGTCAAAGAGCTCTTAAAAATTTTGAATTTGTTAAATATTCACTTTTCTATTATGTCAGTACTTGAAAACGGAATTAGACGTTTTTTTTCTTTTGTTAAAAAGTTTTTGCAAGTAATAGGATATCTATAAAAGCATCTTTAATGCTGCAAACTTTAAAAGGAGTATTTATCTTTGACACATCATTAAATTTAAAAACTCATTTATACAAATCTCCATGCTTTTTTTTTTTTTTTTTTTTGAGGAATACAAATCTCTAATTTGTATGCTAAAAACTTGTAAGAGATTTTTTTTTGTATGTGACACATTATGGTCTATAAACCAGATTGTACAAACTTGAGGTTTATAGATTTATCATTTATCACAATAGGGAGTAGGTTTTTATAAGAGATTTTTTTCCCAAAAACCTTCCATAAAAACTTAATTTATTTTTTCATCACAATGCTCTAAGCTACTTGAACACATTTGCGATGACAAAATTGGTAAAAGCCAGTGTAAAATACTACAAATGCATAGATTTCTAACACCATATGATTATATGAATGAATATAAACATTGGGACAATCATTAGCTTGATTTAGAAATTATTTACTCCATCAAACAATTAGCAATGTCATTCAACCAATCAATAATCACTCAATTCATTTAGACAACCACAAATTAAAAAATTTGAAAATTCAAAAAAAAAAGAAGAAAGAATTCAATGATTACGTACATGTCGAAGAAGAGCTGAAGCCTAGCATCGAAGCTTTGATCTGTGATCTGAGACCAATACTCATACAGTTCATCTTTGCTGATCTTTTCAACATTCAATCTTCTTTCTTCTGCCTAACGCATCCAACATTTCTAACGCGAATTCCTCCGAATCCTCCATCCCTAATTTCAATCAAATCACATCAAATAAAAATGGAAATTAATCGATTTCACAAATCAATTGCACCGAAATTGAAATTATGTAATATTGTAATAATATGATGATCAATTGAATGAAATAAATTGATGAAAAATTAACTGACCAATGCATTCAGCGAAATCAGAACGATAAAGAAAATCATCTTTAGCGAGTCTCTCAAAATTAATCTCAACTTCATTCCAAGTAGCACTTCCTTTATTACTAGTAAACCGAAGTCTTCTAAGAGCTTTATGAGCACTACCAGACCTAGTTCGATTATTCAACTGAGCTTCTTGTTGTCTCCGTCGAGCTCTAGCCGCAATTACCGAGTCAATGTCGTAGTCAAACCCTCTCGCTGCTGATGATGACGTCATCGACAACGATTTTCCGAAGAATTTAGTTAGCTGCTGTGAGAACTAATGAAAACGGCTAGACGACGACGGAGTTTCCGTATTTGTTGAGGAGAGAGAAAAGTCCGATTCTGTGTTGTTGAGCGTTGTTTTTGTTGTTGTAGTGCTGGTGATGACGCTCGTGGTTCCAGTGGCGGGTTCGACGGTACGGAGAACGACGGTGTCGTCGTTATCGATGTCGAGAGTGACTTCGACGACTTCTTCACCACCGGAATTTGAGGGATGAGTGGAGGAGAATGACGGCGTTTTGTGATGGTGACGTCATTTCCCGGCGAGGACAGCCTTGCATAACCTCTTACTTGGGTGGGGGAGGAGAGAGATTAGTCAAAGATAACAGAGGAATTAATTTTGGTGTTTACTTAAGATTTAAGAGGGTAGTATTAATCTCTGCTAACCAAAGAGAGAGAGAGACAGAACAGAGAAAATGAGAGCGGGGGAAATTTAATGAAATTTTTTTAAAAAGGGATTTCGTGTTTGAAACGCGTCGTGCAATATTTAAATACTCAAAACGCGTCGTTTAGTATTTAAAAAATACTCAAAAGTCATCGTATAGTATTTAAAAAATACACAAAACACGAAGTATAGTATTTAAAAATGGACAATGCTAAAATTGAGATAATAAAATAGTGTCTCTCTATTATGTAGCACTTGCGTCCGGGCAGAAAATAAATTTTGACAAGTCGGAAGTCTCTTTTAGTAAGGGAGTCAACACGAGAACGAAAAAGGAACTAGGTAGTCTTTTACAGATGTCAGTTGTGGAAAAACATGAAAAGTATCTTGGGTTACCAACTATTGTGGGGAGGTCAAAGAAGGAAACTTTTGCAAATATCAAAGACAGGGTGTGGAAGAAGCTTCAAGGTTGGAAGGAAAAGTTATTATCACGAGCCGGGAAAGAGGTGTTAATCAAGGCTGTAATTCAAGCTATCCCAACCTACGTGATGGGTATCTTTAAGCTTCCAGTGTCATTAGTGCAGCAGATTCATTCTTTGAGTGCTAGATTCTGGTGGGGGCAGCGGGGTACCGAGAGGAAGATGCACTGGAAGAGTTGGAATTTTCTCTGTAAACCGAAATACGTGGGTGGTATGGATTTTCGTGATTTGGGTGTTTTCAATGATGCCCTCCTTGCAAAACAATCGTGGCGCCTACTGCGGGATGGGGAGTCTCTTTGTAGTCAGGTATTAAAAGCTAAGTACTTTCCGAAGTGCGGTATTCTCGATTCAGCGTTGGGACCTCGGCCTAGCTACTCTTGGAGAAGTATTTGGAGCTGCAAAGCTCTTCTGAAAGAGGGACTCTTGTGGCGCGTAGGGAATGGCAGCTCTATTAGTGTGTGGACTGATCGCTGGCTTGCCGACGAGATGGGAGCTCTTGTTACTACACCTCACCAACCGAACTCGGGTATTGAGTTGGTCTCTGATCTGATTGATTTTCATAACCTTTGCTGGAAGGAGACTGTTCTGAATGATTTATTTAATGACCGAGACAAGAAGCTTATTCTTGAAATTCCGATTAGTGAAAGACTCCCCAAGGATGCTTTGAGGTGGGCTTTTTCTAAGGATAGTGAGTTCTCGGTTCGGTCTGCATATTTGCTTGGTTGCTCTGTCAACTTTGATTTAGTAGAGGGATATTGGCCAGAGATTTGGGATTCGAATTTACCTCCAAAAGCCAAGCACTTCATGTGGAAAGCAGCTTCTAATTCCCTGCCTACTCGTTCCAAGCTGCGGTCACGGCATGTGATTGATAATGAGGTTTGTCCCAGATGCCAGCTCTCAAATGAAACTGTGTTCCACGCACTTTTTGATTACCCACAGGTCAAGCCAATCTGGGTTGCTAGCAGATGCGCAGAAGCACTGAGACGTGATGGAGTGGAGTTCTTTGGTGAGCTTATTTTGCTTTGGTGCGACAAGCTTGACGAGTTCCAATGGCAACTAGCCTGTTTTCTTGTGTGGGGAATTTGGTTTGCTCGCAACCTGCATACCTTCCAGGCACAAGACACCCCTAGTCCTGTCATCCTGGAGCGAGCGAGACGTCAACTTGAAGAACACAATCTGCACACGCAAAGGCGACAGACTGTGAAGTTGCCTATGCACCCTGCTGGCGGCTCTGTGTGGGCCCCTCCGAGTGGCGAGGCAATTAACGTGGATGCGCATCTCAACGATGAAGGGTGGATTGGTTTGGGGGCAGTGTCCAGGAACTGTTATGGAGATGTATTGTTTGCAGGTGCAAAACGTTTGCCAGCTAGATGGTCTCCCTTCATCGCTGAATGCAGAGCTGTGTTGTTTGGTCTCAAATCCGCTCTGAAGCTCGGTTACTCCAAGATTATTGTCGAGACAGATAGTCTACTTTTTATTTCTCGTATTTCCACTGTTTTTCTTCCCTAGATGAGGTAGGTGTTGTGTTAGGCGATGTGTTGTTTTGTCGCTCTTTCTTTGACTTAGTCGTTTAGAGTCATATCCGTAGAGATGGGAACTCGGTAGCTCGTTCTCTAGCTAGAGTCAATCCGTTAGGCGTAGAGAAATTATGGGTTCACTGTTGCCCGGAGAAATATATTCCCTTTGTAACGATGGACAAATTATCAATATAAAATTTCTACGTTTTACCCTAAAAAAAAAAAAAAAATGTAGCAATTGCCACATTGTCAAGGACATTAATTGTCATGTCATATCATCATTAGGGTTTAAATCAAGATTAAATAAAATAAGGGTGTTTAAGCAAATAAACAAGAGTTGTGTTATCAACTACATTAGGAACTAATCTTAAAAAGAGGGAAAATAGAAAAAAGTTAACTATATTAGCAGAAGTAAGTAAAGGAAAGAAGCTGAATATATTTGGAAAATTCAGCAAAGTCAATGCCTTTGATTTTTCTCCCCTCAGATGAAATTGCGTATCGTACTATCTCCCCCCAAAAAAAACCTATAGCTCTTGTTCTCTAAGTCTTTTCTTTAAGTGTTTTACCTAATTTCTTTTCCGGTAGTGAAGTATTTTATTCTCAAATTTACAAAGAAAAAAAGTTACTTTTATTTTTGCGATTTTTTTAAGAGTTTAAATTTGTAATATAATTTTACTTTGTGCTTTCATGGTTGTTTCTTTAAATTGATCTCAATAGAATCAACTAATATAATACTCTTTCATCCCTATCATATCTTCTCATTTCATTTTGACATTGTTTGCAAAGACAACACTTTGATCAATAATTTTAATTATTCATATATAAAAACAGAAATTATGAAAAATTGATAATTGTAATAAAATAATCTAAGAAAAGTAATTTCATCAAATTTTCATTTTTCGCAAAAATCAATTGTCAAAATTTATTAACTCGAACTAAAAACGTAAAATGTGAAGATAAATGGTGACTAACAGGCTGACTCATGACACCTGCCCAATCGGCCCGCATAATTGGGAGTATGAAAAAATCGTTTGTATAAATATATATAAGAACCCAACTTGTTAGTGGGCACAAGTCCGCTTATCGGTCCTATCCATGGATTTTAAAAAACATGTTTAAAAAAAAACCTAGTGTACTAAACATTTTACTTGCACGATTCTAGATTTTAACTATCTATGTTATTTATAATTTTACTACACCAAAACCAAATTTGCTTTTGATTTTATTAAAATTTACTAAGTAGTTATATAATTTTTCTTTATGTGTACAAAACATCTTCTTATCAATCAGTACATACATTAGTTTGGTTTTACTATCATTGCACAATCTCCTTACATTTTACCTCATATACATCTTAATTTTACTACGTAGTTATATAATTTTTCTTTATATGTAGAAAATATTTTTTTTTTATCATTCACACCCATTAGTTCAGTTTTCTTTATATTTTATGAACCATCCAGTGCAAAAGTTTCTATGATACTCCATCTGTTTCGTAGTTTGTGGCATAGGGCTTAGGTTTCAACATCCATTGTACTACTTTTTTGTGTTTTATCAATCATCCATTAGTCTAATTTTACTAATTGTACAATATTTGTTACATTTTACTTCATGATAATAAAATTTTACGGGTTTCCATTGATAGTAAGAAAATCATTATTAAAGAATGTAAATTATTATTTGATGCTTCACGATTCAAATTAGAATGCACTTTGTTATTATAGTTTAATTAAGTTTTCATATTGTACTAACATTTTCGGTTATAGACCACATTCATTATTCTAATTTTACCGTACTTTGTATTATCATATTATAAGGGATCGGAATAAAATGACTAATAATTAATCCATGATCATATTCACTAGACAAGACTTTTAGGGATTCCCCCATATGTTTTCTTGATACTCGATTAGCCAGTTTGTAGTTATAACAAATTTTGACTTGAAGTGTTTAGGTTTCGTCACTCCACTGGACATTTTTTCAATGAATTACATCATACATCTTAATTTATAATCAACGTACACGGTTTCTTAGATTTTTCATTCGAAAATCTAAATTTGCAACACATATATCCTAATTTTACTGCAGGATTGAGAATTTTACCATGTACTTTGTATTATCATATTATAAATTGAATGTTTCAAAATGAATTAATGATAATAAGAATAATCAATACAGTGAACAAAATATTTAGGGATTATCACATATTGTATGTTCTTTACTACTTTCCTTGGTTCTGAAATTAGCCGTGTTCTGACTTTTTTAGGGGTCAGGGTTTAGGTTTCATGGTCGGGCGGACATCAAGCAATAAATAACTATATCAATATATAAAGATGATTAACCTTTAAATACTTTTAGAGTTTAGGTTTTAATTTATGAAACAGGGGACATAATAGTTTTTTCAATGTACAAAATGATAGTAACCTTTCCAACTACAATATTTTTCTTCACACTAATAAAATGGTGAGGGTTTAGGGTTAATTTTTCCACAACATATAAACGGCTTAAAAAGTAGGGGGAGAGATCAAATGTAATCAAAGTACGCACAAAAGTTATTAAGGACCATCACATATCATATACTTGCTAATATTGTATCTATTTTGGCGTATTCTAACTATTTAAGAGTTTTAGGTTTAGGTTTCTTAATTAATTGTACTAACACGTCGTATAGTATTTAAAAAAATACACAAAACAAGTCGAATAGTATTTAAAAAAACTCAAAACGCGGAGCTCTAGAGGAGAGAGATTTCGATAAGATGAAATAGGTGAATGATTTATATTCTGTTAGTCAAGGTGGTGCAAAATTCGGGATTTAATTACAGAGATTATTAACTCATCGATTTGGTAGATCGTAATGTTTAGCTAGAGACTGCTTACGATAATTGGACCGGTATGAATCGGGTCAACTACTACGTTTGGGCTTAACAGGTCACACACTTATGCGTTGAATGGAACAAAGTATAGAGATATAGAGGAAAGACAAGTGCGCCCAAAGTGGAAGCCCACAAGGTTACTACTAGGGTTTCCTAGTTAGACTAGGAGACTAGGGTTTAACCTATAAGTAAATTTCATCCGTTAAAAGAATTAACTGATGAAATAGAACAAGTGCCTCTCTCAATAGAAAACTATGGTTTGTTTTGCCTAGGTCAATGAATAGTTCCTTATCCTCATAGTTCAATCGCAGTGTGGACTACGCTAGAGCAACAATAATTGGGGCTCATATATCTTTGGATTTATTGAACACACTTTCATCAACGGAGGCACGCATCAACAGGTATATAAATATGTATTTAATGAGCTATTAAGATTCTTGTTTCTAGTTGTCTTCCACTTTTATGATTAGATCATTGCAACTAGAACTTACAGTGGTATCAGAGCCTAATTAATGGGTTAATTAGATCAATTTATTCAACCTTGTTGCGTTATTATTTGCGTACGAGGGCTGTTGTTTGGTTACAGTTTTTGGTTCGTTTACATTGTTTTTGCCGTGATTACCTCATTTGCAAATTCATTCGATCCTGTGTTGTTCTTCCTTTTGGCTCTTTCATGACGCGTTAGAATAACATAAAATTTGTGACATGAGGTACTAGTGACTTCGTAATCATGTTTCGCTAGGGTAAGATTGGGCGCAATTAGTTTTTCCGTGATTATGTTCGCATTTGTTATTCACGCTATCTTTTAATATATATTTTAATGTTGGATCATTGAATTGTCATGTATTCTATGTGATCATGATTGTCGTATGATGTCCCTAGTTGAATGACTATGTTATAAGCTAGCTGCACAATTAGTTAATTGTTTTACAATGATGTGCTGTATATGGTAGATAGTGATTATTTATGATAGATAGTGATTGGATCACATAAGGTTTGCATAGTTTTGATCAAATTAAATAATTAATTATGGTGAAAGTTGACCTTAGTTGTAGTTTTTCATTCTGATCAAGCATTTTGTTGCCAGTAATGTTGTTTACGAACATTGTTATATTCGTGCCCTATAAAAGTCGATCCATTCGTATATAATTTAAAATATTTAAATTATTAGCTAATTGATCTACTTGTTTATTACATGGTTTTTGGATATATTTTATAGGTCATCCATCTTATGGGTGAATGAATGTATGATTTATTGTGGCCCAAATACGGTCTGCGTGCTGTTTGTATTTTTTTAACCTAAATACGGTATGTAAAACCGTCATATTTGTGTAATGTATTTTATTGCATTAGATTTAAATTTAGATTTCTAAGTACAGTTATAAAATGTAAAACTTGAAGAACAAAGCCTTGGAGGAGATCACGATTCAAGTGGGAGATTTTGAAAATTAGATTTTTATTTTATTTTAGGGGCCATACTAGGGTCACTTATTTATTATTTTAATTATTGCTTAAATTAGATTTATTTCTTTAATTATTGCATGTCTGGTTTATTATATTATTTTAACATAACTATTAGTTCATACATATTAAAACAATTTATTAAATCTCGACCCAATGAAATATTGAGTTTATGCCCTCCCAAATAAGGGTCACCCATTACACCTCGATCATTCATAATAGGTATCGCCAAAGCGTGACATTATTTTAATCTTGAGTTAATGCTGCTAAGTCTAAGAAGAGATTTACAATACTATTTTGGTTCCCTCAAAGATATGAGTAAGGAATCCTTACTTGTTGGGGCAAAAGGATAATCATATTAGATATTCCTATCAACTAAGAGTTATGTTGGACATAATTAGCAAAGTATTGCTTACCTATTTTGACTACTGTGGTTGATAAGCCAAAGCTTGATCACATTAGGGCAAAATGGGTTCTTAAAATTATTTTATTCATATGGACACCTTAGAAGGATGGATAAAATATTAAATGACTTGTCTATTTTGGAAATTGATCAAGTTATTTATTGATAAATGTACTAAATTTTGCATATTATATCTGTTTTGTAGCAATGGCCAATGAAAACAAGTCAACTTTTAATCTTAAGTTGATACTAGAAAGGAAATGTTTAGTTGGACCAAACAATTACCTATACTGGCATCGCAACCTGAGAATAGTTCTCAGACATGATAAGAAGGAATACGTATTGGAGACACCTATTCTCGAACTTCCCGAAAGTGGGGGCAATCCTGCTCAACGAGCTGCCCAACGACATTCCGATCACTCGGAGGAAGTTGCATGCATCATGTTGGCAAGCATGAGCCCTGCATTGCAAAAGAAAGTCGAGAGCTATGATGCATACAACATGAATCAAACGCTCAAAACTATGTTTAAAGAGCAAGAGAGGATTGAAATGCGTGCAACTAACAAGGCTATTCTAGAAGCCAAGCTTGAAGGGGGTAAGTCGGTCAATCCTCATGTTATGGGGATGATTGCTAACTTCGAGAGGATGAAATGCCTAGGGTGTGCTTATCCTCAAAAGCTGGCTATAGATATTGTCCTACACTCGCTGCATAGAGGGTACAACCAATTTCGGATGCACTACAATATGCAGGGGTTTGACAAGACCCTCGATGAGCTGCACGACATGCTCAAGACTGCAGAGTCTGATGTGAGGGAAGAGCCTGATAAGCAAGTGCTTTATATAAGGAAGGGAAATAAAGGGGCTACTTCAAAGGGCAACTAGTTGAAAGGTAAGGGTGGCGTGACCAAGCCTAAGCCTAAGAAACAACCAGCCGCCAAGAAGCCTCCCTCAACTGCGGATAATAAGTGCTTCTATTGCCAAAAGATTGGGCATTGGATGAAGGATTACCCAAAGCTGAAGGAAGACCATAAGAATGGAACGGTATCCAATACTTCAGGTATATTGTTATTGAAATCAATCTAGCTACATCTACTTCTGATTGGATATTGGATACTGATTGTGGTACTCACATTTGTTCTAATGTGCAGGGACTAAGGAAGGTGACTAGAGATGAGGTGAACCTACGAGTCGCGAATGGAGTCAGGGTGGCTGCTTTGGTTGTAGGAATTTATGTTTTGTCGTTGCCTTCGGGTCTTAAACTAGAACTTAAAAATTGTTTTTATGTTACTAGTATAAACAGAAACATAATTTCTCCTTCTATATTGGATATAGAAGGTTTTGATTTTCGTATTAAGAATGGTTCTTATACCTTTTCATGAGATGATGTATATTATTTTAGCGATTGTTTGCATAATGAGCTTTATTTGCTAAATTTTGACAAACATATACTCACCATCAATAACAAAAAGACTAGAACTAATGATTCTAACCCCACATATTTATGCCATTGTCGATTCGGCCATATAAATGTGAAGCGCATTCAGAAACTTCTTAAAGAGGGGATTCTGGACTCATTTGACTCTGAGTCATTTGATTCTTGTGAGTCATGTTTACTTGGCAAAATGACAAAGTCACCCTTTCTAGGAAAGGAGAGCGAGCCAATGAGCTATTGGGTCTCATACACTCGAATGTGTGTGGACCAATGAGTTCGACTGCAAGAAGTGGGTTTAGTTAATTCATTATATTTACTGATGATTTAAGTAGATATGATTATATTTACTTAATGAAGCATAAATCTGAATCTTTTGAGAAATTCAAAGAGTTTCAAAATGAAGTAGAAAAATCATCTAGGCAAGGAGATTAAAACTCTTCGATCGGATCGAGGAGGAGAATATATGAGCCTAGAGTTCGATGAACATCTAAAGGCTTGTGGAGTATTTACACAACTAACTCCGCCCGGAACACCGCAATGGAACGTTGTGTCTGAATGAAGGAATCGAACCTTATTGGATATGGTTAGATCAATGATGTGTCACGCCAATCTTCCTATTTCTTTCTGGGGATATGGTGTCGAGACGACAGTTTTCACGCTGAACAAGACTCCGTCAAAAGCAGTTAAGAAGACACCACATGAATTGTGGACGGGAATGGTTCCCAAGTTGTCTTTTTTCAAGGTTTGGGTGTGTGAAGCTTATGTAAAGAGGTTACTTGGCGATGAGCTTGCACATAAATTAGACAAAGTTTTTCTTATGGGTTATCCAAAGAAAACAAAGGGATATTATTCCTACAATCGATCTGAGAACAAGGTATTTGTTGCTCGGAATAGTGTCTTTTTGAAGAAGGAATTCCTTTCCAAAGAGACAAGTGGGAGTAAAGTTCATCTCGAAGAAATTCAAGATGAGCAACAAATGGAGATGGATAGGGATTTAGAATTCATCCAAGTTGTTTTGAAAACAACTCCAGATTCAACTCTAGAGGCAACTCCAGATTCATAAGCTGTTAGTAAAAAATTATAGGATATGTATAAACTAGAGGAATTTGGATATGACTTCTAGGCATGTACAAGTACACTTTCCTGAATGTTTAGTTTCGGCCCTCTAGAAACGACCGAGTTACACGAAACAACTTCCGGGATACAAATAAGTCACAGAGTAAATTGTTCGCCCAACAATTATACTCCACTAATGTGCTTGTATTGTTAATTAGTCTTAAACAATATAATAATCTATTATCCAATATCCATGGTACACTATTAATTTCCTTCTCTAATAACATGATTTAACTATTAAAGAAGATAACCCCATCTTCTAATTAAACCAACAATTTGTATCATCTAAGGAGATATTCTTCCCCTTGTCCAAGGAGAAAGTCCATTCTCCTTAGTTTTATCCTCTCACCCATATGTCCTATTTATAATAGAATATTATGGGTAGTTATTGTTGGTTATGCACATATCCACACAATAACCAACGCCACATAGCATGTCATGAGAGATGTAATTCTCTTACTCTAAAAAAGTTCAAACATAAGCTACAAAACTCCTGAATCCAAATCCTGATTAAGCCTAATACGATCATCAGACGCAAATAAACCTCCATTGAAAGAAGAACTCGCCTTTATTTCAACCCCAACTTTTTCTTCTCCCCTAGCCAAAACTCGGTCTATATTAAACTTCAACTTAAAATCACCAACAACAATCATTTCCTTACCATAAAACATATGCACCATAGTATAGTTATTTTTATTCTGTTCATGCAACAACTCTAAGTGTCCAAAATTGCGATTCGATATCGAAATATCCATAAGCAAGTTGAGGTTGAATGAGGGGGAATAATCATATTTGAGGGATTTGATGGAAATAGAATTGATTTTGAGTGTAGGGGATTTTACACGAACCACAACACTAGCAAATACTAGAAGGGTTAAGCAAAAGAGAACAAAAATTGCTAAGAAATATAGCAAACACTTGTTGCTGCTCTTTTTGGTGGTTTTGTGATTATGGTTGTTTTGGTACGTGGGCATTAAGATCGTTATGGGTTGTTCATGGTGGAAGGTTTTGGTTTGTAATGGTGTTGCTTTTGATTGGGTGATTGTTCTTCATCATTGATATTTATTAGATTTGAATGAAAATAGAAATAAAAAAGGGTTTTTTTGGGGGCTTTGAGGGGTTTTGGTTTTCGGTATTGGGGGATTGTAGGGTGGGGGTTTTAAGTTGAAAGTTGTAACGTGTGTGTTGAGGGGTAAGGGGTTTTGGAACGTTGGGAATTTATACGGAGAGAGAAAGAGAAAAAAGGCAGATCGTTGGTGAGATGAAGAAAAATGAATGAATTCGGCCAAAGCCCAATAAGAAGAATGTTGACATATGCAACTTCTGGTTGATTGTGGTTACCACCTGGACCTTTATTTTCCCCTTTGCAACTTGATCATCAGTGTAAAGCTGCCAACTTGGTTTTAAAAGGGTCCTTAATGAGGAATTTAATGAAGTGAGGGGGTGTTTGGGAAGTGGGAATAAGATTGTGAGATTATGGGATGGGGATGGGATTTGTGTTGAGGGGATAGAGAATTTGTATAATTAATCTGATTACCTTGTTTGTTTTGTGGGTATTAGATTTGGGAATAGATTGAGGATTATAAAATTAGTTTACCAAAATACCATTAAAAAAAAAGAGTAGACAAAATCTGCAGTCATTTTTAATGGGTATGATGGTAATTTAACTTTCAAAACTCTTATCTCTCCTCCTAATACCTTGTTACCTATGGGATAAAAAAAGTAGGATAAGAGGTTATTTCATCCCTATTCCTACCTCCTCTCTATTCCCCATCCCTTACACCAAACATGAGATTTCACAATCTTAATTTTCTAATCCCTATCCCCACCTTCTATTCCCACTAAACAAACGCCCCGTGAAGGAAACCCCTTTCGGGCTTTCTTCAGTTTTTCTGAAACCTCCACTCATTATTGTTGTTCTATGAATCTAGTTTCAATGTGGGGTATACTGAACTGAAGAATCAAAGTTTCGCATAGAGGTGCAAATGAGCTGATATATTCATGAGCAGCTCGTGAAATATTCGGTCAAAACTCGCTTGATAATAAATGAGTTGAATATGAGTACAATTCAAAGCTCGTTTAATAAACGAGCCAAGCAAGAGCATTCCCTTCTCAGCTCGTTTAGTATTTTCATGGGTTATACTCCCTTCAAAGTTAGTGTACTCCCAAGCAGCTCGTGAACGACTTGGTCAAAACTCTTTTAAACTGTTGGGAAATATTTTTAGGGACATAGGTTAATGGCATAAGCAACTACGAGACATGCCTAGGGCGCTTTCCTAAAGACTTGATTTGTCCCTATGTGCAACGGGAGGACCAAAACAGTCTTTGAGATACAACGGAGTTCTGTTCCTAACAGTGTCTTGCACTAACGATATTAGGACACTAATAGATCAAGGAGGAGGCAAGGTTGAGAGATTAGTTTGTTACATGATACCAGGATGTTACTCACTTGTAGCCATATGTTCACCATATGTTAACCATATATCAAGAGGCTTGTGGTTTCCTCTATTTATAGAAGAATACATGCCTCTTGTGAACCATTGTGACTCTTTACTATGTGTCACACATAAAACATCATGCCTATTAGCATGTGTCTCTTCACCAATAGGCATAATTAAACCATTGTGTCTCTTGGAATAAAACCTCTTCATGAATAGACATGTATGAACCAACATGTCTTTTCACACACTACACATACATGTTGGAAATAATTCCAACATAAACATGGCTCGATAAGAAACAGGTGGAGCATGAGCATTAGTATGATGCTCGTTTGATAAACGAGTCGAGCACAAACACAATAATACTCGGCTCGACTCAACTCGTTTGCACCCATTGTTCCGCTGACAATGAATTTCGGCTTAAACTTGTGATTTGTGAGAGCAACACTATATACTGTTCTTTAGGTTATGTAAGCCAATCACCCTGCTTGGCCTGTTAGACCACGATGGTCCTGGATGACTACCTTTGCAAACTGTAGATTACACAATTTCAATAGTATTATGCTAATCTAGAATATTTCTAAGATCTACTAGAAAATATTTCCTAATAGGGTTGAGTATAAAAATGCATTCATGGGCGTGCTAGGATAAATGAATTGGAAAGATCGAAAGTGGCATAAATGAATTTCATTCAACTTGAAGTGGCCTCTACATACCTTTCGGAACTGTTACATGTCTAAACCCAAAATGAGGGGCCTGTGCCTTCCAAAATTGTCACTTGTCTTGTCTATACCCAAAATAAATACATTTACTTTCTTTCTACACATTTGATGCATGGCTACATATGTAGCCAAACTCTGGAGTCTCAACCAATTTGTAGCTTTACTGCATTTCTCTCTCAGCAATCAGCAACAGCAACAGCAAACTCCCTTCACTTGTTCACTTGATTATTCACAATCACAGCACCATCACTCTATTTCCCCAAGCCATCTCGCCTACCAATTTTCATATCTGCTGGTTGTGCTTGGTATACATTCTAATATTAATTAATATGTTAATCAAAATGTAGAATCGAAAAAAGGAAGAAAAGAAAAGTATTACATCTTCCCCTATACTTTCATTCCTAACCGAGACTGTACAATATTTTCTATCTCATTTGTGTTATTCTTTTTACCCCATTATCCCTTTTCTTGCTTTTTCTTCACATCTACTTCATGATTAAAAAGAAAAAAAAAATTATATATATTGTGGATGAAGGGAAGAGTATAAAATTGTGTTTCCCTTGGTGATAAGAATAAGTGGAATGTGATTCCCTTTGAAGACTTCTTAGAAGTGCTCCTTGTGGAATACGAACTTCGTTGTGCCTCTCTGATTATACTCATGGCAAAGCACCCCTAATTCTTTGGCCAATACCGGTATACCACAGTAGAAAACACCTGTTGCGAAAGTTAAAAAAGTTATGCAGGGAAGATTTAAAGAGATGTCCACTTAGATATGGCAAGTAACTGTCATGAGCTCGAATTCGTATGAGCAGCATCCTTTAAAACAGTGAAGTATCTGCAGACTTACCTATCGTGGCATTTGCGTGCTTGGAACCTATCTTAGATAGAACCTTTTTCCAGTTTGGCTTCGCAAAATGGGTACGGACCTGTCAGAGAAATCAGAAGTAGGAGGAAGTTGGCACATAAGAATCATAATATGAAGAAATGGACCATTTAGTGAAGGAGAATTAATCACATTCAGTAACTAAACATCAGTGGAGATGCTGTTATGATATACTCCTAATTGAGATGCATATAGTAGACAGAGAATTGTAAATAAAAATTCCCTTCTTAATGCCATCTGAAACAAGGAAATGACACCGAAGATATCAATCTATACCTTGGTGCCGGAAACAATATCGACTCCATTCTTGGCATGGTTGAGTGCTGCAACCATAGTGATGAGTGCTGACCGTGCATCTCCTTCCTCGTACACACTGGTCAAGTAGTTGTGCATCTCAATTACACCCTGTTTTAAACAATGGCAAGTCCATCAGATTACAAGTAATCAGATTGAGTTATTTCGGCTTTGATGTAGGACTTTTACCCTCTGATCAAGTTCAGCAACTTCATTCATGACACCTTTGAACCAATCAAATGATCCTTGTTCCCTTGTTACCCAGTAGAAATAGGCATTCGTGGTTCTCAAGGGCTTCTTGTTCTTCGGGGAGCCCTTATTGTTAAGATCTGGTACAGGGTAAAGATCAGCAGCCTTTTCCTGAAATGAGACAAACAAGAAACTGTGACGCTAAAATCTCCATTTGGCAATCAAAATGTTACCAACTTCATCAGACTCTACAAAATTAGCAATTTTTCAGTGATGCCGTCATCCAGATTCCAGGGAATTGAACTTCTAGAAGATTAAAGAAATGTTGAACACTTGTAATCAGCTTTGATGTGAAAAGTACTCACTTCCTCCTCCTCCTTTTTGACAAGGTTGTTAAGCAGATCTTTTAGAATACTAATGAATGGAGTTGCTCCTATTCCAAGACCAACAAGGAGAAGAACATCATATTTACGGTAATCTTGAGCCGGAGCACCATATGGACCATCTATCAGTAGCTTTGGCAAACTGAGATGAAGTATTGATTTCAAATTAGATATGATCCACTACAATCATAACTTGAAAAAGCGAGAAGCTGAGAAAGACAATTGAACACTGACTTTTTCCTTGTTGTTTCATCGGCTCTAAGCAGCCCACTTTTACCAGGTATGGGAGTCTCACAAGTATCTTCAAATACTCTATGAAGTTCTTCTGTCCAGTCACCAAGCTTGCGGATGTGGATACTGAGGAAGTCGTCACCCGGAGCAGAAGTAATTGAAAATGGATGCCTGGAAGGAAGTTTGTTTCAGTTAGACATTTATTTAGGTTCAGCAAAACTTCAAGCACTTCCGATTACAAATGTCTAGGCCCTTGAAGCTGAATAAATAAAGTTTCTGCGTTTTGAAGAACATGTTAAATGCAATATGTTTCATGTTCCCAACAAGCAGGCAACAATCTAAAGATGATGCACTCCAAAGAATGCATCGAAGACATGCTATAGATGGTAATAATCCAGACTAATCCTACTCTAGTGATTAAGTGAAACAAACAATTTATTAAGTGAAACAAACATCCTTCAGCTGCCATTTCATAACAGGATTATTAAGAGTATGACAGCTAGGATTTAAGGAAATCGATTTGAGATAGAATTTCCACGTTTGTTTTTTTATAATTTGATAGAATCTCCATGTTAAAGAGAGGAACATGCAGTAGGAGATGAACTTAGATAGAAATCCAAGAGATGTTGGTGATGATTTACCACTCAAACGGAGAAACAGCAGGGCACTGCACAAACATATACTGACCACCTTTGTATTGAAACTGAGCGGGCTTTGACATTTGCAGGGTAAGGACGTTTCCAGGATAAATAGCCACCTTATTTGAAGAAATGGATGACAACAAAATTAAGCACTTCTTAGCATCCAAGTTGAGTCAGGAATTATGGTTTAGTCATATGTGAAAGTGTCCAAAGGCACATAGCTTAAGATCAGTACTTAGGCGGGCTAACCTTCAAAAGATGGACAGTGTACAAGCCTGATCGAAAGAACCTTAAGGTCCTCTCCCCTGCATATAGCAATACAGGGACAGCAAGATACATCCATGTCTGCAACCAGCAATACGAAACATTTATTAACAGATTAATAGTTGGGAGTCAGAATGAAATATAAATATCTGCATAAAAATGATCATGGAAAAATTACCGTCTTGAGGTACCATTTGTGGACGAGATAAAGTTTCTCCCCATGGATGATAAGACAAATGTAGACAATGACAAAGAGGTGGTGTGAATACCAGAAGGCATTGAACCCTGTAAGTCTATTGAAAGGCTTAGGCAACGTAACGAGGCCCCGTCTAAAGTATCGAGTAGCCAGAGTGAATGCAATTGCCATCAGAACAACCATTATGATCCCTGTAACACCTTCATACCCTCGAACTAGATCTCCATAACTGGGTTTTGTTTTACCAAAGTCAATCAAGTAGCGATTATAATCTTCTAATGATGCTCTCTCAAGCCTCACAAAATCACACGCAAGATGGTTCCCGACATGGAGGATCATTCCAAGCACAACGGCAGAAGAAATTGTCTGCACAGTTCAATAGTCAAATTCAGAACAGTAGCTGGGTCAATAAAGCATTTGGAACCAGAATTACAAGACTTGCCATGTGAACTAATACCCCTGATTGCCTAATCATCCTAGAATGATTTCAATGCAACTGCATAAAGACAGCTACTCAAGGAATTCTGAGAAAAGGAAAATCGCTCTCTAAGAGTGAGGATTAAGCAGTTCGAAAAATTCATGACTCAATTTGAGGGGAACAAAAGCTATAAAATGGAAACTCTGCTGAAGATATGAAATTTGAGCTGTAACCAAGCAAGTTTTTGTTTTCTCCATTAACAGAAGGATACATTTAAAAACAGACAAGAAACAAGATGAAGCATACCATATGTTTTTACATCTGTAGCTACTTTGTTTAGAAACATTCTTCGAGTACAAACGTCGAGTATGTTTTCTGTACTCAGCATAAGTTGCTGCTTATAAAGCTATTCTTTCACTGCTATCTTGTTAATGTATATTTTCCAACCAGAGGCAAATAAAATTAAGAGAAGCCAAAAGCAAAATGTTTATAAATTAAGATGTTATCTATTTGCAATGATACGAGCAGATTAAGCTCGGGTCATCAGTGTCTGTTCTTAACACCACTTCATGCTGCCCAAGTAAAAATGACAGCAAGATCAGATTAAGACATTCACATAGATGGTGCAAGTTTTCTGCCTATCAGAGTGGTTAATATTAATATCTTCAATGGGTCCACCTTCTGCAGACCCGCATGGAGGAGAGTTGATTGCACACAAGCCCCGTGGGGTTCCAACCTAAAACCAATTGGTATTAGGTGGAGTAATCCACCAACTTATATGCTATTCTCCTCTCTCCCATTCTTTGATGTGGACACATGTGGGTTATTCTCTTAACAATTAACAGTAATTTGTCTTTTTTTATTTTTTTTAGATAACATTGGTATTCAAGCCTTGCTTGACGGATCCCATGAACCCTGAAGTTAAGGATCAGGGTAACCTCTAGTGGTCCTAAGGGAAACGGAACCTGAGACCTCTGGAATAGATCCCAGAGGTGTCATACACATCCAGACATCCTAGATCAAAGCTTCATATTTCAACCAACCAGCAAAATTTTAGAAACGATTCATAAGGATTGATGTGGTCTTTTGCATCTGAGTCATCCCCCCCTCATTTTTTTTCCTTCCCTTTTTGCAGCTTGAGATGTTTGAAACTTTTTTTTTCTTCACGACCAAGGATATCCACCGTCGACTACAGTGACTATTTCCCCGCGCTGGCTTGTAGGCACCTCAAAGGGTGGGACAGCTGGCCAAGGACTTTAAAGCTGCTCCATACCCAAGGCGAGATTCGAAACCTCAACCTTGGTTAAGGATGGATGAGATGTTTGAAACTTAGCTTGAGCTAGAAGCCTAGAACCTACTAGTCTCACATTTGACTTCCTACAAAATTATCTTTCATCAATTACCATTCAAACTCAACATCTATGCAATTTGATAACATTACAAATTTGTAATTACTCTGTTTCCCAGGTTGGGCTTTATTACAATAGATCGATTGGCATTGTTGTTGGATGTCAGATCACAGTAAGGCTTTTTCTTCTTTTCTTTCTTGCACAAAATGTTTTACCTCACACATCTCTCTTCTCTCACTCACTCTCTCTAGGCACCATCATACCTCTCTCCTATGTGATCTATGTCCTATGGTCAAGCAATGAGGCTAGTCTTGTAACTTAAAAAGAACTAGGGTTGGTTTTTTTTTTTTATCCTATTGGAAGACTTATGTATCTGAACCTTTCAAGTTTACATAAAAATTTTCTAATTGATCACGTATGAGATCAACCAATGACGCTGACTTTTTTCACACCAGAAAGCAGTCTATTTGGGGCCCCACACAAAATAGCGCATAACAAAAGCATTACAAAAGAGAAAGTGTGGTTGGTATACCTTATGGAAGTTTATATTGTCGTCAAAAGGAACAACGTAAGCCAGCCTGGTAGACCTCAGCCAAGTTATAGTGTTCCTACATACTGGAAACAGTATCAAAGCCATGTTTAACTTTAAGATCTCAGCACCACCCTTAGCCGTTGAAACACAATAACCCATAACTTGAAAGGCACTCTTGTTTTTGTACTGAATGAATTTCCATATAAATAGCCCGATCATCATCAATATCCAAATACTTAAAACCCATATCCTCTTCCAATTATCTTGCAGAAAATAGACGAAATTTGATCTCATTCTCTGTATTGGAGTCCTATATCTTAGTCCTTGTAAATTTTGGCTCAGGGCTTGGCTGGTGTAACTGAGTGCTTGACTGTAGCTCAAGTAGGTGTCTTTTTGTAACAAAAGTGTCTCCAATTGCCATAACTGCATCAACATCATTTAGCATCATTATCCACCACCATAGATAGAGATCCATTTAGTCATAGCAATCAATCAATAAAGGGCAAGAAACGAGATATTTTGCATTTATTATTTCCATAGTTGCTAGTCATGCGCACCTTTTAGTGCGGTGTAACAGAAGTCAATTACTACCATTGAGTCTACATGACTACATCACATGGGTTATGGGTATCAAGTATCAACTTCAAGTGTCTGGATCTAAACGTGGCAGACATATATACGTTTGTATTTGCATCATGTACGCAAGAATTTTTTGTGGCCAAAATTAAAATCACATAAGAATGATAATGCTAATTGAGTTGATGGGGCAGATGGCAAGATTTTTATCAAGATACACCAAAATTTGGAGTTTTGAACTAAGCCTTTTTGTTTATAGATAAAGTGTATTTTTTTTTAGATAACAAGAGTGTCCAAGTTTTGATTGACTATCCCATTTCCGTGGGCCCTAAAGTTAACAATTTGGAAAACTTTCGGTGATCTTGAGGGGGCTCGAACCTGAGACCTCTAGAATACTCATTATAGACAACAAATACTCAGTATTCAGTCTACTTTAATTTGTGTATATTGCATGCAAAATTTGGTGTATGTAATTCACCTCCACCAGTCATTATGACATAAATTATATACTCAATCTATCTTATGAAAAATAGTCACTCTCATTGTCATAGGTTCTAGTAGTCAGTAGTCACCTTAGTATGTGATTTACATAAATTCAGTACTAATAGCGTACAACTAGGACTCAAACTGTAAACAGAGTACTACTAGGACACAGACTGTAAATATGTAATATTTATGTTGCCAATATATATACGTGCCAGGGCTCCCAGTTTGGGTGAGCCGATAATCTGACTAAATTCTCATAGAGTACTACTAGGACACAGACTGTATTAAGTACGATCCAGTGTTTAAGACGGAGTAGTTCAATAAGAGCTTTATATGTGATTTACCGTACATAAATCCAGTATTTCAATAGCAAAATTTCACATTTCAAGATAACCAGAAGCTGGAAAGGTATAATTATACCATAGATAAAGGGAGTAAAGGAAGCAAGAAAGCAACAGCATCATCTGTCAAAGAGATACAATTGGTTTTGTTTTTCTTTATTAGCAACTTTGGAAAAATTAACCCACCTACCATGTGGAAAAAAGAGTTGAGATTCACGGACAGCTTAAGAAACTAAATGTAAATGAAGCTGGTTTATATGACTTGGGTTTTGTGTTTTTCCCCGTGAATGGTTCAACAACACGCCTACTGGCCTGTTAGATGCCGAGATGCGCAATTTAGCTAGGTCAATGTCCCACTTGGTCAAACAATGTCTTACATGAACTTGCCTAAGTCATAAAAAATGGTTTCAAATCACCTTTGTTTTCACCTCCCTTTCCCTCTTGGTTAGACAATGAATTATTAAGAAGGCAAACACATAGACATAGTCGGTGTATTTAAAGAAATTGGGAACACATATGCACTGTACTGTTTGGTTGGAGTACTGCGTAATATAACTTGAACTGTTGAAGATGACATACCTCGATGTATCCAAGCCCTTCTGGATCCAGTTCTTCCATGATTAAAGCAGCATATTCCTCTGCTTGCGCTTTTAACCTCGATAACTTATTAGCAGAGGCACTTAACATGATGATCTACAACATTTGTAAATATTCAAAATCCAAGTTAGATGTAGTAACAACTTCTTCTTTTTTTTGTTTTCTTTACACAAAGATCTACTGCCTTCCTCTTGATTAATTAAGTTCTCACAAATACTATTGGGATATCCAGGAAAAAAAGAAGTTATATTTCTAAATTAATAATAAATAAACAGGACTTTTGGTTCTAAAGAGATGAAATGTACAAGCTATGAGTAAATCTCAATTTTGAGGGCAAAGTATGTACAATGAGTTAAATGGTAAGTTGGTAACATGGTGTGCAGTATAACAGTAAGTCAACAGTAACACAGTATAGTGAAAATGAAAGTCGCTAGCTGATGATAAATCTGTAAATTTTATATAAATGCAGTAAACAAAATCTTAATTTTCATATCTATTTGGAGTAAACAAATATTTCTTTCTGAGTCGACCCTTCCCTCACCAAAGAGTCTGAAGTCTGGAAGACCCAACTAAATAAATTGGTAAACGCCTAGAACATAAAAGTCTTACGATACAAATGTCAAATGACGTGCTTCAGCTTAGATATGGAATGGATAGAATGTTCTATGTATCTTTTGCCACCTGGTTTACCAACTCCAATATTTTCAAAGAGGTAACCATCGCCAAAAGAAATTAGAAGAAAGCAAAATGTTGGGTAGAAGTAATTAGTCAATTTATGCGTCACTAATACACCACATAAGAATCCCCTTTCCCAATTTGTCTTTTACTTGAAGAGACTTGTATGTTACTAAATGTTTCCCCTCCCTCATGGACATATAATATGGACGAAGGGAACACCATCTGTTAATTTCTAAAAAGTCTATTCTTTTTCTACTTATCTTAAAATCATTTCAGTTCACTTCAACGATTATCCATTCAGTAAAAATGAAATTCAGTGAAAAAGAATAAATACTTGCTGATATCGATTGACGAAATTGATTTAATGTACATTGTGACGGTAGGACTCACAAGAAAAACTAATGTGACATTAACATAACATTGTAAGTACCAAAATTAACATGCAACTTGGTTGATTAATCAAACAAATGACTGAATGAGTAGTTGTTGATACTTGATAGAGAATCTACCGTGAGATGGTAAATTGGACGCTAGACTGTAGTTACATGGGAAACGTAAGACATGAGGAAAGCTCAAAAGAGTCGTATCAAAATTATCATATTACAAAATCTTCAATTCACCATATAAATACTCTATATATAAATGGAGTTGTTGGTTTATTAATTTTTAATTAAATTTAAAAATTCCAAACGCACTCATTTTCAGCCACCGAAAATGGCCTAACCCCGGCCATTAGTTTAAGCAGAAAAAGACACCCTGTGCCTACTACCCTGATATCAATTGCTCAATTCTCTCTCCCTCTCAACGCTCTCTCTATCACAATTCACAAACATACTATCAATCTATCATATCGATCATGCACAAAATTACACAGCAGGCATGAAATGGTCAGCGCAGTATATAATTTAGGTCGCCAGAACATGACAGAGTGTTGTCTTTACTTTCATGCATGGTACCCAGTTAACGACAAGACCTCCCCTCATTTTTATATTCAGAACACAAAAATCCAAATAAAACATTTTTTAATATGCTTAATGAAATATTAGTCCCCATATGTAATTTTCTTTTTCTTTTTTTATCTACTAGGAGTATATGTAAATTTCTGAAATAAATAAATGCAGATAATGGCACAAGGTTTACCTCTTTTACTTCCTCCTCATTCAGTCGACCATCGTCATTTTTATCCACCCTTCAAAACAATATTAATATGCCACTGTCAGAAATTAACCAATAATATAATGCCTGAAAATATTATACTCCACTTGGTTGTTTCAATAGTCAAAGAGCTCTTAAAAAATTTGAATTTGTTAAACAATCACTTTTCTACTATGTCAGTACCTGAAAAACGTAATTAGAGGTATTTCGATAATCATTTACTTATACGAAGTACCGTTTTTTTTATAAGCAAAAATTATTCTACGTACTTGTATTTGTTTATATATACTCAAATACACTAGTACCAAAATGTATTGTATGCTAATAAAATTCCCTTTAAAGCTGCTAAATCTGATACATCGAAAATATTTAACTAATTATTTTAGTTTTGCAAGTAATAGAATATCTATAAGCTACTTGAACACATTTGCCATGACAAAATTGCTAAAAGCCAATGTAAAATACTACAAATGCATAGATTTCTAACACCATATGATTATATGAATATAAACATTGGGACCTGGAAGTGTCTAAACCATGAGTGGGCAATCATTAGCTTGATTTAGAAATTATTTATCAAACAATCAGCAATGTCATTTAACCAATCAATCACTCAATTCATGGAGACAAACTCAAATTAAAAAAATTCAAAAATAAGAAGAAAAAAAAAAAGGAAGAATTCAATGATTACGTACATGTCGAAGAAGATCTGAAGCCTAGAATCGAAGCTTTGATCGGTGATCTGAGACCAGTACTCATACAACTCATCTTTGCTGATCTTTTCAACCTTCAATCGTCTTCTTCTGCTCAACGCATCGAACATTTCTAATGCGAATTCCTTCGAATCCTTCATCCCTAATTTCATCAATCAAATAAGAAATCAAAATTCATCAATTACATTAATCAATTGGACCGAAGTACCGAAATTAAATTATGTAATATGATCAATTGAATGAAAATTGATGAAATTAATTAACTGACCAATGCATTCAGCGAAATCAGAGCGATAAAGAAAATCATCTTTAGCGAGTCTCTCAAAATTAATCTCAACTTCATTCCAAGTAGCACTTCCTTTATTGCTAATAAACCGAAGACCTCTAAGAGCTTTATGAGCACCAGACCTAGTTCGATTCAATTGAGCTTGTTGTCTGCGACGAGCTCTAGCCGCAACTGCTGAGTCAACGCCGGAGTCAAACCCTCCCGCTGCTGATGACGTCATCGACGGCGATTTTCCGAAAAACTTCCCCGCTTGACGGTTATTCCATGAAAACCGCTTCGTTAGCTGCTGTGAAAACGACTGTTTCGCTTTGCTTATCAGCTCTTGTGAGAACTGCTGAATTCGGCTAGACGATGACGTCGTTCTCCTCATCATTGCCGGCGAAAACCTCGCCGGAGTTTCGGAAACTCCGGTATTTGTTGAGGAGAGAGAAAAATCCGATTCTATGTTGAGCGTTGTTGTTGTAGTGCTCGTGGTTCCAGTGGCGGGTTCGACGCTACGGAGAATGACGGTTTCGTCATCTTCGATGTCGAGAGTGACTTCGACGAATTCTTCACCACCGGAATTTGAGCGAGGAGTGGAGGAGAATGACGGCGTATTTGTGATGGTGACGTCATTTCCCGGCGAAGATCCGGCGCTTATGGCGGTTGAACGAGGTGTACGTACGACGTCAGACGCCCACCGGCGGAGTTCGTGCCTTCCATAACCTCTCATTTGGAGGAGAGAGACTAAGATTAGTCAAAGAAAACAGAGGAATTAATTATGGTGTTTACTTGTAACTACAAATAATAAGAGGCAGTATTAATTTTGGGTGATAATAAATTATAGTACAGCAGTTTGTTTTTGTTTATGGAGCCTGCTATCATCAGCTCAGCTACTTGGTCCTCTTTTTGAATGAGCCTCTCTGTTATCAAAAGAGAGAGAGGAAAGAGAGTAGAGAGAAAATGAGAATTAATGGGGAATTTTTTTCAAAAAGGGATTTGGTGGTATGAAACGCGTCGTTTAGTATTTAAAAATACTCAAAACGCGGAGCTGTAGAGGAGAGAGAGAGGGATGTCGATAAGATGAGAGAGGTTCTAGAAGAAATATGAAAGGAATGGGTGGGTGGATGGATGGATGGATGGATGGATCAAAGGGAAAGTGAGAGAAAGAGAGAGAGAGAGAATAGTACAACAACAAAAGAGAGAGTGGCGAATTATTGAGAGATTCTGAAAATTTTATGAGCAGTAAAGATGGCTTTAAGAATATGGTGGTCACACTCGTATAGTCATTCGTATGAATCATATATACTCTCTCTCTCTCTCTTTGGATCTTGTACATAAGCTTTAGCTTGGGTGTGTGAGTGAGTGGGAATGGGTGGACCTTGGATGAATTTATTTGTTTGATGGTTGGTAACGCGGTAGGGTGGGGGGTCTTGAAAAAACAGAAAAAGGGGAATTAGCGATGGCGACAAAAATATACACAAATTAAATGGGATTACAAAAGAATGATGGGATATGGAAAATTTGGAATGGGATGACTTTCTGTTTTACTTGTGTGGTTTTTTTTTATGGAGTGTTTGATAACTTTGATTAATAGGTTATATGTGGGGCAGATTTATTCCGTGAGACTTGAAAAGTAGCGATGGGAGAGATGGAAAGGGTAGGGGGAAATATAAGAAATTCTATTTCATAGATCCGCTCTATATAAATTTTTGTAAACTTCGATTTGATTTTGAAGATGGTGGTGGAATGATATGGGTTTAAAATGTAAATTGAAAATTTTGATATGGGTTTAACACGCACAGATTAACACAAAAACTCGTATGAGGCGTTTTAAGGTGAAGTAACTAATACAAACATAACGTCATGTCAATGTTATACTTATATATATAGAGGAGATTTCATTTTAAGGCGGCCTCATAAAAAATTTACTAATTATTTAGAGGGAGGTTTGGCAGGTTGATTTATTAATGAATAGTGTGGTTTGGGTCAACGGTGTATTGACAAAATTGACATTATTATGATGAGTTTAGCTTAGCTAGCTAGAAAGTGGAATGTTGAGCTAGCAGTGACGGAAATGGAAAGTCGAAATCTCTGCGTTCCGAATACTTCCGATTAGCGGGAAGTTCAGCTTGGACCAAATAAAATGGTGGTCACATTGCTTATGTTTTGGTGGTGAACTTTTTACTACTTTTATCAATTTTCTCCCGTTTCTTTTGGGTTGAGTAACTTGAGTTGACAAATGTTCCAACTTTGTTTGAGTGATATTATTATCTGCCCATTTCTTTTGAAAAGATATATGATGCATATGATTGCAAAGTCTACACAAACTGTACAACATCTCGTGCACAAGTTTACAATTTATTTTGGTGATGTTCAGTTTGCTTGTAACAAAATGACACTAGTTTGTTTATTCATCGCAAATTTGTTAAGTGGCCTACAAGGATGTTTAATTCAATCATTAGTGTTTTGATATATCGTTCACAACTTTTTCAAGCTATTACATGCCTCCTTGTAATAAATATTGTCAAAATAATATTAGTTCGCAACAAAAGAAAAAAAAAAAAAAAAAAAAAAGGTCTTGTATAAGACGGTCTCATGATGGTCGAAAATAACGGCTTTTATTCAAACTGTAACCGTTTTTGTTTGAAAAGTAATATATTTTGTTTAAAAAGTAACCATTTTTTTTTTTTTTTGAAAGCAGCATATGACTTCTTCAGAGACAGAGGCAGTGTATACAAAGGGCATAAGACAATATGGGTACGAATGTCTGTGCCTAGACATTGTGTGGTAGTGCAGATGGTTGTTCATAATTGCTTAGCTACTGTTGATAATCTGAATAAGAGAGGTTGGCCTTTGGTAAATCGATGTGTGCTATGTAAGCAGGATGCTGAATCCATTTCACATATGCAGGATATTCTTGGCTGGTTGGGAATTAACAGAAGACCTCTTAGCCTTAAGCATTAAATCAAATGGTTCATGAAGTATGTAAGGGGGAAGCAGGAGAAACAAAGAGTGAAGAGAGCTGCTTTTGTGGCCACTATCTACTGCATATGGCGTGAAAGGAACCAAAGGATTTTCAGGGAATGCACTGAAGGAATTTCTAACTACTAACATAATCATACATGCATAATAGAAATTCAATTAACCCAAAAAATATGTGATTACTGTAATTAAATATCAAATTGAAATGCTACCTCACTCCTTTGGTCGCTGGTTGGATGAACAGTGGTTGGGTATGAACTAACACGTCAGATGTCGTGCCTCAACTGGTATCCACACACAGGCTCGAATCCACGCGTCAGTATGCTAGTACAGCGATCCCGTTCGCAACCTCCATTCTACTCTAATGACACACATTTAGGATTTCGTGAAAACTGATTATCACGTGTAACCCTAACTGATCAGGACACTAGTACAAAACAGTCATATGCATCGCCTAATATGCGACGGTTGATCGTAACAACCGTTGCCCATTATGAGACAGTGGTATTTTTGTAAATAAATGTTTAGAATAGACGATGGTTATACTATAGAACCGACGCACATAAGTCAAAAATAAAAAACATAAAAACGCATATAGGAATGGACGACGGTTGACCCTGAATGACCGACGCACATAGCTAGTCACATGCGTCGGTCGTCGAATTGAACCGTCGTCCATACTCATTAAAATTAAAATCCCCCAGAATTTTCGCTTTCCCCCTTCCCCCTTCCCTCACTTTCCCCTTCTTCTCTCGCTTACTCTCTCACTTTCCCTTTCTTCTTTCTCTCACCCATTTCTCCCAGTCGACTTCGCGACCCACCCACAACAACCCTCCACCGCCACCAACAGCCTCCATCGCCACCAACAGCCCTCTCCTCTCTCTCTTTCTCACTTCTCATTTTCGCTCTTAAAGCTTATCTCCTTCCCGATCTACTCCATTGAAGCGTTTAGCATGAAACCCTAAGTTTTGGGCTTGAGTGTTTCGAAATTCCAGGGTGTTTTCTTACTGAATATGAGTTGTTTATCTAGTTTCCCATCGATTGCTAATACCCCACATCGATGGTATGTCTTTTTCTTCGAATTAGGTTTTGTAATTTCTCAAGTTTTTGTCGGTTTTCGCCAAAACTTCTAGGGCTTGGTTGTTGCTCAAATTTTCGCTAATTATGAGTAATCTGAATGATTTAGGTTCAAATTGAACGAATTTGTGTTTAACCCTTTAATGAAAAGCAAATTAGCGGATTTGTGGTCTTGTATGTCTCTATTAGTGGCTATACAGATTTGCTTCTACTACTCTCTTCACTTTCTAAGTGTCAGGCACTATTTGAAAATTACGAATTTGAGTAACGGGTATAATGGTTTTGTGATGTATGTTTGATTACAAGTTCAAGTGGGTGGAGAGAAAATTCAGGAAATGTGGTGTTGACAGACAAGTGTTCATGGGGCTGTAGATAATTTTGTTATACACAGTAGAATCAGATTATAGTTTAGTTTAGTTCTGTGTTATGTTTTCTGTTCATCTGATTACCCAATTAACCCCCCCGCCCCCAACCTGTGTATGTTAGATGCTTGCCTAAGTGTTTTAGTTGTGAATCTAATAGCTAGGTTGTGCATATAAAGAGTTAGACTTGCAAAACGATTGGCGAAACTGATTTCTGAGTTAAAACTTGCTGTTAGTTTTGTGCCAGTTGCAATTTGGGTCACATTTTTTCTTAATCAATTTTTTTTTTTCCCTGTTATGTTTTTGTTTTTGATTTGGGGTTTCAGATGGGTGTTTGTTTCTGATTCGTTCTGTTAGATCCGTTGATATAAATATTAATTCCAGATAAGAATGCGAAGAAGTAGCATTGTGTGCGGAAATTCAGAGCTGTAGTTTCTGATTCGTTCTGTTGTCGTTGTTTTCTGTAAAATGCTGCTGTTTTTTTTTTTGTGCTTTAATTGCTGCTGTTCTTTTGCTGTATTTGTTGCTGCTGATTTCTGTAAATGCGGCGATTGTTTGCTGTAAATATTGCTGCTGCTGTTTGCTTTTGTTTTGTTGCTGTTGTTTGCTGTTAAATATTGTCCTGTTTGCTAGTGTTGCATGCTGGTTGTGGTGTCTGTTTGTTGCTGATTATGGTACTGGCTGCTGTTGCATAGAAATGAAATTTGATACTGAGATTTGGCCTTCTTCTTTTGTATTGCTTTTTGCTATCTTAACAATCACAAGAGTGATGTGTTCTGTGATTACGCATCATGTAGCTTCTGTTCTTATCATAGAAATTGGTTTATCACATGTCATAGATTCAGAATAATTAAATTGTATGCTGGAACAGAGATGTTGTGACATGTTTATTCATTGTGTTTTGTGGAAGGAAACTAAAAAAAGGTTAAGGGTTCAAGATGATGTGTGCGACAAACTTTATTCAGTTTTTTGTGAGCTGAAACGATCATTTTGCCATGTTATCGTACTGAATTCTCAAAGGCTTTTCATTGTTTGATCTCTCTTTACTTTTGAGTTTTCATTGCTTTAGTGCTTGATACAATCAGTCTCATTATGGTTTCACTTCTGCATATTTCTGAGTTTATAGTCGTGGAAGAAGTTTGAAAAGTTTCATGTATTGAAGGGGATAGCTTGTTGTGTGTTTAAATAAGCTGTCTGCTACCTAAATTCATTGCATGCTAACAGGTTATGTAGTCCTATAAACAACATAAGGTTGTTATACTTTTTTGGAGACTTTATATAAACGCAGTACACATGTGGTGGTAACAATGCAGATCAATTAGGACTAGTTTTGTGTATTAATGGCGATGATTGTGAGTGATTACGAGTGAAAT
This sequence comes from Tetragonia tetragonoides, assembly GCA_038025085.1. Taxonomy (NCBI): domain Eukaryota; kingdom Viridiplantae; phylum Streptophyta; class Magnoliopsida; order Caryophyllales; family Aizoaceae; genus Tetragonia; species Tetragonia tetragonoides. Next base: position 37,880,777 of record CM076144.1, on the reverse strand, counting down.
TGCATGTTTGTGAGTGATTTCTATACTGAAATTAGCATTTTTTAATATACTGGTGAAGTGATAAGGTGCATGTTTATTCTGCCACAGGTTCTAACATTGGTACTATTGATCTTCCTGGACTGCTATTCTTGCATGCTTAGACTTAGATTTCATTATTATTCCAGAAATGATATAAGAGTACAGGACAGTTGTTTCCTTGGTTAAACGTTTGCCTGAATAAATAGCAGACAAAATCGCTTTCCAGAGACAGAGTTGAACTACTATGTAGTAAGTATGTACATAAGGAATTGGGGAGTCCAAGAACCACTAGTAGTCTGTAATATCATTATCAGTTGGTGAATGAAAAATTCCCTTTTTATTTATTAGACATATACAATTTTGTGTTAAAGGAGTTACAAAAATCGATAGGGGTTGAACTCACAAAGTCATATTTGGAGCATCTCATGATTCCTATGTATTATTCATTGTGCTTGTTATATCTTTCAAAAATACATCGTGCTTGTTAAGAAATTAATTATCTCAAATGATCATTTTTAAGTGGCGTAGGATGAACGCTAGGACAAGTATGGCTCAAAGGGAAGAGATCATTCGAAGGACTGTTTATGTTTCTGATACTGACCATCAGGTACCTACCCATACCAATTACTCCATCATACTCTTTCTATATAAATATAATGAACTGGACTGTATGTCATGTCTCTATGTTTCCGTGGCAGGTCACCGAGGAGCAGCTAGCCGCTCTTTTCATCAATTGTGGCCAGGTTACTACCTACCCGCTACCCTTACCAGTTACCATACTGCACTGCTGCTCTTGTGTCTTTTAGTAGTATGTTCCATCAGTAATTTGTGTCTTCAATTCACATTGAGTATTCACTATGTCCGATTCTAGGTTGTTGATTGCCGTATCTGTGTTGACCCCAATTCTGTGCTCCGTTTTGCTTTCGTTGAGTTCACTGATAAGGGTATTCTCCCTAGACCCTCCCATCTTAGCTCTTCCTTACCAGTTTTATTCAATTCCTAATTTGCTACTTTTATAACTATACTATCTCCTAAACTTACTCAATCCTCCCATTTGCTTCTGTAGATGGTGCACAGGCTGCATTGACTCTATCTGGGACCATGCTCGGCTTTTATCCTGTCAAAGTTCTGCCTTCCAAGACTGCAATCGCTCCAGTTAACCCCACCTTTTTGCCTCGTGTCAGTATTCCCTACCCCCCCCCCCCCATTCTTTATTAGACTACCTTGTTTATTTTCTTTCTTACAATCTTACTCCCCAACATCTTTCGTGCTTTCTTTGGATTCAGAGTGAAGATGAGCGAGAAATGTGTGCAAGAACTATCTACTGTACAAATATTGATAAGAAGGTGTTTATGTCTTTACTTTTCTTATTGCCCTACTACTTGCTTTCTAATTCCCTCTTATTACCATAGTACCATTTCTTTACCTTTACCATTATGCTTACAATCTTTCCCTCTCTAGGTTTCTCAAGCTGAACTCAAACTCTTTTTCCAGTGTGTGTGGACAGGTTTGTGAATTATGACTGCTCTTCCTTTGGGCCAAATATATATTATCTTTTCTTGGGTCTCCTCTGGATTTACTTTGGATTAAATCTGTTTGATGCAGGTCCTGCTATGCTTCCTATGATTAACTCTTGCATGCTTAGACTTAGATTTCAACTTCTTGTTGGCAAGTTAAAGTATCTGCTGGTCTGTATTTTCTGCATTTGGGGAAAATCTGTGCTTGTTTACAGGCCCTAAGACACACAAGAAAGCTAATAAAATTAGGCTTCACTTTGATTTGATTTTTGGATCTTTCTAATGATAAAGCTTGTAACTTATCTATTTTAACTAGTGATCTGCATAACTATAGCTAATAGTTTGACGATGATTTCCATATGGCTGGAAGTGCTGTGTATATGTCTTAAGAAAGGCTTCCTATTGTACTGAGTTGGTTAATGTAGCAGTTTATTTGTAAGCAACAGTTTGCTCTATTTTTGCTTAGATTAAAACAATTAAATTTAAGTTTGTTATTTGAAGTATTATTTTGTAAAGAAGTTTTATAATTATTGTGAGTTTCGAAGCCTATTAGCTCAGATGGTAGAGCAATTGTGCCATAGCACAAAAGACGTGGGTTCGAATTCCACATGGGCTGATTTTGTTGTTAAGAGATCTAATTGTGAAACTACCAAAAAAAAAAATTAAAAAAAACACTGTGTGTCGGTTGTTTACCTCAACCGACGCACAAAGTGACATTGTGCGTCGGTGTGCGTCGGTTGAACAGGGAACCGACGCACAAAGTCAGACTTTGTGCGCCGGTTGAGGTAAACAATCGTCGCCTATAACAGGAATGTGCGTCGGTTGTTTAAATCAACCGACGCACAAAGTCTGACTTTGTGCGTCGGTTGATTTAAACAACCGACGCACAAAACCTTTGTGCATCGGTTCGCCAACCGACGCATATGCTCTTGAGCATGTGCGTCCCTAGCATATGCGACGGTTCAAAACCGACGCATATTAGTGTTTTGAACCGTCGCACATGGTACTTTCTATACTAGTGGGAGTCACAATATATATAGAGAGGCAGGAGGGCTGATTAGGTTAAGTGTGTGATGGGCCTAATCCGAATTAGACCCTTCTAATAAAACGAGCCTGTTAAGTGTGCGACCCTGCTGGTTTACTTAATGTGACGTAAGTCCAAAACTCTTTTCGGGCCCACAAACCGTAATTGGTTTCTAGCAAAACATTACGATTACCCATATTAAGTAAAGATCGGTTTCCATAGTCCAACCAATAATGCAATTATTAATTCTTACTATGATTAGTTCATAGGGCAAATCCAACAATCTCCCACTTGAACTCTAACTAATCATACACCGATGATCCCTTTTGTCATGTGATACCTAAATTGACCATAAGGAAGGAGTATTGTCATCCCTATATAGTTCAATTATGACTTTCTCGATTCCGCAATTAAACTGTTTAAACAAACGATTGACTTTTAATCCATTTGAGCACGACCATGCATTTCACAGTTTAAACTCATCGAGGGGCCCACAGATATCTTACTTCCGTTATATGAGAGTGACAAATCCCATCTTGCTCACTCACATTCCTCCGCATGACTTACAACACATCATTCAATTATCTTTATAGTCATCGGATTAAGGATTAACGTTTGACAATATCAAGATATGCTAAACATCATGTAGAAAACCATGGTGAGTTCAGGTCAAAGGATCAAATTAAATGTTGCATATGAAAAACATTGATGACACTTATATAACAATCGTTTCAATGTTTTTGAAATGGGTCGGTCCAATACAATGTTCTCTAACATTTATCCATGTGATCAATTTCATATCTCATAATTATGACCTGTGAAACTTGGTCATCAATCAATCCACATGATAGTCTCAATAGTTATCAAATTCCCACAAATAAAGATAACTGACTACGGACAATTTTAGAATAATTATATTTATAACAATAGAGTCTCACAATCAAGTCACATACTTGATAATCTACATCATATAAATTATTCATTGGGATAGTAATAAATAAATCGAACATAAGTCACAAAATAAACCTCCCTCTAGGACAGAGACCAATCATTCATGAATCTAAGTCCTTGTGTAATAGTATGACGCTCATGCTTATCCTGTGGTAGAGGCTTAGTCAGCGGATCAGCAATGTTCATCTCCGATGATACTCTGCACACCTTGACATCTCCCATTTGTATAAAGCTTCGTATCAAATGGTAACGTCTGAGTATATGCCTAGTTTTCTGATGATCCCTAGGCTCCTTCGCCAGTGCAATGGCCCCATTACTGTCACAATAAAGGTCCACTGGATTCGAACTATTAGGTATCACCCCAAGTTCAATGATGAATTTTCAAATCCACACTACTTCTTTTGCTGCTTCAGAAGCAGCAATATACTCGGCTTCTGTTGTAGAATCAGCAACTGTATCTTGTTTGGAACTCATCTAACAAACTACTCCTCCATTCAGAATGAATACAAATCCTGACTACGATCGGGAATCATCCTTATCCGTTTGGAAGCTTGCATCAGTGTAACCATTTACGGGGAGTTCCTCTTCACCACCATAGACAAGAAATACATCCTTAGTCCTTCTTAAGTACTTGAGAATGCTCTTGACTGCGACCCATTGACTTTCACCTGGATTAGATTGGTATCTACTCGTCATGCTTAAAGCACAAGCAACGTCAGGACGAGTACATATCATGGCATACATGATAGAACCTGTAGCAGAAGCGTAAGGAATTCTACTCATGCAATCTCGCTCATCTTGTGTCGAAGGACACTGAGTCTTGCTAAGAGTTATGCCATGTGACATGGAAAGATTACCTTTCTTGGAATCTTGCATGTTGAACCTTTTCGGCACCTTATCTATATAGGTACTGTGGCTTAAGCCCAAGAGTCTTTTTGATCTATCTCTATAGATCCTAATCCTCAAGATATAGGTTGCCTCTCCCATGTCTTTCATTGAGAAACACTTTCCCAAAAAGGCCTTGACTGACAGAAGTGTAGGAATATCATTTCCAATCAGTAATATGTCGTCCACGTATAAGACCAAGAATACCACAGCGCTCCCACTAACCTTCTTGTAAACACAAGGTTCCTCTTCGCATCTAAGGAAATCAAACTCTTTGATTGCCTCATTGAAGCGAAGATTCCAACTCCTGGATGCCTGCTTCAATCCATAAATAGATCGCTGAAGCTTGCATACCTTTCCTCCTGGTGATGTGAAGCCCTCGGGTTGTGTCATGTACCCATCTTCTTCTAGGTTTCCATTAAGGAAAGCTGTCTTCACATCCATTTGATATATCTCATAGTCATAATATGCAGCAATGGCAAGGAGTATCCTAATGGATTTAAGCATTGCGACGGGCGAAAAGGTTTCATCATAATTTATCCCATGAATTTGATTATAACCTTTTGCCACCAATCGTGCCTTGAATATATAAACATTCCCATGTATGTCAATTTTCTTCTTGAAAAACCATTTATACTCAATGATTTTTATTCCATTGGGTGGGTCAACCAAAGTCCATACTTTGTTTTCATACATGGAATCCATTTCAGATTTCATGGCTTGAAGCCATTTGTTGGAATCTGGGCCTATCATTGCTTCTGTGTAGGTCGTAGGCTCATCATCCTCTATTAATAATATATGACGATGTCCAGACACCAAGAAACCATATCTAATGAGTTATCGGCGTACTCTTTCAGACCTACGAGGGGATGGTGCCACAGGTGTAGCTACTACAACATCTTGTAAACTACTTTGAGTCTCCTCAGAAATTGGAGTACTCTCCTGTGGTTCTCGAACCTCTTCGAGTTGCACTTTACTCCCACTGGTTCCTTTAGAAAGAAACTCTCTTTCTAAGAAGACACCGTGTCGAGCCACAAACACTTTGTTGTCGGTGGGATGGTAAAAGTAATATCCTTTAGTTTCTTTAGGATATCCCACAAAGAAGCATTTATCAGATTTAGGTCCAAGCTTATCAGAAAGTAAACGTTTTACATAAGCTTCACAACCCCAAATCTTTAGAAAAGTCAAGCTAGGAACTTTTTCCGTCCATTTCTCATATGGTGTCTTTTCTATTGATTTTGATAGACTCCTGTTAAGTGTGAACACTGCTGTCTCAAGAGCATATCCCCAAAAAGATATTGGAAGACTAGTAAGGCTCATCATAGATCGAACCATGTCTAACAAAGTTCGATTTCTCCTCTCCGATACACCATTCCATTGTGGTGTACCTGGAGGGTTGAGTTGTGAAACAATTCCACAATCTTTCAAATGACTATCGAACTCTTGGCTTAGATACTCACCCCCTCGATCTGGTCGAAGGGCTTTAATCTTTTTTTCAAGTTGATTTTGTACTTCATTCGGAAACTCCCTGAACTTTTCAAAGGATTCAGATGTATGCCTCATCAAGTAGACATAACCATACCTGCTGAAGTCATCAGTAAAGGTAATGAAGTAGTGGTAACCTCCTCTAGCAACTGTGCTTAATGGTATGCATACATCGGTATGTATGAGGCCTAATTAATCACTTGCTCTTTTAATGTGACCAGTGAAAGGTGCCTTAGTCATCTTCCCTAATAAACAAGACTCACATGTCTCAAATGACTCAAACTCAAATGAGTTTAAAAGTCCATCATTATGGAGCTTTTGAACACGCTTCTCGTTTATATGTCCAAGACGACAATGCCAAAGGTAAGTTGGGTTAGAGTCATTTGATTTGAGCCTCTTAGTAGTTATGTTATAAACTGGAATTTTAAGTTCTAGAACATAAAGGCCATTTTTTATTGAACCGCTACCATAAAATATATCTTTATAAAAGGAACAACATTTGTTCTTAATCACAAAGACAAAATCTTCCAAGTCCAAGACTGAAACAGAAATAATACTCCTGCTAATGGCAGGTACATAATAACAATTATTGAGTTGTAAAACCAATTCAGATGGCAAACTTAAATAAAATGTTCCTACAGATAACGCATCAACTCTTGCTCCATTTCCAACGCGCAGGTCCACTTCACCTTTTGCCAAAGTCCTACTTCTCTTTAGTCCCTGCACATTTGCACAAATGTGTGCACCACATCCGGTATCTAATACCCAAGAAGTAGAATTTGAAGAAGTAAATACATTTACTTCTATAACATAACATTTACCTGAAGTTGAAGGAACACTTCCCTTATTCTTCTTCAGCTCCAAATATTTCTTGCAATTCATCTTCCAATGCCCAAGCTCATTGCAAAGCACTTGGTTTCATCATTAGGACCAGACGAGGGTTTGAACTTAGGCTTTCCTTTGGGTTGATTCACAATCGGACCCTTCATGATAGCCTTTTCCTTGTCCTTAGTTTGACCATGTTTCTTAAACTGGGCCCCCTTTCTAACCATTAGAACATTGGGAGTTGGGTCCTTCTTGACGTTTTGCTCAGCAGTTTTAAGCATCTCATGCAGCTCAGCCAATGACTTGTTAAGATTCTGCATATTATAGTTCATAACAAAAGTATCATAATCATTAGTCAATGACGCTAAGATGATATCAGTAGCCAACTCTTAACCCATGGGGGAGCCCAGTTTTTCCAAGTACTCAACATAACCAATCATCTTGATTACATGCGGACTAACTGAACTTCCTTTCCCCATCTCGCACTTAACCAAGTCAGACACAGTGTTAAACCTCTCAGTTCGTGCTTGCTCCTGAAACATTCATTTCAGGCTCTCAATCATCTCATAAGCCTCCATATTTTCATATCGCTTCTGAAGCTCAGAATTCATGGTGGCCAGCATGAGACAACTGACATCAATTGAATCATATTTGAGCTTCTGATAAGCATTCCTCTCAGCATGAGGAGCATTGGTAGCAGGAGCCTTCTTGGGGACTGGTTTCTCAAGGACATATTCCTTTTTCTCTTGTTTGAGAACAATTCTCAAGTTTTGATACCAGTCAAAGAAATTGGTTCCATTCAATTTGTCCTTCTCAAGGACGAATCGCAGTGGAGTGTGATGGTGTAGGGTTTGACATTATCTACAACAAATGTACAATGATTTTAGTGACTTATTTCATAAATATTTCGTTAACAATTTAACAAAATAAATCCACTATATTAATGTGACAAATATCCCTATAAAATATAGTGGAGCCAAGATCCATATTTCCTAAGTATCAAGTAAGCTTTGGCTTATCACTTTACACTTAGTTATTTAGGTAAGTAACCCTTTACTAATTGTATCCTATACAACTCCTGGTTGTTGGGATACCATCATATGTCCCGGCTTCCAACTCTATGCCTTAAGGCCCAAAACTGTTTTGATAGCCTTATTAAGTAAACCAAATTATACATATGGGTAACTGTTACTCATCCTAACAGACTTGAGTAATTAAGGATGCTCTACTTTGGCAGACACATTTTAATGAACCAAGTCCTAATAGGTGTATTAGATTGAAAAGGCATCAAGTTAACTTAATGTTAGTAAGGGATGTGATTGATTTTATGGAGTTGAGTTTCATGCAAACATAACAACAAATATAATCAACAGTAAATAAGCGGAAGCATAAATAACAACACATGTGATATATTATGGTCCCCTAAGCTATGGTGATCTAATCTCCACACTTTGCTCCTTCCATATGGCAGCTGGATGGTCATCTCCATGATATCCTTTGACCTTCATGAGCTTGATCTTACAATCAACTATATCATAAAAGTTACACTTCTACACTAGCAATAATCTAATTATTACATTCAAAGTAACGACACGCAGGTCGTATTTAATAATTACATTCAAGTAAACGTTAATAATTACATTCAAGTAAACGACACGCAAGTGCGTATTTTAAACCAAAGTAAAATTATGGGCCATACCATTCAACATCACGTGAACTAAGATATCATATATCAAATATCAAAAATTTGTAATGGCATAAAAATAAAACATCATTCGCACAAACAAGCGGATCCATGCAGGGGTCAAGGGGGCGGCGCCCCCTTGCGGGGTCGGGGGGCAGCGCCCCTCGCGGCGGTCTTATTAATTCCGTTTAGTGGGAAAACTTCCACGATTAATCTTATTAATCGTGAACCCTAGGCAGCTCTGATACCACTGAAGGAATTTCTAACTACTAACATGATCATACATGCATAATAGAAATTCAAGTAACCCAAAAAATATGTGATTACTGTAATTAAATATCAAATCGAAATCCTACCTCACTCCTTTGGTCGCTGGTTGGATGAATGATAAGTGTTTATTTGTATATATTTAGTGTAGTTTAGTTCTAGTTTACTAGGTTAATTGATGGTTTTTCATTATCTTTTATTAGTTTTATCCTTCTTTGTTATATTTTACGCTTTTGGTTTACCTTCTTGTGATAGATAACCATTCTTGGAGCAAAACGTGACATGTTGATTGTTGAAAGATCTCAAATGTTGAGGAGATTGTAATGGACACTCAAGCATGAGCAAGGATTATCAAAGGAAGCAAAGAAATATCAAGAAGAGACCTCAAGAATGAACCATGAGCAAGCCTTGTCTCAAACATGGTCATGGTTCACCTTCAAGAGGCAAGGAAATAGCATCAGAGTCAACCATGACTTGTGGAGTCGAGCCATGACCTGGTCGTGGTTTGCCTTAGCTAGTAATTTACTCTTAAAAGCATCAGATGTGAACCATGACCTGGTCGCGGTTCGCTAGTTTTGGGTCACGGTTCGCTATCTGAGGTCACGGTTGACCATTTTGACTTGTAAAACCCTTATATAAGTGACATTTTATTGGAGAAGGGGTTAGGCTTCATTTTGGGGGGCTAGACTAGAACTTTTCTTAGGGTTTTTAGGGTTCTTCAAGACTAAGCTTAGGTATATAATGAATTTTAATCTTGGTTTCTAATCTTCTCTTTAATCAACATTATTGGTTGTAAGTTTTCTCTCTCTTCCCTCTTTCTATCGATACTTGCAAGTTTAAATCTTTGTTGTTGAATGTTGATGGGTATTGTTATTATGAAGTTTATTTTACTTAATCCCATGATTAGTGAGTAGTTTAATTAGTTCTAGGATTAGGTAGCCCTAATCCATGCTCTTGATTGTTGGTTTTCCCCTTCCCCAAGTTTAATTCCAAATTTCTATCAATGTTAAGCATGTGCCCACCAAGTGTTTGATAAATTGTTTGATCCACATTTTATCTTATTTGTACCTATTGTTAAGCATGGAAATGTGTTTGATGATAGTGGTTGCTTGACTATTGATGCTTGAGAAATAATGCCACGAAAGTGGATTACTTCTTTTGTGACCATATAATTAGCTTAGTTTAATATAACCCATGCCTAATTAGGATCCTAGAAATAGGTTTCTTGGTTTGTATTTGGGTAAAAATCACTCCCCTTTGAAAGATGGTGTTTGTGATGCTTTTGCTAATTGTCAAGTGGTTTGTTATTAAGTTTGGGGGTTGTTTGGGGTTAATTAATGAACAATGTGCATGATTAGTGGTGATTCCTATCCTAGAATTGCCTTTATTATTGTTTCACACCTTTATTAAGTTTTAATTAATTAGTTTATTTAAGTTAATCAAATCAATCAACTCTTTTAATCGGTCTAGATAGTCGGTAATTTAGGGATTTTTAGTACTTTATCAACGAGTCTCCGTGGTACGAACTTGATTATTACTTCGACATACACCGTGCACTTGGGGTTGTGTCAAGTTGAAGGTGAACCATGACCATGTTTGAGACAAAGCTTGCTCATGGTTCATTCTTGAGGTCTGTTCTTTATATTTCTTTGCTTCCTTTGATCATCCTTGCTCATGCTTGAGTTTTCATTACAATCTACTCAACATTTGAGATCGTTCAACAATCAACATGTCACGTTTTTCTCCAAGAATGGTTATCTACACAAGAAGGTAAACCAAAAGTGTAAAATAAAACAAAGAAGGATAAAACTAATAAAAGAGAACGAAAAATCATCAATTAACCTAGTAAACTAGAACTAAATTACACTAAAATATATACAAATAAACACTTATCAAACTCCCCCATGCTTAACCTTTGGTTGTCCTCAAACAAACACTAAATAATCACATCAAGTAAGATTGAAGGTTAGCACGAAGTAGTCGAGTGATCACCTCCTCAAGTGAGGAACATTGACAACGCACTTGACATGAACATAAGAGTTCGAGATCCTTGAGGCCAAAACAAGTTTTCAAACCATTTTAAACCCAAGTTTCAAAAAGTTATGGAACAAGTTCACGAAGTACAAAGCATACAAGCACTCAACCGACTTGGTAATTCTCCTCAAGAACTAAAGCAAGTTAGCCTGAGAGACTCTCACTTTAGGAAATGTAAGTCCCTCACTCTCATGTGTTTTGGGTAATCATGCAATATTCGACACTCGGGACTCAAACTTCGGTGCCATCCTACCATATGCTTGCCTATCGTCTAAAATCTCTACCGCTAGTTGACAACTCCATATGCAAAGATCGGGAGAACTTTTGGGTTGTAATGAGGCTTAAGGTAAGGTGGGAATATATTTGGGATGTGGACTTAGAGTCATAAGGACATAGTGGAAATACAAACATCCTCCTAGATCCGTCTAGAAAAGATCAAGGGGGTGCAAAAACATCTCCAAAAATCAAAAACACAAACTCCAATCTTATACAACACCCACCAAACCAACCTTCTTTACAACTTTGACCAAACTTTATGACTAGGAGTATCGGGGCAAGATGATTCCGATTAAATGAGATAAAACCCTTCTTCTACTCCTTAAACACTTATTTACTTCTTTTTTTCTTTTTCATTTTTTTTCTTTTCTATATATACCAAAGCTTCATGAAACTCAAGGCCAACGATTATCATTCCATTTCTCACAAAAGGTGCCCTCATGCTTATCTTTTACTCAAATCCACAATTAAACACTCGACCCAACGAGAAGGACGAATTCCACTAGTCTTAGACTCGGCAGAGGGAAGATGAATTTGGGGAAGAGAAAGCATGTAATGAAGTTCTCCAAAGAAAGGGCACAAGCTCAAAGGGGCTCCAAAGTGGAAAAATGATGCATAAGGGAGGCTATTTGGCTTAAAGTAGTTTAAGTACAAATAAACAAATAAATGCCTCCGTCCTACCGATGCAAAATGGGTGTCTAATGCAATTGTGACCAAGAATCAAGGCAAGTTCTCGAGCAATGCCAACCGAAGTGAATCAAGCACACATGGAAAGAAAATGAACCGATATAAATGTGTCGGTTTTGGGCTCAAATTCTCACCGGTTAAAGTCCATCTAAAACTAACCACTTCACGACTTAAGGAGGATTAGCAAGTTATTGACAACGTGTCAACACTCATGCTTGCATACCGAGACCAAGTGAACAAAAGCCAATTTTAAAAACTACGATTAGGAAATCACATTTTTCAAAATTTTCACCTCAAAGCTCAAGTCTCATGCCACATGTTAAATACCAACCAATGTTCCTATATGATCATCATACAAGGATCACTTCTCTCTATTTTTGGGTATTTTCATTTTTTGATTTTTTTTTTTAATGCAACCTAAATGATATGCAAATCTAGAACGTGATCAATGCAATCTAAATATCAATACCTACATGAAAATGCAACTAAATGCTCTAACATGCTCCTACACTAAATTAGCACAATTTCAATCACCAACCATAATCATAACACCATCATCACATCCACCAAATCACAATTCATCAAGTATCACCACAACACCACAATATCTCACCACCATATCCCCAACAAGAACAATAATAAGATATCAACCCCTCCATGCTTAAACTTTGCATTGTCCATAATGTAAAGGAAATAAAGAGAAAGAAGGGGAGGGGAGTACTTACAAAGCTAATTAGATGAAACGGGCGAAATTTGTGGCCGGCGAAGAGAATATGCGATTGATTTATCGCCTCAAATGCTCAATCACACTCAAGTGAACTATGATATCACAAGATCAAATGACAATAGTGTTATTTATTTTTATTTTTTTCAAGAGGTCCAAAATCAGAAAATAGAACCTAAAATTAAGGAGATAAGCTAAATTCAAAAGAAGGAAAAAATACGAAAAAAGTAGAAAAGACTTGGGTTGCCTCCCAAGAAGCCCTCGTTTTGGTCATCAGCTCGGCCTCCGTATGTCTCAACCCGGGTGGATCACGAAGGTGATGTTGCCTCCACAACGTTTGGGCCTCCCTTGTGACTTGAAGAGGGCTTTAGGTTGCCATTTCATGAACATTCTTCTAGTCTTGCCAATCAAGGCTCCACTAGCCTTTCTCCCCTTTGCACTCTCCTTAATGGGGTGCTTGTAAGAGTCCTCCTTAGAAGTTTTGAAGTCAACAATGTCATCTATCACATCAATCCTACAACAAGATTTCTCAAGCATTGGAAATGTCATAGAGTTAGTCAAATTAAATTCCACTTTGTCTTCCCCTATACTCAAGGTGAGCTTTCCATTTTTCACATCTATCATAGCCCCCGCCGTGGCCAAGAATGGGTGACCAAGGATGATAGGAATAAGAGAATCCTCTTGCCTATCAAGCACAACAAAGTCAACCGGGATAAAAAATTTCCCAACTTTTACCGGGACGTCCTCAAAAATGCCAATTGGGTGCTTAATAGACTTATCGGCCATTTGTAAGGTCATTGTGGTGACCTTGAGATCACCCAAATCAAGCTTTCGACAAATGGAGAGAGGCATAACACTCACACTAGCCCCTAAGTCACACAAAGCATTATCAACTTTCAAATTTCCTAAACAACAAGGGATAGAAAAACTACCCGGATCCTTGAGTTTAGGGGGACTCTTTTGTTGAATGAGTGCACTATACTCCTCCGTCAAAGCGACGGTTTCAATGCCCTCCAAACTTCTCTTTTTCGTCAAGATTTCTTTCAAAAACTTGGCATAAGAGGGCATTTGGGTCACTAAATCCATAAAAGGAATGTTCACTTGAAGTTTCTTTAGGATTTCCAAAAATTTCAAGAATTGCAAATCAAATTTACTCTTGAAAAACCTTTGTGGAAATGGGAGAGGGGGAGTGTAGGGAGGGGAAGTGACACTCTTTTCTTTCTCAACCTCACTTTGCTTATTCTCACCCACCTTAGCCTTGCCTTTATCAACCACAATGGGTTGATCATCTTTTTCAACCTCAACAATTTTGGGACATTCGATAGGCATCTTTGGTCCCTCATATTGAGTGCCACTCCTCAAAGTCATCGCATTACAATTCTCCCTTGGGTTCAATGGTTGCCCCGGAAGGGTACCTTGAGGCCTAGAGGATGAACTAGCAATTTGGGTGATTTGATTTTCCAACATCTTATGGTGAGTGACCATTTGATCAACTTTAGCATTCAATTGTTTTAAGGCATCACCAAGCATTACACCATGTTGCCTAAAGTCTTGATTTTTCTTTTCTTGATTAGCAAGGTATTTCTCAAGGATGCTCTCCATATTAGAAACGGGGGGTGGGGGAGGTGGAAGTTGATTTAGTTTGAAAAGGACGAGCTTGACTAGGCACTTGACCTTGAAAACCTGGAGGGTTAGGTCCTTGGGAAGAAGAAGATGGAGCTTGATTCTTCCAATAAAAGTTGGGATGGTTACGCCAACCCGGATTATAAGTGCTAGAAAAAGCATTTCCTTGGGGGTGGGGATTATTATATCCTTGGAAGGTGTTAACATGCTCAACATTAACCAACAATTGACATTCATTTCCAACATGACCATTATTACCACAAACCTCACATTGAACAACATTCACATGAGCATTAGACACACTAGCCACACAAGAAGATGATGGTGCATTCATAGTATCAACCTTAACATTCAAAACATCCATTTACTATTCAACAATGTTAAAGCATCAACATCGAGTTTACCTCCCTTTTTGATAGGGGTGCGTCCTTTGTTCCACCTTTGGTTGTTCATAGCCATGTTGTCAATAAGCTTTCAAGCTTCCCCAAGTGGTTTGTCCATGATGGCCCCTCCGTAGGCCGCATCCACCATGAGCCTAGAGGCGTGGTCCATTCCGCTATAGAATATTTGTAACACGAGATTCTCATCCATGGAGTGGTGAGGGCACTCTTGAAGATACGTCTTGTATCGGCGATAAGCCGCATAGAGTGATTCACCATCTTCTTGATGGAAGGTGGCAATGTCATGGCGAGATGAGGCCGTCCGATGTGGTGGGTAGAAGTGACTCAAGAACGCCTCCAAGAGCTCATTCCAAGTGGTGATTGAGCCGGGAGTAAGAGTATTCAACCATTGTCTCTCCCTCCCCGTGAGTGAGAATGAAAACAACCTTAATTTAATCGCATCTTGTGAAACCCCATTGATTTTGATGGTGTCACAATATTCCGTGAACATTTGGAGATGCAAGTAAGGTGGCTCGTCGTGCTCAAATTGGTTTATCGCAATGATCCCTGTTAGAGAGGGCTTGATTTTGAAATTGTTCGCTTCCACGGCGGGCCTAGTGATGCCTCCGGGAATCCCTTCAGCATTGGGTATCGCGAACTCTCTCAAAGGTCGAGCGATCTCTTGTTGAAGGATGGGATTCCTCCTTGCGCTTCTCTTTCCCTTAGGAATAGGAACCTCGAAAGCTAGAACGTCGATGAACTTGTTCTTTTGCTTCCTAGGCATGCACAATGAAAACGCCCTACAATAACAATCACAAAGGCGAACAAGGTGATAACACGAGTTGATAAGAAAAAATATAACAAATAGAAAATGGTCTAATCTAGCCAAATCAGAAGATTTCTAATATCTATCGCCGATTCCCCGGCAACGGCGCCAGAACATTTGTTGGTATTTAACATGTGGCATGAGACTTGAGCTTTGAGGTGAAAATTTTAAAAAATGTGATTTCCTAATCGTGGTTTTTAAAATTGGCTTTTGTTCACTTGGTCTTGGTATGCAAGCATAAGTGTTGACACGTTGTCAATCACTTGCTAATCCTCCTCAAGTCGTGAAGTGGTTAGTTTTAGATGGACTTTAACCGGTGAGAATTTGAGCCCTAAACCGACACATTCATATCGGTTTATTTTCTTTCCATGTGTGCTTAATTCACTTCGGTTGGCATTGCTCGAGAACTTGCCTTGATTCTTGGTCAAAATTGCATTAGACACCCATTTTGCATCGGTAGGACGGAGGCATTCATTTGTTTATTTGTACTTAAACTACTTTAAGCCAAATAGCCTCCCTTATGCATCATTTTCCCACTTTGGAGCCCCTTTGAGCTTGTGCCCTTTCTTTGGTGAACTTCATTACATGCTTTCTCTTCCCCAAATACATCTTCCCTCTTCCGAGTCTAAGACTAGTGGAGTTCGTCCTTCTCGTTGGGTCGAGTGATTGTCGATTTGAGTAAAAGATAAGCATGAGGGCACCTTTTGTGAGAAATGGAATGATAATCGTTGGCCTTGAGTTTCATGAAGCTTTGGTATATATAGAAAAGAAAAAAAAAAAGAAAAAGAAAAAATGAAGTAAATAACTGTTTTAGGAGTAGAAGAACGGTTTTATCTCATTTAATTGGAATCATCTTGCCCCGATACTCCTAGTCATAAAGTTTGGTCAAAGTTGTAAAGAAGGTTGGTTTGGTGAGTGTTGCATAAGATTGGAGTTGGTGTTTTTGATTTTTGGAGATGTTTTTGCACCCCCTTGATCTTTTCTAGACGGATCTAGGGGGATGTTTGTATTTCCACTATGTCTTTTTTACTCTAAGTCCACATCCCAAATATATTCCCACCTTACCTTAAGCCTCATTACAACCCAAAAGTCCTCCCGATCTTTGCATATGGAGTTGTCAACTAGCAATAGAGATTTTAGAAGATAGGCAAGCATATGGTAGGATGCCACCGAAGTTTGAGTCCCGAGTGTCGAATATTGCATGATTACCCAAAACACATGAGAGTGAGGGACTTACATTTCCTAAAGTGAGAGTCTCTCGGGCTAACTTGCTTTACTTCTTGAGGAGAATTACCAAGTCGGTTGAGTGCTTGTATGCTTTGTACTTCGTGAACATGTTCCATAACTTTTTGAAACTTGGGTTTAAAATGGTTTGAAAACTTGTTTTGGCCTCAAGGATCTCGAACTCTTATGTTCATGTTAACTGCGTTGTCAATGTTCCTCACTTGAGGAGGTGATCACTCGACTACTTCGTGCTAACCTTCAATCTTACTTGATGTGATTATTTAGTGTTTGTTTGAGGACAAGCAAAGGTTAAGCATGTGGGAGTTTGATAAGTATTTATTTGTATTTTTTTTTTGATAATTAAGCATTCTTTTATTAATGATAAACATTACAAAGAATGCCAACAAGCTAGGCCACAATATCATCCTAGGAGAAGTCAATTGTGGACAATCAAAGTAACAAAATAAAATCACATCCAAGCAACAAAGTCCTCCTCTCTATGTAGCCCTTGCTTCGCCAAGCCATCTGCAATTGCATTTGCACTCCTAACCCGATGTTGAACAGAGAACTTAGGCCATCTCTCCTTTGTACGTCTAATGAACTTGAGATCGAATCTCGTGCTCCAAGGTCCCCTCTTACTCTTATTGCACCAGTTTACTGCATTCAAGGAGTCCGATTCGAAGATTATGTCAAAGTTCGAGAGCCAGTCTTTGGACAAAGTTTCCATAAGAGCTCTTCCAATGGCTGCAATTTCCGCGTGATTTATCTCTTGACAGCCAACTCGGCACGAGAACACACATCTAAAGTTCCCATCCCAGTCACGCAATACGCCACCCACAGCTGCCAGCCCATCTCTGAATGAAGCATTTGTATTCCATTCTAGACAACCCCTCTTTGGCGCCTCCCACTCAACTATGGGCCTAGCTCGAGGAACTGGGTTATACACACGCAGGCAGGTCGGGTTCTGACTCACTTGCAGTGGCGTATAAGGGAATCCTTCATCCGAGGCTCTGATCCACCACCCAAGCCTCAACAAAATTAGCTCAAACATCTCACTTCCATCACAACACTTCTCCTCAAAAATTCTATTATTTCTTTCTTTCCACAGAGACCACACCAACACAAACAAAAAGCATTTATGTACCTTACTGAAGTGAGGAGTAGCAGGCATAGCACACCATTGTGAGAAAAAATCCATCATTCCACATGGATTACACCATGAAAAGTTCCATAGCTCGAGCCACTGAGTCCATATCCTTCTTGCAAACGGGCAGTGAATAAGCAGATGGAAGCATGTTTCTTCTTCAGAGCCATAAAGTACACACATGGGATCATCTATACATGCGAAACCCATCCCAGCCAAACGATCCTGAGTCTTCAATCTCCCATGGCATGCAAACCACAAGAGAATTTCCACCTTAGGCGGAGCTAATCCTTGCCAAACCCCTGTGACGGTTTCATTAATCACATTACCCTCACGACTCACAATTTCATTTCTCAATGATTTAACAGAAAATTTCCCTTTATTTTTTGATTTCCAGAACAACTTATCCTCCATTCCAGGATCAAGTTGAACCCCTTTTAAGATATCATTTAACTGCCTTATCAATTGTTCCTCCCAGACGAAAAGACTTCTTCTCTAGTTCAAACACTATCTCCAAACAAGACCATCCCATACCCCAACAGCAGAAACGTAAGCCTCAGGTTCCGTAGATAAGGCAAAAAGCCTAGGGAATTTTGCTGCAAGCGAATTTTCTCCTTCCCACACGTCTTGCCCAAAACGAGTTGTGGAACCTTTGCCAATACTGATCACCAAATTTTCTTTAAAAATAGCTTCAACAGATTTGCTATTCTTGAGGGAAGAAATGATTTCCTTCCAAACTCCACCTCTTTTAGGCGTAATAAAATCTTCCAAAGAATTAATATCACTCAACTTATATTTCTCCACTAAGATTTTCCTCCACACTCCCTCATCTTTCGCAAGTACTCGCCAAGCCCACTTGCTCAAAAGGGCCACATTCATCTCCCTAATGCCAATAACACCCAAGTCTCCCATGTTTTTTGGTCTTTTAATCGCCTCCCAACTAACTAAACATGTTGATCTTCTACCATCACTGCTCCCTCACCAAAAGAATTCCCGCTGCATTTTCGTGATCATCTCTACCACCTTTGCTGGCATCTTAAATAGGTACATATAGTACATAGGCAAACTACTAAGGCAAGACTTGAGTAATGTAAGTCTACCCCCAAACAATAGCAGTTTTCCCTTCCACGTAGACAGTCTCTCCTCTAGTTTCTCTAAGATAGGTCTCGAATTCCAGACTTCTTGGATTTGCACCCAAAGGTAGCCCCAAATAAGTTAATGGCAACTTCTCTGCCTTGCAATGCAGCAAAAGTGCCATGTTTTCGACCCATTCTTCCTCAAGGTTGACACCAATTAAAGAGCACTTGTGAAAATTCACTTTTAAACCCGAAGCCAAGTGAAAAGCAATCAACACCATCTTAATTACCTCTAAGTATTGTCTATCCCCAGGACAAAAAAACAATCGTGTCATCTGCAAATTGTAAGTGAGAAATTTCCAATCCACCACTTGAGATACGCACTCCTTTAAGATCCCCCATCTGAGACGCCCTCTTGAACAAGCAACTTAATACCTCAGCTGCTATGTTGAACAAGAATGGAGATAACGGATCCCCTTGGCGTAACCCACGCTGAAACTTGAATGGTGTAGTTGGTGCGCCATTAACTAATACAGATGCGGAGGCAGTTCTGAGACACCATGCTATCCAGTCTCTCCATTGTTGCGGAAAATTCATTTTTCCCAAAGCCCAGTCGATAAAAGACCAGGATACACTATCGTAAGCTTTGTGAAAATCCAGTTTCCAAACACACATCTTTTCTTTCTTCTTTGCTGCATTGTCAATAATTTCATTTGCAATCAACACACTATCCAGGCTTTGCCTCCCCTTTATGAATGCAGACTGCGTCTCGGTAATTACATCATTCATCACGCACTTCAATCTATTGGCCAGCAATTTAGCCAAAATGTTGTATAGTGCACCAATCATACTGATAGGTCTAAAGTCCTTCAACTCCTCTGGTGTTGCTATCTTCGGTATTAAACTTATATATGCCACGTTCACACAACAAGGGAATTTCCCAGTGCTCCAAAACACATCAATGAATTCAATCACCTCCTCTTTTATCAAATCTCATGCTCCTTTGATAAAATAAAATTAAAATCATCCGGACACGGTGCTTTGGACCCTTCACATTGCCAAACAGCATCTCTGATTTCTTCTTCACTAAACCTCCTTGTCAATTCCACGTCATGCTCTTGTGAAATAGCTTTTAGATCAAGACCATCAAACACTGGCCTGTGATGATATTCCTCTCTAAAAATAGTTTGGAAATATTTATTCACAGCTTTCCTAATGCACGCTGGTTTCACCAAAACTTTATCACCAACTCGTAGGCTTTTAATCCCATTCCTTCGTTTCCTACTAGAAGCTACTGCATGAAAATATTTTGGTATTCCGATCTTCCGCCTTCAACCATTTTGTGCGGGCCAACTGTGCCCAGTAAAACTCTCTCCTTTTAGACCACTTCCAAAGTTCACACAAATCTGCCTTTCTACACTGTAATTTGGCTCCCGACAATTGCCTCTCATAAGCAATTCCATCCCATTTTTCACCTTTCTTCTCATATTCCTCCACTTTTTCATTCAAATCACCAAAATCATCCTTATTCCATTTTCGCATCTTATCTCGCAGCATCTTCAATCTAACACTAACATGAGGTTTGTTGATGTTACCAGACCCTGTCTCACACTTCCACTCTTCTTTCACGAATTTCATAAATTTCGGATGATCAAGCCAACAATCCAAAATTCGGAAAGGTTTTGGACCCCAGTTCTCAGTTTCGTGACAAATTAGTAACGAAACATGATCAGACAGACCCCTTCGAAGCACTGAAGCAGATAAGGATGGCCACATATTAAGCCATTCAGAGTTTGCAAAGACCCTATCAATCTTGCTCATCGAGCCCCCACGAAACCAAGTGTATTTTCCCCCTTTCAGATCAACTTCCATCAACTGCAGACTAGACACAAAACCTTTAAAGTCCTCTACGCCCCTGTTATTAATTATTTTACTTCCACGTTCTTCTTCCTTGAGCACTTCATTAAAATCTCCAAAAATAAGCCAAGGATAACTTCTTCTCGACCATTCGTCTGCTAACTCCTCCCACATCTGAGCCCTCAAGTCAACATCATTTGGAGCGTAGACAGTTACTACTGTACAATGAAAGTTTTTTTCTAGTAGAACTCCACTAATCATGATCCAATTCACTACAGTTACTTCTGACTCTGGCACAAAACAATTTTCCCTCCATGCCGGTACAATGCCTCCTGAATTTCCTCTAGCCGCTGCACACCTCATTTGCAAACCATCTTCCTTCCATACCTTCATCAGCTCCTTCTCACTAAAATTTTCGAACTTAGACTCTTGGATTGCCAACATGTCTGGATTGTGTTTTTTAACCAAGCGTCTCAAAGCCGCTTTTTTCTCCCTACTATGCAATCCCCTAATATTCCAATTCATAATCTTCATTATTTAACTGGTTTTCAAACCCCCAAAATCAGAATCACCTGGTCAAACTCTCTTGTTCCACTCATCTTCTTCCTCCTTCAAAATCCTTTTTATTCTCGACACCATTAGCTTGTCATTTTCTGGAAAGGATCCACCCAGTTTTTTCACAAAACTCAAAATGCCAAAAGGATTACTTGTGATACTGGACTGCGTCTGGATGCTCTGGTTTGCAGAGTAACCCCATGAAATGATGTTACCCATGATTATAGGTCCTGTTTTTGTTTGTACCTCTTTCCTCAAGATAATTTCTCTCTGTTTATCTTCTCTTTTTCTCCTTTTATCTCTCTTTTTCTTGTGATGAGCCACTATAGCTGTCATAGGGAAATCCACTTCATCAACCATATCTTCCCTGGAGCCCGAGTCCACACAATTCACCTTATCATTCTCCTCGTCACTTACCCTATCACCTACTGACACCGTGTCCACATCATGTCCGGTTTCACTCTCCATAAAAACTGGAAAATCCACATCACTCTTAACACCACTGAGCATGTTTTCATTGGGCACAGGGCCAAATGCACTCTGCAACTCATTCTCTCCTTTCTCCTTGGAACTACCAGACTTTGCCTGATTATCAAGCTCATCAATGTGGAGCCTCGGGCCAGTAATTCCTCCTTGTGAACAAGAGGACATTATTTGTGTATTAATTACTTTTCTCCAATTTCCCATGTTAGAACATTGTTGTCTGACTTCTAGCTGATCTTTCTTCTTCTCTGACTCTTCAGATTCTGCCCCCACATTGACGCCATTGACATCTTTATCCTCTGCACTACTGTCTTCATCACTGGAAGTATCATCATGTTGACTCAACTTCCATTCGTCCCATTCCTCTTTGCTCAGGACTTTGTAATCTTCTTCAAAAGCGATCAATTTATGGACTTTGTTATTAACTCTGAACAAAACGCTTCCTCCAATTTCAAACATGCAATCTGTAATCACAAGTAATCTGAATTTTTCAAAGGATTTAAGCTCCCCTGCATCTGTATCACACGCCACTACTTTTCCCCACACACACTCAATTTTGTTCATGTTTTCAATTGTCCATGCATGTAGAGGTAACCCGAACACAGAGATCCAAGTTGATCTCCATTTTGGAGTGTCATACTCTTCCCATCGTTTAAACAAACGAAACCACTTATCTAATCAGTCCCCTTTTCCATAACACATCAACTCCATATCTCTTTCGAATCAAAAGTCAGTAGGTGCATCAAGCCTCCCATGGAACGAACTTGAATGTTGATACTGCCCTCTGAGATCATGTCAGCTTGAATTTTGAAGTCAGGTGCTTCATTTCTTGCAATGCACACTACACTTCTCTCTAGCCACTCCAAATTTTCATTACTTTGCTCACCATCAATGATGCCCGTGCAATCCTCTCCATCAATGACTAAAGTTCTCAAATCCTTTCTTACCTTCTCAACAACTTCTCCCATGGCGGCATTACATACGAAGAATTCTGCATCATCCTCATTCACTGTAGGTTTAGGCAAAATTTCAACATTTTTCCCCCTATCTTTAGTTTGAACTTCCAAAACTATTTTTGCCTTTTTATTACCCTGCACCTCTTGCTCTGCGTTTTGTTTGTCTGTGGCTATTGGAGTTCTGACTTCATTCGCCTCATTTTGTTGTATTTCCCTTGTTTCCTTCGAGTTGGTCTTTGATCCCTCAATTCCAAGAGCTTGATTTGTGCCCGTCTTTTCCCCCTGTGATCTAGCACAATCTGGTTGTGGCTCATGTCTTTCCATTGGCTTCTCCATTCTAGGCTTTTGTTGTCTCTCAAATTTAGCCAGATGAACCATAAGTCTTGCCTCCTGATATCTCCTTCCATGTTCCATTCTCACCGCCCTTTGTGCTTCGATAAAGCTCCTGAATTTGACAAAGGCGAATCTATACTTCCTCCCTCCTCTGATTTTCCAAGGCACAAAAACATCCATCACTTGGCCATGATTCCAGAAAATGTCTCTCACTGCTTTATTATTGATATTCAGTGGAAGATTATTAACAAAGAGCGTTGTAACCCCATTCCTTGGTTGTTCCAATAATCTATCATCATTCCTTCTTGCATCTCTCCTGTCAACATTGGTTCTTATGTTTATTCCTCTTCCCTCTCTCTGCCTCCATTCCTTATTGTATCTCCCATTCTCATAGTTAGCTCTTCTCCTTCTTACTAACTTCCATCCTTCTTCTTTATCTCTTGGATCAATCCAGTTTGGGGCCTGGAATCTGAACCGATTTGCAGGTTCCACCCCCTCTCTCTCTCTTTCTCTCTCTAATATTTTCTCTCCTCAATGGTGACCCCAATATTTTTTACCATAAGTGTTTATTTGTATATATTTTAGTGTAATTTAGTTCTAGTTTACTAGGTTAATTGATGGTTTTTCGTTCTCTTTTATTAGTTTTATCCTTCTTTGTTCTATTTTACACTTTTGGTTTACCTTCTTGTGTAGATAACCATTCTTGGAGCAAAACGTGACATGTTGATTGTTGAACGATCTCAAATGTTGAGGAGATTGTAATGGAGACTCAAGCATGAGCAAGGATGATCAAAGGAAGCAAAGAAATATCAAGAAGAGACCTCAAGAATGAACCATGAGCAAGCCTTGTCTCAAACATGGTCATCGTTCACCTTCAAGAGGCAAGGAAATAGCATTAGAGTCAACCATGACTTGTGGAGTCGAGCCATGACCTGGTCGTGGTTCGCCTTAGCTAGTAATTTACTCTTAAAAGCATCAGATGCGAACCATGACCTGCTCACGGTTTGCTAGTTTTGGGTCACGGTTCGCTATCTGAGGTCACGATTGACCATTTCAACTTGTAAAACCCTTATATAAGTGACATTTTCTTGGAGAAGGGGTTAGGCTTCATTTTGGGGGGCTAGACTAGAGCTTTTCTTAGGGTTTTTAGGGTTCTTCAAGACTAAGCTTAGGTATTTAGTGAATTTTAGTCTTGGTTTCTAATCTTCTCTTTAATCAACATTATTGGTTGTAAGTTTTCTCTCTTTTTCTTCTTTCTATCAATACTTGCAAGTTTAAATCTTTGTTGTTGAATGTTGATGGGTATTGTTATTATGAAGTTTATTTTATTTAATTCCATGATTAGTGAGTAGTTTAATTAGTTCTAGCCCTAATCCATGCTCTTGATTGTTTGTTTTCCCCTTCCCCAAGTTTAATTCCAAATTTCTATCAATGTTAAGCATGTGCCCACCAAGTGTTTGATAAATTGTTTGATCCACATTTTATCTTATTTGTACCTATTGATAAGCATGAAAATGTGTTTGATGATAGTGGTTGCTTGACTATTGATGCTTGAGAGTTAATACCATGAAAGTGGATTACTTCTTCTGTGACCATATAATTAGCTTAGTTTAATATAACCCATGCCTAATTAGGATCCTAGAAATAGGTTTCTTGGTTTGTATTTGGGTAAAAATCACTCCCCTTAGAAAGATGGTGTTTGTGATGCTTTTGCTAATTGTCAAGTGGTTTGTTATTAAATTTGGGGGTTGTTTGGGGTCAATTAATGAACAATGTGCATGATTAGTGGTGATTCCTATCCTAGAATTGCCTTTATTATTGTTTCACACCTTTATTAAGTTTTAATTAATTAGTTTGTTTAAGTTAATCAAATCAATCAACTCTTTTAATCGGTCTAGATAGTCGGTAATTTAGGAATTTTTAGTACTTTATCAACGAGTCTCCGTGGTACGAACTTGATTATTAGTTCGACATACATCGTGCACTTGCGGTTGTGTCAATGAACAGTGGTTGGGTATGGACTAATACGTCAGATGTCGTGCCTCAACTGGTATCCACACACAGGCTCGAATCCACACGTCAGTATTCTAGTACAGCGATCCCGTTCGCAACCTCCGTTCTCTCCTTACTCTAATGACACACATTTAGGGTTTCGTGAAAACTGATTATCATGTGTAACCCTAACTGATCAGAAGTCACGATATATATAGAAAGGTAGGAGGGCTGATTAGGTTAAGTGTGTGATGAGCCTAATCCGAATCAGACCCTTCTAATAAAACGAGCATGTTAAGTGTGCGACCCTGCTGGTTTACTTAATGTGGCAGTAAGTCCAAAACTCTTTTCGGGCCAACAAACCGTAATTGGTTTCTAGCAAAACATTACGATTATCCATATTAAGTAAAGATCGGTTTCCATAGTCCAACCAATAATGCAATTATTAATTCTTACTATGATTAGTTCATAGGGCAAATCCAAGATGCACAACATCCCCTTATAATGTGGTAAGAATGATTCAGTATTGTGTATAAACTAGATTCTTTGATTTCTGTAAATCTGAGGATGTTCGTTTAGAAGAATAGTTTAGGTTGATGCCTTAGTGCTCTTAAAGAGGTGGTGTACCTAGGGGTATACACTTAGCTAGCTGTCTGCCTGTCTCAAGTTATGCTTTGTCTGTCTATGATCAGTGTAATTGGGGTGCCTCAAATGATACAACCTAGCTCTGCATACTGTATATAGCTTCTCTTGGGTATCACATTGATATCCATTGGAAGATGAAAATGAAATTTTTTTTACCATTTTTCAAAAAAGTAACCATTTTTTTCCAAGAGGTCAAAAGTGTTTAAAAAAACACATTTTAGTTCAAAAGTATTATGATTAATTCAAAATGTAACAGTTGTCTCAGTATGAGACCGTCCCATATAAAATTTTGCCAACAAAAATAACTACTAGTTGGTTTATATGTAGGGTTCTCTTGGGGTTTGGGATCTATGATATACTCTAGATGAGGATGATTTGTAATTAATTTGTATATAGTTCTTTTTTTTTATGGGATTGTATATAGTTCTTGTATAGTCTTATTTCGATTTTTCCCTATTTTTTGTTCGTCATTGCTTCTTTCTTTTTTTTTGGCTTAATTTTTTTCCATTTTGACTTTTAAATGCTTTTTTTGACGATCCATTTCCGTTTGATCTCTAATATAAGTTACATTTTCTTCTGGTTTCTTTTCATCGTTATCAAATGCATAATAAATAATATATGTCGAAAATGTGATTGTTGTTTCTTCCGTTGTAGTAATTAGTAACTTAAA
Source organism: Tetragonia tetragonoides (assembly GCA_038025085.1). NCBI lineage: Eukaryota > Viridiplantae > Streptophyta > Magnoliopsida > Caryophyllales > Aizoaceae > Tetragonia > Tetragonia tetragonoides. Next base: position 37,854,636 of record CM076144.1, on the reverse strand, counting down.
CTCAAGAAAAATAAACAAACGTACTTTTTTTCTTGAGTTTAAGTTACTAATTACTACTATGAAAGAAACATCAATCACATTTTCATTTTTATTTTTATTTCTTCTTTTTACTGTTACTTATACTATGAGAGAAAACTAGAAATGTCACATGCGTTGAGTATCTATCAAAATTTGAGATTTTGAGTCAAACTTCCAAACAATATTTTGACATGGAAATATGGAATTGGAAATCACTTGCAAACGTAAGCATAATATATTGGCAAAAGGCTTATAATCGGAAGTCCTTACCGGCCCATATCGCACCCATCCTTGGGTCATTGTATGAGAGGTTAGTCGTGGGAGGACTCAACAGTCCCACATACTGAGGCTGGTCAGAGGGGGGAGGGGGATACTTCGAACAAGTGTCGAACCCCTAACCATTGGCTATATTGGCATTACCTTTGACCTCAGTGGTGTTACCATTAAGCCACGACCCCGGGGGTGTAAGCATAATATATTACGTTAGCTTCTTACTTAAGAATATAAGGTAGTCGTCTCCATAGAAAACTAGTACTAACTCCACTTCCTTAGTAATTTCTAGCTAGTACACATTTATTTTGACTAGAAATAAAGCATAGCACACCTATCTATAAATTTACATACTGTAAACAGATGTCCTACTTATGCATGCGTGGCATAATTTAGGTCGCTAGGAAAAGTAATACTCATATGGAGTATATAATGTATAATAAATACAAAATTATGGTAAATTGAAGTTGTATATTCTAATGTTTGCGCGTATAGCATGCGTTGGTCAAACTACGAATACCAGAAAGTGTTAATTACATGTCCACACACGGTGTTTTTCTAAACGATGAATTGTTCTCTCTATACGATGAATGTACTACTACTGTGTACTAGCAGAAGCTTAATAAAAATTTCGTATATGTCACAAAAAATTCTCTATTGTGTTCAAAGTTTAGTTCAGTGAAAAAGAACACACTTTCTTTAGTAAAGGTATGATACAAGAGTTAATACTAACGTATTTTTTTGGTTTAATCACATGTTCATCCATTCACAAGTAGAGTTAATACTAACGTATCTTTTTAGATCAAGACTTGACGCATGAATAAGTAAAGTGCTCCGAGTAAGCAGTTTCTCCATTCATAAGATTCGAACCCACGACCTTATTACTTAAGGAATAAAAGGATCGACATCGAACCACTCGCACCAACCATTTATCTATGAGTTAATAACATATTTAGCAGTGTACTTCTCTTACATTCATTGATGCTTACAGTTTCCTTTGCGTGAAAAATGAAATAAAATGATGGTTACACATTAACGATCTCAATTCTGGAAGCCCAAAAGAATGACGTAGCTTGATGAAGAAGGCCGAAGTGGGTTTGCGGGTAGGTGGGCTTCTAGATTACGATTTGTGTACATTTGTATGGCACGGGCCCACTCAATACTTAGGAGTTAGGAAGTCATCCGCCCACCAACTCCCCTGATTTGGATGCTAATTTCAGAGTCCATCGATTAAAACTTGGGCATTCGCTGATGTACTCCGTAGAACTTTAACTGCCATTTATCTACCCGAAAACCCCAAAAACCACCCTAAACAGTAGTAATAAAAAAATTCCACATATAGTTAATAATCATAATAGTAGATGTAAGGGTGCGTTCTTTTCCACTACTCAATAATTAATTAGTTTAATTTAATTCAGCTAACAGCTAGTTTTAAATCTGGGGTGAACGTGTAAGAGGTTGAGCAGCTAGCTTCACCTCATGATTTTTTAAGATATTAATGAGACGAAAAAAATCACTAAGTGTGTTCTTTTCCATTGAACTATAAGAATATGTGAGAGAATTATGAAGTGAATGCTGGTGGTAATTAAGTTGAAAAGAACACAACCTATGGATCATGGACAAATAAAACAATTCCCACTTTTTTTAATTGCAATTTGGAATACCAGGTTTTCCGAATGGGTGTGGTAGAGGGGGAGTGATTAGGCTCGGTTTTAAACTGGAATTAATCATGAGTCGTGTCGTGATCATCACTTAAAATGACCCAAGTCCAAGTTCTAGCAGTCATTTGTGAGCAGGTAGTTAGATTGAATCTCTAGGAAATTGGTTTTGACTTCAAACATAGCATTTTCTTCTGTTCTTGATGGTCATGCAACTAACAAACTCCATAGAATTTAAAGTACAATAGTGATGTTAACCCTCTGGACTTTTTTCCTGACATATGATACAAGAAGCCAATGGCAAAAAGGCGGGTAAGCGGCATGCAAAAGGATTTCTATAAATGTTGCCAATTCCATAGCAATGAGAATAGAAAATTTTTGAACGAGCTCAAACTTTAATTGAGCTCATCTTTCCATGTTCGAGTTTGTTTGTTTACCAAACTAACGAATTTCGAGTTTGATAATAAATTTCCACTTTGGTGTCCTAATATTTGAGTTAATCATTATTTAGTGCCCCGTGTTTTAAATATTATCACTTTAATTACTTGAGATATGTGAAAAAGTTTCAGTTACGTTTTTTCCGTTACATTATTCTGTCAGTTTGTTGACGTGGCATTTAATAAGTGCACATGATTAATGACGCACATTGCAATGACAAAATTACCTCCTTTTAATAAGTAACAGTGTTATTTTCCGAGTCCGAGAACAAGATCAAGGGTTGTGATTTGTCACTTACAAGTTACCACACATCATGTGCACTTATTAAATGTCATTTCAGTAAATGTGCGCCGTGTACTTATTAAATGTCACGTCAGCAAACAATGTTATGTAACGGGTGTAACAGAAAAAATGTAACTGAAATTTTTGCACATATCTCAGATAACTAAAGTGGTAATATTTAAAACACGGGGCACTAAATAATGATTTAACCCAAACATAAAGGCACTAAAGTGGAAACGTTTCCTAAACACAACGTATTCTCAAAATTCATTTAATGGTATATATAGGAGTAGCAAAGAAATTATCGCGATGATGTAATGAGCCATTTATATATTAAGAGTGTTAATTTGAACTCTAACCTACTAGTGCAATATTTGATTAATTAAACTACTTATCGACATAAATTTCGCACCAAAAAATAAATCATTATTAGTTGAAAATTTTATATAAAAAATTTGTTATTGAGTTGGTTATGAACGTAATTGAGACGAACGTTAAGGTGTTCAAGCTAAGCTCTTGTTTATTAAAAGAGTTTCAAAAAGTTGTTCATGTTTGTTTATTTATTTAACGAACATTAACCAACGAGTTTTGGCCGAATTGTTTGTGAGAGTATGGTGCACTACGACCCTATATTCACAGAAACAGATTTTGAAACATGTACCCAAAATATCATAGTTATCAAATTTAATAAAAATGAGTTGATGAGATGCAATTAGTTTATTGCAATCTTTTTCAACGACAAAATCAGATCTTCATATAATAAATACATCCTTGTGCTAATTAATTAAAATCCATAAGCCCATGAATTAAGGATACTAGCAACAACTAGCACATGGCTCCTAATCCTCTACGGCTCAAATGATAACAATTTAACTAGGGTGTTACTAAATGCCGCCTCTAAATTACTAGCTACCGTCCCCCAAAATTCCAATTTTGCCCTTTATTAATTTTTCACTCATTCTCTCCCTCTCTAACTCTCACACCAATTCTCCCTCTCTTTCTCCCACTCTACCACCCACTCTCATACCCAACCTTCATCAACACTCAAGCAACCCGCGGATGTCTGCCGGCGATCGGGAAGTGCCGTCGACGGTGGCGGAGGTAAATTTTTTTTTTTTTTGCGCATTTTTTTTGAACGGTCGTCTGAGGTATTCGACTCACCCTTGGGTGAGTCGTCCGCGAACGGCGACCCACCCAAGGGCGAGTCGCCTGTGGATCTCGACTCTCCCAGGCTGAGTCGCCTGCTACAGGCGACTCATCCAAAAAAAATTATTATTATTATTTATTATTATTATTATTATTATTATTATTATTATTATTATTATTATTATTATTATTATTATTATTATTATTATTAATATTGTTTGAATTTAAGATTAAGCTAACATTGTTTTTGTTGTTTTCGTTAGGTTCCTTTGGAGCGGTTCGGTGGTGATGGTGTTGATTACAGTACGCATTTCGTCACTGATGAGTTATTTGATAGTGATACAGATGCAATTAATTGGGCAAAACAAATTGCCCTTACTATCGGGTTTGAGTTGATAATTTCGTCACACAAGAAGAATGGAAGCGTAAAATTGTTAAAATGCAATCGAGGTGAACGCTACAGAGGGGAATTAAGAGACTTAGATACTGCTGCTCGGAAGAAATCGAAAACAAAGGCTTGTAAATGTACGTTCCAGTTAAGAGCTCGGCAAGTGTATGGGTCCAATAGTTGGATGATTGTCACATTGCCTGGGATTAGGGGTACGCACAACCATGACTTTGCTGTGTTTCCTGAGGGATATCGTCAGATGAGTGGTCTTAGTCCTGGGTCAAAGAAACTCGTTCGTGACATGACTTCGGCACAAACAAAGCCATGTGCTATCTTGGCCGCTATTCAGGAAAAATTTCCCGAGGACAATGCAACTAGACGGCATGTGTACAACCACAGAGATCGTATAAGGAAACTTGATTTTGAAGAGAGAGATGTCATTGGTCAGTTTCATCATTTAGCTGTGGAGAATAAGTACGTACATTGGACAAGAGCCGACCGAGCTACTAATGAGGTAACTCACGTGTTCATGGCACACCCTACATCAATTCAGTTACTTCGGTCTTTTCCTTGGTTGATTGGCTTAGATTCCACGTACAAAACAAACAAGTATAAGATGCCGTTTCTTGAGATAGTGGGGATGACTCCAAGCAATAAGAACTTCCTCATAGCTTATGCCATTATGAAGGATGAGATTCAGGCAAGCTATGCGTGGGTCTTAGATAAGTTGAGGATGCTTATTGGAAATGATGTACACCCAACAGCAATTGTGACCGATCGTGAGCTAGGGTTGATGAGACCTATTAGAGAGATATTTTCCGAGAGTGCCCATTTGCTCTGTACATGGCACATTAACAAAGTCGTTGAAGACAAAGTGTACAGACTTTGTGGAAAAGATAAGCTTGTCGCGCAGAGGTTCAAGAACGGGAGGTGGAAAATTATCATGGAAGCTTCCACAGAAGCTGCGTACGATAGAGCAGTGCGTCAGATGAAGGATAGTTGGAGGAGTTACCCTCACGTGATATCCTATGTAGAGGAGACCTGGCTGAGATACAAAGAGATGTTTGTGGCTGCGTGGACGAATAAGGTGCTACACCTTGGCAACACTACGACTTGCAGGGTGGAGAGTGCACATGCCGCGCTAAAACAGTGGTTGAACTCCTCAACTGGAGCTTTGGATAATGTTTGGAACAAGGTCAACAAGTCAATCGAGTCACAAATAACTGAGATCAAGTACACACTTGAAGAGTGCAGAAGACGAAGAAGTGTGATGTACTCGGGTTTCCCATTGAACTATCTGACCGGGTATGTTTTCCATTACTGCTTACAAATATTATGGGCTGAGCTGAACAGAATGAGAGAATTGAGTCACCAAGTATTTGATCGTTGTGGGTTGTGTATTGAGATCCACTCATCAGATCCCGTGTGCGTGTGAGTTGAAAACGGCCACGGATACGGGCACGCCAATTAGCTTGAATAGTGTCCACAAATTTTGGCGAACACTCGTTATTAGTGATGCAGTGGAGATAGCTACGCTTGACATGACTAAGCATCCATCTGAGGACCATCGATACTTTCAGTCTCTGGTCGACGAGGTTAACTCAAGCGACCCGGCAGTTGTGCGCAACATATCTGTCCTTATGAATGAGCAGCTTCATCCTGAGGAAGCGAGTTACGTCGAGCCGGAAGCGAACACGACAGTCAGAGGTCGACCGAGAGGGAGTTCCTCTACCAGACGTGATCCTAGTTCATGGGAGTACTCCCAGAGGGGTCGTGGTCGCCCTAGGTCATCCAGTTCGAGCCGCGGGCGTGGTCGTAGCTCATCCTTATCGAGTAACGTCGTGCGGAGTACTGGTATGAAAACCCATAATTTATTAACATGTACATAATGTTGTTAATTACTTTTTGATAAGTACTATTAATGACTTTCTATTATATTGTCTTGCAGCTGGACACGGAATAGATATCACTGAATTCTATCATGTTAACAAAATTCCGGGAATCATCATACCTTTTATTGAAGGATATCTCGATGTGCTTGGGGATGGTAATTGCGGTTTCCGTGTCATTGCGGACTACGTTTTCGGAGACCAAGAGCAATGGCGATTGACGAGAGTTTGCATTGCACACGAACTCTTAGCTAACCGAGCATTGTACGAAACCCTATACGTTGAAGGGGTCGACGCTGGTTACCGCCGTATTATGTGGGACGGAGGTGCGTGTAACTATGATCACTGGATGATAGTAATTGAGGATTTGTTCCCGATTGCCAACCTCTTCAATGCAACGATTATGTTATTCGGATACGGCAGCGGAAGGGGGTTATATTCTTGTTACACAGTGCTACCGTTGCAAGCACCTTCGACTGCTACACGTCCAAGTAGGGAAATTGTCATGTGTCATTTAGGTGATTCGTACGAGCATTATATCCGTCTGGATTTAGCCTCAGATTTCCCTGTTCCTCCGATATGCGCAGCATGGTTTACTTCCCGTTCTGATAGTGTCGCTGGTTGGGAGCAAATGTATGTTAGGCGAAGAGCACATTGGGATCGTTTAGCGAGGTCGACGTAATTGAATGTTTTCCGTGATTGTTATACTTATATCATTGTCACATTTTTGTGTGATTGTTATATTTTGCATGTGGAGAGTGGTCGTGATTATTGGAGGTAAATAAAACAACAAATTACAATAAAACAAAAAATGTAAATAACAAACAACAAATTACAATAACACAAATAAATAACAATAACAATGAAACTCTTATATAAATATATAACAAATTCATCTAGGGTCAATACATCATTTGGCAGCCCGCCAATCTCTCATAAACTCGTCCATAAATGATCGAGGACCTTCCGCTTGCTCCGGAGGAATCAAAGTAATGGAAGACTCAAATCCGACGGCTAGACGATTCACCCACTGCAAAAAAGTAACAATGAGTGTGAGTTCAGAGATATGTAATACGTAAAAAAATATATATTTTAGTTAATCACTTACATAATCGCTGTTGGATCGTGGAGGAATCACAGGTGCTGCAGCGTCAGGTATCAGCCGAGGGTGGGAGTGAAGGTAGTACCATGCGAGGTAGTCATCCGTACATGCTGTGGGATCTGACGTGGATGCCTAAAACCCATGGAGACCAAGAATGTAAAATCCCGGGAACATACGCCAAGCATCAGATGAGATCCGTTCGGGGAAGACAACCTTGTACGAACGACTGCTCCATGACCTGATCGCTTTGACTGGCCTAAAGATCGGGGAAGGGATACTCTGTACGTACCCGACTTGTCGTAAACAACGACCAGGCATGTACGGTTCGATAATATCCCGATACTGTAGCCACCCCATGAATACAGTCCTCGGTACAGATACTGCCGGGTTAGAACCGTACGACAGCCACACCACCTACGTAGAAATGTTGAAAGTTACGGTGAAGTAAAAAAACATAGCAAACGACGAAATAAATCATGAACACCGATAACTAAATGACGTGCCTCTGTCGCTGGCAGATGATCCAAGCGTCTACGTAAGGAGTGCAATCGAACCACGTCCTTGCCCTCAGCCTGGGCACTCCATACGGACGCACGGGGAGCCTCGTCGTCCCCGACAACCATCCGCTCCCGATGAGGTCGGAAGCAGGGAAAGTACTCGTATATCCATGCCTGCAGGAGAGTTAGGTATCCGCAGATGCCCTGAGAATCCCCGCGACTAGCTATACCGAGCTGACGATATAGGAAGGCGAGGGCAGCAGATCCCCAAGAGAAGTCATGCACCGTATCGACACCGTCGTCCATCACCTCCATCACGCAGGAGGGTCTAATACGGTTACCACTCTTGTCGACAAACAAGGTGGATCCAATAAGTAACCACATCCAAGCTGTCGCCTGGTTGTCCTCCACTTGCTCACGGCAAAGCTCAAAAACCGACTCCGTGAGGACCGCACCGCCCTGCCAGTGGCTACACATCAGTTCCTCTCGGCTGACCCCGAGAACCTCCATGGCCGCCATCTGCAGCTGCCCATCCCGTCCGTCATTGGAAACGAGCTGTCCGTCTACAGGAATCCGAAGAATATGCCATACATCGTGCAACATGATCGTCATCTCTCCGAACGGCATGTGGAACGAGTTCGTATCCGGCTGCCACCTTTCAACGAATGCAGATATCAGGGGGAAGTCAATATGTCTGAACATAATGTCTGCCAGGTGTGATAACCCAGTCCCCTCGATCCGGGCCCTCATCTCGGCCGACATCTCCGCTCGCCACTGACTCAGCCGCTGACAGACATTGAATCGAATCTGACACTTCAAGAGACCCCTCGTCTCTCCATTCCACACACGAGACGCTACGTGGCCCAGGAAGCTCGGTATGACGCTATCATCCGCCGGCCCACTCTCCACAGGCTCTGTAACAAGCCACGTAGTGTCGTCCTCCGCTCTAGATCGTTTGCTAGTACTGGACGACCCAGTACTAACAAACCTACCGCCTCTGCCCTTCACCACGTGCCAATCTGAGGATGATTCGACGCCAATCTGATCATCGTCCATGGACTGATCCCCGGAGTAGAACTCGCTAGTGTCGTCTTGCTCAGCAGTCATCTCCCTCATCCGAACTGCCTCTCTCTGTCTCCGTACAGAGGCATCAATCCCGCGCGTCCTCGTGTGACGCGGTCCTGAACCAGCTAGTTCACTAAATAACCGAGGCACCGATTTACCGGCTCCTCCCATCTATCATTTCACATTTTTAATTAATTAAACAATAATCAATAATAATAATAATAATAATAACGATAAATAATAATAATAATAATAACAATAAATAATAATAATAATAATAATAATAATAATAATAATAATAACAATAAATAATAATAATAATAATAATAATAATAATAAATAATAATAATAATAATAATAATAAAATAATAAATTTTTTTTTTTTGTGTCGGTCGTTTGCGACCGGCGACTCACCCAAGGGTGAGTCGTCGGCCGATCTCGACTCACCCATGGGTGAGTCGTCTGAGACCGACGACTCACCCAAGGGTGAGTCGTCGGCCAATCTCGACTCACCCTTGGATTAGTCGTCTGCGACCGGCGACTTACCCTTGGGCGAGTCGAGATCGGCAGACGACTCACCCAAAGGTGAGTCGCCGGTCTCAGACGACTCACCCAAGGGTGAGTCGCCGGTCTCAGACGACTCACCCAAGGGTGAGTCGAGATCGGCAGACGATCGACGCAAAAAAAAAAAAAAAAAATTCAACACAACTTCAATTCATAAGTTCGCGATTCAATTCAAGGCAAAAAAAATTCAATTCAAGGCAAAAAAAATTCAATTCAAACAAAAAAAAAAAAAAAATTCGAAAAGTTACCCCCCCGCGATGCCGTCGGTCGCCGCCTCCCTCGCCGTCGAAGCCTTCGCCGCTGCCGCTAGCCCCTGACATGGTGGTGGTGGTGGTGGTTGCCGGTGTGATGGTGTGGTGGTGAGGATGAGTGAGAGTGAGTGAGGAAGAGAAGATGAGTGAGAGTGAGTGAGGAAGAGAGGATGAGTGAGAGTGAGTGAGGAAAAGGGGTGAGGATAAAATTGGAAATTGGGGGGGGGGGGCGGTAGCTAGTAAAAAGGGGCGGTATTTAGCAATTCACTTTAACTAATATGCACCATTTCATTAATCATCTAACAAAGAAATAATAAATAGTTTATAATAGTATATACGTTCGTTGGTACATCATCAATTCATCATGCACTTAAGTTATTTCAATCATTAAAAGGATCAAATCCACTACATAAGATGTGGACAGAACATAAAACATTGAAATAAAAGTGAAATACTCAACTGGTTAAATTTAGAGACAAATGGCTTCTTTTGTGCCTCATAAATTTGACCATGGCAGACAAAAACATAAAAATATTCTTCATACCGCAATGTTAATAGTCACATGAAGACGGGACACAAACGCACGCTTGCTTACCCTGAAATTCTTTGTGGTGCAACCATATTGTTATTCAGAAATTGATGCTTTGTATCCACGAGTTACATGTCACCATGGGAACAATCAAAGTTTTAGCAATTAAATAGGAAAACGGAAACAAACACGGAAAGATCAGAGGACGACAAGTTAATGAAAAGAGAGAAATGAAATAACATATGGTGAAATCTGATTTCTACGAGTCTTGTCTAGACAAGTGAGTACGCATCATCAAACTAAATAGGCCGGAGCTAGTTACCATTCTTTTTCGTTTCGTTGTTTTGTTCTGTTTTTTAGTTTTGTTATTTTGAATAATATCAGTCACGTTTTTCATTTGTGAGTTAGTAGTTTGTGTTATTTATTTGATTCAGTTGTTTCTCACATTTTTAGAGTGTAGTTAGTTTTATTTTGTCGTTTAAATGCTATTTTGGCGGATCTATTATTCTATCAACAGATAGTTTGCAATGTCGAGTCAAAGCATTCAAAGTTATAGCATAGTCTTTCGCAAATAGGTTGTAATACGAAAAACAATGATTAAATGGAGGCCGTTTGGAATCATTCAATCTCTAATGCTACATGAGTTTTTCATTTGGACTTATTACAATGTTTTAGATTTGATTCTTGTTAAATTCAATCCTTTTTATAAGTGTTGTTTGCTGAAAAAATGAAAGAATTGGTGCTTCAATAAATAGATCTAACTTTTGGTGCTCCATTTTTTTTTCTCGCATCTCTAGTTCAAGCCTGTTTCGTGGTGTCTTGAGTTTTCACTTTTGGGATACAATCTTGTGTGGACTTGGTTTATGGTAAATTAAGAGACCAAATCTTTTTGAAAAATACCAGTCCCATGTCCCCTTTTAAATATTTGAATGCACTTTCTTGATCCACAGTGGACGAAGTCCACAAGGCGGACTGTTTTCGGGCAATTTATACGGATTGCTATATGCTTTGGGTGGAGGATTAGTACCAATTTGCCTGACTTGGCCTGACCCAATATTAGCACTCCTGTAAAGCTAAAACCAACCAACTACAGTATGAATGTTAGCTACTCCTATTAAAAGAACTAACCAACTGAAAATACAGACCCAATAAGCTTAAAAAAAATACTCGTAGGAAATTACAGGCCCAAATCTTTATGGACTGCCCACCCAACATAAAACACTATCGAGCTGTCTATCGGTGGGTAGCCCAAATAAGAAAGCCCACAACGCCCTTCTAGCTCTCCCGCGCAGGCCTCGTCTCATTTCCCAACGACCTCGTTCACGTTTATAGTACCTACCTCAATTTCGAATTTGGAACCCTTTTTTTTTTTTTTTTTGATCACAAATTTGGAACTTTTGAATGTGTGTTTAGAGAATCAGAATGTTTGGCTTTTGGGCAAGTATTAATTCTGTCTTGCCAAGTCATTGGCTAATTCTCGTATGTCAATATAACATAATCATATAATCTTAATTAGGGCATTTACAATAGTTTATACTTTATAGTTTGTCAATGCCAATTTCATGTTACAGACTCTTTAGGATAGTTTGCAATATACAAAAACTCATATGAGGCGGCCTTCGCCTCAAGGTAAGATGTCATATTTTCCAATCTAATTCTCGTATGTCAATATAACATATAAGATTAGGATTACCTTTAGTAAACTTTCATTGATCTTGATCAGAATTACTTTTTATCTCGTATAATATTTGGATTTTAGTTTTTTTAAAATCATTGACCAAAACTAATTTACTTAATTGATCTTGCTTCATTGATCTTGATCACATTTATTTTTAATTAATAAACTTGTAGTACGACTGTGAGAATATTATGCTAAATTTATGTAAATGTGAGAAAGAGCGATTCTCAATACCTTAATAAGCGGTTTGACAAATGTTAAAATGAACTCATTTTATTTGAACTAAATTGAATTATTTTTTTAGTTTAACTTTTAATTTAACCATTTAAAATTTATCCAAACATATTCGATATTGGACACATTTAAAAGTATGCATTGAAATCTTTTCATTGACTATCATAATTAAAGTATTTTGAAATCAAAAGTTATTTGAGTAATAAGTTTTCATTTGAATTAAACTTAATTAAATTGGATTAAATCTAACTAAACTGAGTTACACTTAACTAAAAATAAGTTGAGAATACCAAAGCCTTACATCGTAAGGTTTTTCACGAGTGAATGTGTAATGTCCACATGGAACATAACAATTGGACTCTTGGATTCCACATTCCATTCACTTCCAAGACAAAAACGGTCTTTCCTACCTTTCCTCTACCTTTTTTCTAATTTACAAATTTTCGTGTGACCCACGGAAATATAGTACTCCTCAAATATAGGAAACAACTAATTAATACGTGTTAGTTAACTGGAGACTTTGAGTTATGTATCCATAATTGACAATTCCACTTCATTCATTCTTTTCCTTTAATTTGATAAATAACCCTTCAAGCAAGCAATTTCAAATGAGGATACGGCTCAAAAAATGAAAACAAATAATTTAATAAAATGATATTTCAAAATAGCAAGTAGGCAATTAATTAATAATGAAACAAAGTATTCGTCCATACAAAATATAAATATCTCTCACTCATCTTGATATTTTTTTTTCCCTTTTTAAATGTACTCCACGAGATTGATATGTAAAAAAGTGCATCTGTGCATTCATTATTTTTAATAGGGAATTAGAATTATACTAGGAAACTAATTCTGTAAATATTCTCTGTAACCCTAATCACGCTACTCTATATATATGCGCCAGGACTCCTTTATTCGGTTGAGTCATTCAGTATAATTTTTGTACATGGTATCAGAGCTTTAGGTCTCCTAAATTCTTCCACCCACCTCTGTGAAACTCTACGTTTTTTTTTTCTCACATCTGTCCTTTTCAGCCATGGATCCCAATACTTCTCTTCCTTTATCTACCACGGCTGCTACTGTCGAGATGGTTGTGCCCTCCACTCCTCAAAATCACTCCTTTTCTTCGGCTGTGTTTGAGACTAGTTCCCCATCATCTCATCCACGAACGCCTCCCGGTTTCTCTGCGGGTGTGACTCAAACTTCCTTCACGGCTACGGCTCCAATTTCCTGGGGTTTTTCTCAACCTTCGGTGCCTGTGTCTCTGTTTCCTACTCCTGTGCCTCTCACCTCTACCGTTCCGTATTCAACCTCTTCTCCCTTCTCCTTCCCGTATGTGTCTGGTATCTCTAACTCCACTTTGGGTGGCTATGCTCATCAGACTCAAGATCCTTTTGACCCTCTTCATGGTGGTCTTCCTCCGTTTATCTCCAATGTGTGGTCGGTTAACATCAAGAATCATGTCACTATCACACTCTCTGCCATCGATGATTTTTTGCCGTGGCGTACTCAATTTACTACCTTTCTGGTTATGCATAACCTGTCGGGTCTGGTTGATGGTTCGCTCCCAGCACCCTCTCGTTTTATACGAGACGCCACTGGCCTCCAACGTCCGAGTCCTTCGTATCACACCTGGTTGCGCCTTGATCAGTGCGTTTGTTCGTGGCTTTTTGCCACGCTCTCTCGTGAACTATTAGCTGAGGTTCATGAAGTTGTTAACTCGGCATAGATATGGCAACGTCTCATGACTCGCTTCAATACAACTAGTCTAGCTCGGATGGTTGAATTAAAAAGGTCTCTTACAAACATTCGTAAGGGTGAAACAGAGCCAGTTGAAGATTATTTGCGGCGCATCAAGACCATTGCCGATTCCTTAGCCTCTATTAATGCACCCGTTGACGAGCTTGAGTTGCTTCAGGACACAATCAGCGGCCTCACCTCTGAATTTGAGCCGCTAGTTACAGCAATCACATATGTTCCTGGGCAGGTCTCCTTTGATGACATTAAAGCTCGACTTATTCACTATGAACAGCGCCTACGCCAGCTTCAAGATCGTGACTCGCCTCTCCCTCAACACCAAGCATTTGCGGCTTCGACAGCTAGTAACGGAGGGGGTGGCTCTAATACGACCAGCAACAACTCCCAAGGTCGTGGTAATCAAGGTCGTAACAACAACTCCAGCAATTACCGAGGGGGTGGTCGCAATAACAACAATGGTCGGGGTCGAGGTCGCGGTGGTCGAGGTTGGAATAATTACAACAACAACCGCAATCGTGGTAACCAGCACAATCAACAGGGTGCTTCAACATTTAATACCAATGGTTTGACAGCTACTTGTAATTCAGTTTCGTTATATTCAAGTTATTGTGATGTGCCCCATGCTTCTAACATGTCATTATTTTCAGGCAACAACACCCCTGATGGAGTTTTGGGCTCCGCCCCCACTAATCAGTTGCGTTGTCTTATTTGCTATTATACTGGTCATCCCGCCTCTCAATGTCCTTTCAGGGTTCAGGGTACTCAAGCTGCTCCTTCGGCCCCATCCTTTGCTACTCTTTCGACTGGCGATGCGAATGAGGCCATTTGGTATCCTGACACCGCAGCTTCAGCTCATATGACTCCCAATGATGGTATGTTTTATTCGCAAAAACCTTACAATGGACCCATATCCATAACTGTTGCTAATGGTACACAGATTTCGATTAAAAAGATTGGGAAAGTTAAATTAAATGTTACGCCTAAGCCTGTGTACTTGAAGTCGGTTTATCATGTGCCTCAGTTAAAACATAATTTATTATCTGTCAAGCAATTTTGCGAAGAAAATAATAGTTTTGCAAATTTTGATTCATCTTCTATGTTTATAAAGGACAAGAGAACGGGGGAGGTGCTTCTTCAAGCTTCCAGTAATGGCATTGTCTATCCTATATCCACTCCAGTCGAGTCGTCTTCTCTTCCTGCATTATTGTCTATCCATGAGTCTACTGTAGTCTGGCACAAGCGTTTAGGGCATGCAAGCTCGAAGGTCTTAGATAGTCTTCGGAAAAATAAGGGTCTTAGTCTTACCCATAAGTCTTCTTTAGATTGTGTCTCGTGTAAGTTAGGCAAGTCGATTAAATTACCTTTTGATGATGTGGATCATTTATTTGATAAACCCTTACAGCTTATTCATTCGGATGTATGGCATTCACCAATACTTTCAAATTTGGGTTTTAAGTATTATGTTGTGTTTGTGGATGATTATTCTCGTTATGCTTGGGTATATCCAATGAAATATAAATCTGAGGTTTATGATCATTTTTGCAATTTCCAACGTTTAGTTGAAAATCTGTTTGATTGCAAAATTAAAATGTTTCAAGAAGATGGTGGGCGAGAATTTGATAATAAACCTCTACTTAAACATTTTATGCAAAATGGAATTTATTTTAGGAAATCTTGTCCTGGCACGTCTGAACAAAATGGTGTGGCCGAACGAAAGCATCGACACATTCTTGAAATGACTCGCACCATGCTCGTTGAGGCCTCCATGCCGGGTCAATTTTGGGTTGACGCTGCTTATACTTCTATTTTTGTTATAAATCGTCTTCCCACCCCTTTACTTGGTGATATCTCCCCTTTTGAAAAATTGTTTGGCAAATCTCCCAATTATAGCTTTTTACGTATCTTTGGCACTGAGTGTTTTCCACATCTTACGGTTTCCCCTCCCCATAAACTTGCTCCTCGTTCAGTTCGATGCATTTTTATTGGGTACGCTCCACATTATAAAGGTTATCGTTGCCTAGACCCGACTACGGGACGTGTCTATGTCAGTCGTCATGTCAAATTTCATGCGAATGTCTTCTCTTATAGGCAGCTTGTGTCCTCCCGTCCGTCGCTTGATTTGTCTAGTCATGATACATGCCCATCTCTGCTTGTGCCATCTTGGACGCCCACTGTCACTAGACAAACCATGGCGTCTTCCCCGTCGTCCAATCCGAGCGTGACACCTTTGAGTGCCCCTTCGTCAAACCCGAGCACCTCGCCTGCAGTGTCGCGTCCTGTTGTCTCGGTCCCGTGTTCCGCTGTTGCTTCACTGAGTCCAGTTGTCTCCGTGACGAGTCCGAGTTCCACGTCCTTTGTGTCTGATGTAAACTCCTCGTCCATGTCTGCTAGCTTGGATGGCTTGCGTCCTGCTCTTACTTCAGCGTCTCCCACATCATCTTATGGTCATGTTGCTTCTCTCAATGAGAGTCCCTCCTCTGCGTCCTGTGTCCCAGCTGCTGGTGATGCTTCTGTGCTGCATCCCACGCCCAACATCACGTCCAGCAACAACGTGTCTAGCAGTAGCACGTCTTCTCCCGTGCCAGTAGAGACGGCTACTGTTCCTGTGTCTACAGTCCCTCTCCCCACTTCGCATCACATGATGACTCGGTCTAAACATGGAATAACTAAGCCCAAGAAAATTTTTTCGCTACACACTGAGGCTAAAGAAATAGACCCGACTTCATTTACTGTGGCAAATAGAGATTCTAAGTGGCGTCAAGCTATGGCGGATGAATTTAATGCTTTATTAGAAAATGAAACTTGGGATCTTGTACCTTTTAGTGATGATATGAATGTGGTGTCCTGTAAGTGGGTTTATAAAACAAAATTCAATTCTGATGGGACGATTGAGCGACATAAAGCGCGGTTGGTTGCCAGAGGGATTCATCAAATCGCCGGCATAGATTTTCATGAGACGTTTAGTCCTGTGGTCAAACCGACCACTGTTCGTCTTGTTCTTTCTATTGCTGTGTCTTTTGGTTGGACTATTCGTCAATTAGATGTCAAAAATGCCTTTTTGCATGGGTACTTGAATGAGGAGGTTTACATGTCTCAACCTCCCGGTTTTGTTCATCCTCAGTATCCAAACCATGTCTGCAAGCTTAAACGTTCTATATACGGTCTTAAACAGGCTCCCAGGGCATGGTATCATCGGTTTAGCACATTTCTCGTGCAAATTGGGTTTACATGCAGCAAGTGTGATACTAGTATGTTTGTTTTTCGTGCTGGGTCTTCCATTATTATTCTTTTGCTGTATGTTGATGATATCATTCTAACCAGTGACTCTCCCAAGTTGTTGTCTAGTCTTATCGCCCGTCTTAGTACCCAATTTGCTATGAAAGACTTGGGAGATCTTCATTATTTTCTGGGGGTTCAGGCGGTACGGACGTCCATGGGTCTGTTTCTGTCCCAGCACAAATATGTGACAGACCTTCTACAAAAATTCCACCTGCACACAGTTAAATCTGTCCGTACCCCAGTTGTTTCTAGGACTACATTATCTCTGTCAGATGGTGAATTGCTTGTCGATTTTACTGAGTATCGAAGTATGGTTGGGGCATTGCAGTACTTGACTATAACTAGACCTGATATTGCTTATGTTGTTAATATGGTATCTCAGTTTATGCATGCTCCTCGTACTGCTCATTTACATGCTGCCAAGCGCATTTTCAGGTACCTAGCAGGCACAGCCGACCACGGTCTGATTATGACCTCGGGCAAAGCGCCCTCTGTTATTGTTGCCTATTCAGATGCAGATTGGGCTGGATGTCCCGACACTCGTCGTTCGACCACCGGGTATGCTGTTTTTCTGGGCTCAAATTTAATCTCCTGGCGCAGTAAGAAACAACCCATAGTGTCCAAGTCTTCCACTGAGGCTGAGTATCGTTCAGTTGCTTATTCTGTTACTGAAACACTTTTTGTTCGTCATTTGCTGCTTGAGATTGGTTTATACATTCGCCAACCTACGACGGTTTATTGTGACAATGTCAGTGCTACATACATGTCTGTCAATCCTGTTCTGCATGACCGTAGCAAACACATTGACGTTGACTATCACTTTGTTTGTGAACAAGTAGCAAATGGTTCTCTGGTGGTTCGTTATGTGCCTACTAAGTTTCAGCTCGCTGATATCTTCACTAAAGGGTTGTCTTCTCAACAATTTTTGTATCTTAAGGACAAACTGTCAGTGTGTGCTCCCCCAACAGTTTGAGGGGGTGTAATAGGGAATTAGAATTATACTAGGAAACTAATTCTGTAAATATTCTCTGTAACCCTAATCACGCTACTCTATATATATGCGGCAGGACTCCCTTATTCGGTTGAGTCATTCAGTATAATTTCTGTACAATTTTATCAGATAAAATCATAAGAAAATTGTATAGATATGAAAATTTTGACTAATTTTTATTTATATAAGTTGTTAGGTATTATTACGTTGAGAATATATGCTCCAAATTTCTTTTCTTACCTTCTAGAAAAAAGGGATAAATTTTGGTTTTCTAGAAAATGAAGATGCAAAAAGCATTAGATTACGACAAATAAGTGTCCCAATCGTGTAATCTGTTCCAGTTTCTAGTTCATTGGGCATTACATGAAAAAGTAACCCATTAAGATGTGGGTTTTGTGGATGTTGCAATTTTCCTCTTTCGAAAAAACGATAAACCGGCCAATACATCATCATATTGCAAACCGGTCCTTGTCATTTGAAATTTGCTGGTATATGGATGGATCGATGTCAATGCCATTAGAAATGTCATGTTAGCCATTTTGGCATCCATTTTAGTCAACTTTTTGGCCTCGGCCACATCATCAATGTCGTGTATCTTCCTACAGTCCTATTATTCCTATGTTCTCTCACAAATCACAGCATGTATGTATAAATCTACCTAAAGTTAATCTTCAAAAGAAAATCAACCGCAACAAACGGTGTAGACGAATCATTTTCTTATTAGCTTATGTTCATTCAGATGGTTCAACAAACACAAATTAGAAGCTCGTCTTAAAAGGAGTAATAAAGTTGGTCCTGAGATTAAATTTCGTGGTATAGATTATGAGTTCATCAATTTCTACTAATAGATAGGCTTTTTTGAGTTTATATGCAAGTTTATCTTATTGACTTGCTTGGTGTATATTACTGGCTATTGTGCACATCCAAAGAGCAGTGATTGCGAGTTGTTCCTCGTATCCAGACAGAACCGACATTTTTCTCGAGACAAACTTCTATCTACCTATTACCTATACTTTTACTATATTCACTATAAGAGATTCATCTATCCCGTTTCTTGGAAGGAGTTTTTGCTAGTACAATTGATTCATATAAAGGCCGGTCGTAAGAAAAGTTTGTAATCAGCGTGTCCAAATAATGGCAGCTACTTATTTTTCTATCAACTTAAGTACAACTACAAAATATTATAGTAGTTGAATTGTTGTTGGTTACTGTATCTTGCTATATTTCACTTGATAGGATAGAACAGTGGACTAACATTGAATTTTAACACCAAGAGAAGTAAAGTCCATGAGAAATATCTTCATAATCTTATTTCACATAATTATACTGATAAGAAATGACAATATTAATTTGATTTTGAATATGAGAGTACTTATTAATGAGAAAGAGAGAGAGAGAGAGAGAGAGAGAAATGGTGGAAAGTACTGCTATAGACACAAGATCTTTTTGTTGATAAATGTGTATGTGCATGGTGGGCTGGGTAGCCATGGTTAGTTGTAGTCTTGTTGATTGCGATACTGAGTGTTTTACAGCTACTGAGACAGGAGACCTGTGATATTTTCAGAACTCAAGTCGAGATATGTGCTTGTAAGATGGACCATTTGAAATGTTCTTAGACAAAGGGTCATATCTTGGCTAGCAGTGTATAGTCTATTGAGAGCTTGGGGTGGGTAGCGTAGTGGTGCGCCCCCACTTATTCTCAACAATGATATGAGTTCGAGTCTTATTTCTAACAAAATTAGAGGGGATTTGCCGTTAAAAAAAAGTATATAAATAGGGAGCAAACTTGCTACTGTGGACCAAATGCTGTTGAGCGTATCCAAGTATGCAATTGGTAACAAATGTATTAACTCAGGGTGTGTTCTTTAGAGCTTACCTGATTAGTTCAGTTTAGGAGTGATCTTGTGTTAGTTTAGTGATTTCAGCTCAACACAGTAATATTTAGTGGTGTTCAGTTTAGAAATATATAATTTGTCTCACATAAAAAGTGGGGTTCAATTCAATTCAGTGTTGTTCAATTCAGTTAAGTTGTGTTTATTTATGTTCAGTGGTCTTCAATTCAGTTCAGTTCAACTCTAAAAAACGAAGCATCCTCAGATTTAGATTCTTTCATTGACCTTTAATTTAGATTCTAAAATCTGGCAGCAGGTGATGAATTGGTTGGTGATTTATAGAGGACCTATGTCTCTTAAGACTTAGGAATCAGTTGACTTGGTTTGAACATGTACAGAGGTAGGTAAAGCACCAATATAATGGAGAGGCTGAATAGGGAAGCATTTGTAAACACAATCTATGAAAAGTGGAAAGAGAGAAATAGAGAGAATCAGAGACATTTGGGCATGGTTCTAGAAGCCTAGAACTAACGGGAAGATTGCTACTTAACATATTCAAATTTGTCCTTCCAAAAACATATTCAAATTTGTGTTTGGTTTAATTTCGTTGTGAAGTGTACTTCTATTGTTTCTAGGCAAAATTTTGAGGTTTGTTTTGAATATATTAGTCTATGTGCGAATAGTACGTACTCCCTCTGTTTCATATCCTTTTACCCTTATAAAAGAGAAGATGGCTCGTTATAGTCTACAAAGGTTACACTGTGACAATGAATAGTTCATTTTTTTTATTTATCTTTTTTGTTTTATTGTAATTTGTTGTTTTATTTACCTCCAATAATCACGAAAAAAATATAACATGCAAAATATAACAATCACACAAAAATGTGACAATGATATAAGTAGAAAAATATAACAATCACGCAAAAAACATTCAATTACGTCCTCGACCTCGCTAAACGATCCCAATGTGCTCTTCGCCTAACATACATTTGCTCCCAACCAGCGACACTATCAGAACGGGAAGTAAACCATGCTGCGCATATCGGAGGAACAGGGAAATCTGAGGCTAAATTCAGACGGATATAATGCATGTACGAATCACCTAAATGAGCTATGGATAAGGCCGAGTGCCTTCAAACCTTGCTACAGAGTTCCCTCCAGGGGAGCAACCGCGCTGATGACCAAGGTAGGCACCTTAAATAGCCCAATTTGTTTGGACTCGTTAGGTGATCTACGACCACCCTTGCCCCAGCAGAACGAACTAAGATATCTCGAATGAGGATATAGAATAGAACAAGGTAATCCGCAAGTGTCGAAAGAGCGGGTAATTCCATGTAAGGATGACAAAGGTAGGGCATTTCCCATTTTTATAGGAACTTCTGTACCAGAAACAATGGTATCTCCAATTATAGCCCCTCTGGGGTGTAAAATATATCTCTTCTCACCATCCCCATAGTGTATGAGACAAATGTATGCATTTCGATTAGGGTCGTATTCTATGGTTACGATTCTACCATATATGTCTTTTTCATTCCGTCGAAAATCGATTTTACGGTATAGACGCTTATGACCTCCCCCTCTATGCCTTGCGGTAATGATTCCTCTGGCATTACGGCCTTTACCACAATGACGCTGTCCATAGATCAAATTATTTCGTGGATTGGATTTCACTTGATTGTCTACGGCTCCATTGCGTGTGCTCGGGGTAGAAGTTTTGTATAAATGTATCGCCATGCTATTAAGTATTTTGATTTAAGTTCTTTTCTTTCTAAGAGGTGGAATAGAATAACCCGATAGTAAGGGCAATTTGTTTTGCCCAATTAATTGCATCTGTATCACTATCAAATAACTCATCAGTGACGAAATGCGTACTGTAATCAACACCATCACCACCGAACCGCTCCAAAGGAACCTAACGAAAACAACGAAAACAATGTTAGCTTAATCTTAAATTCAAACGTCTATCAAAACCGACTGAACCAAGGGACAGGCGTCTGAAATTTCCGTTTGGACCATGGAAGAAACAATATTAATAATAACAATAAATAATAATAATAATAATAATAATAATAATAACAATAAATAATAATAATAATAATAATAATAAATAATAATAATAATAATAAATAATAATAATTTCATTTTTAATTAATTAAACAATAATCAGTAATAATAATAATAATAATAATATTAATAATAATAACAATAACAATAAATAATAATAATAATAACAATAAATAATAATAATAATAATAATAATAATAATAATAAATAATAATAATAATAATATTTTTTTTGCACAGTCGTCTGAAATTTCCGACTCACCCAAGGTTGAGTCGCCTGTAGCAGACGACTCACCCAAGGGTGAGTCGCCTGTAGCAGACGACTGTGCAAAAAAAATGCGCAAAAAAAAAAATTTACCTCCGCCACCGTCGACGGCACTTCCTGGTCGCCGGCAGACATCCGCGGCCGTTGCTTGAGTGAATGTTGATGAAGGTTGGGTATGAGAGTGGGTGGTAGAGAGTGGGTGGTAGAGAGGGAGAGGATGAGTGAAAATTTAAAAAAGGGCAAAATTGAAATTTGGGGGGCGGTAGGTAGTAATTTGGGGGCGGTATTTAGTAACACCCTTTTTTTTTTTTTTGTTTTCCACTTCTTTTTTTTTTTTTTTTTCGGGGTTCCTTCTGCTACCCTTCGACCTTCCCTCAGTCACAATTTCCTATTCCTCTTATCTAGAAAAGAAACCAGAATCCCCAAATCACTCCAAAATCTGATAGTACATCGATGCCATGCCTGTGCAGCTCTACCTTTTCTCTTTCGGGCCTCCCTTCCATTATCAACCAAACCTCTTTCTCACCGATTTGTTCTCTGGTAAGTAAATTTCTCTCTGTCTCTGTCTGTCTCTTTTCCTTATATTTTTTCTGTCTTCTCTGAATTTGCTGAATTTTCTCTTCAAATTCAGTTTCCACATATGGCAAATTGTAGTTTACCTCCATAAAATTTAGGGAGTCGGTTCAGAGGTAAGCTCTTGCTGCTTGATTTATTTTGTTATAATTTTTATATTATACTCTAATTTTTATAATTCTCTCTATTATAATTTTTCTCTCTATTATAATTTTTATTTTGTTTCAAGCACTTAATCCTTTAGTTTTAATTTTGTAGGGATGATTTGTGCTCAGTGCTCTCCAAGTGTTCGATTCAATGTTCTATGCGACACAGCTCCATATGTAAGTGTTTCTTCCACTTCCTTCAGGAGTGTCTTCCCTATCATTATCTGCGATTACTGTTTTCAGTTGGGGAGTATAGGGAGTTAGAGACTATCAAGGTTAGCTAGGGTCTTATTTTCTTATTATACTAGCCATTCAGTATTGCGATTCTGATTTATTTAATGGGTTTTATTTCTTTCTTGTGGCAGAGTTGTACTCCAATTTTGCAATTATTTTCTGTTGTATTTGCTGAGTTTGTGAATTACACGCTTTAACTCCATTTTATCTCTCTCGTCTTTAAATCTCATCGTTCTGGTTTGTTTTTCGAATTTCTAAGATGAACAAATGTGTAGAAACTACTAATTAGATTCAGAGAAGTAATCTATCCATATTTCATCGATTTTGCAATTTGGTAATCAGTTGCATAGGTTTCATGGGTTATGCTTATGGCTTCTTTTTTTCTATTCCAGTTTGGGGGGGCAATTTTGTGTTTTATGGGCTTCGTTGACTAATTTGGACTTTCTGGGCATGGCTATGATAACAAAAGAAAAGGGTAATAAAAAATTGTTGATGGTATATTAGTTTCATCTGATAGTTAGCATTTCTGAGTTTGTGTGTTGTGGCTACTTGGTTTGGTACTATGAATTGTGGGTGAAATTACCTTTTTTTTGTCTAATATTAAGCAGAATTCTCTCTATCCCAAGTTCTTAAAATAAAACAAAAAGGCAAAATAATGTTTTGTGGTTCTTGTTGCAAGTTACAATTGTATTTTGTGTTGCTGCTTTTCTACCTAAACTTGAAATCATAGCATTTGACGTGCTTCAGTAGCTCATTCTCATTTACTTGCATTCATGTCATTATGATAGGCTCTGTCCTTGGATGAGTTTGGTTTTACTAAGGAAGTCCGAGTAAGGGGGCTTATCTTCTGCAATTGGAAACAGACTTCTTGCTTATTCTGTTTGTGTAGCTTAATGAAATTATTTGCTTCTGAGTTCTGATGTATTGATTATAGTAGTGGAATTGCTCACAAGGCTTTGCATGATTCGCAAGAAAAGTTGTTTGTCATGCATTATGGAATAATTTAGAGCCTTGTGTTAAAATTTTACATAAAAGTTGGATGAAGGCCATCTTTATACTAAGCTGGCAAGTCACAAATTTTATGAAATTGATTATTGAAAAAATGAATATTTTCCGTTGTAGTTGCTACAATTTTGTTTCTGGCTTTTAGGGTGGCAATGCATGATTCTCAGAGATTCGGACTCATCTGCGTTGCATTTGTCGTGTTTGGAGTTGTGTTCAAGAATTAATGGATTGTTATCTTCATGCTCTACAGTTTTAGGATTCAGTTAGGTTGTAAAATAATGAAAATTGTGAAACTTGTCATACCTTTCTTATGGTAATGTGATTCAAATCATATCTAGAGTTATATTATGTTCATGAATCTGTCAGTTGTGTTTTCTGCGTATTACTGGCTTCCCCTGCCACTGTTTGATGACAAAATGGAGTCTTATGCAATATTTTTCTTTGTGGTAATTTTCAGAAGCTTATGACCCGCTTGACCCCATTGGGAACATCACCTTCAAGAAAGCTGGACTCCTGATGGTTACGTTGTAAGTATTTCATCCTGATATAAGCTACAGAAATGATTTATTACCTTGGCTTTCAAGCATATAGTGATGCTATTTCTCTCTTTTTTCAAAGATATTGTTTCAAGGGCTGAAGTTTTGGAGTGTTGAGCTAATGAATTTATTTTATCTAGCAACCGTATCCATCGTATTCTGTTACAGACTGCAACCATCGTACCTGATGGATTTTTTTCTCTTGTATTATCCATCTCACTTTAGGAGTTTATAGATTTTTTGGTAGCTTATGTTTGGAAGAGTTACAAGTTGTACTGGAGTTATGTAAATCTTCCATCTGTTTAGTCCGAGCAAATAATAGTGTAGTCAGCTCCAACCCTTCCTAAAAGGTAACAATAGACTCCCTTTGCCGATTTGGCATAATAAAACTATATATGTAATTGTAAAAAAAAAACCTGAGTTTGAAGAGTATTATTTATGGTGATATAGATAAAGATTGATTGAGCTAGAGCTTAGCTCAGTGTATTGAATTGGAACGTGAGGACTGTACACGATACTATATACACACCTCTCTCTTCACATTGCAGGGGGAAAAGAATAGCTAAGCAATCTTCTAATAAACTCAAGTAAGACTAACAACCTTGTCAGCTAGCTCTTGTTGCTCCTCATTCCATGCACATATCGTTACGAAACTTCCAGACTCACATATCTCCAAATGCTGGAAGTTATTCTAAAACCCAAGTTTTTTTTTTTTGTTTGAAATACTTTTATTACTTACAAAATTGTTACAGGTAAACATGATATTCTCGTCTTTAAGAGACATATATCATGGAACAAATTCTTGAAGAGAATTTCTCAACTTTTTTTGGCCCCCATTCATATGATGTCCTAGAATTTAAATATTCCTTTTTTTCGTAAAATTGCTTAAGAGTATGTTTGGATATTCAATTGAAATTCTGAATTTCAAAAGAAGAAAATGTCTTCACACCTAACACTTTGATGAATTGAAATCCTCCAAATGTAGGGAAAGGGGAGGAGGGATAAGAATTTGAAATGCCTATATGGGGGGGGGGGGTATAATTGAAATTCTCTAATTTAAGTTTTTATGAAAGGCCATAGAATTAGACCAATTCCAAACCTATAATTATCATAGACATTGAAGAACGAATTTACCTCAAATCCGTTATTTCAAATTCAAGTAATCCAAATACACCAGAAAACAATTTCTTTGGAGAGGGAGAAAAAAACTAATGTTGGCTTTCAGTTTGTTTTGGTAGAAGGCATAAAAGTAATTAAGGTAGTTTCTTCCCATTATTTTTTGCTTCCCTTAATTTGGCTTCCAACAATTTCTTGTCTTTGGATTGAATATGTTCATTTCCTGATTAGTTATCATGGTTTGCATTTTGAAGGTAGAGTTCAAAAAGGTCTTGACAACATCTTTTTGGAGATTGATATCGAACAATAGGTACTCCAAATTCTCACTCTCTTCAAATTCATAAACTTCCTTTTGTAATATCTGAAGCTTTCAATTCGTATTAATTTGATGAGACTCCTGACTAGGTGACAGACTAAACAAATCAATAAATACTCAGGTTGTTTGAGTGATTTTAGTGGTAGCTTGGTAAGCAGTGAAGAATGGTTTAGTATGAGACGTTTCCAAGCATTGCTCTCTATCTTTAATTAAATTTTAAGTCGCAACTGGAGCATACAAATGTGGTTTATCAAAACTGTGAAACGTTATAGAGAGAGGGAGGGAGGGAGGGAGGGAGGGAGGGAGGGAGGGGGAGGGGGAGGGGGAGGGGGAGGGGGAGGGAGAGGGAGAGGGAGAGGGGGAGGGAGAGAGAGAGAGAGAGAGAGAGAGAGAGGTGGTGGTGTGCTGATGGTGGGCGAGTTGTTAAGAGGTTAAGAGGGAAGAAAGAGGCCAGGTGAGGTGGTGGTGTGCTGATGGTGGGTGGGTTGTTAAGAGGGAAGGAGGTGTTGGTGGCCGGTGCTGGTGGTGGTGTGATTGATTATTTGCGGGTTGATAAGGTCACAGAAAGTGAGGCGGCAAGAGTAAGGGAGGATGGTGGTGGACTGATGGTGTGACTGATATGCAGATTGATAAGAGTTAGAAAGGAGGAGAGAACAAGGACAAGTGATGAAAGTGTGGTGCAAGAAAAATTAAAATTTAAAAAGAAACATATATCTATAGTTTTCTGAAAAGTTGGAATCAGGAACAGGTTTTTAAAGTCTATACCTACCTCCCCTGATTTGCTCATTCTAAAAAAATGCAGGTAGTCTTTGAACCAAATGTCACCTAAAGGGGTGCTTATCAAGAATAGAGTTTGATTCTTTACTTTCTGCTGCTTCAAACTCATATAGTGTCGTCAAGCACTATTATGCAGAATTGCAGACAAAGAAATACATATTGACTCACCAGCTTCCATGGATTTCGAGTTATCTAAAGTTTTCTTTGAGGCAGAAACAAAGGATAAGAGGAGGTATTGCTCGTAGCTTTTGTGTTGTAACATTCTACTAATGTTAAATTGTTGTTTTCTTTTTCTTTTTTCTTTTTTTGGGTTGAGAAGAGTATTTTTGGATATGTTTTTGCTAGCTGAATCATGTTGATGTTGGCTGCAATTTTTTAATTTAATTTTGCAGATCCAGATCCTTGAATAAATTTTGAATTATCTAGACATTGATAACATTTTGTGGATGATACAGTTGGTGATGGCAATGAAGATGATAGTAGCTTCTTTTTTTTTTTTTCCCCCAAAATTTTGGAGATTAAATGCCTAATAATCATATCCCTGACGGTGGGAAGCTGATCAAGTTCTGGGAAGATATATGATTATTTGAGGAATCTCTCTGTCAATTTTGATAGGATTTGCAACCTAGTAATGAAAAAGAGTTTCTGGAACGTGGTGCTGGATTCTTATATGTAGAATGTCAGAGCTAGCTGCTCTTCATGTTTCTTAACATCATTTTGATTACTTTGTGAGAAAGTTTAGTACACATGGCCACATGAAATAGAACTAAATACATTGTTAGGTTATTGAACTCTTCACCGCGATGTAAATGGTGTAGTGATTTTTGTATCACTCTTGTCGAAGTTTATCAATTGTAAGATCGTATATATCATTTATGCCAGGCTTCTTTTTGGTTAGAATTTCTTTTTGATTCGGTTGAATTGTGTTTGATTCCTTAATTTTTAGACTTATTCTCATTTACCCATTTTCGGAAGCTAATTTGACAACAATTGTTCATCATAGTTAATTTCTAGGTCGTGCCGTGTTGGTGAATGGTCTTACTACAAGATTTTGGACTTCAATTTTTATTAAAGATTTTTATTTGTTTCATAGTAATTGTCCTATCTTTTTTTTTTCCAGAACAAGCAAATGCAAGTTTTAGAATTAAGATAATTAAAGTGTGATCCTAATTTTTAGTTGCAACTTTAGTAATACAAACTTCTGATAACCCACTTGGGGGGACGCGTGCAACGCACGAGTTCCACCAACTAGTATACCCTAAACGTTAGTAAATTTCGGATAGTGAATTTTGATATCCGAATCCGTATTAGAATTTTCGGATATCCGATATCCGAAAAAGTTATTTTTTTTTCTATTTTAATTGACTTTAATTTGGTTATTTTTCGTATATTTCGGATATTTTTGAATATTTCGGATATCCGAATCCGAAAGTATCCAAAATTTATCCATAAAATCCAAATAAATGGATATTTTTCGGATAGTTTCGGATTCGGATATCCGTATCCGAAAAATATCTGAAATTACGATTTTTCGGATATTTCGGATATCATATCCGAAATTTTCAAACTTGATATCCAAATCCGTATTCGAAATTTCGGCTATCTGCTTTTCGGATTACCAAAATTTCGAATATCCATTTTTTCGGATTTTCGAATCGAATGTTCGGATACGGATTCTTTTGAACAGCCCTACTAAACGTTTTAATAGATCTGGATAAGGCCCATAAAAGGGAATAATATAATATCATATACAAGTCAAGTGAAATGATAGTGTTTCTTCGTTAAGGGTGTGTTCTTTAGAGCTTCTCCGGTCAGTTCAGTTCAGTTCAGTTCAGGGGTGGTCACACATAAGTACGGCTCAGTTCAGTGGTGTTCAATTCAGTTCAGTTCAGTTCAGTTCAGTTCAGTGATGTTCAATGACAATTACTTTACTATTACTATTACTATTACTATTACTATTATTATTATCATTATAACAACCATACAATTTTTTTTGCAAACAAACTAGAACGAGTCAAGTGTTATACTAATAGTATTTATTCACCAGTTCACCAAAAGATAGTTAGAAAATATTTATTTAATAATAATAATAATAATAATAATAATAATAATAATTATAATAATTATTATTATTATTATTATTATTATTATTATTATTATTATTATTATTATTATTATTATTATTATTATTATTATTATTATTATTATTATTATTATTATTATTATTATTATTATTATTATTATTATTATTATTATGTTCCAGTTCAGTTCAGTGGTGTTCAGTTCAGTTCTGTGGTGTTCGATTCAGTTCAGTTCAGTTCAGTGGTGCTCGGCTAAGTTCAGTTCAGTCCAATTCAATTCAGTTCAGTTCAGTTCAGTTCAATTCAGTTCAGTTTAGTTCTGGTAAGTTCAGCTCTAAAGAACGTACCTTAAATCTTATAATGTAAACACACAACTTAACACTTCTCCGCACGCAAATGGCACATGCGGGTTTAAAGGGTGGATTTGAATACCCGAAATTAATCATCCAGGGCTAGATATGAACGTCCAAATACTGAAACAATGCCTTGAGCTCTAGTATCATGATAAACTTCCAATGGGCGCTGGAATAAATGAAACAATGACAAGAACTACTCGTTGTTCTTCTCCAACGGCAAGAATTGAAATCAAACCATCCACATACCCAAAAAGCTGCCCAACAATCTAACATCCAAACAAGGCCAAAATATTCATTGCCCAACATTTTGTGCGGATAATGATACTTGTACAATAATTGTACATTACAACTTTATTTATGTGAAAAGTGACAAAAGTACTCTTACTACTTGGGATTTCAAAAGGATATTTATGATAGAGTATAAAAGGGGAGAGAAGAGAAATAGTCACAAAAAAAAAGTTGTAATGTATAATAATTGTACAGGATTCATTTTCCATTTTGTGCACGTCTCCAAGCAAGCACGACATTTCCAAATTGGTACAAATGAATAGATATCTCCACATGGCCTCCACCCTTTAAGATCAAATTGGGCAAAGCTTTACTTTATACATCAGGGCCTACAACTATACCAGGCTACAATATATAATCCGCGTGGCCCTACAAATAAATGAACATTATTATAAGTACCCCATGTCGTGACAAACGGAGTTATTGGATTTTTTGGTTTCACTCCAAAAATATTCATCGTTAACCATAGTAATTATTCTCCACTGATTTATTAGCACCTCAAAAAATAAATGGAGTAATTGGATACATCTTTCGGGAAATTGTGTAAAAGGAGATTGTCATTTACACACGCATAAGGCCATGTTACGTATTATACAGTTATTTAGGCAGTTCGAAAATAATCTTCATTATGCTATTTTTTCCCACTATGTAATAAATCTCCAGATATTTGTTATATATGCAACATGACAAGATATATATATAAGAGATATTTGTTGTGTATGTGTCATATTTATGTATGATAAAGGATAAAATGTAATATTTGGCATATATGACAAATATTACTTTCACCCCTTCTTATGGTGGGACGGTTATGCAAGTTGTTTACATATTTGTAATTTTCTTTCCATTTTTTTAATTTGTCTTATTCATAATTTCTTTTCACGATAATAAGCATTTTTTTAAGAGTATGAAAGAATTTTTTTTTCGATCAAATGAAAGAATTTTTTAAAGTATGTTACAACCATATAATTTTGATAACTTAATTCAATGTACTTTTTTCCATTACTTAATTCAAAATTTAATCTCAAAATCGGATAATGACAAATAAGTAAAATTGTAAAAGGAAGGGATTCTATTGTAATTTCTTATATACCAAAACCCTACCCGAATTAGTGGATTCTCCATCTTCCTTTATTATTTGAGGATATGTCCCGTTATAGGGCATTAGTGGGGAGAATTAGGTTCAGCTAAAAATAAAATAAAAAATACAAAAAAATATATATATTTTGTCATGTTTTGGAAATCATTTTCTCATTAATGTATAAGGATCATGAGTAGTTGCTATAAGAATTGCTTCTGAATTCCAAGCCGCAAGTGATATTTGTTTGATGCAGTGCATGGCAGATTGGCAGGGGTCCCAATGGCGGGTACTGATTTTGGCCTAGCGTAAGTGATTGCATGTTCTAAGATATTGTGAGATCTTTCTGTCCAAAAAACACAAAAATTCATGAGTCGATTTATGCATGAGGCGTAAAATTTGTGAGTAAAAAAATAATACCACCGTATTTGAAATGTGATACCTCCAGATAAAAAGGTAACCCCTAAAAGAGTTTTTTAAAAAAAAGAAAGATTGGGACTAAGAGATGATTTGGTAATTAGGAGTATTGTACATTTGTTACCTAATATATAATTGAGGGTTATTAGCCACCTAGGTTGCACCGATACCTGGCCAAACAGCAGTATCCTGTATCCGATACGTTTTGGATACCGATACTTCTAGGATACACGCCCGATACTTGGAAATACGCACCCGATACGTATCGGAGAAGTATCCAATTTTTTCGTATTAGTTTTCTCCCAAAATAATTACGGATACTCCTCGAATACACAGTGGATACTTTAAAGATACGCCAAATCAGCAAACACTTCCATTAATAATATTTTTTGCAACAAAGATTAAGTATTTCTTTAAATATATCTTTATGGAACCCAAAAGAAATGACTTTTCTTTCTTATCATAGCCTCCATCTTGTCTGATATGAAGGCTTATGCCTAATGGAGCAGCTGGTCGGTTCGCCAACTCTCTCTATCTTCCACACATACATACCAACAATTAATTAGTCATCAACTTATTCATGCATTTTTCATCTCTGATGTTGTATTCTTAATGGAGAATGATATATAGATGTTAACAATGCCGGTAAAGGTCATAAATTGAATTGTACTTAACCTTCTTTTTTTTTAGTTGTTATATTATATATTTTACATTATATTTTTGCCGTACCCGTATCCTAGAAAATTTAGAATTGTAGTATCCTACACCCGTATCCATACCCGTATCCATATCCGTATCGGTATCCATGCAACCTAGTTAGCCACTTTGTTTCCTCTAAAACGGAGGATAAAATCTTTAATTCTATTGTGTTTTCAAGTCCATCACAAGACTTGTTATAGGGTATATTTGGCAATATTTAGTTGTAGCTGTAGTCTTAACTGTTTTATTAGTGGTTAGCTGTTGAACTAGCTATTAGCTGTCATGAACGGTACATAACTGTTAGCTATTTATTTGGTTGAGTGTTCGGTAAAGTTAGCGGTTTGGTTAGTTGATTGATGTAAAATGACATAAAAGGGCATATTATATTTATTTATTATTAAAAATAAAGGGATCAAATGCATAAATAATTCCAACAACTAGCCTTTGGAATTGAGAGGCTAATTTTATTAGCTTTGGCAAAACACAACTGTAAAAGCTAACAGCTACTACTAAATTGTAGTTACCGAACACAATAAATTAGGATAGATAGTGATTTGACTAGTTCAAACCACTAATAACTACCCAAAAACTAGTTGCTGAATACACCCATATTGTGATGTACGAAAGCTTGGTTGCTTAACTAAAAGTTTTGTAGAAGAAAAACTCAAAGATATCAATTTACGAAATTTTAACTGTAGCTTGTAATCATTCTTATATTATTTGGGTTGACACTTATCGTCTGAAAGAAATTTGGACAGAAGTAATATTTTCTCTTAACACTTCATTGGAACAATTTTAAGTTAATACTGTCTCCGTTTCCAAAATGACTTTCATTTTGGGAGATTTATTATGGTCAGAAATCACAGTCCACACAACAAATTTTTCAATGTAATAATTATCAATACAGTGTCTATTAATGGTTGATTAATTAAAATAGGAGATGGTGAACGAAAGTGGGACATATGATTGTTAGGAAACATTATTCTAATACTATTAGGAATATGATTCTAGATTAGCATATATTATAGAGGTTGTGTAATTTAGAGTTTTCATAATACTAGGACTCCCTACCTATAAATAGGGATCGATTACATCAATAATAATCAAGCATTCTATTATCTCATTTGGCATCAAAGCTTGAGACGTGCAAACCTGACATGATCCGAGTTTTGAGAGTAGGGTAAAAATTAAGAACAAAAATCCATATTTAGTGGCGGAGATCAACAGAATTGAATTTAATCTAGGAAAGTAAAAAACAAATTTGTGTGGGATGTAAA
The DNA here is from genome assembly GCA_038025085.1 of Tetragonia tetragonoides. Taxonomy (NCBI): domain Eukaryota; kingdom Viridiplantae; phylum Streptophyta; class Magnoliopsida; order Caryophyllales; family Aizoaceae; genus Tetragonia; species Tetragonia tetragonoides. The sequence continues at coordinate 37,821,540 of CM076144.1, read as the reverse complement.
AAAAACAGTAGTCCGCAAGATGGAATATGGTTTATGACCTCCATTCAGCGGCTTAGCGGAAGTTAGGATTTTAGGCTACTAGGAAAGTAACTGCTCTAATACCAAATGAGATAATAGAATGCTTGATTATTATTGATGTAAACTCTAGATTACACAACCATCGGCAAGATCACTTGTTTCTAGCTAGCCCGAAGTGGAAGTTCAATGCGGAGGAAAGGACCGAATGGTAAATAAAATGATTGTTTGGTTAGTTGAGGAAAGAGATTCTTTTTTTTTTTTTTTTTTTCTCGTCAGTTGAGGAAAGAGATTCTGAAAGAACAATTACAATGTCAGAAATCGATGATGATGTTTTTCTAAGAATAAAAGAAAGGGGTCTGTGCAAATATTTATATAGATAGCACCAATAAAAAAAATGTATATAGATGGGATTTTATAAGTAATACAAAATCTATCTTTTTTAACACTTTTTTTATAACTTTTGGTGAGATAAGTGTCACTTTTAAGTGAAATAAGGGTTACAGTACATAATTATTAATCCCTACATTTTTATATAGTGACCCCATATTTATTTAAATTGGTCTCATATAAGACTTGCTCGGATAAATGTACGTGAGATGCCTTAATAAATTGAAAATCTAATGATATATACATCTATAATTTAGATATTGTGGAACGTATTGATCAATTTTGTAGATGAAAGAAAACTTTAGCAAATTATTTAACTAGCTTGATCAAGGCACACATGAGCTATCAGTCCTACATACCACATTAGACAATGTCGTGTGTAACGTTATTGACCAAGAGTTTTCACTGGTGTAACATAATTCCTGCATATTCCTTTGAGTTGAATACGGACTTTAGTATCAAACAGTTGGATTAAAGAAATGATAGAGACCTAGAAGAAGCAAAAGGAAAGCAAATAACCTCCACTTTATCAAAATTATAAATTTATTTGTAGTTCGTCATTAGGGATGAAGGCAAAGAAGACGGGTCGTTAGATCGCCAATGGTGTTGTGTAAGTCTTTTTTTCTTTTTTTTTTTTGAGAAGATTGTGTAAGTCATATTTAAAAGTGAAAGGGAATGCAAAACAAGACAATCATCCCCGGTTTCCTACTTATTTTTTCTCCTAGTTGTGTGGTAAACTTTTACGATAAAACTTACTCGCTCCATTGTAAACTAAACGCTAGTGCTCAAACTTTTGACCATATCTCTCTCATAACATATAAGTTAAAATTATATATAAAAAATAATACTCCCTCCGTTTCGGAAAAATGATAATATTTACTTTTTTTAAGTCAAACTTAACAAACTTTGGTCATTGATTTCGGATAAAATATAAGGATTTACAATGTAAAAATACTATCGTTGGATTCGTTTTAAGTAGTACTTTCGGAAAATCTATTTTTTATAGTTTATGTATTCATATAAACACAAATATTTATGGTCAAAGTAGTGCACTGGAGACCATACAAAAGTAAATGTTACCATTTTCCAGAAATGAAGGGAGTATTATGAAAGATTGGAGAGAGTATATTAATTAATTTCATTATCTTATTATTGTATATAATTTTTACTTTGATATTATGAACGAATATCACATTCACACGCTTGTTAATGTTCAAGATAAACATGTCAAGTTAGTGTCGATAGTCGAGAAATTTCAAACACATTTATCTTTGACAAGAATACGTATGTATAAAACCCGACACAATTTATTTGCCGGCTTTAAGATAATATACTAACTTATTATCAAAAAAAAGATAGTATACTAACATTGAGTAATAAGTTTTTCCGCAAATGACGTAAATGGCAAAAGAATGTTTATTGCTTGCACGTTTTCATAGCAAATAAATTAGCAATCTGCCGAAAGACGTAGTTAGTTACTTGATATTGAGACGTCCATTGTTTTTTTGTCCCCTATGGAGTTTGCATATGGTACATGTAAAACGTATATATCGATATCCAACAGCTAACATTTAGCGAAATAGTGCTGTGTGGTTTCTGATAAGCCCCCAAATTGGGCAATTTGCTGCTTGAAATTAAAGCGTGTTAAATAGTGTGCTGTAAATTGTAAAGTGATTTGGACTCGTCAATAAAATGAAAAAGGAAAGCCGAAAAGGGTCAGAAACTGAGAGCGGTAGGGCTTTGCTGAATTAGGCCGAAGGGCCCTGAAAGGGGTAGTTGAGTTGGTTGTGGGGTTGGATTTTATGGCAAAAGTCATGAGTTCAAATCCCACTAAGCCTCCTTTGCTGAGCTTGTCTACAAGATTTATCTTGTTGGTTTGCCTAATGTATATGGTTTGCAGGCTATTGCATACACTCAGGGTTTATTCAGTGCACAATCAAAAAATAGTGACTACGGATTCCTCGTATCCAAAAAAAAAAAAATTAGGCCGAAGGGGAAAGGGGGTAAGTTTGTAACTACAGAACAACAGTTTAGCCACGAGGTCTATACTCATGTTGATGATAAGCCTTTTTTTCGCTCTTCATGTTGATGATAAGCTAGGGACAGTATAAGGTCACTACTTTTTGATAGGTAATAACACTTGTATTAGAAACTTTAAAGCACCCAAATTGAACAAGGAAAATTCTACATTTTGGAGTAAATTGACATCAAACAATTTGAGCAAATTTTTTCCTGATTAAACGTATGTGTTTTGTCCTAATATTTAGGGGTGAGTATGACCGAGTACCCGCCTAAAATATCTGGAACTGGTACTGGCGGATCATGAAATCTGGGAACTGATACTGGTACTGGTGGATCCTGAAATCTGGGACTGGTACTGGAACTGGCGGGTATCGGTTCCGGGATCAAGTACCCATTTTCACTATTTCATAGACTTTTTGGTTCTCTTTTTTCCCCAAAACTTAATATTATTTTATACAACTCTCTTTAATAAACTATCTGTTACTAAATTTTACCTAATATCATAATATTATAACCAAAAAACGAAAATACAAAAATAATAATTAATAAAACTTAATGCCACATCAAAGTATGAAACTCATAAATTGGTTCTTGGAATTGGTCCTGCCGGGTACCCGGCGGGTACATGGTCCCAAAAACTGGTACTGATTTCAACCAGTTCCGAAATTCTGGAACCAGAACTGGTCTCGGTGGGACTTGTTCCAAGTCTAGACCCGCCGGGTCCTGACCGGTTCAGGATCCAGAACCAAGTACTTGGTCTCATTGCTCACCCCTACTTATATTGGTCATTAATTTTCTCCAACACATTAAAGTTCGGTTTGTTTCAGTTGGAAAAAGTTGAACTGAATTGAATTGATTTTTTAACTTGACCGTTATTCATTTAAAATTCGTCCAAATCTATATAACATTGGACTCATTTGAAATTAAAGTATGCTTTGAGATTTTTCGATGATATAGTTATCTGTTGAGGTAACGCCCCAAATACCAAATACTATATTAAGTTGTGTTTTATTTTATTTTAATTTGTATAGAAAATAAAATAAAACAAAAGAAAAAGAAAAAAAAAACAGAAGAAAAGAATGCTGCGTTGAATTGGTTTTGTGACCAAAAGAAACGAGCTTTGGTTTTGGTTGTTGACTTATGGTTTGTTTGGGCCACAAGTGTGACAAGTGGCTGGAACATAAGGTGGGTATTAAGCTTCCAAGAGAAGCTACTGGAGGTTGACAGAATAGAAAAGACACGAAGGTCTTTTGGTTGTTCTATCACAGGAGAACGAAAGTCCAAAGCAACGAACACAGAGAGGGCCGTGAGAGGTTGAGAGCTCCGGTAAAGGTGGATCGTTGTGAAGACTTGGCAGGTGATAATTGAGGGGATCATCGGTACAGACAGACATTGTTTCGCATTGATCAACGACAGGTATTTGTGGGTGTATCTTTGGGTTTGTGGGAGTACTAAATTGAGCTAGGGTTTTGTCAATTTGTACTAGTACCAAAGATAGATAGTCTACTTGTTGTTTGATCTCGTGATTGTTGGCTTTGTACTCTTGATTATCATAGTGGATTATATTTTAGTGCGTGGAGATCCGCACCGTGGTTTTTCCCCTAATTGAGAGGGGTTTTCCACGTAAAATTGACTGTGTTGTTTTTGGGTTCTTGCACTTTATATTTCCAATTATTTGCTGCTGCGATTGTGTGTAAATACCGTAGTTTCCCCCAACAAGTAGTATCAGAGCTTTGGTTGTAGGATCAGTGGTGGAAAAATTACTGTATTTGTTGAAGGAGGAATTATTTTGTGCAAGTAACATGTCTGGTAGTATGCCCAAATTTGAAATTCCTTTGTTTAATGGTAAAATTAATTTTACTGTGTGGAAGAGTACGGTTCAGGATTTGTTGGTTCAACAAAATTTAGATGAGGCTTTAGATGAGACAAAGCCTAGTGGGGTGACCGATGCCCAATGGACATCGAAGAAGAAGAAAGCTGTCACTACTATTAGATTAGCTATGGCTCCGGAGATCAAGTATAATTACTTGATTGAGACAGATCCAAAGAAGTTGTTGGATAAGCTCCAGAGTGTATATGCATCAAAGTCACTGACTAACAAGCTTTGTTTGAGATATGAGTTGTACCAGCTAAAGATGGAGCAAGGTACAGTGTTGCAGGACCACATTAATAACTTTAACCAGCTAGTATGTCAGTTGAGAAATGCATATGAGAAGATCTCCGATCAGGAGGAGGCATTGTTATTGTTGGCTTCACTACCTAAGTCCTACAGGCCAATTGTGCAGACATTACTTGTAGGGAGGACAGAGATTACACTAGATGAAGCAATGACAGTGTTGAGAGAGAATGATCGGATGATGTTGCAGGTTGATGGTATCTCTTCAAGTGATGGAGGAGATAGAGTACTAGCTGTGGAGGTGTCCGAGAGAGGGAGGAATCATGAGAGAAGAGGAGGTGGCCCGAGAAGTAGATCGAAGTCGCGCGCGAGAGACTTTAGTAACATAGAGTTTTACTATTGTGGTGAGAAGGGTCATATTCAGAGTCGTTGCCCAAAGATGAGAGATGATTTGAAGAGTTTCAAGCAGCTGCAAGAGAAGATGGGCAAGACCAAAATTGATGATGATAGCGGTTCCTCTAATGTAATTATGTCTTGTGATGGTGATAAGGAGTTGTTCTTGGCTAGTAACAATGAGGGGAAGGAAAGCCAAGAGAGTTGGGTGTTGGACTCCGGCGCTTCGGTTCACATTTGTAGAGACCAAAGTATGTTTGATACTTTGTGCCAAGATGGAGAATATGGTGACATCAACATGGGGAGTGGTAAGTTAAAGGCCAAAGGGATGGGAAGCATCCGCATTGAGCTCCATGGTGGTGTGACTAGAACCTTCCACAATGTGAGGTATGTACCCGATGCTCGTGTTAACGTGATTTCGTTGGGTGAGTTGACATCGCAAGGGTGTAGATACATTGGTACGGGAAGGTGGTGCAAAGTATATCGTGGTGCTACTTTGATTGTGCAAGGAAGGAAGGCGGAGAACAACTTGTGTTATGTTGAGGGTTATTGCGTAGGGAGGAGCAAGGCCAAGAAGAAGGTTCGTTTCTCGGACAAGGTGGAGGTATTTGGTGATTTGGGTCGAGGGAGGATTTGTTGAGGTAACGCCCCAAATACCAAATACTATATTAAGTTGTGTTTTATTTTATTTTAATTTGTATAGAAAATAAAATAAAACAAAAGAAAAAGAAAAAAAAACAGAAGAAAAGAATGTTGCGTTGAATTGGTTTTGTGACCAAAAGAAATGGGCTTTGGTTTTGGTTGTTGACTTATGGTTTGTTTGGGCCACAAGTGTGACAAGTGGCTGGAACATAAGGTGGGTATTAAGCTTCCAAGAGAAGCTACTGGAGGTTGACAGAATAGAAAAGACACGAAGGTCTTTTGGTTGTTCTATCACAGGAGAATGAAAGTCCAAAGCAACGAAAAACACAGAGAGGGTCGTGAGAGGTTGAGAGCTCCGGTAAAGGTGGATCGTTGTGAAGACTTGGCAGGTGATAATTGAGGGGATCATCGGTACAGACAGACATTGTTTCGCATTGAGCAACGACAGGTATTTGTGGGTGTATCTTTGGGTTTGTGGGAGTACTAAATTGAGCTAGGGTTTTGTCAAATTTGTACTAGTATCAAAGATAGATAGTCTACTTGTTGTTTGATCTCGTGATTGTTGGCTTTGTACTCTTGATTATCATAGTGGATTATATTTTAGTGCGTGGAGATCCGCACCGTGGTTTTTCCCTTAATTGAGAGGGGTTTTCCACGTAAAATTGACTGTGTTGTTTTTGGGTTCTTGTACTTTATATTTCCAATTATTTGCTGCTGCGATTGTGTGTAAATACCGTAGTTTCCCCCAACATTATCATTATGAATTTTTTTCTGAACAAAAAGTTAATTTAGTGATAAAGTTACACATGAACTGAACTGAACTGAATTTAAATGAAATTATGTTGAGGCTAACAGAGCCTAAGGGTCTGTTTGATTCACCTTAATTTTACTTAAAATCAGTTCAGTTCAGTCCAGTTCAATTCAGTTAAGTTCATGCGTAACTTTAGCACTCATATAACTTTTTATTCCGAAATAATTTCATGATGATAATTATGTCATCGGAAAGATCTCAAAGCATACTTTCAAATGAGTCCAATATTAACTATGTTTGGACAAATTTTAAATGGTTAACGATCAAGTTTAAAAAATCAATTCAGTTCAGTTCAGTTGAGATCAGTTCAGTTCAGTTCAGATAAGTTTTATCCAGGTGAATCAAACGGAGCCTAAGTTCTGGAAGGTAAGGGAAAATTTTGGCACACTTCATACATGTATCCAATCCTTAATAGCAAGCTAATCGGTTGCTTTGTGATTAACCTTTATTTTTGCTAAACATTTCAGAGCAATGATATCATAAATTTTCCAAGAAATACGAAATTTGTTTTAATTTCAAAGTCACCCAATCAATACATTTAAATGTGACTAACTAACAACAACTTGTTAGTTATCATCATGTTCGCAATTACCCGTACTTCTTCTCTTTAAAACCACATATAAATTACGATAGTCAAACAAAAGCATGACTTTTGATATATCTATTTTTGAATTTCATGTCATTTTCAAGCTAACTAACTAATTCTTTATATCAAGTAGTATATATAATAGCCATAAATATGATATTTCACACAAAAGATGAATGGAAAATTAAATAATTTAAAACCTTTGTAACTATAGAACAATCCAAAATAAACTCAACCACACAATTTCTCAAAATAGAGCATGTACCTCATTGGCTGCTTTTTCTTTTGTTTTTTTGGATTTTCATCTTCAAGTGGAGTTCGAGAGGTGAACGTAATCCACATGAAAACTTAACTGAAGGCAATGAATAAGCAAATTTCGTCAAGATAATGCCAACTTCTTCACTTTTTTTTTTTTTTTTTTGGGGTAAGATCTTCTTCTTCACTTTGATTATGCCTTTATTCTCTTTTGCATATCTGATCTTACATGTCCCGAGTTTTTTCTATTAAATATGTGTGTGAGCTAGTTATCTCACCTTTGCAATACATAATATTCAAATATAAATTTAGAGATTTTATATTTGTGATGTAACATAGATCGTTGTTATTATCCTTATGAGCAAGGTTTTTAAAATTCTCCTATAAAAAAAAGATTTTTAAAATTAAAAAAAAAAAAAAACCTTGAGTCAAGTGGAAATTTTATAGAACGCGGTGGAATGTAATAATACACGTGTCAGTTTTTGATACATGGCAAGGATTGAAATGAATGAGCTAAACCCTTGACTCATTGTGACCAATTAAGTTTGGTCCAAAAAGGTAGGCAAAATGTGCCCACCACATTAGTCATTAGCCTCTATCACAGACCCACGCTCTCTAAACGCGCCCACAATTCCTCCATTCAATCCACGTGGAATCTTCTATTCAATTGTCGGTTTCATTCCAACTCTTCTAAACATTTCTTTATATTCTTGAGCAACCCCATCTATAAATATCTCACCATTTTGGTACAATTTTAGATATCACAAACCCACATGCATAAGATAAGAATATTAAAAATTTAAAAAAAAACCAACAAAAATGATTTTGTCCCTGAAATCTACATTATCATCTTCAAGAAGAGTAAATGATGAAGATCATCAACGTATTATTCGAGGAGAGAGAAAATATTATTACAAGGGATCAGAAGATGTTATCGGTGGTGGTGATAAAAAAGGGGGGTCATGTACTTCTCTAACAGTATGGAGAAAGTCTCTCTTGGCTAGTTGCAATGGGTTTACTGTAATTGATTCTAAAGGTGATTTGGTTTATAGGGTTGATAATTACTGTGGTCGACCGGGAGAAATTGCTCTTATGAATAGAACTGGAGAATCTATCCTCACTATGCGTCGTCATAAGGTAAATTATATTCAATAATATATATGAGCATTTCACCATTTGTGTTTTTTCCTTTCTTTTTCTACATCAAAATCAAAGTTTTATTTCAAGATTTATTCTGCGAATTCATTACGGTCTTATTGTGGGATAACAGTTACATTTTGAAGAAAAAGTTTCAATTTTGTACTAAAAAGTGTCAGAAAATTGTTACATTTTGATAAATAAGTGCTACTTTTGAATATATTTTAGTGTGAGACGGTCTTATGCAAGACCTTCTGCGCACAACCCTCTCAAAAAAAAAAAAAAAAAACAGACCTTCTGCGCACAAACTATGATTCTATGAACCAGATTAATCATAGGTGTCTTAAATAATGTTTATTGGTGATGTTACTTCGTTAGATTAATTGCTTGAGTTTTACTAATCTTGATTTTTAATTTCTTATTGAACAGACAATCACACTAGTAGATAATTGGCTAGTATACGATGGCGAAGCTACTGATCAAAGAACCAATAGATGTCTAAGAAAGCAACCCGTTTGGTACGTAAAGAAGCAAATAAGCTTATTACAGGCAAATTCTAAGGAACTTGCACATGTTTTTCTGGGGACATCAAGTACTAAAACTAAGAGCCCTACATATGTTATCCAAGGTTCTTATGGGCAAAGATGTTGTAAAATATTGGATAAGTCCTCAATGAAGATTGTAGCTGAGATCAAAAGAAAGGAAGCTATCAATGGATCTGCTTCATTTGGTCAAGAGGTTTTCCACTTGATCGTGTGGCCCGGAATCGAAACCGGTTTCGCCATGACTCTGGTTTTGCTGTTGGATCAGATGTTCAGCTAGCATTTTGTACATTCTGTTTCTAGCTTGCTGAGTTTTGTGGTGGTACCAAGATTTTCTTCTCTGTTCATGTAATCCATCTCTAACCGTACTGTTTTGTCTAACATAAAGTGGTAATTATAGAGTTTTTGTGATTGCTAAAGTGAAATGAGAGAAGTTATTTTTACAAGAGAATAGTGCCTGAATGTTTTCCTCTTCTTGTACAGTGAAATAGAGAGATTATTATATGATTTGGGACCGATGCTTCCACCTCCTACAAAATAAGTAAAACTCACTTAAATCACCTCTAAAAAGTCGTAAATGTGAGAGGTGAGAGTATTGTTTAGAAGCATCTAATAATTTCTCGATGGAGATATTATTACATGGTTCGAGATCAATATATTCCCACCTCCTCTCACAAAACATATGAAATCCACTTAAATTCACCTTCAAATAATGGGAGTCGTGAGTGGTGGGAGTATGGTACATAAGCATCTACGAAACAAAGCGTGTTGAGATGTTGTGTCATTAATGATGAGATGCCAGATTATTTCGTACCTATCTCATGACACTATTCTCAAACTATGTCCTACAGAGGACAAACCCACCAGACCCACTCAGAAGGGGTGAACAAAGAAAAATGGTAATTGAAAAGATAATGTGGTGGGGTTTGTGAAAACTGACTGTAGAGATCTCCTAATCATGGGCCTAATTAAGTGGATAGCCGAAATATAATTTGACTGCTTTCACATTCGTTGCATGGGTTACTATTACATGTGCCCAGCTAGCCTTTAAAGGACAGATTCATGATTGAAAAGTGAGAATACTTTTGAGCTTACCCATTGCTTTTCAGCTTAGAACTCCTTTCATCAGGATCCACTTGAAAGTTCTGTTGGCTCTGTCCCATCCATGAGGTTACTCATTCTTGCAGACAAAGCCAGTTAAGAGAAATCAAACATTAACACAAAAGAATTGGGATCCTCATTAGACTCTGATATAGCATTTCCACAATACATTTGTGGATGCTTTGTCATATATAAAGAAAAATATTTAACTTGTATCAAACAGCCACAAGTACAATGTATAAATGGAAAAAGTGGGGTATTTGAAAGGATTTAATCCTTAAAACAGAAAAAGTGGGGTACTTTTGAGCTTACACCTTGCTTTTCAGCTTAGAATTCCTTTCAGAAATCCTTGAAAGTTCTGTCGGCGGCTATGCCCCACCCATGAGATTACTCATTCTTGCAGGGAAAGCCGGTTAGTTAAGAGAGTTCAAACATTAACAAAAGAAATTGGGATCTCATTGGACTCCAATACCCTATTTCCGCATTACACTTGTGGATATTAAAGTAAAATATTTCTTGCAGGAATGTATGGGCTACAGGAGAACGTGTTAAGTTCAGACATTCCTACAAGGACTCCAATCTTCCACCATGCACGTGTTAAGTTCTATAAATTTTCATTCTAAACATTGTAGCACAGAGGGCTCCGAGTTGGAATAAGTTGTTCATGGATTATTTTTGTATAGGTTTTATAGCTAGTGGGACGGAGATCTTCCTATTCCTATTTAGAATATAAATTTTAGGAAAGCGTTTTTCCAATGTTAGGAAAGCTGTTTTTCAGTAGCAAGTTGTCCATGGGACTTTCCAGCTTACGCCTCCCTTACTAAATTTTGGAAGCTTACAAAGACTCCTGGTTGTTAAAACAAGTTGCCCTGTTCTTTTTCCACGCTAACAATAATGTTTTCTGTTTTGTTTATTTGTTTTTAATTTATTTTATTTTATTGGTTTTTGGTGTGGAACTGGTGCTTCGTTAAACTTGTGGTGTGTCTAAAACTCTAGTATACTGGTGTGTTTAAAACTCCGTCGATCGTTTATGTGTTAGAAACATTGGCCAAATCTAATTGCAGAAGACGTATAAACAGGTGAAGAGTTTGAAGATAAATGTTAATTCACGCTTCATCACTGAGTAACTCCAAGAGGAACTAGCTAGGGTGAAGGAAATTTAGAAGTTCCATGAAATGACAGAAACGAACTTTAATTTTTGTAGGTCTAGAGATTTTGGATGCTGAAGTTCAAACATCCTGCATCCTTAGAAAGCATGGCCGCCAACGAACCCACAAAAGCTAGCGCTGCATTCATGTAAGTAGTGGGCTCTAAATGGGTACTGTCTGATCTCACATCCTTGAACTGATCGATCATTTGAGTCGGGACCTCCAACAACGGCCCCAATGTGAACATTGGGATTCGCCTTATTGTTCGAGTACCAGCTTGAGTAACCTTGATTGCAGCCCACCTTCGTTGGGATGGTACGAGTTGATGGGATTGAAGCTCCTCTGTGGTGCACTTGTTGTGGCCTGGGTACTTGCTTCCAATGCAAAGCCCACCATGTAGCTACATACATATTGCAAATTAACAGTGTCCCTGGTAAATAGAAGTCCACCTGCAAGTTGCCAAAAAAAGAGGAGAAAAAGAATGAAAGCCTGTCAATTATTACTACCTTTTGTACTAAAATTTGCAAGGAAGGAAACTGATTTCTATAGCGAAAGTGCGACAAATTGTATTAAGTACCAGGAGTTGTATGAATCTGAACAGAACTACTTCCTGGCATAATGGAGCATACAAAAGAGTCTGTTTTACTTTTATAATCATTCAGGTTCTTCTTTCCTGCTAAAAATTCCTGTGAAAATACATTTCTACACAATTATTACTCTTGCTCACAGAAAAATGACCAAAAAGTAGGAAAGAAAGTTGATAATTTGTGTTTGAACTATGTAAGCTGTATTAAACAATGTAAACTGTACCTTTGCTAGCAAAACTTGAACCCCAGCATACTTGTTGTCCCAACTGAATTCTGAGACTGCCTGACTCCATCCTTGATTGTTGGAAATGTACCTCAAGTACTTGTTGGAAATGTACCTGATAACCAGAGGAAGAGCAATAAAAGGGGCAAGACGCCGCGTAAGATCCTCTATACTTGTCTGCAAAGTCAAATAGCTGAAACCAATAAAACAGCATAACTTAGTTGAATAGTGTACTGTATGTAAGTGGCAGTACTTTATCCATTGTGATTTTTCTCACTGATTTTGCTTTGCTAAGGAGCCTTGCAGAATAGCTGGAATTGACACTTTTGAACGCAATCGATGCAGCTGCTAAGGCAGCAGAAGAATCCGCAGCAACCTCAGTCCCGGGGGAAGAAGAAGTGATCTTGTGAACTGTTCTTGGGGTATCCATATCTTCGGGGCGTTCCCAACACTGGTGATCCTGGTTTGCAACTCCCACCTGTTTAAAACATAACAAAAAGGAGGAAATTATAAGTGGCTCTATACTCATTTCTGGTCCAGATAAATCAATTCGCGGCAAAAGTGTACTAACTAGATGATGAGGAAATATGAAACCTGTGTATAGAGGGTAGTTTTAGAAGGGTAAGACTCCAAGATGAAATCGGTACCCCAACGGATGGCTTGGTGGAGATAATCAAGCTGTTTGGTTGAAGAGATTTGTGTTTTGTACTCAACAGCTGCCCAGCTCAATAAGGCAGTACTAAAAGCCATTGGCCACCCAAATTTGACAGTCCCCTGCATCATAGTACCCTCCAACCAAATTCACCTGACAGTTAATTCAAAATTTTATATTTAGTTACAAGTAAAGTTATTCTGAAGTTAGCATATTAACTGTATATAGTAAGAAAGCAAAATGTTACATTGAAAAACTCGGGGCTGGAAGGGGACGGGGGGGTCTAGTATCACCCCTCAGGCCCTCAGTCCTCAGACTCCACTATAGAGTAAAATAAAATAGCTAAACCAAACATTCCTCTAGTCCTCCATAATTCGCGATGATAAGACATGTGCGGCCACCCTTTAAGATATCCATTGCTCATTTTCCATCAGTTCACGTTCAAAACCAGCTTTTCCTCCAGCTGTTTTAACATCTATCAAATACTTCGACAGCACAACACCAAAAAAAAAAATCTTCGACAGCAACATATTGGCACTATCAACTTTTATTCTGAATGGTCTAATACTAGTAAGGCCTTAGAGAGAGAAACCTTTTAATGCATTCAAAGTCCTTACTGAAGGGAGTAAATAATCATAATAATCTGCATGAAGAGATGTTTCAAATCCTAGCCTTCCCTCAAGCTGTTGTAATATCTATTAAATTCTTCAGCAATATCACAGTTACTACTTCAAAGTCGTTCAATACTAGTGCTAAATCTTAGACACTAGATTTTAACCCTTGCACGAAATCAAAGCCTAGGATTTTAACCCCTTGCATGAAATCAAAGCCTAATGCACTGACTAACTACTCTACAATTTGTTTCAAAGAAAAAGTTACAAAGGAATGCCAACACGCCTCATTCTGTGTTAGGAAAGGACACTTCAAAGGGGAGCTATTGATGTAGACGTGTAAAACATAGCATACGTTGAGGAGCTTCAATTACAACACAGACTGAATTTTGTGATTTAGCAGCTAATTAAAAATAAGATAGACATACCTTCACGACTTATGCACAGACACAGCATTATTGTTACTTAACAACATAAGTACCAACTGAAGAATGCCAAAAATCAATCTACTTTTAACTACTATTGACCAGACAAAATTCCATGCACGTTCTTGTGAGTCAAATGTCACACTAACCCCAAAAGATGGCCTGTAGTCAGCAGTAGCACCTCCCTTGTCACTCATGTGAATGTCTGGATGCTTAGCCAAGTTATAGTCCTTCTTGGCCCAGTAAACTCCCTCTGTTAGACAACAATTCACAATTGAAAATCATTAACATACAGCAACTCTCCCATAAAACTAATTCGATGAAGCAAAATAGTCATGTTATTTTGTAATTCTTTCACTAAACTAACCTCATAATTAAAAATTCCCACAATACCCCTCCTACCACTATAGGTAAAAGATACATGACAAGAAGGTTCAAAACTTCTACAGGTTGTCACAATCATCAGAGAAACTCCACGTTTCAAAAAGAGGGGTCATACCCGTATTCTCAGAATACTTCCTTATTCTGATCCCAGGTGGCACTGATGTGGCATAGAAGTTGAAATTGTAGTAAGCTATTGCACGTGACTTCATTAAAGAGTGCAAAGGAAGGAACGAAGCATGGGTCCCGCGAGAAATGAAGAATGGGCCCCGTGCGAAGTTAAAATATCTCTCTTATTCTTCTATTCTACTGTGTGTCAGTTTCCCAAGTTAGAGAGAGAGAGAGAGTAAACGAAAGGGAGAAAGGGCGAAACAGAGAGATTGAGCAAAGAATTGAAATCTAGGGTTTGAATCTGAAAATCTTGGTAAATTATTGATGTAAAAATCGTTTATAGTTGATAATTGGTAGTTTATGGTGTTTGAAAAGTAGAATCGGAGGCGAAGCTTTGTTTATGAATTTCAAAATTTGAAATTGTGTGTTAATTTGAGTGGAATCGTGAGCTGTGGGGTGTTCATTGATTTTTGGTGCGGTGTATTGTTTGTTCTTGTTGGGTAATCGAAGAGCCTCAATCGCAGAAGGAAAGAAGGAGTTGTTTTCATCGATATTGATTGTGTTCGTCAGTGGAAGGCTTTGCATGTGGTTGAGCTGAGGAAAGAACGGTTGCTTGAGTTGGAAAGGTAAATACATTTGTTATTTAGTTTCTGTTTGATAAATTGTTTAGTGTAGAATGATTTATAAATAATTGTTGTACTGAAATCAAAGTATAGAAGATTTGTTTATGGAAGAGATGTGTTATTAAACAAATTGATAATGGGCATGGTATAGTATATTGTGATATTGCAACTGAAATATATTGAAAACTGTGTATATTTGTCAAATTAGCTGTAAGAATGGACATGCATGATTTGTTAATTTAATGATGACAAATAGTTAGTTTTGAAATTGAAGCTTCACTTGATTTGCTGTTAGTTTGATTTGTTTAGTTGTTAGTCAGAGCAAATTGCTTTGCTTATGTGATTAGTATCTCTGTATAGAAAGATTTCAGGGGGGCTCCGTTGGCTACCTGCTGTTAGGATGTACTATTCTTCATGGGCACTACATTGGTGTCCATTTGGTTGAATGGAATACAAGCTACCAATTTCGAAAAAAATAATTTTGATGCTTTACTAAAAGGCAAGTAGTGAAAATGAGTGTAATTTTCCATTGTAGCATTAGTATAAGTGTGAAACATTAAGAACTGTGTTCAGTATTACTTGATACCGTAAAAGAAACATTTAGTATAAAAGAAATGTGAAATATAAGTTTGAAGGAACATTTCGTAGAAATTTTGAATTGTTTGATTAGGTTGTTAAAACTATCTGTAGGATATAATTGTATATAATAAGAGTTGATTATTGGAAGTACTTGTTGTTTAAGAAATTGTGAAGTTATTGATAAAATAGATGGGTAAGAAAAGAAGCAAGAAGGGTGTTGAACAGGTTGGGACCTCAAAGAAAAAAAGGTGACTGGTTTCGAATATCCGTTGTCTGCCTGAGAAGATATATTTTCTTAGACTAGGGCTGACAGATCAATAGATTCAATGGGTTACAGAAATGGGGTTTCGTTACATTTTGGAAATGGACAAGTTGAAGTTGGACAGGGGCCTTGCATTTTGGTTAATGGACAGATTAGATTATAGGACTACAAAATTGCAAATGCGTAAGAACGTGGCTGTAGAGATAACATCAAATGATGTTAGTTGGATATTAGGAGTTCCTGGTGGTGTTAATTTAGTAGAGGACCCAAACATTGAAGATGAAACTTATTTAGCATTGAAAAATCGGTATGAGGAATGGTCAAAGCAGCGAAAGGGTGGCAAGGGTAATGGAATCCATAGCAATGGAGTGCTTGCTTGTATACAGAAAAGCACTCCATATGAGGAATTCAAAGTTCATTTTTTGGTGTATGTGATGGGGATATTTTTGTGCCCTACTCATGCAAATACGATAAGCCCTAGAGTTTTAAGGATTTCTCTTAACATTGGTGATCCTATGCAGTATGATTGGGCATCATTTGTTTTGGAAGAGCTGTTGGCAGCAAGGTTAAAGGTTATAGAGAACAGGGAGAAGAGAGGTGTAGGGAATGGGAAGAAGATGGTTGATTTTGAAAGTTATTGTCTGGAGGGTATGGAGGCTGTGTATATTTGATAGTGGTAAGTTACTATTGTGAGTTTGTGACAGTAATTTAGTTATAATTAGTGATGGATTAGTAAATGATTTAATTTAATACTATGTTGTTGTTAGATATTTTATTTGGATCGGCTGAAGCGCAGACCGGTGATTGGTTGGGGTAATCAGCACGGTTATACAACTAGGGTTTGTGCATGGACTGAGTACTCAATGGAGCAGGCCGTGTTGGATGATTATTGTCCACAAACCAGAGAGTATGGGAAGGCAAAGGTAAATGTAAGACAATTATTTTGTTATTGGTAATAATGTTTTTATTACAAGTGATGTTTCTATAAATTGTATTGCAGTTGTTGGATGATCTTGCTCTTCGGTATAGGGAAAGGCACCCGGATGAACCAAAAGGGGTCCTCTATAAAGATGTATGCAATGAATAGAGGACCCGTGCAATTTTCCATAAGGTAATGCAGATAGCCATGAGAGTAGTTGTTTACTTATTTATGTAACTTAAATATGTAATATAATTATGTAAGTGTTAATTATATAACTTTATTAAGGATATAGTATTTGTATTTTGTTATAGTAAGTAATGTTTTAAAAAATACGCAGCTTGTTCCGAGTGATTTGAAGTATCCAGAAAGGTTGAAGTTGTTGAACAATGGTGGTGATAAGAAGAAGAAGAAGAAGAAGAAGAAGAAGAAGAAGAAGAAGAGGAAAGAGAAGACGGAATTGGATGAATGTGGTCCAAAAGAAGAGGGTGGTGTAATTGGAAAAGTAGGGTCAAGTGATAATGTGGGCCTAACAGATGTTGGTAGTGTGATGGAGGTTGGAAGGGGTGTGAATGAGTGTGGTAGTGGTGTTGTACATGATGGTGGGAGTGGTGGTGTAAATGAGTTTGGTAGTGGTAGTGGTAGTGGTAGTGGTAGTGGTGGTGGGAGTTTTAGTGTTTGTGTCAATAGTGGTGTTAGTGGTTGTTTTAATGGATTTGTTAAAGGAAGTGCTAATTTTAATGGTGGTGTGAATGTAGGTATGAATGATAGTGGCTGTGTTGGAGGTAGTGTTGGTGGAAGTGGATCAATTTTGTGTGACAATGTAGGGGATGGAAATTACGATCTGAATGCAGTTCTTAATTATTGTTGCGTTTGTGGTGGGATTGATGTTAATGTAGCTGTTAATGATGTTGGCATTGGTGGTGGCATTGATGTTGGCAGTGGTGGTGGTAGTGGTGGTGGTAGTGGTGGTGGCATTGATCTTGGCCTTAGCTCTGGTGGTGGCAGTGGTGGTGGCATTGGTGCTGGATTGAAACTTGATTTTGCAGAATATGCCTATGGAAAGCATGGTTTTGGATAGACAATCTGTGGGGGTGCTTTAGGGAGTGTATGTATTGGAGGTTGTACATGTGGCAGTGGTGTTGTTGGTGATAATTTGTTACATGATTGGATAGTTAACGAGACATCAAAGCCAGAAGCTGATCATCTTTCTACTTTATTGGAGATTGAACAAGTTTCATCTCCCTCCCTTAAGCTGGTTAAAAATGAATCATTGTCATTCCCCAAAGAGCCTTGTACTCCAGACTATATTACGGTTATTGATGATGGGGTGGATGAGGAGCAAGAGAGTAGTCATTTTACATATGCAGAGGAGGGAGGAGATGATGAAGAAGGAGATATTGATGATTTAGGTGATGAGCAATGTAGTGGTGGTGATAAGAAGAGGCGGCGATCAGCGAGGTTGAATCCTAGGGAGTTTGTGAAGAAACGAAGTGCGAAGAAGGGGAAAAGTGATCGGAGCACGCGCAAAGAACTTTGTGCAGCAGCTGATACTGAAGATAATAGGATTGTTTCCTATATTTGTAGAGGAGGGAGACATTGTGAACAGTTAAATGTATTTCATTTGAAAAGATTAAGTGTCTTTATTTGTAGTTTAAAAGAATTTGATTTTTAAAATGTAAATTTTGTAGGGTTGTGGATGTCATATATTAATTTGCTAGCAGAAGTGAGATGATGACACTTGCGAAACAGCTTATATGGCTGAATGAATGGGTAGGTCATTATGTTATTCAAATTAGAAAGTCAAGTTTGCTTACATGATAATTGATTTATTTTGTTTATAGGTTGTTAAAGTGTGGACCTTTATGAAGAATGTGGAGAGGCATCGTCAAAGTGCAGACAGATTTATTTTCGATGACGAGTATGGGGTATTGATATATTGCATAAATTTAATTACATGAATTTAATTGTAGGGACATATTAATCTGACATCATAATGATGTATTGCATGGTTTTAATTGTAGTAATTTATATTTAAATGCAGGCTGTGGCGTTGAAGAATTTCCTGGAAGGTTTTTTAAAGGAGTGTGTCCAAGGTAAGAATTTGAAAGCTATTCGGAGGATACTGGACGACATGGAAGTGAGTCCAAAGGGTTGCAGACATGTAAGTCTTTGATATACATACATTAGTTAGTTATTATTATTATTTTTTAACAGCATACATTTGATAGATTGATTGGTTGATGGGGCCAATTATTCTGATTTTTGTTAATATGAACATGTTTTTTTGCCTGTTGTTAATGGGAATCAATGGTGGGCTTTGCATTTTGATATGCAAGAGACAACAATTACCAAGCTTGATTCTTTATCAAAAGCAATGGATAAGGTGGATGTTGTATCTGATTCGCTGTTGTCGAAACTGGTAAATAGTTAGAGCTAGTGTTGTTTGATATGGCTATTCATAGATTTACAAAACTAGTAATGTTTTTTTTATGGAACACTTGGTGTAGATCAAGAGTATGGAGGATGTGTTGTCATTATTTGTGAAGGATGTGAGTTTGCGTAAGTGGAAAGTGTCCATTGGTGATGTGCCAATGCAGAGAAACTTGTAAGTATATTTGGAGTTAAATTTAAAAATCTGTGTGTTATTTGTTGTCAATTTTTAACTTGTGTTGTATTCTTATTTAGGGATGATTGTGGGATTCATATGATGTCTATCGTGGAGGTATGGCCGATGGACAAGGATCAATTGTTTGATCATGTGGTAATAATTGTGTTAGAACATCTCCATTTCATGACATTGTATGTACAATAATATTCAATGAACATATCCCTTTTAAATCTGTCATTTGGTAATGCAGATACCCGTACATAAAAAATCGGCGAAGAATAGCATTGGAGATGGTGAAGAGTGACCTGAATAGTAAGAAGAAAGAGGTCCTGGATAAGTTAAACCCCAAGGTTAAGGGTAAAGGTAAGGTTAAGGGTAATGGTAAGAATGCAGGATAATGTGGAGTTTGAGAAACAAAAAGATGTACATATTGCTCTAAGTATTTTCTTGTGAAAATGTAACCATTATAAATTAGTTGTTTTGGTTTGAACTTCTGAATGAATGAATGATTGATGTAAGCGAGGATGGGTGGTGGTTAGTGTTGTTGATGGTATTGGGTAAAGGGTGTTGATGGCCATAATTTGGCTGCTTTAATTTTGGTGGTGTAGGTGCTGTTTCGAAAAGGAGATGTGCTTTGTTAGATTTTGATGTAGTTTTAATCATGGCTACTAGTTGTAGTAAGTGATCGCTATATGTGTAGGTCCAATAATAATAGGTGTAGTAAGTACCTAGAAAGGTTGAAGTATGGTTATTCTTTTGTTAGCGTGGGAAAGTGAAATTTGGTTGTACTGCTACTGATGTGGGTTATTAATTTGGGCCTCACTGTCAGTGAGGTCTGTGGTCTGTGGTCTGTGGTGTTTTAATGGGGAGTACTGCTGTTGATGTTGTTGGGTTATTAATTTGGGCCTCACTGTCAGTGAGGCCTGTGGTCTGTGGTGTTTTAATGGGGTGTACTGCTGTTGATGTTGTTGGGTTATTAATTTGGGCCTCACTGTCAGTGAGGCCTGTGGTCTGTGGTCTCAGGTCTGTGGTGTTATAATGTGCAAAATCTTGTGTAGACTTAATCCACGGTGAACCAAAAGAGCAAATCTTTTTAAAAATACCTTTTATGTTCCTAAATTATTTGCACTATATCCTTGATTATTTGTTGGTCTAAGGTGGACTAAGTCCACACAAGACGGACTAGTTTTAATGGGGTGTTATTGGGTTATTAAGTTGGGCCTGACTGTGAGTGTTGTTGGGTTATTAAGTTGGCCTGACTGTGAGTGATGATGTGATGTTTGTTGTTTGTATAAATGGCGTGAGGACAAGTTGTTAGTTGGGCCTGACTGTGAGTGAGCCCTGTGGTGTGTGGTGTATGTATTCATGGGGTGTTGTTGGTTTGTTAGTTGGGCCTGTCTGTCAGTGAGGCTGAAGTGTACTAATGTGTTGGGGGAAATTGAACTTGTTATTTGTTGGGGCGAAAATTGAGTGTGGTAGTGGGCCTAAGTCAGGTGTACTAATCACCTTAGTTAACTTTAGAGTTTTTAGCCTTATATATTGTTCTCTCCTCTTATGTTGTAACTCAGTTCCTCAGTTCTATAACTTCCATCCATATCCCCTATAAAAAATTCCTTTCATATTGCAATGGCTCACATATGGTATGAAGAGAGAATTGCCTATTATACTAAGTGCATTGATGAACTTTTGAGTGAAGTAACTGTTTCCTTGGGTCGGATTATAGAGATATTGAAAGATGAAGAGGTTCATGAAATAATAAATTCTAATCCTCCATTGGTGAAGTTGGAGGAAATGTATTTTGAGAGGCCAACAAGGAGGAACATTTGGGACTAAAGTAATTTGGTTGGTTTATTAGTAGTTTAATGTATTTCGTTGGTTTAGTAATAGTCTTTTCATTAGTTTGGTTTAGTCAGTAATTATTTGTATTTAGTTGAAGTACATTGGATGTTGTTTGATTATGTAATGAATGAGAAAGCCTTGCTGGTTGTTAGTTAATTTGTTTGTTTATATAAAATCTCGTGGTAGTAAGAAGATTCATTGATGCTTATGGGGAAGGGGAAAATTGATTTGAAGCCAAAATTAACAACACTGTGGTGAACTAGTAAAAGAAGATTGGCACATTATTATTAAACTTAGAAAACACTTGTAACCATGACTAGTAAACTTAGTAAACATGAAGAAAATAGTATTCCACCCCCATAGAACAACCATAAATCCATAAATAAACTAACTAATAAGAACTGTCAGGGCTGTCAGATAAGCCCTTCAGTTCCTCCTTTTTCATTCTTTTTTCAAAATTCTCCTCATCAAGTATTGCCTCCCAGTTATCCTCTTATGCCTTTTTCTCTAGATGTGAATTGAATATCTGCTTCATTTTTGTTAGAGCTGGCTTCTGGTTTCGAAGTATACTCCCCTCACCCGACCAAAGATCATCAAGAAGAATTGGGTCAACTTGTTAGACAAACGTTCCATGAGGATAGCCACCTCCTCCTTGATTTCTCTGTAGTACTTCTCCTTTTTTGAATATTGTTGATTGAGGAGATCTACAAAGGCATTCAACATTTAAGATGAGTATATATTAAGAGATGTAAAAATTTAATAAAATATCATTGTTACCTAAGTTGGGGACGACTTCATTGTCTGGATTATGTATGGGAACATTGCTGGGTTCGTTGGCGGGGTCGTTTTCTTGGCCACCACTGCTTCCTTCATTTTGGGGATCCATGTGTGGGGTAATTTGGTTTGGTAGTGTTTGATGTTTTTAGGTGTGTCTATATAAGCTGATCACCCCTTATATATAGGAAGACAAGTCCTTATCAATGAGTGACATAATTTTCTTTTCTTTTTTGGTCCTTAACTTAAGTGGGGATGCTAACAAGTAGTCGTATTAAATTCCAACTAAATACATGTTGACTTTAATTGTGGTACGTAGTATTGTAGTTCATAGTATGGTACTGCAAAGTATTGTTCGATATAGTAATGGTAGTACTAAGTTGCATTATACTGATACTAATAAAGATTACTTGTACTTATTATTCTATGTTTTACAAAAGGATGCAAAAGGAAAACATAGAATAATAACTAACACAATTGATTAAACATAGATTAGATAAGTTTGTCCATAGGCCCATAGCTAAACAACCCCCCACCCCAACATTTGTGTCTTCATTTAGTGCTACTTGCACTCTTGTTAGAGAAATGGTCTTCAAAATCAACAAAAACCTTCCTGCTAGTAGCACCAACTTTGGTTGATTGACCATTTCCTAGCTTACCCTTGCCACTAGAATTCCTGGTAGGTTGAATTCTTTGCTTCTTCAGTTGAGGCACAGTTGCTGGAGGTGATGGAACCAAAGGAGCAAAGTATACACCTTTAGCCCTACCTAATAGGCCAAACATTCTGACCAAAGGATCATCCCAAGCAAGCAACAAATTGATATGTTTCTTAGTGTTTTCATGTAGTGGGTGCTCGAAATATTGAACCACCTCATCCTCCAAATTTTGAAGATGGTTTTTGTTATATTCCACCAATTGTTGGAATCCACGCGGGACAAAGTAATTGATGGAGCATTATTCTCGTAGTCTTCAAGCACTTCACGTAGTGTAACGTGAATTAATATCATCATTATTCATAATTAAACACAAAAGTGTTAATAGATTGCACGACATATTTAAAAAATTTGTAAAATTTATTAGTTAAAGTGTAAAATAATTTCCTAAACAAACACATAATTTGAGTGTCACATATTATATGAACTTACATACATAATTTTCATACATATTTTCTTACATTTTATCCAAGTAATCGAAATATTAAAAAAAATTATTTGTTTAGGTTGTCGAGTGCTAATTAAACATCGGACACCCAATATTATTTACATAATGGTACAACAAATATAAAAAATGAACATCTTGCAAAATTATCCAACAATTTCATGTTTAACTCACCAGCACGAGGCCTTTTCAGCTTTGGGATTGAACCCAACTGAGGAACTCCATTATCATGATCATATGTTAATCACTCTATTATCACAAGTAACGACTCCTTTCAATAGACAGGTGCCGACCACTCCCGGACTCCAATTACACACATGATCATTATAAATTGGAAATCAATATGAGATTATGAATCATATTTAAACTATTCTAGGAGTTCGGGAATCCTATATCATGATCGTATGCTAATCACTCTATTATCACATGTAACAACTCCTTTCAATAGACAGGTCCCGACCACTTCCGGACCCCAATTACACACATCATCATTATAAATTGGCAATCAATATGAGATTATGAATCATATTTAAAGTATTCTATGAGTTCGAAAATCCAATATCATGATCATATGCTAATCACTCTATTATCAAATGTAACGACTTTATTCAATAGACACGTCCCGACCACTCCCGGACTCCAATTACACACATAATCATTATAAATTGGCAATCAATATGAAATTAAGAATCTCATTTAAAGTACTCTATGAGTTCGGAAATCCAATTTCATGATCATATGCTAATCACTCTACTATCACATGTAACGACTCATTTCAATAGACAGGTCCCGATCACTCCCGGACTCCAATTACACACATCATCATTATAAATTGGCAATAAATATGAGATTATGACTCATATTTAAAGTATTCTACGAGTTCGGAAATCCAATATCATGATCATATGTTAATCACTTTATTATCACATGTAACGACTACTATCAATAGAAACGTCCAGACCACTCCCGGACACCAATTACACACATGATCATTATAAATTGGCAATCAATATGAGATTATCAATCATATTTGAAGTATTTTATGACTTCGGAAATCCAATTTCATGATCATATGCTAATCACTCTATTATCACATGTAACGACTCCTTTCAATAGATAGGTCCCGACCCCTCCCGGACTCCAATTACACACATCATCATTATAAATTGGCAATCAATATGAGATTATGAATCATATTTAAAGTCTTCTATGAGTTCGGAAATCCAATATCATGATCATATGCTAATCACTCTATTATCACATGTAAAGACTTTATTCAATAGACACGTCCCGACCACTCCCTGACTCCAATTACACATATGATCATTATAAATTGGAAATCAATATGAGATAATGAATCATACTTAAAGTATTCTATGAGTTTGAAAGTCCAATTTCATGATCATATGTTAATCACTCTAGTATCACATGTAACGACTCTTTTCAATAGACACGTCCCGACCACTCCCGGACACCAATGACACACATGCATGATCATTCTAAATTGGCAATCAATATGAGATTATGAATCATATCTAAAGTATTCTATGAGTTCAGAAATCCAATTTCATGATCATATGCTAATCACTCTATTATCGCATGTAACGACTCTTTCCAATAGACAGGTCCCGACCACTCCCGGATTCCAATTACACACATCATCATTATAAATTGGCAATCAATATGAGATTATGAATCATATTTAAAGTCTTCTATGAGTTCGGAAATCCAATATCATGATCATATGCTAATCACTCTATTATCACATGTAACGACTTTATTCAATAGACACGTCCCGATCACTCCCGGACTCCAATTACACATATGATCATTATAAATTGGCAATCAATATAAGATTATGAATCATATTTAAAGTATCCTATGAGCGAGTTCGGAAATCCAATTTCATGATCATATGCTACTCACTTTATTATCACATGTAACGACTCCTTTCAATAGATAGGTCCCGACCACTCCCGGACTCCAATTACACACATCATCATTATAAACTGGCAATCAATATGAGATTATGAATCACTTTTAAAGTATTATATGAGTAAGGAAATCCAATTTCATGATCATATGTTAATCACTCTTTTATCACATGTAACGACTCCTTTCAATAGACAGGTCCCGACCACTCCCGGACTCCAATTACACACATCATCATTATAACTTGGCAATCAATATGAGATTATGAATCATATTTAAAGTATTCTATGGGTTCGGAAATCCAATTTCATGATCTTATGCTAATCACTCTATTATCACATGTAACAACTCCTCATCTACTCCCTCTACATTCTGAATGAGACACAAAAATCCCTCACATCCTTTCTCTAAGTGCTTCTTCGCAACTAACATTGAAATGATCGCAATTTCTCCTTTAGTGACAATTCCTTTATAAGAGATTCTATTACCTCTAGGCCCTTTCAGTGATATCTTTTGTTCACTACAATCGATTCTCGCTTTATACTTGCTAAGTCAGTTCATACCTAGAATAACATCAAAATCTTCCAATTGAAACTCAATCAGGTATGTAGGCAGTTCAGACCCTGCAATGTTCACTTGAACATTGGGATGTATCACTCTACACAATACCACCTTCCCAGTAGGAGTGGTTATACTAGTATCTAAAGGTTCTGTGATAGTTGAGCCTTGAAATTCCCCATGTTTCTTAACAAAGTTTTTAGATATAAATGAATGTGATGCTCCAGAATCAAATAACACATAGGCGGGTAAAGAATTTACAAGAAACGTAGCAGTCACCACATTGTTTGTCGGATCAGCCTGTGCTTGATTTATCACAGACAAACGACCTCCATTTCTGTTCTGGTTTCCATTATTGTTCTGAATATTTCTAGCCGGTCCATTCAGCCCATTCTGCCGATTACCACCCTGGTTGTTCCCATTCTGACCTTGAGCTACAGGAGCTTGAACATTGTTGTTGCCTCCACCATAGTTCACGGTCTTTCCCTTCTGAGGACAATCAAAAGAACGATGCCCCAACTCTTGACAAGTGTAGCACCTCACCTTATTTCCAGCACAATCATGCCCTGGGTGATTCTTATTGCATCTCTTGCAAATGTAGGGTTTGGCCTTCCAACCCCAGTTACTCTTATGGACATTTCCATTGCCATTCTTGCCATTTTCATTCTTGGAATTACCACCCTCATTGTGGTTATTCCCCTTGTTGTTGTTGTTGTTGTTGTTGTTGTTGTTGTTGTTGTTGTTGTTGTTGTTGTTGTTGTTGTTATTGTTACCATTCTGGTTGTTCCCTCCCCAGAACTTTTCCTTTTTTTGACCACCACTACCCTGATGGTCCTCAAACTTTCTCTTCTTCTCAGTCACCTCCTCTCGTTTCTTATAAATCGCAGCTTGATTCGCAGCCCGATTGTAAGCCTCTTGCACAGTTCGACACTTAAAACCTCCAAAAGACTCGCGAATGGTCCAGTACAACCCATTCTGGAATCTATGTTCCTAAGTATGCATACCCTCTCTCAACCCTTAGCAGCAGGTGCGTCGGCCCCCGCGGCGAAGTAGTCTCTCTCGAACGCAAGTGCTCGATCGAGGTCGGTGTCAGCCTCCTCTGCAGTCATCTGGTCGTCCACCTGCAGTAGTGGATCGTACCCTTCCGCGTTCTCTACGTACACGTCATAGGGGTCTCTCAACAAGTATGGGTAGTCTCGATCCCATGCATACGCCTTCGTCATCAAGGACTCCAAAGTCTCCTCGTAGGGGTATTCACGATCAATGCGCATATCCCAGTCCATTCGCCACTCCCTGTGAAAACGATACCACTTGAGCGACGCATAGGTGAAGCTGTTGATGAAGTGATAGGCCTTCATCCTTTCTGAGCGTGTCGTGGAATGGACGCCATAGCGTTTGTTGTATCGCTTGAATACCTCACGGACAAGGTCAAAGTGATCCTCCAGACGACCTCCATCATATCTAATATCACGTGGATCCATAGGTGTCACAGGTCGTTCAAGCTTTACCATCTGCAAGCGAGAAACAACACGTTAGTACTTCACTCGAGTACTTCATATAATACCAAAACAAGTAAAATAACCAAACAACTCATATCGGCTTTATAAAGCTTTTATTCACATAACTTAAGTCTATTTAAATTTTTGGCTATGAGCACATCATAATGATATACTTTTCCCAATATGTCATTCATACTCTTAGGTCAAAACTCCTAACATAGGCTTCTAACATAGGCTCTGATACCAACTTGTAACACCCCAAATTTCCGTCCAATTTAAAACTATTTAATATCACGAGTTGCAGCGGAAAAATTCTGGAAATCCGAAGCGTTACCGCCGTATTTAATGTTCAAATCAAATACAAGGCTAGAAAGAAAAACAAATGCTAGAATCCCCAAACAAAGTAATAGATAATTAAATAATAACTATCTCCCAACTAACTTAAAACAGATAATCCAATTGAAGTAAAAGTATTAAACTTATTAATTCTCATGCAAGATAATTAATCTCATTACAATAATAAAAATCCCAATAATAGAAGTTCCAAACTAAACAATAAAATAAATGTTTTTAGAAGATATACTATCTTCTTGGCACCCCTTCCCTAGCTCAACTCCTCGAGCTACAATCCTGTCAATCTACTCCCCCATATAGAAAAAATTCCATATAGGTTCATCATAGACCCACCATTGAAGATAAATGGACAACAAACACAAGTAAAAAGAAAAACAACTAATCAGCGATGCTGAGTAATTCATAACCACATAATCCATTTCAATCTCCAAAATTAAGTCCACATGCTTAATCAAATAAGATAGTCATGCTTTAAGAAATAAAGACAACATGCTTTAAAAGTAAAGACACAACAACTATCAAATAATAAATCTCATTATTTATTATTATCCAATAGCCAAGTCCATTAGAGAGAAGAGAATCGCATGAATTGTCAAACCAACCGCAGTCGATTTAATAGGATCTTAGTCCCGTGCACAGTGGCAAACGAGGGATCAAACGTCCCGGAGTAAGATGACTCCCGAAGTACTTCTAGATGTTCCTAAGTATGCATACCCTCTCTCAACCCTTAGGTTTACAAGAAGAACAGTTTCATCCACAAAACTTCACTTGCCCAATTGCTCTTTGTATGATACAAGTTTTAACTAAATACATTGAGGCCATAACCAATGGAACCACTCAACATACCAAATGACAAATTCCCATTCGCCTCCTTCGGTGGATCCATTACCAAACAAGTCTTAACTCTCAATTCAATTTAATATGGTGATCACATAACAAGTAATACACATAATCTTGGCACTCAAGTAACACAATATGGTTACAATTTCCGACGCCATTTTACATGAATGGCATCTAGGCCTCAATTCAAAACCACCTAATTCAATAGTCAAAGTTCATTTCAACTTATTGAAGTAACATGCTTCTAACATGAATCCACATGCTTACTAACATGATACAAAAATAGCAATTTCGAGCTATATCCAATTGAACAATTATTAACATAATTTTCGTTCAATAACCAATAATAAAGCATGCATCTCCTCACATGAATATTAATCAAGTAGACATGGCTACACAAGTGAATTTCCAACATTATACATGCAATCACTAACATATAATTCTATACGAATTATCACAAGGAAATAAACATCAATTATCCCTTTTCAAATATTCACAAGTCCAAATATGAATTCACATTCCTAATTCAATACTAGACAAATGAATACAAATCCCAAACGATATGAATTATGACAAAGAGATTACATAATTCATAGAGACATGAATTACCTTCCAACTACGGCAATCACGACAAACAAATAACGTAAGCTCCTTACCTTTACGCGCGGTCCACGTGTCCTTACAAATCCTCAACATTACAATAGTCAACACCTTTACTTCTAAACCACTTTATTAAACTTTAAAGATGATTTAGTACCCTTAATTTAATTAATTAAGTTGCTGGAAATTTCAGTTACTCATGCATGCTCAAAGTTTCAAAAAACGAATTTGCGTAGAACAAAATAGGAAACTTTCCAAAACCCTAAACAAGTCAACTACTCAAAGCAAGTCAACATCAAACACCATCACCATCACCAGCACTAGCGGGCCCCACCACTAGCAGACCCGCTGGTGGCTGGCCGCTGGCGGCAGCCACGGCAGGCGGCCGCGACAGCCGCACATCGGCTGCGCACGGCGCCGCCGTGTGCTGCGCAAGGCACAGCCGTGTGCCCCACGGTTTCTCTTTCTTTTTTTTTTTTTTTGTTTAACAAATTTATAAAACCCTAATCTAATCAAATCCATAATTTAATAAATTTTCAGATTTAATTAGATTACAAAGATCTAACCTTTTTCATTCAAACTTGATCCAATTCAATAAAAACCACAAAGCAAACCCTAATCATGATCCTATCATGCAAAATTAATAGAATCTAACAAACCCTGGATAAAATTAATTTAGGGTTTATCATACAAAAACTAGGGTTCATGAAATCATACTTGAATTGAATCAAAAAGCTTTTAATAAACAAAGGAAACCAATTTAGAACACTTACTTGAAAATTCAAGGGATTAAAACTGAGCAAGATGGATTGTGAAAAGTGATGAAATTTCTCCTTTTTGTTGCTCTAGGAATTTCGGCCGTGTGAGTGAAGAGAGAGAGAGACGCTTTTTTTTTTTTTTTTTTTTTTTTTTTTTTTTTGTTTGGTAAAGAATCAGTTATGTGAGGAAGCTGAGTGTATTTAGGAGCCCAAATACAGTCATTCCTTAACTAAACTTATTCTTTCCTAAAAACTCTCCTAACTTCCCTCCACTTACCAAATATTTAGGAAACAAAATTTTGAAAAAGAAAAACTGATTTGATGCCCCATATCTTCGACTCTTGGCCGAAAATAATTGTCCAATTTGAGTCTTAACTATTTTTGGCCAATCCGAATTAATTAAGCCCAATTTACTTTCTTTTAATTTGGCCCAATTAATTTAATTAGGTCCAAAACTAAAACGCAATATTAATTAGGCATTTAAAAACATTTATGAGCCCACTTAATTATTTTAAATATGAAGTCGCATTTTCTTTTTCAGTAATTATTATTCTAAAATGAATAAAAATTATGGGGTATTACATCGCAAATCCAATTTCATGATCATATGCTAATCACTCTATTATCACATGTAACGACTCCTTTCAATAGACAGGTCCTGACCACTCCCGGACTCCAATTACACACATCATCATTATAAATTGGCAATAATTATGAGATTATGAATCATATTTAAAGTATTCTATGAGTTCGGAAATCCAATTTTATGATCATCTACTAATCACTCTATTATCACATGTAACGACTTCTTTCAATAGACAGGTCCCGACCACTCCCGGACTCCAATTACACACATCATCATTATAACTTGGCAATCAATATGAGATTAAGAATCATATTTAAAGTATTCTATGAGTTCGGAAATCCCATTTCATGATCATATGCTAATCACTCTACCATCACATGTAACGACTCTTTTCAATAGACAGGTCCCGACCACACCCGAACTCCAATTACACACATCATCAGTATAAATTGGCAATCAATATGAGATTACGAATCATTTTTAAAGTCTTCTATGAGTTCGGAAATCCAATATCATGATCATATGCTAATTACTCTATTATCACATGTAACGACTTTGTTCATTACACACGTCCCGACCACACCCGGACTCCAATTACACACATGATCATTATAAATTTGCAATCAATATAAGATTATGAATCATATTTAAAGTAGTTTATGAGTTCAGAAATCAAATTTCATGATCATACTCTAATCACTCTATTATCACATGTAACGACTCCTTTCAATAGACAGGTCCCGACCACTCCCGGACTCAAATTAGACACATCATTATTATAAATTGGCAATCAATATGAGATTATTAATCATATTTAAAGTCTTCTATGAGTTTGGAAATCCAATATCATGATCATATGATCATCACTCTATTATCACATGTAACGGCTTTATTCATTAGACACGTACCGACCACTCCCGGACTCCAATTACACACATGATCATTATAAATTGGCAATCAATATGAGATTATGAATCATATTTAAAGTATTTTAGATGTTCAGAAATCCAATTTCATGATCATATGCTAATCACTCTATTATCACATGTAACGACTCCTTTCAATAGACAGGTCCGACCACTCCCGGACTCCAATTACACACATCATCATTATAACTTGGCAATCAATATGAGATTATGAATCATATTTAAAGTATTCTATGAGTTCGGAAATCCCATTTCATGATCATATGCTAATCACTCTACTATCACATGTAACGACACTTTTTAGTAGACAGGTCCCGACCACTCCCGAACTCCAATTACACATATCATCATTTTAAATTGGCTATCAATATGAGATTATGAATGATATTTAAAGTCTTCTATGAGTTCGGAAATCCAATATCATGATCATTTGCTAATCACTCTATTATCACAAGGAACGACTTTATTCATTAGACACGTCCCGACCACTCCCGCACTCCAATTATACACATGATCATTATAAATTGGTAATCAATAAGAGATTATGAATCATATTTAAAGTATTTTATGAGTTCAAAAATCCAATTTCATGATCATATGCTAATCACTCTATTATCACATGTAACAACTCCTTTCAATAGATAGGTCCCGACCACTCCCGGACTCAAATTACACACATCATCATTATAAATTGACATTCAATATAAGATTATTAATCATATCTAAAGTCTTCATT
Organism: Tetragonia tetragonoides; assembly: GCA_038025085.1. Lineage (NCBI taxonomy): Eukaryota > Viridiplantae > Streptophyta > Magnoliopsida > Caryophyllales > Aizoaceae > Tetragonia > Tetragonia tetragonoides. The sequence continues at coordinate 37,789,838 of CM076144.1, read as the reverse complement.
GTGTTCAGAAATCCAATATCATGATCATATGCTAATCACACTATTATCACATGTAACGACTCTTTTCAATAGACAGGTCCCGACCACTCCCAGACTCAAATTACACATATGATCATTATAAATTGGCAATCAATATGAGATTATGAATCATATTTAAAGTATTCTATGAGTTCGGAAATCCAATTTCATGATCATATGCTAATCACTCTATTATCACATGTAACGACTCCTTTCAATAGACAGGTCCCGACCACTCTCGGACTCCAATTACACACATAATCATTATAAATTGGCAATCAATATGAGATTATGAATCATGTTTAAATTATTCTATGAGTTCGGAAATTTAATTTAATTATCATATGCTAATCACTCTATTATCACATGTAACGACTCCTTTCAATAGACAGGTCCCGACCACTCCCGGACTCCAATTACACACATCATCATTATAACTTGGCAATAAATATGAGATTATGAATCATATTTAAAGTATTCTATCAGTTTGGAAATCCCATTTCATGATCATATGCTAAACACTCTATTATCACATGTAACGACTCCTTCCAATAGACACGTCCCGACCACTCCCAGATACCAATTACACACATGACCATTATAAATGGGCAATCAATATGAGATTATGAATCATATTGAAAATATTCTATGATTTCGGAAATCAAATATCATGATCATATGCTAATCACTCTATTATCACATGTAACGACTCCTTTCAGTAGACAAGTCCCGACCACTCCTGGACTCCAATTACACACATCATCATTATAAATTGGCAACCAATATTAAATTATGAATCATATTTAACCTATTCTAGGAGTTCGGAAATCGAATATCATGATCATATGCTAATCACTATAATATCACATGTAATAACTCCTTTCAAAAGACAGGTCCCGACCACTCCCGGACCCCAATTACACACATCATCATTATAAATTGGCAATAAATATGAGATTATGAATCATATTTAAAGTATTCTATGAGTTCGGAAATCCAATATCATGATCACATGCTAATCACTCTATTATCACATGTAACGAATCCTTTCAATAGACAGGACCCGACCACTCCCGGACTCCAATTACACACATCATCATTATAAATTGGCAACCAATATGAGATTATGAATCATATTTAAACTATTCTAGGAGTTCGGAAATCGAATATCATGATCATATGCTAATCACTCTATTATCACATGTAACAACTCCTTTCAAAAGACAGGTCCCGACCACTCCCGGACCCCGATTACACACATCATCATTATAAATTGGCAATCAATATGAGATTATGAATCATATTTAAAGTATTCTATGAGTTCGGAAATCCAATATCATGATCATATGCTAATCACTCTATTATCACATGTAACGACTTCATTCAATAGACACGTCCCGACCACTCCCGGACTCCAATTTCACACATCATCATTATAAATTGGCAATCAATATGAGATTATGAATCATATTTAAAGTATTCTATGAGTTCGGAAATCCAATTTCATGATCATATGCTAATCACTCTACTATCACATGTAACGACTCCTTTCAATAGACAGGTCCCGATCACTCTTGAACTCTAGTTTCACACATAATTATTATAAATTGGCAATCAATATGAGATTATGAATCATATTTAAATTCTTCTAAGAGTTCCGAAATCCAATATCATGATCATATGCTAATCACTCTATTATCACATGTAACGACTTTATTTAATAGACACGTCCCGACCACTCCCTGACTCCAATTACACATACGATCATTATAAATTGGAAATTAATATGAGATTATGAATCATACTTAAGGTATTCTATGAGTTCGGAAATCCAATTTCATGATCATATGCTAATCACTCTTTTATCACATGTAACGACTCCTTTCAATAGACAGGTCCCGACCACTCCCCGAATCCAATTACACACATCATCATTATAAAATTGCAATCAATATGAGATTATGAAGCATATTTAAAGTACTCTATGAGCGAGTTCGGAAATCTAATATCATGATCATATGCTAATCACTCTCTTATCACATGTAACAACTTTATTAATTAGATACGTCCCGACCACTCCCAGACTCCAATTACACATATGATCATCATAAATTGACAATAAATATGAGATTATGAATCATATTTAAAGTATTCTATGAGTTCGGAAATTCAATTTCATTATCATATGCTAATCACTCTATTATCACATGTAACGACTCCTTTCAATAGACTGGTCCCGACCACTCCCGGACTCCAATTAAACACATCATCATTATAAATTGGCAATCAATATGAGATTATGAATCATATTTAAATTCTTCTATGAGTTCGGAAATCCAATATCATGATCATATTCTAATCACTCAATTATCACATGTAACGACATTATTCAATATACACGTCTCGACCAGTCCCGGACTCCAATTACACACATGGTCATTATAAATTGGCAATCAAGATGAGATTATGAATCATATTTAAAGTATTCTGTGAGTTCGGAAATCAAATTCATGATCATATGCTAATCACTCTATTGTCACATGTACCACTCCTTTCAATACAAAAGTCCCGACCACTCCCGGACTCCAATTACACATATCATCATTATAACTTGGCAATCAATATGAGATTATGAATCATTTTTAAAGTATTCTATGAATTCGGAAATCTAATTTCATGATCATATGCTAATCACTCTATTATCACTTGTAACGACTCCTTTCAATAGACAGGTCCCGACCACTCCCGGACTCCAATTACACACATCATCATTATAACATTGTAATCAATATGAAATTATGAATCATATTTAAAGTATTCTATGAGTTAGGAAATCCCATTTCATGATCATATGCTAATCACTCTACTATCACCTGTAACGACTCCTTTCAATGGACATGTCCCGACCACTCCCGGACTCCAATTACACACATGATCATCATAAATTGGCAATCAATATGAGATTACGAATCATATTTAAACTATTCTAGGAGTTCGGAAATCCAATATCATGATCATATGATAATCACTCTATTATCTTATGTAACAACTCTTTTCAATAGACATGTCTCGACCACTCTAGGACCCCGATTACACACATCATCATTATAAATTGGCAATCAATATGAGATTATGAATCATATTTAAAGTATTCTATGAGTTCGGAAATCAAATATCATGATCATATGCTAATCACTCTATTATCACATGTAACGACTTTATTCAATAGACACGTCCCGACCACTCTTGGACTCCAATTTCACACTTCATCATTATAAATTGGCAATCAATATGAGATTATGAATCATATTTAAATTATTCTATGAGGTTACAAATACAATTTCATGATCATATGCTAATCACTCTACTATCACATGTAACGACTCCTTTCAATAGACAGGTCCCGATCAATCCTGAACTCTAATTACACACATCATCATTATCAATTGGCGATCAATATGAGATTATAAATCATATTTAAATTCCTCTAAGAGTTCGGAAATCCAATATCATGATCATATGCTAACCACTCTATTATCACATGTAACGACTTTATTCAATCGACAAGTCCCGATCACTCCATGACTCAAATTACACATACGATCATTATAAAATGGAAATCAAAATGAGATTACGAATCATACTTAAAGTATTCTATGAGTTCGGAAATCCAATTTCATGATCATATGCTAATTACTCTATTATCACATGTAACGACTCCTTTGAATAGACAGGTCCCGACCACTCCCCGACTCCAATTACACACATCATCATTATAAATTTGCAATCAATATGAGATTATGAATCATAATTGAAGTACTCTATGAGCGAGTTCGGAAATCAAATATCATGATCATATGCTAATCACTCTCTTATCACATGTAACAACTTTATTAATTAGACACGTCCCGACCATTCCCAGACTCCAATTACACATAAGATCATCATAAATTGGCAATCAATATGAGATTATGAATCATATTTAAAGTAATCTAGGAGTTCGGAAATCCAATTTCATTATCATATGCTATTCACTCTATTATCACATGTAACGACCCCTTTCAATAGAAAGGTCCCGACCACTCCCAGACTCCAGTTACACACATGATCATTATAAATTGGAAATCAATATGAGATTATGAATCATATTTAAAGTATTCTATGAGCGAGTTCGGAGATAAAATATCATGATCATATGCTAATCACTCTATTATCACATGTAACGATTTTATTCAATAGACACGTCCCGACCACTCCCGGACTCCAATTTCAGACATCATCATTATAAATTGGCGATAAATATGAGATTATGAATCATATTTAAAGTATTCTACCAGTTCAGAAATAAAATTTCATGAACATATGCTAATCACTCTATTATCACTTGTAACGACTCCTTTCAATAGACAGGTCCCGATCACTCCTGAACTCCAATTACACACATCATCATTATAAATTGGCAATCAATATGAGATTATGAATCATATTTAAAGTATTCTATGAGTAAGGAAATCCCATTTCATGATCATACGCTAATCACTCTACTATCACATGTAACGACTCCTTTCAATGGACAGGTCCCGACCACTCCCGGACTCCAATTACACACATGATCAATATAAATTGGCAATCAATATGCGATCATGAATCATATTTAAACTATTCTAGGAGTTCGGAAATCCAATATCATGATCATATGCTAGCACTCTATTATCAAATGCAACAACTCCTTTTAATAGATAGGTCCCGACCACTCCCGGACCCTAATTACACACATCATAATTATAAATTGGCAATCAATATGAGATTATGAATCATATTTAAAGTATTCTATGAGTTCGGAAATCCAATATCATGATCATATGATAATCAATCTATTATCACATGTAACGACTTTATTCAAAAGACACGTCCCGACCACTCCCGGACTCCAGTTTCACACATCATCATTATAAATTGACAATCAATATGAGATTATGAATCATATTTAAAGTATTCTATGAGTTCAGAAATCCAATTTCATGATCATATGCTAATCACTCTACTATCACATGTAACGACTCCTTTCAATGGACAAGTCCCGATCACTCCTGAACTCCAATTACATACATCATCATTATAAATTGGCAATCAATATGAGATTATGAATCATATTTAAATTCTTCTAAGAGTTCAGAAATCCAATATCATGATCATATGCTAATCACTTTATTATCACATGTAACGACTTTATTCAATAGACACGTCCCGACCACTCCCTGACTCCAATTACACATACGATCATTATTCATTGGAAATCAATATGAGATTATGAATCATAATTAAAGTATTCTATGAGTTCGGAAATCCAATTTCATGGTCATATGCTAATCACTCTATTATCACATGTAACAACTCTTTTCAATCGAAAAGGTTCTGACCACTCCCGGACCCCAATTACACACATCATCATTATAAATTGGAAATCAATATGAGATTATGAATCATATTTAAAGTATTCTATGAGTTCGGAAATCCCATTTCATGATCATACGCTAATCACTCTACTATCACATGTAACGACTCCTTCCAATAGACACGTCCCGTCCACTCCCTGACACCAATTACACACATGATCATTATAAATTGGGAATCAATATGAGACTATGAATCATATTGAAAGTATGCTATGAGTCGGAAATCCAATATCTTGATTATATGCTAATCACTCTATCATCACATGTAACGACTACTCCTTTTAATAGACACGTCCCGACAACTCCCGGACACCAATTACGCAGATGATCATTATAAATTGACAATCAATATGAGATTATGAATCATATTTAAAGTATTTTATGAGTTCAGAAATCCAATTTAATGATCATATGCTAATAACTCTATTATCACATGTAACGACTCCTTTCAATAGACAGGTCTCGACCACTCCCGGACTCCAATTACACACATAATCATCATAAACTGGCAATCAATATGAGATTATGAATCATATTTAAATTCTTCTATGAGTTCGGAAATCCAATATCATGATCATCTGCTAATCACTCAATTATCACATGTAACGACTTTATTCAATATACACGTCCCGACCAGTCCCGGACTCCAATTACACACATGGTCATTATAAATTGGCAATCAAGATGAGATTATGAATCATATTTAAAGTATTCTGTCAGTTCGGAAATCAAATTCATGATCATATGCTAATCACTCTATTGTCACATGTACCACTCCTTTCAATAGAAAAGTCCCGACCACTCCCGGACTCCAATTACACACATCATCATTATAACTTGGCAATCAATAGGAGATTATGAATCATTTTTAAAGTATTCTGTGAATTCGGAAATCTAATTTCATGATCATATGCTAATCACTCTATTATCACAAGTAACGACTCCTTTCAATAGACAGGTCCCGACCACTCACGGACTCCAATTACACACATCATCCTTATAAATTAGAAATCATTATGAGATTATGAATCATATTTAAAGGATTCTATGAGTTCGGAAATCCAATTTCATGATCAGATGCTAATCACTATATTATCACATGTATCGACATTATTCAATAGACACGTCCCGACCACTCCTAGACTCCAATTACACATATGATCATTAAAAATTAGCAATAAATATAAGATTATGAATCATATTTAAAGTATTCTATGAGTTCGGAAATCCAATTTCATGATCACATGTTAATCACTCTATTATCACATGTAACGACTCTTTTCAATAGACAGGTCTCGACCCCTACCGGACTCCAATTACACACATCATCATGTTAAATTGGCATACAAAATGATATTATGAATCATATTTAATGTCGTCTATGAGTTCGGAAATCCAATATCATGATCATTTGCTAATCACTCTATTATCACATGTAACGACTTTATTCATTAGACACGTCCCGACCACTCGTGGACTCCAAGTACACACATGATCATTACAAATTGGAAATCAATATGAGATTATGAATCATATTTGAACTATTTTATGAGTTCAGAAATCCAATTTCATGATCATATGCTAATCACTCTATTATCACATGTAACGACTTCTTTCAATAGACAGGTCCCGACCACTCCCGATTCCAATTAAACACATCATCATTATAAATTGGGAATCAATATGAGATTATGAATCATATTTAAAGTATTCTATGAGCGAGTTCGGAAATCCAATATCATGATCATATGCTAATCACTCTATTATCACATGTAACAACTTTATTAATTAGACAGGTCCCGACCACTCCCAGACTCCTATTACACATAAGATCATTATAAATTGGCAATCAATATGAGATTATGAATCATATTTAAAGTTTTCTATGAGTTCAGAAATCCAATTTCATGATCATATGCTAATCACTCTATTATCACATGTAACGACTCCTTTCAATAGACAGGCCCCGACCACTCCCCGACTCCAATTACACACATCATCATTATAAATTGGCAATCAATATGAGATTATGAATCATATTTTAATTCTTCTATGAGTTTGGAAATCCAAAATCGTGATCATATGCTAATCACTCTATTATCACATGTAACGACTTTATTTAATATACGCTTCCCGAACAATCCCGGACACCAATTACACACATCATCATTATAAATTGGAGATAAAGATAAGATTATAAATAATATTTAAAGTATTCCGTAAGTTCGAAAATCTAATTTCATGATCATATGCTAATCACTCTATTATCACATGTAACCACTCCTCTTAATAGACAGGTCCCGACTACTCCCGAACTCCAATTACACACATAATCATTATAACTTTGCAATCAATATGAGATTATGAATTATATTTAAAGTATTCAATGAGTTCGGAAATCTAATTTCATGATCATATGCTAATCACTCTATTATCACAAGTAACGACTCCTTTCAATAGACAGGTCCCGACCACTCCAAGACTCTAATTACACAGATCATCATTATAAACTTGCAATCAATATGAGATAATGAATCATTTTTATAGTATTCTATATGTTCGGAAATCCAATTTCATGATCATATGCTAATCACTCTATTATCACATGTAACGACTCCTTTCAATAGACAAGTCCCGACCGCTCCGGGACTCAAATTACACACATCATCATTATAAATTGGCAATAAATATGAGATTATGAATCTTATTTAAAGTATTCTATGAGTTCGGAAATCCAATCTCATGATCACATGCTAATCACTCTATTATCACAAGTAAGGACATTATTCAATAGACACGTCCCGACCACTCCTGGACTCCAATTACACATATGATCATTATAAATTGGCAATAAATTTAAGATTATGAATCATGCTTAAAGTATTCTACGAGTTTGGAAATCCAATTTCATGATCATATGTTAATCACTCTATTATCACATGTAATGACTCTTTTCAATAGACAGGTCCCGACCACTCCCGGACTCCAATTATACACATCATCATTATAAATTGGCAATCAATATGAGATTATAAATCATATTTAAATTCTTCTATGAGTTCGGAAATCCAATATCATCATCATATGCTAATCACTCTATTATCAAATGTAACGACTTTATTCATTAGACACGTCCCGACCACTCCCGAACTCCAATTAAACACATGATCATTATAAATTGGCAATCAATATGAGATTATGAATCATATTTAAAGTATTTTATGAGTTCAGAAGTCCAATTTCATGATCATATGCAAATCACTCTATTATCACATGTAACGACTCCTTTCAATAGACAGGTCCCGACCACTCCCGGACTCACATTACAAACATCATCATTAGAACTTGGTAATCAATATGAGATTATGAATCATATTTAAACTATTCTAGGTGTTCCGAAATCCAATATCATGATCATATGCTGGTCCCGACCACTCCTGGACCCCAATTACACACATCATCATTATAAATTGGCAATCAATATGAGATTATGAATCATATTGAAAGTATTCTATGAATTCGGAAATCCAATATCTTGATCATATGCTAATTACTCTATTATCACATGTCACAACTCCTTCCAATAGACTGGTCCCGACCACTCCTGGACCCCAACTACACACATCATCATTATAAATTGGCAAGCAATATGAGCTTATGAATCATATTTAAAGTATTCTATGAGCGAGTTCGGAAATCCAATATCATGATCATATGCTAATCACTCTATTATCACATGTAACAACTTTATTAATTAGACAAGTCTCGACCACTCGCAGACTCCAATTACACATATGATCATTATAAATTGGCAATCAATATGAGATTATGAATCATATTTAAAGTATTCTATGAGTTCGGAAATCCAATTTCATGATCAAATGCTAATCACTCTATTATCACATGTAAAGACTTTATTGAATAGAAAAGTCCCGGCCACTCCCGGACTCCAATTACACATATGATCATTACAAATTGGCAATCAATATGAGATTATGAATCATATTTACAGTATTCTATGAGCGAGTTCGGAAATCCAATTTCATGATCATATGCTAATCGCTCTATTATCACATGTAACGACTCTTTTCAATACACAGGTCCAGACCACTCTCGGACTCCAATTACACACATGATCATTATAAATTGGCAATGAATATGAGATTATGATTCATATTTAAAATATTCTATGAGTTCGAAAATCCCATTTTCATGATCATATGCTAATCACTCTACTAACACATGTAACGACTTCTTTCAATAGACACGTCCCGACCACTCCCGGACACCAATTACACGCATGATCATTATAAATTGGCAATCAATATGAGATTATGAAGCATATTGAAAGTATTCTATGAGTTCGGAAATCCAATATTATGATCATATGCTAATCACTCTATTATCACATGTAACGACTCTTTTCAATAGACAGGTCCCGACCACTCCCGGACTCCAATTACACACATCATCATTATAAATTGGCAATCAATATGAGATTATGAATCATATTTAAACTATTCTAGGAGTTCGAAAATCCAATATCATGATCATATGCTAATCACTCTATTATCACATGTAACGACTTTATTCAATATACTGGTCCCGACCACCCTTGGACCCAAATTACACACATGATCATTATAAATTGGCAATCAATATGAGATTATGAATGATATTTAAAGTATTCTATGAGTTCGGAAATCCAATATCATGATCATATGCCAATCATTCTATTATCACATGTAACGATTCCTTTCAATAGACAGGTCCCGACCACTCCCCGACTCCAATTACACACATCATCATTATAAATTTGCAATCAATATGAGATTATGAATCATATTTAAAGTATTCTATGAGCGAGTTTGGAAATCCAATATCATGATCATATGCTAATCACTCTGTTATCACATCTAACAACTTTATTAATTGGACACGCCCCGACCACTGGCAGAATCCAATTGCACATTCGATCATTTTAAATGTGAATTGCTATTTACCGCCAAAAAATACTCACCACCGCCCTTAGAATTTACGATTTTGCCCTTCACTCTAACTCATTCCTCACCCTCCTCCTTCCTCTCTTCCTCACTTCCTCACTCTCCTCACTCCCTTACTTCCTCACCCTTCAATTCACATAATCACGATCACACCGGCAAAACCATCACTCCATCACAACGGAAATGTCAGGGGCTAGCGGCAGCGGCAGAGGCGGCGACGGCGGCGGTGAGCATCGCGGCGGGGGGGTATGCATTCGATACGTTTTTTCTTTTTTTACTATAATTTGCTTTGATTTTTACGAATTGTGTTGATATAGGAGTGTTTTTATTCAAGGTTTATAGACAATTGAATTGAATTTGTGTTGTTTGAAGTTGTGTTGATTGATTTGTGAAGTTCGCTGGTCGTTTTTTTTTTCCAGTTCGTAGTATTGGGCGTCTGCAATTTCCGCCTGACCCATGGGTCAGGCGTCTGCAAATTCCGCCTGATCCATGGGCGAGGCGGAAGCTGCAGACGCCTGATCCATGGGTTAGGCGAAAACTATTGACGCCTCACCCATGGATCAGGCGGAAAGGGTTTCCGCCTGACCCATGGATCAGGCGGAAGGGTTTTCCGCCTAACCTTTGGGTCAGGTGGAATATGCTGACGCCTTACCCTATTTTTTTTATTTTTTTTTTCTCAATGCATTCGTTGTAATTATTATTAATATCATTATTATTAGTGTTATTATTATTGTTATTATTATTATTATTATTATTATTAGTGTTATTATAAATATTATTATTGTTATTAGTATTATTATTATTAATATTATTATTATTAGTGTTATTATTATTATTATTATTATTATTATTATTATTATTATTATTATTATTATTAGTGTTATTATTATTATTATTATTATTATTATTATTATTATTATTATTATTATTATTATTATTATTATTATTATTCTTGTTGTTGTTTTTGTTGTTGTTGTTTTTATTACTATTTTTATTAGTTGTCATTGTTATTGTTTTAAGATAATTGTTTTGTTATTAATATGTGAATTAGTATTGATTAGTGTTTATTATTATTATTATTATTGTAATTATTGTTATTGTTATTATTATTAGTATTGTTATTATTCTTATTGATGATATTATTATTGTTATTATTATTATTATTGTTGTTGTTATTACTATTATTATTAGTTGTCATTGTTATTATTTTTTAATTATTAGTTTTGTTATTATTAATTGATTTTCGAATTGCTACATTATTGTTGTTATTATTATTATTATTATTGTTATTACTATTATTATTATTAGAAGTTGTTTATTACTGTTAACTGTTTAATTAAAAATGTGAAATGATAGAGGAGAGGAGGAGCCGGTAAATCGATACCGGGGTTAGCCAGCGTACTAGCTGGTTCAGGACCGCGTCACACGAGGACGCGCGGGATTGATGCCTCTGTACGGAGACAGAGAGAGGCACTTCGTATGAGGGATGAGGAGGAGGAGGAACTCGATTACGGATCAAGCGAGTTCCACTCCGGGGATCAGTACATGGACGAGGAACCGATGGTCGCCGAATCCTCGTCAGTTTTGTACCTCCTGATCAGGCGGCAGGTCTTCAGTCGGAGATGGAGGATTTTATGAGGGACTGGCGGGCTGCCAAATGATTTATTACATTGTTTATGTTTTATACATTATGTTTGTATGATAGTTGATATTATTATTATTCATTATGTTATTTTTTATGCAATATTGGTGATGATATTGTCATTTGAATTTATTATTATTTTAGACACTACAAATGACACTATTAATAATCGCTGCATATGAAAAACAAAAATTACATTAATAATCGGTCCATTAATAAACACGGTTCAAAAATTACATCAAACCCGCTAAACGATCCCAATGTGCTCTCCGCCTCTCATAAAGTTGCTCCCAACCAACGACACTATCAGAACGGGAACTAAACCATAATGACAATATCGGAGGAACAGGGAATGGTAGGATGATTCCCGGAATTTTGTCAACATGATGAAATTCAGTGACATCTATTCCGCATCCATCTGCAAGACAAAGAATGAAAAAGTCATTGACAGTGCACATGAGTAACTACTTAAGAACACTAATTACATCGTACGAAATGAATTCATACTAGTACTCCGCATGACGTTATTCGATGAGGAGGAGCTCCGACCACTCCCGCGGCTTGAACTGGATGACCTAGCTCGACCACGGCGGCTCTGGCTGTACTCCCATGAACTAGGATCACGTTTGGTAGAGGAACTCCCTCTCCGTCGACCTCTGACTGTCGTGTTCGCTGGAGGCTCAACGTAGCTTACTTCATCAGGATGAAGCTGGTCATGTATTAGGATAGATATACTGCGAACAACTGCCGGGTCGCTAGAGTTAACCTCGTCAACGAGAGAGCGAAAATACCTATGATCCTCAGATGGATGCTCAGTCCCGTCCATCGCAGGTATCTCCACTGGGTCACTAATGACGAGTGTTCGCCAAAAAATGTGGACACTTTCCAAACTAACTGGCATTGCCGTGTCTATGGCCGTTTTCAACTCACACGCACACGGGATCTGATGAGTGGATCTCAATACACAACCGCAACGATCATACACCTGGTCACTCAAGTCTCTCATCCTCTTTAGCTCACCCAACAATATTCCTAAGCAGTAATGAGAAACATACCCGCTCAGGTAGTTGAATGGGAAACCCGAGTACAACACAGCTTTGCGTCTTCTGCACTCTTCAAGTGTGTACCTGATCTGAGTTAGTTGTGAATCGATTGCCTTGTTTACCTTGGTCCAAACATTGTCGAGAGCTGCAGTTGAGGTGTTCAACCACTGTTTTAGCGTGGCATGTGCACTCTCCACTCTGCACGTCGTAGTGTTGCCAAAATGTAACACCTTGTTCGTCCAAGCAGCTACAAACATCTCTTTATATCTCAGCCAGGTCCCCTCTACGTAGGATATCACGTGAGGAAAAGAACTCCAATTATCCTTCATCGTACGCACTGCTCTATCGTAATCAGCTTCTGTTGAAGCTTCCATGATAGCTTTCCATTTTCCATTCTTGAACCTCTGCGCGATGGCCTTATCTTTTCCACAAAGTCTGTACACCTTGTCTTCAACAACTTTGTTAATGTGCCATGTACAGAGCAAATGGGCACTCTCGGGAAATATCTCTCTAATTGGTGTCATCAACCCTAGCTCGCGATCGGTCATAATAGCTGTAGGCTGTACATCATATCCAATGATCATTCTCAACTTGTCTAACACCCACGCATAGCTTGCCTCAGTCTCATCCTTCATAATTGCATAAGCGATGAGGAAGTTCTTGTTGGTTGGAGTCATCCCCACTATCTCAAGGAACGGCATCTTGTACTTGTTTGTTTTGTACGTGGAATCCAAGCCAATCAACCACGGAAAAGACCGAAGTAACTGAATTGATGTTGGGTGTGCCATGAACACGTGAGTTACCTCATTAGTATCTGGGTCGGCTCTTGTCCAATGTACGTAGTTATTATCCACAGCTAAATGATGAAACTGACCAATGACATCTCTATCTTCAAAATCAAGTTTCCTGATACGATCTCTGTAGTTGTAAACATGCCGTCTAGTTGCCATGTCCTCAGGAAATTTTTCCTGAATGGAGGCCAAGATAGCACATGGCTTTGATTGAGCCGAAGTCATGTCACGAACAATCTTTTTTGACCCAGGACTAAGACCACTCAACTGACGATATCCCTCAGGGAACACGAGAAAGCCATGGTTGTGCGTACCCCTGATCCCAGGCAATGTGACAATCACCCAACTACTACACCCATACACACGTTCAGCCCTTAACTGGAACGTACATTTGCAGGCCTTCGTTTTCGTGTTCTTCCGAACAGCAGCGTCTAAGTCTCTTAATTCCCCTCTGTAGCGTTCACCTCGATTGCATCTTAACAATTTCACGCTTCCGTTGTTCTTGTGTGAGGAAATTATCAACTCAAACCCGATATGAAGGGCAATTTGTTTTGCCCAATTAATTGCGTCTGTATCACTTTCAAACATCACATCAAACACGAAATGCGTACTGTAATCAACACCATCACCACCGAACCGCTCCAAAGGAACCTGATGAAATCAACGACATTAATGTTAATCAAACGCACTTAGACTTTTGCGAATTCCGCCTTAACAAAGGGGAGGCGTCCGTTATTTTCGCTTACACCAAAGAACAGACGGCAAAATCAAACGCTCATTCCATAGACTAGGCGTCTGCAATTCCCCGCCTGCTCCATGGAACAGGCGTCTGAAATTTCCGTCCGGACCATAGATCAGGCGTCTGAGATTCTCGCCTGATCCATGGATCAGGCGTCTGAGATTCTCGCCTGGTCCATGGAATAGGAGTCTGAGATTTCTGCCTGTTCCATGGATCAGGCGGATATCTCAGACGCCTGAACCATGGGTCGGGCGAAAATTACAGACGCCCGACCCAATTTCTGCAAAAGAAAAAATAACCTCGGATGGCGTCGACGACACTTCTTGGTCGCCGGAAGACATATGCGGTCGTTCCTTGCTTGCCGGTGAGAGAATGTTGGTGAATGTGGGTGGGTGTGAGAGTGGGTGGGTGTGGTAGAGAGGGAGAGGGGGAGTGGGAGAAAGGGAGGAAGAAGGGTAAAAATGTGAGCGGGGGCAATATTGTAATTTCCAAGGGCGGTGATAAGTAATTTTACGGCGGTAAATAGTAACACCCTTTTAAATTGGCAATCAATATGAGATTATAATCATATTAAAAGTATTCTATGAGTTCGGAAATCCAATTTCATGATCACATGCTAATTACTCTATTATCACATGTAATGACTCCTTTCAATAGACAGGTCCCAACCACTCCCGGACACCAATTATACACATCATCATTATAAATTGGCAATCAATATGAGATTATGAATCATATTTAAAGTCTTCTATGAGTTGGGAAATCCAATATCATGATCATATGCTAATCACTCTATTATCACATGTAAGGACTTTATTCAATATACACGTCCCGACCACTTCCTGACTCCAATTACACACATGATCATTATAATTTGGCAATCAAAATGAGATTATGAATCATATTTAAAGTATTCTATGAGTTCGGAAATCCAATTTCATGATCATATGCTAATCATTCTATTATCACATGTAACGACTCTTTTCAATAGACAGGTCCCGACCACTCCCGGACTCCAATTACACACATCATCATTATTACTTGGCAATCAATATGAGATTATGAATCATATTTAAACTATTCTAGGAGTTCGGAAATCCAATATCAAGATCATATGCTAATCACTCTATTATCACATGCAACAACTCATTTCAATAGACTGGTCCCGACCACTTCTGGACCCCAATTCTACACATCATCATTATAAATTGGCAATCAATATGAGATTATGAATCGTATTTAAAGTATTCTATGAGTTCGGAAATCCAAGTTCATGATCATATGCTAATCACTTTATTATCACATGTAACGACTCCTTTTAATAGACAGGTCCCGACCACTCCCGGACTCCAATTACGCACATCATCATTATAAATTGGCAATCAATATGAGATTATGAATCATATTTAAAGTCTTCTATGAGTTCTGAAATCCAATATCATGATCATATGCTAATCACTCTATTATCACAAGTAACGACTTTATTCAATATACACGTCCCGACCACTCCCGGACTCCAATTACACACATGATCATTACAATTCGGTAATCAAGATGAGATTATGAATCATAATTAAAATATTCTATGAGTGTGGAAATCCAATTTCATGATCATATGCTAATCACTCTATTATCACATGTAACGACCCCTTTCATTAGACAGGTCCCGACCACTTCCAGACTCCAATTACACACATCATCATTATAAATAGGCAATGAGATTATGAATCATAAACAAAGTCTTCTATGAGTTCGGAAATCCAATATTATGATCACATGCTAATCACTCTATTATCACATGTAACGACTTTATTCATTATACACGTCCCGACCACTCCCGGACTCCAATTACACACATGATCATTATAAATTGGTAATCAATATGAGGTTATGAATCATATTTAAAGTATTTTATAAGTTCAGAAATCCAATTTCATGATCATATGCTAATCACTCTATTATCACATGTAACGACTCCTTTCAATAGCCAGGTCCCGACCATTCCCGGACTCAAATTACACACATCATCATTATAAATTGGCAATGAATATGAGATTATGAATCATATTTAAAGTATTCCATGAGTTCGGAAATTCAATTTCATGATCATTTGTCAATCACTCTATTATCACATGTAACGACTCCTTTCAATAGACAGGTCCCCACCACTCCAGGACTCCAATTACACACATCATCATTATAACTTGGCAATCAATATCAGATTATGAATCATCTTTAAAGTATTGTATGAGTTCGGAAATCCAATTTCATGATCATATGCTAATCACTCTATTATCACATGTAACGACTCCTTTCAATAGACACGTCCCGACCACTCCCGGATTCCAATTACACACATCATCACTATAAATTGGCAATCCATATGAGATTAAGAATCATATTTAAAGTATTATATGAGTTCGGAAATCCAATTTCATGATCATATGCTAATCACTCTATTATCACATGTAACGACGCCTTTCAATAGACACCTGCCGTCCACTCCCAGACTTTAATTCCACATATGATCATTATAAATTGGCAATCAATATGAGATTATGTATCATATTTAAATTATTTTATGAGTTCGGAAATCCAATATCATGATCATATGCTAATCACTCTCCTATCACATGTAAAGACTCCTTTCAATAGACACGTCTCGACCACTCCCTGACACCAATTACATACATGATCATTATAAATTAGCAATCAATATGAGAATATGAATCATATTAAGAGTATTCTATGAGTTTGGAAATCCAATATCTTGATCATATGCTAATCACTCTATTATCACATGTAACGACTTCATTCAATAGACACGTCCCGACAACTCCCGGACACCAATTACGGACATGATCATTATAAATTGGCAATCAATATGAGATTATGAATCATTATTAAAGTATTCTATGAGTTCAGAAATCCAATTTCATGATCATATGCTAATCACTCTTTTATCACATGTAACGACTCCTTTCAATAGACAGGTCCCGACCACTCCCGGACTCCAATTACACACATCATCATTATAACTTGGTTATGAATATGAGATTATGAATCATATTTAAACTATTCTAGGTGTTCGGAAATCCAATATCATGATCATATGCTAATTACTCTATTATCACATGTAACAACTCCTTTCAATAGACTGGTCCCGACCACTCCTGGACCATAATTACACACATCATCATTATAAATTGGCAATAAATATTAGATTATGAATCTTATTGAAAGTATTCTATGAATTCGAAAATCTAATATCTTGATCATATGCTAATCACTCTATTATCACATGTAACAACTCCTTACAATAGACTGGTCCCGACCACTCCTGGACCCCAACTACACACATCATCATGATAAATTGGCAATCAATATGAGATTATGAATCATATTTAAATTCTTCTATGAGTTCGAAAATCCAATATCATGATCATATGCTAATTTCTCTATTGTCACATGTAACGACTTTATTCAATATACACATCCCAGCACTCCCGGACACCAATTACACACATCATCATTATAAATTGGCAATCAAGATAAGATTATGAATCATATTTAAAGAATTCCGTGATTTCGGAAATCCAATTTCATGATCATATGCTAATCACTCTATTATCACATGTAACCACTCCTTTCAATAGACAGGTCCCGACTACTCCCGGACTCCAATTACACACATCATCATTATAACTTGGCAATCAATATGAGATTATGAATCATATTTAAAGTATTCTATGAGTTCGGAAATCTAATTTCATGATCATATGCTAATCACTCTATTATCACAAGTAACGACTCCTTTCAATAAACGGGTCCCCACCACTCCAGAACTCCAATTACAGACATCATCATTATAAACTTGCAATCAATATATGATAATGAATCATTTTTAAAGTATTTTATGAGTTCGGAAATCCAATTTCATGAACATATTGAGAGTATTCTATGAGATCGGAAATCCAATATCTTGATCATATGCTAATCACTGTATTATCACATGTAACGACATTATTCAATAGCCACGTCCCGACCACTCCTGGACTCCAATTACACATATGATCATTATAAATTGGCAATAAATATAAGATTACGAATCATATTTAAAGTATTCTATGAGTTCGGAAATCCAATTTCATGATCACATTTTAATCACTCTATTATCACGTGTAACGACTCTTTTCAATAGATATGTCCCGATAACTCCCGGACTCCAATTACACACATCATCATTACAAATTGGCAATGAATATGAGATTATGAATCATATTTAAAGTATTCCATAAGTTCGGAAATTCAATTTCATGATCATATGCCAATCACTCTATTATCACATGTAACGACTCCTTTCAATAGACAGGTCCCCACCACTCCAGGACTCCAATTACACACATGATCATTATAATTGGCAATCAATATGAGATTATGAATCATATTTAAAGTATTTTATGAGTTCAGAATCCTACTTCATGATCATATGAAAATCACTCTATTATCACATGTAACAACTCCTTTCAATAGACAGGTCCCGACCACTCCCGGACTCCAATTACACACATCATCATTATAACTTGGTTATGAATATGAGATTATGAATCATATTTAAACTATTCTAGGTGTTCGGAAATCCAATATCATGATCATATGCTAATTACTCTATTATCACATGTAACAACTCCTTTCAATAGACTGGTCCCGACCACTCCTGGACCATAATTACACACATCATCATTATAAATTGGCAATAAATATTAGATTATGAATCTTATTGAAAGTATTCTATGAATTCAAAAATCTAATATCTTGATCATATGCTAATCACTCTATTATCACATGTAACAACTCCTTACAATAGACTGGTCCCGACCACTCCTGGACCCCAACTACACACATCATCATTATAACTTGGCAATCAATATGAGATTATGAATCAAATTTAAATTCTTCAATGAGTTCGGAAATCCAATATCATGATCATATGCTAATCACTCTATTATCACATGTAACGACATTATTCGATATACACGTGCCGATAACTCCCGGACACCAATTACACACATCATCATTATAAATTGGCAATCAAGATAAGATTATCAATCATATTTAAAGTATTCCGTGAGTTCGGAAATCCAATTTCATGGTCATATGCTAATCACTCTATTATCACATGTAACCACTCCTTTCAATAGACAGGTCCGGACTACTCCCGGACTCCAATTACACACATCATCATTATAACTTGGCAATCAATATGAGATTATGAATCATATTTAAAGTATTCTATGAGTTCGAAAATCTAATTTCATGATCATATGCTAATCACTCTATTATCACAAGTAACGACTCCTTTCAATAGACAGGTCCCCACCCCTCCAGGACTCCAATTACACACATCATCATTATAAACTTGCAATCAATATATGATAATGAATCATTTTTAAAGTATTTTATGAGTTCGGAAATCCAATTTCATGATCATATGCTAATCACTGTATTATCACATGTAACGACTCCTTTCAATAGACAGGTCTCGACCACTCCCGGACTCCAAATACTCACATCATCATTATAACTTGGCAATCAATATGAGATTATGAATCATATTTAAACTATTCTACGAGTTCCGAAATCCAATATCATGATCATATGCTAATCACTCTATTATCACATGTAACAACTCCTTTCAATAGACTGGTCCCGACCACTCCTGGACCCCAATTACACACATTATCATTATAAATTGGCAATCAATATGAGATTATGAATCATATTGAAAGTATTCTTTGAATTCGGAAATCCAATATCTTGATCATATGCTAATCACTCTATTATCACATGTAACAACTCCTTTCAATAGACTGGTCCCGACCACACCTGGACCCCAACTACACACATCATCATTATAAATTGGCAATCAATATGAGATTATGAATCATATTGAAAGTATTCTATGAATTCGGAAATCCAATATCTTGACCATATGCTAATCACTCTATTATCACATGTAACGATTCCTTTCAATAGATACGTCCCGACATATCCCGGACACCAATTACGCACATGATCATTATAAATTAGGAATCAATATGAGATTATGAATCGTATTTAAAGTATTCTATGAGTTCAGAAATCCAATTTCATGATCATATGCTAATCACTCTATTATCACATGTAACGACTCCTTTCAATAGACAGGTCCCGACCACTCCCGGACTCCAATTACACACATGATCAATATAAATTGGTAATAAAGATGAGATTATGAATCATATTTAAAGTATTCTCTGAGTTCGGAAATTCAATTTCATGATCATATGCTAATCACTGTATTATCACATGCAACCACTCCTTTCAATAGACAGGTCCCGACCACTCCCGGACTCCAGTTACACACATCATTATTATACATTGGCAATCAATTTGAGATTATGAATCATTTTAAAAGTATTCTATGTGTTCGGAAATCCCATTTTATGATCATATGCTAATCACTCTATTATCACATGTAACGACTCCTTTCAATAGAAAGGTCCCGATCACTCCCGAACTCCAATTACACACATCATCATTATAACTTGCAATCAATATAAGATTATGAATCATTTTTAAAGTATTCTATGAGTTCGGAAATCCCATTTTATGATCATATGCTAATCACTCTATTATCACATGTAACGACTCCTTTCAATGGACAGGTCCCGACCACTCCCGGACTCCAATTACACACATCATCATTATAACTTGGCAATCAATGTGAGATTATGAATCATATTTAATTCTAATATGAGTTCGGAAATCCAATATCATGATCATATGCTAATCACTCTATTATCACATGTAACGACTTTATTCGATATACACGTCCCGACCACTCCCGGACACCAATTACACACATCATCATTATAAATTGGCAATCAAGATAAGATTATGAATCATATTTAAAGCATTTCGCGAATTCGGAAATCCAATTTCAGGATCATATGCTAATCACTCTATTATCACATGTAACCACTCCTTTCAATAGACAGGTCCCGACTACTCCCGGACTCCAATTACACACATCAACATTATAACTTGGCAATCAATATGAGATTATGAATCATATTTAAAGTATTCTATGAGTTCGAAAATCTAATTTCATGATCATATGCTAATCACTCTATTATCACAAGTAACGACTCCTTTCAATAGACAGGTCCCCACCACTCCAGGACTCCAATTACACACACCATCGTTATAAACTTGCAATCAATATATGATAATGAATCATTTTTAAAGTATTTTATGAGTTCGGAAATCCAATTTCATGATCATATGCTAATCACTCTATTATCACATGTAACGACTCCTTTCAATAGACAGGCCCTGACCACTCCCGGACTCCAATTACACACATCATCATTATAACTTGGAAAGCAATATGAAATTATAAATCATATTTAAAGTATTCTATGAGTTTGGAAATCCAATTTCATGATCACATGCAAATCACTCTATTATCACATGTAACGACATTATTCAATAGACACGTCCCGACCACTCCCTGGACTCCAATTACACATATGATCATTATAAATTGGCAATAAATATAAAATTAAGAATCATATTTAAAGTATTCTATGAGTTCGGAAATCCAATTTCATGATCATATGTTAAATCACTCTATTATCACATGTATCGATTCTTTTCAATATATAGGTCCTGATACCTCCCGGACTCCAATTACACACATCATCATTATAAATTGGCAATCAATATGAGATTATAAATCATATTTAAAGTCTACTATGAGCTCAGAAATCCATTATCATGATCATATGCTAATCACTCTATCATCACTTGTAACGACTTTATTCTTTAGACACGTCCCGACCACTCCTGGACTCCAATTACACACATGATCATTATAAATTGGCAATCAATATGAGATTATGAATCATATTTAAAGTGTTCTATGACTTCGGAAATCTAATCTCATGATCATATGCTAATCACTATATTATCACATGTAACGACTCCTTTCAATAGACACGTCCCAACAACTCCGGGACACCAATTACGAACATGATCATTATAAATTGGCAATCAATATGAGATGAATCATATTTAAATTTTTGTATGGGTTCGGAAATCCAATATCATGATCATATGCTAATCACTCTATTATCACATGTAACATCTCCTTTCAATAGATAGGTGCCGACAACTCCCGGACCCCAATTACACACATGATCATTATAAATTGGCAATCAAGATGAGATTATGAATCATATTTAAAGTATTCTCTGAGTTCGGAAATTTATTTTCATGATCATATGCTAATCACTGTATTATCACATGTAACCACTCCTTTCAATAGACAGGTCCCGACCACTCCCGGACTCCAAAAACACACATCATTATTATACCTTGGCAATCAATTTGAGATTATGAAAAATTTTAAAAGTATTCTATGAGTTCGGAAATCCCATTTTATGATCATATGCTAATCACTCTATTATAACATGTAACAACTCCTTTCAATAGAATGGTCCCGACCACTCCTGGACCCAATTACACACATTATCATTATAAATTGGCAATCAATATGAGATTATGAATCATATTGAAAGTATTCTTTGAATTCGGAAATCCAATATCTTTATCATATGCTAATCACTCTATTATCACATGTAACAACTCCTTTCAATAGACTGATCCCGACAACTCCTGGACCCCAACTACACACATCATCATTATAAATTGGCAATCAATATGAGAATATGAATCATATTGAAAGTATTCTATGAATTCGGAAATTCAATATCTTGATCATATGCTAATCACTCTATTATCACATGTAACGACTCCTTTCAATAGACACGTCCCGGCATATCCCAGACACCAATTACGCACATGATCATTATAAATTAGCAATCAATATGAGATTATGAATCGTATTTAAAGTATTCTATGAGTTCAGAAATCCAATTTCATGATCATATGCTAATCACTCTATTATCACATGTAACGACTCCTTTCAATAGACAGGTCCCGACCACTCCCGGACTCCAATTACACACATCATCATTATAAATTGGCAATCAATATGAGATTATGAATCATATTTAAATTTTTATATGAGTTCGGAAATCCAATATCATGATCATATGCTAATCACTCTATTATCACATGTAACATCTCCTTTCAATAGACAGGTCCCGACAACTCCCAGACCCCAATTACACACATGATCATTATAAATTGGTAATCAAGATGAGATTATGAATCATATTTAAAGTATTCTCTGAGTTCGGAAATTTAATTTCATGATCATATGCTAATCACTGTATTATCACATGTGACCACTCCTTTCAATAGATAGGTCCCGACCACTCCCGGACTCCAAAAACACACATCATTATTATACCTTGGCAATCAATTTGAGATTATGAATCATTTTAAAAGTATTCTATGAGTTCGGAATTCCCATTTTATGATCATATGCTATTCACTCTATTATCACATGTAACGACTCCGTTCAATGGACAGGTCCCGACCACTCCCGGACTCCAATTACACACATCATCATTATAACTTGCAATCAATATGAGATTATGAATCATTTTGAAAGTATTCTATGAGTTCGAAAAACCCATTTTATGATCATATGCTAATTACTCTATTATCACATGTAACGACTCCTTTCAATGGACAGCTCCCGACCACTCCCGGACTCCAGTTATACACATCATCATTATAACTTGGCAATCAATATGAGATTATGAATCATATTTAATGTATTCTATGATTTCAGAAATCCAATTTCATGGTCACATGCTAATCACTCTATTATCGCATGTAGCGACATTATTCAATGGACACGTCCCGACCACTTCTGGACTCCAATTACACATATGATCATTATAAATTGGCAATAAATATAAGATTATGAATCATATTTAAATTATTCTATGAGTTCGGAAATCCAATTTCATGATCATATGTTAATCACTCTATTATCACATGTAACTACTCTTTTCAATAGACAGGTCCCGACTGTAAGGACCCGGGATTTTTTTAATCCTTGTTTCCACGGAGTGCGTCCTTATAGAAAATTTGTCAGTTGGGGGCTTAAATAAGTTCATGGGACCCTCGAGTTAGAAAAGCTTTTGTAAAGATTTGAATTGAATAAAAACCATGAAAGAGGTCACAAATCTGCTATCGGCGTTTTATCGAAGGGACAAACCAAAGGGACAACCCAATATCGCGATAAGTGAACTAATCATGTTTTTAGAAAGACTCCCGCTTATATAAAACATATAAGTACCCAAGAATAAAGGGTTCGGGGGCGAAGGTACGAGGTGGGAAGGTGTTAGGCACCCAACTCGCTCGTTTATGACGGCCTCTACTAACTCAAGTTTGCTTAATAATTTAAAGACATAATTCCCATGCAAAACCGGATTAACAACCTAGACATAGACTATTAATTGGTTTATCACAAGCATCACAACATTTATTTTTAACCCTTTTTTAGACATGCATTCGATTGACAAGTTGGGCAGCACAACGATTATACAGACAATATTTAGGAAACAATAAAAACGTGACCTATCATGATATCTACATTATGACTACTTAGAAAATAAACAATTAAACAATTAATTTAATTTGAGCCCTCAGGAATTTGTACCTGAACTGTAGGCCATATTTGATAAGAATAGTAAAAATAGATCTCAAGTTTGGAAGAAAGAGGGGGAAGCTCAGTGTTAATACTCCTGAGAATAGAGGTTGTCAACTATAGACTGTGTGTTTTGAACTGAGGGTGAAGGGTTGTTTATATAGGCGTGGAAAAGTAGGGTTGTACGATCAAATTTGAGCTGAAAATGAGACGGACTTGAAAAATGAGCCGGGCCCGAAGGGAAGTCAGCGCCGCTAGCGGCCCTGGGAAATTGGTCAGCGCCGCTAGCGGCCCTGGGACTTTCTCCAGGGCCGCTGACGGCTGTGAGCAGCCAGCTGGATGACGTCATTTGACGTCATAATGACGTCATCCAGCCCATTTTCATTTTCCGGAAGATTTTAAATATTCTGAAAAACATGAAAACACCGTTTTACCCCTAAACGGTAAAAGACGGTTTTACCCTTAAATCGCAACTTGGCGACCGAGAGTCGGAATGAGGCATGAGACGTGTCTTTGGAAAGCTCTTGAACGGGGCTTCTGAATAGAATGGAATGAAGGAGTGTTTGGAGTGAAAAACCTGAGACCTTATCTTAACTATTAAAGCAAAATAGCAGTTCAAGCTTAAAAATTACTCCTTTCATCATCGGGCTTTTGCGGAGAAATCTGAAGACGCTTTTTTGCCGTCTACAGAAGCCCCCACTTTGATCGAGCTTGAGTAAAAGCCAAGATCAAATTACTCCGAAGGCGACATGCAGGATGCTGATGTGCACATGGTGTGTGAGAGTGTACAATATGTATGCATATGAAGACAAACCTGAGTTGGAACACGCTAGTAGGGTGCTAAGATTTAATCCCTGTGAACACAAGAGAAAACAAAGGTTATAGTAGCAGGATAGAACACCGTCCGTAGATGATCTAAACGTCTGCTGGAGACCTGTATTCAAAGTGAATAAAAAAGTTAGCAATACTTTGAGAATGATCAATGTAGAGTGCTTCGACAAACAGTGACGAAACACCACTCGGCGGATATCGAGATTCCGTCCCTGTACGAGAAACGAAAAAGTCAACGAGACAGCGCGATTAAAAATAATCGGTCGTAAAGTGGTTAGGACATATGAACAGTTTAAATGCAATAGTTTAAGCAATCATTAACTGAAACATATAAAAATAATGGACAGTATAACTGCAACAGTTTAAGCAATCATTGACCGACACAAAAAATAGTAACCTCGTAGAAGGATAGTTTAATCGCAATACCTTAAGCGATCATTGACTAACCCCAAAAATTTGTAATTCCGCAGAAGGACAGTTTAACCGCAATAGCTTAAGCGATCAGTGACTGGCCCAAAATTTGTAGTTTCGCAGAAGGACAGTTTAACTGCAATTTCTTAAGCGATCAGTGACTGGACCAAAATTTGTATTGTTGTGTTGCTTAGCAAGTGCCGATAAATAACTTGTGCGCTCAGGGCGGTGAGAGTCGTCGCAGTGTAGATCCGGGTTTCAGTATTTGGGACCTGCAAAAATAAACGGGTTAGTTTTACCTGTAAATAGTTGGTACCGTAAAATGGGCCAACTGTCAAACTTGAATCTGTGGGCCAGGGGCTTCGCTCCCGCGCGCTTGGTAGTGATATTGCCTCAAAATGAACTGTAAAAACGAACTCTGGACTGGAAAAAGGGGTCATGGGTCAGCAGTGGGGCCCGTGCTGCAGGTCTGCAGGGCCGCTAGCGGCCCAGGCCCAGGGCTTGAGCCAAATAAAAAGCGCTTCGGCGCTTTCTCTCTCTTCTTTTCGCGTTATGGGTCTTCTTCCTCAGCGAGCCATTGTCGAGAGCAAGTTCCTCCAATGTTGAGTGCTTCACTCCACTTGAGGTAAGTCGATTCTTGTCCGTTTGCTTTGGTTTTTGTCTTGAACTTGATTATTTTTCCGCCTAGTTGCTGAATTTTGGGTTGCATTGTTGAATGGGTGCTTGTTTCTTGCGAATCTGAAACTTTTTTTTTCCCACTTGTAGAGAGAGAAAGTTCCATTGTGTTCCCATGGCTCCCGTACACAAAGGGAAGCGTCCTATGAGTGACGAGTAATATGACCGGAGCCTTTTTCGCACCGGGTTACCTTCTACCCGAGGGCCTCCGACCGGTCACGCGGATGGGGTTCGACTGTACCCGGATTCTTTTATGAGGTTGGATTGGCGCCCTCCTGGAGTTTGGAACCGCAGTGTATTGTTGCCGGATAGACGGAGTCATTTGTCTGACTTGAGGCTGGTATGTTTTCTGCTATTCTTTTTTCTGTTCAGTATATTCAAACTGAAACTGGGAACTGTTAGTGCTTCGGCACACGAACAAACTGGGACTTGTACTGGATTGGTGGTCAGCTGTATATAATTTGTGTGGAATTTATTTTAGTTGTATTTGTGTTATATGGGGTATTGAGAAAATTTTGTTGGTTGGCTAGGGTATCGGGGTTCTGCTGCAGGCTCATGGGACTACTTCCCACTGGGCTATGATGTTGGGGACCTTTTCGGAGGAGGCCAGGAATTTGGTACTGGACTCGGGTCTCGCTGATTTTTTGACTGTTATACTTGCTTGTCACTCGGGGGATTCTAGGATTGTTGCCCGGGGGTTACTGGAGAGGTTTTGGGATTCTACAAACACTTTCCATACACCTGTGGGAGAGATGTTTCCTACCCCTTATCAGTTTGTTGTGCTGATGGGGTTATCCTTTAGAGGGCGTCGTATTCAGTACGACGCGAGCTATTGGCGACGGAGTGACACCTTGTTGGATCTTTACGGGCCCGTATCTATCCACTTTGATAAGGATCGGGTTCCCTTGGCGCGGTTGTGGGAGGCCGTATCTGCGCAGGGGCTTACCGAGGAGCAGAGGGCTCGTATTTTCCTGGCTTGTTTGCTGGGGTCGACGATCTTTGCTCAAAAGAAGAGCGTGTGTCAAGTCGGTTTCTTAACATGCTTGGAGGATTTGACCAAGGTGTGTGAGTACAACCTTGGTGCTGCTGCTTATGCTTCTTTGGTGAAGTGGTGCCATCGGGCCTGTAGGCCTAAGGAGACGAGTGAGAGGAAATCTATCATGGGCCCATGGAGGATACTAGAGGTAGGCTTCTTTTTTTTACTATTTTTTTTGCCTATGTCTTCAATTGTGGAAATCATTTTTTGTGTTTGCTTATGTGGCAGCTGTGGTTCTTTGAGTATTTTCCAGCTTTTGGTCCTCATTGTCCTGGTTTGAGAATGTTCCCTTTAGGTTCACGATGGGTTGGTAGGGATGCCCATCCGTTTTCCTCTCTGGAGCATTTCCGGGCCACCTTCGAGAGTCATGCTGCGTCTACGGTACGTGGTTGTTGACTTGTGCATTCCCTTTTGTTCATTCTGTGTGAATGAATTTTGAATTGGTAATCTGCAGGTGTTGTGGTCCGCTTTTGATGATGTTCCTGGGGTTCCTACCCACATTACCCTAGAGTCTTTTAGGGTATCTTCTCTACGAGTGGTCTTCGAGGGGCCATTCAGCTTTGTATGGTACTTAGGGGATCGTTTGACTCATTTGGTCTATCCCTCCCTGGGTACTCATCTGGTTCCGGAGGATCCTCCTTTGACCATGTTTTACCTGCGTGGTCTGAGTGTGCGGGACCTGGGGGTCGTGATCCATGGTAGGGCGGCGCAGGAGTTTATCGTGCCGGAGGTCGTTGGCTTAGACCAGACCGCCCTGTACCTGGCCTATTGCTTGGACTGCTTGATGCCAGACCTCACTTCTGAGGTAAGAAACTTATCTGCATCTTTTAACTGTACGCGTGATATACTGACTCCTTGTGTCTTGTAGGCGGATCGTCTAGCTCCTCCGAGTCCTAGGAGGTCTCATTCCAGAGCTTCTCGGGGTCAGCCTCCAAGTGTGACCTTGCCGACCAATGAGGTGAGGTACATTGGGGAGAGTGGGGGACGCATAGTGGAGGAGTTCCCCCTCCATATTGCTGATGGAGAGGCGGTGGAGGGCTTGCCCTTGCCTGATGGTTGCACGGGGGTAAGCTTTCTTCTCTCTCTCTCTCTCTCTCTCTCTTTTGTACTTGTGTTTGCTTTCGAGTGTTGACTTGATTATGTGGCTCTCTCTCTCTCTTTTGTAGCTGAACCGGGAGCAGATCGCTCAAGTCTTCAAGCTCATCCATTTGTTGAAGAAAGGCTACGGTCGAGTGATGGGCAAGGGAAAGAGTTCTCGGTCTAAGACCGTTGATGTAAGCAAACTCTCTTCTCTCTTTTTTTATTTAGCTAAGTGAAGTGCTTAACTTAACATTTTTACTTTGATTATCTGCAGATGTCTCAGTCTTCATCTTCGGTAGGACCACACCACTCTTCTGCTGCGAGGGCTTCCTCGGCGAGCAGACCATCTATTGCTCGTTCTCCTCCTGTGATGGTGACCAGGCCTCCTGTTGATGAGGCGCCCGAGGCTTCTGTCCCGTATGTTCCTGAGATGTTCTCTCCTGCTGATTTCCGGCCTTCTCTTGATAGGCTGCCTGTTGGTACGCCCTTGGCTGGAGGTTGGGCGAACGCCCCTGGATGGGATATGTCATATGCTGGGCCTTCTTATCAGGATGTGGCTATGGATTTCACCAGTCAGGCCACGGCGAACTTCTTTGCCTCGGGGTTTTCGGCAGGTACCCCTATGCGAGCCCCAGCATATGATGGACGGGACATGAGGCCTGAGAATAGCAGGCCCATATATAGCCCTTCTCTCCACTATTCGACCGGAAACTATGGTCAGGGGCCGTCCATTGATAATGAGGCTGACAGTAACGATTCCAGTTGAACAATGTTGGGCCGCTTTTGTAAACATTGGCCTTGGAATTTCGAACTCCTGTTTTTGGTGCAACACATTTTTTTTTTTGATATGTATGATATGCTATGATGACTCAATTATGCTCGTCTGATCTAATTATGCAACGTGTTATGCAGTAGGCCAAAGCCATAATTTAGGGAATAATAACAATAAAAAAGAAAAAGGTAAAAAAAAATGCAAAGGAGAAAGCAAAAATTACACATATTATACCCCCTAAAAAAATGAAAAAGAAAAAAAGAAAAACAAAATGAAAAAAGATAAATCTAAGAGAGTCTCGGGCTTTGTAATTCCACGCAGGTATTAAAACTGGGCCGAAATCGGGTCGTCGTGATCAAAAGCGCGAAGTGGAGCAAAAGGGAAATTCGGACCGGGCCAGGGTCTGGGCCACTAGCGGCACTGACCATTGCTGTTGACAGTTCTTTTTTGCGGATTTCTGGCTTTTTCAACCCGCGTTCCTGTCTATAAGTAGGATTTTCGGGATGCTTGATGTTGTACCACTTTTTTTTTGTATACCTTAGCTCTCCCAAACTTCTCAATTTTCTGCCATGGTGAAATCCTTTGAAAATCTGTTCGATGCCTAGTGCAAAAATTTGACCGTAGAAGATAAGCTTGAACTAGCCCCGTTTCACATTTCTACCTTGCTGACTTTAAAACCAACCAAAATACTGTGGCCCCTTCTTCGATCTGCTTTGAATTATTGGGATCCTGACCTGCATGTTTTCCGTTTTGGTAATTCCGAACTATGCCCTTTGGTTGAGGAATTTGCTGCGATCACTAATATTCCTGATGTTCTTCCCCCAGCTGTGCCTTATGTGAGGGATGGTTTTAGGGATCAATACAGGAAATCCCTGGGTTTGTCATCTGCAGAAGCCAAAAAGATGGTGCTTGCTGTCGATGTGGACTTGGTTCAACTTTGCAAAAATTTCGCTAATTCTTCTGAAAAAGATGCCATATTCAGGCGTTGCTGTCGACAGGCTTTTGTACTGTTAAACCGCCTGTTGTTTGTTAATGCAGAATCTTCCAACTTGGGTAGAGCCTCGTTGCTGCGAGTGGTTAATCAAATGGTTGAAGGACATTCTCCCTTACATCTGGTCGTAGGGGAAACCATTATTGGGCTTGACAGGTTGAAAACATCTCCCAACCAATCTTTCTCGGGCAGCCCCCTGCTGCTTCAGATCTGGTTATGTGAGCATCTGAGGTTGATAGAGTCACCAGATAATCTGATTATTTGTGTTCCTCGGACCTGGTCAAAGAAAACCTATAATGCTGCTAGCTTTCTGGATAGGAAAAGGCTATATTCTGAAAAGTCCCTTGCTGAATGGGATGCCTTTTTCCAACCTATCATCCGTTGGCATGTGCCCTGGTGGAGCTTGACTTCTTTAGTGGCTTGTGATGACTTGATCCTTCATACTACCGTACTAGGTTTGTACAGGACCACTTTCTTCTTTCCCTCTAGGGTCATGAGGCAATACGATTTGAAGCAGGTGATCCCCTGTCAGGAGACTACGAGACCAATTGTCATAGCCTTAACCACTGAATTTGCTGCGGAGTGGGGAAAGTATTGGCGTAGCCGGCATCGCTGGACTGTACCTCGGGTGATTGCCCCAACTCAGGTCTCTGCGATCTACCTAAACTGGCTTTCTTGCAGTGATGGAGAAGTGAGACGAGCCCTTCGTTATGAGGAGTGGGACCAACTAAAGCCTAGATATGACTCACAAACAGGAGGCAAGAAAAGAAAGGAACTGTCTCAAATGGAAGACTATCACGTACTGAAGAGAGGCAAGCCCCCAGCTCAAGGAAGTGATCATAGGTCGTCCTCAAGCCAGGGTCCTTCAAAGAAGAACTCTTCAACGATGCCTTCTAAAGGGAAGAAGGATTAAAGTAGTTTTCTAGGAAACCAAGTCTAGTTTTCAAAGGAAAATAATAATAGGAATTTGTTTAGCTTAAACCCTCATAGTTGCATTATTTCCTTAGGAAGTTTTGATTCTTGCAATGTAAGCTTATTCGTTCAGTTTGAATAAAGATTGTCTCTTTTTTTGAATGAGTTGAAAGGAATTTTTGGATTGATTTTGGTCGGGCCCTTTTTAAAGGGTTACCTACGTATCCAGTGTGGAATCAGGCCTGCGTAGTTCGTTCAAATACTGTACGTCTTTTTTTTCTTTCTTTCTTTCTTTTTTTAAGTTTGCGAAATTTTATTATTATTTTTTTTTAGACGTAACACTTCTTTAGTTGATCCATATTGGTGAGCTGGCTGAACTCGATGCCATCAATATCCATGAGTCTGACGGCGCCTCCTGATAGGATGTCTTTGATGATGAATGGTCCGGACCAGTTTGGTCGAAATTTGTCTCTGGGGTCGGTTACTGGGGCTCGTAATTCTTTCCAAACTAAGTCCCCTTCCTTTAATTTTCGAGGACGAACCTTTTTGTTGAACGCTCTTGCCATGCGTTGTTGATACATGTGGGAATGGTCTAGGGTCCGTAGGCGTCTTTCATCTGTGAACATGAGCTCTTCATAGCGGGCTTGCAACCATTGGGTTTCAGGAATGTCTCCTTCTAAGGCTATGCGCATGGAGGGTAGTTGGACTTCTATGGGTAGAACTGCTTCCATTCCATAGACTAGGGAGTAAGGTGTTGCTCCCGTAGAGGATCTTATGGATGTCCTATACCCCCAACGTGCAAATGGGAGTTTTATGGGCCAATCTTTGTAGTTTTCTATCATCTTTTCAATTATAGTTTTGAGGTTTTTGTTGGCGGCCTCTACTGCGCCATTGGTTTGGGGACGGTAAGGGGATGATTTGTGGTGCTGGATTTTGTAGCTTTTGAGAAGGGTGGCTATTTCGGCTTTGAAGTGGGATCCATGGTCACTTATGATTTCATGTGGAACACCATATCGGCAAAGGATGTTGTTCCTTATGAATTTGGACACTTGTTTGGAGGTAAGGATGGCATAGGACTGGGCTTCAACCCACTTGGTAAAATAATCTATGGCTACTAGGATGTATTCATGTCCTCCCGAGCCCTTCGGGGTGATCTTTCCAATGATGTCTATTCCCCATGCAGAAAATGGCCAAGGAGAGGTGAAGTTATAGAGCATCGAGGGTGGCATATGCTGCAGGTTGGCATATATCTGACACTTCTTACACTTCTTAACGTAGTCATAACAATCCTTTTCCATAGTAGTCCAGTAGTATCCTAGTCGTAGAACCTTCTTGGAGAGCATTCGCCCGTTCATGTGTGGTCCGCACACCCTATTATGTACCTCGTCCATAATCTCTGCAGCTTCTTCGGCGTTCACACATCTGAGGTTAACCCCGTTGTGACATTTCTTATACAGAACCCCTTTGTATTCTATGTACTGCGCCTCTAAGAGACGGATGGCCCGTTGAGCTCTTAGTGGTGCATTTTGAGGGTATACTCCTTTGGTGATGTAGTTGAAGACGTCTTGGTACCAAGGATCTTCTTCGATCGGAGCCAAAGTCATTTCTGTGTCGAGGTTGTTGCAAAAGGCTGGTTCGCTTCCTTTTTTTTTGGAGTGGCATCGTTGAGGGAGTTCAGCTACTCACATTCCTGTAAAAGTGAGAATCTGTATTCTTGCTTTTGCGAAGTTTACTTACATTGCTTAAATTAATTAGTTAATGATTTGTGCAACTTTGTATTCATTGGATTTGTCAATAGTTAAACAAAGAAAGAAATGAGCAAGAGAATTTTTATTGATTTGCAAAAATAGATAGGCACACATGACTTTAGAGAAGGGGGGTCTTTAATACCCGTAAAAAAGAAACTAGACTTAGAAGGAAAATAAAAGGGGGACACCCCTTATTCAAGACTCAACCTAAAGATTTAGCTAGGACCCTAACTCGACAAAACCTTGGAGACTCAGACTCGACTCCTCTAGCTCCTGCAAGTAACCAATCAGTTCCAGGGTTCCTCTTCTTCCTTCAGAGGCGGTGGTACTTCCCCACTATCTATGATCTTCTGTATGTCATCTTTCAGGCGAGTGCAGTCATCCGTGTAGTGGACAAAAATCTGGTGATAGCGACAGTAAGAGTCTTGATCTCTATTCACCTCCTGGAGATTGTCAGCGGGAGTTGTTGATTTAAGGTCTCCTCTTCATATGAGGGTGTTCATGACGTTGCCGATGGGGAAGTTCAGCTGCGTATACTGCTTTTGGTCAAAGCGGTGCCATCCTTTTATAGCCCAAGAGCTAGGCAACCACATGGTTCCATGATCAATGAAAGTGGTGATTACCCTCTTCAGACGCTTGCATTGGTTGGTGTGATGCCCATTAGCTTCACAGTACTTGCATCGAAGATAGGGGTTTCCGTCCCTGGGAAGTATGCGAAGGGTAGGCCTCCTTGGATGGGCATATCCATACTTGACCATCTTGCTGAACATTTCATCTTGTTGGAAGCAAGATTCTCCTTTGGCCAGAATGATATTGCATTCTGTGGGTTGTTCCAACGAGGCAATTTTTTCTTTCATCCGCTGAATTGCATGGTGGTGGTATGCCACCTAGATGGACATTCCCTCGATAGTTTCCTTTACTTCCTCAAACTCATCCGGTTCTCCTATTTCTTCAGAAGGATAGATCTCGAATTCCCTAGTACTGTCTGAGTTGTGAGATTTAGTGTCTTCTTCTATGAGGGCTACCTCTTCAGGGGAGAATCCCCACAGCTCAATGTCTTCACTATCGTGTTCTATCTTCAAGACAGGAGTCTTGTCAATAGTTGCCTTGATGGGGTTAGCTTCAATTTCCACAATTTCTCCTTCCAACATCATCTTGACCTTCTGGTGCAGGGTAGAGGCTACAACATTTAAACCATGGAGCCAAGGTCGCCCTAACAACAAGTTGAAAGTAGCTGGAATATCCATCACATAAAACTGGACCGTTTTCTGTATAGCCCCAGAGGTGACATTCATGGTTATGGTGCCTAAAACCTTTCGACTGGAATTGTCATAAGCGCGCAAGCCTTGTACTGAGTGAGCCAAATTGTTGATATCGATGCCCAGTTTTGCTGTGGTTCTCAATGGGCATACATTTACGGCCGAGCCATTGTCCACTAGGGTCATGGGCACATACTTGCCCATGGCGAATACAGTCAAGTATAAAGCATTATTGTGTGAAAACCCTTCTGGAGGTAACTCATTGTCAGAGAAGGTGATGGATGGCTGAGTTTTATCTCCTACCAAGAAATTGACCAGTTCATCAGGTGTCATATCCGGTGATACCGAAACTTTTGATAAGGGTTCCAAAATGCCCTAGCGATGTTCGTAGGATGAGGCTAAGAGTTGCCAAATAGAAATATCGGCTTTGATTCTCTTGAGTTGCCCTGTGATGGGAGACTCTTTATCTTTTGCGGGGACTTCTTCCACTTCTTCTTCAGCTGGAGGTTGGATTCTGTCATTATAGATGTTTGGTGGCCTATAATGACGACCGGAGCGTGTCAAGTGGGCCACTCCTACAGGCGATCTGGTTTGGATCTCCCATACATCTTCTTCATCGCTGTCCCATATTCCAGCAATTTCAAATCCTAAGGCATCCTCAACACTTATGTGCAGAACGGCACCCAAAGGGTTATTCGAGTTGTTGGGTCCTTGTCCAGGTTTTGGTAAGGGTATGGTACCGTTCTCAATTCTATCCTGGATAGCATGTTTGAGAGCCCAACAGTTGTCGGTGTCGTGCCCCTTTCCTTGATGGTATTTGCAGTATTCGCCTTCTTTCCAGTTGCGGCTCTTAACGGATGGTTCCGGGGTAGGTCCAATGGGCTGCAGCAAATTATTTTTGATCATTCTTTCAAGAGCATGTGACAGAGTCATTCCAAGAGGGGTGAATTCTCTTTGTGGCTTTCTTTCGGCAAAGGTATTCACAGCAGCGACCTCATTGACCTGAGCACCAGAAGAGGTTCCGGCAGTTGCCCTTTTGTCTTTCCCATAAGTGAAGGGCTTAGGGGTGGCCTGGTCCTTATTTTTGTTGATATCATCTTCAATGAGGATGCCAACGTCATATAGACGCTGATATGAGTCAATAGCCTGATACTGAAGGTGACTCTTATAAGCCGGTTGCAGGTTCTTAATGAAGTGCCTGATCTGCTCAGTTACGGAAGGTTTTTCCACCATTTCAGCTATCTTGGACTTCCATCGACGGAGGAATTTAATGAATCCCTCATTCCTGTCTTGGGTGGTAATTTCAAGCTCCCTCAAAGTGATGGGGAGAGTAGCGTTGTCCTTGTATCGAGCCAGGAAGACCGTGGTAAAACCAGACGAAGTTGGGTAGCTTTCTAGGTCTAGGGAGTAAAACCATCGTCGAGCATGTGTATCAAGGGTCTGGGGAAACAGATGGGCATAGAGTTTCTTGTTGATTCCCCTTAGAGCCATAGCAGTAGTGAAGGATTTCAGGTGATCCTGCGGGTTGTCAACTCCCGTGAAGGTGGGTACTTCAGGCATAGAGAATGTGGCCGGAAGCTTACCCTTCATCTTAGTGTCAAACTTTCCTACGTTGGCACTATAGTTGGAGATCAAGCCGCTACTCTTGAGCACAGAAGTGATCTTAGCCAGCATGGCATCTGACCCTTCTTCCTCAGAATCGGAATTGGAAGGGACCCTTGCTTCTTCTTCTCTTTTTCTTTCTATATCTCCAACTTTGAGTCGAACTATTTCTAACTCGCTCATGAGGTCATCAAATCTTTCATCCATGGTCTTAGGCCTTGTGAAGTTGGGAGGGGTGATTGGTGTGGAGAAGAAGGTATGTAGTGACAGTGAATTTATTGATGGTGAATCTGTTTGTGGTGTAGGTAAACGAGGACCTGGTGGTGTAGACGGTTGCAAACGAACCAGCCTCGCCGAAGGCCGAGCCCAACTTTTCTCAAGATTTCCTTTCTTCTTTGGACCCCCTATCCTGAATAGGAAGCACGGAGCACTTAGTAACAAAAACCACGAAACTCTCATCTAATGAAAAATTGACCCACACATAGAAAGCACATTGTCCTAAAAGGGAACAGAAAGTCCTTAAGTCTAAATGCCCAAATATTTCCCTAATATTCAAGGAAAACAAAGCCAGTGAACGAAAATAAGAAAAATAAAAAAAGATGACTATCCTAACTTTTTTTTTTTTTTAGACTCAAAGAAAATGAAAAATGGGATAAAATAAAATAAAATGAAATTTCGATCCCCTTTTTTTATTTATTTTTTTGATTTTTCGGCATTTTTTGTTTTTGCCATTTTTTTTATTTCTACTTCGTTGATTTTTTTTTTTTTGACCGAATCTGAATTACATCAAAAGAAAAAAGAAAATATAGAAATAAGAAAAAGGGAGAGGGAAAATTGAAAGACTGACTCTTTTTTTACTAAAAAGATCCTAGAAACTGTCCATGACTTTTAGAATATATCATTGGGAAAATGATGAGTGTTCATTGAATTTGAATTCTCGCACCATCTTTGGGGCATAAGAAACTAGCTAAAAAAAACGACTCCTGGCCCGTAAGTACATGTTGGCACATAATCACGATAATCATGCATTCATGCAAGCACAATAACAACTTAGTTTACAGGCAAACATGTGATCAGACGGGCATTACAACGACACATGCACAACAAGCAAGCGGATGCACGAATGTGGGTTAGAGGCTTTTGGCTCCTGTGAGGATACCACAACAAATTACAATTTCCGTTCGGCGGATGGTCGACACATCGATTGTAATTCTTTTCATCAACAAGGATTGATGAGTCATGGGTGAGGAAGCGTCGATTTGCACGATAGGACAACTGTATATTCCTTTAGATATACGGGTTGTCTACGAGTTGCGACACAAACTTCCTCGAGGGTCGATAAGGCTCAAAAGGTTGTGCCAAGGCACATGCAAATGATGCAAAAATATGGAACATATTATTAAAAAATTAAGCAAACTTGACTTTCGAGTCTCACCCTCTTAAATAAGTCCCCAGCAGAGTCGCCACTGTAAGGACCCGGGACTTTTCCAATCCTTGTTTTCACGGAGTGCGTCCTTATAGAAAATTTGTCAGTTGGAGGCTTAGATAAGTTCAAGGGACCCTCGAGTTAGAAAAGCTTTTGTAAAGACTTGAATTGAATAAAAGCCATGAAAAAGGTCACAAATCTGCTATCGGCGTTTTATCGAAGGGACAAACCGAATGGACAACCCAATAGCGCGATAAGAGAACTAATCGTGTTTTTAGAAAGACTCCCGCTTATATAAAACATATAAGTACCCAAGAATAAAGAGTTCGGGGGCGAAGTTACGAGGTGGGAAGGTATTAGGCACCCAACTCGCCCGTTTATGACGGCCTCTACTAACTCAAGTTTGCTTAATAATTTAAAGACATAATTTTCATGCAAAACCGGATTAACAACCTAGAGCCTTAGACTAGTAATTGGTTTATCACAAGCATCACAATATTTATTTTTAACACTTTTTTAGACATGCATTCGATTGACAAGTTGGGCAGCATAACGATTATACAGACAATATTTAGGAAGCAATAAAAACGTGACTTAGCATGATATCTACATTATGACTACTTAGAAAATAAACAATTAAGCAAATAATTTAATTTAAGCCCTCAGGAATTTGTACCTGAACTGTAGGCTATATTTGACAAGAATAATAAAAAATAGATCTCAAGTTTGGAAGAAAGATGGGGAAGGTCAGTGTTAATACTCCTGAGAATAGAGGTTGTAAACTGTAGACTGTGTGTTTTGAACTGAGGGTGAAGGGTTGTTTATATAGGCGTGGAAAAGTAGGGTTGTACGATCAAATTTGAGCTGAAAATGAGACGGACATGGAAAATGAGCCGGGCCCGAAGGGAAATCAGCGCCGCTAGCGGCCCTGGGAAATTGGTCAGCGCCGCTAGTGGCCCTGAGACTTTCCCCAGGGCCGCTGACGGTTGTCAGCAGCCAGCAGATGACGTCATAACAACGTCATCCAGCCCATTTTAATTTTCCGGGGGATTTTAAATATTTTGAAACACATGAAAAGACCGTTTTACCCTTGAACGGTAAAAGTCGATTTTACCCTTAAATCGCAACTTGGCGATCGAGAGTCGGAATGAGGCTGAGACGTGTCGTTGGAAAGCTCTTGAACGGGGCTTCTGAATGGAATATAATGAAGGGGTGTTTGGAGGGAAAAACCTAAGACCTTATCTTAACTATTAAAGCAAAAAAGCAGTTCAAGCTTAAAAATTACTCCTTTCATCATCGGGCTTTTGCGGAGAAATCTGAAGACGCTTTTTTGGCGTTTACACTGACCACTCCCGGACTCCAATTACACACATCATCATTATAAATTGGTAATCAATATGAGATTATGAATCATATTTAAAGTCTTCTATGAGTTCGGAAATCCAATATCATGATCATATGCTAATCACTCTATTATCACATGTAACGACTTTATTCATTAGACACGTCCCGACCACTCCCGTGCTCCAATTACACACATGATCATTATAAATTGGCAATCAATATGAGATTATGAATCATATTTAAAGTATTTTATGAGTTCAGAAATCCAATTTCATGATCATATGCTAATCACTCTATTATCACATGTAAAGACTCCTTTAATAGACAGGTCCCGACCACTCCCCGACTCCAATTACACACATCATCATTATAAATTGGAAATCAATATGAGATTATGAATCATATTTAAAGTATTCTATGAGCGAGTTCGGAAATCCAATATCATGATCATATGCTAATCACTCTATTATCACATGTAACGGCTTTATTCGATAGACACGACCCGACCACTCCCGTACTCCAATTACACATATGATCATTATAAATTGGCAATCACTATGAGATTATGAATCATATCTAGAGTATTCTATGAGCGACTTCGGAAATCCATTTTCATGATCATATGCTAATCACTCTATTATCACATGTAACGACTCCATTCAATAGACAGGTCCAGACCACTCTCGGACGCCAATTACACACATCATCATTATAACTTCGCAATCAATTTGAGATTATGATTCATATTTAAAGTATTCTATGAGTTCGAAAATCCCATTTCATGATCATATGCTAATCACTCTACTACCTCATGTAACGACTCCTTTCAATAGACACATCCCGACCACTCTCGGACACCAATTACACACATGATCATTATAAATTGGCAATCAATATGAGATTATGAATCATATTGAAAGTATGCTATGAGTTCGGAAATCCAATATCATGATCATATGCTAATCACTCTATTATCACATGTAACGACTCCTTTCAATAGACACGTTGCGACCACTCCCGGACACCAATTACAAACATGATCATTATAAATTGGCAATCAATATGAGATTATGAATCATATTTAAAGTGTTCTATGACTTCGGAAATCTAATTTCATGATCATATGCTAATCACTATATTATCACATGTAACGACTCCTTTCAATAGACAACTCCCGACCACTCCCGGACTCCAATTACACACATCATCATTATAAATTGGAAATCAATATGAGATTATGAATCATATTTAAAGTATTCTATGAGTTCGGAAATCCAATATCATGATCATATGTTAATCACTCTATTATCACATGCATCGACTTTATTCAATAGACACGTCCCAACCACTCCCGGACTCTAATTACACACATAATCATTATAAATTAGCAATCAATATGAGATTATGAATCATGTTTAAAGTATTCTATGAGTTCGAAAATCCAATTTCATGATCATATGCTAATCAGTCTACTATCACATGTAACAACTCCTTTAAATAGACAGGCCCGACCACTCCCAGACTCCAATTACACGCATCATCATTATAAATTGGCAACCAATATGACATTAAGAATCATATTTAAAGTCTTCTATGAGTTCAGAAATCCAATATCATGATCATATGCTAATCACTCTATTATCACATGTAACGACTTTATTCAATATACACGTCCCGACCACTCCCGGACTTTAATTACACACTTGATCATTATAAATTGGCAATCAAGATGAGATTATGAATCATATCTAAAGTATTCTATGAGTTCGGAAATCCAATTTCATGATCATATGCTAATCACTCTATTATCACATGTAACGACTCCTTTCATTAGACAGGTCCCGACCACTTCCGGACTCCAATTACACACATCATCATTATAAATGGGCAATCAATATGAGATTATGAATCATATTCAAAGTCTTCCATGAGTTCGGAAATCCAATAATATCATCACATGCTAATCACTCTATTATCACATGTAACGACATTATTCAATAGACACGTCCCGTCCACTCCTGGACTCCAATTACACATATGATCTTTATAAATTGGAAATCAATATGAAATTATGAACCTTATTTAAAGTATTTTATGAGTTCAGAAATCCATTTTCATGATCATGTGCTAATCACTCTATAATCACATGTAACGACTGCTTTCAATGGACAGGTCACGAACACTCCCGAACTCCAATTACACACATCATCATTATAAATTGACAATCAATAAGAGATTATGAATCATATTTAAATTCTTCATTGTTTTCAGAAATCCAATATCATGATCATATGCTAATCACTCTATTATCACATGTAACGACTTTATTAATTAGCCACGTCCCGACCACTCCCAGACTCCAATTACACATATGATCATTATAAATAAGCAATCAATATGAGATTATAAATCATATTTAAAGAATTCTATGAGTTCGGAAATCGAATTTCATGATCATATGCTAATATCTCTATTATCAAATGTAACGACTCCTTTCAATAGACAGGTCCCGACCTCTCCCGGACTCCATTTACACACATCATCATTATAAATTGGCAATCAATATAAGATTATGAATCATATGTAAAGTGTTCTATGAGTTCGGAAATCCAATTTCATGATCATATGCTAATCACTCTATTATCACTTGTAACTACTCCTTTCAATGGACAGGTCCCGACCACTCCAGGACTCCAATTACACACATCATCATTATAACTTGGAAATCTATATGAGATTATTAATCATATTTAAAGTATTCTATGATTTCGGAAATCCCATTTCATGATCATAAGCTAATCACTCTACTATCACATGTAGCGACTACTTTCAATAGACACGTCCCGACCACTCCCGGACACCAATTACACACATGATCATTATAAATTGGCAATCAATATGAGATTATGAATCATAT
Source organism: Tetragonia tetragonoides (assembly GCA_038025085.1). NCBI lineage: Eukaryota > Viridiplantae > Streptophyta > Magnoliopsida > Caryophyllales > Aizoaceae > Tetragonia > Tetragonia tetragonoides. Next base: position 37,747,470 of record CM076144.1, on the reverse strand, counting down.
TGAAAGTATTCTATGAGTTCGAAAATCTAATATCTTGATCATATGTTAATCACTCTATTATCACATGGAACGACTCCTTTCAATAGACACGTCCCAAAAACTCCCGGACACCAATTACGAACATGATCATTATAAATTGGCAATCAATATGAGTTTATGAATCATATTTAAAGTATTCTATGAGTTAAGAAATCCAATTTCATGATCATATGCTAATCACTCTATTATCACATGTAACGACTCCTTTCAATAGACAAGTCCCGACAACTCCTGGACTCCAGTTACACACATCATCATTATAAATTGGCAATCAATATAAGATTATGAATCATATCTAAATTCTTTTATGAGTTCGAAAATCCAATATCATGATCATATGCTAATCACTCTATTATCACTTGTAAGAACGACTTTATTCAATATACCCGTCCCGACCACTCCCGGACTCCAATTACACACATGATCATTATTAATTGGCAATCAAGATGAGATTATGAATCATATCTAAAGTATTCTTTGAGTTCGGAAATCCAATTTCATGATCATATGCTAATCACTCTTTTATCACATGTACTGTAACGACTCCTTTCAATAGACAGCTCCCGACCACTCCCGGACTTTTATTACACACATCATCATTATAACTTGGCAATCAATATAAGATTATGAATCATATTTAAAGTATTCCATGAGTTCGGAAATCTAATTTCATGATCATATGCTAATCACTCTATTATCACATGTAACGACTCCTTTCAATAGACAGGTCCCGACCACTCCCGGACTCCAATTACACACATCATCATTATAAACTGGCAATCAATATGAGATTATGAATCATTTTTAAAGTATTCTATGAGTTCGGAAATCCAATTTCATTATCATATGCTAATCACTCTATTATCACATGTAACGACTCCTTTCAATAAACAGGTCCCGACCACTCCCGGACTCCAATTACACACATCATCATTATAAGTCGGCAATCAATATGAGATTATGAATCATATTTAAGGTATTCTATGAGTTCGGAAATCCAAGTTCATGATCATATGCTAATCACTCTATTATCACATGTAACACTCCTTTCAATAGATAGGTCCCGACCACTCCCGAACTCCAATTACACACATCATCATTATAAATTGGCAATCAATATGACATTATGAATCATATTTAAAGTCTTCTATGAGTTCGGAAATCCAATATCGTGATTGTAGACGCTGAAATTTTGACTCAGTTTTAATTTTTTTTTTTTTTTTTTTTGTTTAACAAAAAATATGGGTCACCATAATTTAAATGTGGGTCATTTTTTATTCAAGGGGTCATTTTAAGTGTACATAAGGATCACTTTAATGGAATAAATGGCACTTTTAATTTATAATCACCTAAATCAAAACTCATAACAAAGTAGAAAAAAAAAAAGAGAAAAGAAAACAAACAAAAAACATAAAAAAAAATGTGAAACTCGCTACCGCCCGCTCGAGAAGACCTGTATATCTCTGGTTTACGCAACGAGAAAATTAAAGCATTACCTCCAAGCTCACACTACATATCTTGTCTCGAGATTGGATCCTATTAAGTATCTGTTCGATAAGCCAATCACGAGTGAAAGAATTGCTCAGTGCAATGCACTTGTGTCAGAATTCGACATTCAATGTCTGAATCAGAAATCAGTGAAGGGACGAGCAATGGCCGATATTCTCGCTGACGGACCTATGGTCGAGGAAGAATGCGATGACATATTTCCGGATGAGCATATTCATGCAATTTGAGAGGATCGATGGAGGATGTATTTTGACGGGGCCTCCAACCGTAGAGGCAACGGAGTGGGAGTTTTGTTAATTAGCCCCGAGGGTTTGCATGTACCTTTTTCAGTGAAACTAGACTTCCCCACCACGAACAACACTGCGGAATATGAGGCATGCATCTACGGTGTTAAAGCTGCTCTGGCAGCAGGGGCACGATATCTTACTGTACATGGGGATTCGAACCTCATAATCTCACAGATCTTTGGGGCATGGAGAGTTCTAGACGAACGTCTACAACTGTACACCGAGTGTTTGAAGCAATTTATCCCTTGCTTCGATGATATAACATTCCGACATCTGCCTCGAGAACAGAACACCTTCACAGATGCTCTTGTTAACTTGGCAACCACATTGGTGTGGGAAGGCGGCATTCGTGCACAGTCGATAACTCTTGAAAAATGGCGAGAGCCTGCTATTGGGTGTGACTATATCAATCTCATTTCAGACCCTGAAAACGAGCCTTGGTACACTGATATCAAGAAATACCTCCATGATTACTCCTACCCACTAGGAAGCTCTCGAAAGGATCAATTGGCTATTCGTCGTCTCGCTGCTCAATTTTCTCTGTATATGGCTAAACTGTACCATAAAGGATTGGACGGTGCCCTTCAACGATGTGTTGACTCCGTCGAAGCACGAAAAATTATGATGGATGTACATGGTGGAGAGTGTGGTCCCCATATGAGCGGAAAAATGTTGGCCAAGAAAATTCTGCGAACGGGCTATTATTGGACGACAATGGAGTTTGATTGCCACAAATTTGTACGAGCTTGTAAGAAATGCCAGATATTTGCAAATTTGAATCATATGCCTTCGGTAGAGCTACACAACCTCACCTCGCCATGGCCTTTCTCTACTTGGGAAATTGACATTATTGGTCAAATTCACCCGAAAGCTTCCAATAAGCACCAGTACATTTTGGTGGCGATAGATTACTTCTCGAAATGGGTAGAAGCGGCTTCGTTCTCACAACTCGGGGCAAAACAAGTATCGAAGTTCGTAATTAATAACATTATTTGTCGGTACGGCATGCCTTTTGAGATGATCTCAGATAATGGTCCACAATTCAAGGGGCATCTGAAAGACACTCTTCTGAAATATAAGGTGAAACAACACCAATCATCGCCTTATAGGCCCCAGACTAATGGAGCCGTAGAAGCTGCTAATAAAACGATCAAGTCGATCCTCTCCAAGATGATTGAAAAATCGAAGGAATGGCCGGAGAAGCTTCCTTATGCTCTTTGGGGTTTCAGATCCTCGATCCGTAAACCAACCAGGGCCACACTGTACTCACTGGTTTACGGTATGGAACCTATGCTCCTGATCGAAACTGAGGTGGAGTCATTAACAGTAGTTGTTGAGAGCGGTATCTCAGAAGAATGATGGCATAGAGCTCGATACGAAGAACTGACGTTCACCGATGAAAGGAGACTTGCAGCTCTCAATAACATTCAGACCTATCAGCGTCGAATTGCCAGAGCATTTAATAAAAGCGTTAGAGACCGGGACATTTAGACCGGAGATTTGGTACTGAAAGAAAACAGGGCGCCTATGCACGACCCTAGGGGCAAGTTTCGCGCTAATTGGTCAGGCCCATTTTATGTTAAGGAGCTCACCCCTGCCGGAGCAGTCAAGTTAGCTGACCTCGATGGAAATGAATTTTCCAGTTTCACGAACTTGGATCAGCTGAAGAAGTTTTATGCTTAAAGTTTATTTTTACAATCAACTGATGTAATAGTCTTATTTTACGAAGACGTTAAAAAAAAAAAAAAAAAAAAAAAAAAAAAAAAAAAAACGTCGTCAAAATCAAGGACCTTCGGAGCAAGCCTCAACTACGCTCGACCTGATTCTCAATATGAGATATGTAGGCAGTCCGCAAGGATTCGGTCAAAATATAGTATATTTGTCTTTTAGTGACAGTTAGAATGCAAAGAAAAAAACAAAACAAAAAAAAAAAATGAGTAGGAAAAAGGAGAGATAAAGAAAAAGGAGAGTTCAAAAAAAATGAGTAGAAAAGAGAGAGATAAAGAAAAAGGAGAGTTCAAAAATGAAAGGATTTCTTATTTTCTTTTACTTATTTTTTTTGCCAATGTAAAAAATTAGTGGTTTAATATTGGATTTGGACTCTAAATTGGTGATATAAATGTTTTATGCATTGGTTTGTCATTTGTGATGCATTCATAATCATAATCATATTTTTGTACGAAATATATTGAGAGACATGGTTTCACCACAAATAATACCTTTCTTTAATAATTAGGCTTTCATTACAAAATTAGAAAATGAGAAAAAAGTACAATTTTTTTTTCCTCTCATCAACCTTAGAGCATTGATACATTAGTTCCGTTTTAGTTCTTTTATAAGAAAAGTAAAAAAAATATAAAATAAAAACAAACAGTAAAAAAGAAAGAAAGAAAAAAGACAAAACAACATAACCGAAAAACACCAAAAGCCAAAAAAAAACAAACAAAAAAAACATCTCCTACCCAAACCCCAACCCAAATCACGCCTAACCCTTTAGCCCATCAAATTTTTTTTTGGAGCCCCATGACCTTACCGTCCAACCCACAAGACCACAACCCAAACTCCCACACTCATTACCACCCCCTCATTCATAAACCATTGCCAACCTCTTCATTTTCAGCCCAAATACCCCCACCAGCCCACCTTCCTTCAATCTCACTCTCACTCACCTCTCTCCTCTCAACCCAATCACTACTACCCTCACCCATCAACACCTCCCTTCCCATTTCATTACCTCTAGCCCACGATTCAATACCACTCAATGACCCAACATCACCACCCAGCCTCAGCCCAGTAGACCGACCACCCATCTCCATCCCACTGTAGGGTCCGTCACCGCTGCCCGAAGCCTCCCCTTGGTCCAAGGGACCCACCCAACCACCTGACCCGGCCAGCTTTGGCCCATCAACGGGCCAAATCAGCCCAAATCTACCTTCAACAGGCCCAAGTTGGCCCGTTAGCTCTTTTTTACCCATTTCGAGTTTTTCCGCCTTTGACAAGTGATCGAGCAACCATGCTTCGTACCCGGCTTCGGGAATATCATCATAAAGTATCGGAGAAGCTTGGAAAACCAAAGGACGACCCCAAATTGCCATGTGTCGAAAATCGGAGTACCCAGCCGGTTTTGAGTAGCAAATTTGTGAAGGGAGATTTGGCATGACTTGCTTGAGGCCGATTTCGCGAAGGCACCGCCAAGGAGGGTGGAATGTGACATGAGCTATACTCGGTAGGAGTACGCCTTTGTAGCCCTCGGTGGAATAAACCACTTTGCCAAGGTTAAAGAAACTTTGAACCCAATCAATTTTCCCACAAAAGACTTCATCCCAAGCCCCACTCACCTCATGAATCTTGTATTTTGTGGATTTGCCTCTTTCAAAGGTACTCTCTGGCCTAAATTTGGTTATAGGAGGTTTCATGAGTTGGAATTTCTCACACAACCAAATGTATAAGACTAAAGGACAACCTCTCACGAAGGAGTTGGGATTATCCTTAAGGTTGTCAAGACCAAGTAAGGTCTCTCCAAGAATATGAGGTTGACAAGATTTATACATCTTGCACTACATAATGAATTATCCTCCCTTAAAAGAAAAAGACCTAACATGGACAAGATACTTGCATCAAGTCTAGCTTGGTTGTAAGAAACTCTCCCACTCATTTGGAAATCGGGCTTCTCGGGTTCGAATCTTTTAACCACGTGATGAAGAAGAACACTATCCCCTAATAGAAGATATTTGGAGATACTAGAGGGTAAACCTAGGAGGGTGTTTAAGCTATCTTCATAAGCCCTATTTGTGCTTGGAGCTATGAGAAAACCTTTCTTGTTTAAACCAAGAAGCTCTTCAATTTCCTCAACAAGATGACAAAGCTCCCCCCTCTCAAACCTAAAGACATGATCCTCTTTGTCCCAATATTTGAGGGATGATTTTATAAGGTCCCAATTTATGGGAAACCTTATGAAAGGAATAAGTGAGTTAAGAAAAAGAGAAGAATGATTGGTTTCTTTGGGTTTGGCTTGAGTAACAACATGTCTAAGTAGAGTTTTGAAATTGGAATCAATATCATTACTTGGAAACATGATGTTGAAGCTTGAAATTTGGCTAAGGAAATAAAGAAAGATGAAGAAGATGAAGAATGAAAGGTGTGAGTTACACTCTTGCAATCTACTCCATTTAAAGAAGAAGATGCAGTGTTCAACTTCACAAAACCATCATCAATTTCCCAATTTGGTTAAAGCTCATGTTCAAAACCAAATACTCATCCATTCCTTTTTTATCCTTTGAATGACAACTTGTCTCCGCGTGTTTAAATTCAAACATGGATTAGTAGTGTGATTAACCCTTTTGGAGAATATATTATTATTTCTTCATGAAGGTTTAACTCAAGAAGTGATGATATCACATTATTTGTGAGAGATTTCAAAAAAAAAAAAAAAAAAAAAAAACAATCAATCAAAGAGGTAAAAAAAAATTCCCGAATTAAAAATAAATAAATAAAAAAACCGACTTTGATGTTGAAAATGAATTTTAAGTTCTAGAGGGACTTTTCAAAAAACTAGTTTCCTCATATTGCATGCATGCAAACATACATTTTTAATAAAAAAAAAATTCATCAAAGAAAAAAAAAGAGGAGAGAGAAAATGAACTTTATTATCCTAAAAAAAGGTGAGGCAAAATTTAAATTTGTGACCTTAGATTTTCGATTGCAGTTTTATGAGAGCTACGCCACCAACATATGCACAAAAAAAAAAGTCGGTTAAGGCTTCGTTAAGCTACGCCAAGAATTGCACAGGTCCTTTCGGTAAAGACTATTAGATAGTTACGCTGCACGGAGGATTTATTGGGTTACGGCTTCACAGGAGCTACGGTAACACTTGCACGGACTCAATCAGTTAAGACTCTTAGTAGTTACGCCGCGACCTATTAGCTAAGGCCTTAAATAGCTACGCTCAGACTCAATCGGTTAAAACTGTTAAACAGGTTACACCACGACTTATCGGTTGAGACTTTAGACAGTCACACAAACCGATGGCAACAGCTTTGTACAGCTACGTCAAGAATCGTTCTGTATTCGATTTTTACTACCCCGAGTCAAAATTTAGCGTCCTTTTGTCATTGGTCATCGTTTCTACGAAACTCAACCAATAAGAGGCATTTGTAGACGCTGAAATTTTGACTCAGTTTTAATTACTATTATTTTTTTATTGTTTTTGTTTTTGTTTTGTTTAACAAAAAATATGGGTCACCATAATTTAAATGTGGGTCATTTTTTATTTAAGGGGTCATTTTTAGTGTACATAAGAATCACTTTAATGTAATAAGTGACACTTTTAATTTATAATCACCCAAACCAAAACTCATAGCAAAGTAGAAAAAAAAAGAAAACAAAAAAAAAACAAAAATCTGATTTTGTCTCAGTAAAGGACCCCATCGAAATTAAAAAAAAAAAAAGAAACAAAACGAAAAAATCCACATTCCCCCGTAAGTTACCCCCTTTCCCTTTTTTTTTATTTTACTTTCTTTTTCCCTTTTGTTTTTCATTTCAGCATCTCTCTCTCTCTCTCTCTCTCTCTCTCTCTCTCTCTCTCTACCCGGTTTCCCTTAGCATTTAGCAAACCAACTCTTTTTTTTCTCTCTCTTTCTTTCTTTTTCTTAATTAGTATTTATTTTATCTTTAATTTTGTTTTACTCTTACAAAATCACAAAATATCTAGTTTGTCTCATTTTTACCCCATTTGAACAAACCTCTTTTAGAATCTTATTTTTTTACTTTCTTTTTATTACATCTTCCACCCTCCTAAGGTTGACTCCTAAACTTGCCCCCTAACAATCTATTTTTTTTTATTTCTTTTAACTTTTATAATTAGTTTTTATTACCTTAAAATTCTGATTTTTTAAAACCCTCAATCCTAATCCCCCATCCTTACATTTGACTATAAATACATCTCATGTTCCCACTAACAAGGGGCCTTTCCTTAGTGAATTTTCCTAAGTTATTTCCTCATCTTCCATCTCAATGCAAAGTGACTATTGGACTGGATACTAGACTCAATGTGGACCATTTTGGACTTTAAAATTACTCTATTTGGACTTCTAATGTATTTTTGACGAATTAAACAAAACCAAACAATAATCTGTCAAGAAAGAATCGTTTCTGTCAACATTGTCATCATGAACGAAGTGCTCGACTTTTGTTTAATTTCGTTAATTGTCTTAACGTCAACCATATTTCTCGATAATTTGTGTACATAATCAAAAACCGACCTAGCTTAATGTATGTAAATATTGGACACTCATTCCTTGTAATTAATTCCAGTTAAATCGAAAACTGCAGGTCTTAATTTATATTCCAGAAGCTTGTAATTTGACAATAATGTCCTACTAACAAAGTGTATCAACTCCATATGTTTACAGTAGAAAGAGGACATAAAATGACACAGGTTAGGGTTTGGAATCACTCCATTTTCTTACTCTAAGACGTAGTTATGATTTTTCGAAGTTCTGTCCAGACTTGCACAAAAACAGTTTTTCTTTCCTCATTTGAGGATTTTTGTTTAATTATCAAACGAAAAGATAAAAATATGAAACTCTCCAGTATAGCTCTTTAGTGAGTCTAGTTTATTTTAAAAATAATTTCATGAATTAAAAGATCCATTTGGATAGTTTCCTTGTCCAAATTCGTGAGAGTGCGCTGTAAATAATCAATTTTTAGATTAATTCATTGAAAATAATGATTTCAACATCGATTTTCTGATCTTTCGAAGACGGGACCCAATCCCGAGCCCCGGAGCAACAATGGATATCAAGACCGAGTGATATTTTATTTTTGTAGGACTTGTACATATTTGTATCATTTTGATGTACACATTTTCCAATGATGTAATTCGTCTCCCTAAGGCTATTATAAATTCGTTCGTGTACATATTTGCGTATGCATATTTCCACTAAATAATTTAACTCACCATAATAAAAAATGTTGTTGGACTTAACCATGAGTGTTTTCATACTTATACAATTATTGTTGATAAAGACCGGTATATTCACTTATGTACAAAACCTGCCCAAACTCTAATTCGAGGTTTGAATCACTTGTTCACTTATACGCGATCATGGGTATTTCACCTACCACTATTCAAAACCAACTTCACTCATCAATCCCCAGTGGATATTTCCCCAGTGGCGTGAATCCTTATTGGACTATCCCACGACCGAAAACCTCTTTTACCGGTGGAATACCTATGATCGAATGTAAATGAATAATTGATCGTCCCCTCTTATTTGGCTTTGGGCCATCTCGGGGAATTCTATCTAAGAATCTTTCGAACCACTATTCACCAAACCCATAACCAAACTCTACTTAAATCATCCATTTATCCAACCCCAGTGAACGTTATTCCCCAATGAAGACGGATATTTTCGAGAAGTCTAATACTTATACTCAAAGCTAAGAATTGGGTTGATCCCCGTATATCACCAGATGTTGTTGGGTTGAACGCCTCGAAGGAGTAGGCAAATCATCCCATTTCGAACCATTTCTCGCTCCATGTCAGGGGAGTAGGAGGTTTCTCGGATCAATTCGACTCTAGTAGCGAGTCATCTTATAAGTTTCTCGATTATATCCCTCTAAACGGGAAAGAACGAACACACCCGCCTTAGTGGCACCCAAGAGTCTAATGACGGGATTTCCCGTTCAAGAACTACGATTAGGGCTTTGATCTATGAGTAGATTCAAGTCTTACGATGATTGGTACGTAGTGCAGTATAAGTGTATCCAAGCCCGTTGTACATATGTGAATATATCGATTTTTAAGGCATTTGCCTCGATTTGCGTGCAAGCATGTTGTGTGACAATGTCAACTTATGTGTTTTCATTTTTAGACATAATGTAACCAAATTCGAAGCTTTCAAAAGGATTTAACGTATTAGTAAAGAGCCCGTACTTAGTACGGAGGAGGAGATGGGTCCGAGGACGTCCGCACCTTCTAACCTAGACACCGAACCCAAATCTTTGTAATGTAGACCAATCACAAGAAATTTCGTGTCTTATCGCAATGGAGTCAATTTTGGGTTTCTTAAATGATTTTCTTTTAAATCTTTTATAAAACCCTTTCCTTTTGGAACCCGTCCTTGTTTGGGTCATAACAAGGTGGCGACTTCGAACCCTTATTTATATTTCATTTTAACAAAGTGGCGGTTTCGAATCTTACGATGATTCCTTGACAATTGACCCCTTCAATCAGTCGATTTCCATGGGATGCGCCCCTTTGCGAATAACGCGACGATTCACGGATCCTAATCCAGAAAACCCGAGAATCCGGCCCCACAATGATCATATCCTAATCACACTATTATCACATGTAACGACTTTATTCAATATACACGTCCCGACCACTCTCGGACTCCAATTACACACATGATCATTATAAATTGGCAATCAAGATGAGATTATGAATCATATTTAAAGTATTTTATGAGTTCGGAAATCCAATTTCATGATCATATGCTAATCACTCTATTATCACATGTAACGACTCATTTCATTAGATAGGTCCCGACCACTTCCGGACACCAATTACACACATCATCATTATAAATTGGCAATCAATATGAGATTATGAATCATATTTAAAGTCTTATATGAGTTCGGAAATCTGATATCATGATCATATGCTAATCACTCTATTATCACATGTAACGACTTTATTCATTAGACACGTCTCGACCATTCCCGGACTCCAATTACACACATGATCATTATAAATTGGCAATCAATATGAGATTATGAATCATTTTTAAATTCTTCTATGAGTTCAGAAATCCAATTTCATGATCATATGCTAATCACTCTATTATCACATGTTTTCAATAGACAGGCCCCGACCACTCCCGGACTCCAATTACACACATCATCATTATAAATTGGCAATCAATATGAGATTATGAATCATATTTAAAGTATTCTATGAGTTCGGAAATCTAATTTCATGATCATATGTTAATCACTCTATTATCACATGTAACGACTTCATTCATTAGACACGTCTCGACCATTCCCGGACTCCAATTACACACATGATCATTATAAATTGGCAATCAATATGAGATTATGAATCATATTTAAAGTTTTTTATGAGTTCAGAAATCCAAATTCATGATCATATGCTAATCACTCTATTATCACATGTAACGAATCCTTTCAAATGACAGGTCCCGACCACTCCCGGACTCCAATTACACACATCACCATCATAAATTGGCAATCAATATGAGACTATGAATCATATTTAAAGTCTTCATTGTATACTGAAATCCAAAATCATGATCATATAAATCACTCTATTATCACATGTAACGACTTTATTAATTAGACACGTCCCGACCACTCCCAGACTCCAATTACACATATGATCATTATAAATTGGCAATCAATATGAGATTATGAATCATATTTAAAGTTTTCTATGAGTTCGGAAATCTAGTTTCATGATCATATGGTAATCACTCTATTATCACATGTAACGAGTCCTTTCAATAGACAGGCTCGACCACTCCCGGACTCCAATTACATACATCATCATTATAAATTGGCAATCAATATGAGATTATGAATCATATTTAAAGTCTTCTATGTGTTCGGAAATCCAATTTCATGACCATATGCTAATCACTCTATTATCACATGTAACGACTCCTTTCAATAGACAGGTCCCGACCACTCCCGGACTCCAATTACACACATCATCTTTATAACTTGGCAATCAATATGAGATTACAAATCATATTTAAAGTATTCTATGAGTTCGGAAATCCCATTTCATGATCATATGCTAATCACTCTACTATCACATGTATCGACTCCTTTCAATAGACAAGTCCCGATCACTCCCGAACTCAAATTACACACATCATCATTATAAATTGGTAATCAATATGAGATTATGAATCACATTTAAAGCATTTTATGAGTTCAGAAGTCCAATTTCATGATCATATGCTAATCACTCTATTATCACATGTAACGACTCCTTTCAATAGACAGGTCCCGACCACTCCTGGACTCCAATTACACACATGATCATTATAACTTGGCAATCAATATGAGATTATGAATCAAATTTAAAGTATTCTATGAATTCGGAAATCCCATTTCATGATCATATGCTAATTACTCTACTATCACATGTAATGACTCCTTTCAATGGACACGTCACGACGACTCCCGGACTCCAAATACACACATCATCATTATAAATTGGAAATCAATATGAGATTATGAATAATATTTAAAGTCTTCATTGTGTTCAGAAATCCAATATCATGATCATATGCTACTCACTCTATTATCACATGTAACGACTTTATTAATTAGACACATCCCGACCACTCCCAGACTCCAATTACACATATGATCTTTATAAATTGGCAATCAATATGACATTATGAATCATATTTAAAGTATTCTATGAGTTCAGAAATCCAATTTCATGATCATATGCTAATCACTCTATTATGACACGTAACGATTCCTTTCAATAGACAGGTCCCGATCACTCCCGGACTCCAATTACACACATCATCATTATAAATCGGCAATCAATATGAGATTATTAATCATATTTAAAGTATTCTATGAGTTCGAAAATCAAATTTCATGATCATTTGCTAATCACTCTATTATCACATGTAACGACCCCTTTCAATAGACAGGTCCCGACCACTCCTGGACTCCAATTACACACATGATCATTATAACTTGGCAATCAATATGAGATTATGAATCATATTTAAAGTATTCTATGAATTCGGAAATCCCATTTCATGATCATATGCTAATTACTCTACTATCACATGTAATGACTCCTTTCAATGGACACGTCACGACCACTCCCGGACTCCAAATACACGCATCATCAATATAAATTGGCAATCAATATGATATTATGAATCATATTTAAAGTCTTCATTGTGTTCAGAAATCCAATATCATGATCATATGCTAATCACTCTATTATCACATGTTTTCAATAGACAGGCCCCGACCACCTTCGGACTCCAATTACACACATCATCATTAATTGGCAATCAATATGATATTATGAATCATTTTTAAATTCTTCATTGTGTTCAGAAATCCAATATCATGATCATATGCGTATCACTCTATTATCACATATAACGACTTTATTAATTAGACACGTCCCGACCACTCCCAGACTCTAATTACACATATGATCATTATAAATTGGCAATCAATATAAGACTATGAATCATATTTAGTTTTCTATGAGTTCGGAAATCCAATTTCATGATCATATGCTAATCACTCTATTATCACATGTAACGACTCCTTTCAATAGACAGGTCCCGACCACTCCCGGACTCCAATTACACACATCATCATTATAAATTGGCAATCAATATGAGATTATGAGTCATATTTAAAGTATTCTATGAGTTCGGAAATCCAATTTCATGATCATATGCTAATCACTTTATTATCACATGTAACGACTCCTTTCAATAGACAGGTCCCGACCACTCCCGGACTCCAATTACACACATCATCATTTTAACTTTGCAATCAATATGTGATTATGAATCATATTTAAAGTATTCTATGAGTTCGGAAATCCCATTTCATGATCATATGCTAATCACTCTACTATCACTTGTATCGACTCCTTTCAATATACACGTCCTAATCACACCCGGACACCAATTACACACATGAACAATATAAATTGGCAATCAATAAGAGATTATGAATCATATTGAACGTATTCTATGAGTTCGGAAATCCAATATCTTGATCATATGGTAATCACGCTATTATCACATGTAACGACTCCTTTCAATAGACACGTCCCGACCACTCCCGGACACTAATTACGCACATGATTATTATAAATTGGCAATAAATATGAGATTATGAATCATATTTAAAGTATTCTATGAGTTCGGAAATCCAATTTCATGATCATATGCTAATCACTTTACTATCACATGTAACGACTCCTTTCAATAGACAGGTCCCGACCACTCCCGGATTCCAATTACACACACCATCATTATAAATTGGCAATCAATATGAGATTATGAATCATTTTTAAATTCTTCTATGAGTTCGGAAATCCAATTTCATGATCATATGCTAATCACTCTATTATCACATGTTTTCAGTAGACAGGCCCCGACCCCTCACGGACTCCAATTACACACATCATCATTATAAATTGGCAATTAATATGAGATTATAAATCATTTTTAACTTCTTCTATGAGTTCGGAAATCCAATATCATGATCAAATGCTAATCAATCTATTATCACATGTAACGACTTTATTAATTAGACACGTCCCGACCACTTCCGGACTCCAATTACACATATGATCATTATAAATTGGCAATCAATATGTGATTATGAATCATATTATAAGTATTCTATGAGTTCAGAAATCCAATTTCATGATCATATGCTAATCACTCTATTATCACATGTAACGGCTCCTTTCAATAGACAGGTCTTGACCACTCCCGGACTCCAATTACCCACATCATCGTTATAAATTGAAAATCAATATGAGATTATGAATTATATTTAAAGTATTCTATGAGTTCGGAAATCCAATTTCATGATCATATGCTAATCACTCTATTATCACATGTAACGACTCCTTTCAATAGACAGGTCCCGACCACTCCCGGACTCCAATTACACACATCATCATTATAAATTGGCAATCAATATGAGATTATGAATCATATTTAAAGTATTCTATGAGTTCGAAAATCTAATTTCATGATCATATGCTAATCACTCTATTATCACATGTAACGACTCCTTTCAAAAGACAGGTCCCGACCACTCCCGGACTCCAATTACACACATCATAATTATAACTTGGCAATCAATATGAGATTATGAATCATATTTAAGGAATTCTAAGAGTTCAGAAATCCAATTTCATGATCATATGCTAATCACTCTACTATCACATGTAACGACTCCTTTCAATAGACACGTCCCAACCAGTCCAAGACACCAATTACACACATGACCATTATAAATTGGCAATCAATATGAGATTATGAATCATATTTAATGTATTCTGAGTTCGGAAATCTAATTTCATTATTATATGCTAATCACTCTATTATCACATGTAACGACTCCTTGGAATAGACAGGTCCCGACCACTCTGGGACTCGAATTAAACCCATCATCATTAGGAAATGGCAATCAATATGAGATTATGAATCATATTTAAAGTCTTCTATGAGTTCGGAAATCCAATATCATGATCATTCGCTAATCAGTCTATTATCATCATATGTTACGACTTTATTCAATAGACATGTCACGACCACTCCCGGACTCCAACTACACACATGATCATTATAAATTGGCAATCAAGATGAGATTATGAATCATATTTAAAGTACTCTATGAGTTCGGAAATCCAATTTCATGATCATATGCTAATCACTCTATTATCACATTTAACGACTCCTTTCAATAGACATGACCCGACCACTCCCGGACTCCAATTACACACATCATCATTATAAATTGGCAATCAATATGAGATTATGAATCAGATTTAAAGTCTTCCATGAGTTTGGAAATCCAATATCATGATCATATGCTAATCACTCTATTATCACATATAACGACTTTATTTATTAGATATGTCCCGACCACTCGCGGACTCCAATTACACATATGATCATTATAAATTGGCAATCAATACGTATATGAGATTATGAATCATACTTAAAGTATTCTATGAGTTCGGAAATCCATTTTCATCATCATATGCTACTCACTCTATTATCACATGTAACGACTCCTTTCAATAGACAGGTCCCGACCATTCCCGGACTCCAATTACACACATCATCATTATAACTTGGAAATCAATATGAGATTATGAATCATATTTAAAGTATTCTAAGAGTTGGGAAATCCAATTTCATGATCATATACTAATCACTCTACTATCACATGTAACGACTCCTTTCAATAGACACGTCCCGACCACTCCCGGACACCAATTACACACATGATCATTATAAATTTGCAATTAATATGAGATTATGAATCATATTTAAAGTATTTTGAGTTCGGAAATCCAATTTCATGATCATATGCTAATCACTCTATTATCACATGTAACGACTCCTTTCAACAGACAGGTCCTGACCACTCCCAGACTCCAATTACCTACATCATCATTATAAATTGGCAATCAATATGAGATTATGAATCATATTTAAAGTCTTCTGTGAGTTCATAAATCCAATATCGTGATCATATGTTAATCACTCTATTATCACATGTAACGACTCCTTTCAATAGAAACGTCCCGACCTCTCCTGGACACCAATTACACACATTATCATTAAAAATTGGCAATCAATATGAGACTATAAATCATATTTAAACTATTCTGAGTTCGGAAATCCAATTTCATGATCATATGTTAATCACTCTAATATCACATGTAACAACTCCTTTCAATAGACAGGTCCCGACCACTCCCGGGCTCCAATTACACACATCATCATTATAAATTGGCAATCAATATGAGATTATGAATCATATTTAAAGTCTTCAATGAGTTCGGAAATCCAATATTATGATCATATGCTAATCAGTCTATTATCATCATATGTAACGACTTTATTCAATACACACGTCCCGACCACTCCCGGACTTCAATTACACACATGATTATTATAAATTGGCAACCAAGATGAGATTATGAATCATATTTAAAGTATCCTATGAGTTCGGAAATCCGATTTCATGATCATATGCTAATCACTCTATTATCACATGTAACGACTCCTTTCAATAGACAGGTCCCGACCACTCCCGGACTCCAACTACACACATCATCATTATAATTTGGCAATCAATGTGAGATTATGAATCATATTTAAATTCTTCTATGAGTTCGGAAATCCAATATCATGATCATCTGCGAATCACACTATTATCACATGTAACGACTTTATTCAATAGACACGTCCCGACCACTCCCGAACTCCAATTACACATATGATCATTATACATTGCCAATCAATATGAGATTATGAATCATACTTAAAGTATTCTATGAGTTTGGAAATCCGATTTCATGATCATATGCTGATCACTCTATTATCACATGTAACGACTCCTTCCAATAGACAGGTCCCGACCACTCCCGGACTCCAATTACACACATCATCATTATAAATTGGCAACCAATATGAAATTATGAATCATATTTAAATTCTTCTTTGAGTTCGGAAATCCAATATCATGTTCATATGCTTATCACTCTATTATCACATGTAACGACTTTTTTAATTAGACACGTCCCGACCACTCCTGGACTCCAAATACACATATGATCATTATAAATTGGCAATCAATATGAGATTATGAATCATATTTAAAGTATTCTATCAGTTCGGAAATCTAATTTCATGATCATATCCTAATCACTCTATTATCACATGTAACGACTCCTTTCAAAAGACTGGTCCCGACCACTCCCAGACTCCAATTACACACGTCGTCATTATAAATTGGCAATCAATATGAGATTATGAATCATATTTAAATTATTGTATGAGTTCGGAAATCCAATATCATCATCATATGCTAATCACTTTATTATCACATGTAACGACTCCTTTCAATAGACACGTCCCGACCACTCCCGGACACCAAATACACACATAATCATTATAAGTTGGCAATCAATATGAGATTATGAATCATATTTAAAGTATTCTATGAGTTCGTAAATCCAATTTCTTGATCATATTCTAATCACTCTATTATCACATGTAACGACTTTATTTAATAGACACGTCCCGACCACTCCCGGACTCCACTTACACACATGATCAATATAAATTGGAAATCAAGTTTGAGATTATGAATTATATTTAAAGTCTTCTATGAGTTTGGAAATCCAATATC
Source organism: Tetragonia tetragonoides (assembly GCA_038025085.1). Lineage (NCBI taxonomy): Eukaryota > Viridiplantae > Streptophyta > Magnoliopsida > Caryophyllales > Aizoaceae > Tetragonia > Tetragonia tetragonoides. Next base: position 37,729,660 of record CM076144.1, on the reverse strand, counting down.
ATGATCATATGTTAATCACTCTATTATCACATGTAACGACTTTATTCAATAGACACGTCCCGACCACTCCCAGACTCCAATTACACAAATGATCATTATAAATTGGCAATCAACATGAGATTATGAATCATACTTAAAGTATTCTATGAGTTTGGAAATCCAATTTCATGATCATATGTTAATCACTCTATTGTCACATGTAACGACTCCTTTCAATAGACAGGTCCCGACCACTCCCGGACTCCAATTACACACATCATCATTATAAATTGGCAATCAATATGAGATTATGAATCATATTTAAAGTCTTCTATGAGTTCGGAAATCCAATATCTTGATCATATGCTAATAAATCTATTATCACATGTAACGACTTTATTCAATAGACATGTCCCGACCACTCCTGGACTCCAGTTACACACATGATCATTATAAATTGGCAATCAATATGAGATTATGAATCATATCTAAAGTATTCTATGAGTTCGGAAATCCATTTTCATGATCATATGCTAATCACTCTATTATCACATGTAACGACTCCTTTTAATAGACACGTCCCAACCAATCCCGGACCACAATTACACACTTAAATTCCGTCCCCCTACTTCGATAATTATATGTTGAACACCAATGGACCACAATAATCAAATTAAATGCTAATCACTCAATTATGAGACCCTAATCTTTAACAATTTAATCTTCTATTAATTTCCGATTTAGGTGGGGCATATAAAAGCCTAATGAATTTCGTCTTCAACATAAGTCTTAGCATACTCTAACTTTTTCTCTCTCTAAACCCTTCGCCGTCAAACGCTATGCCCAACGCTACTCCTCTTCCAACTACACTCATGTCTTATTCCTCCTCCAACGTACCATCTTCTTCTGGAAGTAAAAAAACCTCAGAGGTCATTCAATTAAGGAAGGATGGCACCCTTCTCTGCGGTCACGATCTTCGAACTGTTTTCCAAACGGTGAAGAAGATGACCGAAAATCATGGAAGAAACTTCTATGGATGTTCATCTTGGAGGGTAACCTTTCTAATCTCATAAGTAAAGTATTTGTTTTTTCCCAATTCTTTCATATGTTTACTTGTTTTTCTCCAATTCTTTCATCTGTTTACAATATTTCATCCATGCAGAACGACAATTGTAACTTGTTTGTTTTGGTGGACGATTTGAAGGCGGCAATTGCAGCAAAATATGTTGAACTATTCCCTAACTCGAATGCTCACCAAGTTGCAGCCCAAACTCATGAAATCTCGAGGTTGGAGGCCAAAGTTGCGCGAATTAAACAGAAGAAATTAGAATTGTAAGGCCAAATCACAATCCTTAAGAATCAAATGGAGGCTACAACTGTCAAAAATAGTGATTGGTCTGCAAAATTGGTAGCTTTCCCACTTTACTGCTTTGCAATTGCTATTATGGCTTGGGTGATGAGTAAAATGTAATTTTAATTATTCTCTAAATATTATGATTATTCTCTTAATTTTGAGGACTCAACTGATAATCGAAAGGTTGTTGGGGATTTATTGCTATTATTATACTGCTTAAATTGTTGTCGTATAAAATATTTTTTATGCCACTTGTCTTTCATGCATAAATGCTTGTTATGTGTAGCTATAATTATTTATTTGTAATGTTTGGTTACAAATATTAATTTTCCAAGGGTAGTTAAGTATCGGTAGTTATAACATCGGTGCCATGTAATTTTAGTTTTTTTCCAACTTGTTGCGATTTTTTCCTTAATTTTTTTGCAATTTATCCAAACGCCTATAAATATATCCTAATGCTTTTCCCTTTTCCAATCATATTGTCGCTCGTCATTATTTGATTTACCCCAAAATATGGAAAAGTTCAACCGACTCTCATACACAAGAAATATATATGCATGTCCAATCTTCCAATTCAACCCCATCAACCCTCAAATCTGACTGGACCACAAACTTGCCCCTCTTAACAGAAGGGGAATTCTTTCTTTTTTGGCACCCTCCACCAAATGATCTTCCCCCCTATGTTCCATATGCCAAAAAATACTTCATACCACGGGATGGTGGAGGGAGATTATGGGTTTCTGTTCAAAAACTTAAGAGTTTGATTATGAATCCAAAAATAGCCGACCAAATGGATATGACTATGATGATGGTCATGTCAGATGGTTCTACTCAAATTCCTAACCTTGGTGACCTTTTTGATGCTACAACTTACTTTGTCAATTTTGTTAAAAGATCACTAGTTTTTCCAAGATCAACTGAAAAAGTTTTTGGGATCCCATGTGAATTGAAAAGCCAACTCAATCCTTGTTTGCCAACCCCTCATATAACAACTTGTTTCATGTTAGGATATCAGGCTGTTGAATTGAAGTTAGTCAGTTTCTCATTCAGTGCTCAATTGTTCAGAGTCGAAAGGTCTGAAAAACAAATAGATATAAGGATAAAATGGGATGATGGAGTAGAAGTCACTAGGCGCTATTACAATGTCAACATAGAAGTGCTTCGTAGATTCTGGTATATTCCTACCAAACGAATGTTTATAGATTCTTGTTTTCCTGAAACAATGGGACGATATAACCACATCCACAACAGATCTAATGTGCCTTTACATTCCAAGATTATGGTGTGGAATGTAAGGGGCATTGGTCGTCACCAATTTCGCTCTCAAATCATGGAATTGTATTACGAACATGAACCCGACGTTGTCATTCTAACAGAAACAAGATTAGGTCTAGAGCACACCAACACTATGATTGGGAAACTTGGTCCGTTCTCTGGTTGGTTCCTCTTGGAACCAAAGGGCTTTGCGGCAGGGGTCGTTATCATTTGGACAAATAAGGTGAAGTTCGATGCAGTTAGAGTTGGTTTAAAGAATGTGCATGGAGTTATCCAGGTTTGTATTCATTGGAGTATCTCTTGTAAGTCATTTGTTACCTTTACTATTGTTACTAATCACCAAACTTCTTTTTTCCATGCCAGGGGAACGATTGATGATGATCGACAACTATTTCTATGATCATATCAGTTGTTCAATAGGATGCTTTTGGCTAGTTCTTTGTATCATCTTTGGCACATGCTTCTCTACAATCCACGAAGCCTATCTATTTTGGATCCTGTTCTCTTGAAGGATTGGGTAATTCTATGTAATAGTATTTGTAATGTAATGTAAAGTTAAGCATTTCTATGTTGTAACTTAATCTAAATTAAAGTATTTCTATGTAATCTGAACATGTTCATATAGTAAACTTATGTTTCGTTTTAGTAAGCAAATGTCTTAACCTTTTTTATTCCTACTCATGTTATGTAGTAAGCGCACTTACAACATTGATAAATTCTTTAACATAAATTCGTTACAGTATTTTTACAAATAATCTTCACATATACTTTACAAAAAATCATCACATTTTCTTCACAACTTATCATCATTGCAGAATACCTGAAACAAATAAACAATTTCACATTAAATAAATAAACAACATTAATAAATAAACAACATTAATTCTATTTATAATTCCCTTTATTCAACATACATCATAATCTCCCGAATATGAAATCACCATTACAACCTGCAAATTAAAAATCTCCTTTTTAGTCTTCAATACACAACAATCAATAAAATAAATAATATATTTTTAGAACTTTACCTTCCAAATGCTTTTGACGTACCTGACCATGAGCCCTTACTTATAACCATACAATTATAATTAATCAAAACCAGTATAATAGAAATATTTCATCACAAACAGTCAACAATTATTACATTCCAAAATAAAAGTCTAACAGAAATTACAAATTGTTCAACATCACAGGAAATTATAAATTGTTCAACATAACACCAAATTTAAAGTTCTTAAACTTCCACAAACAACACCCCAATCTGCCCACTTCATTCTTCATCATCACTGTCACCCAATCGTGCAACTTGATATTCAGCATTCTCAATAGAGGCGTGGTATTCTTGTATTTCACTATGGTACAGGTTAGCCTCACAAATCAGAACATCAAATGTGTCACCACCAACAAAACTAAACATACACAAACAATCAAGCACTATATGATGCTCCCTGACAAACACTTCCCACCCTTCCTTAAAAAAGCCACGACGCCCATCTCTTTCAATCTTCACACTGCAGGTCTTCCCACTTGAGCCTCTCAAAGTGCATTCATTTGGGATGTCATGGTTAAGTAAGAAAAAACTTGGGATTTCCTAAACAAATTATCAACTTTATTAGCATCTAAATATAACTTAGATATACTGTATCATCTTAACAATTTTGGTGCAGTCATACCAGTTGCTGCATGAAATCAGGCTCACTACAAAACCTTATGAATATGGGAATCCGTCCTAAATTCATGCTTCAATAAACCTCCGTTTCTTGATCTACATTTAAAAAAGATAACATATGAGAACAAATTTATACTTTCAAATATAAAATTAATTAAACAATCAAACTTGTAAACTACTTAGCAGAGATAGAGAGAGTTCTAACTATGCAAGAAATATGGGTGAGTCCTAACCCTTTTATGGTATGAAACCTTTTTATAGACAAACTTTAGCTACCATCCAATTTATTTTTGGATTTAATTCATGGATTCAAATTCTATACATTGATAGGTCATATCAATGGCCTTGATAAGACCGGAGAAAGTTACTTTTCCAAAAGAAACTGATGAATAAAGTTGAAGTCAAACTTAGGTATTATCACCTTTGACAGTCTACCCTCATCAATGCCTTTTACTGCAAACACCTACCTTCTTACTACACTGCCACCTTTCCAGCCTACCAACCTACTCCTTTCTCACACAGCCCATCAAACATACACCAATAATAATGAGCCTCCCTATTCCATTCAAAGTTAGCCCAACAAACAACCCACAACCAATCCATTCACATAAAGCCCAACTTTAAACATTCCATTCTCACCAGCCCACCCAACAAACATACAAATCAGGCCTGCCCCACAAACATACAGCCCTCCATCATTCCAATCACATCCCAATGAATCCTTTTCACTATAAAAATCTTCTTTGTTTAGTACAGTCCAACATCCCAACATCATCCATTCACATAAGGCCCAACTAACATACAAATCCACAATCAATCCATTCACTTTAAGCCCAACATTCCTATTTATTTATATATTTCTACACAACCAATAGTATATTAGCAACAACTACCAGAACATTAAATTTTTTATTTTCCTAATCCAATTGGTTGCGTGGTTGTATTCAAGTAGCCCAAACAAAACCAAAACAAACATAACCGATAACTGACTAATACATTACTTACGTTATGAAGCAGCACCACCCCGCTCCGGCGATACCATATTCTGCAACAAACTTGTCATTTGCCCATTCACAACTGGGTGTGGCATCATTCCCTGCAAGTGACTTTATCAATTTACCATACTCCATACATAACCTAAAACTATCATTATTCATTCCTTAATTTAGCATTTTTACCATATGCATATAAGGCATCGTTCCAGATACATTAATCATAGCAGGTGAAAAAACCCATCATTCACTCTCATTGCTTCCATACTCGTATGGAACCTACAATTTATTTATAAAAATCTTGTAACATCCTAAAACAAACCCAGCCAGTATACCACACAATAGAGTACAACAATCTACATCACCTGATTATTTGAATTGCTACCCTCCAATGATGTATTAAGTGGTGTACTTGGACAATGCAGAGGTCTTCTTTGAACCGGGCTCATCAAACTACCTTCAATAACACCCTGTGCAAAACAAAAACATAATTACTATCAATATTTTTTTTTATAATTACTTACAATTTTATCAAAATTTCTGATTTTTACTATAATTGATGGGCTTTCATCATTCAAGATGACGTCTACGCTTTCTTCTAGGAGTTGGTGTCGTTGGGGCTTCTTCTTCACCTCCCCCACCTTTTCCACGCCCACCTCTCCCTCCCCCATATCTCCCTCCCCCATCTCTCCCACTCCCTCTGCCACCTGATGGCTTAGAAAGCCTCCTCCACATTAATTCTTTCAAACTCTTCAACCTACCACCAGGTCTACCCTTCCTTTTCACCCCCAATGGATCTTCATACCGTGTGCCTTCAGTTTCTTCAACCACTTCATTGCCCTCACTTGATTTTCCAACCCATGTACCGTCCTCTAGTATCATACCAACTTCCTTCAAAACACCTTCCAAAAATTTTGTCTTCTCTTCTGTCTCCACTGCATAATCAGCAACACTACAAAACTCCACCTCTAATCTATGTTGTCTATCCCACTCATCTGTCCACTTCCTACCAACTCCTATCAACTTGACCTTGCTATGAGGCCTATCAACATCCCTAAGCCAACGACGTGATATGTACATTTCGGGAAAGACAACAACACGTTGCTTCTGTAACACTTTCATACCATGCCTACACATAAGGCCTTTCCAAACACACATTTTGCATGCACAATCAACTGACCCTGCTAAACAATCATATGTAACTTTAAACTCCCGTGTGGTAGTTTTCTTATTCTTATTTTCCTTCATCTCTACCACTTTGTACTCAATAACATCACCAACACTACAAACAACTTCTACATCTAAATAGAACATTGCCTCCATCTTATCCTGCACTTTGCCGAATATATTATGAGTGTAAACCTTCTAGCTAGAATGTCTTCTCCATTTCAAGATTAAATCTGGTTGGAATTGACCCATCAAGGCAATCATCGTCTGCATCTTTTTCTGCAGATATCTTATTCGCAAGGGCGGTCTCATAGTTCTCCACAAAACACTTCAATCCAGTTTTCTTGTGCACATATCCTTTGAAATATGCGTGAATTGACTCACTACGCTGACTAGAAGACATCCCAGCCCAAAACTGTTCATTAACAATCACAGGAACCCACTTATGCCTCCACTTATACAAACTAACCAACCAATCCCACCGTTCTCCATCCTTTCTCAACCTAAAGTTCATTCCTTCCCATTTAACCTCAAAATCATGCTCACTAGCTGAGTCATGCACAACTTCAAAAAACGTTCCCAACAACTTATCATATTCTTTATAACCATTAAACTTTTAGGGAACTTAATCAATATATGCCACAAACAAAATATATGTCTACATGTAGGAAATACAATTTCAATTGCTTTTCTAATGCTTTGACATTGGTCTGTTATTATTCCCCTTGGAGGAACATCACCCATAGCTTTTAACCACACTTTAAACAACCATGTAAATGTCTTCACATTTTCCTTACAAATCAATGCACATCCAAGCAATATAGATTGACCATGGTGGTTCACACCAATAAAAGGTGCAAAGGGCATATTGTACTTATTCACCAAATAAGTCGTGTCAAAAGTAATCACATCATTAAACTCTTTGTAAGCACCAATACTTCTAGGATCAATCCAAAACACATTTCGCAAACGACCTTTCTCATCACTATCAATCTCTTATATAAATCAATGGTTAAACTTTTGCATTTTCTGGAACATTTTAAATAGTGCATTTGCATCACCAGATCTCAATCTCTTCCTCCTAATCTTATCCAAATGGTCATGAGCATCCCTAGGAGTACAAGGCATTTGTTGAGGTCCACCCAGTTGACATGCTAAAGAACTCACGCATTGACTAATAGGAATCCCACACTCCTCCATATGCTCTAACCTACTGCTCACTTCTTTAACGCTCCTAAATTGTTTTATTAATCTAGATTTACTCGGGCACATTTCATGATTATGAATCAAATTCAAACTCACAAGCTTCCAACGCCCATATGGCTGCCTACTTATACCAGCCCTTACCTTACAATCAGTCCTAACTGTTGCCTTCCTCCTCTCAAGAGGAGGTTTCCTAACAACCCTCTTACCAGCTCTATGACATGCAAACAATTGGGACTCCAATTCACCTTGCTTGTCTTTTTTATGGGAAAATTTTATAAAAGCAAATCCTTGACTCTTCCCATATTCTTGCAAATGACCTAATGCTTCCACAACTGAACCATAAGTCCATCCAAATGGGGGTGGTTCAATACCTATTTCAACTCCACCCACAGGAACCTCAACCCCACCCACAGGAACCTCAACCCTCACACCACCTACATCACCTCCAACAACAGGTACCTGTGCATCACCCAAAGGTTCCTCTACATCATCTTCCTCCAAAACAGGTACCTCAACAGAAATTCCTATCTCATCTTCATCTTCATCTCCTACTAAATTCAACACCTCATCATCACTGCTATCACTACTACTATTACTACTGTAACTTTCTGTATCACTTTCAACATCCCCATCATCGCTCTCAACCCTACCTCCTCCATTACTTTCCTCATTTTCATCACCTCTTCCCACTTCCTCCCATGGAAACGCCTCTGACTCATCCATCTTACAAATTTCTACATTCAAATTATGAATTGTATAACTTCTTTTTCGATTTTATGGCAACTACTTTATACAAATTAAACAACAATTTATTAAAAGTACAATACATTAACAGATTTCCAAAACAATATAACTCATTCCATTTAATTTAATTCGCAAATTCATCATCATTTCAATTTTGTAATTACTAATAATCAATTAAGAGTTTCAAGATCTTCGCCTCTTTCGACTAAAGCAACCTCCTTCCACTTCACTTCATTCCCATGTCGACCGCTTTGTCATTTCAAATAATCGAAATTAATTTTCAATTCTAGGGCTACTCATTAACTTAGGTGCCTTTGACGATTTTTGTTCAGCTCAAATTTTGGGGAAGAACAAGCTTCTGGGGAATTTTGTCTCTGATCAATTTGGGGAAGAAGAACCCTATTTTGCCTAAGATGGATTTGGGGAATAAGAGTAATTTCGTGAATAAGGGTTTCGTGAACGAGCTCAAGTCTAGGTCTCAATTTGGGAAAAAATTTTACACTCTCTCTCCTCATTCTGAAATCCCCTAGCTTTTATACCTCTCACTTTGTTGACTCACGTGACCCTTCTTACTACAAAGTCTAATAATCCTACATGGCACTGCCACATAGGACGAGAATACTCCTAAGGAGGTATTATGAGAATACGCGAAATATTAGGCTTTCGAAAAATAGAATAAAGTAGCAAAATAAAACCTTTGACTAGTATTGAATGTTAAACATCATTCGTGTGGTATTTAGCTGTAATACCCCGTAATTTTTATTCATTTTAGAATAATAATTACTTAAAAAGAAAATGCGATTTCATATTTAAAATAATTAATTGGGCTCATAAATATTTTTGAGTGCCTAATTAATATTCGATTTTAGTTTTGGACCTAATTAAATTAATTGGGCCAAATTAAAAGAAAGGAAATTAGACTTAATTAATTCGGATTGGCCGAAAAATAATTAAGATCCAAATTGGCCCATTATTTTCGGCCAAGAGCCGAAAATATGGGGCATCAAATCAGTTTTTATTTTTCAAAATTTGGTTTCCTAAATATTTGGTAAGTGGAGGGAAGTTAGGAGAGTTTTTAGGAAAGAATAAGTTTAGTTAAGGAAAGAGTGTATTTGGGCTCCTAAATACACTCAACTTCCTCACATAACTGATTCTTTACCAAACCCAAAAAAAAAAAAAAAAAAAAAAAAAAAAAAAAAAAACGTCTCTCTCTCTCTTCACTCACACGGCCGAAATTCCTAGAGCAAAAAGAAGGAGAAAGTTCATCACTTTTTACAATCCATCTTGCTCAGTTTTAATCCTTTGAATTTTCAAGTAAGTGTTCTAAATTGGTTTCCTTTATTTATCAAAAGCTTTTTGATTCAATTCAAGTATGATTTCATGAACCCTAGTTTTTGTATGATAAACCCTAAATTAATTTTATCTACGGTTTGTTATATTCTATTAATTTTGCATGATAGGATCATGATTAGGGTTTGGTTTGTGGTTTTTATTGAATTGGATCAAGTTTGAATGAAAAACGTTAGATCTTTGTAATCTAATTAAATCTGGAAATTTATTAAATTATGGATTTGATTAGATTAGGGTTTTTATAAATTTGTTAAACAAAAAAAAAAAAGAAAGAGAAATCGTGGGGCACACGGCTGTGTCGTGCGCAGCCGATGTGCGGCTGTCGCAGCCGCCAGCCACCAGCGGGTCTGCTGGTGGTGGTGATGGTGATGGTGATGGTGATGGTGATGGTGATGGTGTTTGATGTTGACTTACTTTGACTAGTTGACTTGTTTGAGGTTTTGGAAAGTTTTCTATTTTGTTCTACGCAAACTCGTTTTTGGAAACTTTGAGCATGCATGAGTAACTGAAATTTCCAGCAACTTAATTAATTAAATTAAGGGTACTAAATCATCTTTAAAGTTTAATAAAGTGGTTTAGAAGTCAAGGTGTTGACTATCGTTATGTTGTGGATTTGTTAGGACCCGTGGACCGCACGTAAACATAAGGAGCTTACGTTATTTGTTTGTCGTGATTGCCTTTGTTGGAAGGTAATTCATGTCTCTATGAATTATGTAATCTCTTTGTCATAATTCATATCGTTTGAGATTTTTATTCATTTGTCTAGTATTGAATTAGGAATGTGAATTCATATTAGGACTTGTGAATATTTGAAAAGGGATAATTGATGTTTATTTCCTTGTGATAATTCGTGTAGAATTATATGTTAGTGAATGCATGTATAATGTTGGAAATTCACTTGTGTAGCAATGTCTACTTGATTAATATTCATGTGAGGAGATGCATACTTTATTATTGGTTATTGAACGAAAATTATGTTAATAATTGTTCAATTGGATATAGCTCGAAATTGCTATTTTTGTATCATGTTAGTAAGCATGTGGATTCATGTTAGAAGCATGTTACTTCAATAAGTTGAAATGAACTTTGACTATTGAATTAGGTGATTTTGAATTGAGGCCTAGATGCCATTCATGTAAAATGTCATCGGAAATTGTAACCATATTGTGTTACTTGAGTGTCAAGATTATGTGTATTACATGTTATGTGATCACCATATTAAATTGAACTGAGAGTTAAGAGTTCTTTGGTAACGGATCCACCGATGGAGGCGAATGGGAATTTGTCATTTGGTATGTTGAGTGGTTCCATTGGTTATGGCCTCAATGTATTTAGTTAAAGCTTGTATCCATACAAAGAGCAATTGGGCAAGTGAAGTTTTATGGATGAAACTGATCTTCTTGTAAACCTAAGGGTTGAGAGAGGGTATGCATACTTAGGAACATCTAGAAGTACTTCGGGAGTCATCTTACTCCGGGACGGTTGATCCCTCTTTTGCCACTGTGCACGGGATTAAGATCCTATTGAATCGACTACGGTTGGTTTGACAATTCATGCGATTCTCTTCTCTCTAATGAACTTGGCTATTGGATAATAATAAATAATGAGATTTATTATTTGGTGGTTATTGTGTCTTTACTTTTAAAGCATGTTGTCTTTATTTCTTAAAGCATGACTATCTTATTTGATTAAGCATGTGGACTTAATTTTGGAGATTGAAATAGATTATGTGGTTATGAATTACTCAGCATCGCTGATTAGTTGTTTTTCTTTTTACTTGTGTTTGTTGTCCATTTCTCTTCAATGGTGGGCCTATGATGAACCTATATGGAATTTGTCTATATGGGGGAGTAGATTGACAGGATTGTAGCTCGAGGAGTTGAGCTAGGGAAGGCATGCCAAGAAGATTGTATATCTTCTAAAAACATTTATTTTATTGTTTAGCTTGGAACTTCTATTATTGGGATTTTTATTATTGTAATGAGATTAATTCTCTTGCATGAGAATTAATAAGTTTAATACTTTTACTTGAATTGGATTATCTGTTTTAAGTTAGTTGGAAAATAGTTATTATTTAATTATCTATTACGTTGTTTGGGGATTCTAGCAATTGTTTTTCTTTCTAGCCTTATATTTGATTTGAACATTAAATACGGCGGTAACGATTCGGATTTCCAGAATTTTTCCGCTGCAACTCGTGATTTTAAATGGTTTTAAATTGAACGGAAATTTGGGGTGTTACAAGTTGGTATCAGAGCCTATGTTAGAAGCCTATGTTAGGAGTTTTGACCTAAGAGTATGAATGACATATTGGGAAAAGTTATCATTATGATGTGCTCATAGCCAAAAATTTAAATAGACTTAAGTTATGTGAATAAAAGCTTTATAAAGCCGAGATGAGTTGTTTGGTTATTTTACTTGTTTTGGTATTATATGAAGTACTCGAGTGAAGTACTAACGTGTTGCTTCCCGTTTGCAGATGAGTCGTTCACCTAGAGACCCACGTACTCTGCAATGGAAGGGAGACAAGCACCTATATGAGTTCGAGGACGAGGCGCGTACGACCTTCATGAAGTACAATGACTACCATGGAGACAAGTCTACCTTGAGGTCACAACGCATGAAGGCGTATGTTATGTACAAGGCTTTTGGACATAACTAAATTTGGGAGGCTTTCAGAGATAAGATCCATGACGAGTGGGAGCAATCCTACGATGCGGGAAAACCGTTCAAGGAGAGCTTCGACTCTATTTTTAGTCGCGCTATGCTTTGGCCGCAGGAGTATTTCACGAAGCATCCTGGCATCATTGACAAGATTAACGAGATGAGGGAGCTTGCGTTAGTTGAGATACAGCGTAAGTTTAGATTTCTGCCATATCCTGCAAAGGAGGATAAGGAGGAAGTGGTCAATGAGGCCAAGGAGCTCGAAAAGGATTTGTTCAACGAGATGGACCAGAGTCTCGATGAAATCTACCAAGAGGCGCTCCAAAAGAAAGGCGCAAAGAAGCGCAAGACCACGAAGGAGCGTAGTTCTTAGTTTTATTTAGTTTTGATGGAGTAAAACTATTTGAGACTTTATTTGGGCCTGTGAGCCAATTGTTTTTGACATTATTTTAGAATGTTATTGTTTTTACTTACTTCATGCTATTGAGGCTTGGTGTGACAAGTCCTCATTTTTGGAACAAATACTATGACTATTTGATTTATGAGATTGACTTTTGCAAAAAATGTGTTAATTACTTGCTATTTGGAGCATGAGTATTGTGAAAGCGCCTATGAAAGAGGCATGGATGTTTCATTTTGATTGTTATTTGTTTATTTTGAGAAAGAACAAAGTCAATTGAAACTTGAACTTGCTAGTATGAAAGAGTGTGATAAGGCCATGCTCGAACGCAATACGAGTCTAGAGCCCTAGTTGGCTAGTGAACATATATATGAGTTAAGTGTATATGTTAGTTGTGATTATCGCACCTGAGTGTGATATGGGTAGCTAATACCCTTTTCTTTTGCTTTTTTGATCCTTTAGGTTGCTAGATGCCACCAAGACGAAACAGGCAAAGAGTCGAAAATTCGAACAGTTCAATGGGAGATAATAACGACAACGGAGGTGTCGGGAATGGGGAACAAATGGCGCAAGTCTTACTAGCGCAACTTGCTCAGTTGCAGCAAGCTTTGGCGCAGTCCAATGCATTCATCGCGCAGATGATACAAAGAGAGGACACAAGGGTTACTGGGGGTGACGATTTCGCCGCCGTGTCCAAGAAGATCAAAGGGCATAACCCGCCTATTTTTGAGGGGCACGAGGACCCTGTGCTACTTGACGACTGGACGCGAGACCTAGAGAAGATCTTCGCGATAACGGGATGCCTAGAGGAACTCAAGGTAGATAGTGCTATCTATCTATTCCGAAAGAAGGCTGATCGATGGTGGACAACCAATGGTACCTCAATTAGAGCTCGACCGGGTTTTAATTGGGAGATGTTCAAAACGGCTCTTCGAGAGGAATTCTACCCAGAATATCTCCAGGACCAGAAATATAACGAGTTCTTGAACCTTATCCAGGGAAGGATGACTGTTCAAGAATATGTTGAAAAGTTTGACGACCTTGCTCGTTTTGCGGGAGAGTTAGTCTCCACAGAAGAGCAAAGAGCCCGTAGATTCCAGAATGGGTTGTACTGGACCATTCGCGAGTCTTTTAGAGGTTTTAAGTGTCGAATTGTGCAAAAGGCTTACAGTCGGGCTGCAAATCAAGCTGCGATTTATAAGCAACGAGAGAAGGTGACTGGGAAGAAGAGAAAGTTTGAGGACCATCAGGGTAGTAGTAGTGAGAAGAAGGAAAAGTTCCGGGGAGGGAACAACCAGAATGGTAACAACAACAACAACAACAACAACAACAACAACAACAACAACAACAAGGGGAATAACCACAATGAGGGTGGTAATTCCAAGAATGAAAATGGCAAGCATGGCAATGGAAATGGCCATAAGAGTAACGGGGGTTGGAAGGGCAAACCCTACATTTGCAAGAGATGCAATAAGAATCACCCAGGGCTTGATTGTGCTGTAAATAAGGTGAGGTGCTACACTTGTCAAGAGTTGGGGCATCATTCTTTTGATTGTCCTCAGAAGGGCAAGACCGTGAACAATGGTGGGGGCAACAACAATGCTCAAGCTCCTGCAGCTCAAGGTCAGAATGGGAACAACCAGGGTGGTAATCGGCAGAATGGGCTGAATGGACCGGCTGGAAATGTTTAGAACAATAATGGCAACCAGAACAGAAATGGAGGTCGTTTGTTTGTGATGAATCAAGCACATGCTGATGCGGCAAACAATGTGGTGACTGGTACGTTTCTTGTAAATTCTTTGCCAGCCTATGTGTTATTTGATTCTGGAGCATCACATTCATTCATATCTAAAAACTTTGTTAAGAAACATGGGGAATTTTAAGGCTCAACTGTCACAGAACCTTTAGAGACTAGTATAACCACTCCTACTGGGAAGGTGGTATTGCGTAGAGTGATACATCCCAATGTTCAAGTGAACGTTGCAGGATTGAACTGCTTATAGACCTGATTGAGTTTCAATTGGAAGATTTTGATGTTATTCTAGGTATGAACTGGCTTAGCAAGTATAAAGCGAGAATCGATTGTAGTGAACAAAAGATATCACTAAAAGGGCCTAGAGGTAATAGAATCTCTTATAAAGAAATTGTCACTAAAGGAGGAATTGGGATCATTTCAATGTTAGTGGCGAAGAAGCACTTAGAGAAAGGATGTGAGGGATTTTTGTGTCACATTCAGAATGTAGAGGGAGTAGACGAGGAAATCTCAAGGATTGACGTGGTCAATGAGTTTCCAGATGTATTCCCAAAGGAGATTCCTTGTATGCCACCAGTGAGGGATACTGTGTTTCATATTGACCTAGTTCCTGGAACAGGTCCGATTTCGAGGGTACCATATAGAATGGCACCTTTAGAGATGAAAGAACTGAAGGAGCACTTGGAGGAGTTACTAGAGAAAGGGTACATTAGACCTAGTGTGTCACCTTGGGGCGCACCAGTTTTATTTGTGCGTAAGAAGGATGGTAGTCTGCGCCTCTGCATTGACTATCGTGAGTTGAATAAGCTCACTGTCAAGAATAGGTATCCCCTACCTAGAATTGAAGACCTGTTCGACCAACTCCAAGGAGCTGGAGTGTTTTCGAAGGTGGATTTGCGGTCTGGTTATCATCAGCTGAGAATTGATAAGGTCGACATTGCGAAAGCTGCCTTTAGGACAAGGTATGGGCATTATGAGTATACTGTTATGCCATTTGGGTTAACTAATGCACCTTCTAAGTTTATGGAGATGATGAATAACACCTTTAGACCATATCTGGATAGTTTTGTGGTCGTGTTTATCGATGACATTTTGGTGTATTTGAAGGACAAGGAGAAACACGCCAGACATTTGAGAACTGTTTTGGAGGTGTTACGAAATGAGAAGTTGTACGCTAAACTCTCAAAGTGTGAGTTTTGGCTAGAGAGTGTTGCTTTTCTTGGGCACATTATCTCTAAAGAAGGAGTCTCAGTTGATCCTTCTAAGATTCGGGCTGTCATGGATTGGCCTGCTCCGAAAAGTGTGACTGAGGTACGAAGTTTCCTCGGGTTGGCTGGCTATTATAGGAGATTTGTGCAAGACTTCTTCCAAGGTAGCTAGACCTATCACAAATTTGATGAAGAAGGAGACGAAGTACAAGTGGACTGAACAATGTGAAGAAACTTTCCAAGAGCTTAAGAAGAGGTTGACAACGGCACCAGTGTTGACATTACCGTCCGGAACGGAAGGATTTGAGGTCTATAGTGACGCTTCAAAGAATGGGTTGGGGTGTGTTCTTATGCAAAATGGCAAGGTGGTTGCTTATGCCTCTCGCCAGTTGAAAGTGCATGAGAAGAACTACCCTACTCATAACATGGAGTTAGCCGCTGTGATTTTTGCCCTGAAAATCTGGAGGCATTACTTGTATGGAGCTCGTTGCAAGATCTTTACGGATCACAAGAGTTTGAAGTATATCTTCACTCAAAAGGAGTTAAACATGAAGCAACGAAGGTGGCTTCAATTGATATCTGAGTACGATCTGGATATTCAGTATCACGAGGGAAAGGCTAATGTAGTGGTCGATGGGCTGAGTAGGAAGACTTCACACACTGTGAATAGCATGATGGTGTTACCGTATGATTTGCATGAGGAATTCAGAAAGTTGGACCTAGAAGTCGTTCAACAAGGTGAGACTGCAGTGCGACCGTCGATCTATGATGAGATCTGACAGTTGCAAGTTCATGACCCGTTTCTAGAGGAAGTACGTGTCAAGACAAAGGATGGGAAGCATCCTGATTTTGAGATCCTTGATGATGGTACGATCAAGATGAAGGGGCGTTGGTGTGTACCCGACAATGACGAGCTGAAGAGAACAATTCTTGATGAGGCACATGGAACTGCGTATTCTGTTCACCTAGGAGGTGATAAGCTGTACAAAGATTTGAAACTCCAGTTTTGGTGGATGAACATGAAGCGAAAATGTGCTGAATATGTGACAAAATGTCTTACTTGTCAAAAGGTGAAGATCGAACACAGGAGGCCGGGAGGTCTTGTTCAATCGCTAGAAATTCCTGGATGGAAGTAGGATTCAATCTCGATGGATTTCGTGACTGGATTACCAAAGACGAGGTATGGCAAAGATACTATTTGGGTTATTGTCGACCGACTGATGAAACGACGAGATTCATTGCAATGAAGAAGACTTGGTCAATGGACCAACTCGTTGCAGCTTATGTGAAAGAGGTCTTGAGGTTACATGGAGTACCTAAGGACATTGTGTCAGACAGGGATACGAGATTCTTGTCGAACTTCTGGGGCAAATTACAAGAGGCCTTTGGTACGAAGTTG